>CM035234.1:63421754-64829319 GCA_020226215.1 Sindora glabra | reverse complement strand
TTTGCTGTTGAAACTATTAAAGCTACTTTACTAAACCTAAATTCATGAGTCCATATTTAATGATGGGATGGGGTTACCCTTCTTTAAATTGGCATCAATGGCACAATTATATAAAATAGAAATTAGCTTTAAAGTGCTCCATCCACGATCAAATCACATCTCACATGCACAGTAACATTAAACAATAGCCTTGTTTTTTTAAATAATATTAATAATAATGATAATGATAAATTCACATTAAACCCATCTTCTAATAGGGGGCGCGAAGCCAGAGTGGAATTTGATTTTTCTTTTTTCTTGTGAGAGAGTGAGGGTCATTGTTTTTTCGTGGATTTACTATCTTTTTAATGGTTGTGTGTAGGGTTGTGGGGTTTGTGTATGGAGCATGGACCGTTAAAAGAAAAAAATCTTAACTCAACTCTACAACCCACTCCCAGGGTTACATCTATTTTGTTTTGTGAGTGAAAGTGAGTTGTGTGCGTAATTCTAAATTTTGAAAAATTCTTACTCAAAATAGAAGCATTGTGAAATGAATAATTCTACTCTCAACTTTCCATTTACTCTCTATTCACTCCTCTTACATGATCCATCGTCTCGTGATCCTACAAGGGGGCTTAGAAATCTGGGCTCGAGAAACTTGTGAGGGGAGTGGGAGGAGAGTGAGCACAATAGAGTGGTTTTAAATTTATTGTTGTGAATGAAATATCAAAAGACATGCACAAATTAGCTTCTAATATAATAACAAATTTGGAAATAGAAGTTCCAAATTTGTGTGCATATGATCTTAATGTTATCAACCTTGGTAGGAAGACTAGGTTTATGCTTTTAAGTCATCATAAATTTCAATTTCCATAATTTTCTAAATAGGCCAATTTTCTTGAAGCATTAAAAGAACGAGAAGAACCCAAAAAATATAGATGTGATGATGTGATTTCAGCTTTATTGTGTCGTTGAAAGTAGTGTGCTGTGGGACAGAGAATTCATTCAATGCTTTTGGTTATATTAATGCAGGACCAAGTTGAAGCAGACTGAAGTGGATTGTGAATACTTAAAGAGATGCTGTGAGAATCTAACGGAGGAGAATAGGAGGCTGCAAAAGGAGGTGCAAGAGCTTAGGGCATTGAAATTATCACCACATCTTTATATGCACATGAACCCTCCCACCACTCTCACAATGTGCCCTTCATGTGAGCGGGTTGCCGTCTCATCTACATCCTCCTCCTCCTCCGCCACTGCACCACCTTCCATGGTTCCCCCGGCTACCCGCAACCCATTGGGCCCAAACATCCAGCGGCCAATGCCGGTCAATCCGTGGGCGGCCTTGACAATCCAACATCGGCCAACTACTCGACCCTGACGAATTAGGGGCAATGTGGTAAAAGCAAATTGGGGGATAGGGCAATTTGTTTTAACAAGAAAAAGGGGTTAGGGTTATAACTTTTGCTTAACCTTTTTAGTCAAGGGCTTGTTTTAATCAGGCCTCCTAGTATATGTTGGGGTCAAGTTTAGTGAGAGTGGGAGTGGGGTTGAGGATGTGTAAAGGGTGGTCAAGTTAAAGTAGTAGGCTTTGTTTGCAGATGCTGAGTAGTTTTTAGCTTAAAAGAGATGACAGAGAATCAGAATGTGTTCTAATTTTCTCATAGGACTTTGAAACTGAAACCACTTGCAAAAAAAGGTGGGGGATTTTGTGCTGATTGAAGGAATGAATGGGATGTCAATTAAAATGATTTTGTCTACCTTCTTCTAGTATTTGCTGTTTTCAGTTTGAATCTTGTTGCTGGCATTCTTTTTTGGTGCAAGCTGTGGGAGCCTTGGGCTATATCATCTTATATCATTTTGTTAAAAAAAAAAAACTGATCGGACCGGCCGGTATAACAGGAAATTACAGGAAATCGGCCCCTTGTCCGGTCTGGTTATACACATAAAATCGTAAAAATATAAATTGCACAATAAAACAGTCAAAAAAATAAACCAGCCGTGGCCCAAGTGGTTTTAACAACTTTCATTTATCGTTGTTGTCATTTTATATTCAGATTGTATCTGATTTCTTTTTAACTTGACGTGAGATTTATTTGAGAGGTTATTTTCTCCTTATCTGTATTACTTTTGATAAGGTTATTATTATTTTTAGATTTAATAATTTTATAATAATAAAGTTATTTACAATTACAAATTAATATTAATCGTGTTAATAGTTAATATAATTTTTTAATTTAATTTAATTTAAATTTAAGTAAAAATGAAAATAATAATAAATAATTACATAAGAGGTTGAGTGTTTGATTGAAATTTCCATACAAAATTTATACAAATAAAATTTAGAGTATAATAATGAATATAAATTATATATAAATAGTAATGTATATATAAAATATTATATTTTATTATATATACCATATTTGATACATATTATATAGTAATAGATATTATATTTACAATTCTAATTTGATCACGGGTAGACTTAGGATTTTAAAATTCGGATTGGATTTACCTGTTCAATAGAGAATTGAGAATTGGTCTCTAGTTCAGTTGGAGTGATGGCACAAATTTGGAGGATGGATTGAGCCATTTTGAATGGGTTGGACTTGCCATTAAACTGAACAATCTGTGAACCACTGGACAGATCAAATCGTTTTTCAATTAAAATATGTCAAAAGTGGCATATTGTATACTGATATATATTATATTTAAAATTTTGGTTTGATCACCGTTAGATTCAAGGTTTTAAAACCTAGGCTGGACCGGCTGGTTTAATTAATTCAATTGGCAATTGGTCTCGATTTGGGTGATTGCACAAAGTTGGAGTTTTGAACTGATTGGACTGGCCATTAAACTAAACCCATTGAACTAGGGTGAACTGGTTCGAATGAGTCAAATCATTTCTCAATTAAAAAATTTCAAAAGTGGCATCTCTTGAGCACAAAAACCTTCCGCCCACATGCGCAAGTTTTGACTATTTATGCTAACTTGCTTATATATAAGTTGCTTTTATTATATACAATACATATTATCATTTAAAGTTTCCAAATATAACATTTAAAATTTTTATAAATAATATTATATTAAATATTTATATTTTATGCTATATACAATTAAATCATTATTATTTAGTAAATATTTATTTCAAAATTTTTATTTAATTTAAATGAAGTATAATTTTAATATTATAAAATAATATTAAAATTGTGTCAAATAATTATAATTGTAGTAAGATTAATATTTATATTATTGTATTTCAAAAACATGTTTGTGCATATATATATATATATATATTAATTGATCTAACCATCTAGTTTGATCAACTGAATTGATTCAACTTTGATCTCATCATTATGCTAGGTTAATAATTGAGTTGGATCTAAAAATACTGATTAAACTATTAAACTCTGAATTGTTTTTGAAAAGGTGAAGACATAATCTAAAAAATGAATTATAATTGGGAGATGGAATGAAAACAATACAATGGACAAGGGAGATGAATTAGAAAGGAAAAGATGTTAAGATGAAGAAGGAAACAATTCTGATGTATTAATTATACTTTTCTAACAATTATTATGCTTTTATGATATAATAAAATTTGAAACTTTTTAATGTGAAGTAATGCATATAGTTGGTAAATTATAGTTATTGAAAAAAGTATTAAATAGAATATTATAAACAGTTATTTTTTAATTTAAAATGGTTTTCATTAATACTTATCTTTTTAAAATATTAGAATTTGAAATAATATTAAAAGATTATTTATTTATTAATTTATATTCAAGAGCCATCTTTAATTCTTTATACATGCATATAAAATTATTATAAAAAATTTATTAGTAAACCTATTATCATTTATATTTATATATTTTTTAAAGTCAGTTTTTTAATCAATAAATGTCGCTTGCATTTATAAACTACTAACAATCATTTTTATCTCTCCATCTCGATAGACTCAAGAGTAAAAATGGTGAGCACGTTCAATCTGTCTCCCCGTCTTGACGGACTACTTCGTACAATGATGGTGAGCCCCACCGAATAAAGGTCGAGGAAGTGAAAGGTTAGGCCCAAAGTTAACGGTATTTTTTTTTTTAACGTTGCAGTAATTTTTTTCCTTTTTTTGTAATAGTTTTTTCTTCACAATTTTAGTGTTTATTTGGTTTAAAAATTAGAAATTATGATTAATGATTAAAAATTAAGCTATTAATTATTATATTTTAAAAATATTTAATTGTATTTTTTAAAATTTTTAATAATTAATTATAGAAAATAATTTTAATTAAAAATAAATTATTTAGAATAACTTATATTCTGATCATTATAATAATTTTTTTTTAAAATTTTATATATATATTAACCTCATTTTTTATTATTTTACCTTCTCATTACCTTTCTTCTAAGATTATAAATTTTAAATTTTATACTTACTTTTTTTATTTTAAATTTAGACATGATTTTTAATATTTCATAATTTGATTATTTATAATTTTTTTGGTAAATTTATCTATAAAATTTTAAACTGGTAAATATCAAAACAAATATAAATATTATTTAATTATAAAAATTAAAATTTCTTATTTATAAAAAATAATTTAAGTAAGTAAGATTATATATTAAATAAGAAGATACACAAATTAAATAATATATATTATATAATTATATTTTTTTTACAAACAATAATATCAAAAACATTAGAAAATTATTAATTTTGATATGATCATGTGTACTAGTATTTCTCTTTTTAGTAATTTAATGTTAAAAAGTAATTATTTTGTACATCATCCAAACAAGAACAATTTATATATAATTAATTATTATTTAATATTATTAAATATAAAGTAATTGTATATAATTAATTATTTTAAAGTTAATTATCTTAATAATTAATTATTTTTATCATTATACCAATAAAGCCTTAATTAATAATATAGCCGGGAAGCTTTTGAATAGGGAAAATAAAAATTTGTTAAATCCACATCTCAGTTCTATCGTTTACGTTATTTGAATTTTGGGTAATGGTTTAGTATATGGTCGAAAAATCTTGCAGCATATGCATCTTTGAGGTTTTGCATTGCTTTTTACAAAAAACTTATTTTTTTTACAATATAGTTATAAAATATTAAGAATTTATTTGATATTAAATATGAAGAATTTGATAAAAATAATTTCTTTTATTTCAAAAAGATTTATTTCATCTGGTAATTCTAAATATTATTTTTTTAATTATCAATATAAGTATTATATCACTCCTTCATCAATATATATATGATATTTTTTTATAAAAAATACTTTTGACAAAATAAATAAGCCTATTGTTTCCAATTTTATAAAAAATTATAGTTTTCACATAAAAATAGAAAATTTTAGGAATTTTTTAACGTTTATAAACAAAATTGTGATTTTTATGTATTTATAATTTTTTTATATTTATACATTTGTAAAATTTTATAAAAATTTAATTTTTATATTAAAGTTTCAAAAATTCATAAAATTTTCTAGTATTTCAATAGTGAATTTTGTTTTTATTTCTAGATGCACTTTATAGAATTAAAAATACTTATGTAAGCATTATTTATCATATTTATTTTAAATACTATCATTCAAATACTACTAACTTTTGTTCATTATTACTCAAATACTAATAACTAATAATATATAGGTTTATTTTATTCAATAATTAGTTATGAGTTAATTTAATTTTCTCTCTCATTGTAATTAATAATAAATAATTATTAATTTATTATTTATATTTAATTAATTATTAAAAAAATTCATGCAAAATTAGTTACAACATTTTAATAGTGGTATCTAAAAATGATGCAGTAAGCAGTGCCTACACAGATATTTTTCTTAGGAAATAAAGTAAGATATTATCACCTTTATGAGAAAATCAATATCTAAAATTTAATCAATAATAATTAATTTATAAAATAATTTTTGAATTTATAATTTTTTATAGAAATTATGACATCTTATTTTATTTTTTAAAATACATTTTACACTTTAAAAAACGAGATTTGTATATTTTTGACGTAAGAGAATCCTTCTAATAGCATTCTTTTAAGTTTTCTCGTAAGTTTTTGTGAATACTATAGTAACAAAACCTTTGAGTCAGGGAAAAAGTTAAAGCCCCACCTTATTTTTACCTTATGTTTCTTTATACAATATTTAGTTTTAGATTAGAATGTTAGAATTTTTTATTTATATTTTACGTGAAGATGTGGATTTTAATTTAATGTAGAAGAATCTAGCTATACTATTTCTTAAAACTCTTTCATTAGAGACAGGTGTTAAATATTTATACTATTGTTTTTTCTCAAAACCAAAAAAATTAATTAGGAGCTCATTTGATAAAAAATTAATTACCAAAAATTATTTTAGAGGTGTTCATACTTATCTTCTATGTAAGTCAATTCTAAATTTATTTTTGCCAATTATATATGCATTTATTAATTTAGTTGGGTATTTAATAGTAGACAACAGACCTGTTGATAGTTTTATAAGTTTAAATAACTTACACCATATTTACATTATCAATCTCAATAAAAATTTAATAATTGAGATTAATTCATTTTGAGAAAATTTTACACTGCATTTAGCCTACTTTCCATCTTAACAAATGTATTAAATAAAAATATTTACACTATTAATATATGAAAAAATCTATTTTACTAAAGTTTGTTAAAATTACATGTGGTATTTGAAAAATTAAGGCAATTGCTCAATGAAAAATATTAAAATTATAAATATTTTTTATATAGTACCTATTAAATATTTTTAATTTATAAAATTAAAAACAGTGCTGTAAATAAAATATTTTAAATATATATAAAATAAAAGTTAATTATGTATTTATTATAAAGTCAAACTATAATAAAAAAAGGTGTAACAAATATAAAGTGCATGCTCACGTGAGTATTAATTTCTATCTTTCTATTTAAATTTGGTTGGGTCCATTTTTATGTGAACATTAAAAGTTATAGGATTATACCAACAAGCATGTAGATCAACTAGCACGAGGTTGTTTTAACTTAACCAGAGGTCTCGAGTTTGAGTTCCTAGGAATGCAACTGTGTTAAAAATTCGGTAGGGAGAGCTTTATCGCCCAATGTGGTTCTACTCGACTCGAATCCTGATTAATCAGTATCTAATATGATTTTCGGATACCGGATGGTTATATACCAAAAAAGTTATAGGATTACTAATATCGTTTTCTTTCATTTATTCCGTTCAATTTTTCCTTTTCCACAACATTTAAAATGAGATATAATAGTAGCGAATAATTTTTTCTATATGACTTTTCTTACTTTCTGATAATATAGCAAGGTTTTCAATTTTCTTTCAAATTAGTAGTTGGAAGTTTTATAATTTTGTATAAGTTATTTAAGTTGAACAATAGTATAATTGGTCGTATATAATATTCCAAATGATGATTTTACTATTCAACCATAATCCCTTCTAACTAAGAATTAGTTTGTTTATTGGTAGTAGGCTAAATTTCAAGATATTTTTTATTTCATAAAGGGCTTTAATTCGATCTTTGAGGCACTTTTGTTAGAAGAAATTTACCGTTTACTACTTTCACCTAAAATATGATTTAGCTTATACTTGATAAAAAAAAAGTGTTGGCATACCTAGGTGTATAAAAAGAAAAAGAAAAAAGGAAAAACTCATCTAATCTCAGAATTCAATTGGTTTGAAAAGGATATTTACAAGTATTTATTGCATTTAAATTACATCTTGTGCAATGATTTCTTCTACTATACAATGAAGTTGGTGAAACACAATTTGAAAATAGTTTTTTATTGTTAAATTTAAAAATTAAAAAAAAATATATAAGCAATTTTATTTTTGTATATTTGTTACCTTTCTTGAAAATGCTAAGTGCAAACTTAAGATGAATAATTATGCTAGGTAATTTTGTCCTTTTTATTTAGTTATTATCATAATTTTTAAAACTAAATTGACCATTGAACTGAATAAGTCATTGATTCACTTGTTCAATAATTCAACCATTAATTTATTAGTTAAAATAATTTTGAATTAAAAAAATAAATAATATATATTCAAATATATTTATATATATTAAAAAAATATTAATTATATGTATATGAGTACATGCTCATGCAAACGCAAACAATATATATATGTATAAATTAGTATTGTATGTTTATAATCATAAGTTATGGTAAAACTAAAAAAAATGATACAATAGAAGATAATGATCTAAACACATAAGTAATAAAATACAAATGATATATTGATAATTTATACTAAAAATATTCAAAAATAAACATAAATTCAATTGGTTTAAAATTGTGAAGGCATTGCTCTTAATTGTTGTGAAATTGTAAATTTTTTTTACAAAAAAATATAAAAAATTTGTAATGAATTGGTTTACACCATTTTTGGTCCATTTGCATCGGTTTTGACTAGTATACACTGGTTCACATGCATTTCTAACTTAATACCCCTAACTAAACCAATTTATTGGCTAGTTTATCAATCTAATTGATCAATTTGATTCAATTTTTAAAACTATGGTTATTATTATTATTATAAAAAAATTTTAAATGAATTTCTATTTTATATAAAAATTCTTTGAAAATGTTTTCCCCTCAATATAAGTAAAAAAAACTAAAGCAAATCAAAAGTATATATCTATAATAAACATAATCGAATCTTCATTGTAAAAGATAAACTAAAGTAAATTTTAATTTTACTCTTAATCTTTATATTATAAGATATATAAAGGAGGACAAACAAATTGAGCTGAATCAAATATTTATATACTTAAGTTTGAACTTGTTAGAATTAAATGAATTCAAATTTATGTTGAACATTATTAAATTTAAATAATTCGAACTCATACTCGAGCCTGATTCAAATATGAGTCCAAATGAGTTTATATGAACTTATTTAGATAATATATTAATAAGTTCAAATTTATCATCAAATTTGGAATATTCAAATTTAAGCTTTTAATGAATATGAACTTGAATACGTTTATAAAAGTTTACTTGAACAATTTCTTATTTTACCTAAATTTGAGCATAGAAAATCTTATTTTTTACAAATAAATTAGACAATAGATTTTTTTATATCATTTCAATTATCAATATAATATTTTCTGCAATTCTTGAACCTATTAAAAATTTCTACACAATCATCACATATACCAATAATTACACTTAGCAAAAAGTAACATGTACTAGAAAGCTAATTATTTTAACTAAAGCATCATACTTCTTCATAAGACATCAACAATTACTAATGTGATTGAAAATTTTAATGTATTATATTATTTATATATAGTATAAAAATAAAAATATATTTTTTAATAGTAGGCTTGTTTAGACTTGCAAACAATTCAAGTTGAGTAAGACTTGGCTTATATATTAATTAAGTTTAGTTCATTTAGGTTAATTTATTTAAAGTTGAACTCAAACTAAATTTTTTACAAATTGATCTCAAGTTGCTCATGAATATCTTGACTTATTTATACCTCTAAAATTTAAAATATTAAATATTCATTTTCTTATGATATTCTCTTTAGAATTTTAAAATTTTAAGTTATGAGATGAGTGATTATTAGCTAATAATTATGGTGAAAAATTGGAAGTGAAGATTTTATGTAAAATGGATAAATTTTGATAGGGAAAATATGAATGACATATTGAAGAAAGAGAGGTACTAAATTGAGTTTTAATTAAACCTTTGGGGTAAATAAAAAAATTATTTAAGTTGGGCTTGGAAAAATAAATTTTAAAAGGATTATTTAAGGAAAATACTTTGAATAAAAGAATTAAGGGTAGTAAGTGATTAAAAGTGAGAATACAAGTATGGAAAAGACTTAAAGCAAATTGATGAAATTGGCCTTGACTCTTTAAAGCTTAAGAATCAGCCTTATTTCCACCTTTCATCCTATTTCTAAACCCTAACTTTCTTTTTTCTACATTTCTTTTCTTCTTCCTCTTTTCCACAATTCCTCTTCAATTAAGCAACTAGGAAGTAACTTTTCATCAAATCTTTCACAGAAACAAGGTAAGATTTTCATAGTAATTAAATTCTTCATAGTTTTCTTTAAATTTGAAGGGATTGAACAATTAATTCAAAAGGGAAAAAGATAAACCTTACTCGGAATCTTGAGATTTTTAGATGATTAGAGCTAAAGGACTTAAAATCTTGCCTCTCAAATCTTCTTTTATACTACATAAGTAAATACTATAACTTTATGTTTAAAAAATTTAGGAATCTTACCTAATTGAACATAAGTTTTAATTTTCCTTATAATTATGGTCAAGATGGCTGGAATTGTGCTAAATGATGATGTTTGATTTGATTTAATGATGATTTTGATGTATACATAGTGTTTTAATGGTGTATTTATGATAGGATATGGGTTGGTAGTGGATTAATGGTTGCAAGATGGCCCTTATGGTAAGGGAATAGTAACATTTTTTAGAAAATCATGACTTGCTTATGCATGAAACGCTTCTCAAACTTAGAATGTATTGGTTAAGGAAGCAATTCGTGAAATGATTTGTTTCTTCCAAAATGTTACTAGAAGGCCTAAAGTGATTTGCAAATGCTTCTTTACATTGGTTTCACAATTTAATCATATAATCAACTAGAATTGCTTATTTAATGGTTATTTACCAATGGAATTGATGTTTAAACATTAGTAAATATATTTTGTTCCTTCTAACACATGTGTATGGCTAAAGTGTCTCAAAATACATGAGAATTAAATTTAAATGAAATAATTAAAGCACTACACTATTTAAGGCTATGCAATAAAAGCATGGTATTGTTATGATATATAAAATTATATACTATGATTGACTTGATATAATGATATTGAAATTGATTGTAAATCTGTTGTTGTATTATAAATTGTGACAGGAGCATAATTGATGAGTTAGGGGCAAATAACACTATATTATGATATCATAATTCAAATCCATTTGTCAACTTGAAATGGTTAGATTGTAAGGTGACTTTGGAGGTATATGTTGGAGCTTGTAATGGTTAGATCATAAGTTAATCCTAGAAGAACAAGGTTGGAACTTGTGAGGGATATGGATGAAGGGAGTCCTAAGGAGATTTACATATTTTCTTTTATTTTTGGTTGATTAACATGTGAATGTGAAATGATTGAATATGTGACATTATAAACCTAGTTGTAGTTGTTTTTTAAAAAAAGGACTCTCCCTTATGAGTTGGGTTAGCATTAGATGAGGAAAAAGAAATAAATGATTAAGTGGTATGCATCATGACTATAACCCAACATTGTATGAGTCAATTTTTACTTTCTTGTTTAAGCTATTCATTAAGGAAGCCAGCCCTTTAAACCTCAGTAAAGGTACGAAAGTGTGAATGTTGGTTAGTGTGGAACTTGGTTTTTTGTATTGGTAAAATTTAATGTTGTATTATATCTTGGTTCAATAATTATTCATAAATACTTAAATATTTACTCATTGAATTTTAAAAAATCTTTTCTCTCATGTGTCCAACTACCATTGGATGAGATGAATATGGGCCTACTCAAGAACTTTAGTGTTGAGGTAAGTGTTAGGATAATCTTGCATTATGATTTATCCATATACTTTGTATTTGAATTTTCAAAATTGCATACTTTTTAAAAGTATAGTACACTTGAACATGAAATATTGTGATAGTTACACTTTAGGAATTGTTGGTAAGTGATTGCCTATAATGACTCCCTATGTCAATCACATACTTTAAGGAAATAGTTGTGACAAAGTTGATATTAGAATATGGTATAAGCATAATGGTGCATGTTGATTGAAATAATGAAGTAGAAAATTTCAATTATTTGAGTGAATAGTTTGGACATATTGAGCCCTCATAATAGGTTGACAATTGTCAAAGAAGGGCATGGACAAATTTGCCTTTTGACCTTTCATATGTTGAAATTTCTAAGGGCCATTTTCCTCCGTGGGCAATTGAAGAAGACTAAAGTGAATGCTTTTCTATCCTCAAGTAAATTGTTAGTCTTCAATGTGTTAATGATCTTTATTGTGAGTATTTATTGCAATTAATCTAGTACAGAAAAAGGGTATAGATTGATAGTTTGATAGTTTGATTTGGTAAAGGAATCATATGGCAAATCCTATTTTGCATATTTGTGTCTTGAGAAGGCATGTTAAATATATATATAAGATATATATCTTGTTTGTGTATGAGTCTACTTAGACAATTTTACTTCCACATTTGCAGTAGGATACCAATGCCTTGTGATTCTTAGTAGCAACATGAGTTATTGCTTAAATAAAATGCTAACGAATCAAGTTAGATACAACTTGATAGGAGAGGGTCAAATTAGCTTCCACAAATTATTCCCACCGTAATTAAACTGACGTTCATTAAAACTAACCCATTCTTGTTGCTTCAGCTCCTTAAAAGGGCTTTCAAATTTTGAATTGAGTTTCCAATTGTTTTAGTTTATTATTCAACTCATCGAAATTTTCTGCAAATCAGAAATAGTAGTCAACCATTTTTGGTTCGTGCCTTCTAATTGATTGACTTTTGCTGTGGCAACAATACACCTGCTAGCCTCTGACTTTATGACCACCCTATGATGATATTTATCTTGAACCATTGTAGTCAAAACCTTCATAAACAGATCCTCTAATAGAAGATATTGAAACATCTCAGATGTAAGATTACCAAAAGCATCTAAACAATATTCCTCAAACTTTTCTAGTTGAACAACAAAATTGGACTAAACCTCTGCCATGTAGTAAGTAACTTGCGTAGCTTCAGAACTAGAAGGTTGTTTAGATTTTCTTCTTGTCGTAGCCGTTTAATTTTGTCAAAATCACTAAACTACTGAAGGATTTACAAAACCTGTCCGTTTGCTGAACCCTCACCCCACCTGATAAATATTTGCAGATCTAGCAACACAACGTTGTACCAATCGCAAAGTAGATTTGAGTTTGGAAGAATTGTCTTGCGTCATCCGTCAAGCTGAAGGACATCAAACGGCTTCCAATAGTGTTCGGTGATAGAAAAAAACCCAACGCAAATAGAGGCGATGATAGAAGCTTCACAAGAGACCTGTTTTCTTGAAGCAGAGACTAAAATAACGACGAATTTGCTATACAGAATGTAGTTTTGCATCATGCTTCTAGTTCAGAGGAAATATCATACTCTATTTTATTTAGGATTTGAAATGAAAAATGAGCTTGTTGGTAAATAAGAAAGGGGGGTGGGGAATGATATTAAAAGATATGCTGAGTTGGATTTATTTTATGATTTGATTTTTTTTTATTTACCAACATGAAAAGTTTTGATAAGTGAAATGGAGTAATTTGTGACTTGGAAATTATTTAAAGGGTTCAGCCCAAATTATACATCGTACTAATATCATGTGCAAGTCATATTATGGACACAATTCAGTAGTGAAATGACTAATAGGTGTTGCTCCTAAGTTTTCACAATTGTTGAAATTATTTCCAAGTGTTCATAATTGCAAGTGGTAAATTTAACTATTTGGGGGTAATTTACATTTTTTAGTAGAAGAATAATTTTTAAAGAAACTTAGTATAAAATTATAAAATTATCAACTTTTATTTAAAATTAATGAATTTTGTAGATAATAAGTACATAAAAAATTATAATTTCATCATTTAAAATTGTAACAAAATTTTTTAATTTTTTTTATAAAAATTCAGACTGTTTAATAAAAAAAATCATTGAAATACCTATTGGTACAATTTTCTTAAAGCCATATTTAGAGCTCAAAATGAGTTAAGCTAATTTGTAAGAGCAACTCACAACTTAATTTAAGTTTTAACTTAATAAGCTAAGTTCATAAGACAAATGAGTGATATATGAATTAAATTATTTAACTTATGATTTAAATAAGTTTGAACTAATAAAAACTTAACTCATTTGTGTTACAAGTTCACTCAATGTACACATGTATAAAATAAAAATAAATATGTATAAATATAATTAATAATATATTACTTCAATATTTTTAATAAGAATTTCAAAAATTATTTTAAATAAAAAATATAAAATAATTAGATTAACAATAGTTGATAATTTTTTATTTATAGATTTATCATAAAAATGAAAATCAAATGGCAAAACTTTAATAGATAATTTATTAAATTTTCTTTTATAAGTCAAATAATTAAATAAATAACTTTCACTTTAAATTTTATTCTTTCAAAAAATTTAATAATTTTATATTTATAAATTAAATAATTAAATAAAATTCATTTTAAACTTATAATTTCTAATTAAGGTTTATAATTTTTAAATAAGATAAATCAATGAAACTACGAGTATCAATAAAAAATTAAAAAAATTCAAACAAATTCATCTTTAAAAGTCTAGTTGTGGTTGTAATAAAATTTTATATCTTAAGATAAATTATTATTTATATTATATCAAATATGCTTATAATACATTATTTATATTTTTTTATTTATGCTATTAAGTTGGTAAAGATATTATCTTTCGAAGTTTTAAAATATTTTTTTATTACCAACATGAAAAGTTTTGATAAGTGAAATGGAGTAATTTGTGACTTGGAAATTATCTAAAGGGTTCAGTTTAAATTATACAATTAGATGGTGAAATGAATAGTTGTTATTCTAAGTTTTCATTGTCGTAGGGATTATTTCCAAGTTTTTATAATTACAGGTGGTGAATCTAATCATTTCAAAGTTAGAGGAGGTAATTTACATGTTTTAGTAGAAAAATAATTTTTAAAAAAAGTTAATATAAAATTATAAAATTTTTAATTTTTATGTAAAATTTATGAATTTTGTATATAATAAGTATATAAAAAATTCAAACTGTTTAATGAAAAAATTTATTAAAATACCTATTGGTACAATTTTCTTAGAGGGCTAGTTCACGAGCAATTCACAACTCAATTTCACTTTTAACTTAATAATCGAAGTTCATAGCTAAAATGAGTAATATATGAACTGAATTATTTAACTTATATTTTAAATAAGTCAAGTTTAAACTAATAAAAGTTCAATTTATTTCTATCATGAGTTGACTCAATATACACACATATAAAATAAAAAAAATATGCATACATACATACATACATACATACATACATATATATATATATATATATATATATATATATATATATATATATTAAAAAACATTTAACAACATTGAATTCTAAAATTTAAGATAATATATGTTTTTATTAATAATATATTACTTTAATATTTTTTTTAAGAATTTCAAAAATCATTTTAAGTAAAAAAATATAAAATAATTAGATTAACAATATTTGATAATTTTTTATTTATAGATTTATCATAAGAATGAAAATCAAAAGGCAAAACTTTAATAGATAATTTATTAATTTTATTTTTATAAGTCAAATAATTAAAAAATAACTTTTACTTTAAATTTTATTCTTTCAACAAATTTAATAATTATATATATATATAAATTAAATAATTAGATAAAGTTCATTTTCACTTATAATTTCTAATTAAGGTTCATAATTTTTAAATGAGATAAATCAATGAAGTTATGAGTATCAATAAAAAAAATAAAAAATTAAAACAAATTCATCTTTTAAAATCTAGTTGTAGTTGTAATAAAATTTTATATTTCAAGATAAATTATCATTTATATAATATCAAATATGCTTATAATACATCATTTATATTTTTTCATCTATGTTATTAAGTTGTTAAATATATCAATTTTTGAAAGTATTTTAAAGTATTAAATTTTCAATAAAAGACTTTATTATTATAATTAATTTGAATTGATGAGTCTAGATGAGCTGGTGGTGAACTTGATTAAAGTCGAGTTTGAATCAAAATAATTAATTTGAATTAAGTTTGACCTAAATTATGAATTAAGTAAATTTGATGCAAGTTAAACTTAAATTAATTTCAATTCAACTCAACTCTACTCTATAGTAGCCCAAACCAAGCATAATCCTTGTCTCCAATTAGTTTATTTTCACTCCTTGTCATTAATGTCATCTCAGAGGAAGCTAAGCCCAATATAATAAGGAAAAAATGCTTTACTTTAATATATATATATATATTTCAGGAAAAAAATATTAGTAGATATAAAAAGGAGAACTCCCAATCTATCGATTTAATCTGTAGGGGTCTACTTTCCATTTTTTAAAATCCTTATTTCGAAGTTCGAACGTACCATAACAATTTTTATTTGTCGAAAAGAATGAACGAGAAGTTTAACCCCCCCCCCCACCCAAAAAAAAAAAAAAAAGAATGAACGAGAAGCAAAAGAAAAGTACAATTTCTCCTCTGTGAAAAAGAATGGATGCGAAATTGAATGAGAGGGTGAAACCATCCTTACTTGTTAAAAAAAGGGTTACATTTCAACTTCCTATCCATCCATAGGATGAGAACCTATCGAATTTTATTAAATTTTGGAATTATTTTCTATTATATTTCAACAAATTAACTATTTTGACATTACACTTAAGTGACTTATAGAATGAAGAAAGTAATTTTTTTATAATAGTGCTAAAAATCTAAATGTTATAGTAATATCAGAAATATATTTCAAGGAAAAATAGACAAAAAAAAATTAAAAAGAGAATATGTTATTTACTTATTCTCGGACATCCATTTTGGTATATAATTAGGAGAAAAACTATAAGTATTTAAAATACATTCTGAAATTGAGTTTCGAATTTTTGATATTCAGAGTTTTATATATTTATTCTATCATCTTATATTTAATAATAACTTTTGATTTTTATTTATTTTCTAATTCTCATCCTATTTTCAATATGGTATTACTAATATAATTTATGAAGTTGACTTCTACACATTCTCCATTAAAGGTGGAACTAAAATTAAGCCATTTGAGAGCCATTTATAATTTGATTTATTACAGGTATAACTTAATTTATTTATTCAATTAAATAAATTAAGTTTAAGTCAATACCTTTCCATACACCCCCACCCTTAAAATACTTCCCTCATTGTGAGATGCAACAACATTAATTTTTAGATTGTAACCTCTTTTTATATTGTCTTGAAACTATTCTCTTATATTTTTATATATAAATCTATTTTTTAATGAATAAAAAAGTCTCTTCTTCTTTATATATAATTATGTTATAATATTTTTACATAAAAATGAAAGAAAATGATCTTTTAGTCATGTGAGATGATATAAAAAAGGAATTGTACTTAAAAAGGTTAATATATTATATTTCATAATGGCAGAAGTACTTTAAAAAATGAAAATGTATAATTTTAAGAATGAAAAATGTTAAATATAATTAAGCCAAATCTCATAAAAGGGTTAATATAATTTGCCCCAATATTTTTGGAAAATTCTTTAGGCACACGAATAAAATATGCAGGAAGGAAGTCAGAGAATCGATTTTTTATTTTGGCAATTTTCAAATTATGTAGTTATATACATGTTATTTGTGACCAAACGAGGGATTAAGTTCTACAACTCTAGTTTAATTTGAACAGAACATTTAATATAACTCAATCAAAGGATAGCATCAAAAGTTGCTTAAGTCTCACATCACGAAATTGCGCAATTCAAGTCAGAGCTAAAATGAGTATTGAACTCCTTTTATATTACATCAAGTTTTATTTTGTTCTCCTCAACAAAAGAGTGCACATAAATATACTAATCGGACGAAAATATCAGTCCTCCAAATACATAGATACTAAGGAATTAAATTAATTAAAGTAATGTAATAAGATATAAATAGATTTAATATAAAAAATATTAAATTTTAGGAAAAAATATAGATGAGAAGAGATATTTTGTATCATCAAATCTCAAAGGACAATATATATAAATTTTTTTAATTATAATCCTACAATTTCTTAAAATTCTTATATCTTTCTTAACTTCTATGAAGATTTTCACACCATCCCATATGCAATTGCATTACATCTTTCATATCTCAAAATATAAAAATTTATAATATGAAATCTTTGAATAGGAAAATAACTTAAGAAGTAATTATTAGTTAATAACAATTTGAATTGAGGTAAAACTTAATAATATGAATTCACATTATTCACTCGTCAAAATCTAAAATGAGTCGAACAAAAATGTTCTAAACAGAAATCAATTTTCTAGCTAAACAAGCATGTAGAAGGAATTGTTCCATGAGAGGAAGACTTGATAGTCTTTGCCCCTCGGACACTTGAAATGAATGCTTAGGCACTTCTCTGCCCATTCCACACTCAGAAATTTTCCTCACTGAAATGTTGAGCGACTCAGAAAGCTTGGACAATCATATTGAATAATCTAAAGAATTTACTTTTAATTTCCAATTTATAAGTCCAATTTTAATATATAAATCATAAATTTTCACATCAGCCAATTTGTAGGAGTCCAACACAATATGCTGAAGCTTTTTTTTTTTTTTTTAAAAAAAAGATTTGCTTATATTTCCAGAAAAAGAGATAAGAAAGTGATCCAACTACCGGAAAGGAGAAGAAAAGGGTAATCCGAGTTGAAGATGGAAGGGTTTTTTTATTTAAAAAAGGTAAAAAGAAATTTAAATAATTAAATGCCATAAAAATGGCTCTTATTTCTTATCTAACTAATTAATGACTTTTTCTGTTCTTTAAAATTTATTTTTTCAATATATAATATTTTATCATTTAGTTACTAATATCCTAATAATTAAAATATTTATTTTAATATACAAAATATTTTGTGATATATAACCGTTATTTTATTTATGATATAAATATCATATATTAAATAATAAACTTAGGAGATGAGGGAATGTAAAAGAAGATATATTTTATGAAATATATTATATAAAAATAATTTATAATTTTTTAATTCAAACGTATTTATAGATGATAGATCAGCTTACCACATCATATCAGCTAAACCTACCTTCAACGTATCGCATTTTTTACAAATAGCGTATCTCATATCTGTATTCGTACTACATTCCTCTTAGTAGCACGTGTATGGCAACCACGTAGAGAACATATAATTATACCTTAGAAAGCATCATATCATCTTCAGCTTCTTCACAATCTTCTTCTGTCTCATCCCTCGTAACTTCATCCCGCCATTTTCTCATCTCTTTCAGACGGTCCTTCATTCTTCTCAACCTCTGTTAAAAACTCAAATAATAATTTCAAAAGTAAATTGTGGGAAGAAAAAAGGGAAATCAGCTTTCTAAGTTAAAGAAACCTTTTCATAACCATCACTGTTGAGTCTTTGCAGAACTGAAAGAACGAGAAATGTGAAATGGAGTGACAGGAATACAGCCTCCGATGGCGGCGCTAGGTGGATTGCATGGATCCAAATGGCAGCCATGAAGAGCATGAAAAGGATTTTCTTTCGCCAACGTTACAAGCTTCACTGGAAATGAAATCGCTGAGAAGCCATGATTGGTAATCTCGTCTTTATCAAAGAAAAGCCTCTTGGCTCTGGGTTCGGATTAGGGCTCTGTAGCAGGCCTTGATCGGTCTTGCTGAGAAAAACAAGAAGAGGTCGATCGATCATCTGGGTTGCGACATTGGCGGCAGCGACAAAACCTTGAAGTGTCTGATCGATCATCTGGGTCGCAAGCAATTTTAATAGGTTGCTCATTCCGATGATCCCCCATTTTCTCGGAGACTTTATCGAGCTTTCTCTCTCTTTCGGTCTCGTTATTAAGAAACCTTTTATGTTCTACAGATGAAGGTGAACGCCGAAGTGGTGGGGACGGGAAGAAGAAGAGGCGCTGTTTTTACCCGAGTATCGTTGTGATGGGAGACTTGAGTGTACAGGATTATTGCTCACTTCGAGCAAATGCCGTGCGCCGTGCATTGAGAGTAACGGCTATCGGCGGGTAAGAAACGGTTATGTTTGTTGGGCTATGCCCAAAAAGTGTAGTGGGCCTCCATCATATACTGCTCTTTATGGTCGATTTTGATTTAATCCTCACTTTACTTTCTAATGTTTTTACAGATTAAATTATATTTAATTCTTCTCAGGTTTAAACTGTATACCGACAGCATTCATTTATTTTGAAAAATATAATTTTCAAAAAATGATATTTGTCTACATAAAGGCAAAATTTATACAAAATTGTAACTTTTTACAAAAGTAAAAATACACAACATGTTGCTAAAACTTATAGTTCTTTTATGTTGAATCTTTCTAAAGCCTTGCAAAATCTCTTAAATATGTACTGAAACGTTACCTTTCAAACTAGAAACTGGATAAATGGTATAAATCTTAACAAAGGCAGGTGTCTAAATTTTACAAAAAGTCTCCTCCACTATTGGAATAGTAGATTTTACTTCTATCAATATTCAAAATTTGGAATCATAGCTTTTAATCAATATAAAAAAAATTAACATTCATAATCCACATTTTTTTATCAATTTTTAACACGAATGCATTATTACTGTTGATATGTTGAGCCAATTTTTACATTATATATTATATAATTAACATAAATTAAATTAGCTATATATAACCTTAACTAAAACCATGAATATGAGTTCAAAATTATATACAAAATCAATGATGTGAAAAATTAAAATTCTTATTTGAATGTTAAAACAATATGTAATTTAATAAAAAATATAATGAAATACATGATGAGTATTAATTTTAAATTTTTGTATAATTTAGAACCCTAAGTAAAGGAGGCAATGCATGCTTTTTCTTTTCTTTAGGAAAAATAGCAAAAAGGAGTAATTCTCCCAATTTTATAGGACATAAAACCATTACATGTTGGGACTGTTAATAAATGCCCACTCAGGAGTTACTACTGAGCCCATCGAATGTGAGAGATAATGACTTGATTAGCTCTTAAGTGTTAAAGAGTTTTTGAGAAGAGTTATCCGGCAGTTGAAGCAAATATATATGTACTTTTTAATTGGACAAAAAGGGCTATATTACAAATTTAATGATAATAAAATAATAAAGGATATTAAAATTAATTTGTCATCACTAATAATTTTTTAAATTTATAAGCATATTTATTATGAAAGTGAGAGATATTAAATGAAGTTGACTCAAATATTTTAAATTTATATTTCTCTGTTAAAATTATTTAAATAATATTATTTTTTAAGATTAAGAATGATTTTTTAATTCAATTAAAAGAATGGAGGTTTCTAACTTCTACATTTGTTAACCTCTACATAATGATGGAGAGATTGGTAATTACCTATATGACACACACAATGCAGATAAAAGGCGGTAGTGTGAAGCAATTATATATTTTTTTTTGGTGCAAATTGCTTGATTGAATTTTGTTCCTATTAACTTTGAAAATTTGGAATTGAAGTCTTAAATTATACAAATTCTTGGAATTAAAACTAATTAAATGACCTTTTCATGAAATTTTTTAAATAAGAATGATACATATTGATTTTTCACATTATACATAATTTAAAAATTATTGTTGCGTACAATTAAAATTTCACATAATTTTTATTAATTATATAATGGAAAATTTATGTGAAAATAATTATGTGACAAATCAACATCTAGTAAGAATAGGATACCCGTTCAAAAAGTTCACAAAAAAGGCAGTTAAACAAACAAAACCAATAATAAATTATGGATTTAATTATGAAGTTTTGTATAATTTAAAGTTTAAGTTTTAAAGTTAGTGGTGGCAAAATTCAACTTCTCTTAAAAACCAAGGGAGGTTTCCTTTCGGCATTTTTCATGAAAATAACTATTAAAATTTAGGAATCAACTGTAAAATGCCTCAAAATATGCAATATTTAAAACATAATCGTACTATATTACTATTAAATTCTAAGTTTAAATTAAGTACATATTTTGACATATCTTTTTATAATATTAGAAGTAATTAAATTACTATACACACACACATACATGCAAGGTTATAGAATTAAGTTTAAGATGTAGAGGAAGATAAAATTAAGATGTCACTTGAGTTAAGTATTCTTGGCACATATTTTGACATATTCCTTTGTATTGTTATAGTTTTTTGTAATGGCTAAACTTCCTTTTTTAAACAAATTCTATAATTTTTTTTAAAAATAAATTGTATTACTAGCAAGTATTTAAAATTTGTTATATGTACAAGATTTGCAAAATATACCATCATGGGATTTTTGTAAATAATTTTATCCGAAAATTTACCATATCAGAATATTTTTGTAAAATTTATAATATCATTTTGATCTATTGGAAAAAAATACATAAAACACCTCTCAAGTTTATATGAGTATTAAACTTCATACATGAATTTTAGAACTCAATGTATCACCCCTTCAACTTTCTAAAAATGTGAAAATGGTATGCCTCCATTAAATGCAAAGAGCAGGAGTACTAGTGCCTTGATTTTTTTTCCTTTCCAATGCTTTAATTTATAAGCAAAATGGCTTCTGTTAAAAGCAAGATGAGCACAACAAATTCAACTTTTTAAAATCGTATGGTTGAAAAGGTAACAAATTGAAAACTTTTAATTTTAATGAAAATGCAAAACATGTTCTTTGGAGTGATTAGATTTTGCTTTTTTAAACTTTAAAAATTTGGATATTACCCTCCATAATTATAGAAAACTTGAAATTGATATTCATCATACATTTAGGAATCATTTTATTTACACAAAATGTAAGTTTTTTTTTTAAAAGTTGAATTTTCTAGGAAGTAATTTTATTTGTCAATTTTTGAAAAGTACTTAAAGTTATTTAGTTAACATTAAAGAATTGACACTTCCTAAAAATTAACTTTCAATATTTTGTTTAATTCAACTTAACTTCCTACAAAATATTGTTAAAAAGATTAATATACCCTCCAAAATTATAACATAAAAACTAAGAAATATTAATATATTTTAACTTCATTTAATTATTTTTTAATTTACTTTAAAAAAGTAAAATGGAATTTAAAAAATTAATATTTCATATATATATATATATCTTAAATATTTTAATATAATTTAAATGAAGAAAAATATTAGTTAAATAATTAAAATAGATATGAAATACATATTTTTTTATTTTTATAATTAAATATTATAATAGATAATAAAGATAATAATTATATTTAGATAGTTGTATTTATTGTAATCATATTTATTTTTCTAATTAAGAATCATATTTATTACAATTTTTAGATGATGAGAATACAAAGTTAAAGTTGTTAACCTCAAGTTTCATATGATGAGTTTTGATGATAACAAATAGGTCGTTGCAATAGCATTGTATGTTTTATATTAAAGTGATATATGTTAATAGGCATACTATATTACAATTAATGCATATATATGATATGATACCTATGCTTGTTCTTATATATGCATAATGAGAAATAGGTGTTTCAATAACATTGCATGTCTTTATACTAAAGTGTTATAAAGTCTTCAATAGATATGCTAAATTATGGTTGAAATAACAATACTTAATATTATGTTAAAAGAGTAATATTTTATAGAAGCATTATTAAACATATAATTAGTCAAGATAAATGATATGATGATTATGCATATTTTTGTAATAATTTATTATATATATGAATCGTTCAAATCAATATCTTGACATATTATATTGAACTAACTATATGGTTTGTAAAGTTTATGAGCTTATATATAGAAAAGTCTAAGATGAAAAAGAGTAAGTATTGAAGCAAGGAAATGGAAGATCATATTGTGCTCAACTCTAGAATAATGAAGAAAGATAAAAAAGGAGATGTGATCCAAGTATTGGAGGTTGAGAAGATTAAAGTGTTTGGAAGATTAGAAGTATTAAAAAAAGTCAAGGAACTTTATTGGTATAGTTTTTTTATTTTAGGCTTAAACTTTCTTATGAAATAGAGTATTTCATGATAAAGAGCTTAAACATATTTTTTTTTATAATCTTAGCTTGATTAAAATGTTTTAAAAAGATAGCCCATAATCATATTTTTACAAGATAACTTATGGGGACATTTCAAAAACTAATGAGGTATAAGGTTTTCATGTGTTCGATATTAACCTTTGGTTATTCTCTTAATCACATATCATAAAATACTCATGATTTTATTGTAAAACCTTTTCCATATGAAAATAGATTTAAAGATATTTTCATAGACATATCATTTTCTTAAAATGATTAGTATATAAAAGAATTATGATTTTTTCAAGATGAGTGTAGAAATCAATTTTCTACATTTTAATCATTTCTGATGTTTGCTCATTATTTTGATCATATCTTGAAAAATATAAATTATATGAGCATGAAATTATTTTTACACGAGAATAGACTCGAAGATATTTCCATGGATAAGTTATTTGCTTAAAATGATCAAGATATGAAAGAGTTATGAATTATACAAGTCAAGTCTCAAAATCAGATTTTTACAAATTCACTGTTTCTGACCTTTGCTCATTGTTTTAAACATATCTAAAAAATTATATCAGATATGAGCATGAAACGAGTCCCATTTGAAAGTAAACTCAAATAAATTTTCAACGATAGGTCATTTGCTCAAAACGAACTTAAAAGAAAGAAGTTATGACTTTTTAAAGTTAACTTTGCAATTTTATTTGGGTGAATTAATTCATGAATCGATTCTAAACATTCAAAGAGCATCCTGAACATCTTAAATCAATTCACTAATCAATTTTAGCTGTCTTGGTGCGCGAATAACAGCTAGTTTTCATTTCTAATAATCTTAAATGGTTATAATACTCCATGGGCTTCCTGTATAAGCTAAAAAAACATCAAATACAACCTAGAGAGAGCTTGAACTTTAACTTCAAACATCATTTTACATCTTCCTTCATTAAATCATGAATTCAGCTTTACTTTATGAAATTCTTCTATTCTAAAGAGTTTATTTGAGTTAATATTTATCTTATATCACTTTAGAATTGTGAAGGGTAAGGTATCCCTTAGAGAATCTTTGAGAGGGTGAGGAATCCCTTGTAAACAGTAAATTTGCCCAAGAAAAAGCAAGAACTTTGTAAGGCTTTTTCAAGTGTCGGTTGAAAACTTGAAGGGATAGTGGATTGAATCATAAGCTTGGAAAGTTTGGAGAGTCGATGTATACCTTGGTAAGGATATCTAAGGGAGGAATCACTATAAATCCTTGTGTTTGATTTCTCTACCTTTACTCTTTATTTTTTTGAACTTTGATCTATTTTTTTTGCTATACATACTCTATTTTGCTATTATTGTTTACTGACATATTATGCTATATGCTTTGTTTTTATTTTTATTAATTTTTGAATATATTATGTTTTAATATTTATGTTCATGCTTGGATGCTTGAATGCTTAAAAGAGATGTATATCTATGCATATGCTTGATGACTTGTCCATGCATAGTTGTTAAAATCGTTGAATACATTATGCTTTAATATTAGTCTTGATCTTTAAATGATTGAATAGTTAAAAGAGAATTCTATCTATTCATGTGCTTCTTGATTATTTTTCTAAGCATAGTTGAAAGACTTGCTTTGTACAAGTATATTGAATGATTATATGTTTTGTGCAAACTTCTCTATTGAATTATCTCATATTTATTTCTTAATGATTTGTTTATGCATCATTAAATAAGTTAGTTTGCACTAATTCTTTAAAGTTTTATATCTTGATAAAGCTATCTTGGAACTATTTGAGTTAAAAGGTTTTCAAAAAGGAGAAAATTTTTTAAAACACCAAATTCACCCTCTTCTTGGGCATGGCTTGCCAAGGCCTACAATTAGTATAAGAGTTATGGACTCTTGTTTAAAAGGCTTAACCATCTTAAAAAGATCCATGGCAACCTTTAATGATAACTCTTTGAAAGAAAATTTTGATACTTTAAATGTTCTAATGTTTGAATATGTTGATATTTCCAAACCTTTATTCTTTGATGGTTGATATTTTAAAATTTGGAAAGGAAAAATAGAGTGTTATATAAAAACCTTTGATTTTGATGCAAGGGATATTATTGAGAATGGTTTTACTTTAAAACCAAGAAGTGAATGGGATGAAGATTGTAAAAAGAAATTCAATTTGAATATTAAGGTAATGAAAATTTTGCATAGTAGTTTGAATAATGATGCACGTGCTAAGGTATCCAAATGTTCTTGTGCTAAAGAAATTTGGGATACTCTTATTAATTTCTATCTTGATAACCATATTTCTATTAGTGAGTGTGTTTATTGAGCAAGAAAAAGAAAAGGAAAAAGAGAAAATTATTTCCAAGGAGACTTTTCAAGAGGATGTGCAAAAGGGTGAAGTATATTTAACACCTCTTAGTGAAGAATATAAGGATGAAAGGAATGATAGTTCTAATGATGAGCAAATTGAGCTACAAATGAAAGATTCATGCTCTATGGCTCAAAAGGACTTAAAAGTACATGATTCTAATTTTAGTACTAGTCCTTATGATAATGACTTATGTACTTTTAATGAATTGCATAATGATAGAATATCTATAAAACTTGATTGTTCAACTTCTTGTGATATTGAAATTAGGAATAATATATCCAAAAAAGAAATTAAATACTCACTTTGTGCACTTTCCAAATTTTCAAGTGAAGTATAGATTTTATTCTTAGAAAGTTAAGAAAACCTCTTGGTAAGTTTGAATCAAAGTGCAATCTCTATAAAAAGCCAAAGTTTTCTACTTATGTTTTTAAAGAAAAAAACTCTTCTTGTAAGAAGTCTATCATTTGCAACTATTGTGGTCATGAAGGTCACATTTCTCACTTATGTCCAATTAGAAGAAAATCTTGTATGAGAAAGAAGGGAATATAGGTTCCTAAAGTGTCTAAATGCTTGAATGTTAACATTGAAGGACCTAAGATGAAATGGGTACCTAGATGTCCTGCCAGTAATTTAATTATGTTAAAAATTTTATGCAAAGGGAGATAATTTGGTTAAGAGAAGAAGGAGTCTTCAAGAGTTTCTCCAAAGTTGATAATTAGACAAAGAAGACATGGCATAACTAAAGTTTCTCAAACATACAATGGTGATATTCCAAAACTCAAACCTTTTAGAGAAAAGTAATAAGTGAGAAAAGGTTATCCTTTCATTGTAAAGGATAAGGTATCAATTTTTCAAACCCTTCATGTTACCTTACTTGATATTCGTTAAATGGAGGTTATTAATTTCAAAGTATGAACATTGCTTGAAGATTGTGATCATATATGCATAATAGTTATCTTTTATTAATTACAAATGATTAAAAGCTCAAAAGCTTTTATTATGATTTGGTTGCATTTGAAAATGATGAATTATAAGTTGTTTGAGAAGTGAAATGATGTGAAAAGAGACTTTAATATGTAAGGAATTGAGTGATGAATTGAGTCCAGGAAGAAGAATCGAATAATAAATCAATTCAAAATTTTCACATTTAACAAAGTAAATTAATTCCAAGGGAAAATGTTGGTCTTTGGTTGTCTCAAATCAATTCACAGTATGTGGAGGGAAGTCTGAAATTCAAATTTTTTAGTTATGAATCGAGTGGTCAATCGATCCATAGATAATCATATTCATCTATGAATCAATTCGATGAATCCCCCTATATAAATGACAAGGGGCAATGATAAATTCATTTTTCTCTACCCTTATTTCATTAAAATTGAAATCTAAATGCATGATTTTCTTTATCTTTATATATTCATAAGCCCTTGATAATATAACTTAATATAAAGGTATGCAATACTTATTATATTTTCCATTAAGTTTCACTATTTATTGCTTATATATGGAAAATATGGAAATGCTTTAGAAATGATTTTCAAGAATATGATCATTATGCTCACTTATTTGAATTGATTAATCTTTCATGAAGATATTACATTAATATTTATCTAACCTTTGAGAATTAAAATCTTAGTTGGATATGAAGGAAGTTATCTAGAGTTTCATATACAAAGGAAGTGTGATACTACCTCAAACGTAGTATAAAAATGGAAGACAAGTTTAACTTAAGGCTAGATCAACTCAACTTTTAAAACAAAGTTAACTTCTACAAAAAGGATTGAGATTCAATTAATTAGTATACTCTATCCTATCTCTATGCTTAATATGCTTTATATCTTTCTTGAGTATGAATAGTTAAGGAATAGACATATCATTGATATATTTGACTTTATCTTTAAGATGACATGTACTCTTTATGCCAAAGAAAGGTTATTCATTCTATTAAAGCAAATATGTCACTGACATAACTTGATGCTTATGTTTCAAAATTTGGAAATATTACTAACTCCATGTTTTCTAATGGTTTTCCTGGCAAGGAGTTTATTTCTTTAAAATTGCTTACTATTGGTGATTATATGCATTCTTAATGGTTAGTTATATCATTTGTTCTTATATGCTTGTTCCCTTAAAATGGTTTTATGAGTGTTGATGATTTCATTGTTTTCTAAAATCATAAATTACTTAAATTTTTCAAAAATCTTCATTTGTTTGAAAATGATTATTTGGATTTCCTTTGTCTCCTTAAAGGTTCAAATTTATATGGTTGATGATATAGTTTTTGCTCAATATTTTTCTATTAATCATGTATATGTTCCAAGAATTCTTAGAATGATGCTTATAGGTAACAATTCATTGGAGAATGTTTATAATTTGATTTGTATAATCCTAATCTCCAATCATGAGTTTTGTGCTTAAAAGTTTGCAAGATTATTTAAGAGATAATTCAAAATATCATCTTTAAATGTGTAAAGTGTTGAACAAGTTAGAAGGTCATGCCCTGATTTAAAGATGTGTTATAAAAGGATTTAAATCCTTATTCAAAGGCAAGCACACTAAGAAAAAGTCATCACTCATGAAGTTTATTGATATTCACCTCATAAATGATGAGAAGGAAGATGATTGCAACTAAGGAGCACCTTATATTGCTAAAACTAATGAGTAACTCTATCCTTATTCTTATGGATTATAAATGTTTGGATTACTTTATACTCTTAGTCTACTAGCTCTTGGTTGGTTAGGATATGATTATGAAAAATATGCTTTGTTGTAATGAAAAAGTGCTTAATTATCATTGTTACATGATTATTTTCATCACTATAAGGAAAGCTTGATAGTTTTTATCTTTTTTTATCCCTATTGCATATTCTTTCATGATATGCTTGAGTTAAGTCTCTTGATTGCTTGAAACTTATGCTAATCATGCTCTTTCATAAAGGAAACTTATTAAAGAGATATACATGCATTTAATAATTTCTTTTTTAAATTAGTTTTGAAAATAAAAAGTCATTGATTTCAAATTATTTAAATATTTTTTTATCATGACATATTATTTTCAAATGACCATGTTTGAAAATTTTAGTTTCAACAAAGCATTTTGAAAGGGGGAGTAATTCAATTTTTTCCTTTAAAAAAGAGTTTATGTTTGCCATGTTTATAAATATGATTATATACCTTGGTAGCCATATATGTCCTTATCCTCCATGCTTTTCATATTTCCAATCCATTTTGTATCTTTTAAGAGGGAAGCATGTTTTTTGAAAGCTATAAGAAATTCAACACTATTTTATTGAGGGGGAGCTTACATAAAATTAATAGTATGATTAAAGGGGAGCTTATGCAAAATAAATAGCATGATTTAAGGGGGAGCTTTGTTTATATTTGATCTATATTATAGCTCACATTTCTCTTAACATAAAGGGCTTCAAATGTTTACACACATTACATGTCTTCTCATGCTTACCTAAAGAAGGAAGGTAAAATGCTATATCCTTTGACTTACTTATTTAATGAATTTTTTTTCCATATGATCATGCTATACAATCCTTGATAATCTTGTTAAGATTATATATTTGAATATGCCTTTATTTGCAAGAGATAAATAGTATGACTTCCAATGATATTTATCATTTAAACTACTTTAATCTTTTTATAAAGAAAAAAAAGATGATAATGAAAAAGAGAAGAGAAAATAATGACATCAATTGCTTCAATATGTCACTAAATTAGGGAGAAAAGAAGATGAAAAGAAAAATATGTTATATCATTTTTATGACATCACTTGCTTTCATATGTTTGGTTAACCTTTTATTGATATCAAATAGAGGGAGATGATAATGATATCACTTATATGACATCACTTGTTTCAACATAATTGCTTATCCTTTTTGTTGATGTCAAATGGAGGGAGAAAAGGATGGAAAGAAAAATATGCTATATGCTTGATGTTTGATATCATTATATGCTTACTAGATTAAATCTTTATTTCAAACATATTTATCTTTTGTGATTTGTTATCATCAAAAAGGGGGAGAATGTTAACATCAAGTTTCACATGATAAGTTTTGATGATAACTAATGGGTGGTTACAATAGCATTGTATGCCTTATGCTAAAGTGATATATGTTAATAGACATACTATATTATAGTTGATGCATATATATGATATGATGATTATGCTTGTTCTTGTATATACATGATAACAAATAGGTGTTTCAATAACATTGCATGTCTTTACATTAAAGTCTTATAAAATCTTCAATAGGCACGCTAAATTATGGTTGAAATAGAAATGCTTGATGTTATGCTAAAAGAGTCATATTTTATGCAAGCATCATTAAGCATATGATTAGTTAAGATACATGATATGATGATTATGCATATTCTTATACTAATTTGTTATATATATGAATCTTGTAAATTAATATCTTGACATATTAGATTGGACTAATTATATGGTTTACAAAGTTTATGAGCTTGTATATAGGAAAGTTCAAGATAAAAAAGAGTAAGCATTGAAGTAAGGAAATGATAGATCATATTGTGCTTAAGTTTAGAACATGGAAGAAAGATAAGAAAGGATATGTGATCCAAGTATTAGAGGTTGAGAAGATTAAAATATTTGAAAGCTTGGAAGTATCAAGAAACATTAAGGAACTTGATTGATATAGTCTTTTCATTGTAAGCTTAGACTTTCTTGTAAAATAGAGTATAACATATTTTTCATAATATTAACTTGATCAAAATGTTTTAAAAAGATGGCCCACAATCATATTTTTATAAAATAGCTTATGGGGACATTTCAAAAATCAATAAGATATTATGTTTTAATATTTTCAATATTGATCTTTGGTCATTCTCTTAATCACATCTCACAAAATACTCATGATTTGATTGTCAAACCTTTTCCATATGAAAATAAACTCAAAGAGCTTTTCATAAACATACCATTTGCTTAAAACGATTAATATATGAAAGAGTTATGATTCTTTCAAGATAAGTCTAGAAATTAGTTTTTTGCATTTCAATCATTTCTAATGTTTGCTCATTGTTTTGATCATATCTTGAAAAGTACAAATTATATGAGCATGAAATTATTTTTATATGAGAATAGACTCAAATATATTTCTATGGATAGGTCATTTGGTTAAAATGATCAAGATATGAAAGAGTTATAAATTATACAAATTAAGTTTCAAAATCTAATTTTTATAGATTCACTATTTTTGATCTCTGCTCATTGTTTTAAACATATCTTAAAATTATATTAGATATGAGTATGAAATAAGTCCCAGTTGAAAGTAAACTTGACTAACTTTTCAACAATAGGTTATTTGCTCAAAAAGAACCTAAAATAAAGAAGTTACAACTTTTTAAAATTGAATCTATAATTTTATCTAGGTGAATCGATTCATGAATTAATTCTGGATATTCAAAGAGCACCTTGAACATCCTGAATTGATTCACCAATCGATTCTAACTATCTTGGTGCACAAATACTGGCTAGTAATGGCTAGTTTTCATTCTTAACAACCTCAAACAGCTATAATACTCCATAGGATTTCTATATAAGCTAAGAAATATCAAATACAACCTAGATAGAAGTAAACTTCAACTTCAAACATCATTTTACATCTTCCTTCATCAAATCATGAATTGAGCTCTACTTTGTAAAAATTTTCTATGCTAAGAGCTTCATTTATTTCATCTACTCTTTAAGAGAGTTTATTTAAGTTAATATTCATCTTGTATCATTTTAGAATTGTAAAGGGTGAGGTATCCCTTAAAGAATCTTTAAGAGGTGAGAAATCCCTTGTAAAGAGTGACTTTGCTCAAGGAAGAACAAGAACTTTGTAAGGCTTCTTCAAGTGCTAGTTGAAAACTTGATGGGATAGTGGATTGAATCATAAGCTTGGAAAGTTTGGAGAATCAATGTACACCTTGGTAAAGATATCAAAGGGAGGAATCACTATAAATTCTTGTGTTTGATTTCTCTACCTTTAGTCTTTATTTTTTTTTAGCTTTGCTTTATCTTTCTTGTTATACATACTCTATTTTGCTATTATTGTTTGCTAACATATTGTGCTATATGCTTTGTTTTTGTTGTTGTTAATTTTTGAATATATTATGTTTCAATATTTATGTTGATGCTTGGATGCTTGAATGCTTAAAAGAGATGTATACTATGCATGTACTTGATGATTTATCCATGCATAGTTGTTAAAATTGTTAAATACATTATGCTTTAATATTGGTCTTGATCTTTAAATGATTGAATAGCTAAAAGAGAATTCTATCTATCCATGTGCTTCTTGATTATTTTTCTAAGCATAGTTGAAAGAGTTGTTTTGCACAAGTATATTGAATTATTATATGTTATGTGCAAACTTCTCTATTTAATTATCTTAGATTTATTTTTTAATGATTTGTTTATGCATAGTTAAATAAGTTATTTTGCACTAATTCTTTAAATTTTTATATCTTGAGGGGAAAACATCTTGATAAAGCTATCTTGGAATTTTTTAAGTTAAAATTATTCTCATAACTTCCTAAAATCAAAAGGTTTTCAAAAATAAGAAATTTTTTAAAAAAACCCAATTTATTCCCCTTTGGGTGTGGGTTGTCAAAGCTTACAAAAGTAGTTATTAGTTAAATTAAATAAAGGTAATTTTATATTTTTATTTATAAATATTATAGAAAAATCTTCATTTTATATTTTTATTTACAAATAACATAGAAAATTCTTCTTATTAAGAGAATATTATTAAGCAACTTTATATAATTTATAGGAAATAGTTTTAACTAAACAATTTAAGAATTTTTTGCTTCTTGGAAATTTATATTTGCACTTCTTATGCTATTTTTTGCAATCAAAGGATAGATTAATTTTTTGTTTGATCATATTATGTGTTTTTATAATTTTTTAAATAAAAATCACATAATTATAAAATTGGCCTACCTTATTTTTTATACATAATTTTGCAATTTATTTGTAAGTATTTAATCAAAATTTTATATGTTTAATTTAATTTCTATAAATCATATAACATAGATTTAATGTGTAAACAAATGATGAGATAAATCAATGTATTATAATATTGTTATATAACTTTATAAATATTTCTTAGTTTTTATATTATAATTTTGAAAGGTATATTAATCTTTTTGACTATACTTTGTAAGAAATTTAGAGTTGAATTAGACAAAATACTAGGAGTTAATTTTTAGGAAGTATTAATTCTTTGATGTTAACTAAACAAGTTTTAATACTTTTCAAAAAGTTAACAAAAGAAGTTATTTCTTAAAAAGTTTAATTTCCAAATAGAACTTACATTTGATGTAAATAAATGACTCTTAAGTATATGATGATTATTAATTTCAAGTTTGTAGAGTTAAAGGGGTGATATTCAAATTTCTAGAGTTTAGGAGATCAAAATTTAAATACCCTAAAATTGAAAAAGATATTTTGCATTTTCATTAAAATTAATTTTTTTAATTATTTATTTTTTTACCCATATGAACTTAAAAAATTGAATTTGTTGTGTTCATTTTATTTTTAGAAGAAACCATTTTTATTATAAATAAATAATCAAGGTACTAGTGGGCAGTGGCTACCATGCTATAACCTTTAATGGGTCATAGACTCTTGTTATCTGTATTTAATGGAAGCACAACTTTTTAAATTTTTTTGAAACTTGAGGGGTAATTTATAGGATTTTAAAATTCATATATGAAATTTGATAGTCATATAAACTTCAAAGATGTTTTATGTATTTTTTTCCTAATTTATTACTTTAGTAATTATCATAAACATAAATAAATTATATGTTATTATTTTAATTAAATATGTTCAATTTTATTTAATATTATTGAAATTTTATTTAATTATCTTATAGATTTAGTGATAGTATATTTTTGAATATATAATTCATCATAAAAAATACTAATTAGTGATTTTGTTGTTAATTAGAAAATTTTCACTACTAAAATATTTAGTAATGAAAATAGTGATAAAAAATAAGGCATCAGTAAATAGTGTGCTGGTAATTGAATTAAAGATGGATTAATTTCATCCATTGCAATTTGGCGAGATGACAACAAAAGGGATGCATAATAGGATAGAATTAGTGATCTATTTTTTTACTACTAAATTTATATATAGTAATGAAATTTTCATCCTTAAAACACAAATTAGTGATAGATATTTCTGTTGCAAAATTAAGTTACTTGCTAAATAGAAATTTAGTGATAAATAATTCAATTGATAAATTGGAAAGTTCTTGGAATATAGTTATGCATTTGTCAAGACGCTATTTATTTTTGTAACAATTCAAATAATGAACATATTGCCTAATCATATTTTATAATGCCTAAATCCTTTCAACAATCAAATGCTCCAATCAAATTTCATAAAATAAAATTGAATATAAATATTCTATTTATATTAAGTGAAAATATAATAAACAAATTCTAATATATATCCTAAACATACAATGGATGTCAAAAGTACATATGAAAACAAAAATAAAAACCCTAAATTAGCTTTTGAACAACATGTTGATGTTGCTCTTATACTACTCAATCATTAACTTTTGAGATGCAAGTCAATAATCCTAGGTTGTTATCCTCTCATGGCCACAATTTGTATTAACTTATTATTTCAAAATAAACAAAGATAACCATGTTTCAATTCATTTACAATAAAATCAATAAAGAATCAAGGGATATTGTAGGAAAAAAAGTACATATTTATACAATAATTCATTAATAATGGCCTTAAGGATTAAAAGTGTTATTATAGACTTGAAAGCAAAGAATTGCTTCAAGGATACTATAGTGTAAGGGAATTTTTCATTACTATTGATTCCTTCTATTTTGTGCTCACCTTCTAATACCCAATTATTTTGCACTTTTTCTTCGAAGTCATGAGATCCATAATAAGTTCCTTCACTGCTTGTGTTATAAGCATATAGAAGTGTGCGTTCCTCTCATAATTAGGAAAGCCTTAAATAATCATAATGAAGTAATTTAAAACACTAATAAACTAATAAAAAATATCATCTATAACTTACATGTAGTGCAGAAAATCTTTGACTCACAAAAGCATTATTTCATTTTTTTTAGCTTGAATTTGTTATTCAATATTAAGCAATGTGTGACCCCCTTTACTATTACTTTCATCATTGTTTACCTTTTATTAGGAGAAGTTATGACAATAATGCCTACTATTTTCACATCTAGATATATAGGTTATTTCTTATTTAATTCTCTTAAAAATGAGGTTGCATCTCTAGAAAATTTGATAGTGATAAGAAGACTTAAGATCCTCTTAGGGCCACTTTTAAATTGTACTTAGTAACCAACATTGAAAAGTAAATGTAATTTGAAAGCAACCTAGAAAGGATCTTAAGTTAGCTTCCTTATCACCACCAAAATTGGTAAAAATATAATCTTCTTTTTATAAGAACCAAATTAGGTTGTACTTATATTGTCAGATATAAAAATAATAGGTTGCTGAAATAACTTCTCCTAATAGAAGACAAGGAGTAAGGGAGATAATAGTAAAGGAAGTTTCTCATCGCTTGATTTGAAGTAGCATATTCAAGTTAAAAAAATGGAAATGATACTTTTGTAGGTCAAAGATCTTCTATACTATATTTAGGTTATAAATGACATATTTTTTATTAGCTTAATAGTATTTTAAATTACTTTGTTATAATTATTTAGTAGTTTCTTGATTATGGGAGGAGGGTGCATTTTTACATGCTTATAACATAAGCAATCAAAGAGCTTAATGTGAGGCTGATAACTTTGAAGAAAAGGTGCAAAACAACTAGATATTCAAAGGTGGCCACATAATAGAGGAAATGAATAATAATGAAAATTTATTTACACTATGGTATCCTTGAAATAGTTCTTTGCTTTCATATCTATGACAACAATTTTAATTCTTATAGCTATTATTAGTGAAACCTCGGTGAAATATGGACTCTTTATTCCTAATGGTACTTTTAGATTCACTTTATTAAGTTGGTAAAAAATGAATTAAGTCATAAACTAAATGCAAATAAGAATAGGTAAATTGTCATATGTCTTATCATAGAGAATTGAACTTAGTAAATTACAATAAATCTAATTAAAGCTTAAACCTTCCATATCTACTAGAACAAAGCATTGAAACTAAATAGAAGATAGAATTTGAAATCAACAATGGTAGGATAGTTCAAAATCAGCCATAATAAAAGAGAGTTCCAATGATAAATATATTTAGGCCTACACATGCATGGAAATGAAGATAAGGAAAGAAATATAATCAAACAGTAGGATGCCTAAGCTACTATGTCATGAAAACCCATGACAATATTCATAAATTATATGTTGAATCATTCACAAAAGCAAGCAATTTAAAAGGTATAAAACATCATGATAAATGGGAAATATAATGGTTTATATCAATTTCATAGAAAATAATAGCTTATATTTTACTTTATCATTAAATTTATATATGAAGAACAATATTACCTATATCATATGTGCATATATTATAAGTGAGACTTTGTAAGATGACACGTAACTATTATCAATTATCAAATGTTTATCACATAAGAAAATAAAACATTGTAAAAGTAAAAGCCAATGTAAAGAAGAAATTAGGTCAAATAAGGACATGCTTTGACATAAAACAAAGATTTTATGGAACAATACCTCACTACTATAACATCCATTACAAAAACTATAAGTTCAAAAGGAAAAGCAAAAAGAATGAATTTTATTAGGCTGGGCAAAAGTAAGGCAATAAATGAAAGCATTCTAGTAGCAATAACTAGGAATCAAGGAATATTAAATAATAATGTAGAACACCAAATAAAATAATAGGTTGTATTAAAATAAATTATCTCTACCTTACAACCCATCGACCTTGTTGTAGCTATTGATCTATATTCTAATAGCTAATTATATGATGATTATATTTGCATACATTATATTACATTTTTTTATAAAGACATTCTAATTATTATTTTGATATTACATTTATGTAATATAAGAAAATAAAATAATTTTCTAGAAAAATTTATATTTTTCACAAAATGTTCCTAATCAAGTATTATTATAAATTAGAATAATAATAATGCATTAAGACTATTATGTATGTTGACTAATGACCATAATCATGGATATGAGATATCAAGTCAATTCATAGGTATATAGTAAGGAATAAATGTACTAGATTGACCATCCATGAGAATGTTACGTAGATCACTATGTGAATATCATAAGCAATTCTTATAGTAATAATGATGTATGTGGTCATTTGACCGAAAGTCATTACAGTTCCCTATATGAGAAGTTATATACTTTGATATGATTTAATGTCATTTGTAACATGGTCAACTTAAAAGATAATGAGTGGATATATCATGAATCATAAGCAATTCTTATAGTAATAATGATGTATGTGGTCTTTTGACCTAAAGTCGTTACGATTCCCTATATGAGAAGTTGTATACTTTGATGTGATTTATTGTCATTTGTAACATGGTCAATTTAAAAGATAGTGAATGGATATATCATAAATCATGCAAAGGGATGTGAGTGATTTATATGAGATTTTATCCCTCCAATATAGGAAGAGTGATATTTATGAGTCCTTTGATTAAGTAAGATTATAAAATATATGGTCATACTCAAATGAATTGATTTATGATATTAATTTGTTTGTTTTAGTTATTCCACTCAAAAATTAAGAAACATACAGATTGAATTATGAAAAAGGTGACAAATTTCATGCCTTAAGTTTAATTTAGATATTTAGGACAAAAGTGACTAAACTACATAGAATATTAGTCACGAAAAAGTTATGTTGAGTTAATGACATCCTTACTACTTAGGTGCTAATTATATATTGCTAAATACCATTTATTGTTTATAGTACTAAAATAAGATTTTAAAATCACTATTAATATAATGAGATTTATAAGGTCACACACAAAGAGTGTCTCAAATATCAGAGTCATAGTATAATTAAATTTTTTTAGTCAGTTTAGGGTTTCTAATTGTGATAAGCCGAATACAATTAACCTTCACTAAGTAATAGCACAATATAATTAAGTTATACTTAAGGGACACTAAATATGGACTAATAATCAATTAAAGTTATGTTTGGGTCTATTTAATAATCAAAGTCAAGTTATCTTTCTTATTAAAGTAGTTTTGATTAAAGATCAAAAAGAGATTTTATCTATGAGATAAAATAAATTAGGAAGATAATAATATGTGACTAATATAAGTCAAATTCTTTTAAAAACAAATATGTTGATGAGATATTGATCTTTTAAAAGAAAGATATCTGGTCGAGATATATATCATATGATTTGATAAATATCTAACTAAGATTAGAAAACTTGACAACTATGAGAGAGAAGAGAATGTTGTAAGGTTTCTAAAAGATTAATCTATAATTAGAAAAATTTGCAGCTAGCTCTATGTTGAGAGAGAAGGATCCCATCCGATTAGATTAAAATATTTGACTACTCATGTAGATACCATAGAAGCATTGCCCTTTTGGATGACTTTCATGTTTTGTAATAATTTTGTTCATGTATTTGTGATCGGATCATTTTGATACTAGTGATTAGATTGTTCATCAAAAAGTAAATCTATATTTCATGTAATAAAGATATAAACACTAATATTGGTTTACACTTTTTTCGCTTGGGTCCTTAGTGAGTTTTGGAATAAATTTTTAATCTCTTTCATTGTACTTTTTGATAAAAAAAAAATCCAGTAGTGAGGCACTTACAAAATCATAAGCTAGATTATGTATTTTATTTGATTTGTTTTACATGTAATATATAATTGAATCAATTTTTCTCCATTGCAAAATGGTAAAATAAAATGTTTGTTTTCATTTTTTCATAGAAAAACATAATATGAAAATGTTATTGATTTTGTAAAATGAATCAAGTGTTGGGTAAAATGTTATTGATTCACAAAACGAATTAACCCATAAGATATTATTGATTTCGCTCGAATCCTTAATGAATTTCAAAATAAATTTTTAATTTTTATTCATTGTACTTTTTAATCCAAAACCCAATAGTGAATCACTTGTGAAATCATAAGCCAGATTATATATTTTATGTGACTTGTTGTACATGTAATATATAGTTGAATCAATTTTTCTCCATCGCAATACAGTAAAATAAAATGGTTGTTTTCAATTTTTTCATAGAAAAACGTAATACGAAACGTTATTGATTTCGTGAAACGCGATTGATTCACAAAACGTTTAACGTAAAATGAATTTCGTAAAACGTGCCAAGACGATCAGGTTTTGTTTGATTTTGTTTCAATTTTACGCAAAATGAGAGATTCACAATTTAAATGATATTATTTTACGTGAATATGATTTGCGTGAAAACAAATCTTTTTTTTTAATGAAATCACTTTTTCGTTTTATGAATTCAATTTTGTTTTTTTTATGTGAAATTGAGTATTCATGTTTTATGTGAAATTATGGATCAACAATAATGATTCGTTTTAGGAAATCGTTATTGGTTTCATATTGAAACACGTTTTATGTGAAATCGTGTTGAAATCATATATGCGTTTTCTTCATGATTTTAATTTTGGAATTGGGATTGATAGTCGGATATTAAGAATTTATGTTTATTTTAAAAATAATTTTTTAGGACAATTCCTAAGAGATCATAATTCAAAATCGAAATTTAAACTTATTGTAAAATTAAAGAAATTAATAAAGAAGTTAAATTTTGAATTTAAAATAATTTGTATTATCTCTTATGATGTTTGCATATCTTTATATGTTATATGATATATGGAGCATAGCATGATCCTTTTAGTTCAATGTGATTGAGATTTATTTTATGGTTGTAATTTCAAAATATAACTTGTGAGTTCTCTCTCTCTCTCTCTCTCTCTATATATATATATATATATATGTTTTTAATTTGTACACTCTCTTCTTATCTAATTCTCTTCAATTATAACTCGAGATTTATTTTTTTGAATGTAACATAAATCATATACGATATCCTTAACATAGTTGGAATTACAAGGAGGCCACATGAAGATCACCAAGGAAGGTGCTTAGAAACGTTGCTGCATCTTAAGTTAATTAGTTGATCCTTTCAAAGTGGTTAGGGGATCATACTATATCATATTTTTATTTTATACTCTATTTAATATATGAGATATGTTAGATAGTGTGCATAAATAAAAAAGCTAATAATAGTGAGATCTAAAATAATTAAATTATTTAAATCTCTTAATGCAAATATTAAGTCAATAATATTTTGTGATGCCTTCTAATGTTTGGCACTTGTCAAGGCCTCGATTGACATAAGGTAAGTTTGTTGAAGTAAAATACCTTGTCTATCTTAGCAAGATGTAATAAGATAATAGTAATATCAAAATGTCAATTATTAGGTGCAACCTAATTATGCCATCTCAATAGGATTGAGAGTCTAAAGACATAGAGTTAAGCTTTAGTTCATAAGATGGATTAGAATAAGTGTTTTTCACCTAACTATCCAAGACTTCTATATGATGCAATTAGCAAATGTTGCCTACCTAAATAGTTAAATCTTAGGTGATCAGCCAAAGTTAACTTAAGATTAGGTAAAATATGGATCTTTGCTCACTAAAAAATCTTGACGATGTGATTTTCTAAATTAACAGTGAGGATTGTTTTGTTGAACAAAATAGTGAGAGGACCATTTAATAAAAGACCTTGTTAAATGATTAAAGCATGATACATATTTTACATATTTTTATTTTAGGTATATATGGTAAACATATTAAGCAACTTATTATTGCAATTGGTCTTTGAGAAGGACAATCTAACTAGGACTAATATCTTGGATTGGTATAGGAATTAGCCAATAGTCCTTAAGGAAAAGTGAAAGCCCTATGTCTTAGAAGGACTTACCTCTTAGCCATCTAAAGTTAGTACACCTTATGCTAAGAAAGATGCTTACAGGAGGCATTATGATAATGCTTTGGACATTGGTTGCCTTATATTAGCTTACATAGACTCTAAGCTTTAAAAGCAACATGAGAACATGGATGTTTATGACATGCTCGAGCACCTTAAGAAACTTTATCAATGTTAAGCTTGATATGAGAGGTTTGATGTTTATAAAGCATTGTTCTAATACAGATTGATAGATGGAAACCTTATCAAGCCTTATGTACTCAAAATGATTAGATATATTATGAACCTTCACCAATTAGGTTTTCCATTAGGCTAAGATTTGGCCACTGATATAATTCTACAATCATTGGTAAAAAATTATTGTCAATTTATCATGAATTACTACATGAAAGAAATTAACAAATCATTGCTAGAATTGTTAAACATTTTATGAATTGCTAAACAAAATTTGCAAGAGAAAAAGTTGAGTACCATAATGATGGTGGGAAAAAGTAAGGGCAAAGGCAAAAGGCAAGAATAAAAAGGATTCTAAATCTAAAGGTAAGCTAAGCCTAAGTCCTCTACATTGAAACCTAAGCATGGTGACACTAAGAAAAGGAAATGCTTCTATTATGATGACATTGGACATTGGAAAGGGAACTACAAGTTCTACTTGAAGGATTTGAAAAGGAAAAAATGAAAGTAAGACTTCTTTCAAGTATTTTTGTTATAGAAGTTAACAAGTGCTAATCCATAACATAAATACCAAATGGCTCAAATTCGATAATCGAAACCTAACTTATCTAGGGCACTGTTGCTTGGGCAATATAAATAAGAAGCACATATCCAAACTCTATAAAGATAGAGTTTTGGACTATTTAATTTTGAATCATATGAGGTGTGCAAATATTGTTTATTATACAAGATGGTAAAAGCCCCATTCATTGGACATAGTGAAAGAGGCTAATAATCTGTTAGGCTTCCTACATGCTGATGTATGTGGATTTATTAGTTCACTTGTTAGAAGTGGTTTCCAATACTTCATCACATTTATTGATGATAATAATAGATATGGATATATGTATCTCATGAAACACAAGTTAGAATCTTTTGAAAAGTTTAAAGAATTCAAGGATGAAGTACAAAATCAACTTGGCAAAAGTATCAAAGCAATTTAATTATATTAAGGCAGAGAATATTTAAGTTAAGAGTTTGATGACTATTTAAAAATGTGTAGTATAGTATTATAACTTAATCTACCAAGAAGGCCACAATAAAATGGTGTTTTAGAGAGGTAGAATTGCACTTTGTTAGACATGGTGCAATTTATGATAAGTCATGCAAATTTTCCAATTTCCTTTTAGGGACATTCTCTAAAAATAGTTACTTCTACACTTAATCACGTTCTCTCTAAAATAGTTCAAAAGACTCCATGTGAGATACAAACTAGGAAATGATTTAATATATCTTTTATGAAGATTTGAGGTTGAAAGCCATACTTAAAATGTTAAACCTTTAACAAACTTAGACTTAATTGGATAAATGTTATTTTGTAGGATACCCCAAGGAAACTAAAGGGTACTATTTTTATAATCCTTCTAAAGGTGAAATGTTTATTGCTTGGAATGATATTTTCCTAGGAAGAGAGTTTGTTTCTAAAAAAACTAGTGGAAGAAAAATAGAATTCAAAGAAATTTTAGACTTATAGAATAACATTAAACTTATAAATAAACTCAAACAATGCCCACAAGTTATTATAGAATAAGAATCTATTCAAGTAACACAAGGCTAATATAGATCTAGTAGGATACATTATGAGCTTATGAGATATGGATTTCTTGTAACTTAACATGCTGATGTATTGTTTATGGGTCAAGATGAGCTTATAACTTACTAAAAAGCTATTGAAGGGCTAGACTTGGCTTGAGGCTATAAAATATAAGATAGATTCCATGTATGCTAACCAAGTATAAACTCTAGCTAACCCACTTGAAAGGGTAAAACCTATTAGGCGTGAATGGATTTTCAAAAAGAAAAATGACATGGATGATAATATATAAACTTTTAAACGACAATTAATCATTAAATATTTTACGCATATTCATGATATAAACTATGAGGAGACCTATTCTTTGGTTGCCATGCTTAGATCTATTCAGATCTTATTTGTTATTACATCTTTTTATGATTTCAAAATATGAAGGATGGATGTTAAAACTACTTTCTTTAATGGGAAACTTCTTGAAGATATGTAATGACACAACATAAGGGCTTTATCACTAAATGTTGGAAAGGTTTGTAAGACGCAAAGATCCATTCATAGGTTGAAGAAAATTTCTTAGAGTTTGAATATTTGTTTTAATGATGTAATCAAAGAGTTTAGTTTAAAATGAAGATAAATCTTATGTTTATAAAAGGGTTAATGACAGCATAACTATTTTTTTATATTATATATTAATGACATACTACTCATGAGAAAAGATATTCCTACACTATAAATTGTAAAAACAAAGTTAGGGAATTATTTTTTGGTGAAAAACTTGGGTGAAGTTGCCTATGTACTAGATATTAAGAACTATAAAGATAGATTAAGAAAAATCTTAACCTAAGTTAAAGTACATATATTGATAAAGTGTTAACATGGTTTAGTATGCAAGAATCCAAAAAAGGGCTCTTACTTATGCCTTATGATATAAATTTGTTTAAAGCTTAGTGTCCTATAACACAAGATGAGATAATTTGCATGAATAAAATTCTATATGCATAAACAATTGGATTTATCATGTATACTATATTATTTACTCATCATAATGTCTCATATGCCTGGAGCATGATGAGTATGTTCCAATCAAATCCTGGTAAGCATAATTGGATTACTAATAAGATGTCTTTAAGTAATTAAGAAGAAGTAAAGATACATTCTTGATATATGGAGGCAAGGAGGAACTAATTGTAAAGGGTTATATTGACGCTAGTTTTCAGTTCACTAAGGATGATTTCATATTGTAGTTAGATTGTGTGTTTTTCTTGAGTGGTGGTGCTATAAGCTAGAAAAGTTTGAAGCTTGAAATAATGGCTAGTTCTACCACAAAAGCTAAGTATATTATTGCTATCGATGTATCAAAAGAAGCTACTTGAATAAAAAAGTTCATTATTGAACTTAGTGTATTTCCTAGCATTTCAAACCTAATGGACCTATATTGCAAAAATAATAAGGCCATTGCACAAGCTGAGGAACTTAGATTTCACTAGTGATATAAGGCATATACTTCAACACTTCCATCTTGTCCATAAAATCATTAACAGAAGAGATGTGAAGCCTTTAGATCAATAGAAGCATGATAATTATATTAAGTTACCTAGCATTTGATACATAATTAATTGGCACTAGTGCAAGTGGGAGATTACTAGTGTATGATCTAGTAGCTAATCATAGGATGATTGTATTCACATACATTATATTACATTTCTTTATAATAGTATTCCAATTATTATGTTTAATATTATATCTGTGTAATATAAGTAGCTAAAATAATTTTCTCAAGAATAATTTATATTATTCCTAAAATTCCCTAGTCAATTATTATTGTAAACTATAATAATAATAATGCATCGAGATTAATATGTATGTTAATTAATGTTAGGTTTCGGATTAATATACGCAGCAAAAATTAAATTTTTTTATCCAAATCCTATCAAGGATCCATGTAAAAGGGCATAAATCAATGTTAGGGTTTTACCTTTTTGTGTGCTTGCATTCTTTCTGAACAAAACTTGGAGAGATTGAGATGAATCACGAATCAAATGCTAGCCAAAAAGGTATAACGTTTCTACGGTATCCACATGGAGTGAACAATGACTTCTCACCCTCTATGAATCTACTAGGATACGTTTCTCTCACTAGGATTAGGATTAGTGCATTTTTCTTGAGTGATTTTGGAATTAATGGCAGCTAATGTGTATTGCTAAATGCTGCCTTCAAGTTCCTTTTATAAAACTAAAGCATACAACATTCTTAGTCCTACTAGGATAATGCTTCCAAAATCCTAATCTGACTTAACAACTATCATTTTATCCTTATTATGAAGAGAGTGAGGAGAGATAAGACTTATCTATTTATTATTTAATATTAGATAATAACATTATCTTATAATATAATTATCTAATATTAACATGGCATATAGTTATCTTATATTAGAAAATAATATTATCTTATAATATAATTTTTTAATATTTAATAACGTAATTATTTAATATTATTTTAATATCAAATAATATCACATAATATACTATATTATTAAGTAAAAATATATTATTATTTTAATATATATGCATGAAAATAAGCTCAATTAATTAAATTTTAGTCTAACTAAAGCATAATTAATTATTGTCTCAATCCTACTCATTTTGTGTGACCCTATAGATTCTTACTACATTAGTAATAGCCCACTTATGGATCATAGATAGTGAGCGGTATTTAGCAATACATCACTGCCACCCAAGTTGTAAAAATATTTGTGACTCAATATTCACTTAATGTATAAATAACACTTTACAACATAATCCCTTTTATAATGATATTCAAATCGAACTAGAGGCATGGAATGCGTCATCGTCACTAATATTTAATTTATGTTTCTTAATATTGAGTAGGCTAACTTAAACAAATAATCAATATCTCATATTGATCCATTTGAGCATGGCCATACATTTCTTAATCTCATTCAATTAAGGGGTCCAAGGATATCACTCTTACTATGTAGTAAGAATAAAATTTTTATCTATATCACTCATATCCCTCTACATGATTTATGACACACCCAATCAATCTACAACACGTTCTAGTTAAAGGTGATATAGGATGACATCAAAGTGTGTGACTTGGAAACCATAGTGACTTCAGGTCAAAGAACTATGTGCATTGTGATCTCGTGAGAATAACTAATGACATATGAAAATTCATATAGTTTTCTCATTGTGAGCCAGTCCAATACATCTATCCACTAATAATGTACTCATGTATTGACTTAATATCACAAATCTATGATTTATAATCATTAATTATTATATATGCTAGTCTCGATATATTATTACTATCCTTTTCGAAATAATACTTGATTAGGGGTATTTTAGGAATAGTAAAACTATTCTAAGGATAATTATTATATTAAGTTATAAATTGTACATATATAAAAAATAAAAATAAAAAATAATAATTGTATTGCCTAAAATAAAATATAATACATCGTGCATTATTACAATTATCTTTATGATTGGCTTCTAGGACACATACTAATAATTAATGATTACAATTATGAATATAAGATATCAAATTAACCTATGGGTATATGTTAGAGAATAAATGTACTGGATTGACTTATCATGAGAATACCACACAGATCATTATATGAATGTCATAAGCAGTTCTCAAATGATATATGTAGTTTTTTAACTTGAACTCACTATAGTTCCTCACATGAGGAGTTATGTACTTTGATACCATCTAATGTCACTTGTAATAGAGTTGGCCTAAAAGGTAATGATTGGGTATACGAGAAATCATGTAAAGGGAAGTGAATGATTTAAAAAGGATTTTATCCCTATTATGTACAATGAGTAATATTTATAGGCCTCTTGATTGAGTAAAACTATAAAATGTATGGTTGTGCTCAAATAGATAAATATGTTATATTAATTCATTTATTTTATATACTCAAAAATTAAGAAATGTATAAACTAGATTATGAAGAAGGTGATATATTTTATGCCTTAAGCTCAATCTAGATATCCAAGACAAAATAAACTAAACTACATAGAACATTAGTCACAAAAAAGGTTTTGTCGAATCACTAACTTTTATATTATTTAGGTGGTAGTAATATATTGTTAGAAACCATTCATTGTTTGTGATACAAATAACTGATGCAATGAAAACCTATAAGGTTATACACAAAAAATGTGTCAAATATTAGGGTTATGGTGTAGCTAGAGACTTTTAATTAGACTAAGATACTTAATTAGGATAGGCTTAATACAATTGGGTTTCATTAAATAATAGCACAATATGATTAGGTTATACTTAGGGGAAACTAAATATGGATTAATTATTAACCAAAGTTGTATTTGGGCTTAAATTCTAGTTATTAATCAAAGTCTAGTTATCTCCTTTCTTAAAGTAGTTTTGGTTAAAGATAAAAAAGATATTTTATCTGTGAGATAAAATGAATTAGGAAGATAATAATATTTGACTAATATAAGTTAAATCCTTTTAAAAGGAAATATCTTGATGAGATATTAATATTTTAAAAAGGGAAATATTTGGTTAAGATATATGTCATATGATTTGATAAATATTTGGCCAATATTAAAAAAATTGACAGTGATCTTATATGAAAAAATTGGCAGTATTCTTATATTAAAAAAATTGACAGTGATCTTATATTAAAAAAATTGACAGTGATCTTATATGAAAAGGAGATAGTGACATTAGGTTTTTGAGAGATTAATCTATAACTAGAAAAATACTATAGCTAGCACTGTATTGAAAACAAGCAATCCCATCTGATTAGATTAGAGTATTTAACTAGTCTTGTGGATATCATAAAGGCATTGCCCTTTTAGGTGACATTTGTTGTAATATCCCAAATAAAATAAGAAAGTTTAAGAATGAATTTTGACGTGAAAATACCTTAAATAGAAAATCAGTAAGATAATCGGGTGAAATTTAGGTGAATTGTAAAGATAACCTAGATGTATGTCTAATTAGAATTTATATAGAAAATATATTAGGCACTAGTATGGGTTAAAATCTAATTAAAGACCTAACACTAAGTTTGGAAAAATTATATAAAGGCCTAATAGAAAATTAGGGCTTGAAACCTAAAGATTAGGTTAAAAATTAAAATAAATCATCTTGATTCATTTGAATTGATTTGGCTTAAATTTTTTAGGCTTAAATTTGACCTTAAAAGTTCGAAAAAAAGCCTAAATAAAGCCTGAGCTTGTGTAGAAAGCTAATAGTAATTAGGTGAATAAGTGGAAAGTTAAGGGTAATTATTAGTATTTGTTTTTAGATAATATATTTAGCTAAATTTAAGTGGTTATAAGAAAATTATTTTTTGATTTCTAGCCCTATGCACCATGTGCCAATTTGTCACTAAATTTTAACAAAAAATAAAAAATAAAAAAGGAGTAACTTATATATGAAGCTTTAGATTAGGGTTCTATTTAAGGAACTTAGAGGCCATTTTTGAAATAAAATTTCTGCTCTCTCTTTAGCACAAATTGTGAGACTCCTAAGGTTTTTAAGTAGTTTTTTCAAGCTTCCAACAATTTCTAAGAGGTTTTCCAAGTGATTTTATTAAGTTTCTTACAAGGTAATCTAGCTTCCTTTTATCTCTTTCAAGTTTTTATGAAAACTTTCTTTTCAAGGCTTCTAAAACTTAGTTTATTTTAGTGAAGTTATTATTCCAAGAGCTCTTTGAAATGTTAGAGAATCACAAACTTGAGGTGAATGGCAATTATCCCTTATTCATTTAAGTTTTCTCATAAAAACAGAAGAATATGATGATGTATATTATTATAGGTGTTAAGTTGATTCATGGTGCTTATGGTTAGTTTTGGCCTTATATAAATGTTAATATGATGATATGATATTGATATTTTAGTGCCAAGATTTGTAGGAAAGGATCCATTAAGTTTTCTTAAGAGATGAGAATAGGGTTTTGTTAAGTTTGGAAACAAAACTTTTAAAGGAGGATAATAGTATGTTTTCTAATACTTTTAGGAAGTAAGGATTATAAATTGTTAAAGATTTTAATTTTTGTTATTGTAATGTTACAAATAGTTTTAAGATAGTTATGGAAAGAATCGGAAATTTTTAGAAAATTTTAGAGATATGAAAAGTAGATTTTTATGAACTTTGGTTACAAGAGTTCAAAATAGAATTCTGGATTCTATATTCTAAAGTTTGATTTTGTTTGTGCAACATTTTGATTATGAAAGTTTAAATTAATTAATGTTATTTTCTTATTAATATGTTAGTAAATTTTTATAAACATTTGGTAGCAATTAGAATTGATTTGTATGCCAAGAAGGCTTTTTTATTGTAATAACTCCAAATTTGCCCAAAATTGGCAACCCCATGTATTTGGTTTTGTATGAATAGTATCACATGATATTTTTGTGAAATAATTAAATTTTTTTAGTATTTAACATGTCGAGGATATTATATAAAAATTTGATGATGATTAGAAGTAATTCAAATGTTAAAAAAGGATTTTCATTGCAACTACTTGTGTACTATGCTATTTTGAATTTTTTTTTTGGGTATTGTGTGACAACACTCGAGAATGAAAAAGTTGTAAGATAATTGATGTTTGATGCATAGTAATATGTTATAAGTATTAGATAAAATTTTGGTAAAAATTTAAATTAATTTGAAACTGTAAGAGTATTCATACTTCCCGATAAGCTAAATATTTGATATTTCTTATTAAGAAATGTTACTAGGAATTAAAGTTATGTTTAAGCTATAATAGATAGTCATTTAAAAGACTTAAGTGTTCTTACTACCTTGAATGGAAATATTGCATATCAACCTTAAACATTATGATATATGATGATAAAAGTTGAATACATAAGAATGACAAATTTTATTAACAAAAATCTTACAGCATAGTTAGTATTTTAACCATACCCAAAGAAATGAATGATTGATGCTTATAGCATCTTATCATCAATCATCCTAAAAATGATTTGTGGGGGGAGATATGCATCCTTCATAGAGAAAGAAAGTGATGATTAGGGTTAGAGGGATAAGGTTAGTGACTTTATGCCTAGGTTAGTGAAATATAAGGTTGAACTAAAGATATAAGGTAAAACCTGCTGGAAATCGCGTATCATACATGCACAATGGAATTAAAATTTTTTACACGATTTCCATCAAGGATCCATGTGAATTTAGGATGCCATAGATTAGGGATTAAGGTTTATACCTTTTAGTAAATAATCTATTGTCAGTTACATAGTAAATTCGATCTGCTTCTGTCTAGTTCTCTAATCCAATCTGCACTCCAAATCACGAACTAGAATTGAAACTAGAAGAATTAGATCACAAGTGCAATGTTTGATGTGGCTACACCTCTATGGTATCCACACAGAACAATCTCAAAACTCTAGCTAAAAGATAGGTTGAATGGAATTTCTCTCCTCTCAAGTTTGTGCTAGCAAACTAGGGTGTTTAGGATTTCCTATTTTTTTCTCTCTCTCAAAAATGCCTCCCAGATTATATGTTAATCACTTTGAGCGTGAATAGCATCTTGTATATATAGACACCCAATAAAACCCTAATGAGAGGTGAGTATTATGGGTTGATTATTAATTAGGTCCAATATTATGACTTAATTAATAATTGAACCCTAAGCAATATAACATTAACAAAAGGGTCCAATCTAATTGGTCCTTTTATTAATTAGAAATTATAGTCCAACTAGAATTTCTAATTATGTTACTTCAATTCCACTTTTGATTCGTTCTTTGTGTGTGACCCAATAGGTTTCCATCACGTTGGCAATGATCCTAAAATCACATTTTAGAATCATAAATAATAAGTGGTATCTAGCAATGCATCATTGCTACCTAAGTAATGAGAATGTCAGTGATCTGGAATAACCTTTCAGTGACTACACAATCAAGTCTCCTTTTATCCTAAATATCTAGATCGAACTCAAGGCATGGAAAGTGTCATCCCCTTTATAATTCGATCTCTGTGTTTCTTAATTCATGAGTTGACTAAAAAGTAGCAAATGAGATCAATATCACATGTTGACTCATTTGAACATGGCCATGTATTTCATAGTCAAACTCAATCAAGGGGCCCATAAATATCGCTCATTTAGAAGGAGGGATAAAATTTTCTCTACATAATTAGTAGTATACCCAATCACTATCTTCAAAGTTAACCCATTAAAGTTAACGTTAGATAATGTTAAAGCATATAACTAACTATGTTGGAAACCATGGTGACTTCAAGTTAAAAGACCATATGCGTCACTGTCACTATGAGAGTTGCTTATGACATTCATAAGATGATCCATGTAGCAATCTCATGGTGGGTTAGTCCAGTACAATTGTTCTCTAACATATACCTATGTGTTGACTTGATATCTCATATCAATCAACAAACATACTAATCTCTATGCATCATTGTTATCCCTTTCACAATGATACTTGACTAGGAACATTTAAGAGTATTGTTTAAGAAATGATTACTCTAAGGATAAATTACTATATCTATTTATTTAACACAAAAAAATAATAATCTGAAAGTGCCTCATATAAATAATGAAAATATAATATAATGTATGCTTATACAATTATCCTATGATTGGCTCTTAGGGCATACACCAACAAAACCTGTATACCAACAAAACCTGTATACCAACTATAGCTATTCATTTCAACAAACATTATAAATATCATAAATAAAAGCTATAATAAGTACATAAAAGCTTTAATAAATTATTATATACTATTATATAAATAATTTTTTATGGCAAAAACTCTTTAAAAAAAAGGAGAAGAGTAGTCATTTACTGGGTATTTTAATGCTTATACTCTTTCTGTTGTAATTTATTTGTAGATACAAAATATGAATCCTATGAAAATGACTGATACCTGTGCAAGAACCTTATTTTCACTTTGAGGAACCTTCCAAATAATATTTTGTTATTGACTCCAAATATCTACAGCGGGTCCCTAAGTAGATTGCACTATAAAACTTAGAAAGATAAATTCTAAGTCTTATCATTTCCTAGCTAATTTTGCTTAATGAATCCACTCACTAGAAGGCACAACTAGTAATTTTATCTTGGTTGATATGCTAGCTTCTCCTTCTTCCTTATCCATGGAATCAGATCTTGAACAAAATAGTGAATGGAAATAGATGGGTCCTAGTTAAGGGTTTTACTTTCTAATAGTACTTATGTACAAATTTAGGTTTTAAGGAAAAAAAATTGTATTCTTGTATAAATGTCTTTTAGTCTATGTAAATGTAAATTATGTTTTGAACTTCCTTATGTATGTGTAAATAGTATTATTTTCTATAAATGCTTGTTTATGCTTTTAGTGGAGTTAAGAAAGTAAATAAGTCAGAAGTATTCTAAAGGCATGCAAGAACATCTAGTTAGTATATTAATACTAGTTAGGTATTTTTAAGCTGGTCATAATATTCAAAAATTGAGTTGTGATATTTGTGATTTATGATAATCCTATTCATGTGTTTATGGATCATTCAAACACTAATAATTGGATCATTCATTAGGAAACAAAAGTGTGTTTCACATAATAAAGGTATAAACATTAATAATGTTTTATGCTTCTTTTGTTGGGATCCTTGGTAGGTTTCAAAGTAAATTTTTAAATTTTTTTGCTATACTTTTTTATCTAAAACCCAATAGTAGTTAGTGCAAGAACAGGAGAAAGCATTAAATAAAAACTTAAGTGAGAAAATGCTTGAATTGAAAGTAAAAATGTACAAATTACCCATTTGCTAACCAACTCTGAATTATAATTTACTTCATTAAATGTAAGTAGTCATTAAGTTGTCACTTATTTTATGGTTCATTAAAAAACTCAATTAAAACTCAAAGTAATTCAACAAATCTTAATTAAATAAATTAATAATAATAACAACAATAAATATAAATCTCTAATAGCATTTCATGAATTCAGAAAATTAACATACAAAATTTTAGAAGCATAAAATTCATCTTTAGGACCTTACACATCTAATACAATTGATTAAATAAATATATAATCCTACCATTTCTAACAGGATAAGATTTGGTTGTTATTATTATTTTCTAATGCAAATCAACTAACAAAAAAATGAAAGAATACATGTACTCAAATAAAGATGAAAATTAGAAACATGAACCAATGAGTTAAACTAAAAAAGTTAGGAATTCATATTATCGTGCTTAATTAGAGCAATAATGCTATAATACCTTCTTGACTACCTTTATAGCACCACTACTTTTTTTTTTGTTTCAATTTCTCCTAATTAAGATATACTCCAATGTTGACCAAGGCACTAAAAAGATCCAAATATGAAAAAATAACATGTAAAGATTTGAATTACATCTTTCCATACATGCTAACTTTTAAATATGAAACTTATAATTTAGAAATTTAAAATAATATGAAATAAAAATATTTAACAATATCATTAGTGTATTCAAATTAGAGATCTTTTATAAATGAAACATTTTAAAGTTGCATATTCTAGAACTATAAATAATCAATTCATGATATAACAGACCATTGAACAAAAATAACAATTTTTTTTATCAACAATACAACACATTAGTGAAATGTAAATTTTTTTTAGACTAAAGCATTGTTTCATATAACAAATGAGCTAACTTATGATTTATTGACTTAGTCAATAAGTTATAAGCTAACCTCTGAAGCATTTTTCACACTTATTTATTAAAAAAATAAGTTCTAATTTCATAAGTTACCTAGAGTAACTTATAGCTAATAAGCTACTATTTCCTCAAATTCTTTTTAAATTTATCCTTATTCTTTTTATTAATTTATAATTCATATTTTTTATAATATAAATCTAATTTTTTTATAAAATATGATTAATTTAATTTTAATATAATTATATCCTAATATTAAATTATAAATATATAAAAATATATATATGTAAATAAATAAATAATATCATAAAATATAATTAATTATATTTTAAGTAATTATAATTTTATTATAAATGATAATAAAATAAAAATTAGGTAAGTAAATAAATATATAAGTTTATAAAATATAATTAATTTTATATTAAATATTATATTTTTATTTTTAACTTCTTTATTATATTAATATAATTTAATTTTGAAATAAATATGAATTATTTTAATTATATATTTATTTCTATTAATATGTCTTTTTATATTATTTTATAATTTTAACTAGTTTATTAGTTAATTTTACGAAATACTCCAGTTAACTTATCATCTATTAATTATAAATTATTAGCTATCAGTTATTTTATCAGCTATTAGTTAACTTATTAGCTATCAGCTATTTGCGTGAAATAGTGCCTAAGCCCAAACGGGAAAAATTACAATTTTGTAGTGAACAAATTTCCAAAAAGTGACTTTTTTTATAATGAACAATAAAATAAATAAGCAACAAAATATTCAATATTATATAAAGCCTAAGCCCAAAAAGGGTTATTAGCTATTAGTTAACTTATCAGTTATTTGCGTAAAATAGAGCCTAAGGCCAAAAAGGAAAAATTACAGCTTTGTAGTGAAGAAAAAATTCAAAAGTGATTTTTTTTACAATCAACAATAAAATAACTAAACAATAAAATATTTAATATTTTATTAAATATCGCTACAATATGTAAAATAATCATAAATCAAAAAAATTAAATTATAAGAAAATTGAAAAACTAACATAATAGCATAAAGTGACAAAAACTAATAGATTAAAATGCTCAGTAGGGTGAGTTACATGTAATGATAGTAGCAATGAAACTGAAACAATGACTAGAGGCAATGTAGTAAAGCTGTTGCACTAAAGAAGGAAGGATGGAAAGAAGAAAAGGGAAAGGAAAAATGGGATGTTAGGCATTGGGCTACAATATATAATCTAGTTTAGCAATGAAATTAAGGATGGATTAATCCATCACTGATTAATGTTAATAAGATAGCATTTCATTATTAATTAATGTTAAATGAGATAGTATGTTTTAATTAGCAATGGATTTTTTTTTTATAATAGTAGAAGTGGTTCAAATACTAGATGTACATGCGTGAGGATCGTGAATCGAATCTTAGATGCAACAAAAGGTATAAAGCCTTTAAAGGACATCAAGTGCCACTTCAGTCAAAGGCTCTTGGCAATTAACAATGGAATTAGTGATAATTTACAACTACTTGTCACTAATTTTCCAAACAAAAAAATTCTCAATTGCCAATTAAATTTTTAAACTTTCATATAAAAATCCATCAATGATTTGAAACCTTACAATTTTTATTTCACTGCTAACTTCTTAGTAAATTTTACTCACAGAATTAGTTATAGATAAAGCTTTAAGTGAAACAAATCTAGAAATCTAAACAACTAGCGATAGAATTAATGATAAATTAAAAAATCTTCATTAAATTTACAACATAAATATGATTCCTAAAGTTTCCTTTACCAATGAAAAAAACCTTTTCTAAATTTATTGCTAATTTTCATTACTACATACTAGTTTTCTTGTTGTGGTTATTTATTGCATCATAGGAAATTATATTTTAAATGGTAACTATTCTGAAAAAGTAATTAATGCACAAATTATTTATAATTATTTTAAATGTTATTGTGTCATTACTTTAAGTACAATTCAACTATTTTTCTTACTTTGTAATCAAATTTAAGTTATAAGTAGTACTTTTTTTCACATAAGTATCCCCATATCTTTTTTATTAAGTACAAGACTAATCTTTATTTAGGACAGGTGAAGTAAACAATCAGCCTATCCTAACAAAAGAAACTCCCAAAATTTAATTTAAAACTCTTTATTAGACTTAAAACAACTTGGAACTTAGTTTGCTTCCATTAAGCTAACTAAGTGTTGGTAGCTTATAAGTATTATTAATATTTATTGAGCTTTATTAAATTAAGTTTTAAATTTAATACAACGCAAATAGAGATATATTTTTATTACTCCAATTATCTAATGTATTTTAATTAAATCTCAATTATATTGATTGATTAAAGATCTAAAAATTATACCTATTTTTTCACTTAGTTTATATGGACTATGTATTTTTCTAAAATTTAAAATTTCATCAATTCTAACACATTATTATTAAATAGGTTTTCCTCACTTTTTTATTATTTTTTGCACTTCACTTCCCTTCTTGAGAATATTTCCTTATCATTATTGGAACCTTTCTCACTCTCGCATAAGAGAGAAAGAGCTTTTATATCTATTTCCTATTATTGTAGTACCTAAGAATTTCTTCTTGTGAGAAATGCTCTCTCTTATACCAAACCAATTACATTACACTAATTAGATGTTTATGTGCCCATTTATTACTTTTAATAAAATAATAATTTTATATTACATTAAATGATCATAATTCATAGTTAAAGAATAATTCAAAATCATTTTTTTTGTTGCAGTAGAGACTATCATCATTAATTTCACTTCACCAATATTTTTTCTCATCTTCCTTATAAAAATTATAATTAAATTAAATTTTATTATTCCTTCATTTACTAAAAATTAAGAAATCTTTTTTTAACAATTATGACATTCAGTTGTTGGCTCCCTTCTTTTTTTTTCCAATAGGAATTTAAATTATAGTTACGGATGTAGTCATGATGTGTTTTTCATGGTAGTGGATATTGTGGGAGTTATAATGCAGGCTGCAACTATTATGGCCATAAATTTTCAAATCTTTCCACTAATTGATTTTGAAAGAGCTAAATAATTCTAAGTCCTAAAACTCTTTAATTTGTATTTTTTTTAATATAATTTAGTATATTAAATTATAAAAAATAAAGTTTATTTAATTTAATTATTCCATTAATGATATCAAACCAAGTAAAACAATAAACAAAATTATAAATTGATAATATATAAGAAAATACATGACCTTTCTTTAACTATATTAAATATATAGTATGCTTAATTTGTTTGCAAAAATTCCTTGTTAAAGAAGATGTTTAATCTAATATAATATCTTATAATTGTTTTATGTTTTAGGGAAAAAATTAGGCTAGTATCATTTGTTGCAATTTATTGTAATGAGGTATCCCAAGTGCACTTTTTTTTTTCATTTAAGTGCAGTCGCCAAGGTCAAATTGTTGCAATGCCCAAAAGATAAAATGATGCACCTATGGCGTGTCCTTGGATCATAATGCTTAAAAGACAAGACGACGCACCTGTAGCACATCTTGAGAAGAACAAAAGACATGAAATAGAAATAATGAATCGCATTCTATCATACCAATGAAGAAACTCGATAGACCAAATGAAAACACCATACAAATCATCGAAAAATTGGTCCAAATAAACTCATATGACACTGTACAATCAAAAATCCACATTTTCAGCTTTCAAAAACTTTAAACTAGTTGCAAACAATAACTTCCCACAAATCATATGCATTAGGATGGGTCATCAATAGGTAAACTCACTTTTTCTTAATCTTGATTTGAGTATAGGGATTATCCTGTAATTAATTTAATAAAAAATGTTACTGTTTACATGGGTGTGTATATATATATATGCTGAATTGAAAACCTAGAAGTTAGAATAATGAACATGCATCACACTATTTTATTACATGTTACTATCACTAATCCCATATAATAATTTCTTGTATGACAAATAGAAACATGGCACCGTACATGTTCTTTTATTTTTTAGCATATTGTTGACATGGAAGCAAATATAAACACATTACTCCTTTGATATCAAACAGTAACATTTTTTTTATCGATTTGTTATTAATCATACTTGATTTATCAATGTATTCCCAGTTTTTGTTTAATATTACTATTTCCAAACAAAATACTAACATGTTCTTTGATGTTATTATTTTTTGTGCAAACAGTAGTACATTTTTTTAAGTTCCATTGTTAATCATAATTCATTTGTTTATTTGTTGTGTTTTTTTAGTTGATGTTACTGTTTCCATATAAAATAATAACATCTCATTTGATGTTACTATTTCTTATGGAAACAATCACATTGTTTTCTCAAAGTTCCATTATTAATCATATTTCATTTTTTCTATTTATGGTATTTTTTGATTGCTGTTGCTGTTTTAAGCCAAGCAGAAGCATGTCACAACAAGAAAACAATGTGTTATTGTTTGTTCTGAAAATAGTAACATGTTCCTTTTTTATCAGTTTTGCTATTAATTATGTTTGATTTATTAGTTTATTCCCACTTTATTTTGGATGTCACTATTTCCATATAAAATAATAACATTTCATTTGATGTTACTATTTCTTGTGAAAATAGTAACATATTATTTTGTCGAAGTTCTATTATTAATTATATTTTATTTTATCTATTTATGGTATTTTTGGTTGGTGTTGTTATTTCAGACCAAATAAAAATATGTCACTAGAAGAAAATAATATGTTACTATTTGTTTTGAAAATAGTAACATTTTTTTATTAGTTTTAATTGTTTATAACACTTGATTTATTAATTTATTTGAACAGAAAGACAATAAAACATCCAAACAAATAGAAGAAGCTGAAGAATCAACTCTAAGATTTTAGCAATACAAATCCAATCTATTTGCATGTATAAAACATATTGATGACCTTCAATTCAAGAAGAGTCATAAGAGAGTGTTGTAACAAAACTCCTTCTAGATTCTTATCAAAGCAATAATGATAAAGGACCTTGATCACAATTTGTGGTGGAAGAGCGATTAAAAAATGTAAGCAGTAATTGCCACCTTCTCACAAAAGCATGAATAATTCCTAATTGGGGGCAAACATTTGAGCATTACACTTATATTAGTGAAGTTAATTTTTGGAATAAGAGATGGAGAATACCTTATTAACATAGCAACTGGCAAGAGGCCATAATTAGATTTAAACACAAGATAATTTTGTGGCCAAGGACATTTGACAAAACTAACAATATTCAATGCACTCCAAAAAGTAGTAGGAGTTACTTTTTATCAAGTACATAGTTAACTACACCCAAGGAACTAACCCTTGAGTTACTTTTTGTCAAATATGTAGTTGACTATAGCTCTCTATTTTTATAAAATGAGTTCTTAAAGAAATGTTAGGGATAAATATGAACCTATAAAGGATATTATATATGTTTTGGTAAATAAGTAAGAGTAAAATAATAAGTCCATTTATGTTATGTCCTAAAAAATAGAAATTTATACTTATATAAAGATATGAAGATGATTGAATTTGATCTAAGTATTGCATGTTTTGTGAATGAGATTGGAAGTGATTGAGAAAGGATTTTATAGTACTATTGTATCAAGAAAAAAAGACCTAAAGCTTAAGGAAATTATTAGGGCAAATGTGAATTACCATGTCTTGCTAACCATTATTAGTTTATGAAAGGATAAGGTAGACCTTGGAGGGATAAGATTGGAGTTTATAAGAGAATAAAGATGACTCAAGTGATATAAGGAGGTTAGATTATTGTTTGAGTATGATAAGTTGTTTGTGTATGTTTATATGTTGTTCTTGATAAATTGATGATGCTATTGTGAGCATTTGACATTATATATAGAACTTAAAGATTTATGATTTTTATTCTAAAATAGTTATTATTTGTAAGAACAAGGAATGTAAACTCCAAATTGTAAGGATTGTTCTATATCCTTACCTTTTTATTTCATTTTTTTAGGATGTTTTACTCATTATGTCTAAATTTACTCTTCTATGTTTTTTTTTGCAAACTTACAGGGTGAGCTCCTACCATCACCTTTTCCTTAGGGTTGAAGTTATCAAAAACTCTATCAAATTGTTTAGCTATGATGTTCACGTCGCAATGCACCAAAATTGTATTAAAACTAGTTGCTAAAAAATAATATTGTATGGTGGTACAACCAGGTCACAACCGTAGTGATACTTTGATTTTACCTTTTCTAAATTAGTTCCTAACAATACCTACACAAATTTTAAAGTATTTAAGCAGTTAAAACATAAAGAATTAATGCAAACAAAATGCAATGCAATGTAATAGAATGCTGTGTAGAAATAGAATCAAAATCAAAATTAAAATATAGAATGCATAATGCAATAATGTGCTGTATGCAAGATAAAATTAGAATTAGGAAGGTTGGTTGCACAAACTAAACAATGTAATAAGCATAGAATTAAAGCACAAGACAGAAGCAAAACATAAATAAAATAGAAGAGAATTTAATGAAATCAAATAGTTAATCTAAGAAAATTGAGAGCCTAAATTGGATTAATTATAGATCAATTAGGATTTAACTTTTTCAAATTAATTCTTCAACCTTGAATTATCTAGAATTCCTACAATAATTTATGAATTTTATGCTAAACAATCACTAAGGATTTGATCAATTAAAATTAGCTGAATTAAGCAATCGCTATAATCTCTACATTAGATCAAAATTGATTTATAAATAGAATTCAATTGATTTAAGAAACCAAATTAGAAATCTCTAATTAATCCCCTAACCCTCTATCTCTGTGTATAAAACTATGATTTATTAATCACAATTTCATATTAAAATAGCAAAGAAATAAGAAATCACAAGGGTTAATATCAATTATATCAAATCAACATCCAACAAAAGGAATCTCAAAAGACTTTTAGCGTAAGTAAATAGAGAAAGAGGAAAATTAATTAAGAAAGGTTAACATTACAAATCATGATCTTATAATCCTCAAGAGGAGGGCTTCAAATTCCTTGAATCAACCACATGTTCAGGATTTCATTGATGGAAAACAAAGAGAGCAAAGAGAAGAAGAAGACTGTTTGCTGAATATCTGTTTGTTTTGAATATTCTTCTTTTCAACTCTTTTGCCTATTTATATAACCTAATTTGCCTAAAACCCTATTATACTAGGATTAAATGACTCTTTGGATTACAAAAATAAGGTTTTCTAAATTTCTAGAAGTCCAAACCTATTTTTTACAAATCAATTAAATCCAACAGTTGCATTAGGGAATTCTGGCAAGTCTGTCTTCTAACCCAATTTTGACTGCCAAATCAATGTAATTTGAAGAACCCATAAACACAAAACATGTTGGCCTGTGTCTTGTGAGAATTTAGGCGCTAGATTCAGGTTAATTAGACCACTACAGCTCCAGATATGGCTCAAATACAGAAATGGGTTCAACTAGGATAGAAACATAACTTCAGCTTCTTAACCAAATAAAGGCTTGAAGAAGTTTGAATTGAGCTTTGACCAAAATACAAAATTTGTAGTTCTCTCTTTTATGTTTCCATCAATATAAAGTTTGCTTTAATTCGACATCCGAAGCCCAAGATATAACTAAAAAATAGAAATAGCGTCAAAATCCAGCATTTATCGAATAAATTTACAATATTATAAAATTGATCACAAAAAATACAACAAGGCCTATTCTATAAAATTAAGTAAATATAACATCTAAGAGACAAAAAATAGGAAAAATAAAATAGTAAATATTTTTTTCATCAAGCAATATAGGACATTTTAGTAGCTAGTGTTAAAAAGACGTTATTTTGTATAAGAAAAAGGGTAGATGGCACATTACTTATAATTTATGAGTTAGTTAAATTAGTTTATCCTTGTCATGGAGAGGAAATGAAGAAGTTTAACTCTTTTTTTTTGTACTTTTAATAAATGAAATACCTTATTTCACCCTTAACAAAACATGCTTGCTTGATATTATATTTGAACATGTATTTAAAAGTTTAGTTGGATGGAATAGGATAAGTTGGCAAAAACCAAATATGAGTTCTATATTGATCATGATTCGAGTAAGGTCATAACAATGTTTAAAGAATGAATTTACATAAATGAAATTATTAAAAAAGGACATGACTTCAAGCATCATTTTTAAAATTTTTACATACATGTTTTATTTTATATGTATAATATGGGTTTGGATTTGAAATATTTATATAAAAATTAGTTTTGAACTATAATATATTAAAATATCAAGCTATATTATTTATTTTATGCTTTTAAGTTTGTACAATAATTCCTTACATAGTTGAGATAATTTTTTAGGTGATGCTTAACAATTAATTATAATTTTCCTTATATAGTCAGATCATCATTCAACAAACTGTGTATCTTCTTAAGTCTGGACAATCAATTATTCACAAAACAATATCTCATATGTATAGGATGTTAAATTAACTTCTTTCATTCCTTTTTTTTATTAGGCTAAGTTAATTATTTTGATTAAAATTTTCATATATATATAAATAACTACTTTAAACATATAGCTTCCTATTAAATGAATTATATCAACTATTTTGATATAAAACTTTCCTACTAAACATTTACTCTTTACCATAAAAGTAATCATATTTCTTATTTAATAACTTATTCTCATTATTACAAAGTGGTTAATTTCCTACACATTTCTTATGATTTAATGACTATGGGAAAATGACATGGAAAATTGTGAAAAATTATGATAGTAAAATTAATGTGTATGATTTCATTTTTTTCAATTTTCTCACAACTTTTAACTATAGGGTATTGAAGAAAAAATGTTTCCCACATTCCATAAGTTTGGACAATTTAGTTTTTTAAATTTTCCATGATTTATACGTCATAGGAAAGTAGAAAATTTACTTTTCCCAAAAATTGTGGAAACACTAACCTCAACATCTTCATATGGAGGTTAAGATACTTTACATTTCCATGATTGCAATGCCACTATGTACCAAAATTAGTTAAAAATTGGTTTGTTATAAGATAATGTAGTATAGTGAAATACCAGGTCATACCTCTAGTGATTTCTTGATATTATCTTTTCTAGTTGAATTTCTAACAATATCTACATAACTATCTAATTTATTATGCAATAAAAACATAAGAAGTTAATACAACAGATGCAAAATAAAATAGATGCAATATGATATATAAATGTAGAATGTAGGATTGTGCAATAATAGAATTAGGGGGTTTTATGAATTTAAATTGAATTGAATGTATTAAACAAAGTAAAAACACAGAGCAAATAGATAAAAGGGAAACCAATGTAGCAAAACAATCGATTTAAGGAATTGAAAGCTTTAGTTGGATTAATCATTGATTAATTAAGATTTGACTTCTCTAATTAATTCTTTAACCTTAGATTACCTGAAACCCCTATAATAACCCATGAATTCTAAGCTAGATTATCATTTAGGATTTGATTAATTAAAATTAGCTAATTAAGCAACTGTTATTAGAGGTGTACAAGGGCTAAGCAACCTACCTAATTCGATAAGCTTGGCATACCATAAATATAATATTTAGGTTCTTTTTTTTTTAACTTGATAGGCTTATTGGGACATATTTTATGGCTCAATTAATAATTAAATTAGGCTCGAGTTAAGATAAAAAAGCCCAATAAGCCTAGCCTAGCTCAATTATATTAATTTATTTTTAATAATATAATTATATATTAAAAATAATTATATCTAATTATTTTTAATATAAAAAAATTAATTTAATATAATTAAATATTTTATATATTTAAATATTATATTATCTTTTTAAATGTATATTTTTTATTTTAAAATTTTATTTTTTACTAAAAAGTAAAAAAATTATATTTTTGGACTATTGGACTAGGCCTTAGAGCCTTTCATTTAAAAAATCAAGCCAAGTTAAGCCAAATTTTTTTAAAATGTAAATGGTAGGCTGAGCCGGGCTGGGTCGGGCCATGCACGAGCCTTGAATTTCATGTAATTTTGCCTGTCTGACCCGACCCAGCCAATCTACACCTTTAATCGCTATAATTTTTATACTAGATTGAAATTGATTTAAAGATAGAATTTAGTTGAATTAAGAAATTAAATTAGAAACCTCTAAATTAATCCCTGAGCCTTTTGCCCTTATGTGTAAAATTATGATTTATTAACCATAAGCCAACATAAAAAATAGCAAAGAAATAAAAAATCACAAGGATGAACATCAATTATACCAAATTAACATCTAATATATGTAATCTCAACAATTCAACACAAGTAAATAGGGGAAGAGAAAAATTAATTAAAGAAAATTAACTTTACAATTCATAACCTCATAATCTAATAGAGGAGAGCCTCAAACTCCTTGAATCAACCATAAGTTTAAGCATCCATTGAAGAATAAAAGAGAAAACTGTTTGCAGAGTGCTGTGTAAAAGTTTGAATAGTATAATGACTTTTCCTTATTTATTTGATCTAATTAAGCTAAAACCCTACTGGACTTGAATTGTATGTCTCTTAGGATCACACTAGTAGGGCCATATTAATTTTTAGAAGCCGAGACCTATTTTTAATAAGACAACTAAATCCAATAGCTATATTAGTGAATTCCCACAAGTTTAACTTCCAACCAATTTTTAACCGCTAAGACAAAGTAATTTGGATAATCTATTAACATCAAAGTTGTAGGCCTATATCTTGTGGAAATTTAGGTGCTAATTCCATATTAATTTGACCTCTATAACTCTAGATATGGCTCAAAAACTAAGGTGGACTTAGTTAGAATAGAAATATAACCTCAAATTCTTAACTATATATGACCTCTAAATCATCTGAATTAGACTTGGGTCAAAACATAAAAGTTATAATTCTCTCTCTAAGCTCTCTAATGATATAAAGATCACCTCAATATAACATCCGAAACTCAAGATATAGATGAAAAATAAAAATAGTATTAAAATTAAGCATTAACCGAATAAATTCATAATATTATAAAACTAATCTTAAATTATAAAAAAGGCTAATTTCATAAAATTTAGCACATGTAATTTACTAATTGACATGAAATAGGGGAAAATAAAATTGCAAATGTTTTTCTCAACAAATTGTCCCACACTTAGCTCTTGCACATTCTCAGGAAAAAAAATTATTCAAAAATAAAAGAATAAAAGACTCACTTTTCAAAAATTTCGAACAAATCCACAAGCAAGAGTCAAATAAAAGCTAGCAAGAAACATAACACATTATTAAGAAAAATCTTAACAAATTTAGAACTAACCAACATAGCAACTTTATTCAAAAAGAGTAGATCAAATTGATAGATTTTCACAACTTCACTTTCCAACTCAACTCGGTAAAGTGTTTCACTTAAGTTCTTTCTATAAAATTGTCTTACCATAACCTTGCTAATAATTTAATTTCCATTACTCAAATTACATATGCAACATAAATCAAAATAACTTTATTCATATTTGTAATGTGGCTAAGGTAAGGGTAGGAAAAGTAAATATATAAAAGGTTAGAAATCAAAGAAATCAGTAGAGCACTAGAATCAAATATATATATATATATATATATATATATATATATATATATATATATATATATATATATATATATATATATATATATATATATATATGAGTAAATCATAAATTATTGCAACTCAACATAACAAGCTAAATTCAAATTCAAACACTTATTAACTTTTTTATGTTTTTTTCTCTTTTCCTTTCTTTCTTCTTTTCTTTTTTTTTTCAATTCAATCCAATTTTTTTCATTTTTTTATTCTTTTTTTTTCCTTTTTCTTTTCTTTTCTTCTTTTTAATTTTTTATGCTTTTTTCTCTTTTTCTTCAACCAACCTTTGATGACTTTTCACAACACATAAACTCATACACCCCTATATTTGTTCAAAAGCCTATCTTATAAAAATTAAAATGCTCTACTAATCTCTAAAGTTAGGTAAAATATTTATTTTTTATTGAAAAAATATGCTCATAGATTAATCAACAAAGAAAAGGTAATAAAAATTTAAAAGGGCTCATAATGATAAAAACTTCAAGGTTAGTTTTATGGTTCTAACTTAAAAGTAAGAATACATTTATCATTTTTGTGCATGCATTTGCAAAATGTAATTTCAAAAAGATTCAAAGCAAGTTTTAGAGAAATAAATTATAGAAGAACATTACAGAAGAAGCAAAGACAATATCATAGTAAAATTTTTTAACAAAAAGCTCAAAATCTTTTAAGATAAGTCAAATTACCAAGTTGAATCTATCAATTCAAAATCCATCACTACATCAATTAATTTCAAAAAGTAAAATCATTTATTCAATTATGTTATGAATCTTATTTAACTTCAATTGAATCCTACATATGAAAATGCAAAATCTCCATTAATGGAAGGCAACTAAAAAGGACTCAAAATGACTTAACAACAAGTGAAAAACATACTTTTTTTTAATTTTCTATTTTTCTATTTTTTAAAAGTATAAAATTGAAAAACACAAAAAGCATAAGGTAAATCCTAAAACTCTTCCCCTACACTTAAATTTATATTGTCCTTAATGTAAAGTTTACATATATCATTAAGAATAACATCAAGAAAGATAAAGGACATATAGATAAAAGAGAAGGGTAAGAGAAAACAAATCTCTAAAGTGGATTGGGTTACCTCTAAAGAAGTGGCTTTCTTTAATGTTTTTAGTTGGACTATGGCTTCAATTTCTTCACCTAGGATCTACATGAGGATTAGTTACCTTTTTTGCTTTTAATTTGCTAAACTTTAGGTCATCTATCAAAGAGATAACTTAGAAATTAAAATCATCCACCTTAAATGTTCCAAGTACTATTCTTAAGTCATTTTTACTCCTTGAATTTTCAAAATCATCTGATAAAACAAATTTAACATGTTCAATAAAATGGTGAAAATGGGAATGATCAAGGTGAAAGCACTGTTTTTTCTTTTAAAAGTGAAATGTCTCTATTATCATTTTTTCCTACAATTGTTGAAATAACACTATTGTCATTACCTGGAAATGCAAAAATTTCAGCACATATATCACATTTAGTATTATTCTTAGAACAAGTGCATTCATGGTCATCTATATAATCCATAAAATGAGAAATTTCAAGGAATTCGGTGAGTATTTCATCATGGATATTATCAATGTGTAAATCAAAATTAACAAGCTCTAAACTAACAAAATCTAAATAAGAAACAACAAAATAAAAAATAGTAGGATGGAAAATAGCAAAATCACTAATAGAAATGTTAGAATTAGAAACAACAAAAACAATAAAAATAGAATGAGGAAAATTAGGCACTAAAGGCTAATTTTTCTATAGTACCATCAAACTCCATGGTTAATGTTCTATTTTGAACATTAATAATGGTTTTTACTGTCTTAAAAAAAAAACTGACCAAGAATGATTAGTGGAAGAATGTTGGAATTCTTATTTTCCATCTTCAAAATATAGAAATCTACTAGGAAGATTAATCCATCAACTTATACTAGAATATCTTCAATAAATCTTAATGGATAAATATTAGATCTATTGGCTAATTGAACAACCACCATTATTTTTTTTCTAAACTCCAAAATTCAAAGCATAAAAAATAGAAAAAGGTATGACATTAATGGATACTCCTAAGTCTAACATGGCATGCTTTGTTCAAGTTTTCCCCATGATGCATGAGATGGTAAATATGCCTGAATTTTTGTATTTTCTTAGTAATTTTCTTTAAATGATTGCAAACACATCTACCCAAACATTTACTTTCTCATCCACCTTTAATTTTCTCTTACTGATGTATAAATTTTTCAAGAAGTTAGCATACATTGGAATTTGTTTTATCAAATCTAGTAAAAGTATGTTAACTTTTATTTTTCTAAAGGACTCTAAAATCTAATTTTCATCTTCATTTTTCTTTTGGGGAAAAAGTCTTCTACTTGGAAAAGGGGTAGAAAAAAATCAGTAGGAGTAGGGAAAGAATTCACCATATTATCACCACATTTTTACTTTTAGTTATTCTTTTCTAGTTGAATGCTGGTTTCTAGTTTATTGTTTGTTTCTACTTAATTACTTGCTGGTTCATTAGCTACTAGTTGATGTCTTAGTTCTGGTTAATTATTTTTTGGTTTAATACTTATTTTTGGTTGTGAGGTTGAAGGCTTTTCTACTTGCTTGCTACTTCTCAGCATGATTGCATTCACCACTTTCTTATTCTCTATGTTGCTACAAGATGGTTAGCTGGAACCTTGTGCCTTAAGCTTATTTGATGCAAAAGTCAATTGGCCTTTTTGAGTTTTTAAATTCATAATGGTGGCCTTTATTCTTTACTAAAATTGGAGATTGTTTACTTTTGCTTGACTAAATTTTCAAACAAAGGCTAAGAAGAGTTTGAAGTTGCTTTTGATGGTTAACAAGATTATGTTGCAATCTAGTGTATGTAGAAGGATATTCATTCTAACCTACATTGCTATTATATTTATAATTCTGGTTCTACTAAAATTGATTTTGTTGCTGGTTATCTCTCTAACTAGAATATTGAACTTGCTATTAGTGGTACTAGTTTAGTTATGGTTGTTATTATTGATACTAGTTCTATTATTAAAATTGAAGCTTGGCAATGTAGATAGCTACTGCATAAGCTAAAGGAGAAGGACATTCATCTTCTTGCAATGTAGAGCAACAATCTGTTAGATGAGTTGGGCAAAAGTAGATGCCATAAATTTTGCTAAAAAGGAAGCTAGAAATTTCTATTACTGTCCCATTACTAATTATCTAACAAATAAAGTTAGCTTATTTATTCTATTTCTAATTTTATTAGTTTGAACTGGAGAAATTAATCTCATTCATACCTTTAGTTACAGCTATGATTCTAGTTCCAAACTATTGAGAATTGGTTACCATGTTTACAATAAGGTCTCTTACTGCTATAGGTGTTTTTTCCACTAATACTCCACCACTTGCTGTATCAATCATGCTCCCATCCATTGAAAGCAAGCCTTTATAGAAATATTGGATAAGGAGTTATTCACTAATTTGGTGGTAAAGGCAATTAGCACACAACTTCTTGAATCTTTCTAATACTCATAAAGTATCTTACTATTTATTTCTTAATGCCATAAATTTCTTTCCTTATAGTAGCAGCTCTTAATGTAGGAAAGAATTTTTCAAGGAATAGTTGCTTTATATCTATCTAGCATGTAGTGAAACTAGGCTACAAGTAATACAGCCAATCCTTAGTAGCATCAACTAATGAAAAAGGAAACGCCTTTAACTTGATATGATCTTTAGAAATGCCTTGAGACTTTATTGTTGAATAGATCACGTGAAACTCCTTTAGGTGCTTGTAAGAATCCTCACTTGCAAGACAATGAAACTCTGGAAATAAGTGTATTAAACCAAATTTAAGCTTCAAGTTAGTATCTAACTCAGGATATTAGATGTTTAATAGTTAGTATGTAACACTAGGGGTAGCCACTTCCTTCAAAATCTTATTATAAGCCATGATTTTAAAGTGATCTAAAGGGTTAGAAAGGAGTATAGGAATGGTATAACTGCTTCTATTTTTATTCTTACATAGAGAATGAAATGTGCAATCAATTTTAGAATCAAACTAAAGTAATTTAGCAACATTCCTCCTTATTATGCATTAGCACTACATTACAATAAGAAAGCTATAGGAAAATAAAACATAAAAATGGTAATACACTATGAAAAATCAACCTATACAAATTTAATTAACCTATCTAGATATTTTTAAAAATTATAAGACCACCATGAAAAATTTTCTATAACCATACAGAACCAAAAAATGTAATAAAAAATCTTTTAAAAAAAATTAAGTAGTGGTCAAAATAATGGAATTTGGTAAAAAAAATAGGGCACTTCATAAGCAAAGCTTATGACTTTTGATGAGAAAAATCAAATCTAACTCTTGAAAAAATTTTAATTCAATCGAAGCTAGTAAGACCTAGGTATCAAACCAGGGGGCTTAAGCATAGAACTATATAAAACTAGGCTTCTTGGGCCAAAAATATTTCTTTCAATGTTTGATGATATTAATTATGATAAAATATGAAGAACTGAGGTGGAGGAACATGCAGAAATAAAAAAATGTACCTGAATGCAAGAAAACATAGAAAAATGAGAGTTAGCATAAAATGCAAGAAACATAATTAATGGATGCAATTACCTACTGAAATGCTCAAAAAATTGTGTAATATATTGCTAGTAACATGTAGGAAAAGATAAATTTAAGAGGATCCTTGGCAATGGCACCATAATTTTGATTGTAATACCATTATGCACCAAAATTAGTTAAAAACTGGTTTAGTACAAGATAATGCAATATAGTGAAACAAACAGGTCATACCCTTAGTGATCCCTTAATATTATCTTTTCTAATTGAATTCCTAATAATATCTACATAACTATCTAATTTATTATGCAATAAAAATACAAAAAGATAATACAACAAATGCAAAATAGAAAGAACACAATATGTTATATGAATGTAGAATGTAGGATTATGCAATAATAGAATTAGGGTAATTTTTGAATTTAAATTGAATTGAATGTATTGAACAAAGTAAAAACACAGAGTAAACAAATAAAGGGAAAACTAATGTAGCAAAATAGCTAATTTAAGGAATTGAAAGCTTTAGTTTAGATTAATTATTGATTAATAAGGATTTAACTTTTCTAATTAATTCTTCAACCTTAGAGTGCTTGGAACCCCTACAATAATTCATGAATTCTAAGCTAGATTATTTTCTAGGATTTGATTAATTAAGATTAGCTGATTAATCAACTGGTATAATCCTTATACTAGATCAAAATTAATTTAAAGATAGAATTCAGTTAAATTGAGAAATTAAATTAGAAACTTTCAAATTAATCTTTCAACCCTCTACCCCTATATGTAAAACTATGATTTACTAACCATAATTCAACATCAAAATAGCAAAGAAATCAGAAATCACAAGGATGAACATCAATTATACTAAATCAATATCCGAGACATATAATCTTAAGAATTTAGCACAAGTAAATAGGGGAAGAGAAAAATTAATTTAAAAAATCAGCATTACAATTTAGAACCCCATAATCTAGTAGAGGAGAGCCTCAAGCTCTTTGAATTAACCATAAGTTTAAGCTTCCATTAAAGAACAAAAGAGAAAACAAGAAAAATAGAAAACTATCTACAGAGTGTTATGTAAAAGTTTGAATAGTATAATAAGTTAAAATGCTACTAAACTTGGATTATATATCTCTTAGGATTACATTAATAGGGTTAACTTAACTTTTAGAAACCCAAACCTATTTTTAACAAGACAATTAAATCAAACAGTTACACCAGTAAATTCCTATAGGTCTAACTTCCAACTAGTTTTTGGCTGCTAACACAAAGTAATCTAGAGAGTCTATGAAAATAAAAATTGTAGGCCTATATCTTGTGAAAATTTGGGCATTAGTTTCATGTTAATTTAACCTTTGTAGCTCTAGATATGGCTTAAGAATTGAGGTAGGTTGAGTTAAGACAAAGATATGACTTTAACTTCTTAGCCACATATGACCTTTAAAATGTCTGAACTAGGCTTAGGTTAAATCTAAAAGTTGTAGTTCTCTCTTTAATCTTTCTAACAATATAAAGATCGCCTCAATCTAACATTTGAAGCTTAAGATATGATTAAAAAATAGAAATAGTATCAAAATCTAGTATTAATTAAATAAATTCACAATATTGTAAAACTAACCTTAAATTATAAAACAATACCAATTCTGGAAAATTAAGCATATGTAACCTATTAAAAGACATAAAATAAGTAAAAATAAAATAGTAAATATTTTTTTCATCAATATGATTTTATTTTTTTCAACTTTCTCATAACTTTTAACTATAGGAAATTGAAAAAAAGTTGTTTCCCACATTCCATAAGCATGGAAAATTCAATTTTTAAAATTTTCCATGATTTATGTATCATAGGAAAGTGGAAAATTTATTTTTCCCAAAATTTGTAGAAACGCTAACCTCGATATCTTTATATGGAGGTTAAGATCCTTCACATTTTCATTTGGATGGAAATGTTCAACCTTTTTTTTACAAAAAAATTGAGTAAAAGGTATTTTAGTAATTAAAAAAATCTTTATTATTACAATAATTAAAGTAAATATAGTGGGAAAGCAATCTCTATATATAAATTTAAATATAAATATAATATATTACAATTATTAATTTAAAAAGGAAATGATATATTTTCTTTTGTATTTGAATTTGTATTATAGAATTATAGTTTTTAATAAAAAATTATGCTAGCTTATTTAAATAAAATATTATTAATTTATTTATAAGTACCTATAAAAATTTTATATTAAAATTTTATTATGAATGACCTCATAGGCTAAGAGGTCTTGGGTCTGCCATTCGAAAGAAATTTGAGATAAACTATTGGTAACTTCACATGAACACTTGTGTTACAAATCTAAGGACATTAAGATAAATTAACATTAAATGCAATTGAAAAACTATTTTTAACTGACTTGAAAATAGAACTAACCCACCAAGGATAATTGGAAATTCCTATAGATTCTCCTCATCTACCTTGCAATTACTTTCAATATGCATAAACCTGTTCTTAAAATTATAATATATCACAATTGCTTTGTAAATGACTAAAAATCTATTAGCCAAAGCAAATGAATACTCAAAATTAGCATACCAATGGCCCAATACTTCCCCTTCACTATTCCTAACCAAAGTAACCATTGAAGAAAGCCTACATGTTCATGTAGCATCCATATTGATTTTGATCATGTCATGAAGCATGTACAGGGAATTTATTTATCTTGCTCCATATTATACTAGTAGAGGAACTTGTAACCTATATCTAAACCTCCATTGATGATGTAAGTGGTATTTCTCCTTTTTTAAATTATTTTCAATCTTTAAGGACAAACACTCCAAATCTATGCCATTGCCATCATAAACCATTGAATTTTGCAAATTTGAGACTTTTTTTTATCACAATGGCTATGAAAGTTGTAAAGGATTGATGGAATTCATGATTATCGACTCATCATCTAGATAGATGCTATAATTTCCAATTGTTAAAGCTTTCATGAAATCTATAATTGAACAAGATTGAAATTGAGCAATGTTAATGTCTCTAAAATGGAACCAAACAATACAAGTGATTTTACAAGATTCTATCAAATGCAACTTTATTTCAATGGCTAAAAGTCATAATATACATAAGATATTTCTTGCATTCATTAGATGACCTAGTCTTTCATTTGTAATGTAGCATGCTATTTGCTAAACACGACAATACCATTTTGACTTAATGTTAAGATTTCATAATTGGGTCCATATTTTTGGAATGTTTATTATGGTTTGACAAAAAATAAGGATCTTCTATGCTAAATATACTGTCAAAATACTTAAGCTATTTAAAGCTTAAATTTATTTATTTTTCTTTGCATAATTGATGATTTGAAAATATAATTATCATAAACAAAATGGAAAAATTGGTGGATTAAATGGGAATTTTATACCTGTTAAGTAAAAAAACACCAAGTTACTCACTATTAATTTTTGATCAATTTTAATTCCTTCTTTAAATGTAGGCTTATATTTGTTACATTTAGGTAACAAAAGGTCTTTTAAAGCTACCATCACTTATTACAAAGCAAAAGCATTTTGAAATTACATGTTTTCTTTCTTGAATTCCCTTCCAAGCCAATGACACCACTAAAAAAGGCCTTTCCAAAAATCTTGTTGATTGCACTTTTCAAGACATCACATAGAGAAAGTTTCCTTTTCCAATTCAAATTTCCATGTTCACTTTGAAAGCAGTGCCAAATAAGTATGCTAAAGTAATTTAAAACCTAAATCCCTTAAAGCTTTAAGTTAGCATAAATAATCATAAGGCTTTAGGTAAAAATATATTTGTTGGCCCTTTCTTACTCTCTACAAAAAAAATGATATAATGTGTCTAATTTAAAATTAACACTTATTAAGACTTTATGGATTAACATGTTATAAATAGGAACTTGTTATAGTATAAAAGATATCATAGTTATTCTACCCACTGATGAAAGGGAAATTTTCTTCCATCTTGTTAAACTTGCTTGGACCTTACTCACTAATAATTGAAACTCTTGAACTTCAATTAAAAAGTAAGATCCCTAAATACTTAAGTGTTCTTATGAGGTTGAGATGTTGATAAAATTGAGTATACTATGTTGAATAACTATGCATATTCCTTGAAAAAAGTACACTAGACTTACTTTTGTTTACACATTAGTTGAAACATTGTTCATAGTTATTAAGGACACTCCACAAATGGGCTACTTCATTAACATTAGCTTTAGTGAAAACATAATATTATTCATGAATATTAAATAACTAATAGATAGACCATTATGAAAAAATTTCATTTATAAAACTTGTTTATCACTCATTGCTTTGAAAAGTAATCTAGGTATACTCTTTAAGTATAAACTAAAAAGGTGTGATGATAGAGGATCACCTTTACTTAAACCTTTTTAAGGCTAGATAATTTGAGTCAGACTATCATTAAGTAATACTATGAAAAAAAAATAGTAAAAATGCTCTTAACCATCTAGTAAACAAAAGTCTTTTTAAAATTAAAAAGCTTTAAGGCTTTTATGATAAAATATCACTCTACTATGTTATATGTCTTTTGTATTTCTAACTTTCCTATAAGACTACCATTCCTTTTCTTTTTTGAAAATGAGTGGATTATATCTTGAGCTAATAAGCCGTTCTCAATCATTTACCTTCCTAGGATAAATGCAAGCTGGGTTGGGAAAATAATATTTCCTATAACTAGCCTTATTCTATTTGCAATAACTAGAAATTAATTTATAAATGAGGTTACAAAGACTTTCAAGTCTAAATTCCCTAAATGTTTTAGCATCTGTCACTTTCAATTTTAACACACTTTAGCTCCCCTTACATATAACTTAATGTGAAAAAAAAATTAAATTAGTTCTTACTATATAAGATCTTACTATATTCAAACACTCTATGTAATAAATAAATAAATAAATAAATAAAAGGCATCATCCTATCTAGACTAAAGGTTTAGTGTCCCAAATTTCCTAATGCAAAAGGATTGAATAATTACTAGTTAAATAAGTCCCTTAGATCTTCTAAAAAAAAAAGAAAGGAAAATGTAAACATATCCTTAAAACTATTCACAAAGTACAAACATATGGAAGTGCCTTATTCAAATGCTTAATTTTTTTTTAATAATCCCTAACACTTTTTATTCCAACTATTAAAAGTTTATTGAACTACTTTAGTTTTTTAAAACATTTGCTTAGCTAATGAGCTTTCAACTGAGGTTTTCTATGCTTTAAAAATCATTTCTTGACATGATTTATCTTAAAATTAGGTAGAAATAAATCTAAATGGTCTAGGATTTTTGTCTTTATAAAAATGGATATCTAATAAGATAAAGGAATGATTAAAATCTCTAATAACCAAATAAGATATGGAAGCATTTGGGAATTATAATCACCAAGAACCATTACAAATTGCTCTATCTAATCTTTTTTTAATCATTTGAGCTATAATTCTTAAATTGTCTCGAGTATAATTATGGCTAAAATAATCAAGTACATTTCCTCCTATGAATTGCATAAATTCACCAAAAATAATGTCATTTGAATTTCTAATTGAATTCCCCCAATCTTAACTCAATTTCACATTTATTATCATCTGAATTTCTATTTTCTATGCTTCAACACTTTCAACACTGCTTCATCTTTTCTATTCTTTTTAAACAATCATGAACAAGGAATAAAGGGATTATTAATTAGAATTTTAGAAGATTGTTATTTGGCCTTCATCATTTTATTAGACATATTCAAGATATGTTCTTTATCCAATAGAGATAAATGTTTTAACTTGGTGGATATTTAGGAATTTACTTGTGATTTATTGAGAGGTCTAAAATAAAATGTGAGCTAGCAAATTATTGTTATTTTGGTGTGAATTCTTTTTATTATCCATTATTGCAAGTTACAACAAGTAAGTAACTTGACCTATTGATTTAGTATTGGTGTCCATGCTTGAGGCATTATAATGTTTGCTTTCCACCCCTTGTTTAATTACACTTATTAAAGTAATCCAATTGGAATATTTTTAAAGGAATTCCATCATTATTAAGGATTAGAAAGCTTGTTGAATTCTTTGAAGCTATGTACATCTATAAGCTGTGTCTTTTGAAATTTTCCAAACTAGCTAAGTTAATTCGAGGGTTTTTATAATATTTTTGTCTATGTTGAATAAGTCTACACTAAAAACATATGTTTTAGAAAATTTCTCATAGCATAAAAATGCTTATATTTTATTGCTTCCCTATCTCAGTGCTAAAATACTTAAAGGCATGGGTTTTATTAAATTCAAATTCATTTTAGTTCTTAGAATTGATATTAAAATACAACTATCAAGGATCGTAATTTTCACGAACAAGATAGTCCTAATTTTTTTGTTATCTCTAGTATTCTTTTTATCAAAACATTCTAAAGGCATATTGTACTTTTGCATAAAAAAATAAAGCCTTATTAAAATTAACCTCCCAAATTCTCATAGTTTGATCCTACACCAAAATGTTTGATAAGTTGCTCATGATATTCCATGGTGATTGTTAATGATATCTCTTGGCCAATCCTTGTCTATATATGTGAAAATATGGAAGTTTAGGTTATTTACAATCATTAGTCCCTTAGTTAATCCCTAACTCTTCCTTACTATCTTTTTCACTATCATTAAATTTAAAACCTTTGGATATAATATTTCCCTTGCCAACAAAGTAGGTTTTACTAATAGCATTTAGGATTGCTATTAATTCCATGAGTTCTTCATTAAAATTCAAAGTGTCCTTTAGACATGTAAAATAGGCAAAAAAACCCATAGGCAACTCGTAGGTGTAGGGCAAGCTAGGCTCTTTAAATTAGAACTTGCATTTTTTGTAGGCTAATGCAGGCAAGCCCACACAAACATAAGCCCATGTGGGTATGAGTTTACCTGTAAGTTTAAGTTTTTTTTCACATTAAGATTTTTAATATTCCTTTAAGCATTTGTGGACTTTTTAAATCCAATCTAATATCTAATAGGCTAATGTAATTTTTTTTAACCTTATTTAACTAACTTATTACATAAAATAAAAAAGATTAATTGTTCAATTATAATTTACAAAAAAGTGGATTTTTTTTATAATTTTATACAATATAATATCCCTTAAAGGTATTTTCCTTTTTTTACATTTAAGGTTTGATCTTTAATCCTTGTATGTATGTGTTTAGTGATATGATTACTTCTAATAATAAAAAAAATATGATTAGCTTGCAAGCTTCTCATAAGCATGATAATTTTTTACTACATTTGTTGTGAGCTTATGCAAGTAAGCTTACATGGGCTTAAGCAAGCACAACTTGCCTTGCATTGCTCGCCCCATTTTATATGCCTAGTATTTCTTATAATATTACATTGCTCCATTATCCTACAAGAAAATGTTTCCAATTAGAAATAGCAACTTGATTTTAACAAATAAATTTATTTTAAAACAAAAAGACATTTATGGAAAAAAAGATGCAAAGGTATTTACTCTCGATAAAATAAAAGAAGCCAAGAGCATTCTATTCATAAAAATCAATGGCATTATATACTAAGGAAAAACCCACACATACTAACAAAATTGTAGTGGAATGGGTTATGAAATTATTAGATTTGCATATTAATGATTGGTTTTGAACATTAAATCCTACCATCATTTAAATCCAATAACTTTAACCATTCAGAAGTGCTTTTTTTGCTAAATTTTTTTTGCATAAAATAGGATTGCTCAAATTCTAATACTTAAAATAAGTTTACTTATGATCACTTTTTCTAATAAGCTTCATCGATGCAAAATCCTTGCAATTTTTTTTCAATGAATAGGGTTGAAAAGTAGATAAATTTCTAGTGGTAGTTAGTACTAAAATTCATAATTACATCCATTAGATTTATGTTATTTATTTTATTCTTGCAATCATTTTTCTATTATGTTAGCCTTTGAAGTTAACTAATAGCATTTCATTTTGTTGCTACAATTTTTCAAGAAAATTTTTGAATAGATTTCTCAAGCGGCAAACCCCATACCTTTTCCCTTTCTTTAAACTAGAACCTTGCTATCTATAAATTACATGCCATTTTAAAATCTTCATGCCAAGACAAAAAGCCATAATTTGTTATAAAAAATTTAACTTTAAAAAATAATATAACTATATTCAAATTACAAACTTCTTGTGACCTTCAATGGCTATTGTGGCAAAAACCCTTTAATAACAAGCCTTAGATCAAACAATAATCTATATGAACTAAAAAAGAGATTTAAAATTAAGTTTTAAATATAAATTCAAGAATGCTAATCGATACAAAATTGTTGGATAAATTTGTAAAATTCAATTCAATAAATATAAAAGATTTAGAATTTAATTTCAAATCTCAATTTCAGTGCATATAATATTTTTGTAAATCAAAATCTTCACCTTCTGATTTAATCCTTGGGCATTATCACTCTTAATTCCTTTTGCCAACCAAAATTGTCATACCCTTATAACTTTCCTCTCCTTGAACTTTGGCTATCATTGTGACTTTGTAGAAAAAAAAATTATATAGTTAACATGAAAGAAGAAAAAAATAATGGAGTTAATGGATTTGCTATGGGGATAGATGTTGTGGAAATATAAGATAAATGGAATAAATTTAATGGGTAAAGTGTTTAATTTTCAACATAAATATAATATTAGAAAATTTTTCATAAAAAGTGCATCAAATATTTTGTCAAGGAACAAAGAAGCAATATTATGATTAAAGCTAGAAATGATTGATGATTTGGCTTGAAAATTGTTTATGTTTAATAATCAAAGGGTTGAACATGAACCTAAGAATTTGATTTGCATGTTAACTAAATTAAATTTGATTTATAATTAGTTTGGTTCATTTGATTCATGATCCAACTTAATCAAATAATTATGTTTAATAGTTACAAATGCATCAAAAATATATTTTATAAAATAATTAGAATATCAAATATAATGTTATATATTTAAATGAAGTTGAATAACTTTTTTTTATATAATTTTGGATTAAATGAACTAAAGATTTAAAGTAATAAATCAATAACAAGTCGTTCATCATAAACTTATTAAGTTTAAGCAAAAAATTTGACATTTTTGAAATATAAATCAAGTTTCTAAACTAAAATAAATTTATTAAATTTTGGTTACAACTCTTCTTCCTTCCCTAATCTTGATTAAACCAAATCATAAACTAACTTGACCATCCCATGCGGGGCTCAATTAGAGCTTTCAAATTTTAATATTGTCAATTTTACATTTGTATTTTTTAAAAGACAATTCTATCATATAATGAGTAAAATTTAATGCATATATGAATTAATTTTATTGATAAGTTGAATTGAATTTTTTTTTTCAAAAATATGTGACCCTTAATATAAGCCATTAAATTCCATGCATTGAGGTAAAACTCAATGTATGAAAGAACTTACCATTTCAAATATATTATTTTAGAACATGCATGATGCTTGTATTGGGAGACAAAATGTTTTAATTTTTTTTTCAAAAAACTATTAAGCAATTAAAATTAGAATTTTTTAATGTTCATATATGTAAGTTTTTACATAACTCAAAATAATTTTCCACAAAATTTTCGAAAATCCAAATTTATATTTAGAATTGTGTTGTATGCATTACAATACTCCAATATATGTGTGTGTGTATAAAATGTAAAGTAGGTTACTTAAATCATTTAATTTTATAATTAATCAAATATACAAATTCAATATTAGTACTTTACTAATGTAGTAACTAGGGATAAAAATAGATTGAGTTGCGATAGGTTTTATCTTAAATATATTAGATTTGCTTCATAAATCATTAGTTTGAACCTATTTTGTTAAGCTCAAAATTTAAGCTTAATTTGGCCTATTTAAAAATTATAGTCTAATCTGTTAGCATATTTAAAAATTTATTTATACAAATAAAACCTTAAATAAATTAATAGATAAAAATATTCTAAGAAAAATAAATAAATCTTTATATATAATTATATGTATAAAATTATATTAATATTAAATATATGTCTATATTGTTATCATTATTAAAGAAACCAACATGATAGGTTTTTAAGTTGAACTTATAAAAAATAAGTCTAATATATTTATTTAAAAAAGGTTATTTATTAACTTTGACTTGTCCTGTTTTGATAAAGACACTTGATTAGGTCAAAAAGAGGTTAGACCATAACTTTTAAATATAATCTTTATTTATCACCAAATTTAAATCAATTCATTTTTATTTTCACTAAAAAAATTAAAAGATTAATTTTTTATTTTTGATGGCCTTTTAGGATTTCTAAGCTCGAAAATCAGGATATTTGCATTTAAAACCATGTGATTCTGTTCCTACCAACGTAACGCTGCGGGAGGGCTGTTTTGATTCTCATTTCATGAGTTGAAGTTTGGCACGCCGTTCTCTTCTCCTTTCATTCGCTTCTCAATGCTGTAATTCTCGCATGAACCAGCTTTCTCTCTCATCTGCCGCGTGACAATAAGCGTAAATTGTTGAGGGAAAGAAACAGGCTTTGGGGGTTTAGTTCTGTTCTGTGTCTTACACCCTATTGAATTTGCTCAAGGACCCTTTTGCGCTGTGTCCTCTCTCTCTCTCTCTCTCTCTCAATTAAGCTCATCCCTTATAGCTACTTCATTTAAGTTTCTCAATGTAATTCTAGAGAAAAGTATATTGATTAATGTCTTTGTAGCTCAATTGAAACGCAACCAGATAGCATCAGCTGACAGGTTCGAAGGAGCATCCTAGGTTCTTCCATTTAGTGCATTGATCAATCGGGATTATCACCACTTTTTTTGTATATGGATCTTTGGGTTATTGGTTCTATGAGTTTTCTACTCTGCCTCCTAATGCAATTTCCATAGTTTTGTTTAGAGGGGTTCTTAAGTTGAATGAGAATTGGTTTCTGGGCGTTGCTTGCATTTCTCAATGGTTTTGGGCTTTAGGTGTTAAGTTGTTGTGTTGGTGAATTATCAGAGTAGTTTTAAGATTTGGGTTGAGGATAAAGGAATTGGTTTGGTGTTTGTTCTAGTGTAATTTTTTTAGTATATGAAATATGAGCCGGAGGGTGAGAAGGAAGGTTTCAAAGAAAGGAAAAGAAAAAGTGGTGTTGTCTACATACCCTGAAATTCAAGAAGAAGAGGCATTTGATTTGGACAAAAATGAATTTGTTGATTGGAGAAGCTTGCCTTATGATACAGTGATTCAGCTGTTTACCTGTCTTAGTTATCGTGATCGGGCAAGCTTATCATCTACTTGTAAAACATGGAGGCTCCTTGGTAAATCTCCTTGTTTATGGCCCTCTCTGGATCTTCGCTTCCACAAATTTGATGCTGTCATGGCATCTACACTTGCTCCTAGGTGTGTTGATCTTCAGAAGCTTAGGTTTCGTGGGGCAGAATCTGCTGATGCAATAATGCATCTCAAAGCTAAGAATTTGCGTGCAATAAGCTGTGATTATTGTAGGAAGATTACTGATGCTACACTTGCTATGATTGTGGCTCGACATGAGTTACTTGAGAGCCTCCAGATGGGGCCAGATTTCTGTGAGAGAATCAGTAGTGATGCCATAAAAGCAATAGCTCATTGTTGTCCTAGATTAAGGAAACTTAGGCTCTCCGGAATCAGGGATGTAAACGCTGATGCTGTTAATGCCTTGGCTAGTCATTGTCCAAACTTAACTGATGTTGGATTCATTGACTGTCTGAATGTTGATGAGCTGGCTTTGCAAAACATTTCATCCATCCGCTACCTGTCTGTTGCAGGAACCACAAATATGAAGTGGGGTGTGGTTTCACATCATTGGCATAAGCTGCCTAACCTGACTGGACTGGATGTTTCTAGAACTGATATTAGTCCATCTGCTGTCTCAAGATTGTTATCATCATCCCAGACCATGAAAGTTTTGTGTGCGCTGAATTGTCATATCCTTGAAGAAGACTCCACCTTCTCTGAAAATAAATATAAAAATAAGTTATTGATCACCCTTTTGACTGATATTTTTAAAGGACTAACTTCTTTAGTTTTTGATGATAAAAAAAAGGGAAAGAATGTGATTTTAGACTGGAGGAATTCAAAGAACAATGATAAGGGCTTAAATGAAATCATGACCTGGGTCGAGTGGGTTCTATCACATACACTTTTGCGCTCTGCTGAAAGCTCTCAACAGGGTGCTGATAGTTTTTGGGTTGAACAAGGTGGAGCGCTCTTGCTTAGTCTAATGCAAAGTTCTCAAGAGGATGTTCAAGAAAGGGCAGCCACAGGTCTTGCAACTTTTGTTGTAATTGACGATGAAAATGCTAGCATAGATTGGGGAAGGGCTGAAGCAGTGATGCGAGATGGTGGCATATGCCTTCTTCTTGACTTGGCCAAGTCTTGGAGGGAGGGACTGCAGTCTGAGGCAGCTAAGGTAACTCTTCCTCCTCTTTATCTATGTATGATCCATTTTACCATTTCTAGTAATTGTTTACTGTACACCTTCTAAGACGCTCTTGATGATTTGTATGTCTTATGCACTTATAGCCATTATGTAGTTCATTTGCATTGTCTTTTGCCTTTAATTGCCTACCTTGATAGCTGAAAATAAAAGCTGACATAAAGTTTGTGTGTATGTTCTCTCAAACATTCCAAACATGCAGGCCATTGCAAATTTGTCTGTCAATGCAAATGTTGCAAAAGCGGTTGCGGAAGAGGGTGGGATCGATATTCTTGTTGGTTTGGCTAGGTCCACGAACAAGCTGGTGGCTGAAGAGGCCGCCGGAGGACTATGGAATCTTTCTGTTGGAGAGGAGCACAAGGTTGAATTTCTGTCTGATTTTATTTTCAATTTTTAACATATAATGCTTAAAATTTAGTCATTAATGAAGGAGGCTTCCGTTTTAGGGTGCCATTGCTGAGGCTGGGGGAGTACAAGCTTTGGTAGATCTCATATTCAAGTGGACCACCAGTGGAGATGGGGTTTTGGTATGTTTTTTGTATATTAAACTTAGGTGCACGTACAATAGTTTTATATAGCCTTTGATTTCCTATGATGAGAGTTTCTCTTGTACGATGCATACATCAGGGGGCTGTTTGTTTAATTTGTTTTCTATTCATCTATTCTGTCTCAGGAACGTGCAGCTGGTGCATTAGCCAATTTGGCTGCTGATGATAAGTGTAGTACAGAGGTTGCGTTGGCTGGTGGGGTCCATGCTTTAGTTATGCTTGCTCGTATCTGCAAATTTGAGGGGGTACAAGAGCAGGTAATAATTCTTTCTTTTATTAGGGCAGCATAAAATATTTGCATTTACTAGAATCTATGGTGGTACTGTTAGAGTGTTGCTATATGTATCATTTTTATTTTACCTGCCAATAAAAAATTAGAACTCATGGAGTTGTTTCAAGATGTTTGCCTTTATAAACATTATTCCTTTTTCTTTTTTAAATTTTATTTACTGGGTGCCAGGTTGATGGGAGGTTTGATGGAGTTATTTGATTGTTTTAATTATTATATTCTGAACATGCTAGTGTGTTGATCATGGCATCATATTACATTTAAAAATTTTCAATCCAATTATTGATTCTTTGCATTGATTTCTGGGTTCTTACTCTCATTCTTGCCTTTCCTATTCTTGAAAGACGTTGATTTTGATAAATAACTAAAATATGGAAGGCTTTTGAATGATGAATTGTATTGTGGATCGAAAAGCATATGAATCGTGAATAGAATCAAATCGAGAATTGATATGATTAATGATTCAACATGAAACTGGCATATGTTTATGTTATGTGCAATGAAATATTCCATGCAGGCCAAATAATCTTACTTTATGCCAAGAACTTAAATATATCATATACATATGAATAATTATTGCAAAGATTTAAAACACAAAAGAGTAAGTATCTCATCATGATTCATGACTTATAACTCTATAAGTCAAAACATATGTAGACTCAAATGAAACTCAATAAGTTATAAATATTTAATTAACATGATAGTCTAGCTCATATTTCAATATAGGAGGTTTAGGGTTTCAAGATAATGGCAAGGCTCCAATGTAATAAATCAGGATTCTAGAATAAGAGTACAGTAGAAAGTGATTCCAAGGGCATAAATAATCACAGTCCCTCTTTCCTCAGAAAATCATTGGATTCATCAGATGAATTGTTGGAATCCCAAGATTCAAGAGACTCCATCATGATTCATCCAATTCGAGGAGAAATTGGTCATAAAAAAGATTCATTTCTTGATTTAAATTGAATTGTAAGATTTGAGTTTTAAATTGTAAGATTTTGGTAGCCATGTAAGTAAGCATCGTTGATAAACTATTTCTAAATCCGGGTTTTCAACTATTTAGAAGCACAAGTGGATTTTTGGCATCTAGAATGAGAAGGCTTGAACATCCTATGCCTTTCTCTAGGTGAACTTTATTTTTGCATAGTCTGCTCATATGCCTAAGACTATTTTCTTGGATAGCAAGCAAGTCTTGATTCTGATTTGAAAAGGATTTTCCAAAATAATGAGTTCCCTGTCAAAAGAAGGGTTATCTTTTTCCATGGATCATATGCCTGTGGCTTACAATAGGCCTTTTTTTTAGGGGGGGGGGTTTGAATATTTGCACATTGATATTATAGATTCAAAAGTTTGATTTTATTGTTATGTGCTTCTTTTATTTTTGTCTTTTGACCTTTCCATTCAGGGGAGTATTAATTGAGTGGTCTGCAGTTGTAAGTGTTATTTCTTTATATATTAGGCTGCTCGTGCATTGGCAAATTTGGCTGCTCATGGCGATAGCAACGGTAACAATGCTGCTGTTGGACAAGAAGCAGGTTCTCTTCAGGCACTTGTTCAGCTTACCCGTTCTCCCCATGAAGGTGTCAGGTAGTCTCTCCAATATCTGTGTGTGTTATTTTAGTTGCAATTTGATTTTATGGATCTGTTATAGTTGTTTGATTAGATTTTATGGATCTGTAATAGTTGTTTGGCCAAATTATTCCATCTGGTTATTCTCTTTTTACACAATTGTGTGTAATCATGTGGCAATTTGTGATTACCCTGGTTGTTGATATTGACATCTAGTTATTACATAGACATTTGTGGTTAGACAGATATGATGACATTGATCTCACCATCTTAAATGCTTTGTAATTAAAGAAAGACCGTGAATCTATTATCTTTTAAACACATTGGCTATTAACATTAGGGTTAAGATGGTCCATATTCTTAATTATGACTTATGATTAATGTTCCAAGGTTGTAGAATTATTCCTGTTCCTTAGCTTGATAGTTTAAAGTATCAATAGGTCTCCTAGCTGTCATCAGCCCTTAAATTTTCAATGTAAAGCAATAATAGTTCCAATATGAGGTAATGGTCAGCTTGTATAATATTATTACCCTTGTTCCATTGCCAGTGGTTATCATGTGAAGAGTAGTATGAGAGTATAAAATTCGTTATTGAGTCCCTTCCAGACAAATTAGGCTTTTAGGAATGTGTTCTACTTTCAAGAATGAATTACTTAACATTTTAAAGGTCTGTGGTTAATTGAACTAGTTTGTTAAGTCTTGATTTTAATCTGCTATCACTTTGAGACCTTAATAAACATAACATCTTAAAATTACAAGTAAAAAGATGAAAAGTGACGTTGCTTTTTTTTTTTTGTCATCCAATATTTATATGTTTCAGTATGAAATGTGGTTTAGAACTTGGCTTCTGTTGGTGCTAAGCTTATGGTTTCTCTCAAGGAGTCCCTTGACAGCCATGCAAGTTTATTGAAGAGGTCTTTTATTTTATGTTTTTGTTTTGCTGTCACATATTAGGTCTGACTGAATTTTCTCCTTAAAAATATGTGGGATTCTGTTCAAACTGTATGAACACGCAAAAATTGATCCAAATTTGAAGGATGCAGCCACAACTCCTGAAATACAAAAGAGCCTATTGCAAAATGGAATTGGCTGCTGGACAATCAAATGGAAGATGTGCAACTGTTCCATAACTAGATGAACACTCCACACAAAGTCTACAAATCCGCTACAATTTGTGATATGTGTATGCAAAATTATGACTTTTCTATGACACAGAAAAGATAAAAAGAAACAAACATTATGATTTTGTCTTCCATCTCCCAACAGTCCCCAGACAGCTCTCAATTTTTATAGATGACTAAAATATAGGAAAATGGGATTGCCTTTTCATTTGCTGCTGGGCAACATTATAATTAAGTAAAGGAGCAATAGAGAATCTCCCTTCTCATGGTTAGTTATGTGTACTGTGTTTTGTCATACTGATTTTAGTTGGTAAGAGTTTATTGTATAATCTGTTATGGAGTTGAGTGAAATGCCCTGATGTGAGAACCTCCATTCTGTTGTGGACCTGAATTTTAGAAGTGAATTTTTGTTTAGTGTGGATTCTTGTTTCAAGAGTGACTAAGATCTTTTAGTAGAGGAATAGTTTTGCTCTCCTCTTATACTCTTTCTCCTATTTATGCAATTTTTTTTTAAATAAAAAATGTAGTAGTTATCTTTTAGGAGAGGGGTCAGACACAGGGGACAAAAGGATTTATTTCTAACTGCATAGATCTGTTAGTATTTTCATCAATTGTCTGCTTTGAAGGGGATCATCCTTCAACTTCTTTGATACTCGCCATTTGGAGCTTGATTTAACCTTTTATGTCTCTTGTTATCAAAACTATATTTTTGCAACCCTCTTTCTCTTTGACCTTCACTCTTACACCTATTGAATATTGTATGTAGCTGATTGCATCCTTAGTGTATATAGATGATGTGAAATTAGAGAAAGCACAAGGAGAAATTTCAACTTGTATTACTCTAATTAGAACTACAACTATATATACAAGGAGGAATGGGCCATGGGCCAGCTATTCTAGAAAACCTAGGTACAACAACTATGTATATTTACATTATAATCCAACACTTCATCTCAGGTTGGAGCATATAAATTATATACAACAAACTTGTTATGTATGAACTCAATGCAAGAATGTCTAAAAGACTTAGTAAGAATGTTAACAAATTGGCTATTTAAATTTCATGGTGAGTGATAATACAATCAGACTCACATCGAATCATGCCAAACTTATGGATAACAATACTAAAACATCCAAACCAAGCGCACGGAGATTGTTTCAAATCATATAGTGGGCAATGAAGTTTGCAAACTATACTAGACCCCTCCTGAACAACAAACAAAGCAAGTTAGTTGCTCCAGTTGATGTAATGGCCAACTTAGCATAATAGCTGTAGATAGAGACAAATGGACAAAAGATATCTTGGCCATAGGAGAAAAAGTATCATCATAGTCCTATCTATAAGCCTGTGTGTAGCTTCTTGCAATTAAACATGCTTAAGCCGATCAACCTACCCATCAAGACTAACTTTAATAGTATAAATCCAATGGCAGCCGATAAGAAATTTACTTGGGTGTAATTGGACAAAATCCCAACTACAATTAGTATGCAAAGCAGTCACCTCATTGACGATAACCTATAGCAATCTTGGATGAGAAAGTGCCTCACTAGTGGTCTCAGGGACAAAAATAGCGGATAAAGATGAAACAAATGCATAATAGGATGAAGACAAAAGATGATAACTTAGAAAGTTATAAATGAGATGAGGATTGCGAGTAAAATGTGTACCTTTTCTAATGGCAGTGGGAAACTAATCAGAAGGTAGGCCTATGATAGGTGGAGATGTTGGACTGGGAGTTGTGTTAGCAAGAGTCTCTAGAACAGATAGTGGCAGGAGTGGTCAGAATCTGTGGTGAGGAACGTCTATGATATACCTGTAGAAGCATAGAAGATGAGGCAGACTCGGATACAACCAGATCAAAAATAGGTGGACTATAAGGAATGGGTAATACTTTGGATACAAACTGACGTTGGGAAGGTGTGGAATAGAAGGGAGAAGATTCAAAGAAAGTAACATCAACAGACAAATAGTACTAGTGAGTGTCTGGAGAATAGTATGTGTAACCTTTTTGAGTGAGAGAATAACCAAGAAAGATGCACTTGATAGACCAAGGAGAGAATTTATCCTAACTAGGAGTTGTATTATGAACAAAGCATGTGAAACTAAAAACATGAGGAGAAATATCATAAAATAGTTGGTCAGGAAACAAATTAGGATGAGGAACCTTATGCTGAAGAGCGGAGGAAGACATCCTGTTAATAAGATAACGAGCAATGATCATAGCATCTACCTAGAAATGAAAGGGAATATTATGATGTAATAGAAGAGTGTGAGTAGTTTTAATTAAATGTCTATTTTTAGAATAAAATGATATAAAAATTGAGAAGAATTCTAAACAATTTTTCACAAAATACATCCAAGAGCATCTTGAATAGTCATCAATGAATGTTAAAAGATAAAGTAAAAATCCCTAAGTAGAATTGATTTAAGTTGTTCCCCAAACGTCAGAATGAACAATAGGAAAAGGGGGACTCGGATCTGTTGTTGACTCTATTAGGAGATGAATGATGAACATGTTTTCCAAGTTGAAATTGACTCAATATAAAGATTTCAGTGTAGAAAAATTAGGGCTCATCTTATGAAGTTTGGAGAGACTCGGATGACCTATTGGAGAGACTTGGATGACCTGAACATTGGTAAATCAACTTAGGAGAATGGTTGCACATGTCATTTAAGTTGTGGACTGAAGGTTGTACAAACTGCATGACTCATACCTTGTGCCAGGATAACAAGTCTAATGGTGGCTGTAGGTGGTTGAACTTGTTTGAATGCTTTCAATTGGATAAACTCTCCATGCTCCTTGATTAAAATTTGATTTTCACTGGACATCTCTCTCTCTCTCTCTCTTTCTGGAACAATATAACTTTGAGTAACATAAAACATAATATTGATAAGCAAAAGACCACCTATGGACAAAGGAAATATATTCACAATCATCAGTATGGTTGAAGCACTGATTTTTACACTAATCACTGACTGCCATGGATGAAGCACCGTTTTGCAGTTGAATTTTGAGAGCTTCCAATCATAATGTTTGCAAGGATTCTGAGATGGCTCAAATTGTTGCCGTCAAGCACATAAGCCTTGGCTGTGCAGCTTCTGTCACCAATGGTTGTTGCAGGGGTTGGTAGTGGGTTAGAGCAGAAAAAGTTCAGGCTTGGATGTAAGTTGTTGTAAAGGTACACAGCTGAGATGAGTTGTGCTGGAAGGACAAACAGCATGCTGCTTGTGGAGAAAAAGACACTGCCAAACTGCTATGGGCTAGTCTGAGATGGAAGAGTGGATAACTTCAGAAATCAAAGTGAAAAAAATAAAAAATAAAATAAGAGGTGATGGAATGATGGTCAGCAGAAAATCATTGATAATGCACAACAAAGGCAAAATCCTTTGTTGAGGGGGCTCTGATACCAACTTAAGACACAAGATTGGTAAATGGCTTGAGAAAAATACTCATTCTGAAGCAGATACTTGTACACTGATGAATCCACAACTCCAACCATTTACAATCTATTAAAATCACTAAATCCTATCATGAACATCAGAGAATCAATGACTGAGATTAGTTTTCCATTTACATATTGACATATTTCCACAAAGAAAAAGTCTTGTTAGGATAATTATGACCACCTTCACTAATTCCAATGATCAATTGGTTGACATTTTTACTACTATTGGCAAGGTCCAAGGGTAGATTATATTTGCATCAAGTTTGGTGGATATTATAGATGATTGTATACTGACTGTGTATAGATGATTTGTAGATTTGTAGAATGACTTTCGGGGACTTGATCCAGGATTTGATTCAGTTTTCCTTAATTTTATTTAGCCATAGTGTTATAACTTCTATATATGGAGCCATAGCTGTGTGAAATGCTTAAGTCATTCCCTAATACCTGTCTCTCGTGTGTGTACCCTTAAAGATGATGCATTCATTTCCTCTGGATATGATCTCATATCTTATTAAGCAGGCAAGAAGCTGCTGGTGCACTTTGGAATTTGTCTTTTGATGATCGAAATCGAGAAGCAATTGCTGCTGCTGGTGGGGTTCAAGCCTTGGTATGCTATGCACCTTGTTCAGATGAAATACTTTAGTGCTGTAAATCAATGTATCCTCTGGTGCTGCTTCCTGCAATGATATTGCCATTCATCTTGATGGCATTGTAATTGTGTGGGCCCCCACGTGTTTGTGGTTCAAGTGAGACTATCATCACTCTTTTTAAACTGTTGAAATTAATATGAATGAAATAGTTGCACAAGGTGTAGAAAATAACTACAGATCACTAGAATAATATGGCAAAGCTGGAATCAAATACGCATAGGAGTTAATCCTACTATGCTAAATTGACTACTGATTTCAAATTTGTTCTAGAAAATTAATACATTGCTGATGCATTAACCTATGACTATGACTGTAATTCTGGTTCAACTACTTATATATGCTTATTGTTAGTTCTTCTGTTAAGAGATGATTCTTTTTTACCTAGGAAAATTCTAGGAAAGCACTGAATGGTGCTCAATTTTACAAGGGTACACCACACTGCACAATGTTTGTTAGTATATACTAATATTCCTTATTCTTTTTTAAATGTCATTGTTTCTGTATATATTATAGCCCATTATTGACCTAATGGTGAATCTGTATGGTTGTTTTTCTACTTTAAAAACTTAACTGCCAATGTGTGATAAAAAATGGAACTTTGTGTTCTTCTCCCAACTTTCCATAGCTGTTAAATTTTCTGTAAACTTGAGATTCCACCACTGTCTACTTCTATTTGTTTTTAACTGAAAAATTATGTGGGTTATGTATTGAATTTGAAAGGAATTCATATTGTACTGAATGCATCACAGTAGAAATTGCACTTCTATAATTTTTCTTCTTAATGGAAAAAGGATTTTATTGAATGAAAGAAGAAGAATACATGAGAAGAGGATAAGCTATCCTTGAACGAAAGTACAAATTACTCTTCTATGATTGGCCTGTGGGACAGGATAGCTAACATTTTTGTGGCCACCTTCCAGCTGAATTTGTAACATCTACTCATTAGATGGATCCTTTATCTCCGGTCACTTAATCACTTCTTTTTTAAAATAGTTTATGAATCTTAGATTATTAATTACCATAATTTTGTGCTTTATGCAGGTTGCTCTTGCCCAGTCTTGCTCTAGTGCCTCTGTAGGACTTCAAGAGAGGGCTGCTGGTGCTCTCTGGGGATTGTCAGTTTCTGAAGCCAATAGGTTAGTGCAAGAGGTCATGTTTGTTACTGATAATACTGCTGAGGTGAATCTTTATTCATCGACAAGCCTGTTTTGGTGTTTAAGGATACTACCATGGTTGATTACATCATTTTCCCACTGCAAAATTTCTTGCAAACTACATTCTTTCCAAGTGGAATTCTTATATTTTGGGCATTCAGACTTTAGAAGGTTTTATTGTTTGTTAATGTTCTGTAGATTTTGTCGCTTTTCTTTTCTTTCCTTTTTCCCTCTTTTCTGTTTCATAAGTTCTTTCAGTCTTATCTTTTGTCTATTAGTCTAGTCTTTTTCTGTAACTAGAAAAACAACAAACCAAGCCTTTCCGATTAGATGGGGTTGGCTGCATGCATCACTTGATGCCATTTGCTCTGTCATCAATTGTCTTCTTTGACAAGTTTTTTATTCCCAAGTGGAAACTATGAACCCGTTGTGTGGAGGAAAATTAATGATGGAATTAGATTTTGTTAACTTCTAATCAGATGGGACATTATGAGGCCCTTGTTTAAAAAATGGAATATTCAACAAAGTTGAATATACATGGAAATCTAAAGCTGAGATAAGTTCAAGTCATAATAATTTTTTCTTTTTATTTTAAAGGACTTAGAAGAAATTTATCTGAATTGGAGGACCTTTCAAATCTGTAGTACATAGTACATAGTTTTGTTAATAAGGATGGTTCTTGTTGGATGCATTTTTTTTACTTTGGAGTTGCCCTGTTGATGTTTTCTAGAAAATTCTTACTTGAAATCAAGGATGTATAACTTTTTGGTTTTCCTTCAGTTCTTCTAAAACTATTCCACTGTGTTTCTTTCAAATATATTGGTATAAGAGTGGGCCTAGTGCATGAGGCTCCCACTTAATGAGATTTGGGGAGAGTAGATGTATGCAGCCTTACCTCCATAATTTGAGAGGCTGTTTGTAGGATTTGAATCCGTGACCTCCAGGTCACAAGGCAGCAACCTTGTTGTACCAAGGCTCACCCTCTTTCAAATATATTGGTATAAGCTGTTTAATTTCCCAGCTCAGGCTGTTTCCGTACTTTATTAGCTTTTTCTGTTTACTTTTACATTTGTTGGTTAATGTTTTCCCTTCTTTAGCATTGCGATTGGCCGAGAAGGAGGTGTTGCACCACTAGTTGCACTGGCACGGTCTGAGACAGAGGTAATTTGTTTCCTGGTTAGTCAATGACAACTGTATAAACATACTAAAAAGCATAATTCTGCTGAATAGATTTGTTCATTCTTGTATTCAAGTTACAAAATATAGTTAGGCGACAAGATTTCTCTTTTGGGTTGCATCAATACTTGGTGCCGATGATAAGAAACTTGTGCTGCAAGATGCTCTTCTTCAATCGTTGGGAGATTGTTTAACTAACTGTTGATATTCAATGTCCCATTACATTTGGAAAAATTGGGATTGTTGACTAGGGACAGAAGTGTGGACATGGGTATTAATCAGTCTGGTTGACCTACAATCCTCTAGGAAAACAACTCTAAAATCCACCGGAAAAGATGAAAAGTCCTCGAATATCATTATAATAAGAAATTGTTGAGAAAAATAATTAGGGTTTAGAAAAAAGGGAGAAGTAGAAAAGTTATAGAGAACTCTGAATAGATTATTGAATGGTATATTTTCTTTGTATACCATATATAAGACTTAAACCTAGTGCTCTATTTGTATAGAGTTCTTAAGAAATATAAAGATTCTAATATTCTTAACATTTTGTATAAGACAAGCAAGCCTAAATCCTATAATTAATCATAAAATAACCTACAATCTTTCATAATCGATCAAAAATAATTTTCTATAATATAATTCTAAGACTCCCCTTAAGCTTAGATAAGCTTAAGCTTGGAACATAAATTAAGAGCCTTTAAAAATAAAATGCAATAAAACATAATAAAAAAAATTTGAAGAATCTTCAAACTCCATGAATAGCTTGTAATGAGCACAACATGCCAACAACTCCCCTTGAATGCAAAGTGATATTATGGCTATTGGAATGATCATCAGTGCAAAAATACTTCAAGAACAACCATTGGCATAGTGCTTGGCCTAATAAGGGATTGAAATTGATTAATCCGACCTAATAAAGAACTAGAATTGGGAAGTGTTAGTTCGTTGGGTTTTTAGATTAGTCTATTATCTTAGTAATATTTGTAAATAATAAATGATTAATTTGTTATTGTATATATATATATATTAAAATTATACTTTAATATATATAATATTAAAATTATATATATATGAGTAATATTAAATAATTTTAAATATTAAATTTAATGAATTTGTATACTTAATATTGTCAATAGATATTATATAAATTTATCAAAGTAAATAATTACATTAAAATTAAAAAATATTTGACATTAAAATTAATGATTTTTATATATATATTTAATATTGTCAATATATATTACTTAAAGTTATTAAAATAAATAATTTTTATTAAAATTAAAAATTTGACAAAAATTATGCAAGAAATTCAATTTATCATCATAAAAACTCTAAATTAATAAAAAATGATTACAAAATGAAACAAACATAAAATAATTACTATATCTGAATAAATATATTAATTAGAATAATAAATTATTATTAGTACAGTAAAATAGTGAATATATATATTATGAATTTAGTTAATAAAATATTTGTATCCATTTTAATTAATTTTGAATTTTTTTTAAAACTAGGTCCCATGGTTTTTAATTACTTCTTCTAATTAGGGGTTTTTCATATTAAAAAATATTGTGCTTTAATTCATTTTATCACTATTTTAGTTATAATGACAATAATGGTAATAACAATTGATTTCAATTAATTAATAATGTGAAATTAATAATACATAAACAAATAATGTAATAATAATAAAGTGTAATGGGCTATAAGGCTCGCTTGGGACAGCTTGATAAAAATTAACTTGAAATTGGGTTTGAGATTGATATTATAGCAACTCAACTTGACTCGATCTGGTGAAAAAGTAACTCGATTTGGGATTGGGTTGATGTATAGTTTTTATCCATCCTATTAATCTAATAGGACTAGGTTAGCTTGTTTTGATAGTTCTAATGTTGCCAGAATAAACATTGGCGTGCAATGATCATTGACACAAAAAGTGTTGCTGGAATAAACACTGGCATACAAAACTGCTAGAACAACATGCAGGAAAAGTATTGGCAAAATAAATATCAGCACACAATAGTACTAGAACAATCGTCAATGCAAAATAAAGAAGTGCTGAGTATAAACATCAGTGCACAATATTGTTTGAACGATTGTTGGCACAAAAGAGAAAATTTTGTTGCTGCAACAAAGAATCTGATGTGACGGAGGGATGTTGCATGATGAACAATGGATGAAGCTGATGAAACAGGAACAAGCAGAAAACAGCTCAGAAATTGTGGCAGTGGTGCATGTGGCATCAGACTCTGGGTCTATGCAGATTGGAGGCAGATGAATGAGTGTCATTGGTGGTGAGGACTCACATGCCAGAGAGATCAGATTGGTGCTGGAAATCAGCAAAATAGCTGGACTGTAGTGGCATGTGGGTGGCCAAAATTTGATGATTCTTTGGTGCTTGGCTTGCTAGTGGCTGTTGAGCACAGTGTTGCTTGCTGTGAATTGGACAGATGCCGGGAAAGGGAACAACTGGAGATGGCAGTTGTGGCAGTACAGTGGCAGAACCAGAAACAGGGAAACAGAATTATTGAAAGGACGAAGGAATGGTAGGGTAAGCAACAACAAAGGCAGAAATGCAGTGATTTGAGAAAGGTGTTGCATTGAAAGTGATATAACCACATGGCCTCATGGTGGATGTAGAGGTGTACATGGGTCAGATTGGGTGGATTTCGGGCCAAATTATATGAAATTCATGGCCCGACCCCAGCCTGGCCCATTTTTTTTAATGCATGGCTTGATGGCCTAGTCCAATAGCTTGAATAAAATATTTTTTTAAGTAAAAATAAATTTTCTAAAATAAAAATATATATTTAAAAAGATAATATGATATTTAGATATGTAAAATATTTGATTATATCAAATTGATCTCTCTTGTATTAAAAATAATTAGATATATTAGTCAGCATATTAGTTTCTTGTATGTTAAGATATATGGGTCAGGGCCATCTTTTGCAACTCTATAGTTTTATTATAAATAGACATTGCCTTCCTTTATTGAGGACTTGGTCTCACAACTCTTTCTTCTCTTCTAACATGGTGTCTAGAGTATAAACAAAACTCTAGAACTTAAACGCATCTCTAAACCAATCAAACACCCTTTCCTCTTTTTTTCCCTCCCATTCTCTTTCCCCTTTTTTTTCCTATGTGGTTAGGTCGTAGAAAATTTGGTAGCAACTTAAAGTCACGTATTTGGAAGAAAACTAAGAATCTAGTTTTGTAGTTGTTGATTAGTGTGCGTTTGATTGCTGATTGCACATGAACAGTACCAGCGATTTTGTTTGAAGCATTTGATGGACAACGGGTGATCCATTTTGAGAATTGGGTGGATCAGAACGGAGATTGGAAGTGATCGCACTCTTCTGGATGGCGCGTGAGCAACATGCGCTCACTGTTAGATAGCATGAGATCCACGTGTAGAAGAACTTGCTGACGCGTGGAGGACTTTCCAACGACACGCTTCCACTAGCAGCCTTGTCTTTGTGCATTGCGCTTTTCTATATGATTGAATTGGTAATTTGAGTACCTAATTGTGGTCTTTGAATTTATTTGAATTCCTAATGTTAAATCCCTGATATAATGATAGAAACAAATAAATTGGACTCTGGTTTGAGTGAAACAAATGTCCAGAATAATGATTACAAATCTCTCTTCTTTGATTTGATTCCTAATGTTGCAAGCAAAAATTGATTGGAAACTTGATATTGATAGGCGTGAATATCTTGCATGGAAGAAGTCTATTAAGTATTTTTTTGAGGGTGTTGACAGATCTGATTATCCCACTGACAATATGAAAACTTGATAGATTATAGAGGACTGGTGATTATTTATTCTAATAAGTAATATTTTGGAAAAGGATGTAAAAAATAATTGGGTACATTGCAAGATTGTTAAAGATTTGTGGACATTCCTTGAATTCCTTTTTTCAAGTAAAGATAATTTAAGTCGTATTTATGACTTATATGTAGCTTTATTTCAACAAAACGTGCAAAGAAAAACTGTCTCAAATTTATACGGAGTGAAACAATATGGAGGGGATTTAAATGGACATGTTGGTAGTGAGGTAAGGCATTTTTCAGGAGCGCATGGAGGTTTTGGTTATAGAGTACTAAATGAGGAGGGGCAATCCATTCTTGATTTTTCGATGGCATATGATTTTAAAATTGTAAACACTTGTTTTAAGAAGCGAGAGGAGCATTTAATTACGTATAAAAGTGGAACCTCAAGGTCACAAATTAATTTCTTTTTGGTAAGGAGCTCAAATAGAAGAATCTGTAAGGATTGCAAAGTGATTCCGGGTGAGAGCCTTACTACACAGCATAAGGTCTTGGTCCTCGATGTTCTTTTTAAAACTAGAAACAAGAAGAGAAAACAAGTTATAAATCTAAGGATTAAGTGGTGGCAGCTTAAGGATAAGAAACAAATGACTTTTAAGAGAATATTATTGGAGGAAGGTAATTGGAAAGCACAAGGAAGTGCCAATGATATTTGGGATGTGATGGTTAGGAGGGTTAGGATGGTTGCTAAGATAGTTTTACGTAAATCAAAAGGTTTTGAATCAAAAGATAAAGAATTTTGATGGTGGAATCAAAGTGTGTAGGAAAAGGACAAAACCAAAAGAGAATATTTTAAGGCCTTGCATTTGTGTGACAATGTTGAGAATTGGGAAAGGTATTGGATGACTAGGAAGGAGACCAAAAAGGTAGTGAGCAAGGCACGATCTAAAGCTTTTGAGGAGTTCTACCGAGATCTAGGAACAAAGAATGGAGAATGAAAGATTTATAAACTTGCCAAAAATAGGGAAAGAAAATTAAGAAACTTGGATCAAGTAAGGTGTATTAAGGATGAAGAAGGACAAGTTCTACTCATAGATGAAGATATCAAAGAGAGATGGGAGAAATACTTTTATAAGTTTTACAAGGATGAGGATGGAGTGATTAGGGATATGGAAGGATTAGAAATCCAAGAGGACGAACAAAATTTAGTTTATTACTGCAGGATTCGAATTGGGGAGGTAAAAGAAGCTCTTAAGAGGATGGATAATGGTAAAGCCGTTAGTGTGGGTGGTATTCCTATTGAAGTTTGGAAATATTTGGGAGAGCAAGATATTTTTTGGGTCACCAAGTTATTTAATGAGATCTTGAGGTCTAAGAAAATGCCAAATGAGTGGAGGAGGAGTATTTTGGTACCTATATACAAGAACAAAGGAGATATCCAGAATTGTGCAAACTATTGAGGGATAAAATTTATAAGCCATACTATGAAGTTATGGGAAAAAGTGATTGAGTACAGATTAAGAGATGAGACTAAGATTGCAGAGAATCAATTTGGATTTATGACAGAAAGGTCTACAACAGAGGCTGTTTATCTCCTATGAAAATTGATGAAAATATATTGAAGTAAAGAAAGAGACTTATATATGGTTTTAATTGATCTAGAAAAAGCCTATGATCGGGTACCAAGAGAAGTATTGTGGAAGGCTCTGGAGAAAAAAGGAGTTCGTATTGCATATATTCGGGCTATATAGGACATGTACAATGGAGTAACTACAAGTGTAAGAATGCCTGGAGGAGAGACAAAAGACTTTATTATAAGGATAGGTTTACATCAGGGTTCAGCTTTGAGTCCTTACTTATTTAATCTAGTCTTAGATGTTCTTACCAAGGACATACAAGAGAATATCCCTAATTGTATGCTATTTGCGGATGATATAGTCTTGATTGAAGAATCGTAGGCAGAGGTTAACTATAAATTGGAGCTTTGGAGACAGGCTTTAGAATCAAAGGGTTTTTACTTGAGTAGGAATAAGACGGAGTATATGTATTGAAGAGCATATCATACCGCAAATATCTAAATTTAAGTACTTGAGATCTTTTCTATAAAGCAATGGAGAAATTGATGGAGATATCACACACAGGATACAAGTTGAATGGTTAAAATGGAGAAAGACATCTGGAGTGATTTGTGATCGTAAAGTACTTACTAAGCTTAAAGGGAAGTTTTATCGGACTGCTATACGATCAGTTATGCTCCATGGTAGTGAATGTTGGACTTTAAAGGGACAATAAGAGCAAAAAATGGGGGTAGCAGCAATGAGAATGTTAAGATGGATGTGTGGTCATACAACAAAGGACAAGATATGAAATGATTGCATACGAAGGCATATTGGTGTGACACCTATTGAGGAAAAGATAACAGAAAATCAGTTAAGATGGTTTGGTCATGTGCAAAGAAGGTCATTGTAAGCACCAGTGAGAAGAGTTAATCACATGGTTTTAGCCTTATGAAAAAGTGCAGAGAGGCCAAAATGGGCTTTAGAGGAAGTTATAAAGAGGGATCTCTTGGTGAATAATATCATCGAAAATTTAGTTTTTGATATAGCTCAATGGCATTGTGCAATCTATATAACCGACCTCACTTAATAGGATAAGGGTTTGCTGTTGTTATTATTGTTGTTGAAATAATATGCATGAACAAAGGGATAGTCTTCTTCCTATTACTGAAGATGTTAAAGCAATACAAACTTAGCGAGAACAATTAACCGTTTTATTTTTTTTCATGAATTTACCTATTGAGCTTAGTCCCATTTGCCAGTAGATTTTATCTAGCTCTGAGCAGTTAACTTGATAATTTGTTTTTTCTTGTGTTCTTTGAGTAGCTTAAGAGCTGTTAGTAACTTTCTCATCTACCTCTTTGGTCGACTCCTTTGCTTTAGTCAGCTTAGTACTCGAGGAGCACGTGGTGTGGTAGAGGAGGTAGAGGCTGAGGTCGTAATCAGTCTAATAATAATATTTATTTTTACTGTAAGAAACTGGATCATATGAGGAAAACTTATCCTAAGTTAGTCAGACGAAATACAACACCATCTTGATTTGCACATACTATTTCTAGTACTTTTGCACCAGAATTTGAGCATATAACTCTAACTAAGGATGAGTATAATCGTTTGATTCAGCTTTAGCTTCCACAACAACCACCCTCCACTTAATCTAGTACTATTCTAATTTAGATAAGTAATCTTACTGCATATCTTTCGCATTCCAAGTCTAGGTGGGTAATTGATTCTGGGACCACTGATTATGTATAGGGAGACACATGTATCATTTTTTTTTTTACATCCTTATTTTTTGCTATCACTTTAGCTAATGGGTTCACTGATTCTGTTGTTGGGAGTGGTATAGCTAATGTTACCTTTGGTATTTCTTTAACAAATGTCGTGTCTTCCTAAATTTCCATTCAACTTACTGTTAGTTAGCCAAATTATACATATTTATGATTGTGGTATTTTTTTTTTCCTGATTATTGTATTTTTCTGGATCTTTCAACGAAAAAGATTTTCTGTAGAGGACACAAATCTGGTGGATTATATGTGCTTGATGGTGACTTCCTTAACCTGCTACTCCGCCTATTGCTGCAGCTATCACCATTACTCTATACTAGTTATAGTGCTGATTAGGTCATCCCTTATTATCATTCTTAAAGAAATTTTGTCCTCATTTAAGTATTGTTTCAAATTTTAATTGAGTCTTGTTAGTTTGCCAAATAACATCGTTTTGTTCCTAGAGTTAATAAACGAGTTGCATCCCCTTGAGTTAATTCATTTTGATATTTGGGATCCATGTTCAATTGTATCTAAACTTGATTATCGTTATTTCATTATATTTGTTGATGATTATTCAAGAACTATTTAACTTTATTGAATGAAAAATTGATTTGAGTTGTTTGATATTTTTTGTGCCTTTTATGCTAAAATTATGAATCATTTTCATATTTCTATCAAACATTTGAGCAATGATAATGCTAAAGAATACCTTTTTGCCCAGTTCTCTTTATATATATATCTAGGCATGGTATTGTACATCAGTCTTTTTGTGTGGTTACCTCACAACAAAATGTGATAGCTGAACGAAAAAATCATCATTTAATGGAGGTTTCACGTGCACTTTTATTTTAGATGAAAGTCCTTAAAGTATTTTGGGTAGAAGCTGTTTCTAAAGCTTGTTTCTTAATAAAATGCTTTCTTTAGTTTTTGATGGTGAGGTACCATATTCTCTCTTGTTTTCTTGTCCACTATTGTTTTATCTTACTCCACGTATCTTTGGTTGCACTTGTTTTGTTCATGATTATTGGTCACAGGTTTCTAAATTAGATCCTCGATCTCTAAAATGCATTTTTCTTGGATATTCTTACACACAAAAAGAGTACTAATGTTATTCTTTTGATTTGAGACGTTATTTTGTGACATTTGATGTTATTTTTTTTTAATTAGTTTCTTTCTTTGATTCTACCATGGTTACTAATCCATTACTTGAGTTTGAATCTATTGATTATTTCTTTGTATATACTACTATTTTTCAAAACTCCACTCCCCAATAACAAGCCCCCTCTTATTAAATTTGTTTATTCTTGTAGAAAATAGGTCTCTATAATCCTAACACCACCATCAAGTGCCACACCAGTTGTTGCACAATCATCAGCTTTGTTTTCTCCACCAATGGCTTCTTCCTCAAAAGATCCACCTTTTTCATTTTTCGATCTTGATATTCTTATTGTCTACCACAAAGGTACTCGTAATTATATCGAGAAAGGTAGTCTTTCTAACTCTTATCCCATCTTTAATTTTGTGTCATATTCTGCCTTATCTGTGTCTTCCCAATCTTTTATTGCTTCTTTGGATCATATTACTGTTCTTGGAACTGTTTCAGAGGTTCTTTCTTATGATGGGTGGCGTGTTGCTATGGATGAAGAGATGGAAGCTCTTGAGAATAACAATACTTAAGAACTTGTGCCCTTACCAAATGATAAACAACTTATTAAGTACAAGTGGGTATGCACAGTCAAAGTCGACCCAAATGGTTTTATTGCTCGATTGAAAACTCGATTGGTGGTTAAGAGATATGTGCAAACTTATGGCATTGATTACTCTGAGACTTTTTCTCCTGTTACTAAGATAACATTTGTTTGCCTATTTCTTTCTCTAACTGCCTTTCAACATTGGCCTTTACATCAACTTGATGTTAAAAAATGCTTTTCTTCATGAAGATTTACATGAAGAAGTTTATATGAAGCAACCTATTGGTTATGTTGCTTAGGCAGAGAAAGGAAAAGTGCGTCGATTGAAGAAATCTTTGTATGATTTAAAGCAATCTCTTCGTGCATGGTTTGATAGATTCAATGATGTTATAATAGAATTTGATATGAAGAAGATTGATTATGACCATTTTGTGTTTTACAAATATTCTAAATCTGGGTGCATATTTTTTGCTATTTATGTTAATAATATTGTAATTATTGGTAGTGATAAGGTGGAAATTTCAAAATTAAAGAACTTTTTTCAGTCTAAATTTCATATTAAGGATTTGGAACCACTTTAGTATTTCCTCGGTGTTGAGATTGTTCGGAGCAAAAAAGGAATTTTTATTTCAGAGAGGAAATATATTATTGACCTCTTAAAGGAAACTTGTTTGTTTGGTTCAAAACGATGTGACACCTCTATGATCCCAAATATTAAGCTTAGATTGGAAAAAGGAGAGTTACTAGAAGATTCAGAACATTATAGAAGGTTAGTGGACAAATTGAACTATTTTACTATCATAAGACTTGACATTGCTTTTTTAGCAAGTGTAGTAAATTATTTCATGAATTCTCCAAGAATTTCTCATTGGGATGCAATTGTGCATATTTTAAAATATTTAAAAAAGGCACTTGGACGTGGGATATTATATCAAGATCATGGTCCTTGTTAGAATTGAAGGCTTTTTTTATGCTGATTGGATAGGGTGTCCTATAAGTAGAAGATCTATCTTATGCTATTATGTGTTTGTGGGTGGAAATCTTGTATCTTGGAAAAATAAGAAACAAGCAGTGGTATTTCAATCTAGTGTAGAATTTGAGTATTGAGCCTTGTCTCATATTACTGTTGAACTTGTGTGGCTATCTTATTTTCTTAGTCAACTCGGAATTACTTCATCGGAGTTATGCAATTATGGTACGATAATCAGGCAACCACTCATTGCAATGAATCTTGTGTTCCATGAAGGAATTAAGCATGTAGAGATTGATTGTCACTTTATTAGGCAGAAACTTTAGAACTATCAATCTTAGATATATAAGAATTGGGGAACAACTTGCTGATTTGTTTATTAAGGTTCTTCCATGAAAACGGATTGATGATATTTATAATAAATTAGGCATCCTTGATATCTATGCTCCAGCTTAAGGAGGAGTATTGATGAGCCTATTAGTTTCTTGTATGCTAAGATATATGGGCCTGGGCCTTTTTCTTGCAACTCTATATTTTTATTATAAATAGACATTGTCTTCCTCAGTTGAGGACATAACCTCACAATTCTTTCTCCACTTCTAATAAAATATAATTATTTTTTCTAATATATAATTATATTATTAAAAATAAATTAATATAATCAGGCCAATTTGGGCCATTTCTTTTTATCCTAATCCAATTATTAATCGGGGTATTAAAAAAAACTCAACGGGCTTAACGGGCTAAGAAAAAGAGCCGAAATCTTATATTTTTTTTTGACAGGTTACCTAGCTCATATACAACTTTAGGTAGATGTTGTCATTCTAATTCCATATTGAGAAAAATAATTAGGGTTGAGAGAAAAGGGAAAAGGGTTAGAGAGAACTCTGAATATATATTTTCTGAATACAATATAGAAGACTTAACTCTAAAGCTCAGTTTTTATAGAGTTTCTAAGAAATATATGGACTCTAATATCGTTAACATTGGATGTAAGACAAGCAAGCCCAAACCCTAGGATCAATCATAATTTAACCTACTATCAATTATAATTAATCAAAGATAATTTCCTATGATATAATTCTAACAAAAATGTATTGTCTATTTTGTTTTATGCATTGATACCTTATCTATAGACATGATAAGACTTCCTCACAAGTGAAATTCCTTCTAAAACACTCCTACCCCATCCAGTATCCAACTAGGATTCTAATTCCATATTATTTATCTTAAAATTACTCTAAATAATTAAATAAAATCCCTAAAAATAACACCTACGAAAATTATAGGACAATTATGAAATTCTAAAGGTAGTTGTGATTAACCCATCTCCTTTGTCCTATGGCAGTTGTCTGTCTCAGTTGAACTAATTGAACTTGCAGATGTTCTAAGCTTTTGCCATCAGTAATTTCTTTTTGTTTACTTAGTATCGGAGTTTATTGTAAAGGAATATACTTCTTGTCTCTTAATGTTTGTTTGGGCTTTATCTTCTGAATTGCACATCCCGTTTTTCTTTTTCATATTAGATTGTTTATATTTTAGGGCCTAGCACTCTCTGTATATTTTCATTTACACAAGTATTGCCTCTTTAGTTCCTTTTGTTATAGAAAAGTATTTTAAGAGGATTTTATTAGTATATCCTGTTAATTTTTTATTGTTTTTGTTGTTTTTGTTATTATTATTATTATTATTTTATTTTGGTATGAGGAAGGGATATATTAATATGATTCCATACTAATTTCTACATTCAGGATGTTCATGAAACTGCGGCAGGAGCACTTTGGAATCTTGCATTTAACCCTGGCAATGCTCTACGTATAGTGGAGGAAGGGGGAGTTTCTGCACTTGTTGATCTTTGTTCTTCATCAGGATCAAAAATGGCACGTTTCATGGCTGCATTGGCATTGGCTTACATGTTTGATGGAAGGTAATCAGTTTAGTTAAAGTCTATTGTCCAATTCAATTACCCACTCCTTTTCGCCTTCTAATTAGCTTATTTTTTAGAATGCCCAAAATATTTTATTTTACTACCAGTGATTTATCTGTTTAATTCTTGCTAGTTTCAAGATATTCATGAACAATAGATGTACAAAAGGTCCCCAATTCTCGAAATATGGGGCAGGGCATTAATAATCAAATCTGGTTACCAAGTAATTTTTTTTGTAGTTGGATCTCCCTGAATCTTTAAAAAATTATAGTCCAATTCTAAATGAAATAGCTGTATAAGTATGGCTAAGTCTACTATGCCTTCTTTGTTGATGATTATAGTGGGAATATTTGAAGCAGGCTGTGAAAACGTTGGAGGTACCTCCAGCCTCTGACCTGCCTTCTTGTTTTGGCAGATAATTTTGTTTGATAATCAAGTGCTGATTATTTCTAAAAGCTTAGACCATTAGGGGAAAGTATAGGAATGATTTTATTGTAACTCTAACATGTCCCATCACACGATAGCCATTTGGGCTTGAAGTTGGAGACAGCAGGAATTGAATTCTTGACCTTTTGGTCTAAGAAGTCTAATACCATGCCGAGTGTTGGTTGTTCCTAAAATTTTTTATTTTGTTTTTATTCTAGCTCTAACAAGTCTTGACACATTTCTTTTTCTGTGTTTACAATCATTTGTTTGCACTAATATCTAATGAGTATGTTTTTGAGAAGCAACTGTTCTTTTGTTAGAGTCACTTGATGCATAGATGTTGAACTTTTTAATGCTTTGTGCAGAATGGATGAAATTGCTATAGTAGGTACCTCTTCAGAAAACATTTCTAAGAGTGTGAGCTTGGATGGAGCTAGAAGGATGGCTTTGAAACACATTGAAGCTTTGGTCCTCATGTATCGGGATCTACAAGCATTTTCTGCTGCTTCTGTGTCATCTGCTCCTGCAGCATTGGCACAGGTCACAGAAGGTGCCCGTATTCAAGAAGCAGGGCATCTGAGATGCAGGTTTGTTTTTCAGTTGTTAGCGTTAAACTATCTGTTTATATATTGTTTTGGTTGTCCTTTATTGTTAATCCACACAATTCTGACGCTGTCCATTGTTTCATTTTAATCATAAACCTTAAATTCCTGTTACTGTTCTTTGTATTTTATTTTTTAAAAATCATAAACATAACCCTCTCTTCTTATGGGTCCTTTTGTTAGTCAATGAAAATTTTACCGTCACCTTCCATATTGTGAAATTACCAAATCATAATTAGGTATTTCAACATGTGCATATTTCTATGCAGTTTGTTTTTCTGGGTATGTCTGAGTTACATTTTGTCTGTTCCTCAGTGGTGCTGAAATTGGAAGATTTATTGCTATGCTACGAAACCCATCAGCAATACTCAAAGCTTGTGCTGCATTTGCTCTTCTCCAGGTAACTCTAGCATCTTGAGATTCCCTCTATTTCATTTTTGCATATCCCAAACATATCTGTTTTGAAGTTTCAAATTCTGACACAGCATCCTCTTGTGGATTTATCTTGCTATTGCAGTTTACAATTCCCAGTGGACGACATGCTATGCACCATGCCAGCCTCATGAAGAATGCAGGAGCTGCAAGAGTCCTCCGTAGTGCTGCTGCCTCGGCAACTGCCCCACTGGAAGCCAAAATCTTTGCTCGAATTGTTCTTCGCAACCTTGAGTACCATCAGATAGGGCGAGCAGTCTAATAACAATTCAGCAGTCAGTACAATCAGTTCCCAGATGTTAGAATTGTGAAGTTTCCCTTCGTCATCATTTTCATTGTGCCATAAGAAAATTGTGCTCACAGATCTCATTGTAAACTAGTGAGTGATAGATTGTGTTCTATGATCTTGAGGTGTATTTCTTCTTCCTGCATTGACCTTTTATTATAATGTCAAGTCTGCAGCAGATAGGAGAGATTGATCTGGAAGCTATTGTTTTCTTGATGTTTTCACTTTGTATCATTCTAACATTTGCTGTATAATTATAAATTTAGAGCTATTTAGGGATATATATATATTTCATTTTTGGGTTGGTTGAATACAATTACTGTCTAAGCAGAGATTTTGATGAGAATGTGTTTATGATGTAATTTTTGTTTTGGTTTTCCCTGTATATTTCAGTAAGCGAGAAGGACCTCCTGGGCAAAATACTTGATGCAGTTCGAGTTCGGTTTAATTCTATTTTGATAACAAGGTCTTCAAGTAATCAATAGTTACAATAATTATTAATAACTACATTGAACATCTTGTATAATTTGAATAAAATCATGTCTACACGTTACAAGGCATGATGACATTAAGATAAATTTAACTTGAGTTGTGTCGTAAATATTTGTAAATGATAGTTTTCAGGAGAGAAATCGGAATCGTATTGATGCTGGTATCCGATTAAAAGTTTCGAATTCGTCAAAACAATTATCTATCCATTGATTTTTAAGATGGGATTCACCATTAAATGAATTTAACCATTGCAATTAAATCGTCCGATTTTTGCTTTTTTTTTTACCAAATTGTTTCTAGTGGATTTCTAGATTTCCACTTTAATCTATATTTGAAATTATTTTTCAAAGGGTTCTATTTTTTTTATCCGTTACATTTTGTTTTTTATTTTTGTTTCTGAAGCAAGACCATTTTTATCTATTTGACATCTTTTTTTTTGGGAAGCCAAACCAATCTCAATGGTCCAACTAGTGTTGTTAGTTCAAATTATCCATATTTGATAAGCATTGTTCATACCAAAATATTTACTAATTCAAGTTAGTAGTAAGGGTAAGTTTACACCAATCTCAAGGGAATAAATAACAATCAATGAAATTAGAAATAAATAAAATGGGTGTTTAAAAGCAATTCAAATGAAACAATGCAAACGTAATTAAAGGAGAATATAAAGTAGAATATAGAAGTCTAATTCAAGGAATATTATACTTTAATTTTTAGATTTATCATTGATATCATCAACATTACTCCTGGTTCAATTATTAAATGAGAATGTTTCTAGTCTAACTCTAGTCTTGAAAATTTTAGCATTATTTCCACTTATATTTTGACAAATAAGCAAATCATTCATATATTTTAGTAATCACTCAACCATAATGTCAAAATAACTTACTTTTCAAAATACATATAGAAGCAGTATTTAGATTTTAGTGCTATGATAGGATTGAGAATATTTCTCTACTTAATTATGGATTATTTGGATGCCTTACAATGACCCTCAATTTACTATTGCAAACTATTCCCCTATTACTAATTAACTTAAGATTGATGTTAGTCCCTAATCAACACATAATAGCATTCACTTCATAGATAGTTAAGATTAAATTAACAATCCTACATGTGAGAATTGGCAGGTTATTATGTACTTCTCCTAAATGTTTAATAATTTTACATGCAAAAATTATAACACCTAATTGCTACCAATTACAACTAATCACAACTAACTTACAAGTAAGAGTTAATTGCAATCAATCATATATCTGCAGATTACCAAAGATAATCAACCAATAGGCTTAATTAGCTAGTCTCTAAAGCAATTATTAAACAAGAATAGAACAAAGAAACAAGAGAAAGATGGATTAAGAGTAAATTAAGTTAAGAAGTAAGGTCTTAAAATCAAAACCAAATTGGAGTGATAATCTCTTTAATTGTAAAAAGATATCAGCTACTTATGATGATTTACAAAAGAAAGCTAGAAATGAAAAGTACATTATTTATTGCCTTTGGAGGCTAAGAACCTTATATATTTGATCTCTAATGAAGAAAAACATAATTAGAGTAAGTTGGAATGCCTCTTAGGATTATAATGAATCTTGCTTAATTTAGAAAACCAAAACCTATTTTATAAATCAAAATACTACAAGAGTTTATTATAGTAAATTCTTATAGGTTTTCCTCTTAGCTACTATAAGACCTCCAAAATTATGTAATTTCATTAAAGTAAGTCTTAAAATATGTTGGGCTAGTTTTTAGGCAATTTAGGTGTTAGTTTAATACTATTTGAGTCCCTGGAACTCCATTTCTTCCCGAATTAGTGAGATTGGGTCAAACTAAATAACAACAATATATTTTCTTCTTAACCACATATGGACTTCTAGAAGTCTAAACTATTTGAGTCCCTAGAACTCCATTTCTTCCTGAATTAGTGAGATTGGGTCAAACTAAATAACAACAATATATCTTCTTCTTGACCACATATGGACTTCTAGAATTCTAACTAGGTTCTAATCAAAATATGAAAGTTGTAAAGCTTGCTCTTAGCTTTTCAAGAAAATAAAGATCACCCAAGTTGGACCTTTGGAATTAAATTTATAGCCAAAAATCTAAAATAGTACCAAAATCTAACATTAATTTAGTAATTCAATAACATTCTAAAATTATGATCCAATCACAAAACAAGATTAATTCCATTAACTTGAGCACATGCAACATTCTAAGAAGCAAAATAAAGGAGAAAATAATATAAAAAAATATTATACACATTAACATCACTTTAAGCAACAAAGTTAGTGAATTGAATTTACCATTTAGAATAATGAGGTCAATATCTACTACCTAGGTTGCCTCAAGTAGTGAGGTTGTGCTCTATATAAGATTGCATATCTCACCATACCACATTCCTCATTTCAAAAAATCTTTGTTTAACCTTTCTTTTCTCTTTTTTTTTTAAGAAAAAATCTCTCCTCTCTTCATGCTTTCTCTCTTATTCATTTAGCTTGAGTAGTTTTAGCTAGTTAGGTGGTTTATTTTTAGGGTTCATTTATCTTAGTATAATGTTAATTACTTTGTGTTACTATTAGGTAAATTATTATTATTTAAGTAGGTCATGAACTTTAGTTTTAATTATGGGTATATTATGATGTAAGCCTTCTTTTTGTTAATACTAACATTAATTTATTTAGTTTACTTCCTTAAATTGTTTTAGACTTTACACATAATTTATTTTGTGAACATAATTTATTGTTAGGAAAAACACATTTATTCTAGGACTTATAAAATGCATATTTATTTTGAAATGAAATCTAGGGGCTAGGTTTTATGGGTTATGGTTTCCAAAATACATATTTATTATTGAGAAATATATATTTAATGTTAGGATTTACAAAAAAAAAAAGTTCATTTTGATCTTTAATTTAAAGGTTAAGGTTTTCAAAATACATATTTATTGTTAGCAATCACACATTTAATCTTGCAATTTTCAAAACACATATTTATTTGGGATTTCAACTTAGGAGTTGGAGTATGTAAAATACAAGTTTATTTTCAAATTGATTTAGAGGTTAGGTTTTGGGTGTTGGGATTTGCAAAGGACACATTTGTTGTTAGGAGAAACATGTTTATTTTTAGTCTTATTTTTAATTATAACTTCAATTGCTAATTTTTTTCATTTTAAATCTAATTTGAAGCATGATTATAATTGCTATTTTATTTAGTTGGCTTAATTTACTTCATTATATATAATTTTAATGATTCTTTGTTTATTTGTGAATAGTTATAGTAGCTCTACACATGATGCTTCTATCTAAGTTCAAGCTAGAACAAAGGATGACTTATTACTATTTCTCCAAAATGGGCACTAATAATAAATTTTCCTTATAAAGATATCTCCATAATGTGGACAAATCAAGATTGGTGCTGCATTCCATTGAATCATAACATTTTGGCTTTACTCAATGAGTGGGCTTCCTTTATTTCATTTAGATAAAGGAAATTAAGATTAACTAGGCAATAATCCTAACATTGGTTGAAAGGTAATAACTAACATTACTATAGAATTACAGATACCCATTGAATGTTTAGAAGCTTACAGATTGATTTGATATCAATATTTAATCAAGCATTGTTATAAATCAATTTTGATATTAGTTTTATTACCATTGTAAATAATAACGATAATGTTGATTATTATATTAAAAACAACTGATGTCATTTCTTTTTAAGTGTTATAGAAAATAATGTTAAACACTGATTCTTTATAAACAAACAACATTAAATGTCTAAAATACCATGTCGGTTTCACTAAATAACTAATGTGATATGATTTGGCATCCTTAACCTTAACCACTTCCCTTTATTCCTCCTTCCATCATCCTCCTTATTCCTCTTGTATTCCTCCTTATAAAACACCTTAACTAGAAATAAGAATTATAGAATCCTAATTTCAATAGTTTTAAAGAATAAATTGAATAACAAAAATTTGAAAATGATTAAAAATTATATCTAATACCCAAATCAAATACAAGGTGCTTTGCTAAATCTATCTTGATACTTGTTGCTCAATATGTGAGGATCATTCTCCTTAGAAAAACACTATTTGATCTAATATCTACAAATATAATGAGTATTTGTTAAAATTTAATGTATAATATTATATATTTATTATAAATAAATAGTAGTTAATATCATTGAATGCTAAAAAATATTGTGAAAATTTCATTAAAAATGATAGGCAACAAAACATTATACATTATAAAGCTAAAAACTAAATTACAATAACAAATACAAAAAGTAATTAATAAATTTTTACATTTATATTCTAGGTTTTTCAGAGAGTGTTAAACCTCACATATTTAATGGCAAACTAATAGGGTATTAGTCCTACAAAACAATTGATAAGCATAAATACAAAATCACAAAATCATTTTAGCGTTGAAAGATGAGCATACTTGGTTACACAGAGAAACATTTTAAGGTTAGAAGAGCTTTAGGATAAAATTTGTAAATGGTGCCATTATGTTGCTCTTTTTATTTTCAACTTATGCCACTTTTACATCTTTTACTTTCAAGTTACACCAGGGGGTAGACGTTTCCATGTCGATCATTAAAAACCATTAACATATAAAGGTATTTTAGGTAAACCACATCAAATATTTGATGTCAGTTAAGTCCAAGGAGACCATCATTTATAATAAGAGAACCTCATTCTATGAAATGATATTTGACATTGATTATTAAATAAAAACTAACATCATAAAACTTTAATGTTAGTTAATTAAAAATATAGATATCTTTTGTTTGGGCAACTTTTTCTATAATCTTTCAAGTAACCATTTTATAAATCAAATATAAATTTTTTACTAACAATAACATCATTTTATGGACTAGTCAATTTTTTTAATTCAACTTATTTTATAATGAAATTGATGGCACTAAAATTATACTTCAATAATTTTCTTATATAATTAGACAGATACAAATAATAATAGATTAATTCTAAATGTAAAAATACATGAGAAAGGACAATCTATTATAGAAATATATTATGCAATTTTATTTCTATTTCATATCATTATATAGATAGATACATTAAAAACACTATAATATATAATAAGAAACAAAATTTTCACTTACAATAAAAAAATGAAAGTACATTTGGAATTATCCTTTACTTATAATTCTTTTCTTTTTCATATTGCTTAGGGGCTTTTAAGTTAGAAGGTGTAGATCATTACATTCAGTGTTACCAAGCTATTGAGAAGGTTTTAGAGTCCATATGAAAATGCAAGGTTGGGTTTGATACACCCTCCTTAGTTATAAATAAATTAGAAATTATGATATGAGAAAGAATAGTTAAAGCATCTGGTAAATTCAGGTGAATTAAAAATTTTATGTGTAAAATATAAAATAAAATGAAATTAATAAAAGTAAGAATACGAGAATATAATTAGGTGAAATTTTAATAGGGAAAGTTTATTAGAATCCGGAAGTATAAAGTTATACACTAATATAAGTGAGTATATAAGAATAGAAGAGGTTTAGGAGCATTTTTTAAAAAATGCCCTTGGGGCCATATTTTTCTCAATTTAGCCTTAAGACCCTGATCTCCCTTTTATTTCTCCATTTTTTTCCTCTCTCTCTCTACACAATCCTCTCACTACTTCATTAGTCAAGTAAGGGAGACTTCAAATCTTTTTTATTTCTTCATTTAATTGAGGTAAGAACAATGTTTCATAAAAATTCTCTCCTATTTCTTCTTGGTTGATGAAGGATTTGAAGCTTATTTGATTTTGTTGAACATTTTAAACCCTAACTCTAGAAACCATGGATTTTGATGTGGTTAAGGTTGAAAGATCTTCAAACTAGTCTTCTATCATCCTCTTCCATATAAGGTGAGGAATAATCTAGCTAAATTCATGAATTTTAAGGTTTTACGATGATATTGATGAAATATAGGTTTTTATGTAATTTTGCTTGTATCTAGTTTATTTTGATATGGTTGAAGAAATAAATAAGGGAAAGAGATGATATAAGATGTTAGATAAGTATATTAATGATTATATTTGAATTTGATATGCATTATATGTGATTATGAGGTGTTTTGGGTCAGTTGCATAGTAAAAAATTCATAAAAAATTGAGATTTTTATATGTGAATTTGATTTTAGGGGTGCAGAGGCAAAACTAAGCCTTAGAATTGAGTAATAAATTGATTCTAAGGGTCTAAAAGTAAAAACTGGGCGGATGAATTGATTTATTGACTGTAAAATTTTATGTCTATTTTGAACAAAAAAACCTATCATTTTAAAGGTAATTAAGTCTACTTTCAAATGGAATTAGTAAGCTAATGACATGAACTCTAAAATCCAGAAAAGAGAACCTTTTGTATCTAACTTCAAACAGTCATAACTCTTTCAAAACTTAGTCGATTTGGGCAAATAACTAGTATATGGAAAGCTAATTGAATCTATTTTCCTATGAAAAAAGTTTCATAAATAATACAGTTATAGTTTTTAAGTTATTCCTAAAATATCACTCATATGTTAGAACTATAGTCACTATATAGTAACCCATATTCAATCTGTTTTATAATCTCATGCTTTATAATGGCCTAACATAGATATTTAGTCTCTAAGCATTAGTGATAGAGTGGTTTATGATAAATATAACTTGAGAGCATAATTAGAGTAATCATAAAATGAGAAAATAGAAATGGTATGATATAATATGTGTTGTATTGGACTTATTGTACAACTCATAGGATGAAATATGTTGAAAAATGTTTGGGATTGATTACTATGATATACGTGAATGCTTGTAGCCATACAAGAGGGCATGATAATGCTGATAGATATCGTGATATGCATTGAACTGAATTGTGATTATATTGGATAGAGCTTCAGCTTTAGTGTAAAAAATTGCATTATGAATCATTTCATGAGTGACCATAAAGATGAGAAATGTGACAAGGGTAATGTTGTGAATATTAGTTGAAAAATTTCTAGTGACATACTTGTGGAGAGTATAAGGCAAACTCTGAAGGGACAAGGATGAAAAGCTTGTGAAGGGTATAAGGCTAATTTAAGAGACAAAAGGTGGCTGATTGTATTTTTTTCTATTGCTTATTATTCTAAATGAGGTGTGACTTGAATATAGTTATCCTTGAGTATTCTTATATGAGATATTGAAAAATGAAATGATCATGTGTTAATTTCATTGAAATTGGCTCTTGGTTTCTAATATGTTTAAGTGTGATATGATTGGTTAAAAGAGGATAGTTCGATGGGTAAGTTATTGTAAATTATTATCGTTCTTTTAGATTATTCACTCACTGAGCTCTGCACTCATTCTTCCATATTTCATTTTATAGATTCTTAGGTTAAGCCTCCACCTCCATCTTCTCAGAGCTAGAGTTCATGGAAGCTTATAAATGGTATTTTAGCAGCACAAATTCATGTACATAGAATATTTTGGGCCTCTTATTTTGTCTTAAACTTGGGTAGAGTAAAAAAGAAGATAAAAAAACTAGTGTAGATTCCTTATAAGTTAGTTGGGCTTATTTATCCTCATTTTGGTAAGATTATTAGCCTTCCTAGCAGCTTCTTTCTCTTTTTTAGAAACCTTGATGAATGCTTTCTTTTGAAATACTATTCTCTTTTATAAATACATCACACTTGACAAACCGGGATCAAGTTAATTATTTATAGATAGGCTAGTGAAAACTGATAAAAGGGATTCCACACTGGTCACGATTAGGTTAAGGTCATTATATGATTGTCATTTTTCCTTCAAATGACTTGTACCCACACTTCAATTTTGAATACATGCATTCTATAAAATATTTTTAGTACAATAATACATAAAATATGTGAAACTTAAGATATTAGAAATGATAAGTCCTTTAACAAAAATTATAGCATCTTTGAGGTTTTGTTTGGATATGAAAGAAATTATAGGAGAAAGAAAATGAGGAGAAAGAAATAAGAAGAGAAAGAAAAAAAAAGAAAGGAAATGTTGTATTTCCTTATGTTTAGTTGGAATGAAATTTAAGAAGAAAATACAGGAGAAATTATTTTGTCTTTTTAGGTTGAGTAGAAAAATGAGAAGAAACAAAATTACATAGTAGTAGTAGAAGTAGTATAATAATAATAATAATAAGGTGAATTTTATGGAACTCTTGAAATTTTAAAGTCCTGAATGATGTGGTAATTTAAAAGATTATTAAATTGAAATTATTTAATCATATTCATTAAAAAATGAATAATTATGATTAGATAATTTCAATTTAATAGTTTCAAAACTTGCCATATCATCATAAATTTTAAAGCTTTTATAGTATCATAACAAATAGATAATAATATTATAATGGATGAAACTAAGTTTGTAATAGAAAAAATAAAAATCCTATCACTATATTTTAATGTTAAGAGTAATGGAAAAATAAAGAAAATTGAAAAAATGATAAAAGAAAAAATTGCTTGTGTAATGAGTATATTTATTACTTCTACTAAATCATGTATATTTATTACTAATTTTTCCAATATATATCCATATATATATATATATATATATATATATATATATATATATATACACACACACACACACACATTAATGTATATATTTATATGTGTGTATTGTGTATTTGTATGGGTATGTGTATTGATAAAATATGTTATACATATTGTGAATACTTAATTTATATATTATGGTATTATTTTAAAAGATATCATTATTGAAAGGTATTTTGATTTAATTAAATGTTCAAATTTATTTAGGATAATTTTATTGATTTTTATATATAAAAATATTTTAATTAAATTAATTTTATATATTAATAAGTTAATTGTAGTATAATATATAATTCTATGCCATATAATTTTATATTATATGATGATTCTTATATTATATTATATCATGTGGTGTATTACACAAGAACTAAAGATAGACAAATAAGATTTTTGTGTGTTATCAAAAAACAAATAATGCTTCATTTTTTAAGAAATATAGTAGCGTAGGCAAGGTTGAAGGGGTAAAAAAGAGAAGGCTATATTTTTTGTGTGTACAATGGCATTTTTCCTCCAATTTCTCTAGCCATGTGAAGAGAACAAAAATGTTGTGAGCCCTATGTCCATTTTCTATTCTAATTTATTTCTTTTTTATTTTCCATTTTGCTTCTAAATGGTAGGGAATATTTTTTCTCCTTTGTTTTCTACTTTAAAATTTCTTTTGTCCCTAATTTCAACCCTAGAAAACAATAGGTAAATATGCCTCTTGAGCCAAAAAGGTGAGCTATCTTTATATTCAACTCAAACTTTAGAATTAGATAAATTAGCAAGGAGAGTGAATTTTATAAGCAAGATGCAAAACCTTAGATATCAATTATTAATAGATATTGACATCTTAAGTTTGATAATACCTCAAGAAATTGGTGGTTACTATGTTTTAATACATCGATTAAGTATTTAACTAACATGTAAACTTTTGAAATGAACTTTCATAATGATTGAAGTGGCCTTAGACAATGGTTACTTACAAAATTGATGTTTGAAATTTTCATAATTTCTCCATAACCTTATAAATGTAATTCATTTAAGCCTTTTTAGGGCCTTATAAAATCATAAATGTCATCATTTTAGATGCTGGTTAAACCCAAAATTAATGTGTTTAAGTTGTGATTTCTTTAACAAAGATATTTAGAATATTTTTAGATGTTTGGAATATAAATATTATCATTTCAAATGTCAATTAAGCCTAAAATTTACATCTTAGGTTTTTATGATATCCCCGTAACCTCATAAATGTTATCCATTTAGATGTTGATTAATTATGGAACTAATGTGTTAAAGTTTGCCATTTCTTCATTAGAGATGTTTGCAATATCTTTAAATATATATTCTTTAAACAACCGACATTATAAGTTATTCAAATGTTGATTAATTGAATTAATTAATGTCTTATTATTAGGAAGGATTTTTTAATCAATTTCTTTATATGTTATTTGTAATAAAATTTCAAATTTAATAAGCCGGATTTTTGAAAGTATTTTATACATAAAGCTCCTTATGTTTTGATGTTTTCTATTTGGTAAAATTTATAATTCAAATGTCAATTATACAAGTTTAGCATAAAAGTTAATTGTCATTAGACAATTTATTATAAAAGTACAAATTGATAGGCAAAGGAAAATAATTTTGTAAATTTATACTATGATTTTATTTCTTTTTAAATCATTATATATATGTGTGTTACATAAAACAACCTATACAAAAATTATATTAAATCATTAATACAAACAAACTAAATTTTTACATCAATACATGAAAGCTATAGCGAAACTATATGTTAAAATCATCATCCTTGATACAAATTCTTAGTTGTTGCTTGATTTCCTCCATTTTAATCACAAGTGTATACATGGAAGGACTAGAGGTAGTTTAGTTGTTTCATGCAAATACTAGTAATGAAAGGGAAGGATTACTAATGAGATCTTGTCAAAAACTTTAAAATCATCTTCCTTATTGAAGAAAGCTTTGTTATTTACCAATTCTTGTTGCATATTTAGAAATATTGTAAATTATAAAGTAACAAATTTAGTCATTCTTTTTTTATATTGCACAAAATGAATGGAAGTGCTCCATATGATTAACAATATTTCTAAATTTACAATCAAAATATTAGAAAGCGAGATAAAAATTTATAATAAATTTACGAACAATTAGAGTTTAGGTGAAAATTTATAAATGTGTTACAGAACTTTTCAAAGTAATGTATTCATTCTTTAAAAATGAAATTAGAGCATGGATATGGTACTTCATCAAAATGCATAGCAAACATATCTAAAAAATGTCTCATATGGAAAATGAGAGATTAAAGTGAAATTTATAGGCAAAATGAAAAATAATGGATATTGATTATTAAATAAAATCATCATCCTATGAATCAACGATTTCAATTTAGCTAGCAATTGTCATATCATTAAATGTTAGTTAAATCCCAAAACAATATTTGAATGTTTTACATTTCAAAGTGAGACACATGAAATGCCTCTTAGGTGACAATTTTGCACAAAAGAGACATTTAAGCTTTCATGATTTTTCATAACCTTGTAAATGATATATATTTAGACATTAGTTAAGTGAAAATCAATCGGTAATCTTTAATATTCTCTTATTGAACTTTTAATAATATATTTAGATGTCTATTATATGTAAAATTGATATATAAAGTTTTATCAAATTTTCAAAAATGTTATTACATCTAAATAGTCATCAGTTATATTTATAACCTATTTCCATAAATATTTATATAATTTTAAAAATATTATTACATTAATATAGACATTAATGTTAGCTTTAGCTAATATTTATCCATTGACATCTATTGGCAATTCTATAGTGGTGTAAAGAGCCAAATATTTCACCTATCCATTGACAAGGTCACTGTAATGCATGGATTTATAGGAAAAAGCATATTATCCCTCTGAGGACACCTTAACATAAGGAGCTACCATTCATATTCAAGTATAAGTAATAGGATTGAAAAGTCACAAGGTAGTTCATAAGGGCTTAAGCACTTTTTCCGTAATTGTGGTAAGTGAATCCTTATTCTTTTTAATCACATGTTATTATTATCAAAACATGTTTATGACATATGGTTACATGCAAGCGCATGTGATGGAGGATATATATGTGGGCATAGGTCTACATCATTCTCAACCCTACCTTTTGGCACACCAAATCTCTAGTAGTGCACTTACATCCATTATTTACCATATAGTTCCACCCTTACTCATGTTAGAGCCTCTTTGCCTTAAGATGTTATAGCTTAGGTTCCAAAAAATGGCAAGGAGGTCGTAAGGGGTTCCTATAGAAGATCTGGCTGTATTGACTAAGTCTCATAGTAGCTATCATTGCTACAGTAGTAATAGATAATAGTGCAAGTGTCTTTCCAGCACACACTCACACAACATGTATAGATAACAATATTCTACTATCATACCTTATCCATTTTATCACCTTTGTACATGGTATTGTATCCTATGTATAGTTTGTCAGGTGCTTATCATATGGCTTTGTAGGGTTAGTTCTTAGTAGGTGACCTAGGTTTATTAAGCTTATAGACTTCTCATTCTGTAACATAACTGCAATGTTGAGACTTCTCCATGGGTTACTCTGCACCAATCTAGGAGTTGATAATATAGATATAACATCTCATTTCAGTTATAATCTCTTACCTTCCCAAAGATTGACTTTACCTAGATGGAGGATTAAAGTAATGATAAATTTAAGGAAGCTAATGAAGACAGTAAATAAGACACAATGCCTTAATTCCCACACTGGTTAGTGACACTTCTCACTAGGAAAGTCATCATAACATATGCAACAATGCCTTAAAAGGCTTTATTGAAGATGATGTGGATGTACTTATTTATTTATGTTTATATATAGACCTTTGTGTGTTTCATTTGTACTAGTTAAAAAATATGATAGTGGCATTTGATGCACTTACTATTTACTTTGTTTATTAATTTCATTTTATTTCTAGATCAATTATTTGTGATTGTTATCCTGTGTTGGTATTTATCTTGTACATATATCATTTACTTACTACATAATTCATGGTTGGTTTTTTGCTATGCAAAATGTGAACCAAGCATATTAAAAAATTATTCAATTTGTGATAAATAAACTATAAAATAATGCTAACCAAAGTTTCTTGCCTTATGAGACATAAGTAACTAAACAATTCTCCTTACACATAACCTAATTAACTAAATATTTCTTATTATACACTATGTAATTAATGGAATATATGTCATTACACATGATATGATTAACCAAATATTCAAAGTAGTCCAAATGAAATACTAAAATCTACACAAATATTTCTTATTATGCATGGTATAATTAACAAAAAATTTCTTTACTATTTCTTTAAACTAGATATTAGCCATGAGTAGTGCCTTATAAACTTAACCCAAGAAAGAAAACTTAGGACATATGATGAATGACATACATATGTGCTATTTGGTTTGAAGCATTTACATTTCATTGAAAACAACTAAAAATAAAATGTTAGCGTCCACTTTGGTAGCATCTATAAACACCCACATCCAATCAAGATGACAAATGTTCCTTAACTCTAGACTTAAATCTACGTACTTGTCATGCTCAATGGAGTGAGGAAGTGCGTGAAAATATTTCATAGGCCACCATTTATTTATGATAGACACTTAAACATAATAACTATTCTCATGAAGGCAAAATAGAATATGGAAAAATGTAAAATGCACATTCCAATTTTGGGGTGATTGCATTTTATATCATTAACTTCAAAAAATTATAAATCGAGATTTTTAAATTATAAAAATTTGCAATCTACACTTATTATTTACTTAGTTAATCATTTCATTAAACTATGTAATTTTTATTAACTTTTCAAATAAGAAATAAAATATTATTGTATGTTGTTTATTATATTATTTTTTGCACATAATTGATAACTTATTTTCAAGTTTTTACATAAAATTTTAAATATTTAATTTAATTTATATTAATTAAATAACATTAAAATTATGCATAAAAATTATATAATAATCATGATTCTTATTTATAAACTTCTTGAGAAAAACATATAATTTAATAAAATAATTAATTTAGTAGATAATGGGGTTAATTGCAAGTTTGATATGGTTAAAAGGTTTAATTTGATTATTGCATTTTCTATGTTCATTTATGATTTGCTTGCAACATAAGTGTTACAAATAAGAAGGGAATTCATAGGACGTTCTTCATTGATTTTGGCTAAGACTTGTCTTATGCATTATCCTAATCTAATATTTCTATAAACTTTACAGGTGACTATTAGTGTAAGTCAGTCATGTAGTGGCATCCATTTTAATTGGTAAACTCTTGATTTGTTTATGTGCTTCCTTTAGCATTCTTGTTGGACCAAGAAAATCATTAAGTCATCCATAGCGTTCAACTTAAGGTGAAAAACTATTCCTCAAATCATCCTCTAAAAAAATTCATTCCTTTATTACATGTCTATCATGACTACATGCATTCAAAATTGCATAATTTTTTTTTAACTTTGTTTGGTCTAGATCCACCTTATTAAAAAGCTTGATGGCATTTATTGGCTACCCATGAAACTAATGACCAGAAAAAAAAAGTCATGTATGTTCAAGAATTCACATCTTTAATCTTTATTCTCTAAAAAATTTTCATAGCCTTATTTATAAAGCTATATTTAGTATACATGTCAAAAGAGTTGTTTTGAGAATTGTTTTCAATTCTAAATTTTTCTTCTCCATATAATGGGTTACGTATTTTCATACATATATGACTTTAAAGGGTGGACAACCTGAAATTAGCCCTATCAAGGTGGAAGAATGAGGTTTCTTTCATTTATTGTAATAAAGTTATTGCCTCTTCTTCTTAGTTATTTCTTATTTATATTTTTATTAAATAGTTCTACTAAACAATATCCTTTTTAACTTGTACATAAAAAACCTTACATGCCAAAAATAAATGGTCCATTTTAGCAAACATGTAAATGAAAGCTGTACACATATTTAAATTATAACTAAAGCCAATTTTGACACAATGCTCATGACTAAACTTCCCACTAACTAAATTTCCAATATTATCAATAGTTGACAAAGGATTTAAGAAAGTGGCAACACTAGTTTTAACTTTTAGCCTACTCCTTACTATTTTTCAAAACAAATCCAAATCAAATTAGGTTGAAAGTTAGAGGACAATGGCCCATTAAAGTGTCCCATGACACCAAATTCTAGTGTTTAGGAAGCTTGTTAAACAACTTATAGGCATTTTCAATCCTTTTTGTAAACAGAATAGAATAAAAGTGTTTTTCACATCAATAAACAACCTATTCCTAAATGTCACTGCAATGCCATGGATCCCTTGGCTAATTTTGATCTTTGGTTCTCAACCATAAGCTTTGAACATGGTGATGAACAAGAAGTAGTCTAACATAATTTCTTGCATCCTTAAGTTATGAAAATTGCAAAAGCTTACCTTATTTTATCATTAATAACTTAGTTACTAAGTATTGTATTGAACATAAAATAATTTAGGCTTTCTATAAATTTGAAAATGGAATCTATATATTCCATATGAAACAATGAATTTGATGGATTTTGAATGTGTTTTTTTACATGGTTTGAAGAAAGAGCTCATGTTCATGTACAATGCAACCATGGAGTAGGAATTCATGTTTCAAATTTTAGGATATATTCTAACACCTTGACTTCAACATAAAGTCATAAGCAAACCACCAAGTGGTAATAATTCATAAGTAATGGGGCTTCCTTCGACTACTTATGTGAAATATCATTAACAGACTCTGTTATTCACTAAACAAACCATTTACATCAAATAGGTTTCATGTTCATAACAAACAAAATTTTATCAAGCCTTCTTTCTAATCATCATAAGAAAGTATGTATACATATATAACTATAGAAGGAACTTATAAAAGAAAGAATAAATAAAAGGTTCTTGATTATTAGAGGAAAAGGAATTGAGAAAATGAAAGACTTTAGATTATTAGAGGAAGATAAATTGGAAATGTTTTTATTTAATCAATTTGCATAAAACTTTAAATTAAATAAAATGGGTATATGTACTTAATATTAGTAAATTTTCAAAAAAATAGTTACATAAATTTTATTAAACATATAATATTTAAAATTATTTTTACATTCAAAATACATACTACTATATGATAAATCTAAATATAAATTATAAAATTATTATTTTAAGTATTGATATCTTATATGGTACATTTATTTCTCCATAAGGAAGAATTACATTATGATTGAAAGTGATAAAAATAAATAAATTATAGATTTCATAATTTAGCTAGCATGAATAAATGGAAACTTTTTCTGCGTTTGGAGTAGGAACTCTTTGTATCCTAAGAGTCAATGAGTTAATTTGTTTTGTTAGACAATATCTTTTGTGGGAATTATATCTTATTAATTTGTATTTACAAATGCAAAAAATTAATATTACAATAAATGCTTTATTTGCTTAATGTGGTTTAGAGCTAAAGTTACATTCACTCATCATTGTGATAATATGCACTATTTTGTTAATTATAAAATATATACATGACATGAAAATTCTTTATTCATAGACAAATAAATTAGATTTTTTTTGGAAAAAATATTTTTCAATAAGATAATTGTATCATAAGAATAAGATATTTATGTAAGCAAGACAATCCATATGCTTATGATCAATTGTGCTATGAACAAAACATTTTATCCATATCACAATAAAAAAAATAAAAATGGATATCATAACAAAAATTGAACAAATTAAAAATAATAATACATTTTATCCTTTTTATGATAACTTTTTTTATTTTAATGGATAGCCATTCATTTCTTTCATTATTGTTTTCCATTACATATCTAAAAATAATAAGAAAATAAAATCATTAGGATTGATGTTATTTGTTTTAGTTATTACAAGTTCATAAACTTATATTTATATTTTTTTTAGAATTTGAGAGAATTTTGGACATTTGCCCTGTTTATTATGGAAATTTCTTTTCTCTTATAACTATTATAGAAAATAATAAAAATATTTTTACATAATTTTATTAATATTTTTTTCATTTATTTCAACTTTTAAATTTTCTTTATTTATTTTCATAAAATAATTAAAATAAAATATTTATTTTACATTTTGAAATCATTTATTTGCTTAAATTTAATTTAAAATCACCATTTTTTTTAATTCTTTAACAATTAATTTAAGTTTTTAAAAAATAAATGAAAATGACTTTGTGAACTAGATAGATTATGGTTTTTTCTCTTAAAGCTAAGTAGGCTCTACTCTAATAGATTGCATTCATCTTTTATAAATATTTTTTTTTGCTTTAGTGGATTAAGTTTTAAGGTTCATTTTTTATAAATACTTATTTGCCTATTTATTAAAATTTTAAGTTCTTTCTCTCATATCCTACTATGACCACTTAATAAGTTTATTTATCTCTTTACTTGTAGTAGAGTAGCAAATGAATACCATTGAAATATTTAAAATATTTTATATAATTTATTTTTTATTTTTCTTATTGCTATAATTTTTCTTAAGAGATTAATAAAATATTTTTAGCCATAACAAATTGTACAATTAATTTTATGAACTATTACTTAAATAGATATTATAGGGTACCCATCACCATCCCCCAATATAATTATACTTTCAAATCTTCTTTTATAGTTTAAGACATTCATTTTCTATTTTTTTTTATTTTCCTAATTTTTCTTGAAAAAATTAGTGTTGACTCCATTTTTCATAATACGATAGCTATTATCTGCATCACTACATCCTTCAAGCACATTGTGACATGCACTAATGAGACGATCCACTCTTTCTTTTACATCCTTGGACGTTGTAAAAATAATAATGAAACCAATCCTAAATGTTAAAATAATAATGCAATCAATCCTAAACTTGAGCCTTCTCCAAATAGCTTGAGCTTTTTAGATCAATTGACACTTGATATATTATAAAAGCCTATTAGATAGAAAGGTTAAATGTTTAATTTGTACCATCCCTACTCTTCTAATTACCCAGGGGTTATTGCAAGAAGGGTAATGTTTGAATAAAAATAAAACCAATCCTAAGCTTTCTTCCCAAAAGGCTATTAAATAAGGGGCATATTAGAATAATAATAAAACCTATCCTAAACCTTCTCCTAAGAGCTTAAACTTTTAGGAACAATTTGCACTTGAAACCATGATCCTAGTTTTATTTTTGTCACACAATGATATCAAAGGTCAATTTTGACCCCTCTCCAAAACAAATGTTTAACCTTCATTTTTCAATTTTCTCCTTATAATTAAACATCATGATTCTAAATGATAAAAATGTCCAAGCTACTATTAATTGAACAAGTATGGAACAATCTCAAATGCAAAGTAGCAATTACTAGCATCAAAGTTTAAGAAGTTGATTGCATATCACAACATACTAAAATTATTTTATTACTGCTTTTCTAAAAATAATGCAATATAGGATGACAAATTAAGTTATACCCCTAGTGATCCCTTGATATATTCTTTCTAAATGATTTACTAACAATGATTACACAATTGTTTAAGTTATTTATGCACTAAAAATAGAAGAAAAAAAAGCAAACAAAAGTGAAATAAGAAATGCAAATAGAATAAATATAAAATGCAGACAGAATGTAGATAAATTTAGGCAATATGTAGAATACAAAATAAAATTAACATAAAACTAAAATTAAGGGAGTGTTTGATACAAAATAAAAATAAATACATTAAATAAAATAAAATAAAATATAAAAGTAAAATGGAAAGAGAATTAATAAAGCAAAGTAGTCAATCCAAGGATTTGATAGCTCTTAATATGTATTGATCGTAAATCATAAAATATTTGGCCATTCCAATTAATTCTTTAACCTTGAATTATCTAGAACCAAAAAGGTTATATCCATTGATAAGTTATGAAGAGTTTAACCATATATAATCTTTTAACTATCTCATTAAATAGGTGGAAGATTCATTAAATTGTGAAATGTTACCTTACATTAATTCTGAACTTTTTACTAATGACAATTTAGAATTTGATCAATTAAGATTAATTGAATTAAGCAACTATTATAATCTATAAATAAGTTAGATCAAAATTGATTTAAAAATAGAATTCAGTTGAATTGAACAATTAAATTGGAAATCTCTAACTTAATCTCTCAACCCTCTATTCCTATATATAAAATCATGATTAACCAATAATAATTTAACATAAAAATAACTAAAGATTAGAAATCATAAAGTTGAATACCAGTTATACTAAATTAACATTCAATACATGTAATTTCAAAGCAATTAGCATGAAGTATTAGGGAAAAAGAAAAATTAATTAAAAGAAATCAATATTATAAAGTAAAATCTCATAATCCAATAGAGATGAGCCTCAGAATCCTTAAGTCAACCAGATGTTTAGCGTTCCATGGTTGATGAACAAGAAACTAGAAAGGCAGAAAAATTGTCTTGCTGAATTGTATAATGTTTAGAGTCTAACGTGTTATATTATTCTTGCCTCCTCATTTGACTTGATAACCCTTAAAACCCAATAGACCTGAATCTTACGCTTCTTAGGGTTATAATAATAGGGCCTTGCTAATTTTTAGAAGGCCAAAACCTATTTCACAAAATAATGAATTATAAGAGTTATACCAATGAAATTTCATAAGTCTAAATTCTACCTAATGTAAGACTACTAAATTATAGAGTTTCAGTAAACCATGAACATAAAAGTTGTAAAGCTAGATCTTAAGAAGCTTTTGACACCATTTTCACATTAATTTGACCTTTAGAGTTCCAGATATGACTTAAAAACTAAGGCTAGCTCAGCTAATACAAAAAGAAGACTTTAATTTCTTGACTAAATAAGACTTTCATGATGTTCGAATTAGGCTTTGACCAAAACATCAAAATTGTAAGGATTTCTTTAAGCTTTTGAATGATATAAAGATTAGCCAAATCTAATATCTAGAGCTCAAAGTATAGCTAAAAGCTTAAAATAATATAAAAATTTAACATTAACTGAATAAATTTAAAATATTATGAAATCAACCCTAAATTATAAAACAAAACTAATTCTATGAAATTAAGTATATGTAACATACTAAGAGACATGAAATAGAAAAAAAAATATAAATAAAATCTTGCACATTAGAAGTCTATATCTACTATATTCCATCCCTCATAGTATTCTTACACCAGATTATCAATCTTAGTTGGGCTAATTCCTCTCCACACCAACCACCATAATTTTTTTTAATAAGATTTGATTATTTTATTTCTTATGTTCTTTTATGATTTATTAGTCTTCCAACAACATCATAAATGTTATAAATCAAGAAAGAATCTATAGGATATGTTCTTTATAAATTTTAGCTAAGGATGTGTTTGATAACATTGAAATGTTTATTGTTAAAACCCAATATTGAATTTTATGTGATAAATTTATTAAGTGTTAAGTTTATACTATTTAAGTAATTCTATGCTTTAAATTATGAGTTTATCAATAATTAAAATTTTGGTCTTAAAATATTGAAAATTTGTATAGTTTTTAAATTATTTTTTATTATGGTTTTAATATTTTTATACATCACATTTTTTAATGCTAAAAATAAAATTTTGTATAAATATCTATATAATTATTAGGCTTTGATATTAAGCACTACATTCAAGTGCTAAATTTGAAGTGTTTAAGCTTTAAGCACTAGATGTAAATAATGGTTTGATAGTTTTATCACAAAATATTCAAATTTTGTATAATTTCAAAATTATATTAATCATGACTTTTACCAAATCCTTAAATGATTTGATACATGTATGTGTATCTAATTATTATAAAAAATGGAATTACTAAGGTAGTTGACCTAGTGGTACCGGGTCATTATTTCATCCTAGATGTCATAGGTTCGACTTAAAAGGGTGTAAATTAACCAATGAAGGAGTGGAGGACTCATGAGATGGCTAGCACTTTAATGAGGTTATGGTGACGGGTTCACCCTTTAAGTAATAGTTATAGCTCAAACTAAGCATCCTACAATGATGAAGTATTCCTATAGTAATGCCTAAGGAAGTTAGCCGACATTGATCACCTCTGCTCTCTCTTTTTTCCTTTGGAAAATAAAATTGCTAGTCATGTAAGCTCTAACCTTCCAAATGCTTTCTAGAATAAGAAGTAACATATAGTTGAATTACCATATGAAAAGAGTTCTCTAAAATGAAAAATCCCAACTAAGGTAAGACCTATCTAGGTGAATCAAGAACTTTTATAGCATTACAAAAAAGAAATTGATGATATCTTAAAAAAAGGGACTACCAAGAAATCAAAGAGTCCTTGGTCATATGTAATATTATATGTTAATAAAAATGCTGAAATTGAACAAGGAATGTTAAAGCTTGTAATTAGTTATAAGTCTTGCAACTAAGCACTCCAATGGATCAGATATCTGATCCTAAATAAAAAATACTTATTAAACTGACTTCATTTGGCAAAAATATTTTTCAAATTTGATATAAAATCTAGTTTTTGGTAAATTCAAATAAAACTTAAGGATATGTAAAAAATTTCATTTACAATTCCATTCGATCAATACAAATGGAATGTAATGCTTTTTTGCCTTAAAAATGCACCCTCAGAATTTCAAAGGATTAAGAATAATATTTATAGTCTATTTTCTAAATTTATTATTGTTTACATTGATAATATTTTAATGTTTTCAAAAAACATTAATTAAAACTCTAAACATCCAAATGTTTTTCATGAAACTGCTTAAAGAAAAGGTTTAGCCATTTAAAAAATAAAAATTTCTTTGTTTCAAACTAAAATCAGGTTTTTTGGTTATTATATCTCTCAAGGAACCATAACTTCAATTGAAAGGTCAATTCAATTTTCTAACAAATTTCCTAATCAACTTATGTTTAAATTATGTCTCTAATTTCTTTCCTTAACTTTCAAATTTTATTTAACCCCTACATGAACATCTAAAAAACAATACTCCTCCTTGGATAGATGTTCATACAAAAATTGTTATGTAGGTATTGTCTCAAGTAAAGAGTCTTCCATGTCTACATATTTCAAATCTAATTGCATTTAAAATTATTAAAATCAATGCCTTTGATTTAGCATATAGAGTTATTCATAAACAAATGGCAAAGAGTATATTTCATTGAGTATGAATGGTGACACACACACACACACACACACACACACACACACACACACATATATATATATATATATATATATATATATATATATATATATATATATATATATATATATATAGAGAGAGAGAGAGAGAGAGAGAGAGAGAACTAACAGATAGCTTTAAAGCTTTAGGAAATACTCAGAATAGCTGAAAATGCTAAGTATTAAGCCTTCATATGCTAGAATATGCCTAATGCCTAATTTGTGTTAGAACCTAATGTGTGAACTAACTGCTATTAAAAGATAATTTTGTAGCTTATACAAATGTGATGATTAAAAATTTAAAACCTAATTAATATAAACTTTGGTCAAGCTAAAGATCTTACTTTTAAATCCAAATGCCTTGAGGCCAAGCCTAAGAGGACATCAAATTAATTGAAGGTTACTGCAATAACTATAAATAAAGTTGAAAATTGTAAAAAGGTTATAAAGTAATTAACTGCCAAATTGGTTATGCTTCTTTCATCATGTTTTTTTTCTTCTTCATAATTTATTTTCAGTAGTAGTAGGTGATGTTAAATTATGTTTATAGATTTGAAGAAATGCTTAGTATTTAAAACTAAATGCTTCTAACAAAGTCTAATCTAAGATTATGAATAGATTCTAAAATATAAATAGGACCTTAGCATAAGTTACCAACATTAGGGGGCCAACTATACATAGTATGTAGTGTTATAAAACCAGAGAAACATAGAAAACATAAAGAAAAACCAAAGTTAAAAATGTAGGGGAGGAAGGGTAGCAACAAAAGCCTACATTTCATTCATATTTCTTCCTTATATATATGCAGAAAAATTAGTGCAATAATAGACATCAGCCCATACTTGAACCCATACTTATACATGGCTGTTTGGATAAATTTTTCACCTAAATTGTACTACAATAGAACTATAGTATTCAGCTATATTAAAAAAATACATTCAACAACCAAAACTAAACTTAATTAGCTTAACAAAACATATGAATTGATTTGAATGTTGAAGGAAAATCTAAAAACTCTAACACTCCTCCTTGATATTTTTCTTTAAAACCTCAAGCTTTTAGTCTTTAAAATTTGAATTCTAGTCTGTATGTCTAGAACTTACTTGCTAAATTTTCATTCTAACAAAGTATGGTTGTCTAAAGTTTTTAAACTCCTCCTTTATATTTTGCTTTAATTGCTTCATATACTTTGGATCACTTCTTAAGACCAGCAAATCTTCATCATTCAAGCACATAGTTATATCCATTTTGCTAAGGCAAACCTTATTTGTTTCTTCCTTATTTAGTTTGTTCACTAGCTAATGAGTTCCATCATTTTTAGTCTTTTCTTCCTTCTTATTTACAGTAATTGTGCATTCATCTTTACTAGGTGGTTTGTCACAACCAGTATGTCCAAGTGCAGCAACATTGCATTTGTAATAAATTTCCTCCATGGACTTTGTTCCTTTAACTTAAAATTTAGTATTACTAGCTGAATTTGAATCTTCATTTAAGATATCTTGCATAGATCTTTGCTTCCATTCAATTTGAAGACTTCTGCCTTCCATTTTAGCAAACATCAATTTACAACCAAAAGAATCATAGATGATGCATGACATATCTTTAAAATATAAGGTATAATGCTTTTCAAGCATTTAAGCCACACTTAGCAGATTTTGATTAATTTCAAGCACATATAAGACATTAGTAATGAACTTTATTCTTGAATGAGTCTCCACTAAAATGACTCATTTTCTTTTGACTTCAATATACTCTTTATTGCCAAGCTTTACTCTTGAACTATAAGATTTATTTAGATTTTGAAGACACTAGCATCATATATCATATGGTTATTGCAACCACTATCAATCATCCAAACATTTGATTTATGATTTCCTGTACAATAAGTTGCAACAAACAATGTTTCTTCTTGTTCTTCTTGCTTTTCAGCAACTTGAGCTTGTTGTGTTTGCTGCTCTTGTTTGTCTTTGCAAACTTTTTTTCACATGATCAAATTTCTTGCATGCTCTGTACTACACTCTAGGCTTGAACCAGCAATATTTCTCAGAGTGGTTGGTTTTCTTGCAGTGTGAACATAGGCTATTCTACCCTTCATTTTTCTCACTTGGTTGCTTCTTTTCCTTGTCTTAAGGTAGCTTTCCTCCTTGTTTTACTAGAAATGCTACCTCAGTACCATCATCTTGTCTCATTGACCTCCTTTGTTCTTGGGCATGGAAAGTATACACCAACTTGGCCAGAAAAATCTTAGACAAATCTTTTGAGTTTTCAAGTAACAAGATTTTGGACTCAAAAATTTCTGGAAGACTAACCAAGACCTTTTCAACTACTCTTTGATCTATCAAGTCTTCCCTTAGTAGCCTAATTTTATTTATCACTTCCATGAGTCTGTTAACATACTTTTTGATAGACTTATCTTCTCTCATGTATAGCACCTTAAACTCCCTCTTTAAATTCAAAATCTGCATCTACTAAATCCTTTCACTCCTCATATACATTTCTTGAAGCTTGTTCCATGCTTCCTTTGGTTTCTTACATGCTATGATCTTGGTGAAAATTAAATTTGATACAATAGCATGAATAAAAGACAAGGCTATTGGAGCTTTGGCTTCTTTCTCCTCATGTGCTCTGATTTGGTTAAGTGTAGGGTTGTTGCTAAAGGGTGGAACTTCTCTTTCAACTTCCACCCACTGCCACAAGTCCAGCCCTCTCAAGTGACCTTTCATTTTGACAGCCCAGACATGATAATTTTCACCATTGAAATTAGGGGGTGAAGAAGCCAGGAACTACTGAAGGCCATGTATGTTTTGGTTTGTGGTGTTTTTATGTGGTAAGCTTTCTACTTTTCACTCTTAGTTGCACTTAGATTCCCTTAAGATCTTCAGGGCTCTTGATACCATGTTATAAAACTAGAGAACACAAAAAAACATAAAGAAAAATTAGAGTGCAAAACACAGGGGAGGAAGGGTGGCAGCAAAAGCCTACATTTCATTGATATTTTTGCCTTATATATATGCAAAAAAATTGGTACAATAATAAACATCAGCCCATACTTGAACTCATACTTAGGCATGACTATTTGAATAACTTTTTCACGTAAATTGTACTATAACAGAACTAGAGTATTCAGCCATATTTAAAAAAAATACATTCAACAACCAAAATTAAATTTAATTAGTTTAACAAAACATATGAACTGATATGAATATCAAAGAAAAATCTCAAAAGTCTAACACGAAGAAATGCCTCAAAGATATAGGATAATGTGAGATTATTCAAAAACACTCTCATGTCCAACACTATATAATGATAGAAATGCAGTTTAAGTACTTTCCATGTTGAGTAACCTTTAAAATATGCCAAGGCAGTTGGTTTTACTTATTGAAAGCTAGAGAAATAAAAACAGATTATAGCAATTTAGGATAATGACTATAGATCTGTATTCAAAACTTGTTTGGAAATGTATTCAAAATTCAACCGGAATCTTTATGATTAGGAGGGAGGGGAATTGGCACTTACTTGGCTAGCTTTAGATGACGCTGCGTTGGTGGAGAGCTCAGAAGGGAAAGTTGTCCAAAAGCTTGGTGAGAACTTGACTATGGATCCAAAGGGTCAAAATGGAAGTTGGTTTTTAAAATTTTCCACGTGAAGTCTGTCTGGAAGAGTGAGCTGGGGAAGGCTGATAACGGTGAAGATTCAGGAAATGGAGAGAAGGTTACGACCAATGATCAAAGTAATAAGTCCAACAATGATGATGAGGATTGCATGGAGGCATGTGATACTTGAGGGGAAGGCTGATAATGGTGAAGAATCAGGAATGGTATTCATTTGATTATTAGATAATTGCCACCCAAAACATGAAACAAGTTAAGAGAACATCTAAAAGTTATTATTTTTTTATTTTTAAGCTACATATTTTAAAAACTACACCAAAGTTATTTTATTTTTAAAAACATAAAAACTAAAAACTATTTTTGAAAAAGTAACCAGACAGACACTATGATCATTTTGCTTTGGGTCATCAAGAGAAGATAGACTCCCTGGCGCCTGGTCCTTGCAAGCCACCTCTGTTGTTCTTGACAACTAACTGTCTTGCAGTTGAAGGAGATGGTGCAAGGGCTTCAAGAAAGAAGTAATGCCAATTCCAGTCCAGACTTTTAAACTGGAACCACTGCTTATAATTCAAATTGGTCCTTATGTGGAAGCCATATTATAAATATAATCACTCCTGAAACTGGGTCTGACAACAATGCACCTAGTCAAGTACTGCATAATGGTCATAAAGCACAAAGGGAGAGTGGGTGGTCCCAGATGAACCAGGTGGACACTTTAATTTATCCTCCTTGCCAGGCGGTGGTCATGAACTTAAACGTGTTTGCTTCAGGTATATGTGTAATATGTATATGTTTGCTATCCTCTACTGATACAGTTTCTGACTTAAACTGAACTTCTATAATACAAAATCCGTATATGTAGTTTATTTTTTAATTTATTCTACACAAGGAATAGAGTTAACACCTTGTCCCAAGAGTCATGTGATATGAACCAAGGATCTCCACTTTAAATTTGATTTCATTAGTATCAAATTTTAACTCAAAACGTACTATTGTTATTGGTTTCATCAGTTACATTCTGTTGATTCTTCCATAACTGTTCCATCCAAATACTTGTCCCAATCATTCTCTTTTTCTCCAGTTTCTGTCCATTCCTATAGTTGAAGAAATCTGAGATTCCCATCTAAGAGCATGTTTCACATATTGACACTGCTCTGTGCATATACTTGCACGTAGAACATGTAATTCTAAGGAAGGTTTTGAGGTGCGGAGTAACATAAAAATTATGTCACCAATTATCCTGCTTTGCCTCACTATGTTGCATCCTTGTCTCAACAGGAAATATGCCCAATTAAATAAATTAAACTTAAGGTGCCTTGAATAAATTCAACCTTTGATGCCTTGCAAGCAGTAAGAACATTACACAGTCTTTACTGACATGAAAAGCTGCACTTATCGCGTGAGTGCACATGACCTTTCAACTTTTGCAATTTACACCAATATATAATCAAACAGGAAGCCAACTGAAATTGTGTGTTGATTAGATATTTGGGCAACATATATAAATACATGCAATTGTATATTGCTTTACTTAGATTACGTTAGATGTTTCCCATATATATATATATACATATTAAGTTTGATTTGTTATATCTTGGGCTGTAATGCGTTTCCTGTATGTATTTAATTGAATTTTGCAGTCGAAGACATTCACAGAAAAACGATCTGAGAAGTGTTAGGCTGAAAACGGAGCCAAAGTATTGGAGCAGTACAATAAAGTTGCTTCTTAGAATGCATGAACAGTCGTCTCCTTGAAACAAAAGAAACTTCATATGTCTAGAAATTGTAAATTCTATTTTCCCTTTCTCCCGTTTTTAAAGTAGTTAAAGATCTTTGATTGTTTATTTTCTTTTGAAAATGGACTAGTAGAATATGGAATTAGATCAACACATAAGAAGAGAATCTTTTATTTCCCAAGAAAGTATTAGGAGAAACAATACAAAGAAAAATCACTTTTTCTGCATTCAATGGCTATTGTAGATGCAGTTTAAGCTGGGATTAAATTCTGGTAGTGCAATGATGTAATTGCGCGTATTTGTTAGGAGAGAAGATAATTATAAGGTCATATTCTCAACTGAGTTAAGCAATATTTATTTATAATAAAATATATACATAGAGTTACAAGAGGTAAATCCATGGTCCACGATTCACTAGCTTATCTTGGTCCATAATAACTAAGCTACTAATACTTTCCCTCAAGCTAAAGTATAGATGTTAGACATGCTTAACTTGCTATAAATATGTAATACCTGGTACAAACTCAATGATAAAAAAAAAGTCAAAATTAAGTCAAATAATGAGTGCTAATAAATAATTAGTAAAATTATTTATTAGAAGTATCTAATAGTTTTAATGGATAGAAGATTCATTAGGAATTGTCTAACGAAATTAAAAAAAAATAAAAGTATTCAAGATTTAAGGATTGATAGAATTTTGGAATAACTTGGTGCTTTTACTCAAAAACATCTTAAAATTGATCCAAGATGGCAAAAATGTAATTCTAACCCTATCTAGAAGGAGGTGGATGGCTATAAGGGGAGCAAAGAGGAATTTGGCATAATTTAAGGATCTAATGGTAATATGACTTGATTTTAGAATACTCAAGTAATTTTTTTAATTAGTTTAGAATTTATTAGTAATTAAAGAATTGATAAAGAATTTAATACAAAAACTTAAGGAGAAAATAATAGATTATTCCAAGAATAAGAATATTCCCTAAGATGATGCAAGCATACTTAGAGAGCTTTCTTACTAATACTATAAATAGAGTGGAAGAGAACTTAATTTTACTCACACCAGAGTTAGAGAGGTCGTAGCTAAAGAGAGAAAGAAGAGAGAAGAGTCTTGAGTACTCTAGCTATTTTCTTCAAAAATTCTACTAGTTTTTCAAGTGTTCTTGAGAGTTAGTTGCAAATAGAAGCTCCCCTATTCTTCCAGTCAAGGTAAAAGCCTATAAATCTTTATGAACTCATCTTTTATTCATAGTTCTTTTTTTATATTCTTCACTGACTTTATGCTATTTTGGATGCTACACTTTAAAATGTAGGTAAAAAGAATCAAGTTTTTTAGGGTTTCTTGAATGAGTAGAGATCCAATTTTTTTTTATTTCCTTTAATAAGATTGTTATATATGAAATGTATCTATGGTTGATTGTTCATTGATGTATTGAAGCTATGATTATTCAAAGTAGATTATCTGTTATTCTATTTTTATGGTCGATGGTGTACTGAAGCCATGACTATCATAGTAGATTAGCTTGAAAGAGTTTTTCTTAGAAAATTTTATGATCAAAGGTTGAAAGTATTAATTTTGAAAATGATTTCTTCAAAGTAGTGAAGTTTTGGAAATATAATTTTATATGAAAATGGAAGAAAATTTTTAAAAGGAAGCCAAATGAAATTCTCAAGTTTCTTATGTTTTTATGAGGAAATTCTATTCTTCATGATAAAATTAAGCAAACATTAAATTATGTTCTGATATAAATGTTTTAGAATGGCTACATCAAAGTTTTTAAACAAAAATAGTTTTGAAAAGCATGCTCTCGAGTACATTACTATTTGGTGTAGAAAAATTCTATTTTTATAAGAAGAACTTGCTATACTATGTTCTAAATTATTTAAGAAATGTTTCTTAACATATTGTATGAATAATGGGTAGCAAAAATATGTCTAAAAGCATATTTAAAAGTTTATGGAATAGTGTAGAAAAACTAATTCCAAAATTACTTTTTTCAAATAGTAAGGTTCTTTTACAAGCTATTTAGAATAGTAATTATTTTAGGTGACTTTTGCAACTTATTTTATTATGTGTAAATAATAATTCTAGAAAATTTTCCTAAACTTTATTAAAGTTTGATATTTTTAAAGGAATGTTAGACTTAAAAGTGCCAATTTCAAGCAATTTTGATAGTTGAACATAAAGGTAACTTATACGGTTTGTCTTGAAGGAAAGTTCAAAATGATGTTTAAATCTTAATTATCAAATCTAGACATTTTCATAAAAAATTAATAAAGTTTGATATTTTAATTGAAAATTTCAAGTTAGAGATACTTGTTGAAACATAGTGCTAGGCAACACCTAAATTTCTTTGAATAAGTGAAGAAAAAAGTTTTTTTACTTATTAGAATGATATACGAAGCATTAAATTAAAACTACTTGAAATTAAAAGTTACAGAACTTGAAATTTGCTATTTTGTTATAGAAATCATAAGGATTATGGTGATTTAGATTGATATTTTGATTGCTCAATAGCACAATAATGTGATATATCAATGGTTTATAGTATGCTTGAATGATAATAGATATTTTGTAACAAAAATAGACATTACTCCATAGGCTACATAGTTGAGCTATAGGCCTACCATATGATTAGTGCATGAAATTATGACATAAATTAATGTTTGACTTGTATGTGCAATAATATATTTATGTAAGAACATTTGTTAATAAGGCTTATGAAAATGACTTAATGTCAATTAGCTTTTAAAAAAAATGATACAGCAATCAAGCATACAAAATGGAAGAATTAATATATATCATGGTTATAAGAAAAGTGATAAGGTAACTATAAAATCTATCTTCTAGATTATACTTATGTTTAATTTTAGTTGTAGCTAAAGGATTACATTTAACCTTTTCCTATTTTGCATTATATGGCAAAAAATTGCCTAATGTGAAAAAGACAATGGGCTAATAAGTGTTTTATGAAAAAATTAGGCTGATGAATACTTTATGCTATGCCAATGCAATTTTAAGGCTTGAATGTCTATGTGATAATATGACAATTAAGCATAACATCTGAGAGGAGAACTCATGGAAATGATAAGAGTTTTAGCCTGGTACCTTGTATTTCGAGTCAAAAGGAATGACATAAGGTAAGCGAAAGAGGAATAAAGCTAGGATGCACATTATTATGGTTAGTTTAAAGTAACAAGGAAGAGCTCTTTTATGCCACCTTGTCATATAATTGTTGATCAAATGATTATAATATGCTTATAGTTGATCTATGTGATTGAATCATATCATGCAGTATATAGAATTGCTAATATAAAATATTTTTTAAGTAAGAAAAGTTTTTAATATATGTCTTGTGTATTAGTGATTTTCTTGGTTAAAACCAATTAGAAAACCTGTGCGATGACTATTTCATTGAGTAACTTATTATTACTCTACTTATGCATATGCTTTTTCAAATACTTTAGCCCCTAGGTGGCACCCATTTAAGTCTCCAAGTATATGATGGCACTTGAAGGAAACTACATATGGTTGGTATAAGTTTGAGTTTTGTAATGGCCTTAAATCCCACAATAGTTGTAGCAATAGCAACAACTACACCATCACCAACAATTCTTAAGGAATTGTCACCATTTTCCATAGCCTTAGGATATCTAATTCTAATATACATATAGCTAACATTTATTCCTAATTAATAATTGACATATTTATCTATTTTTTATTATTTATTATTTATTTTTTTAATTTTATGTTGTATAATTATGATTTAACTATCTTTTTTTGTATATTATTTTAAGACAACCAAATAAGTCATTACAAGGCCTAAGTAATTTTTTGCATAATTAATTTTAATATGCGATGCATACCTTATACATATACAGTCATTAATATTATTCTAATTACTTTATTTATTATACAAAAAATTATATTTTGATATATAGTGAGTCAGTCGCAAAGTCTTTGGTTTTCATTTGCATCAAAAGTAAATAGATATCTTTTCTGAATATTTACTAAGTATTAGATCTTAAAATAAAATCTAGTTCTAATTTAGTTTCCAAGAAAGGAAAAAAGAATATGTTTCTATATTTTCAAAATAGTATATTATCTCTAAAGTATCTTATAAATATAATCTTTTGATTTTTTTAGTTTCATTAACATGATCCTATTTTATTGTATTTGTTTCATAATCTAAAGAATTCTATTAAGGTTAAAACCTAAATACTTTGATTTATCAAAAATATTCTTTATCTTTATCAATTTTAAAAAGAAAGCCAAAAAACACTTATTTCCTTGAGAAATTTTCCAAGAAAATAATATTTAGACAAGTTTGTAAATCTATTTTTACAAAATACTCTTTTATTTGTTTGTTTGAAATAGTTTTATGGAAATTTTCCTATTTGAGATCATGTTGAAAGAAATAGTAACTATTTTCTGATCTAAAAGAATGAACCTTGTTAATTATACATGATTGATTTCTAACTCAATGGAAGAAAAAAAAACTTTAAGTGAATTTTTTAACTTTATATTTCTACATTATGCATAAATCAGATTTAGAAAGTTAATTTGGTTTAAAATGGCTTATAAAGATATCCAATTTATATCTTTAGGGTGGTTATGATGATAAAAAATTGGTTTATGAAAAAATTATAATTAAAGCATGATCTAGGTAAATTGTAGTAATGGTGGAACATTCGCTATTGAGTGGTAGGATTAGAAAGTATAGTTTAGGAAACTAAGGAAACCAACCATGAGTAGGCAGTATAGTGCCAATCATTCATATTGATATCAATGGTTCCATAAAAAATACTTGGCATCTTTATTTTAGCAAGTAATTTCTATTTTCTAATATAAGTTGTTTTATAGGCAATAGTGAGAATTAGGGCAAATATAAGTAGTTTGGAAAATAAGGAATCTTCAATTTCCTCTAATAACAAATGTACAAATGAACATAAGGCCTTGGCTTAGGCTATTGTGTTATAATAAACTCTAGATAAAGTACTTAATCAAGGAAATAGGAACAAAAATAGGTGAGATAATAGATAACTTTCTCTTCTAACACCTTACCAAGATAAGCAGTAATTAATTCATATATTTCTGAAGTTGAAACACCTAAGCTATGATAGTTCTAATCTTTTGGTTGATTCTCATCAGTTCTTTGAACATATAAAGAGAATTTGTAAGATACTAGGATGTAATGAAACTACTATGGTAAAGCTAGCTAGACACTAGTTAAAAGATATAGCATACCAGTGGTATAGTCAAAACATAGAACCAAAGGTTAGAGTTAATAACCTAATCACCTTGAAATAGTTTCAAAAAGAACTTGTTGATCATTTCTAACCCTTAATTCTTAGAGAAGTAAAGGTGTAAGATTTTGAATAATTGATTCAAGGATCAATGACGATAGCTTAGTATCATGCTCAATTCAGAAGACTTTCATGCTATGCTCAATATCTAATACCTAATAAGAAGGTAAAAGTGAATTGGTTTCTACATGAACTCCATGACTACTATTATGATCAAATCAATGTGATTAAGGATACGAACTATAAGCAAATGTTGAATTTAGCAGTTAAAATAAAGATAAGTTTTAATGAGAGGTGAGAAAAACAAATAAGTTCGAATAAGAAAAGAATAAGGTTTGAAGGCAGGGGTAGTAGTAGTAAGAGGCCAAGTAAGAGTATGCAAAATACATCAACGAGTAGATAGTTAAGAAGGAAAAAGTAATTTCAAAGGTAAAAGACTTGCTAAAGTGCAAATGCTATTTCTACATTAATGAACTCATTAAGAACCTACCTAGTGTCAAATTTTCCAACCAAATTTCCTTTCTATAACTAATACAAAAAACCATATTAGGCAATGTGGAACTTATTTCAAGTGTAAGTGAATGGAACATTTAACCAAAAGTGTGCAATGAATCAATTCAAAAGTAATGTTGCCTTCAACACTCAAAACACCTAACCATATACCTTTATGAGATCATCAATAGTACTAAAAAGAGGTGCAAGGAAATGAGGAAAGAAGGAGATAGCTAGGGTCTAAGCTAGAGTATTTTCCATAAGAAGGCAACAGGCTCAAGCCTAATGCTATCGTGATAGGAACATTACTAATTAAGAATTCTTATGTCAAAAGTCTTGTTTGATTAGAAAGCTACTCATTCTTTTTTGTCGCATAGCTTAACAAGTAGAATCTTGAAACCTAAGGAGCAATTACAAAATGTTATGGTAGTTACTACCCCAATATGAAGAGCTATAATAGCAATACATGGTGTTAAAGAATACAAGCTTAGATTTGATAAGTATCTAACCAAGGTAGATTTGATAATGCTAATATGGTAGATTATGATGTAGTCCTTAAAATGGATCAGTTGTCTAAGTATCACACTTTTGTGGATTGCCACCCCAAGATATTAACTTATCAATTAAGAGGAAAGGTGGCATGAGTGTTTCAAAAAGAAAAAAAGTAGAAATACCTACCTTTATTTCCTACGTTAAGGCTAGGAAGCTAATCAAGGAAAGATGTGTAGTTTAGATAGCTACCATAAGAAAAGTTGAAATAGAAGAACCTAAAATAAATGAAGTTTCAATGGTAAATGAGATTCAAGAAGTTTTTACAAATAAGTTACTAGGATTGTCACTAATCTACACATCGTAATGCACTAAAACTAGTTTATTACTAGTTTCCTTAAAATAATACAGTAAAGTGAAGCAAACCAAGTTATATCCCTAGTGATCTATTGAATTATCTTTTATAAATTGACTCATTAATAATGTTTACATAATTGTTTGATTTATTATGCACTAGAAATAGAAAAAACAAAAGAAACAAATGCAAAATAAGTGTAAATAGAATGCAATATGAATGCAAGTAGCAATGCAAAATGTAGTATATAAATATATATAGTATGCAAACTAACACAGATTTAGAGTTAGGGGGTTTTGTGAATTGAAATTGAAATAAACATATAAAACAAAGTAAAGCAAAAAATAAATAATAAGGGAGAAAATCATGTAATAAAATAGTCAATTCAAGTAATTGAAAGTTCTAGTTAGGATTAATTTTGAATTAATTAAGATTTGACTTTTCTAATTAATCTTTTAACCTTGAATTACCTAGAATGCTTGTAATAATTCATGAATCCTACACTAGATAACTATCTAGGATTTGATTAATTAAAATTAGCCAAGTTAAGTAACTGTTATGATCTTTAAGCTAGATTAAAATTAATCTAAAGATAGAATTTGGTTGATTTAAGAAATTAAATTAGAAACCTCTAAATTAATTCTATAACCCTTTATCCTATGTGTAAAACCATGATCTACTAACCATAATTCAACATCAAATTAGTAAAATATTAAAAATCATAAGGATGAACACTAATTATACAAATCAACATCCAACACAAGTAATTTCAAGAAATTAGCATAAGTAATTAAGGAAAGAGGAAAATTAATTATGAAAAGTCTATATTACAAATCATGATCTTATAATCTAGTAAAGGAGAGCCTCAAACTCCTTGAATTAACTCTTAGTTTAGCCTTTCATGCCTAGAGAATACAAAAATTAGAAAAAGAAGAGAAAAATTATTTGTTAAATGTTATCTAATAGGTTTTTCCTTTTATCTAACCTAATTAACCTAAAACTTTATTGAACTTGATTTCTATGCCTTTTACATTTACAAGAATAAGGGTTTCCTAATTTTTAGGAGCCTAGGACCTATTTTTACAAATCAATTAACTATAGGAGTTACAACGGTGAATTCCTATGAGTCTAACTTCTAACTAGTATAAGACCACTAAAAAAATGTAGTTTGGGTAATCCATAGCATTTATAAAGTTAGGTCTTGTAGAAATTTGGGCACTGGTTTCACAATAATTAAATCTTTATAACTCTAGATATTGCCCAAAAAATTGAAATTAATTTAGCTAGGATAAAAATAGGGCTTCAATATCTCAACTACATAAGGGCTTAAAGGAGTTTGAACTAGCTTTGACCAAAAACCAAAATTGTAGATATTTATTTAAGTTTTCCAAGGATATATAAATCACTTCGATCCAACATCTAAAGTCTAAGATATAGCTAAAAAATAGAAATAATGTTAAAACTAAGCATTAGCTAAATAAATTCAGAACTTTGTAAAACTAACCCTAAATTATAAAATAAAGCCAATTTTATGAAATTAAGCACGTGTAACTTACTAAAAGACATGAAATAGAAGGAAATAATTTAGTAAATATTTTTCTCATCAGTCGCTTGATTGAGAGATTGAATTCACAATTAATGTGATTCTTGAAATAGACCTGATATTAATCCATTTATATCATATGACATTAGCTGAAGGAATGATTACAAGATCTAATGGATAAAGGTTTTTTATAGCCAAGAGTTTCTAAAAAGGTGTGCCAATACTCTTTGTCACAAAAAAATAAGTTGTGAAGCTATATATTGACTATCAGCAATTGAATAAGGTCACTATCAAGAATCATTATCCTTTGTCTCAAATAGATAATTTGTTTGACTAACTTCAATACAATCATTATTTTTCAAATATTAACTTGCAATATGAGTATCACCAGCTAAAGATTTGAAAAGAACATATTCTAAAGATACTATTTCCTACCTGCTGTTAATATTATAGATTCTTGGTTATGTCCTTTGCATTAACAAATGTGCCAGTTAAACTTATAGATTTGATGAATAAAGTATTCAAGTTATTCTTAGATAAGTTCATCATTGTATTCATTAATGATATTCTTATATATTCAAAAAGTAAGGACATATATGCATAATATTTATAAATAGCTTTGCAGGCCTTAAGGGAGCATTAGTTGTTTGCTAAGTTCTTAAAATGTGAGTTTTGGATGAAAAGTACCCATTTCTCTAGATATGTGATTTCAAAAGAAAGGATTCAAGTGGACCTAAAGAAAATGGAATTTGAAGCTAAATGGCCAAAACCCTCGATAACAATAAAGATATATAGTTTCCTCGAGCTAGCTAGAAATTACAGGAAGTTTGTGAAGGATTTCTCAAAGATTACTTCATCATTATTTAAGTCAATGTGAAAAGAAGCCAAGTTTATATAGAGTAATGAATGTTAAAGAAGTTCCCAAAAACTGAGGAATGTTTGAGATTTACATTTGTATTAACTCTTCTAAGTAGAATTAAAGGGTATACAATCTATTATGACACATCAAGAGTTAGGTTAGGATATGTACAGATACAACATGAAAAAGTCATTACTTATGCATCAAGGTAATTAAAGAAACATGAGGAGAACTATCTAACTGATGATCTAGATATAGCGACAGTAGTATTTTCTCTAAAAACCTAGAGATATTATCTATATGGAGCAACTTATGAAGTTCATACAGATCATGAAAACTTGAAATATATCTTTGAGCATATTTATTGCTATCTTGGCAAGATGAATGTTACGATAGATGCTTTGAGTAGGAAGGATCCAAGAAAAAGAAGAAGAGCTAAAAAGATGAAGCTCTTGAAGAAATAATTTGTGAGAGAATACAATTTACAATAGAAGAACAACTTATTAGGGAATGGATGAAATGCTTCAAGTATGACTAATTGAAGGAAAAGGAAATAACAAAAAAGGAAACTCACTTAGGCATTGATAATTTTGGTGTAATAAGAAATAAAAAGAAATTATAGGTTCTTCAATGTATAAGAAGGGAAATTCTGAAGGAAGTGCAAGAATTGTCATATGCAATGCATCTCAATGCAACAAAAATGCATCAAGATTTAGAGAAAGTTTATTAGTGGGAAGAAATGAAGAAGGACATAGCAAATTATGTGATCATGTGTTTAAATTTCTAGCAAGTGAAAACAAAACATCAACATCGTATGGAATTTCATCAAAATATCTATATTCCAAAATGGAAGTGGGATAATATTACAATGGACTCCATCATGAGACTGTCAAGGACTAGTAAAGGGTATGATTCCATACAAGTTATAATGGATTGTCTTATAAAGACAAAATATGTCTTGCTGATTAAGATGACATTTTCAACATCTCAATATGCTTATATTTTTTTAGATAGAATCATACCATTACATGGCATACTAATTACAATTATTTCTAATTATGGGACAAAGTTTACATCACACTCTTGGCAAGTGTTTTAAAGAACATTGGAACACAACTATGGTTCAACACAACATTTCACCCATAAATAGATGGACAGACAAAAGTTAAAATAAGTATTTACCTCTAAGTTAATATGCTTATAGCAATAGCTATCAAGAAAATGTCTAAGTGGATCCATTTAAAGCCATATATGGAAAAAAGTGTAAATCATTGATAGAATGGTTTGAATATAGGGAAGTAAAAATAATTAGGCTAAATTTGGTCAAAGATGTAATGAATAAAGTTAAGGTCATCTAAAAAAGGCTATATGTAGCACATGATAGATTGAAGGCTTATTCTGATATGCACAGATAAGAGTTAGAATTTTAGAAGGGAAAGTGTCTATTTTTTATGGTGTCACCAATGAAGGGAATAATATGATTCAATAAGGAAGGGAAGTTAGCACCAAGATATGTAGAACATTACCTAATAACAAAGAGGATTAGTAAAGTTGCATACTAATTAAAGTTATTAAAAAGCATGAAAGCAATACACCCTATATTTTATGAATCAATGCTGTGGAAGTATGCTCATGATAAGTCCCACATATTAAACAAAGAATTAGTATAACTAGATTAGGAGTTTACCTATACAAAAAAAAAAAAAACCAATATGAATAAAAAGGCAAGTTAAGAAACTGAGATTTTAGGAAATACTTACAATTTGACTTTGGGAGAAACATGGTGAGTAGAAAGCAAGTTAGGAAGTGGAAGCATATATGAAGGAAAAATATCTAGAATAGTTTAAAAAATGCTTTTAAACTTTTTAAGCTATTAAAAATTTTGAGTTATACTATTTCATTCAATAAAAATTCAGGGATGAATTTTTTTAAGGGGTAGAATTGTAATATGTAATAAAAATTCAATAATCAAAGATAGTTAAAATTAAGTCAGACAACGACTATTAATGGGTAATTAGTAAAATTATTCATTAGAAATATTTATTAGTTTTAGTCAATAGAAGATCTCTTAGGAATTGTTTAAGAAATTTTGAGAAAATTTAAAGTATTTAAGATTCAAGATTGATAGAATTTTGGAATAATTTAGTGTTTTTATCTAAGAACATCTTAAAATTGACTTAAGATGGCAAAAATGTAATTTTAAACCTACCTAGAATGGGGTGCACAGCTATAAGGGGAGGAAAGAGGAATTTGACATATATGACCCTTAAATTATCTAAAAACATCTTAAAATTGACTTAAGGTGGCAAAAATGTAACTCTAAACCTACCTAGAATGGGGTGGACAACTATAAGGGGAGGAAGGAGGAATTTGACATAATTTAAGGGTCATAAGGTAATATGACTTGATTTTGGGACATTAGAATGATTTTTAATTAGTTTCAAATCTATTGGTAATTAAAGAATCAATGAAGGATTTAATAGCAAAATTTGGGAAGAAAGTAATAAAAGATTCCAAGAACAAGAATATTCCCTAAGATGATAGAAAGGATAATGTCACCTTAATAATGCTAGCATATTTGGAAAGCACTCTTACCAATACTATAAATAGAGTGGATGAGAGCTCAAATTTACTAACATTAAGCTTAGAGAGCTCATAACTAGAAAGAGAAAAAAGAGAGAATTCTTAATTATTCTAGCTATTTTCTTTAAAATTCTATTAGTTTCTTAAGTATTCTTGAAAGTTCGTTGGAGATAGAAACTCTCTTGATCTTTTGGTAAAGGTAGAAACTTATAAATCTCCATAAATTCATTTTCTTTTCATAGTTCTTTCTTTGAATTCTTCATTAACTTTATGTTATTTTAGATGTTATACTCTAAATTCTAGGTAAGAAGAATCAAGTTTTCCAAGCTTTCTTGAATAAGTAAAGATTCACTCTTTTTCTCTTTTATTTTATTTAATAAGATTATTCTAGATAAGATTTTTCTATAATTGAATATTGAATGATGTGCAAAAGCCATGATTATTCAAGGTAGGTTATCTGTTATTATATCTCTGCTATCAATGGAATGTTGAAGCCATAACTATCATGGTAGATTAGCTTGAAAGAGTTTTCTTAAATAGTTTTATGATTAAAAGTTGAAAGTATTGATTTGAAAATAATTTCTTCAAAGTAGTGAGGTTTTGAAAACATGATTTTATACGAAAATAGAAGAAAATTTTGCAAAGGAAGTCTAATGAAACTTTCAGGTTTCCAATGTTTTTACAAGGAAAATTCTATTTTTTATGATAAAATTAAGTAAACATTAAATTATATTCTAATATGAATGTTTTAGAATGACTACATCAAAATTTTTAAATAAAAATAGTTTTGAAAAGCATGAAGTATGGTCTTGGGTATACTACTATTTGGCATAGAAAAATTATATTTTATGAGAAAAACTTACTACACTATATTTTGAACTAGTTGGAAAATCTTTCTAAATGAATTGTATGAAATGTGTGAAGCAAGAATATGTTTAAAGACGTGTTTGAAAATTTATGGAATAGTATAGAAAAATTGTTTTCGAAATTTCTTTTTTTTTAAGTAGTATAGTTCTCTTCCAAATTATTTAGAGTAGTAATTGTTTTATGTAATTTTTGCAACTTTTTTTATGACTAAAAATTATTATTTTATGTGTAAATAATAATTCTAGAAAAATTTCCTAGATTTTATTTAAGTTTAATACTTTTAGAGAAATTTTAAATTTAAAAGTGCTGATTTTAAGTAGTTTTGATAGTTAAATATAAAGGTAGCTTGTGTAACTTGTTTTGAGCATGGAAAAGTTCAAAAAATATTTTTAAATATTAATTTTCAAATCCAAAATTTTTCATAAAAATTTAATAAAGTTTAATATTTTAAGTTAGAAATGCTTGTTGAAAATTAGTAAGGATAGGTAACCTAGTAAATGGTGGTCTTAGGTAGTTTTTATATTGCTAGGTAACACTTGCATTTCCTTGAAAAAGTGAAAAAAGATAGTTTTCTTACTTGTTAAAATAATATACAAAGCACTAGATTAAAACCACTTGAAATTGGAAACTATGAAACTTAAAAAAGCCTAAGTTGTATTCTTTACAATTTTGTTGTAGAAACTATAAGGAATATAGTGATTTAGATTGATATTTTGATTGTTTAATAGCATACTAATGTGTTGTATTATTTTAATTGCTTAATAGCATAGTAATGTGTCGTATCAATGGTTTATAGTATGCTTTAATGATAACTAATATCCTATGAGAAAAATGGACATTGCTTTATATGTTGCATATTTAAGCCATAAGCCTACTATATGATTAACGCATAAAATTATGGCATAAATTAATGTGTGATTTGAATAAACACTAATATGTTTATGCAAGAACATTTGTGAATAAGGCTTATGAAAATAATCAAATGTCAATGAGCTTTTAAAAAAAAAACTTGTACCATAATCTAACATATAGAATGGAAGCACTAATATTTATTGTGATTACTAGAAAAGTGATGATGTAACTATAAAATCTTTCTTGCTAGTTACACTTTTATCATATTTTGGTTATGCCTAAAGGATAGCATTTGAACCTTATCATGTTCTATACTCTATGGGCGAAAGAATGCCTAAAATGAAAAAGAAAATAAGTTGGTGAAAGTCCTGTTGATGTGTGTCCTAGAACCAATCATATAAATGATTGAAGTTATACACAATGTATTATATTTTATTTTAAGTAATTTAATTATTATATTTTATTTTTATAATTTTATTATTATTATACATAATTTATAACTTAATATAATAATTATCCTTGGAATAGTTTTGCTATTCCTAAAATATCCCTAGTCAAGTATTATTACGAAAAGGATAGTAATAATACATCGAGACTAGCATGTATAGTGACTGATGATTACGAATCATAGATATGTGATATCAAGTCAATACATGAGTACATTGTTAGTGAACAATGTACTGGACTAACCCACTATGAGAATATTGCATGGATAGACCTGTCATAAGTTATTCTCATATGATCACAAATACACATAAACCTTTAACCTGAAGTCACTATGGTTCCCTACATGAGGAATTACTCGCTTTAATATTGTCCTATATCATCTTTAATCAAGATGACAAGTAGGGCATTGATTGGGTGTGTCATAAATCATGCAGAAGGAAGTGAGTGATGTAGCTAGAGTTTTATTACTCTTGTATAAAAGAGAAATATCCTTAGGCCCCTTGATTGAGTGAGACTTAGAAATGCATGGTCATGCTCAATTGAATTAATATGTGATATTAATCATTTATTTTAAGTCTACCATTTATTTTAAGTCTACTCAGTATCAAGAAATATAAATTGAACATTGACGAGGATAACACATTCAATGCCTCCAGTTCAATTTGAATATTATTACAAAAGGGTTATGATGCAAAGCGTTGATCATGTATTAGGTAGATGTCGAATCACAAACATTCTTACTATTTGAGTGGTAGTGATGTATTGCTAGATACCGCTTACTGTCTATAGCTCAATAATGAGTCATTGTCAACGTAGTAAAAACTTACACGGTCACACAAAAGGAGTAGGAATAAGACAATAATTAATTGGACTTATTTTCGTTCATATATATATTATTAAGAATAATAAATTCACATAATATATATATGTATCTATATATGTATATATATACATATATATATATATTATGTGAATTTATTTGATATTAAAGTAATATCAAATAATTATGTTATCAAATATTAGATAAATATATTATGAGATAATATTATTTTGATATTTGATAACTATATGCAATTATCTAATATTAAGATATCTATATTATGAGATAATATTATCTAATGTTAGATAATTAATAGATGAGCCATATCTCTCCTCATTATCTCTAGGATAAGGATAAAATGAGTTGTTAAGTGTGATTAGGATTTTGGAAGCATTATCCTAGTAAGATTAGGATTGTAGCTTGCTTAAGTTCTATAAAAGAGGGCTTGAGGGCAGCATATTAGAAACACGCTCATAGACTTCCTAAAACCCTAAATCACTCAGAAAACATCAAAATCCTAGTTCTTAGAGAGAGAAACACATCCTATCAAATTCATGAAGGGCGAGAGGTCGTTGTTCACTCCATGTGGATACCGTAGAGACGCTGTACCTTCCGACCGGCGTTTGATTCATCCGCTCTCAAATTTTGATAAGTAGAAACACGAGTGCCCAATAGGTAAAATCCTAATCATTGATTTATGCTTTTTGTATAGATCCTAGGTAGAATTCGGATCAAAATTTTGAAATTTCGTTGCATGTAATAATCTGAATTCCTAACAAGTCCAATGCAAAAGGCAAGTAAGTAAGTGCTCTATGTTATGCCTAAGTGATTTCAAGGCTTGAATGCCTATATGACAATGTGATAATTTAGCGTGATATGTGATATATGACATTGTGGAGATGAAAGGAGTTTTGGCTTGGTGCCTTGTGTTCTGAGTTAAATGAAATGACATAAGGTAAAGGGAAGGGAGATGTTGTTGGGATATGTGTGATTATGGTTGGTTTAGATTAACAAAAAGGAGCCCTTTTCATGCCATCTTACCATATAACTGTTAATCAAATGATATGTTATGTTTATAATTTATTTATGTGATTAAGTCATATTATGCAATACACAAAATTGCTAATGTGAAATATTTTTTAATAAGAAAAGGTTTTTAATATATGTTTTATATGTTAATGATTTTCTTGATTAAAACCAATTAGAAAACTTATGTGATAATTATCTCAATCAGTAATTTATTACTCCTCTACTTGTGAATATGCTTTTTAGATAGCCCAACCCTCAAATGGCACTTATTAAGATCTCCAAGCATATGATGAAACCTGGAGGAAACTATATCTAGTTAGTATAAGTTTTACTTTTGTAATGGCCTTGGATCTCACGATAGTCATACCAATAGCAATAATAACACTACCAGTAATAGTTCTTAAGGAATTGCAACCACTTTCCCTAGCCTTGAGATTTCTTATTCTAATATATGTATAATTGACCTGAGTTCAGATTGATAACTGTCATAATTGGTTATTTTTCATTATTTGTTTTTAAAACTTTATGTTGTATAATTATGATTTAATTATCTTTTTCTATATAATTATTTTGAGACTTTACTAATTGAGTTACTACACAGCCTAAGTAACTTTTTGTATAATTAATTTAAGTATGTGATGCATACCTTATACATATATAGTCTTTGATATCATTTTTATTACCTTATGTATTCTACAAAAAAAAAAATGATTTTATGTTATATAGTGAGTTGGCCTTAAAGTCTTTAGTATAGATTGCATTAAATGTAAATGGATATCTTTTCCATATATTTATCAAGTATTCGATCTTAAAATAAAAAATTTAGTTCTTATTTGGTTTTAAAAAAAAATTGTTTCTAGATTTTCAAAAGAGTATTTTATTTCTAAAGTATTTTATTAATAAGATCTTTTGATTTTTTGAGTTTTATTAACATGATTCCATTCTATTATATTTGTTTCATAGTTTAAACAATTATATTATAGTTAGAACCTAAATACTTTGAAATATCATAAATATTCTTTCTTTGTATTAGTTTTGAAAAGAAACCAAAAAGATATTTTTTCCTTGAGAAATATTTCAAGAAAACACTATTTAAACTAGTTTGTAAATCTATTTTTGATAGAATAGTCTTTTGTTTATTTGTCTGAAATAGTTTTATGAAAAACTATCTATTTCAGATCCTGCTAAAAGATGTAGTAGTTATTTTTTGATTTATAAGGTTAAACCTTTTCAATTGTGCAGAACTAATTTTTTACTAAGTAGAAAGAAAAAAAAGCTTTTAGCGAATTTTTCAACTTTATGTTTCTATATTATACATATTTTTTAAAAACAATCAAAATTAGAAAGTTAATTTGGTTTAAAAAGACTTGGAAAGATATTTGCTTTATATTTTTTACACCATCACAATGGTTTAAAATTGAATCATGACAAAATATCCTTAACCCATTTCCTGGGAAAAGTCTTAGTAAATAAAACAACAAGTTATTCACTAGTTCTTACTTATGGAACATCAATAATTCCTTCCGGGAATTTTTACCTAACAAAGTAACAATCAACCTCTATATGCTTGGTTTACTTAAGAAACATAAAATTTGTGACAATGTGAGTGGTAGCTCAATTATCACATCATAATTGCATATCTTCAAATGAAGTAATCCTAAGTTGATAAAGAAGATAAGAAAATTACACAAGTCTAGCAATAGCATGAGCCATGGCTTTATATTTAGATTTTACACTAGATTGAGATGCTACTACTTCTTTCTTACTTTTTCAAGTTATGAGATTTTCACTAACAAATACACAATATGCTAAAGTAGATCTTCTATCCACAAGACACCCTGTTTAATTATCATTAAAGAAACATTCAATTTTATAGTGACCATGATCTTTATATGATATTCCATGCCCAGATGCCTTTTTTAGATATTTCAAAATGTGCGTAATTGCATCCTAATGAGAGCTTCTTGGCAAATTCATGAATTGAATTACTTTACTCACTAGAAAAGTAATGTCAAGTCGTATAATAGTAAGATAGTTTAGTTTCTCTACTAACCTTTTGTAATGTTCTAAATTTTCTAGCAATTCTCCATCTTCTAATCTAAGCAAGCTTGACATTTAGGATATTAAGGGTATCATGTGGTTTTAAATAATGCAAACCAATTTCATTTCATACTTTACTTGACCTCCATCATTATGATAACCAAATCTTGATGTAGCATATGGTGAACCAATAGGGAAACCCACACTTCTAACTTATAGAAGCGAAATTGCATAGTAAATTTTGTTATTACCAAAAGAAAAAGTAGGATATAAGGATTAGTTGCAAGGTCTGTCATCTAGAGGAGTATTTGCAAAACAACCAACAAAAACACAATAAGCATGAAACTCAATAAGAAGCCATTAAACCCTATTATAGTGGGTTGTGCTTTGCAAAATGTATGTAGAAAGAAATACTTATCACCTTTCAACCTTATCTCTCTCTAATCCACCTTTTTCTCTCCAATTACTATCCTTGCCTCTTTTTCCTTAAGAAAAATGATAAGGCATCAAGTTATCTTCTCCACAATCACATAATAAGCGGGCCTTATAAGTCAATGTATCACAATAGCCATAGCCATCACAAGGCCTCACATGTCACATAAATGTAGTATGGTCTAAATATCAATCATGTTATATCGTTTTATTTCATATCTAAAATAAGTCCAAGTTAAGTTGTTCAAGTCCATTAAAGTCCATAAAAGTCCATATGTTCAAGTCCAAATAGTTCATACAAATTTTAGAACACTTTTCAAACTTTAACCACTTATTTTACATTCAATTATTACAATTTTCGCAAAACATTTCCCCATTTTCCCCTAGTGATCTCATGAGCTTGCACAAAAGGAAAACATAGAGATTTTCATAGGAGGAGCTCACAAATAGGCCTACCACCAATAGCCTTCTCTTTATATTTTCATAAAAACAATTTCTTCCTTTTCATATCTAAAATAATTTTTTTCTTTTGTTCCTTAGGTTACCTAAAACTTATGGTCTAAAAATCACTAATTTTAAGCTCATGAATCATGTTAGGAACACATATATACACATTGTCTGAGCATAACATAATATAATTAGCTTTTCATGTTCTTTCTAAATCTTCTCAAATCTTAGTATTTAGTATGAGATTTACTTGAAATCAAATATGTTTATTTTAATATAAATGTTAAGCATGTAAATTCCCTAGATAATTTACTAAAAATACTTTAACTTTATTAGAGAAATTTCTAGCAATATTTCATGTGCTTAATTTTTTTTAGATAGTTTCACTACAACACCCAAGCCATAATCATGCAAATATCCATTTTTAATCACACTTTCTCTAACCAAAAAAAGAAAAAAAATGAAGAAAAGTAAGTAGCAACTTACTTGAAAAGTGCTTAGTTGATACAAGAAACACAAAATATTCCACCAAGTAACCCTTTCTTGGTAAAAACATAAGTTTTAGAAATAAGTGTTTGAAAAACTTGTTTTTACGTTAAGTTTTGGAAAATATGAAACAAAGATAAAGTAAAAGCATGTTAAGAAAATTACTTTAGCCTTGTTGGTGAGTAAAAACCATGAGTTTTTGCAAGAAGAAAGGAAGAAATTATTATCTTCTTAAAGGTAGAATCATGATGGTTTGCTAGTAAGGAAATGAAAGAGACTTTCAACTTTAGAAGAGAAAGTAAGCATGTAAGAATGTGAGGAAATGTGAAATGAAGAAGCTTTTCTAAGTTACAAAGGCACTTCAAAGCAAATAAGTGAATTAATAGTCAAGAAAGCTTTTCAACTTGTAATGTTAATGGAATATTCTATAGAGGAAGACCAAGCTAACCTTTACAGATCATATGGTTGGTCACACTTAAAGAGAGAGTATAAGGTAGGCCTTTTGTCACTTTCATAATGTGAGGAATTAAAAGATGCATGCATAGGAAGATAGTTAAGGTACTATATGTAGTACTTGGTTAGAAAATTTTATGCACAAATTTTCTACACCTAAAAGAGTGATGCACAACCATAGGTCCTAGTTAGGCTAAAACGTTTTTTTCTTGCATGTAATTTGGTTCTTAAAACATGCATTAGATTATAAATATTTTCATTTTGTGTAAAACCACTCTCTCAAAAGGCTAATTTAAGAAGATTTTGAGAAATTAGGAAAGATTTTATAAAATTGAAAAAATTTAATTGAATTTGAAACTAAAATACTTTTAACTTCTTCAAAATCGTATGTATTCTCATTTTCAAAAATTTAAAATCCATTTACAAAAGAACATGAAAACTCTTATAATTTCGGAACTAACTTAAAGTCCTGTAATTTGTACAAATCACTTAAAAGCTTATACTAGGTTTTCTCAAACCTTTTACATTTTCTTTAAGTTCAAAATACACAATATGGGTTTAAATTCTTAATTTTAGACTTTTCTTATCAAAATTTACTTTCTTTACTCTCCTCTTTTTCTTATGAATTTTAAAGCCCTCTAGAAGTTAGATTTTTGTATTCATTTGATAAAAAAGTTTTTCCTAGTCAAATGGTTAAGTTAAGGAGCCAATAGTCAAAATTACCATTTAGTAAATCTTAGCTAACCCTTACTTATTTGTTTGAATGGAGATGACTCCTATTAGTATTTAGGTTTTGACCTTTTTAACAAACTTAGACCATTTTACATTTAAGTTGAGTTAAAATTACATCTATACCTAACTAAGGAGTAGGCCATGATTTTAGGCCCTTTTTGTGAGGCCTAACTAACAATGCTTCCTCATCTAAGTGGACAAAAATCTACAATTAGATTAGGCTTTCTTCAATTATTGGCCTTTTTGGCTCTTTTGGGCTCCTAAACAAAATTTCATTTACTAAGGAGCTATTTTGGAAGTTTTCTAGTATTGGATTTGTAATAAATATTCTAATGGGCTATTTCTAACCTATTTCCTCATTTTAATTATCCTAAAATACTCCTATTGGTTTTTTAATTATTTCTACCAATAATCTATTTAGTTAAGTTTCCATCAAGTGTCACAAAGAAATTGAAGAATAAAGCCATGGAGAAAAAGGCTCTTAAGAAAATGCCAAACTTTGAAATTGAGAAGAAACTAGCTAAAAATAGTGCAATGGTCTAACAATCATAACAGTCCATCAAAAAAGTTACAATTGATAATATTTCAACTCATGATATGCCAGATAACCTAAATCAACATCCTAGATCACTTTATCAATAACTTAGTTTTTGAAAAAAAATTACCATCAAGGCATTTGTTCATTTCATGAGATGTGATCTTAGAAGAAAATTGTTTAAAAAGCCACCATAACTTACAAAAACCATTTTTCTCTACCAAAGTGCCTAAGGCCTTATAGTAAGGATGCACACCTCCCACCTCTTTTCGCATCATGAAGGTCTACATGTAGAAGGCCATATTTTGATACCCAAATTCATAAGGCTCAACTTGAAAATAAATTTTAAATATAGAAATAATGGAAAAAATCTCAAAAAGCCTATTAAGCCACCAAAATGGGTCTAAGCTTCTATTTAAAATCTAGCCTCTAAAAAAGTTTATCTAACATCAAGCTATACAAGTGTTTTAAACCTTATATCATTTGGCTTAAAAAAGGGTCCATAGAGAACTGCCCTCTCTCCAGTCCATATTTTAACTAAAAGGATAACTCTGATTGTTACATCCTTGACAACATTACTATTGCAAGGTTCAAATGAAAAATATTTTACGAAGTTGAAAGCCTCTAGTGGCCATCCAACCTAACAGCAAAATATTGCTTTAGTTAAGGAGTAAAAAACTCTTTCCTACAAACTTCTCAAGAATTCTTGGAGTATATGGCTCGGTAAGATCAAAATAAGGATCTCATCCCGATTCATAGGAAAGGTAAGCACGTCATGCTTAACCTTTCTCATTGTAGCTTTTCTAAGCTAAGGTGAAGGAAGGACTCTTTAACTCTTTTAACCACTCACAAAAGACAAAACCTTACCCTAACATAGCTTTTAATTATATAGTGATGGAACTACCATTACTATATACAAAACTCCCACTACCTTATCATAATGTACCTTTTGTCCCTCACATCACCAACTAATATGAACCTTTATAGTAAAATATTAGTACTTTAATCCCACTCATTCACTATAAATATCCCTCCATCATAAATCATAAAAGCATCCTCATCATCAACAACCATTTTGAGAACTTACCTTAAAGAACTCAATAAATCACACCACTGTAAAATACCTAAGTTCTAAAAAGTACATAAACGAGGGTTATTTTTTCCCCCATTCAACAACCATAGTTTAGAGTGCTTATTTTTCACTCCTCTTGAGAACCACACTTTGGAATTCTATTATTGTACTTACACCTCTTATTTTTCCCGAACATGTTCTCCCTCAAAATAAACTTAAATATAAATTTGAATTAAAGAAGTAACTTTCAATTTATAGAAATTAAAAAATTATTATTTCTAGTGTTGATATCTTATGATGTAAACTATATCTCTTAAAGTAAGAATAATATCATGCTTAGGAGTGATAAAAGAACAGAATTCATAATCATGCTAGTATAAATAAATAGAATCATTTTTCCATTTAAAGTAAAAAGTCTTTACATAATAAGAGTTAATATGTTAATTTGCTAGGTTAGAAAATATCTCTTTTTATAGAAATTATATCTTATTTATTTGTATTTACTATTACAAAAAAATTAATATGACAAAAATGCTTTCTTTGTTTAATTTGTGTTGTGTGGTGGAAAATAACATCCAATATTTTAGAATTGAAATAATTTTCACATACCATTATAACATTATGCATTATTATGTTAACTATAAGACATTTACATAACATGAAAGTTATTTCTTTATAACCAAACAAATTAGAATTTTTTTAAAAAAATATTTTTTAACAAAATAAATCCATCATAAGAATAAGCTAGTTATATAAGTAAGAGAATGTATATGCTTGTCAACAATTGCATTGACAAGATAATTTGGTTTTTCCTTTCATATCCTTGTCCATTGTTAGAATAATATTAAAAAAAATCCTCAACCTTAGAATAATAATGAAACCAATGCTGAGCTCGTGCTTTCTTCTAATAGGTTAAGCTTTTGGAAAAAAAATTAACACTTGATATGATATTAATACCATCTAAATTGAAAGGTCAAAGGTTTAATTCATGACTTTTCCACTCTTCTAATTACCCAAAGGGCTATTAAGTGAAAGGCCTTGTTAAAATAATAATAAACTTAATCCTAAGCCTTATACCTAAAGGGCTATTGTATGAAAGGGTGTTAAAATAATAATAAAACTAATTCCAACTCTTTCCCTAATAGCTCAAACATTTATGAGCAATTGGCATTCAATACTATGATTCTGAGTTTTATTTCTTGCTATATAGTGATATTATAAATTAATATTGACCCTTTGCCAAAACAAACATTTAGCTTTCATTTTTAGGTTGTCTCCTTTGTTTCCAAACATCCTAATTCCAAACAATGATAATGTCGAAGGTGCCATTAATTGAATAATTATGGAATAATCTCAAATGCAAAGTAGGAATTACTAACACCATAGTCTATAAAGTCCATATCTACCATATTCCTTCCCTTATAGTTCTCTTACACTTGGTTTTCAATCTTGACTGTGCTAAGTTGATCCTTCTATGCCATTTTTCTTCCCTCCACTTTGACTAATAAATTTTTTTTCATTTATGATTCAATTCCTTCATCTGCTGTGTTCTTTCATGATCTACCAATCTTCTAGCAACAACTTGGGTGGTATAAATAAGAAAGGAATTTACATAATGTTCTTCATTTTTTTTGAATAAGACTTCTTTCACACAATGCCATAACCCAGTGTTTCCATAAACTGTATAAGTAACTAGAAGTGTATGTCGTGTACTTGCATCCCTTTTAATAGGCAAGCTCTTAATTGGTTTATGTATTTCCGCTGGCATTTTTGCTTACCATAGTGTTCAACCTAAGATGAAAAATAGTACACTTGAATGAACCTCTTAAAAAATTTCATCTTCTTTATTACAAACCTTTAATTAATAATAAATACATAAAAATATATTTTGAATTAGTTTTACTAGTGGCATTAATTTGGATTTATGAGGCATAAATGTAATGTTATCATATAATTATTTCATAAATGATTTTATTAATTTATTAACTTTTTTTTGTAATTTCAAGTCATAAAAGTTAACTAAGCTCATATGCTAGCAATGAGTTTGGCCAAGTTACTATCTTAATACATTTAAGGAAAGTTAAGTTAACCATATTTCAGCAATAAATTTGGTCAAGCCATTGTTTGGGTACATCAAAAGAATTAAAGCTAAATTTTGGAACTTCTTAAACTCCTTTCCACTACAAATTGAGGTCTAAGCTAACCATCCAACATACCTTTCCCTTACTTAAGCCTTGCATTTATTTCTCATACTTCCTTTTTTGAAATTTATGAGAATGCTTTACAAGCTAAGCTAAAATTTTTACAAGGTTTGAGATGATTTTCTATATGTAGTGTTTTTATTTTTCTACCTTTATTATTTTCCAAGAGTTATAAAATTTATAAATTAGTTTATGTTCAAAGATTTTCCTTATCTTTAGTTTATTTTATAATCTAGAGATTATGTTTTTCAATCTTATATAAATTTAGTCATACTCTTTTTCATATGGAATTGTTTAAATATAATTGTTACTAGTAGAATTATTTTATATGTTAATCCTCTATTGCAATATTGCCAACTTAGCATATTGTTAATTTTAGATAATGTAGAAGATATTCTTATATGTTTTAAACTAAAGAAAGTTTATTGATATCTAATGTAATCATATGTTCTATATGCTTTAAACATATGTTCTATATGTTTGAAATCTGAAACAACAATTAAGATATAATTAAATCAAATGAGGGAATAATATAAAATATAGTAATGACTCTCAATGCTTTATTTTCATCTTATAGAATTTTTTCCTATATTTAAATTCTATGCAAATTAATTTTTCTTATAAAATCTCATCATGCAATCTAAATATTTTGTTTTAAGTTTTATTCATTAATTAGTTTCGTTATGTTCTTCTAGGATTGACACTTAAATTTATACTACAATAGTCGTAATATGTTTTAAGCATAATCAATGACTACAAACACTCAAAATTGCCTAAAAAGTGACTTCATTTGGTTTAAACCCCTCCATTTCCATCTTATTGAAAAGCTTAATAGCATTTATTGGTTGTTGATAAATGCCATGACCTAAAATCATAGTTATCCAAGATTTCACATCTTTAATCTCTATTCACTAAAAAATTTCCACAATCTTATCTATAAAACCACATTTTGCATACATATCAACAAAAGCAATTCCAAAAACTACATTAGATTCTAATTTTTCCTTTTCTAGATAATGTGTTATGTATTTTCTTACGTGTATAACTCTAGATGGTGGGCAAACATAAATTAACACTGCTATGGTGAAAGAATTAGGTTTCATTCTTTAATGTTTTATCTATTGTATTAAAGACATTGTACCTTCTACTTAGCCATTTCTTGTGTAATTTCTTATTAAACAATTCCACATAATGACATTCTTTTCAACTAGTCCATCAAGACCTATGCATGCCAAACAAAAACGTCTTATGTTTTCAAACATGTCAATCAAAGTAGTAAGGATATTTAAATTCAAATAATGCTAATTCTAACAAAGTGTCCCTAAATGACATTTCCTCTAAAAAATTTAAAATATTGCAAACAACTAAAAAAATCTCAAGGTAATGCTAACACTAATTTTAACTTTTAGCTCACATCTTAACATTTTCCTAAATAAATCTAAAACCATAATTAGGCTAAAAAATTTGAAGATAATCGTCTATTAAAGTGTTCCACAACATTATATCATTTTGTTTAGGAACCTCATCAAACAACTAATGTGCATGTTCAATCCTTTTGCAAACATAATAAAATTACAAAAAGGATTTTTTTTTTCAAATCAATAAATAGTCTACCCCCAAACATCATTACAATGCCATAGATCTTTTAGCTAATTCCAATCTTGGATGCTTAACCATGAACTTTGAGTATGGTGATGAATAAGAATTGGTCTAGCATAAAAATTCCTTTTGCCCTAAAGTTATTGAAAATTACAAAAGCTTACCTTGGATTATCAGTGTTAGCATAACTTCTAAACATTGTATTGAACATAAAATGTTATACACTTCCTATAATTTTAGAATTTATTATCATAAAAAAGGATCATTGAAAAAAATTTACTAGTATTAAATATTGGAAAACTAAATGAAAATGGATAAATTTTAATAAGTAAGCTTATGTGAGATTAGAAAAGGGAAATTTCAATTAAATTGGCTGAGAAAAGATAGTAAAGTAAAAAGAATGTGAGTTTGGAGGAATTTTAGGGTGTAATACTAAAAAATGTCCCTATCTTAATTTTTTAAAGCATCAATCTTCCTTCTCTTTTCTCATTTTCATAAACCTCCCACTCTTTAACATCTCATCTTCCTCTTTTCCTCCTCTTATTTTATTCTAAAATCTAGTAAGAAAAGCACTAATTCTCCTTAATTTATTTATACAACTAAGGCAACAACATCAAAATCATTTTCTATACCAAGTTTTCTTTTGATTTTCTTTTTAGAATTAGAGAAATCCAAGTGATGAGTTTATTGATTATGAGTGATTCACTATTAAATTTATCTTCCTTATATCTCCTTTATACTAGGTGAATAATCATCCTAATCTAAATTGCATGATTTTGTTGAAATTTATAGTTTGAGGATATTTTTAGGTTTGTGTGATTTCTGCTATAAATGATAAGATTTGTGATGATTAAGTTGCTCTAATGTCATAAATGAAGTGTTAAATGAATGAAATGATGATAGGATAAGTTATTATTGAGAAATAAATGAATGAGATTGCATTAATGGTAGCTTAAACAGTATTTTTGAAACTAGAATTTCAAGAAAGTTAAATAGTAGTCAATTATAGCCTAAAAGAGCTACTTTTGGGGAACCTATAGTTAACTATAATAGGATGAGTTAGCTTTAGAAAATTATACTCAACTATATAGTTGACCATGGCCAAAAAACTTGCTATCCAAAAGGCCAGTAGTCGAATATATAGTTAACTATTGGACAAGAACTTTGCCTTTGGAAGTCTATAGTCAATTATGACCTATCTACTAGCTGGCTTACAATCAATTACATAGTCAACTATAGATAGGTTTCAAGTGACCCATTAAGTACATAGTCAACCACACCTAGAGAACTGACTTTTGAATTGCTATCATAGTAAACTATAACCCCTGCTTCTTTGATAATGATTCTCTAAGGGAATATTTGAGATGAAGATGAGCAGATATATTAAAACCCACATGTTTAAACATATAAGTAAGATAAATTGAGTAATAAAATTATGCTATGAATTAAGAAGAGTAATTTACACATTATTAAGGATAGAAGGATGATAGAATTTAATATGATTATTTTATGCCTTATGAATGAATAGTATTAAAAGATAAGAAAGAATGACTTAAGCTATGAGAAATTTTGCTAAAGGAAATATAAGAAATCAAATCCAATAATTTGATAATTGTTTGTGAACAAATAAGGCAAGTTGTGAAGGGATATTAAAGTTTGTAAAGGGAAAAAGATGACTTAGGAGATATAAGGAGATTTATTTATTGATTATGTATCAGATTTGCTTATATTTGCTCTTGAAATAAGACTGCATAATAAATTAATGACGATGATGTGATGAATTGGATTTATGAAGGCCAATGAGCCTTATTTGCTATATATGAAACATAAATTGAGATATTAAAATGAGTAATTATGGAAACATAGGAAGGTAAATTCTAGTCCATAAAGATTACACTAAATCCTCACCTTTTTATTTCATTCATATTAGAATGCTTTCCTTACTAAGCTTGGATTTACTCTTCTATGTTTTTATTTGTAGATTTGTAGATGGAACTCCCACTACCACCTTCCCAAACTTAGGCTTACCAGAAACCATGTGAGTTGGTTTGGCAACATAAGATGTTTTGCTAGATTAGTGTCTTAAAGCCTTATTCTATATAGGCTAAAGGTAAAAGACTCATAAAATATATCGTGTAAGCTAACTAAGTTAGCTTATCCTTATGCTAAGAAATTTATAAATAAAATTAACTACTTTTTATATAAATGCTTTTGCTATATGAAATGCCTAACTTTTGTAAATGCTTAGGAATATAATGAATGAATTATGATAGATTGGTGGAAATTGGACGTCAGATTCCACACTAAACATAACTAGGGTTGGGTCATGACATATAAATGATTAAGGTTATCTATAAATTTGAAAATACAAGTAGCATATTTCTTATCTTGAATGGTAGCTTCCAAGAGCTTACTTAAAGTGGAAAATAAAAAGCATTCCAAACTAGTATCAACTATGTAATAGTGAATTTAATGGATTTTGGATGCCTTTTTACATGATTTAACAAAAAAAAACTCATATTTCAATACAATGCAACCATTAAGTAAGAATTCACGTTGCAAATTTTAGGTATTCTTTAACAGTTTGACTATGACACAAAGTTATAAATAAACTATAGAGTGTTGATAATTAATAGTTAGATGTTGCTTCTTTCTTACTAATGATTACCTACATGAGATATAGCCATTAGTCTCAATTACTCACTAAAAAAGCCACTACATTGAATAAGTCTCAAGTTTTTGGTTCATAATAAATGAAATTTTGGTGAACCTTTTTTATAATCATCTTAAGAAAGTATATGCATATATAGAACTATAGATGGAACCAATAAAAGAAATAGAATAAATGAAAGTTTCTTAGAAGAAAAGAAATAGAATAAATAAGAATTTTCATATTATTAGAAAAATATAAAATGTAAGTGGTTTTATTTGATTACTTGTATAATGCTTTGAATTAAATAAATAGGTATGTATACTCACTCAAAATAAATCTTTGACAAGTAGTTACATAAATTTTATTCAACAAAAATTTATAATTCTTTTCACATATATAATATATACTACCATACAATAAACTCATATATAAATTTAAATGAAAGACATAAATTTAAACATATAATGATTATAAAATTTTTATTTCTAGTATTCATATCTTATATGGTAAATTTATTTCCCTTGAAGTAACAATAATATTATGCTTAGAAGTGATAAGAAATAAAATATGGAGTTCATAATTAGGCTAGTATGCATAAATGAAACCTATTTCTCCTTTGTGAGTAAGAATTCTTTATATTCTATTAGTTAATGAGTCAATTTAATTAATTTGAAAATATTTTTCCTAGGAATTATCTCTTATTTATCCATATTTATAGTTGCAAAAATTAAGATTACGAAGAATATTTTATTTATTTATTGTGTGTTATGTGGTGTAAAAGAACATCCACTATTTTAGTTGAAGTTGTTTTCACTTGTCATTATAATACTATCCATTATTTTGTTAATTTTCACATAAATATAACACAAAAGTTCTTTATTTCTACATAAATATATTACTTTTCTTTAAAAAAATATATTTTTCAATAAAATAAATTCACCATAAAGATAAGCTACTTATCTATGCAAGAAAATGCATAAACTTATCATTTTGCACTAACCCACTATGTCTTTCACATATTTCCTCATTGTTAGAATAATAATTAAATTAATCTCAAGCCTTAGAATAATAATGAAACAATCATAAGTTAAGACTCTATTTGGCACAAGCATTTAATAAACTACATAATAATTAATAAATTAGTTAGTAACTGATAAATTAATTGAATATATTAAAAATATTTGCTAAAAATTAGTTGAAAAATATAAAACGACATAAAATAACAAGTTAATATTAATAGACATATGAATAAAATTAATTGAAATTTATTTTGAAATAAATTATATTAATATAATTAAAATATTAAAAATAAGAATATAATTACATAAAAATTAATTAATTATATTTATGATATTACAAATTTATTATTCACAATAGTAATATAATAATCTAAAATTTAATTAATTATATTTTATGACATCACATATTCATTTATATTGAATTAATAAGGATATATCATATATTTATTTCTATAGTTAGGATATAGATTATCATTTAATTAAAAGAAGGTGTAAATTTGAAAAAAAATTAAAAAAATAACTAGCTTATAAGCTATAAATTGCCTTATAAAGTTTATCAATAAGTGCTTATTTTTTCAAATAAGTTAGTGCATTTAATTAATAATTATTTCTATTTCTACCTACAATTTCCTAAAATTTAATTTCCTTACAATTTCCTAAAATGCCTATCATATAATGTAAGATAATGTCTCTTATAAAGTGCAAGATAAACTTAACATTTCTTTGGATTTTCATAAAAGGGATAGCATCCCTTTTTCACCTAATCACATTAACTCTTTACTACAACTCTTTCAAAATAGCAAGTTTCTCACGGCTATTAACTTCATATTAGTCTCATGCTTAGTGATTTTCATTAAATCTATTAGCTTGTTAGTTAAGTAAAAGCTATTCAATCATTAATTTTGATATAAAAGTTATTAATCCTAGTAATACATGAAATATATTATCATCATACACGATTAGTCTCTAAAACTGCATTCATCGAACCTTGAGATTGTTTAGTTGTAAAAAATCTCACACTTAAGTCACACCAATAACTCTCTTTAGTTGCTCAATGCCTTATCCTCATCTATGCTAACCACTCATCCTTAACAATATGTTATTATACAAATATCAACTTATTACCAAGCCATCATAAATCATAAGGTTAATTCATGTTATGACACAATTAAATGTCTAACTAGTATGAACCTTTAAAAAAAACTATATAAAAATTATAACTCAGGTAAACAACATACTCCCATAACCATTATCTTATTTTATCATGTTTATGCTTATACCTATGTATGCCCCATTAACACCTAAGATCTCTTTCATTCTTAATCAAAGATTCATATACCACCATATTTCAAAATTCTAATTCTTTTAAATTAAGCTTATCCAAATAAGCTTCCCATCTCACACTAACAATGTATACCAAGTTTAATGATGATAATTATTACTCACTAACCCATAGCTACTACTAAAAGAAGAACCAAACCTAGCATTTCTCACATAATAAATTTCCTTGACTTAATCACAATAGGGGTTAAATGGCTAACACATTCAATACAACCTACAAGCTCTTAACTTCCATGCCAAAATCCATAATCTTAATTACTTTGACTTTATATTCTCTATCTCCTTAATTATAAACTCATATCTCACTACTCATTAACTTTAACAATTGATTAAAAGACCTTACAATATATAGGATTACAACACATGTCTCCACCTACTTATGTGCATAACCTTTAAATTTCCCTATACTCACATTTATCCTAAGTTCTTACCTATTTTTAGGCAAAAATAACATAATACTAATAAGAATTCTCATATTACTATGGCTTGTCTTAAATTTACAATTTAAACTAATGGCTTCCATGCATGAAACATATAAAAATTTATTTAGTCAAAATATAATTCAATCTAATCTTTCACATCTTGAAATATTAACACTTTTAAGCTAATTTAAAGTTTAATCCAAACCCAATAGACCATATCTTTTATAAGGCCTTCTAACCATGTGACCTCCTTTTCTTAAATAGATTGGTAGTAAATTAACTCAAGATGCTAGTGTTTCATCTAAGCAATAACTCATGTTGCTACTAAAGGTCTAATTAATTACAAGACTTAGATATCCCACCACTAATGTGAAAATAGGGTTACCTAAGAAAATTCATACATAAACCTAGTATATTCAATGGATTTGCTCAAAGCATAAACATGCAAAATAAGAATAACTATCTAATTCCTTTACTAAATTAAACTATTAATCTAACATCTTTCTATATCAATTCAATCACAATAGATACTCATAATAAAGGTATCAATAATTAAAGAATGATAATAAACTCAAGTAAAAAAAAGTCACTTTAATCATTCTTAATTACCAATAGGTGAAAGTGGCCGATAGAAAGTTATGGCATATATATGCAATGGCTGCCCCATCTATGGTCTTTGATAGTTGCTAGCCAACTATTAAGGACTTGGTATCTCAAATTACTCACTTAAACAATTAGAGTTTTCTAAATCATGCTTTCAAATAAAATGTTTTCTTATACCCTAGATAATGTTCTAATACTAATTTTGTCATAACCCATCTCACATACATAATTGGTGTAAGGAGTTATTATGAATGATGGCTTACTAGCCTTTCCTAAAAAATATTTAATGTAATGTTTCATATGCTATCATGCCTTTTTTCCTAAAAAGTATATGGTTATCAAAATCAATTATGAAATGTATTGATAAACTATCATGCAAGACTATTTTAACTATCCTAATGCTTACTTTAATGCTAAAATTATTGAGTAGGATTGAATGAAGAAAGAAAAATGAATTCAATAAAGTCTAAAAAAGGTTATTCAGATCTTGCTAAAGTAAAATAGAATTCTCCCTTCTTTACAACTTTACTATAGGGAATTAAGATGCACAAATTGAATATCCATGTATATGGAAGTATGCACAAATTGAATATCCATGTATATGGAAGTAATGTTAATTCTTATATATATTATCACTATTAAATTAAAATCACATTTTGTTTTCCTCTAACAATTAAATCACATAATTCAAATGTAGTATTCAATATCAATACATAAGAGAATGGTGAGTAAATTATCATAACTCATATTAGTAATGATCGGTGTACAGTCACCCTTAAAGGTAATACCTATTCAAATAGTTAGAAGAAAGAGATCTTAACCATAAGAAATTATAAACAATCGAATCATAAATAAAGATAATCCTCTTTGTCGACTCCTTTCATCCTTATACCTCATAATCCTAATCTTATCCCTCTAAAGTTAACATTATCCCTTCACAATTGGGCACATAAATCTAGTGTATAAGTAACAATATAGGTATTAATGCCCTTATATCATCATTCTCAATAATTTCATAATTCCTAACATAACAGTGACATCTCAACTAATATTTCAATTCTATATCCATAGTACAAGCATTCATATTCATATATACATAAACAAGATCAAAAGTAACTTAACAATTCAAACAAAACTTAAAATTAGAACTTCAAGGTGTCAGAGAAAATAAAACCAAATTACGTAACTTCATTCCTTTTATAAGCATAAGTTTATACATTTATTTTACTCTCCATTATTCATATTAATGCTATTTGTCCTTATCTTACATAGGCAAAAAGTTACAATGCTTTTTTATTCTATAAAATATATAATAATATGAGGAAACAAGACAACAATTGACTATATACTCGACTATGGGTGTTTAAAGAAGAACTTTGCCATCTATAATTGACTATAAAAGTCTAAAGAGCAACTGTGCCAAAAATAATTAATTATATAGTCAACTATGTTTATCTATAAAGCAATCTTAATAGGTGTAGTCAACTATATCAGCTTAGAGAATAACTTTATTAGGCATAGTCAACTATATAATTAATTATAACTTGACAATTTATAATTTTTTTTTGAAAAATCACTATTTATTCATAATAAACAACTTTGAAATCTTATTCTTAACTTATAATCTCATAACTAAACTATCAAAACTCATAAAAACTTTGTTCAAAAACTAAGATCCATCATTAAAACTTCAAATATAAGAGTCAAAACACATATTTCATATAAATCCTTAAAATCCTATAAAAGTTGAATTTGTGTAATTTAATGAAATTTAAATTAAGATTTAGGTAGAATTTACTTGTAACTATTAAAAGAAAAGCTTGGAATGCCAAATAAGATAAATAAAATCTTTTATGAATAAAAAGAAATGGAATTGGAAATAAAGCTCTTTTCCTTATCTTTTAAGCTTTGGAGACTAGGCCTCATAAAGAGAGTGGGTAAAAAAATAAATAAGGAAATAAAGAAATTGAAAAAGTGTTTATGAGTAAATTGGGGAAATAAGATGAAGGACAAATTAGGAAAAGTGATTTTCCATACCCCGATTCATCATCTATTTTTTTCTATTTCTAAATCCCTTCAATTAAAATTACTCACAAATTCTTCATCTTTCTTCATATATTTTACCCCAATTAAGTTGTAAAAGTTTTAGTATGTTCTCTTTTAATGAAGTTTTCAGCACATTTATTTCAAATGCCTTCCACACTATTTTTTTTAAAAAATTTAACATCTTCCTCTATATAAATTCTTATAGTCTAAAATAAGTTAGTAAAATGAAAATAAAATTTTTTAAAATTCTAAGGGTATGACATCACTTTTTGAGTTTACCATATTGTCATTAATAAAAATAATTACAAAATTGTCTAAGAAAGGCTTGAACACTTATTCATTATGTCCATAAAGGCCACTAGGGCATTAGTTAATCTAAAAAATAATGCCAAGAATTCATAATGGTCATAACACATCCAAAAGGTTGTCTTTAGGATATCTTATTTTGTAAATTTTTAAATAATGGTAACTTGACCGCTAGTTTATCTTTGAAAAGTATTTCACGCCTTGTAATTGATTAAACAAATCATTTATACAAGGAAAAAGGTACTTATTCTTGAAAGTAACTTTGTTCAACTAATAGTAATCGATACACAACCATATGGATTCATCCTTCTTCTTAACAAATAATACTGGAGCTCTTCAAGGTGATAAGTTTAGGCATAAAGGCAAAGCTACCTATTAGGCTTCATGGGTTAAGCCCTCCTAAAGTAAAATCCTTTTTATGTAAAACATGTATTAGTAAACTAAAAATAAATAAATCCTTTTGGCCTAACCCATCATAATCAAATAAAGTTTTTTAAATGGCTTATGGCTTAAACCTTCTATTTTAGATTTATGAATTTGTGGATAGAATAAAAAATAAGAAAAATACAAAGGCCTACCACCTTTAGCTTTTGCTACAAGCTAAAGAAAAAGCAATTTGATTTCTTATTTTTGAAATCTATTTCTCCTATTTCTTTGTCTCCTTTTGAAGAAATTTCTACATCTTACTTTTACCCTTTTCATTCATTTGCTCTTCTATCTCTATCAAGGTTAGAAGAAATAGTGCTTCAGACCATTGAAAGAGACACAAAAATATTAAAGAAATGTAATTTTTCAACTTTTTACTCATATTTTTATTTTTTCTTTTTTATGAGCTAAAATCTTAAATTTTGTGATGTTTCTCACTCTTCTTCATTATTTAGCTAAATTATTTTTAATCCATTTATTGCATATTCATCTAATAAGAAATAGTTTTTGAATTTTTACTTATTTTAAAACCCACTTCATACAATATTTTATTGGTTATTCATCTTCAATATTTAATACAGAAAGTTAAAGCCATAGTTCAAAAGGCTAGAATTTACTACTTTGTTGATTTACTCTTGTTTATTATGTATAAGAAACAAAAGTGAAGTATTATGTTTAGACTAATTATATTTGAATTTCCATTCGATGAAAGTGAATATTTATTGCATAAAAATTCACATATTTTTATCTAATTTTTATTTACTCTTATTGTTTATAACTTATTAATATTATTACTACTATTATGTGTGTTGTCATTTTTTAGTTCTTAACAATAGAATAAAAATTAATTTAATTTTATACAAGTAAATTTATAATATTTATTTTATAACTTTATTTTTTAATTAAAAGATTTTAAAATTTTTAAAGCTTATATAGGCAAGTTAAAAACTATTGACACTTATTTTAAAAGAGACAAAGAATATGTTGATGCTTTTGCAATTGATTCACTAGATGTTAATGCTTCCATTCCAAAAAATCATGACTCAAAATTACAATGAATCGATCACAAAAAATGGGTGCTTTTCATTTAAAATGTGACCCTAGATTACAGCTTATAATTTGGAGATTTCCCATGAATCAAAGAGATGAAGTGTGCTAAGTTTATCTTAAGGTAGGTTCATATTAACTTAATCTTGCTAATAATAAATTTTCCGATTATGGTAATTAATATCATCAGTTTGAATCTTCTTAGTTTCAATTGTAACCCTCTTGGTTAGAATATTCTCCTAGTAAAGATGCCATTTATCTTTTACCATGCTATTTCTTTGGTAAGCCACATTCAATTTGTCCAACTTCTAATGCATTCTAGAGGATGGTTTCAAAAATTGGAAGAAGATGGAGAAAATTGTTTTCTTTTGACTCACGTTGGAAAAAATCCTAATTCCTCACATCATAAAGCTATGAAATCTTGTGATGATTTGTTGAAACAACCATACATATTGATAGGATTATTATAAAGAAGTTATCAAAAGAGATTAAGAATAATCGTCTTAAACTTAAAGCTTTGATAAATTGTATTAAATGGTTAACATTTTAAGCTTATGATTTTAAAGGTCATGATAAGAGTGAAACCTTAAATAATTAAGGAAATTTCATTGAAATGTTGAAGTTTATTGGTTTTTACAATGAGAAAGTTTAGAAGATTATTTTGGAAAAATGTTCCATTCATTTTTAGGTATATGTTTAGTTATGTTCAAAAAGAAATCTTTCATATTTTTGCAAGTAAGAAAAAAAAGTCAATAAGGGAGAGATTAGAAATGCTAAATATTGCATCATCATTGATGAAGCTTGAGATGAATCAAAAAAGAACAAATAGCTATTGTCTTGAGATTTACTGATGAAGATGGAGGCATTCAAAAGTGCTTCTTTGATCTTGTACATGTAGTTAACACTAGTGCAATGACTTTGAAAAAAGAGTTAGTATTAAATCTTTCCAATCACAACCTCTAAAATAAAAGCATTAGAGTCTAAGGATATAATGGTGCTAAAAATATGTAAGGTGAATGGAATAGGTTACAATTAATGAATATGCACATTATGTCCATGGCTTTGCTCATAGATTACAATTAACATTAGTTATAGCCTCAAAAGAAGTGGTTAATGTGCATGAATTTTTTTCATAATTAACTATTATTGTGAATATTATTAGTGCTTCTTACAAAAGAAATAAATGATTACAAGAATCCCAAGCAATTGAAATTGCAAATATGATTGCTATCAATGAACTTGAAACAAGTAGAGGGCTAAAACAAGTTAGAAACTTGCAAAGAGGTGGAGATACTTAATGGAGTTCATATTATCATTCAATTAGTAGCTTGATAAGAATATATGGAGCAATATCTACTATCATCAATAATATCATTGATGAAAGAGCCACTTATTCACAAAAAGGTAAGGCTTTTATTGTAAGTAAAATATTACCATCATTTGGTTTTTCTTCTATCTTGCACTTAATAGGTGAGATTATAGGCATTACAAATGATCTTTACCTAGCATTGTAACAAAAATTGTAAGATATTATAAATGCAATTAGACTCATTTCTATAACAAAACCTTTACTTGAAAAATTAAGGGAAAATTGTTGGTTCAATATTCTTGAGAAAGTGAAAAAGTCTTATGAGAAACACCAAATTAGGTCTCTAATATGGATGGATAATATATCTTAGGTAGAGGCTACTTTCTCTAATTAAATGTAGCTATAAAGTGTCATTATTGAGGTGATATGTTTTTAGTTGATATAAACTCCTAATTATAAAAGTTAAATAGTAAATTTAATAAGCAAATAGTGGAACTTCTAACTTCAGGCTTTACATTAAATCCCAATAAACATTACAAGTCATTCAAAATTAGAGACATTTGCAAGTTAGTTAAGAAGTTCTATGCACAAGATTTCTCTAAGCAAGAGTGAATTCATTTAAGGTTTCAATTGCAATATTATGAGATTAACATGCATAAGAATCAAGATTTTCAAAGTATTGAGGCACTTTCTAAGTTATTTCAAAGATTGGTGGAAACAAGAAAGTGAAAGATTTATCACTTGATTAATAAATTGATTCATCTTGTTTTAACTCTTCTAGTATCTACAAGAACTACAAAAAGAGGCTTTTTAACAATGAAAATAATCAAGTCCTAACTTCAAAATAAAATAAGTGATGATCTTCTTATGGATAACTTAGTTATTTATGTTAAAAATGATATTGCTAAGACTTTTAGCATAAATTCAATGATAAATGAATTTCAAAGTATTAAAAAAATGTTGAGTACAACTTTCTTGAAGGACAATTATAAATCTTTTCATATGTAAAATTATTAACTCTTAAATATTTAATTATTGTTTAAATTTTACATATACTTTTTATATGATGTGAAGTATTCTTTATTTTTCACCCTTAACAAAAAATGTCTAGCTTTGCTTGTGTAGATCAAAACTTTATCTACTAAGTCCTTTAATTGTTCCTTTAATTCATTCAACTTAGTTAGAGCTATTTAGTATGGTCGTATGGAGATTGGTTCTATACAAGGAGCCAAATCAATATAAAATTCAAATTCCTTATCTGATAGCAACCTACGTAATTCTTTTGAAAATATATCACGGAACTCTTGCACCATTAAGACATTACTAATATTCAGGATTGGCTAGTTTAAGTTTTAAATCAAAACTAGATAAGTCATACATCCTTTTGTAACAAGCTTTTAAGATTCAATACTCGTGATCAAACTAACAGCTTCTATTAATCTCTCTCACTAAAAATTAATTAGTGAAAACTTTTTTATAGAAAAGGTAACAAATCTTTCAAAATAGTTCACACAAGCATGATATTTTGACAAGCAATCCATTCCTAACATCGCATATAGTCAATCATTTCTAACAAAATTAAATTGGCAAGTAATACATGTTTATGAACATACATAGGATAAGATTTTATCATATGGGTGGCTATTGGGGATTTGTCAACTAAAGTTATCACAATTAAAGGTGCTTTCATGGTTTTAAGAGGTTTATTTAGTAAAAATGCAAATTATTACATTTTAAATGTAGAAAACATAGTAGAAAAATAAAATTTTCCAAAATATATTAATGGATCCATGTGATAGAAATATAAATCAATTTTAGGATTTATACTTTTGTAGCATTTAGAATTGAGATAGTGGATTCTAATTCAATGGACTCATAAACACAAGTACAAATTATGTTTACTTATGATAGACATGAATACTCTAGTCATGAACATTGTACAAAGGTTAAAGTCTTTACGATATCCATATAAATAGTAAAAATTTTCGATCAAATAAGATAAAGTTGCTTTCTTTTCTAATGCATTACTAGTTACCACTCTTTTCGGTATTCAAGATTACTCTCTAAAAGGCTTTCATAATCAACCCCTAGGTTTAACCTATCTTATAGGAGAACCACTAACCATAATAATTATTAATATTAAAAGTCCTTAACACATATTCATGGCTATAAATTTTATTAAGGACACTAAAGCTATTAATAATGTAAATAGAAAACCATGTCCCTTGAAATTTTACAATTAAGTGAATTAAAACTCTTTTAAAATTGAAACCATAAATTTCATTGAAGACATTAAAACCATTCATATGTGAATAAAAACTATATCCTTTGAAATTTCACTATTAAATGAATTTAATTTTTTAAACAATTAATTAATCCTTTGAAACCATAAATTTTATTATGGACATTAAAACCATTCATAATGTCAATAGAAAATAATGTCCCTTTAAATTTCATCATTAAGTGAATTGAAACTCTTTTAATAAATTTGAATTAACTTTTAAGAAAAGAGATAGTCAGGCTTTGATTATTGAACATGCCTAATAATGATTTTAGTTAATAATTAGCCCATCTTAGGCCTAATCATATTAGACCTATCCTAATTAGGAGCTCTAGTATCATAAAAATTCCTAATTACACTATGAATCTAATATTTGACTCACTCTTTTAGGAGTAACCTTATAGGTTCTCATTATATTGATAGTAATCTTAAAATCCTATTTTTGTATCACAAATAATGAGTGGTATCTAGTAATATATTATTATCACCCTAGTAATGAGAATGTTAATGATTCAACATACCTTTTTCCATAACTAAAGGTGTACATGGGCCGGGCCGCATAGGATTTGGATCAAGCCAGCCAAGCTTAATTATATAAAATTCAAGGCCCGAACTCGACTCGACATGTTTATGTTTTAAAAAATTTGGACCTTAACTAGCCCGATTATTTAAATGAAAAGCTTGAAGCCTAGCTTGAAAGCAAGGAAAAAATAATTTTCTTATTTTTCAATAAAAAATAAATTTTTAAAATAAAAAATATATATTAAAAAAATAATATGATATTTAAATATATAAAATATTTAATTATATTAAATTAATATTTTTACATTAAAAATAATTATATATAATTATATTTTTCTATTATATAATTATATTATTAAAAATAAATTAATATAATCGAGTTAAGTCGAGCCTATCGAACTTTTTTATCTTAGCCTGAGTTTGGCCCAATTGTTAATCGAGCTATAAAAAAGTCCTAACGGGCCTATCAGGCAAAGAAAAAGAACCCAAATCCTATATTTTTTTGAACCAACCCACTTGGCCAATGTATAGCTCTATCCATGACCAATGTTTCATGTGATTTATTTCTTTTTGTTTGGATATCCTAATCATACTTAAGGGATGAAATATGTCACCATCTTTATAATTCAATCTATGTCTTTCTTAATTCAAGTAGACTAACTTAAAATAAGTGAATCAATATTATATATAAGTTCATTTGAGTATGGTCATGCCTTTTATACTTTTCTTAATTAAAGGGCTCACGTATATCTCTTCTCCAATATAGGAAGGTGAAAAGTCAAATCCAAATCTATCACATCCCTTTACATGATTTGTGGTATACCTAATCATCACATTTTAGGCTAACCTTATTATAAGTGATATTAAATAGCATTAATGTATACGATTCTTTATATAAGAAACTATAGTGATTTCAAGTCAAATGGACCATAGACATCATTGTCGCTATGAGACATGCTTAAACACTCACATAGTGATCTATATAGCATTCTCATAGCAAGCCTATCCAATATATTTATTTTATAATATGTATTTATGTATTAACTTGATATCTCATATTCATAACCATGGTTATCAATTAATGTAGATACTAATCTCAACATATTATTATTGTCCTTATTTACAATAATACTTTACTAGAGACATTTAATAATAATATTAACTATTCTAAAGACAATTATTATATTTACTATATTTACTTATATTACATAAATATAACATTAAATATAATAATTGAAATGTCTTTATAAAGAAAAAGTAATATAATATATACTTACAATCATTATATGATCAATTTTAATAAAGTACATTAGCATAAATTTTTTAAGAATAAAAGAATAATTAGCATCGGGGTTAAACAATACCTTAATATAAATGTTATCAATCTTTAAAATACCTTTCACAATAGCATTTAAGCTTAAGGCCTCCTAACACATCAAGATAGAAACCTATACTTAACTCCCACTCTTTTTTTTAGTTTGATTATTAAGGTTAATGCTCTTTGTTAGTGTTGTTGGGTTTCCATGAGAATTGCAAGTGAAGTTATTAAGATATTATGGTGGAAAATTGAACAACTAGCACCTTGACTAGCAAATCTTTTAGGACATTCCCTAGCCTTATGCCTTTTATGTTAGTGTGTCTCCTAGAAGTCAATCATAAAGATGATTGCAATATTACATAATGTATTATATTTCATTTTGGTAATACAATTATTATATTTTATTTTATTTTATTTTGTGCAAATTATAACTTAAATATAATAATTATCTTTGGAATAGCTTTGTTATTCCTAAAATGTTCCTAGTCAAGTATTATTATAAAAAAAATAGTAATAATACATCAAGACTAACATATATAATGACTGATAATTATGAATCATGGATATATGACATCAAGTCAATACATGAGTACATTGTTAGTGAACAATGTACTGAACTGACCCACTATGAGAATACTGCATGGATAAATGTGTTATTAGTTATTCTTATATGATCACAAATGCGCATAGTCCTTTAAACTGAAGTCAATTCGATTCCCTACATGAGGAGTTACTCACTTTGATATTGTCCTATATCACCTTTAATCAGGATGACGAGTAAGACATTAATTGGATGTGTCATAAATCATGCAGAGGAAAGTGAGTGACGTAAATGGGATTTTGTTACTCTTGTAAAAAGAGAGATATCCTTAGGCCCCTTGATTGAGTGAGACTTAAAAACGTATAGCCATGCTCAATTGGATCAATATGTGATATTGATAATTTATTTTAAATCTACTCAGTATCAAGAAATACAAATTGAATATTGATGAGGATGACACACTCCATGCCTCCAGTTCGATTTGGATATTATTACAAAAGAGATTATGATGTAAAACGTTGATCATATATTAGGTAAATATTAAATCACAAATATTCTTACTACTTGAGTGGCAGTGATATATTGCTAGATACCGCTCACTGTCTATGACCCAAAATGAGTCATTATTAATGTAGTAAGAACCTACAGGGTCACACAAAAGAAGTAGGAATAAGATAAATTTTAATTAGGCTTTAGTTAGACTAAAATTAAATTAATTAAGCTTATTTTCATGCATATATATTATTATTAAGATAATAATAATTTCTCATGTAATATATATAATATTATGTGATATTATTTGATATTAAAGTAATATCAAATAATTACGTTATTAGATATTAGATAATTATATTATGAGATAATATAATTATCTAACATTAGATAATAATAGATAAGTCCTATCTCTCCTCATTCTTTCTAAGATAAGGATAAAGTGATAGTTATTTAGTATGATTAGGATTTTTGAAACATTATCCTAGTAGGATTAGGATTGTGACATGCCTTAGTTCTATAAAAAGGATTTAAAGGCAGTACATAATACACACGCTTATAAGCTTCATCAAATCCTAAAAATTACTCTAAAACATCCAATCCAATCCTAGTGAGAAAAACGAACCCTAGTAGCTTCGCTGAGGGGAGAGGTCATTGCTCACTCTGTGTGGATACTGTAAAGACATTGTACATTCAGACGGCATTTGATTCATGAATCAGTCTCTCAAAAGAAAGAACACAAATACGAGCAAGGTAAAACTCTAACCTTAATTTATGCCTTTTGCATAGTTCCTAGGTAGATTCGAATCAAAATATAAAAAATTCCGCTGTGTATGTTGATCCGTAACCTAACATTTTATGCCTACACTTAAAACATGGTCCATTAAATTTACTACAAAGATCATTATGATAAGACTTGCATTAAGGATATGATAGCACCCCTACTCCTATATTGTTTTATTAGTTTCTTTAATAATTAGATGGGGGATTGAAATGATTTCTTTGGCTTTTAGGATCCTTTTTTTCCTATTAAAAGTTCATTATATGTGCCATGAAATGATATTGGACCTAAAATAGGAACACCTCTGTCACTACTAAGGATTACTTAAGAAGACCTTCCTCTAGTAACTTACATCTAACTTAGGCTTTCTAACTAGCTTTTTTTCTTGCTTCTTATGAGCACCTCATGCTCCCTTATTTATTTATTTCTAAACTTTAACCTTAGTTCTTAATTTAAAGCTTGTTGATAGGTAGTTGTGTTATCAATTTGAATCCATTCTTGTAGCCCTTCAACAAATCTTTCAACCTTGACCTTTTTAATAGGGATCAAGTGACCAACATATATAGATAACCTAATAAATTAAGCATCATACTCAATGATGGAAAGATTTCCTAACTTCAGGTATTCAAATTCCCTAGCTTTAGCTTGTTGTATGCTTAAAGGTAGGAACTAATCTATGAAATTGTCTTGAAATATGACCCATGACAAGGGCCCTGCATAAGGATCCTTTTTCTCAACAATGCTCATAAATTAATAGTAAGAACATTGTTCAATTGGTATCCTACCAACTCTATTAATCAAAGCTTAAGACCCTACAACATTCTTTCATATCACTCAATTTGGTTAAGAAATGGGTAAGGATCCATAATTGAATTAATGCCAAAATATTTAAGGAAGCTTAGATTTGAGGAATTCTTACAAAATCTATTCTCAACACCCTTTTCAAGAGGGGTACACGTAGCCTCATGTTTATTCATTTGGTTTCTATCATTATTATGTTTTTTATGGTTCCAATGTTAATTTTATTCTCGATTCTGATTGAGAACTCCAGTTACCTGACTTATTGCATGAAATTTACAACCTAAAAAGGAGTTTTTGTTCGGTTTTTTCCTTCTCATGCCTATTACTTTAAGCTTTCAAATTGTTACACCCCTAAAATTATAAAATTTTTATATTAACTATTTATTTGGTAATTTTCATATATATATATATATATATTGGTAATTAGGAAATATTTTGAATAGATTTAGGGTAATTGTTTATTGTTAGAAAATGAAAGTTTAACATGAAATTAGGTATAATTAGATTAATTGCAAGGTATGTGAAATTAGATTTATGATAGGATATATAGAGGATATTTAAGGTGGACATTTCTTAAAAAATGCCCTTAATAGGCTTAAATTCCTAAGCCCACACTATTTCCTTATTTTTTCTTCTTCGTTTAGCTAAAAGTCCTCCCTCCCTACATTTTCTCATCAATTCTAAACTCCATTTTTATAAAAAAAAAATTATCAAAACCATCAAAATTATTAAAAGGATTTTTTTTCTTTCATCCCTTTAAGGTAACTCTACTAGATTCTTAATTTTTTATAAAATTATAGGTTTTAAGATAGGAATTAGGGACTGAAACCCTTACTTGGTTCATAATGATAAGAAAAGGTTCCAACCCTACTCCTTACGTCTTAATCTTCTCCATTCCTTCTATAAGTAGATAATTTGTTTACCTAGAAACTATAAAGAAAATATTAAATTTTAGCTTGATTGATAGTTAAATCCTAAATTGTTTGATAAATTGAGCTCAGGTGATGTTGTTATATTTAGATTATGTGAATTAAGCTGGAAATATTATGAATCATATGAAAATGTTACTAAATAAAGTATTATCCTCCATGTCAAGTTAAAGATTTAATTAGGTTAAGAAATTCTACATTCAAATAGGATTCTGGAGAACCTACAAATAATACTCGAGTGTAGTACTCAAGTACTTCCTTAAGAAATAACTGAAAGAAGTAGTATTTGAGTATTTTACTTGACTACCGAAAGCACCCATACTCTCTTCCTTCAAGTAGTCATGTATAATACTTGAACACTAGCCTATTAATTTAAGGCCATGTATTTAAGCATCATACTTAAATACATATGTTACCTTTGCTCTCTACCTCCATATACTTAAGTATACTACTTAAGTATAGTCCTTATTTTGGGAAAACATACTTAAGTCTTATACTCAAGTACCTTTTAATGTTTATAACAATAATAGAATTGTGAAGGATTAAAATGCTAAGGTGAGATATAGATATATATGCTAGATGATGACTTGACATTTTTTAAAGTTAAATGATGTGATTCGATGGTATGTATAAAAATATTGGTCTGTACGAAATGTTGAATTATGTTTACAAGAGTGATTATGATTGTTGAGTTAGGAGGTAATAAAACATGATAAGTTATAATGACAAAATATGAAGGGTTGTGAAATGTTGAAAGCTTGATGATGATGAGATATGATGTTGAAACATCAAATGAAATGATTATATCATATCCAACTTATACATTTGTGAATTGATAAATATCGGGAAGGATAAGGGTGGATTTGTGAACATATAAAATGGATCGAAAGCACAAGGCAAGTTAATTAATTAATTAATTAATTATTCATTTATTCATTTATCTATTTATTTATCAATAACATTCAAAATCAGGGGACTAGAATTATAATTGACAATGTTGCTTTTCTATTAATTATTATAAAGTGTGAAATATGTATATGAAGCATTGTTTATAAAATGAAATCTATATATATATATATATATATATATATATATATATATATATATATATATATATATATATATATATATATATATATATATATATATATATAAGTAAATTATATGTTTATTGGGACTTTGAATCTCACTATTTTTTAAAATCATTTTATAGATGTTCAGGTTGGAACTCCATAACCACTATCAATAGTTTAGGATTATAGTTATGTTATAAATAGTTATAATAGAGGAATCATGGGAATTTGTAGTTAATTTGTGATATTCTTAATATGCAACAATATAAATTTTATATAAATAATCTTTTGATAATGAAATGGAGTAATTAAACATAGTTAGCTTATTAATTATTATGTGATGGTATCAAATTAAGATTAAATAAGCTTAGGGATACTACTAATAAGATCTATGTCAATCAGGACTAGGTGGGTTATCACACAAACTTACGGATAATTCTTCATGGATGGGTTCATTAACTTGTTGGCTTCTTGTATTCATAATTAATTAAATATTTCTTAAACACTTGGAAACAAAACAACTAACTAGCAAGAAAATTTTAAAAGATGATGAACTCTACCACTAATATATCATATAAGTCATACATTCAATCGAAATGGCAATGGCGAGTCCCGAGTGTACTTATACCATTAGTACAATTTTGATTAATTTCTATATGAGTAATAAATAGATATAATCTTATGTAACCAATCCTAAGGCTTTATCCTATTAGAAAAATCCTAAACCATGCTCTAATACCACTTTGGTCATAACTTAGCCTAGGCAGTGACTGGCACAGAATCTAGTCCCTAAATTTCCATAAGACTTCTTACACTAAGATATCACTTAACAACCCATATAAGGTTTGGAATAAGTACTATATATTGATAATCATATCATGAAATACTTCCATTTAACTTAATAAGTTTTCACATAAAGAAGGAATTAGACTTGCTTGCAATTTTCATTGTTAACTTGAGAATAAGCAAGTTTCACTAGCACTTGCTTCAAGAATGCATAGCATTTATATTATTTACCCTAATATATAGCCTTTTACAAACAAAGTCCTTTTAAGGAATGGTTCAAAAATTAAATATATTTACAGTCAAAATATTTATTTTCTACTCAAGCTTACTAATGAAAGCTCTAAAGATCTATCTTTACTACAGTGGTAGTGCATCTATTTGCAAATCTATAAAATAAACATGGAAAAGTAAGTTCGAGACTTAGTAAGCAAACATTTTAGGAAAATATAATAATAATCTTAAACAAACTAAGCCTTACTAACTAAATTACTTTCCTTATACCTATCCCATATTTCACACTATCAAACAAATTAAAAACATTAGTGGTGCATGTATTTTGCATGAGAAAAATATTATAAGTTTCCATAGTTTATCATTTGAGTCAAGACATTTGCTATTATTTGGTAAAATACAATAAAAGAAAGCATATAAATCCCTTTGTAACTCTTATTCATCCTTATTGCTCAGAAGCTCATCTTTATCCCTCTAGGTTATCTTGATCTTTCATAAGCAAATTTTTAAATCTACTAAGAATGCCATATATTAAATAATTTCACCCTAATCACATATTTTGATACATATTTCCATAATCATACTCATAATTTAAATAAATTATAACACTGGGGAGTTACAATACCTTAAACATCTCTCTAGTGCATATATATGGACAAACAAATCACAATTAGCCTACAATAATTAATTTAATCATAAAAAAAATTTAACCTTTAAATTGATTCAAAATTTCTAATAAGTTTCTATAAAGCTTAAATTAATTGTGGAATTGATTCAATTTGGATAATATGATTTTGAAAGTTCTAAATTAATTAAGGAATCAATTTAGGTTGCTTAAATTTACTTTTGGAAAATATAAATTGATTTAGTGCAAGGTAAGTTGCCTTCTGACCCTTTTCAATTAATTCATCAATCAATTCTAATCCATCAAATTGTTCTATATAAGATGAATTAACTCAAAGTTGGAATTTCTACATTCTAAACTTGATGAATTGTTTCATGTATGTAATTCTACATTTTTAGAGAAAAATTATTATTCATTCACAAAGAAATTAGTCAAAAACCCATCTTTTAGGCCATTTTAAGTCATACCAACACCATAAAATAAATAAGCAACTATATATACACCAAATCCATCTAGAAATTTATATTAAATGACACTCTACATTAGTTTTACACTAATTTATGCAAACATACATAAAAATTTAACTTAAGTATACTTTAATCCTTTCAAATCACAAAAGAAGAAGCAAAATGTCTAGTCACAAATTATAAAGGAGACAGTAGTAAATCAGATTGAATGTAAGGTTGCTCCTTAACATCAAAAATCAAAAGTTAGGGTTTAAAGTTCCCAAACCCACATTTGGTCCAAAATCCTCAATTATTCAAAAATTAAAGTGAGAAGTAAAAGTGATATAGCATATAGGTTGGAAAGAAAAACTTCTTACCTTACTTGAATTTAAAAAAAAAAGGAAAGTTAAGGAATATTGAATTTGGTTTTTGGGAAGTTAAAAAAAGAGGAAAATGTGTATGAATTAGAGGAAAATGAAATATAAGTTCATGCTTAGGGAAATATGAAGGTAATTACCTTAAAGGCAAACTAGGAAATTATTTCTACAATATACTCCACACTCTTTTACTCATACCTAATCACACACAACCTCAAATAACTCTTACTTATTTATTTATAACCTAAGTTCCTTGAAAAAAAAATTATTTTCAAGCCTATTATTAAAAGTGCAAAATGGGCTTAATATTTATGGGCTTCATGGGTAAACCATAAGTACAGGGTATGGTAAAGGGAAAATTTTAGGTTCATTTACTTTGTGAGCTTAAACAATCTATTAATATAAAAAAGAGCTTATACAATCATAGACCATATGATCACAGGCTAATTGCAAGGTTTAGATTTCTTTTTAAAATTAGTTATAGCAACCTAATCCATTGTGGCTCAATTAAAAAACATTGAAACCTTATCCAATTAAAAATGCAAATAGTAGCCCACCCATCCAAATTCAACAAATAAAAAATAACCTAATTTCATTTTTTAAAATCAAACAAAAATATGAATTAAAAAATTACTAAATTAAATCAGTAAAAATTAAATGTCCCAATCTTAACTTCACTCACACACATAGACACTCTCAAAGCTTCCTTTTTGGCTCTTGATGTTCTGTTTTTCTATACCTAAGCACTAGATGAAGATACCAAGATAGTAAAGTAAAGTAGCATGTAATAGTGAGGCTAGGTAAGGTGATCCACAACCACCAATTAAGTATTACGAGCTACATTGGCTTATCAATATGGAGAGAAAGCAATTAACCTATAATGTTGGTTACAATCATAATTTTCCTAAAATTGATTTTAGTTTAGTCTTTAAATTTGATTTGTCCTAACTTTTTTTATTTTTCATTTTTCCTAAGTACTAATTGAAATCAAGTTTGGATTTTTTTTATTTGAATCTTCATTAATCTATTGCTTAAACTAGTACCTATGTTGAAATAAAAAAATTACAAACCTTTGCTATTAGAGCAATTTGATTGTCTTTATAATAAATGAGTTGTGTTACATTAATTTTACATATTTATTTTAATTGAAAATTTTGTTTCATGGTAACTAAGTTTGAACTAGTTGTCAACATATTCTTTAGCTTTTTGTAACTTCCATTACATTTATGAGCTAATATTTAATGATAATGAGAAATTTTGATTGAGGGACTAAATGTTTTGATATTGTTTGTTATTCATAAGACCTCAAAATTTTCTACTATCTAGTTTGTGTTTTTGTTATTGTGTTTTCAATTGTTTAGTTTATATTTGTATCATTGGTGTTTTTGGTGTTTCTATATCTAGTGTTTCTATCTCTATTTGATATTCTTAGCACCTAGTTTTGTTTTCTCTGTTTAGTTTATGGCTATCATTGCCAACTTCCTATGTTAAAAAGGTGTACAATATGAGATTAATTAAACAAGATTGTTCCTTAGTTCATAAAAAACAAACTAACTCAAATTTTGATGTTAAATGTCTAGTTGTAAATTGATAGGAAGTTTGCTTTAATTGTATATAACTTTTGTAGCAAGATAAGCTAATGTCATCAATTATTAGTTTGATTAGTAAGGTGTATTGATTAAGTTAAATAAGCTATGCATCAAATAAATAAATTGTGTATTTATAAATTAATAAGTATAAATATGAAAGATTTGTAAGATATAGAGATAAATCAAGAAAAAATTTAGGTGATACTTAAAGGTATGATCCTAACTCCCAATTAGGAGCTTAAAATAGCAGATAATATTTTAAGGTTCAAAAAGAATCTTAACTCTAACAGATAATATTAACACAAAGGACAAAAAAAAGAATAATAACTTCATATGTGTGGAATTTTTTTAATCTTGAAGGTATAATTGATGGAAGGGTGTTAGAAGATTTTATCTAGGGATGGTAGAAGCCATGGTACTTTATCTCTTTCCTATCTTATAGAGAAATATAAAAGAATTAAAATGATAAAAAATAATAGAATTCCCTTTATGATTCTTGATCATTTAAGAAAGCCAAGAAGTAATAAAATTGATCCTAAAGTTTTAAAACAAAAAATAGCATAACCATAATAGAAGATAATGTCCCTTTTAAGTTTGTTGAATATTAAAGGATTAGGCATGTTTTTAAATATTTGAATACATATGTTAGATTTATTTTTAGAATTATTGTAAGTTATGATGTGTTAAAAATTTATGATGAACATAAGAAGAAATTGAAAGAAAATTTATGTAAAATTCCTCATAAAATATGTTTTACTTGTGATAATGGACTGCTTACTCTAATAAGGGGTATATTTGCCTAATTGGACACTTTATCAATAATGATTGACCATTGAAAAATATAATTCTTACTCTTTATGATATGTATTTAGGTCTGAAATGGGTAAAAAAAAGTAATGGACATATTACTTGATTAGAGTGGTAGATAAGAAAATTTTTTCTCCCACTTTGGATAATACTTTTACTAATAATAGTATGCAAATGAACTTAAAAATTCAAATAGTTTTAGAAGGAAGCTTTCTTTGTGATGGTAGACTTTTTCATGTTTATTATTTTTACTCATATCTCTAATCTTATTATTCAAGAAGAGTTAAAAGTAGCTTTAAGTACTTTTCATAGAATTAGAGAAAGTATTAGTTATATTGAAAGGTTTAAGGGTAGAATGAGGAACTTTGAAAAGTGTGCAAAAAAGGTTTTAATTGATAATAGTGCACATTTGATGTTGGATGTGCCTAATAGATGGAACTTCAAATTTTTTATGCTTAAAATTGCTTTAAAATTTAAGTGTGCATTTACTAAACTTGCATATATTGATAACAATTATAAACATTGCCTAAAAGATGAAAAATGGAAAAGAAAGGAAGTAATTTGTGCATTCTTAGAACCATTTTATGATATAACTAACTTGGTTTCAAGATCTAACTATCCCTCATCTAATTTGCATTTTGGCCAACTTTGGAAGATGGAGAAGTTCCTTTTGGATAATGTGAACAATGAGAATAAGATAATAAAATCCATTACTTGTAATATGAAGAAGAAATTCAATAAATATTGAATTCAATACAGTGTTTTACTTGCAATGGCAACTATCTTTCATCCTTAATTGAACAATTTTGGAATCTAATTATCAAAATATGGATCCTTTTCCTCTTAAATGTTAATCGAATAACTTATACTCATAATTCTTTAACCTCTTCTACAAATATTTTGGATGTTATTGATGTAAGCTTAAAACTTCATCTTGTATGATTCATTTGTTTAATTTTTATAATTTGAATTGTCATAAGTTTAGTTTCCTTATAGATATAGATTAATAACAAAAATAAAATTATTAGCCTGACTTTAGATTCCAAGTTTCAATTGGAAATCTACTTAGAGATGCCATTGTTTGATATTGAATTGTATAGAAATTGAGATATTTTGGCATAGTCGAAAAGGCATTCTAGGACATTTCTTAACTTGTCACTCATGGCTTATGATTTGTTAAGCATTCCTACCATAACTGTGGCTTTAGAGTTTGCATTCAACTTTGAAGGGTATATCTTAAACAAGTATAAGAGTCACATTCTTCTAAAAAAAGTTTAAGCTCTAGTACACATACATAGTTGGCTTCATGGTTTTAATGCTACTAGTAATGTTTTCACTTAAAAAAATGTTTTCCAAATTTTATATGATTTAATGAAAGATTATAATTATAATTTCATAATTTATAGATATTAAAGATAATGAAAATGAAATAGTTTTAGAGAAAGGTTTAAACAACCCAAGTACAATTACAAAAGTTATTAAGAAGGTATGATTTTATTTGTAATTATTTGCATTTCAGTTTAAACATTTAAATATTGTATTTCTTAATTTGTCTTATTTTTATAATCTAAAGATCCTTGTGATTTTACTTCCTTTATTTTATTTTTGTAATCCTTACTACTTAGTGACTTACTATTATTAATTAGTTTATCCTTCTATAACAGATAGCTTATGATTGAAGTTTGAATCTAAGATGTTGAATGTTGCCAATTATTTTTAGTTATAGATTATCTTTTTCTAATTATAGCCTTCTAGTATTCTATTCCTCTGTTTTATTTCTTGAATGTCAACAAGTTTATTGCATGAAGGTGATATATTGTTTACTTATTTTGAATTTGAAATGGATAGGTGTTAGACATTATTAATTCCTAGCTGGAATTTCATTTTTTTAAATGTTTTTACTTCATTGCATGTAATGGAATTATGATGGATGTTATTATTAAATTTTGGAATGCAATAGTAAATTATTTATATTTTATTTTATCAATATCTATAAGCAAAGTTGCCTTTTATAACAAAGCCAATGATAATTCAAAGTATTTTAAGCAAGCAAGTCTTTAGTTCTATTTTGTTACATGTTTGTGATTGTATAATAAAATTTGGCAATTTGTTAGGAATTTTTTTTTTCTAGTTGTAGGTTACCTGTAAGCCTACTTGCCCTATATACTGATAACCATAGGCTTACATTTCATAGATCACTTAAGATGCAGGCTTGACCCATTTAGTCAGGCCTACCCTACATTACACCCTTATCTATTATAACTATTTATTGTCAAATAAAACATTTTAAAATCTAATGGGTATAACAATGACCAATTAATTAACACTACAAAAGTTTATATTATCCACTTTGCTTTCCTTAGGTTATATCATTTCTAACAGCTCAATCAAATCAACTTTAAGTAGAGATTCTAGCATTAAAGAAATGTAAGAATTTGAAATTAGGTATTCTTTGTTTAAACTTTGCTTCCATGTAACCTTGCTTCCTTTGTCAAAAGCACCAATGACTTTGTCATCTTGTTTATTTGACTTAATAGTTAGCTTGATCGAGAAAGTAAATACAATCATCAATTGCTTGATTTCATACTTAAAAAATGATGGCTTATTGGTTTTGTGAAATTTACGTTATTTTCCCACCTATTTAAGATTGATAACCTTTTATTAGTATTAATGTTGAGTGCAATGTTATGTACCTTCTTAGCTAATTCTTCAAATGTTCAAGGCTTGATAACTTTAAGATTGTAGCTTAGGCTTTAATCCATTACTTGTATACACATTTCAATAGTAGAAGATTCTAAAAATTAATATTTGCATTAAAGATTTAGATTTCTCCACTACTAATGATAATTAATGACAAGCATATCTTTTAACTGTTAAGTCTTTGTAAGCTCAAGCATGCTAATAATGCAAAGAGTGCTACAAATTTGATTTACATGCTCATGCTCAAGTAACTCTTAGTTATCAATTGATCCAAGCACCAAATCTGTGTACTAGCCAAAGGCATTTCCATTAAAGGAGTACACAAATTGCTTTACCATAAGGTCTTCATCCATTCTAGCATTATTACAAATCTCGATAAAGTAAGTAATGTGCCTAGGATTTTCTTTGCCAATAAATTGTTGAAACCTGGTTAACTAATAATTTTAGGACATTTTTAATAAATTATTCATTCAATTGTATGGCTTAACATAAGAAAAGCAAACTGCATGCTCCCTTCTACTTGCTCTTTATTGGATTCTTTGCTGAATCTTTCAATTTGTTAGTAGGAACAATACCATCTAATTAAAACTACTTATTCTTATAATCACTTTATTCCTTAACAACTTCTTCTCAATCTTTTTGGTGCAATCATCTTCAGATGTGTTGCTTAAATTAATAAGTGATTTAAAAGTTATTAATCTTTTAAAAAAATTTCATACATTTATTTATCTCTTAAAGCTTTTTTTCTTGGATGAACTTCATTAGTGCTTAAAGTGTCTTTATAATAACTAAAACTTGCTCCTCTAAAGAAGTTGCATTTGTCACCAAGACTGGCATTGTAGTTAAACTTACAGATCCATAAGAGTTAGGAAGCAATCTTTTTAAAAAGATCCCTTCAATTTGGATGTTAGAGTCTTTGAAGCAGAAATGATACTATTAGCTTTACTAGCTCCTCTAATAACTGTAACATTTGTTATTGATTTATAATTTTTTAGATAAAATAAGTTGATCAAAGACATCATTAAGAATGTCAGTTACATTTAACCTTGTCCTTACCATATGTATAGGTCAACATGATCTCCATGATGATAAACTTATGAAAATAGGAACATTATTTGGTATTGCAATCTTTTAAGCATATAGTTCTACGAGAGCTCTTATTTTGCTTTAACTTACAAGACCTTGATTTTGAGAGTTAAAACTCACTCAATTGACTAAGCTTTCCTTTAAAGTCATCAAACAATGAATTATTAAATATTCTTATATTTGAAAATGTTAATTAAATTTGATTTTGAGTAAAAAAAGATAAAAGGAAAAGATCATCCCACCAAGTGTCCTAGAAGTTTATACATACAAAATTCTTAATTAGAATTTATGAGATAAGAAAATCATAGAACAAATAGATTTAATTAATTTTTGAATATATGGAGTACAATATCTAATTATGAATTCTTGAATAAGAATAAAATCTCTTGATTCTTCTTTTCAAGTTAACTTTGATTGAAGATTTTGAGAAGCTTGATCTTAGATCAAATGGTGGATCTCAATTACAAAGGAAGGTTATGAAGAAACTTGATCTCTAATTAAAGGTTGAATCTTAACCTTAAAGGAAGGCTATAAACAAACTTGATCTCCAATCGAAGTTAAATCTTTAACTTCACACTAAAAAAGATTTGAGTATTTATATCGAAATGTGGTTGAAATCTTTCACCTCAGAATGAGTGCTCTTAATTGAAGTTGGAGACTTTGAGTGCTTTGATCTTTGTTAGCAAAGCTTTAAAAGAGTTTCACATCTTTTCTTCTAATAACTTGTTATTGTCCAATAACATAATGTCTTCTTTATTTATAAAGCTATTAGAATGCTTAGAGATAATCATCTAATTTTTATGCTTATCACCTTTTCCATTTATTTAAGAGGAAAATATTTTAAAAAATTTTATTGGTTGAAATGATGCACCATGTGAGTCAAGTGGCATCATTAATATGCAAGTTTAATCTGATTAGTTCACCTATGTCATAATGTATGTCTGGCATAATTTAATTTGATATTAAAGGCATCTTTTTGGAGCCTAATTATTTTTCATATGGAATTTTAAGATTTTATAAATAGCCTTTTTTATTGACTATAATTTATTATGTGGAACATTAAGTAAACTAATTTTAATTGTTTACATTTGGATTCCATTTTTTCCTTAATGTCTAAATGAGTTGTTACATAGTAGAAATTTTCTCCTTTTCACTTTCTCTTTCTTTCAAAATCACACATAATAAGCTAGCAATTCCTTCTTCATCATCTTTTTTCTTTCACCTATTCTTCGAATCCCTAACGAGAGTAATAGGGGCTTGGTCTAGCTAAAAACTTCATTCCATTTTGCTTCCATGTTGTTAACTAAATAGCATTAATTTTTTTGTCCTTGGGTTGCCTTTTCCCTTTTGCCACTTAAGAATCACAAGCTAGGAACATTTAAAAAGCTTAGTCCTTTTTTTTATTTCTTTGCTTTCAATTGTTGATTACTATAGAAAATGCCTTAAGTTTTTTTCTTTTAAGTTCAAAATCTATGGTCATAAATTTAAAGATTAAGGAATCAAAATTTTATATTAGTTATAAGGTTTCTATTTGGAGGATATTCTTGAATTAGGAAATTTCAAATTTTAATTCTTGAAGCACAAGTAAAATTCCATACAAAAACTAACTAAACTATAAGCTTATTCCTTCAAGAAATGTAGTTATAATGGTTTAGTTGGCAATATATTATTATTGCAAAATATTAAGAGTTAATGTTTGATTATTTTACCTAGTTCATAATTTATGGAAATTGTGTGAAGGTTCTTATGGGAAGACAAATTGCTATCTCCCCTTTTTTTGTTTTAGTTATAATCCAAGAGTTTTTTATTGATTTTCCTTAAGGTGGGTATACTCTTATATCTCTTTATTAATACATTTAGTTTTCCCAATTGGAGTATAGACTCTATTTAATTTGCATTATAGTCAACCAAAAAGAGTTAATTTATCAAGACTTTTAAATTTTGATTGAGATTGACTTCTTAATCTAAACTTACCAAAGTGCATAGTGAAATTTTTTAAAGATTGATTTCATCTTACTTTTGGCTTATATGGCATTATGAAGTAATAATAGACAAATTTTCAAATTTTCCTACACCCAAAGTTTAAGGTTAGAAACTTAGATTTTCAATCCTTTTGATTCTAAGAAAACTAGGGATATGTATCTATTATCTTGTAGAGTTTCACTTATTAGATCTATGCCCATTGACTTATTTAATTTTGAAATCAACTTAAAATACGCCTTTATCGAACAACTTATGAGATGCGTTACATTTATGTTTCCATACATAAGTTGATTTATGAAGTTCAAAAATTAGATATATTTGATCCTGTTGAAACTAAAAGATAAATCCATAACTTTACCATTTCTTATCTTAATTGAGAGCCAAATGGTCCCAGTAATAGAAAATTAACCTAAAATAAGCACATGATAAATGCCTTACGGCTTGTCACATATTTAGATGTTTATATATAACTCAAAGTTACAAATATCTAAAATAACATTCATTTGATTTTATAAAAAACTAGAAATATAGTTCTATAACTATGCCAAATTTCTTGCTTTAATCGTAAGCTAATTGCTTCCAGTTCTAATTTGAATCCATCTTAGAATATGTCTTAGATGAATACCATGTAAGTTGCATAAATTTGATTATCAGTGTTATGGTTTTAACATGGTATAAAGATTTAGATATGGAATTCTTATATAAGTTTTTATTATGCTACTTACTTATGTAAAAAAAATTAGTTATACTTAGTTACTTATAAAAAAAACACAAGTAAAATAAATGTTATGTTATACAATGACCTTAAATATGGACAAGGTAGTATTTCCCATAGATAAGAGATCAAAACAAGCTTCATGATATGTTATATTTAATTGCATTGTGAGAATTAGGATTTGAAGTGACATTGTTTAAAGGAGACATTACTTAAGGTTATAGAACTATGTGGATATATTGAAGGTTTTAAGTATTGTAGTGCTTACTTATTGTTTGATTCCTTAATCCCTTATGAGTTTGCCTTGAAGTTTGATGTCGTTGTACCCTTTTTTTTCTAATTTTATTTCTTAAATTAAAAACATATTATTATTTCGTAATACTATTTGTGCTTAAAAGAATTTAACAAAGTGGATTGATAGTTCTACTCCCTAAACCAATTATACTCACTTTTCATTTGTTACTATTTAATTTCCCTATGTATTGGTAATGAGTAACTAATATGAAGGACTTACACAAAAGGAAATTATTAAAAATTGCATTACATGTCTAGATATGGATAAACTTATTATGCATCATTAATTTTTTTTGACATTGCTTTGAGTTTATTGAAAAAGTTTGGTTACATTGTCTTCTATAAATGTTAGGCTATAACTTATAAATATCAATACTGTAAATAAGTTATACATATATACCATTATTATTTCAAAAAAGTTTGAATAAGCAATCATGTATGGCAAAAAAGCTAGTAAAATATTACTTTGGCATTAACTTTTACACCAGTCACGATACTTTGATTGAGGATCATAACATATGTTATACATATAATGCTTGAAAATAATTTTAAAATAAAACAAAGCCTTCATTTTCTTAGATATATTGGCTTCAATGAAGCCAAAAGTATTTGCAAACATATCATTTGTTACTTTACATATTCAAAACATAAATGCGTACTGAACGAAACGTGCATGGGATAATCAATCTATCTCAATATATCACATCATGGTAACTAGTGACATTCATATGTGAAGGTGTAACCTTATGGTCTAAAAGTCATATAATGGAATGAATTAGGAACCCTAATATATGAGAAAGTAGAATGAGGGGTGAGTCATAAAAACTTGATGTATGAGAAAACCATCACCTAATTACAAGCATATGGTGGAAAACATTTTTTGCCATACAAATATATAAGTATATAGATGTGTAAAACATTTAAGATGAAAGTGAAAAAAATGTCTTTTATGATCAAATGTAAACACATTGATAATGAAATTATAAAAGAAATATAATTTTTGAAATCATATCTAAAGTAACCTTTGGAAACAAGCATGAAGTTATCTCTAAAAAAATACTTGAAAATGACATTTTCTTTATTTTTATTTGAACATAAATTAAATTAGTTAAATTTAAAATGAAAATTTCATTCAAAGTAAGGAATGTCACAACAAAGAAATAAATTGTTTATCATCTTGTCTTTTTTAAAAGGCAACTATATCCTTAACAGGGAAACATAAATAATGGAAACCTAACTTTTGTAATATATATGATCTCTCCTTCTAAATCTTTTCTTTTTCATTTTTTAGATAACTCTTCCTATAAATAACTTATCTTATCAATATAACACATGCAATGCTATTCTTGAGTTGTATCTAAACCATTACTGCCACTAACTGTTACAAGATTCTAACATGAGACAATCCTAAAATAAAGCTCATAAGATTATTTTATAAAAAGATAGCATTTATATGTAAACACAAATATAATTAAATGTATAAATCATATAATTATAGATAAAATCATTATCCATGAAAAATATTTCCATTTCATATGTCATTTTTTAAAACTTTTTTCAAGATATTGCATTTGCTTCATGGTTAAGCCTTTATGACATTTCATTGAAAGCATCTATGAAAATCATTCCATATAGTTCATAACTCATTTTATTTAGAAATATATTCAAATATCATAGCTAGCATATCACTTCAATAAGTTTTTCTTCAAAAAAACTCATCCACTTGACACACACTACTTAAAGATATATATACCAATGAACATGAAATTTGTAAGGTTTACAAGATGTATGACAACAAAAACATAAATCTAAAACTATAACCATCGTGCTATAAGGAATATTATAAAAGTTCATAAAAATAACAATTCATTTGAAGTTTTTCTCAAATTAAATTAAATTCTTACTAACATTTTGTGCATTTTCTAAACCAAACATATATATTACTACATAATAGAGCTAATTAACCATATGTCGAGTAATTATATTGACTTTTAGAATTTTCAGGGTAATATTAGAAAATAGTTTACTCTTTAATCCAATTCCCTTTTTTAAGAGGATATTTTGATAGATAACTTAATCTAATTAAATAAATGCAAGTATGCAGCACTTAAATATGAAAATGAAGAAGTATAAATATAAGGAAAAAATAATAAAATTGTCATTCATAAAAGTAGATTGTTCGATAAAAATTTTATCTTAGGTCTACCTTTTCTCTTTAAGCTTCAAGAGATTACTTGAAGTATTTCACTAATTATGGATGACTTACAATCATTTAATCTCACTATCGCCCATTTTAGACAATTTTAGCTATTTGTCTTACAAGAACGTTCAATCATATTTTTTCTAGTAAGTTTATCTCAATTTATGAAGATCTTATTAATGAAGAATTAACCTTTCTCTTAATCTCTAATAAAAAAAAATATAAGAAATGATTTTATCAAGATTTCTCAAGAAGATTTACAAAAGAATCAAATACTAAGAATATTAATTTGCAAGTGTGCACAAAAAGCATTATGATGACTTATAAAACTTAAATGGTATTAGAATGATTACATGAGTTTTCCAAAGTAACTTTATGTCTTCCTTTGAGTTAGAAAAGCCTTCTTATAGGAAGAAACTAGGAAATTTCAAAATGAAGAAAATAAAAATGCTTTGGCATCTTATGCTTTACATGCTTCATAGTGTTAATGTAACTCTCTTAAGCAAATTTGAACCCAAGTGTAGAATCATAATGCACAAATAAAGACCTTAATTTGGGGAAGATAAAAAATTTACTGAACATGAAAATAAAAATGGAGGTCCTTATAGAACATAAGTAATAAATTTAAAGAAATCTAAAAATTCTAGAATGTAAGTGAAACCTATAAATTGCTTAAAGAGAAAAGAAACAATAATCATCACACATGAATACTATTATTAATTAGGAAAAAAATAACAAAATCAATCAAAGAAATACTATCAAATCTACAAAAAATAGAGATAACAATAATCACATTCCATCAAAAATTGAATTTTAGTGATAGATATTGTTAAAGTCTCCATAAACCTCACCTAAAAATAAGATAGTAAGGGTTTAGGGAAAAAATAAAGTAAAAAGATAAGAAGAAATGAAAAAAAAGATAAAGAGAAAAAAGATTGTTTTCTTCAAAAATGAAATTGAATTTGAAAAGTGAGAAATGGAAATGGTTGAAGCATGTTAAAGAAGATGCTATAAAAGTTGAAAACAAGGCCAAATAAACCACACCATTTGTTGCAAGCAAGCACTTGCTTTGCATGAGGAAAAGAAACAAGAAAAAATTGAATAGTATATAATAATATGTAAAAACCTTAAGTTAATATATATATATATATATATAAACTAGTTATTGGATAACTTGTTCTTTAAAATAACTTCTTGGGTTGGACTTTCTTAGGTATACAACAACATGTAGCTACTTTTTTTTATTTTAATGCATAAATTGAAAAATTTTTGAGAGAGATCAACATGTTTGCACCTTTACCCAATTTAAAAAATTTTCCTTATTAAAATATATTCAAGTTAATTTAAAATTTTTTCCCATCAAAACATGTTTAATAATAGTAAAATATAGATTTTGCTATAAAAGCCTAGATAATAGTGCAATACTTTTTCTTTATATAATAAAAATATTGCCATATCACCTTTGTAAGCTTTTCAATTTCCAAAGGTGTTAATCTTCAAACAATGATTTAATACATTTTGCTATACTTTTATCCAAAGCTTTGAACTTAAAAGTTAAGCCTAATTTAAAACTTCACTAAGTTTTGTACATGCAATTATTACCTTTTGCTTCTAGGTAAAGTCATCATCAAAATATTAAATATTTTTCTTAAATAAATATCTCTCTTAAAATGTTAGAAAACTTGGGCTTAAGAAGGAAGTGTGGTGATCCTATAAAAAGCTTTAGAATTGAAACATATTTTTAGCCTATTTTGCAAACACACTAGACTTTTGTTAAAATTGGCAAACTTATACTATTTTCAAAACATATGAGCACGTATGAATAAAATCATTTACAATATAGAGTTTTTTCTATTTAATTTTTATAAGCTCATTTGACTCTTTAAACCTTTTTATAATGATAAATTTTATAAAGTCTTAAGTTTAAAAATTTTATGGCAAATAATTAAGGTTAGAGAAATTAACGCAAAAAATATAAACTTGAATTCTCGTGAATAAAATTAAGCATAAACTTAGTGAATAATTCTTAACTTATACTCTAATTCTAACACCTTACCAACTACTCTTTCTCATAAGCATAGGACTTAAAATCCTAGATCTTGCTTGTATGTCTGAAGGAATAAGAGTTAGGTTGTGGGTGTAACATTACTATAAACTTAAAGGTAATTGGATACTTAATGGTAGTATAAATAAGTGAACTATTATGCTTTATACTACATAAAATATTATGCATTGTATATGCAAAATATATAACATTAAAGCAATCAGAATGCAATTTTTTATTAAAATATTTTAATTATTTTTTTGGATAATTTTTTGTATTCTAGATCTTTGGAAGATTTATAAATTACCATGAGTAATTGTCACAAAAGTGGGGTTACTTATATTAATTCATAAAATCTTCAAGTTATGCTATACAAGATTATTTTATGATTATTATATACGATAGTCAACCTAAAGGGGGTTGTCACATGTTTTAGTCCCAAATATTTTATGAAGCTTATAAATCCTTAGGGTTGCTTTAGTTTTAAAAATTTGTATACCTAAAAAGGATATATTTTAAATACTATAATATTTTCTTAGTTGGCTTTGTAAAAAAAAAAGAAAAAGATCTTTTGCATGCTACATTTTTTGGCCAAAGAAGAGGCTGCTGCCATGTAGTTTACTCCTATATCTACAAATTAAGAGTTGCATTCCTATTACTTCTTTTAGTTTGCATAATAAATATGTATATTGAAACTTTTTTCAAAATATAAGTAATATCAAGATTGTCAAAGTCATGAATTAGATAATAAAATGCTCAATCCTACGAATCATAATAGGTTTATGTCTAGGTTTGTAAGATCATTGAAAATAAATGAACAAAAAGCTCTTACCTGAAAGCCAAAGAAAAACTAATTCTAGACTAAAATGACATTGCAATAATGTCACAGAAATATAGATCTATTATAGATAGAAAACAAATGATTAAATTAGCCCAATCCATTTGACAATTCCATTGAAACATAGACTTAACTTACCTCAAATGCCTGTTTAATTCTCTATCATAATTCAATGCAACGTTGAGAAATTAGTTATTGCTATTGTGTGAGCCATGACTATAAGGCTAGAATTTATCTTCTTTTCATTGATGAGTAAAGAAGACACACAAAAGGCTTATGAAGATGAAGTAGAAGAGAATCAAAGGAGAGGACAATAGAAGCAATTCAACACTATAGTCTCATAGCAAAGCAAAATAAGGCAAATAAAGGAATCAAAGGAAATGTCTTTTGTTTTATTTTAATATTTTACATAATAAAATGTATATTATTTTTAGTAATTTAATTTGCTTTTACCTATCCATTTTAGTTTGATTTTGAATATTAATAATAGATTATATTTTATGTAGTCAGATAGTTGTCTGACTTTAAATGGTTATCTTTTATAGATTTGGTTGTTAAATTTTACTGGTTTTATGTATAAATTATAAAATTTTATATTTTAATCAATTTTATTCAATTTTTACATTCATTTTAGTTTAAGTTTGAATAATAATAACAAATTATATTGTTTTACTTATTGAAATAATTGTTTAAAATTTGAATGTTTATTTTTTATATATTTAGTTTTTAAATTTTTTTAGTTATATTCAATATTAAACTAAATTTAGTTTTAGTTTTATATATAATACTCATTATATTGATAAATTTTATATTGGAAGCTAAAAAATGGCTTCATCTGATAGTGCCAATAGGAATAGAAGTTGGAATGGTAGTAAAAAAGGTCCTAGGAAAAATGTACCAAGAAATAGAAATGACATAAGATGGCAACATGGATATGAAGTTGAAAAAAGTTTCAGAAGATTAAATATAAATATTGTAAGAATATGTTAATGGGAAATATTTAACGCTTAAAACATTATTTAGCTTGCACAGAAAAAATATTAGCCTTTGCCTTTCTATGCTTGATGATGTAAAAAAGTTTATATTGCAAATTCTACTTAAAATGGATGAAAAATTAAACTTTAGAAAAAGTTATAACTTGATGGAGAAGAAGAAGATAGCACATAAGATGGTGATAAAAGAGGAGTTAGTGAGAAAAGAAAGGAGAGAATATGGGATTGCTATTCATGTTCAAGAAAATAAATGCAAGTCAAAGCACACAATCAACTATCAACCAAATAAACAAAAAAGGAGCAAGGGAAGAAACATGTCAATAAGTTGCTAAATTTTTCCATAGAAGTGTGATACCTTTTAATTGTGTGAAAAAGCTTGAATTTTAGAAAATGTGCTATTTGATAGGGAAATATGGACTTCAATTCAAACCACCATCTTATCATGAGATTAGATAAAAATATTTGAAGTAAGAAATAACCTATATAGAGGAATTGCTAAAGGAGCACAAAGTTGAATGGAAGAAAATAGGTTGCACAATATAGATTGATTGATAAAAATAGACGATCCATTTATAATTTTCTGATAAATAGCTTTAAGGGGATAATGTTTCTAAAATCTACAGATACATTTAACATATGCAAAAGTGCAAACAAAATTTACAAGATGATAGATGAAGTTATAGAAAAAGTTAGTGAGAAAAATGTTGTCCAAGTTGTTATAGATAATGCTACAAATTATAAAGCAATTAGGCAAATGTTAATAAAGAAAAAATGGAAGTTGTATTGAACTCCTTATGCAACACATTGCGTTGATTTAATGTTGGAGGATTTTAAGGAAAAAAATTTAATGTTCATAAATAAACAATAAAAATGGAAAAAAATTACAACTTTCATTTATTCAAAGACATTGTTGATTTTCATGTTGAAGACCTTTACTAAAGGGAAAGATTTGATTAGGCAACTATTGCTTGATTTATTACTACTTATTTGACTTTAGGGTGCCTTATAAATAATAATAGAGATTTGAAAGCAATGTTTGGGTCTAGATGTAATTCTAGCCATTTTACAAAAATGAATAATGGAAAGTTAATTAAAAATTATGTTTTAAATGGTAGATTTTGGAAAAATATTGTGACATGCTTAAAAGTTACATATCCTCTCATCAAAGTGCTTCATGTAGTGGATTCATATGAAAAACTAGCCATAGGTTTTATTTATGAAAAGGTGGTCGTGCCAAAGAGACAATACAAGCAAATTTTTAAAAAAATTAAGAAATGGCAAATATGCCACGTACTTTTCAATTAATGTAGATATCATTAATTAAATTTTTTTACACATTTAAAGAAAAACTAATTTGATTTATGTAATTTTTTAGTTACTATTATGAGATATTATTGATAAAAGATAGGATGTTGAACTCCATAAGCCTTTGCATGTTGTAGCTTACTACCTAAATCTTTGCTTCCACTATAGCATCAACTTCAAAAAAGATAAAGAAGTCAAATGTGAAATGTATCAATGTATAGAAAGGATAATGCCTGATGATGAAGAGTTCAACAAACTTAATAAATAGCTTCAAGATTTCAAATGTACACAAGGATTTTTTATTTTTGGCAATAAAGTAGCAAAAATATAAGGATTCAAAAAACATCTACTAAATGGTGGGATTCATATGAGTATGAATATCCAAAGCTACAAAAATTTGCCATAAAGATACTGAGCTTAATATGTAATTCTTCTGGATGTAAATGAAATTAGAGTGCCTTTGAGATGGTAAAGTTTTATAGAATATAAATTTATGCAACTTTGTTTACCATTATGTCTTATTTTCTTCTCCTATATATGTGTGTGTGTTTTTTTTTAATTTGCATATGTCCACATAAAAAGAATAAACTATCTCTATTAAAAGAAAATGAATGATCTAGTTTTTGTTATGTACAACTCTAAATTAATGGAAAGGTAACAACATGTTAAGAAAGTAATAAATTATGGCATAGATGATGTTTCTTCTGATGATAAATGGATTGTGGAAAATTATTAAAATTCATCTAGCAACGAAGGGTTTAAGTTAGATGGTAATGATAATGCACATAACATAGAGGTAAAAAATGAAGATGATGAAGTTGGAGAGGTTGCTAATAGTGTTGATAGTACATCTAGAAACTATTTGGGCCTAGACCCTTCAATATGTTAATGATGAAATTAAAGAAGAGGATGATGACAATGATGATGAAAATCTCATAAAAAATGACAATATCAATGATTTTGGTGTCAATGAATTACTTAAATGCTAGATTTCTAGGATCATGTTTTATTAATGGTTCTTTTCTTGACATTGATCATGTCATTTGTGATTTTCAACATGTTATGGACTTTTGGTTTGTTTGTGTCAGTATTAAACTTATGTAAGAACTTTGGAAGTTTGGTCCCATATTTTATGCTTTCATGGGCACACACACACACACACACACACACATATATATATATACATACTTATATAGTATAGATAGGATTTTATGATCTCATTTACGATCATAAACCCTTCATTCTATCCTATATAAGATTTATAACTTTGACAACCTTGAGCAATATGTTACTTTATTTTAATTTAATTTTTTTATCACTTGATTACAAGGAAAAATTAGTTTGGAAGGCTTATTTGCCTAAAGGTACTAGGTTATCCTCTGAATGTTTAACTTAGTCTGATTAAGAGAGAATTCATCATCTACTTTATATTTTAATCAAAGGAGTATATATATATATATATATCTAGTAAAGGCCCAAAGGAGAATATATATACTTATGTGTGTTGGTACTTTTGTATGGATATTATTAATATATAATAATTCTTTAAATATAATTAGTGCCCATTTAGGTGATATGATAGTATAGGGTAGAACAAGATAAATCAAACATGATAGTATAATATAGAATAATAAAACAATTGGATATAATGCTATTTAATGTTTGATAGATAATTGTAAAAGAAAATGATAATATAAAGTTATACTATTCATTATTTGTTATCAAATATATAAAATGAATAGTATTAGAAAATATTTTTTTGGACAAAACTACCTTCAATTTGATTAACTAATTTTTTAATATTTTAATAGTTAAATAATTCTATTCATCTTCAATTAATAGATTAAATAAGCTTTTTCTACTAAAATATTCCTCTATGTACATGGATTTTATCCTTCTTTTAATTTTCTTTCACTTTTTAAATCTTGTTTCCCCTTTTCTTCCTTAGTTTAAGCCCTAAGTGCTTTGATCATTCCTCACACATCCCAAAATCTTTATCCTTTCTTCTTTACATCAAGTCATCATATTACTCTTTTCTTATTGAAACCCCTTACCTTTTCCTTATTAAAACATTGAACATGGAAGTGGAATAGATCAAAAGAGGAAGAGAAGTTGAAAATTGAAATGGAATAGATAAAGAAAGGTGCACCCAAAATGAGGTGGAACAAATCAAAAGAGGTGACAATAGTTTCGTAGATTTTCATTCACTTGGGATTATGGTTTGATAATATGAAGTCAGATAATGATCGTAAGAAACAATAAGACTTCGTTGGAGAGGTGAAATTTTGATAAACTTTTAAGGGTAAAATGAGAAGAGAAAATTTCTTTTTATCCTATCCATTCATATGCAATCCATAAAGAAAAGACACAATTAGATAAAACATGTCAACAAGATAATATCACCCTATCCTTTGTTTTCCCCAAACATTTGCTATAACTTGATTGCATTTAATTATGCTATCATGGTTTAGTTATTTAATCCACCAAACACACCCTTAGATGTTTTTCTATGATATTTCAATTGGGATATTGTTTAGAAAGCTATAATGAAATATGCAAAGATGCCATATTTTGTTGTGTCATTTTTTATTACAAATTAACATATTGAATTTTATATTTTTTATGACATTAAGGTATGCTATACCCAATATAATTTTATTTCCCTTTTAAGGAGGAATGTTTATATATTATTAATAAAAAATATATATTTGACATATAAATTATTTTGTTAACTAGAATTTTTTAAGTATAAATATTTTATCTATTGTTCACATGATTTTAAAATTATACAATTCTACAATAATATTTTGTTATGATCCTTATTATTTTATAAATACTATTATGCTCCACCTTTTTAAACATAAGCAAAAACTTTACTTCTACAATTTACTTATGTTAGTTTTCCATCGCAAAATGTCATATGACATTTTAAACCTTTATAAATTAGAGCATATTTTTTTGTAACATAAGAAAATTCATAGAATATATATACTTTAATATTAATTTTATACTACTTTGGCCTTTATTAATAATTTATATTTAATCTTTAAGTATCCTAAAATAGAAATAAATAATTATTTTGATGAAACCTTCACTTCTACCAAAGATTATTGTTAATACATAATCAAGCCATTTATTTATTTATTTTTCTTATGTGTGTGATGGCATGATGGTCATTATAATGCTGATATTTTGTAATTTTATTGAAATTAGAAAATAACACACAATATAAGGACAATAATACATCATTTTTTGTAATTAGATTAAATCTTCATATTAGTGGAAGTTTGATGTAATATTATGAACTTTTGCTTACATTACAAAATGTGATGCCTATATTTAAGAGCTTATTTTTGTTAAAGATCATTTGATAATATTTAAAATTACTTTACTTTGTAAAAGTGTACTAAAATATCAAAATTTGCTTGTAAAGTTTTACTTATAGTAAGTTATATATTATTATTATGTACATTTATTTGTCAAAAAATTTGCATGATAAAAAGATGAAATTTTCATTAAGTCCTTTATATATATATATATATATATATATATATATATATATATATATATATATATATATATATATAATGTTTTAATTTTGAAGTACTTTTTTATCAAGCATATTTTCAACCAACAGTAATGAATTTGACATATAAACTTGTTTATTGGCATAATACAAAATAACTTATAAAGTTTTTTGGTATATGGTTATGAATCCTTTTTTTTTTAATTTTTATGATATGCTATCTTATTAATTATTGTGTACTAATGTATATTGCTGCCATGAGAGTTTTTCAAATTATTATAAGTCAAATTTAAGATTTTTATTCATACTTTGTTTAAGTGATATCTAAAAATATGTTTTGAAAACTCTCTTGTTAAATTAACTTAGTGTTAATCTTGGTATTAATCTTCTTAAATTATAAAAGCTACTAGTATGAGACAAAAAGTTAATTATATAATTGATTTATCTTCACTTATTATTTTGTTTTATTTAATTTATATTGTTAATTTTAAAATAGATGATTGAAGAAATCATAATTCTATGTACCATTGAGATATGTATATAAAATTTAAATATTGATTTTACCAAACCATGGTTCTTATCTTTGTGTTTCAAAAGTCTACTAAGATATGAGTATTCAATATTATTTTCCTATAATATGCTTAGTTAGTGGGTGTTTTATATTATGTATTATAGAACATTTCATCTTAATTGATAATCATAATATATTTATTAGTACACAAGGAGCATGTATCATATATATTAATGCACAACTAACTAAGCTTTATTTTATATATCATTATTATATTTGTTCTTAATCATATTGGCACAAAATTATGTATTTAAATATGCAATTTATGGTTTGTTTATTAATACATATATCTCCATATTGTGAAATATATAAATTATTGTAATTATAAGGATTAATACTAAGTGCTAGCTACTAGCTCTTGAGTTTGTATATATGGTCTCTTATGGGCACCATATTGGAATGATGACACTTGCCTTAATAAATGTTAGACATCATCTAATATGTAATTTTATATAATATCTTGTCAAGATTAAAATTTAATGTTTATTGTTAGTTCCTTTTCTAAGTGTTTTTCTCTTAGTTTATGCATTTTTTAAACTTTGAGATATTATTAAGACTTGATGTTAATCATTAGTTCTTGAGCTTGATTATTTGTCTTAAAATTGATACCATTTTAGGATTTGTAAGACAATTTGCTTTGCTTGTTGCTAGTTGATTTCTTGTGCTATATTAAGTTTATTTAAGAAATCATCAAGGATTGACATGAAAAATAAGCATGATCTACTCATAATTTGTTAATGCTATCTTTCATGCTACACTATCACATTAGTGACTAAGTGTGTATAGTTTATGATATTTTGTAACCATAGAAGGTCTTGTACTATTAAAGAATATAATTGCCACCATGATTTGGTATTATTAGCTACATAAAACTTCATCAATTTTTAGTCATTTATCTTTATGATAATGTATTTTTAAAATTATGACTACATGTATTTAAAATTTATCCTTAGCATGAAAGTTATTCTTCAAAATAAAATATTTTATAAATTAAATTGATTACAATTAATGTTATTTAAGTATGAGAATGTTAAAATATTTATTTATTGGACTACTACAAATTAGATTTTTTATTTTGTATTTAAAGCAAGTTGAGTCTGACTTTAAAGTCATTGTTTTTAGGGTGATGTCATATGCATTGAAAATGAGGTTTGAAATTAGGTTTCGAAAATAAAAAATAATCATTAAATACAAGATGGTAGGATAAATTTATAAAATTCAATCCAATTGATACAAAAGATTTGAAACTCAATTTTAGAACCCATTTTCAATACTTATAGTTTTTTTCCTTTGTTTTTAGGTCCATTCTGGTGATCATTTTGTGGACTAAAAATGCCTAGTGGGTTAGTAACAAGTGTAGGCTTTTAACTTATTAGGCTTTTGTTAGGTAAGTCTAATATGATTTTCTTACTTAATTAGAGCTCCTCTAATCACTTTATGCTTAATTATTCTCCCCCTCTCTCTCTCTTTCTCTTTCTTTGTTTATGTGAAAATCCATAGACCTAAAACATTTTGGGATTTTTTATGCTTTTGCCTCATCACTTGCAACTTATAAAGAAGGCAAAAAAGATCAAGTCTTTTATTTGTTGATTGATCCCTAATTATTATTGCTAACACAAGTTGTTTATTTACCTTAAAATCATGCTTTTATATTCTATTTTTATTTGAATTTGCTTACACTTTTGTCTTTACTTTAATAAAAGTTATCTATTTAAACTTGATTTAATTCAATTTGTATATTAGAAAGAATAACATATAGTATTTATGAAAACCAAATTTGACCAAACCACTTTTTATTCCAAGGAGTTCAAACTTATATAGGTAAATTACAATCATTTCCTTAAGATTTAACTTAATTACATTCACATTTCTTTATTTTTAAATATATATGCATTCTTTAACATAGAGGAAAAGAAATGTGAATGTATGTGGATAAAGAATGTTAGTGTATATTTTTAAAAATATAAGGGATATGAATATAATTCATTAAACTTTAGGTAAGATAAGCATAATTTGCTTAATTTATAATTAAGCTTTATCCTTATTTTAATAGTGATTAAATTTAATAGGATTAAATTTGATCCATGTAAATATTTTTATACTATCATTAAATAAAAATAAGACATGCCATTAAAAAGTAATAGTAATTAAAATTTTTTAATTATATTAAAGGAATTTTAATAATTTTTTATTAACATAATAATATATAGGTAAATGATAATATAAATATGATTTACATCAATAGTGGATTAATTTTAATAGTGATTAAATTTGATCCATGTAAATATTTTATACTATCATTAAATTAAAAATAAGACATGTCATTAAAAAATAATAGTAATTAAAATTTTTTAATTATAGTAAAGGAATTTTAATAATTTTTATTGATAAAATAATTTACATTAGTAGTGGATTAAACTTAATTCCATTTTAATACTTCGTAAAAATTTCCATGTTCCAAAATTAAGTTATTTGCCTTGAGGGTTATGCTTTGGTATCTACATGAGAAAAATCGTATTTTTTTTTTTGCAACTAAATGGGGATTAACCCAGTTAAGAGCTTACAATTCTAGGAAAATAGACTCCAATACTATCCTCCAACCAAAGTTGTCCACAACCATAAGGAATTTCATTGAAAACATGCACACCCTAAGATATCTGGTGACCTTTTGTTGCAAGTCAATCAGTAACCTGATTCCCTTCTCTATATGTGTGAGAAATTTTAACCTGTCAATCTTTTCCTATTAAGCTTTTTATCTGCTTAATTAGAGGTAAATAGGGATGTGAGGTAACATAGTCCTCAGAAATTAGCTAGACTGCTATTTAAGAGTCCAACTCCACCCAAACTTTCTTATATCCTTGGTTCCAAGCAATTTCAAGACCTGTCAGAACTCCCCAAAGCTTAGTAGAAAGAACACTGCCTCTTCTAACATTTGTAGAGAATCCATTGAGCTAATCACCTACACGATCTCTGAGAACTCCTCCACAAGTAACTGACTCTCCACCTCGTAAACAAAAGCCATCAGAGTTCAGCTTGATCTAGCCAAACACCAAAGAATTCCACCTGCAATTAATTTCCACTCTTGGGCGCTTTAAACTAGAAATCTTTAGATTTTTATAGATATTAAAAAATTCCCTAGTTTTCAAGTAGCAAACCAGGACGATATCAGAGCTGAGATCTGCATTAACATAAAAAATTATCCTATTTCATTGCATCCATAACTTGTGACAAGTGAAACTGAAAAGTAAGTGCTGGTCAACAACATCCGGTCTCTTTAGCCTATTCTGAAGGTTGAATTGTTAGGTTACGGATCAACATACGTAGCGAAATTTTTATATTTTGATATGAATCTACCTAAGATCCATGCAAAAAACATAAATCAAGGTTAGGGTCTTACCTTGCTCATGTTTGTGTTCTTTCTTTTAAGAGATTGATTCACGAATCAAACGTCGTTCGAATGTACAGCATCTCTACGGTATCCACACAGAGTGAATAACGACCTCTCCCCTCGGCGAAGCTGCTAGGGTTTGTTTTTCTCACTAGGATTGGATTGGACATTTTTAGAGTGATTTTAGGATTTAATGAAGCTTATGAGCATGTCTCTTATATGCTGCTTTCAAATCCTTTTATAGAACTAAGGCATGTCATAATCCTAGTCCTACTAGGATAATACTTCAAAAAAATCCTAATCACATTAAATAACTATCACTTTATCCTTATCCTAGAAAGAGTGATGAGAGATAGGACTTATCTATTATTATCTAATATTAGATAATTACATTATTTCATAATATAATTATCTAATATCTAATAACGTAATTATCTGATATTACTTTAATATCAGATAATATCATATAATATTATATATATATATATTATGTGAGAAATTATTATTATCATCTTAATAATGATATATATGCATGAAAAAATAACCCAATTAATTAGATTTTAGTCCAACTAAAGCTCAATTAAAATTGTCTTATTCCTACTCCTTTTATGTGACTCTGTAGGTTCTTACTACGTTGATAATGACTCATTTTAGGGCATAGACAGTGAGTGGTATCTAGTAATATATTACTGCCACTCGAGTAGTAAAAATGTTTATGATTTGACACCTACCTAATATATGATTAACATTTTGCATCATAATCCCTTTTGTAACAATATCCAAATCGAATTAGAAGCATGAAGTGTGTCATTCTTGTCAATATTCAATTTATATTTCTTGATACTGAGTAAACTTAAAATAAATAATCAATATCATATATTTATCCAATTGAGCATGACCATTCTAAGTCTTCACTCAATTAAAAGGCCCAAGGATATTTCTCTTTTATACAAGAGTAATAAAATCTCATCTACATCACTTACTTCCCTCTGCATGATTTATGATACACCTAATCAACGTCCTACTCGTCATCTCGATTAAAGGTGATATAGGATAATATCAAAGTGAATAACTCCTCATGTAGGGAACTATAGTGACTTCAGGTCAAAGGACTATGCACATTTGTAATCATATAAGAATAACTAATGACACATTTATCCATGAAATATTCTCACAGTGGGTCAGTCCAATACATTATTCACTAACAATGTACTCATGTATTAACTTAAAATCTTATATCCATGATTTATAATCATCAGTCACAATACTAGTCTCGATGTATTATTACTATCCTTTTGTAATAATACTTAATTAGGGGCATTTTAAGAATAGCAAAGTTATTCCAAGGATAATTATTATATTTAAGTTATAATTTACGCAAAATAAAATAAAATAAAATAAAATAATCTTATTGCCAAAATGAAACATAATACATTATGTAATATTGCAACTATCTCTATGATTAGCTCCTAGGATACACACCAATAGTCTCCCACTTGGACTAGAGTCAATCACTCATATATCTAATACCAAGTGACATAGTATGGCCATTATGCTTTTTCTGCACTAAAGACTTTGTCAGTGGGTCAACGATGTTATCATCAGTTGGTACTTTACATATCTTCACATCTCCTCTATCAATGATTTCATGAATGAGATGGAAGTGCTTAAGTATATGTTTGGATCGCTGGTGAGATATAGGTTCCTTAGCTTGTGCAATGGCTCCATTTTTATCATAATAGAGATCCACTGGGTTTGCAATGCTAGGAATAACGCCAAGTTCAGTAATGAACTTTTTAATCTAAACAGCCTCTTTTAACGCATCAGATGCAACAATATACTCGACCTCTGTAGTAGAGTCGGCTACTATTTCCTGCTTTGAACTCTTCTAGCATACAGCAGCACCATTTAGGCTAAATACATAACCTGATATGATCTAAAGTCACCCTTATTGGATTGGAAACTGGCATCAGTGTAACCTTTTACAACAAGTTCTTCCTCTTCACCATATATTAAGAATGAATCCTTAGTCCTTCATTAGTATTTAAGGATATTCTTAACGACAGTCCAGTGATGTTCACCTAGATTTGACTAGTACCGACTCGTCATGCTCAAAGCATATAAGATATCAAGACAAGTACATATCATGGCATACATGATAGATCCAATTGCTAATGCATATGGTATCTTATTCATGCGGTCCTTCTCATCTTGTGTCAAAGGACATTGAGCTTTGGATAAATTTATGTCATGTGACATAGGCAAAAATCCTCTTTTGGATTCTTGCATGTTAAACTATTTTAACACTTTATCTATGTATGTACTTTAACTTAGGCTAAGCAATTTTCTTGATCTATCTCTATAGATCTTAATACCTAATATATAGGTAGCTTCACCTAAGTCTTTCATCGAGAAACAATTCCCTAACTAAGTCTTTACTATCTGCAGTGTAGGGATATCATTTCCAATAAGTAGTATGTCATCCACATACAATACGAGGAAAACAATTGTGCTCGCACTAACCTTTTTGTAAACACAAGATTCATCTTCATTTTTGATGAAACCAAATTCTTTAATTACTTCATCAAAACAAAGATTCTAACTCTGTGAAGCTTGCTTTAATGTATAAATGGATCGTTGTAACTTACATACCTTTCTAGCATTTCAAGAGTGACAAAACCCTCAGGCTATGTTATGTACACATCCTTGAGAAGCTTTCGATTGAGGAAAGTAGTTTTAACATCCATCTGCCAGATTTCGTTATCATAAAAAGCTGTAATAGCAAGTAAGATCCAATGGATTTAAGTATGGCAATTGGGGAATAGGTCTTATCATAGTCTATACTATGAACTTACCTATAACCTTTTGCGACTAATTGCCTTTTAAAGGTTTGCACGTTACCATCCATGTCAGTTTTCTTCTTGAAAACCCATTTGCACCCAATAGGTTTTATCCCTTCAGGTGGATCAACCAAAGTCCATACTTGGTTAGTATACATGGAATCCATTTTAGATTTCATAGCCTTAAGCCACTTCTCAGAGTCTAGTCCTTTAATAGTTTCTTGGTAGGTTCTGGGCTCATCTTGATCCATAAGTAAAACATCGCCATTTTGAGTCACAAGAAATCCATATTTCTCAGGCTCATGGCGTATCCTACTAGACCTACATGGGCCTTATGTTTCTTGGGCTAATTCCTGAGCCACAATATTTTATGGTCTCTGTCCAGGCTCTATTACAGGTTCAATATTACTTTGTAAGTCTTGCACTTCTTCAATTTCTACTTTCCTCCCACTATTTTTCTTAGAGATAAACTCTCTTTCAAGAAAAATATTAGTTCATGTGATAAACACTTTGCCTTTACTATGATTGTAGAAATAGTATCCCTTAATTTCTTTAGGATACCCTACAAAGTAGCACTTATCTGACTTAGGTCCAAGCTTATTAGAAACTTGATGTTTTACATAGGCTTCACAACCTCAAATCTTTATAAAGGATAAGTTGGGACGTTTCCCAATTCATATCTCATATGGAGTCTTTTAAATCGTTTTAGAGGGAACATGATTAACCGTAAAAGCAGTTGTCTCTAGAGAATGTCCCCAAAAGAAAATTGGAAGATCTGTATGACTCATCATATATCGTACCATGTTTAACAAGGTACGATTCCTCCTCTCTAAAATACTATTCCATTATGGTATTTCAGGTGGAGTGAGTTGTGATACTATACCACACTCCTTTAGATAGTTATCAAATTTTTGGCTTAAGTATTCTCCACCTCGATTTGATCGAAGTGTTTTAATACTTTTTTCAAGTTGATTTTGCACTTCATTCTTGAATTCTTTGAACTTTTCAAAGGATTCTGATTTGTGTTTCATAACATGCATATATCCATATCTACTAAGGTCATTAATAAATGTAATGAAGTACTGGAAACCTCCTCTAGCAGGTGAATTAATAGGCCCACATACATCAGTATGTATGAGACTTAATAGATCATTAGCCCTTTCATTGTGTCCAGTGAATGAAGTTTTAGTCATCTTACCTAATAAACAAGATTCACATATTTCATAAGATTCAAAATCAAACGAATCCAAGAATCCATCTTTATGAAGCTTGGATATGTGCTTCTCATTTATATGGCCCAAATGACAATGCTAGAGATAGGTTGGATTTAAATTATTTAATTTAAATCACTTAGTATTTATATTATAGACAAGTATTTCAAGATCAAGAATATAAAGTCCATTGAACATTTGTGCACTACAGTAAAACAATTCATTTAAATAAACTAAATAACTTTTATTTTTTATTATAAATGAAAAACCTTTCTTGTTTAAACAAGAAACAGAAATAATATTCCTGCTAATAGCAGGCACAAAATAACAATCCTCTAATTCAATTACTGAGGGCAGCAACTTCTGCTCTATTGCTAACTCATAGGTCCACTTCACCTTTAACCAGAGTCCTATCCTTTGTAGTTCCTGCATATTTGTACAAATGTGAAAACCACGTCCGGTATTTAATACCCAAGATGTAGGAGCAGAAACATTAATTTCTATAATATAGATACCTAAAGAGGAAGTCTCACTTCCCTTCTTCTTTTTCAGATATTCTAGATAAACTTTGTAGTTTCTCTTCCAATGTCCGATCTGACTGCAACGGAAGCATGTCCCTTCCTTAGCCACACCCCCTTTTGGTTTTAATGCAGAAGACTTAGACTTGGGCTTGCCTTTGGATTTGGAATCCTTCTTATTTTTGCCCTTGCCTTTGCCCTTTTGAACCATCATTATGGAATTGGGTTTAGTCTTTTGCAAATTCTGTTCAGCAGTTCTTAACATGCTTAATAGTTTTAGCAGTGGTTTGTAAATTTCATTCATGTTATATATCATGATGACTTGACCATAACTCTGTAGCAATGATTGCAGAATTAAGTCAGTGGCCAACTCTTGGCCTAGTGGAGCACCTAATCTCTCAAGGTTCTCAATATACCTAATCATTTTGAGTACATGAGGCCCAACAAGGTTTCCTTCTATCAGTTTGCACTAAAATAATGATTTTATCACCTCAAACTTTTCATGTCGAGCTTGGCCTTCATAAAACTTCTTGAGATGCTCTAGCATGTCATAAGCTTCCATGTTCTTATGTTGCTTCTGAAGCTCAGAGTCCATGGTAGCTAATATGAGACAACCGATATTTAATGCGTCATCATGATGCTTCTTGTAAGCATCCTTTTGAGCCCGAAGAGCACTAGCTTCAAGTTCTTGAGGAATAGGTTCCTCTAGGACATACATTTTTTGCTTATGTTTGAGGACTATCCTCAAATTCCTGTACCAATCCAAGAAGTTTATCCCATTCAATTTGTCCTTCTCAAGGACTAATCGCAGTGATAGATTATTTAATGTATTAGTCATTGGTTATCTATGACAGAAATATGCAAAGTAAGTATTAAGTTTCAAACATTTAATAAGGTCTTTTATTAAATGTACCTCCTACTATTTTATTCAAATTAATAACCCTCATTATTAATTCGGAAAGACATATTGTCTAAGCTTTCTAGTAGGCCAAGATCCATATTTCACTAAGCCTTAAGTTAGCTTTGGCTAATCACTTAAAACTTAGTTATTTAGGTAGGCAACACTTGCCAATTGTATCATATACAACTCTTGGATAGTTAGGTGAACAACATTTGTTCTAGTCCATCTTATAAACTAAAGCCCAACTTTATGCCTCTAGGTCTCAATCCTATTAAGATATCCTAGTTTAGTCGAACCCAATGCTTGATATTCGGATATCACTATTATCCAGTCGCGTCTCATCAAGATAAACAAGGTACTTTACTTTGGCAAACCTACCTTATGTCGATTGAGGCCTTGATGAGTGCCAGGCATCGGAAAGCATCGTTTAATTATTACTGACTTAATATTTCATATGAGGGATTTTAACTTAATCATTCTCAAATCTCACCATAACTAACCTATTTATTCATACAATATATCTAGCATATCTCATACATCATATAAGTTAAATGAATAAAATAGACTATTGCATATCACATATTAAGCAATTGATAAAACTATCATATAGTAGGAACATATGCTATCACATAGTAAATGCATGCTCATCAATACCATCACATAATAAAAAAATCAAAATGTCACATAGTATGGCCCAGAATTCTATTTTCTAATAATATTCCTCAACTAACTCTTTAGCTTCTTCTTGTCCCATGGCTCCTCATTCCAAGCAAAGGTTACTCAATTATGATTACAATTTTATAACAGAAACCCTGAGTTACATTCGGGGGAGTGAAATGAGAAGAGAATATACATTAGAAAAATAGAGGAAGACACGACACATAGGTTGTATTTAAAACCATCCATTAAAAACTCTAAGGGCCATACTATGCAACACATTCATGCATCATATGTAATAACTACTAACAAATATATGTAACTAAGATAAGCAGGATAATTGACATATGTATTTCATAACATAATCATCATAAAAAATCATGTTTTAAAACAGTACCTTAAGAACAAAAATGATTTTTGAACACTACGCAGAGTTAGCACGACGTTCTTGCTAGTCGATTAGAGGGCGGGGGTCAAGGGGGCAGAGCCCCCCGAGCAAAAAATTGAATTCATCTAACATTCAGATTGTAATTTTTTGTCAACAATTGACATGCCTCTTTAGCCGAACAATTCAACATAATTTGACATTCAAATCGTAATCCCAAAATAGGTTTTACATTGGATGGATTTAACCACATCAAATATATCCAACATAATTCATACATATTAAACCATACATGCATATACTTCATACATGAATCCAAATTTATTTAATCACATTAAGCAAATTTAAACCGATCTATATATGAAGACAAACTCAGAACTAATCACATAATTCTATGCAAAATGGATTATATTTTTAAATGCAGATTATATCACATATACAAAACTCGATTTAAGGAATGAATCTGATTAATTCCGATTCATAATAGAACCTTCTTATTTCAGAAAACAATTTTTATATATTAAATCATGTACATGTAATTAATCCTTATTTGATCTTATCAAAACAAAACCCAAAATTAATCATGAAATAGATTCAGATTCGAATTAAAACCTAGAATTTCTCATGAAACAAATTTGTTCAATTAATCTCATTAATTCCTAATTAGAATCAGAATATGAATTATATATATCATATATATATCTACGAATTCAGAACCAAACATGAATTTACATATATCACATATATATATCCGGTTTAAATAGAAACTAGTTTGATATTTATTTATCACATAAATGTTCATCAAGAACACAATTCTGATTTAAACTGAAACAGAATATTTATCATATAAACATTAAAAAAAATGGTAAAACACATAATCGAATTTATGTTTTGCAAGATGCTCTGATACCATTGTTAGGTTATGGATCAACATACGCAGTGAAATTTTTATATTTTGATCCGAATCTACCTAGGATCCATGCAAAAGGCATAAATCAAGGTTAGAGTTTTACCTTGCTTGTGTTTGTGTTCTTTCTTTTGAGAGATTAATTCACAAATCAAATGCTGTCTAAATATATAACGTCTTTATGGTATCCATACGGAGTAAACAATGACTTCTCCCTCAACGAAGCTGCTAGGGTTTGTTTTTCTCACTAGGATTGGATTGGATATTTTTAGAGTGATTTTAGGATTTGATGAAGCTTATGAGCGTGTCTCTTATATGCTGCCTTTAAATCCTTTTATAGAACTAAGGCATGTCATAATCCTAGTCCTACTAGGATAATACTTCAAAAAAATCCTAATCACACTAAACAACTATCACTTTATCCTTATCCTAGAAAAAGTGATGAGAGATAGAACTTATCTATTATTATCTAATATTAGATAATTGCATTATCTCATAATATAATTATCTAATATTAAATTAGCATATAATTATCCTATATTAGATAATAATATTATCTCATAATATAATTATCTAAGATAATATAATTATCTAATATCTAATAACGTAATTATCTAATATTATTTTAATATCAAATAATATCACATAATATTATATATTGGTGTGTGTCCTAGGAACCAATCTTATAGATAGTTGAAATAATACACAATATATTATATTTTATTTTAGGTAATGCAATTATTATATTATTTTATTTTCATTTTATTATTTTTCTCAATTTATAATTTAATATAATAATTATCCTTAGAATAATTTTACTATTCCTAAAATGCCTCTAGTTAAGTATTATTACGAAAGGAATAATAATAGTACATTGAAACTAGCATGTATAGTGACTGATGATTATGAATCATGGATATATAATATCAAGTCAATACATGAGTATATTGTTAATGAACAGATGTACTAGACTGGCTCACTATGAGAAAACTACATGGATAAGACATGTGTCATTAGTAGTTTTCATATGGTCACAATTACATATAGTCCTTTGATCTGAAGTCACTATGGTTCCTTATATGAAAGGTTACTCACTTTGATGTCGTCCTATGTTACCTTTAATTGGGATGACGAGTAGGGCATTGATTGAGTGTGTCACGAATCATGCAGAGGGAAGTGAGTGATGTAGATGAGATTTTGTTACTCTTATATAAAAGAGATATATCCTTGAGCCTCTTGATTGAGTGAGACTTAGAAATGCATGGCCATACTCAAATGAATCAATATGTGATATTGATCATTTGTTTTGAAGTCTACTCAGTATCAAGAAATATAAATTAAACTTTAACGAGGATGACACTCTTCATACCTCCAGTTCAATTTGGATATTATTACAAAAGGGATTATGATACAAAACGTTGATCATGTATTAGGTGGATGTCGAATTACAGACATTCTTACTACTTGAGTGGTAGTGATGTATTGCTAGATACTGCTCACTGTCTATGGCTCAATAATAAGTTATTATCGATGTAGTAAGAACCTACAAGGTCACACAAAAGGAATAGGAATAAGATAATAATTAATTGGGCTTTAATTATATTAATATCTAATTAATTGGACTTATTTTCGTGCATATATATTATTATTAAGAATAATAATATGTTGTTCACGTAATATATATATAATATTATGTGATATTATTTGATATTAAAGTAATATCAAATAATTATGTTATCAGATATTAGATAAATATATTATGAGATAATATTATTTTGATATTTGATAGCTATATGTAATTATCTAAATATTAAGATATTTATATTATGAGATAATATTATCTAATATTAGATAATTAATAGATAAGTCCTATCTCTCTTTACTTTCTCTAGGATAAGGATAAGATGAGTTGTTAAGTGTGATTAGGATTTTGGAAGCATTATCCTAGTAGGACTAGGATTGTAGCTTGCCTAAGTTCTATAAAAAGGGACTTGAGGGCAACACTTTTACACACACACATAAGCTACCAAAATCCTAAATCACTCAGAAAACATCCAATTCTAAATCTTAGAGAGAGAAACGCATCCTAGCAGATTCGTGGAGGGTGAAAAGTCGTTATTCACTCCATATGGATACCGTAGAGATGCTGTACCTTCCAGCCGGCATTTGATTCATCCACTTTCAAGTTTTCATCAGTAGAAACACGAGTGCCCAATAGGTAAAACCTTAATCATTGATTTATGCTTTTTGCATGGATCCTAGGTAGAATTCAGATCAAAATTTGAATTTCTACTGCATATGATAATCTGAATTCCTAACATTATATATATATATATATATATATATATATATTATGTGAGAAATTATTATTATCTTAATAATAATATATATGCATGAAAATAAGCCTAATTAATTGGATTTTAGTCTAACTAAAGCCCAATTAAAAATTGTCTTATTCCTACTCCTTTTTTGTGACCTTGTAGGTTCTTACTACGTTAATAATGACTCATTTTAGGCCATAGATAGTGAGTGGTATCTAGCAATACATCACTATCACTCAAGTAATAAGAATATCTATGATTCAACATCTACTTAATATATAATCAACATTTTGCATCATAATCCTTTTTGTAACAATATCCAAATCAAACTGGAGGCATGGAGTGTGTCATCCTCGTCAATGTTTAATTTATATTTCTTAATATTGAGTAGACTTAAAATAAATAATCAATATTACAAATTGATCTAATTGAACATGGCTATGCATTTCTAAGTCTTCACTCAATCAAAGGGCCCAAGGATATTTCTCTTTCATACAATAGTAACAAAATCCCATGTACATCACTTACTTCCCTTTGTATGATTTATGATACACCCAATCAACGTCCTACTCATCATCCTGATTAAAGGTGATATAGGATGACATCAAAGTGAGTAACTCCTCATGTAGGGAACCGTAGTGACTTCAGATCAAAGGATTATGCGTATTTATGATCATACGAGAATAACTAATGACACGTTTATCCATAAAATATTCTCACAGTAGGTCAATCCAATACATTGTTCACTAACAATGTACTCATGTATTGACTTGAAATCACATATCCATGATTCATAATCATCAGTCACTATACATGCTAGTCTCGATGTATTATTACTATATCTTTTGTAATAATACTTGACTAGGGGCATTTTAGAAATAGCAAAGCTATTCCAAGGACAATTATTATATTTAAGTTATAATTTACGCAAAATAAAATAAAATAAAATATAATAATTGTATTGCCAAAATGAAACATAATACATTATGTAATATTGCAATCATTTCTATGATTGACTCCTAGGACACACACCAATAACATCCGGTCTCTTAAGCCTATTTTGAAGGTTGAACATGATCCATTCATTTAGATCCAAGGAAAAAAATTATTCCTAATATCATAGGTTAACTAGTCTCATTCAGGTCGTGTTCACTGCCTTATAGTCCCTGATAACATGTAGAGCTATTTCTTTTTTATTGCATCAGGGACAAGTATCCATTGAAGACATGTGTCTTGTAGCTTTAACAGAATTGGTCAATAAGCTATCTTTAGCTAAAACCCACAAGAAAATTTTAACTCTTTGTGGACCAATCCACTTCTAAATTTTGGTCCATAGATTTCTTTGGGGCTTATTATCTCTAACCAAGAACTAATAGGCAGATTTCATTAAAAAACATCCAACCCTGGATGGGAGCCAAGCAATTTCATCAGCTTCTAAACTAGGATTAAAGGGTGAATGTTAGCAATTTTCCTACAAATATAATCTAGAACCAAGTAATCAAACATGTTCCAATTCCACATCCCATTTTCCTTTACAAACTTATTTACCATGAGGTGTTTTATATCAGAGGGTATATCTGGAGTAGCTAAATCAAATAAAGGAAAATCACTAACCCAAATATCACTCCAAAATTTAGTGCTTTTACTATCACAAATTACCATTTTAAACCCTTTATAAAGGTTATCCCAAACTTTGTAAATTCCTCTCCATAAAATTAGATTGGATATACTTTCTCTTAACTTTTGGAAGTAGAGAGGAGTTGCAGTCATATTTCTGCCTTAACATTCTTGCCCAAAGAGCTTTTTTTTTTGCTGATGAGGTTGAACTTTAGTTTCATTAAAAACACCTCATTTTGGCACTTTAACATTCTTAATCCAAGGCCTTCAGACTGTTTAAGTTTGTAAATTTAGTTCTAGTTAATGAGATAGGATTTTTTACTCTTTATACTAGATCCCTATATAAAGTTTCTCATTCTCTTCTTTATTTCATCACAAATTCCATTTGGGAAAAGAGTGGATTACGTAGAATATATAGGGAGGGTTGATACCACCGCTTGGGAAAGTGTAATCCTACCAGCAAATGATAAGGAGTTTGTCTTCCATACATTGAGTCTTTGTTGGGCTTTTTCCAGAAAGTGCTTATAGGTTAATTTATTCACCCTCCCATGATGCAGTGGGACACCTAAGTATTTACCCAACTCAACAGTAAGGCGGAATCCTAACTCTTGGCTAAACTGAAGAGCTCTTGCATGGTTCATATTTTTGGAATAATGGATTCTAGTTTTATCTTTGCTAATTTTTTATCCCGAACTGTGACAAAAGAGATCGAGACAATTTTGAATGCATTTTACTTGATCCAGGGATGCTTCTAAAAATAAAACTAAGTCATTAGCTAAAAAAAAAGATGTGAGATTGGACTCCTATTTCAATAGAGTTTGACCAGTTTCCAACTCCTTTGATCAACTTCCTTGGATATGCAATGAGCCACCCTTTCAATATAAAGTACAAATAAATAAAAGGATAAAGGATCTCCTTGTTGGATCCCTCTAGATAGAGAAAAGACCTTTTTCTGGTTTCTATTCCAAAAGATTTTCATGCTGCAAGAGGATACACATTGCATTATTAGCCTAATCAGATTATCCATAAATCCATCCTCTTTCAAAGTGTCTTCAAAAAACTCCCAGTTTACTCTATCATAAGCTTTCTCTAAGTCCACCTTAATTGCTATAATTCCCTTCTTTCCTTTCTTAGTTTCCATAGTGTGAATAACTTCTTGGGCAATCACTATATTATTTGTGCTATGTTTACTAGGCAAAAAGCTGCATTGATTGGGAGAGATTAAGTAAGCCATGTAAGGTTTGATTTGATTTGATTGGCTATAATTTTAGTCATTACTTTGTATACCACATTGTAAAGGCTTATTGGTCTAAATTGTTTAAAACGTTCAGGCCTGTCTACCTTTGGAATTAGGACTAGCAAAGTATTGTTAATGCTCTTCACTTTTTCTAGCATTTTAAATATGTCCATAATGAGCTTACACACTGAGTCCCCAACAATATGCCATTGGCTTTGTATAAAGCTTGCATGGAGGCCATCAAGTCTTGGAGCTTTATATGAGTTTAAGTTGAACACTACACTTCTAATCTTTTCTCTGGTTACCAGGGCACTAATCTCTGCTTTAGCATCTTTTTGCAAATCAAGGAAGGAATGAATGATAGGATAATTTCCATTGGCTAAGTTCTCTTCAGAATACAGCTTTTTTATAAAACATAATAGCATTATCCTTGAGCTTTTGATCTTCTATAACCCATTCCCCATTGTTATCTTCAAAAGCAACTATCTTATTTCTTCTTCTTCTGACAATGGTGGAGTTGTGAAAATATTTTATGCTCTTCTTCTCATAAAAAAGCCAATTACATCTAGATTTTTGAAGCCACTGAATTTCTTCTTAGAGTAGGACCTTTTCATAATCCTTCCAAAGCTATTTTTAAAGCTTTTCCAAGAATACATTTGGACCTCCAACTAGTTTTTTGGATATAACTTAGAGCCTAGCCATTATTCTTTTCTTTTTTTTCACAATACTACTAAAGACATTCGTCTTCCATACATTAACTTTGTCCACGAATGAATTAACTGCATTATTCCATTCATTTGAATCCTTCTAGGCTTTTAATACAATTCATGAAAAGGAATCCTTAGTAACCAAGCTTCCAAGAATCTAAAAGGTTGAGACTTTCACATAAATTCTGTTAGTGTATATGCCCTAAAACCAATCATATTGGTGATTGTAATTTTGAATCATGTTATTTTAATGGCAATTTCAATTATTATATTTATATATATTATTTGCGTAATATATTCAATTATAATAATAACCTTAGAATAATTGTATTCTTAAATGTTCCTAATCATATATCATTGTGGATTAAGTTGCTTTGATATGTTAAGACTAGCATGTGTGAAGACTTATATAGGATATTAAGTTTACACATGAGTACAAGTTAGAGAACTTGTATACTGGACTGACCCATATTAAGAATACTACATTGATCATTATATGAGTGTCATAAGTGGTTCTTAGTGATCATTATTAATATGGTCCTTTAACCTGAGATCACCAAGGTTCCCTACATGTGAGTTTCATATTTTAATACTATTCTATGTCACTAATGGTTAAGTGAATGCAAGGGTAGATATTAGATATGTCACATATCATGCGGAAGGGTTTGTGTGATCAAGATGAGATTTGTCCCTCCTATATAACAGGAGTAACATCTATGGGCCCCTTGATTAAGTAAAGCTGAGAAAATGCATAGCCATGCTCATATAAATTGACATGAGATGTCAATTACATTTGTTTCAATCAGCTTACTTAGGAATCAAGAAACCTTAAGGTTGGGCTATACAGGAATAACACGGTCCATGTCTCGTGCTCAATCTAGATGTATAGGACAAAAGGACATAAGTAATGATCACGTGTAAAGGTTTAGTCAAATCACCGACTTTCTCATTACTTGGGTAACAATGATGTGTTGCTAGACACCAATTATTGTTTATGATCATTAATATAATTAATGGTCATTGCTAACGTAATGAGAGCCTGTAGGGTCGCACACCTAGAGCTAAGTGAATTTGGAATTAATGGACCAAATTGTTTGGGCTTAATATTTAGGAATTCATGTTATAATTATAAGGCCCAATAATAAGCCTATAATTGTACATGGAATAAAGCCCAAATAGGTTAGGTTTTTCTATGCACCTATTTAAATAGGCTTGTTGGGTAATAATAGATTTACTGTCATTATTCACGTACCAAAAAGGCATAGAAAACCCTAGCACCTCTCCTTGACCAAAAACCCCTGAAGAGGCGTAGCTAGCACTACGAGGTGTAAGGAGACCAATTCCAACCGGTGTGTGTAGTGGACATTCATCGGTGATTCACGGGTTCGTGTGGATACCACAGAGGTGCAGCCACATAAATGTTGTACTGGTGATCTGATTTTCGAGTTTCTATTCCGGTTTGTGATTTGGAGAGCAGATCGGATTTGCTGTGCAGTGGACAGAAGATTTTGGCCGAAAGGTATAAACCCTAATCCCTAATCTACGGCGTTCTAAATTCGCATGGATCTTTGGTGGAAATCGTACAAAAATTTTATTCCTCTGTGCATGTATGATGCACGATTTCCAGCAAATTCTTCTTTCCCTTTGATTCTTAATAGCAATCGCCTATGATCTAACTTGAAAGAGGCTAGGTGAAAAATTCCTACTTCAGGATACCTCATTCTCCAGTTTATATTACATAAACCCCAATCAAATCTTTCCTTTACCCCTCTTCTTTTCTAAGTAAAAGTAGGGCCATTAAATCATATATCAAACAAACCACAACTGTCTATGCAATTTGTAAATTTTCGTATGTTAGCCCAATTCGGTTCAGCACTTTCTAATTTATCTTTAGAAGACATATAAAAGTTAAAATCCCCAATGGTTACCCATGGACCACTAGTTTTATTTGCTATGCTGTATAAATCCTACCAAAAGGTCTCCCTCTCACAAGGTTTAGGACTTGCATATACAAAGGTCATCCAGCTTTCATAATCCTCTAGAAGAAAATGTACCTTAGTATGAATATATTGATGGTGAGTAGCCACAATATCCACTAAATCCTCTTGTTCATTTTATAATAGCCAAATCTCACCCAAATATCCTATAGGATCTACTTTATGAACTGCATCAAAACTTAACTTCTTGATAATCTTCTCTACCTTTAAATTCCTAGCATGAGTTTTAAACAGAGCTAAGATTTTAACATTATGAAGATTCTTGAAATCATTGATTAAACCAGGAAAAGATTTAGCTCTTGTGCCTATACAATTCAAAGCTAAACAGGACATCAAATTAATTTTAAAATTTTTTTGGATTAAATCAAGTGATTTACCTTCACCCCTCCTAAGGCCTCAATAGCCATTTCATTATCCAGCATTTGTAGCTATCTATTAGCTCTTCTCATATAATCCATACACTAAGCTTTGTTAAGTGGTTTAAGGGATCCCTAATTAAATCCTTGACAACTTCATCTTCTAGAGTATTTCATGTGAGGCTTGGCTTTCCCAACCCCTAATTGGTGTTAAAAGGGCTTCTAATCATTCCTTTAACTAGCTTAGCATTTGATTTTTTTAGAGGAGACATCATTAACTAAGTTTTCGATCTAACCAGGTTGTATTGACTTTTCAAAACACTAACATTTTCCTTCTTCCCTTGATTTTAAATGGTACTAGTATTTTTCCTACTAGTATTTTTTTCATTAGATACCTTCCCTACGTTAGGATTCACTGGATTAGGTACCTTCGCTTCCTCATTTTATCTTATAATTGAAGGACCAGCCTCATCCTTCAAGCATTCCTACTTATGTAAAGCATTTATATCTCGCTCAATATTTAAAACTATCTCCATATCGGTGACTGCCTCATTATTAACTAGAATATCAAAATGTGAACCTTTTTTTCCCTCATACTGTCTTTCTCCCTAATCGCATTAAAATCTAGGCCTTTATTTCTAATATTTGGATACTACCCAGCTTTCTTCCCTCCAAATTTAGTGAATCTTCCCCTACTTTGTTGCATAATCATCCAGGCTCCAAAGCCCTCATTACTAACTTCGACCTTAGCAGATTAAGACCCTACAACTAATTTTATCACCACAACACCCACCTTATCCATGTTATTACCTTTTTCTCCTTGCAAATAGACTTCCTTTTTATGCCTATATTTACCACAATTAAAACAAATAGCATGTAAACCTTCATACTCCACCCTATACACCTTGTTTCAAAGTTTAAATTTAGAAAGAAATTATTTTCTAAGGTCAATCTCAATATAAATTCTTGCAAATTTTGCTCGTTCCACCATAAAATCCTCACTTATTTCTCCTCTCCTTAAAGTATTACTATCAACCTTTAAGGTCCTCCCAATGTGGTTACCCAATCTCCATAAGAAATGTTGATTATAGTAGTTAATTGGTAGACTAGGCACCCGAATCCAAATAGCGATCTTCTTAACTTTATCATCAAATAGGTCAAAGTTTGGCCTCTATCTTTGAATAACAAGATAATGATCAGATACTATCCAAGGTCTCTCTTTTAGAACATGATTATAATCCTATATATTAGTAAATCTCACTAAAAAGTTGTCATTCTCCATGTCTATAAATTCAAAATCTCTAAAATCCCCTACATCTTCTGTATTCTCTATCTTAAGAACTACATACCTAACCTTTTCCCTAGGAGTTTCACTATAAGAGCGAGTTTCCAAGGTCTACAAAGCTCAATCCTCTCCTCTCTAGACACTGTAACATTTAGGCAAAAGATATCATCCTCTTTGTTTGCATCTTCATCTAGTTCATCATCCAGGTCTTCTGATTCTTCTAATTCCTTCATTAGTATTTTCCTTTCCTCTATTAATTCCTAATAGAGTATCCTTATAGGAAATCACAACACGTCCAGAACCTTCATCCCTCTATGTCTCAGGCCTTTTGTCAAACACCTGGTCTTTGTTTCCTATTTCCTCTTTCTTCTGATGAAGCATTCTTTCATCCATTAAGTCGTCCATCTGCGCTTCTTCTACTTTAAATCCTTTAGCCTTCTTCTTACTTTTGGCCAACAAATCCTTTTCTTCATTGGAAATCTGTTTCCCAAAGTGAATCAATCATTTCATAAAGAAAACAAGATGGTATTTTTGAAGAAAAATTGTATTAATACATACTCTAACGGATTTTATGAAAATTCTGCTTTTAGAACTTTTTCTTTAAAGATTATCTCTTTAATATAATAATAGTTTTGATATTTCCTAAATAATAAAATACCACGCATAAGTCTATGTTTTCTACTTGCTAATAGATGAAGAGTAAAGGGAACTCTTGATTTATTTTCCTTTTGTTCTTCTTTCTTTCCACGTTGGCCTTGAGAAAAAATTTTGAATTTATTTTTTTTCTTTTTCCCATTTTACATTTCCATTGAGGGCATATTACATGCTTTCTCTTCAAAATTTATCAATCTCTTCCTCTTTGCATAATTAAAATAATGAAAATATTAGTAAGACATATTTAATTTATAATTTTATTTTCAATAATAAAAATATAATATTATGCATCTATTTAATTTTTAAGTTATCATAAATAGTAAATATATTTAAGAAAAGTCCAATTAATGAATTGTAATTTAACTTTCTCAAAGGGGTTGCAAAAAAAATTAATATTTTATTAGATTTACATTGTTGTTAGTAATATAAGTTTATTACCAAATATTTATAGATTATATTAACCTTAAATCAATACTAAGTTTTAAGGTTAGCATAGTACAGTAGTTATTTAATAATTTATTTTAATATATCACCTATCCTTCATATTTTTGAATATATTAAAATAAAATATTTTTCACAACTTAAAAAGAAAAAAATCCCCACAAAATAAGAATGTATGTGTATTGTAAAATTACATGATTCATTTAAGTTCTTATTCAATCAATAAGAAAGGCGTAGTAAGGGACTATTTATTTTTCTTGAGACTAATAAATATTATTATATCATTCAATATTAAATTTATATTTAACAAATTTTATTTTATCTTATTTTATATAATTTATGATTATGATTGTAAATCCATTTCCGTATAATAAATATATGAAAACGTCTTTGTTGACCAAATATATTTTAATCGATCCCAAGCTAACTTTACCTATTAATAAACAAGAATTTAAATTCTAAAATGATTTTTGTTGGGAGAGGCAAAATCTATTAATGCTTTAATTTCTTGAATAGTTGCTCTATTTGGACACCATTTTATCCTTAGAAAAAATATTTTAATTAATTTTATAATATAAAATATTATTTTTGTAATGTATTATGGCAAATGCTAATAACTACATTGTGGTGTTAATAAGGCACATTAATTAGACTATAATTATACTTATTTATGTAATCTTAAAATTTATTGACTAAATCTTGAATTAATATACTTCTTTATTTTAATAAATATTAAATAAAAAGAGAGAAAAAGGAAATAAAAACAATTAAAAGAAAGGCAAAAAGAGTTAATATAATTAAATTGGATCTAGATTTGGTACAACATATGTAATTGTAATTGTTATACTTGGCCATTGGATTATATGAAAACACAAAGGGATCCCATATATTTGGATGGATAGATTCAACATCTAACCATTAATTAGCAAAGACCCTATGAAAATGAAGGGACTTTCCCATATTTGGATGGTCAAATACACATTTAATTGTTGATTAGTTTGAGTTACATGAAAATAGGGGGGTTTATGGATGATTAGAAATAGTAACTATGGCTATAGTAACTATATTAGATTAAAATGTGGTTTTCTTAATAAAAATAATAATATATTAAATGAGATTCGATCATTAATTGTGACATTAAAATTAAAACTAAGAATAAAACATTAAAAAATATTCTGCTATCAATATTAATTGTGATCAGTTGAAAATTAATTATAATTTAACCATTATCCTCACAGTGATTGTTAGCTATTTATATTATATAAAAATTTATAATTATAATTTAACAATTTTTTTAATATTAAATATTAAATTAAAATTATAATATCTCTCTCTCTTTTTTACGTTGCACTAGTATCTTCTACGTAGAATGAGAAGCCTTTTTTTCTTTTAAATGTTCTTATACGACTTTGTAACTCTTTGTATATTTATTACACAAAAAATCTATCTATCTATCAATATATTCTACATTTTAAGAGGCAATGAAACTTTTAACACTAATATATAATTTATATAGCTTTTATTTAAGAAGGAAAAAAAAAATACTTCCAAAATTTTTTTGCAACGTATCGACCTTTGAATACAAGGCCTTCTAACAGCAACATTACGGGGATCTATAAATACAAACAACGCAGATGAATTTGATTTGATGCTCATTTTATTAGTTGAAGTTTCGCACACCGTCCTCCTTCCCTTGATTCATTCCCACCTCAATGCTGCAATTCTCCTAGCTCCCACAATTTCCCCCTATTCCCCGCCACATGAACCAGCTTCCTTTCTCTCCTGCTGCGTAACAATAAGCCAAAATTGGCGAGAGTAAGACACAAGCTTTGAGGGTTTGGCTCTATTCTTTGTATTATACCCTATTTTGAATTTTCTCAAAGACCCTTCTCAGCTGTGTCTTTTCTGAATCTGGTTCATTTCTTATTGATGCTTCATTCAAGTTTTCTGAATGTAATTCTAGAAAAAGTAGATTGATTTATGTTTTTGAAGTTCAGTTCAGGCACAACAAGATGGCATCAGCTCGCGCCTTACAGGTTTGAGGGAGCATTTTATCTCCCTTCATTTAGTGCATTGATAAATCTGAATTTTCACTACTTTTGTATCTGGGTCTATGGATTAATGGCTTCAATGAGTTTTTAGTTCTGCCTCATAATGTTATTTCCGTAGCTCTATCTAGAGTACTAGGGTTTTTAAGTTGGATGAGAATTGGTTTCTGGGTGTGTCTTGCGCTTTTCAATGGTTTTGGGATTTGGGTATTTAAATTGTTGTATTTGTCAATTATTTAAGTAGTTTTGAGATTTGGGTTTTTGAGGTTTAAGGAATTGGTTTGTTGTTTGTTCCAGGTAAGACGGATTGGTTTGTTGTTTGTTCCGGTGTAATTTTTGGTTCTATAAAATATGAGTCGTAGGGTGAGGAGGAAGGTCGCAAAGAAGGGAGAAGAAAAAGTGGTGTTGCCCAGTTGCCCTGAAATTCAAGAAGAGTCTTTGGATTTGGACAAAAATGAGATTGTTGATTGGAGGAGCTTGCCTTACGATACAGTAATTCAGCTGTTTACCTGTCTTAGCTATCGTGACCGGGCAAGCTTATCATCTACTTGTAAAATGTGGAATCTTCTTGGTAAATCCCCATGTTTATGGAACTCTTTGGATCTTCGCTCCCAACGTTTTGATGCTGCCATGGCATCTACACTTGCACCCAGGTGTGTTCATCTTCAGAAGCTTAGATTTCGTGGAGCAGAGTCTGCTGATGCTATAATACATCTTAAAGCTAAGAACTTGCGTGAAATAAGTGGTGACTATTGTAGGAAGATCACTGATGCAACACTTGCTGTGATTGTGGCACGGCATGAGTTACTTGAGAGCCTGCAGCTGGGGCCAGATTTCTGTGAGAGAATCAGTAGTGATGCCATAAAAGCAATAGCTCATTGCTGTCCTAGATTAAAGAAACTTAGGCTCTCCGGAATCAGGGACATAAATGGTGATGCTGTTAATGCCCTGGCTAATCATTGCCCAAACTTAAGTGATATCGGATTCATTGACTGTCTGAACATTGATGAGCTGGCATTGGAAAACATTTCATCCATTCGCTTCCTTTCTGTTGCAGGGACCACAAACATGAAGTGGGGTATGGTTTCACATGTTTGGCATAAGCTGCCTAACCTGACTGGACTAGATGTTTCTAGAACTGATATTGGTCCATCTGCTGTCTCAAGATTGTTATCATCATCGCAGACCTTGAAAGTTTTGTGTGCACTGAATTGTCCTATCCTCGAAGAGGATACCAGCTTCTCTGCAAGTAAATATAAAAATAAGATATTAATCGCCCTTTTTGTTGATATTTTCAAAGGACTAGCTTTGTTATTTTTTAATGATACAAGGAATGGAAAGAATGTGTTTTTAGACTGGAAGAATTCAAGGAACAATGACAAGGGCTTAAATGAAATCATGACCTGGCTTGAGTGGATTTTATCCCATACCCTCTTGCGATCTGCCGAAAGCACTCAACAGGGTCTGGATAATTTCTGGGTTGAACAGGGTGGGGCGCTCTTGCTTAGTCTAATGCAGAGTTCTCAAGTGGATGTTCAAGAAAGGGCAGCCACAGGACTTGCAACTTTTGTTGTAATTGATGATGAAAATGCTAGCATAGATTGTGGACGGGCTGAAGCAGTAATGCGAGATGGTGGTATACGACTCCTTCTAGACTTGGCCAAATCCTGGAGGGAGGGGCTACAATCTGAGGCAGCTAAGGTAACTCTTCTCTGCTCTATATGTATGTGCAATTCTTCTGATCATATCTAGTAATTATTTATTGTGCATCATCCATGATTAATGGATATTAGATATTTTGACGTTACTCTTGATATCATGTGTATTATGCACTCGTAGTGATTATATATTTCATTTGTATTATCTGCTGCCTTTAATTGACTACTTGAATGATCGAAAATAAAAGCTGATATAATAGTGTATTCTTTCAAATTTTTCCAAATTTGTAGGCCATTGCAAATTTGTCCGTCAATACCAATGTTGCAAAAGCAGTTGCAGAAGAGGGTGGGATCAATATTCTTTCTGGTTTGGCTAGGTCCATGAACAAGTTGGTTGCTGAAGAGGCTGCTGGAGGACTATGGAATCTCTCTGTTGGAGAAGAGCACAAGGTTGGATTTCTTTCTGATAAATTTCAATTTCTATTTCTAATACATGATATAATGCTTAAAATTCTCAAGTCATTACTGAAGGCTTCCATCTTAGGGTGCAATTGCCGAGGCTGGTGGAGTACAAGCTTTGGTAGATCTCATATTCAAGTGGTCTACTAGTGGAGATGGGGTTTTGGTATGCTTTTCATATATCACACTTGTGTGCATGTACACTAGTTTTTATATTGCCTTTGATTTTCTATGATGAGATTTGCTCTTGAACAAAGTATTCATCAGTGGGTTGTTTCTTAAATTTTGTTTTCTATTGTGTCTCAGGAACGTGCAGCTGGTGCATTGGCTAATTTGGCTGCTGATGACAAGTGTAGTACAGACGTTGCATTGGCTGGTGGGGTCCATGCTTTAGTTATGCTTGCTCGTAACAGCAAATTTGAAGGGGTGCAAGAGCAGGTAATAATGCTTTCTAGTAATATGGCCATATACAATTCTCGTGTTCACTAAAATCTTCAGTGGTACAGTTAGAGTGTCACTGTATATAACATGTTCATATTTCCAGCTGATTAGAAACCAGAAGTCATGAAGTTGTTTCAAGATATCTGTATTTATAAATAATAACCATTATTTCCTTCCTTTCTTTCTTCTTCTCTTTTTTATTATTTTAAATTTCTCTTTCTTTTATTGGTAGCCAGGATGGTGGGAGGTTTGATGGAGTTATTGATTGTTTTTACTTATTATATAGGCTGTAATTGCTATTTGAATTACTCCAATATGAATTTATTTATTCTGAACTTGTAAGCATGTTGGTTGTGTCATCATATTACATGTTAAAATTTTCCCAGTTCTTGATTCCTTGAGTTGAGCTCTGAATTCATACTCTCATTCCTGTCTTCCCTATTCTTGAAAGACATTGTTCAACAAATAACTAAAATAAGCATAACTAATAAACTATTTCTAGATTTGGTGTTTTCAAATATAGCAGCACATATGGATTTTTGACATGGATAAGGCTTGAACATCTTATGCCTTTTTCTAGCTAAAATTGAACTTTATCTTGGCATAATCTGCTCATATGACTAAGTCTATTTTCTTGGATAGCATACAAATCTTGATTCTGATCTGGAAAGCATATTCCTAGACAGTGAGTTTCCCATTAAAAGGTGCTTATCTTTTTCTGTGTCATGTGCTTATGGCTTACAATACTTGGGATAAAGATTTGTACAAGAATATTATGGATCCTGAAATTTGATATTATGGTTGTGGGCTTATTCTATTCTTGACCATCTTGTTTAAAGAAATATAAATTAACTGTCTGGAGTAATAACTGCTATTATATGTGTGTGTGTATATATATATATATATATATATAAGGCTGCTCGTGCTTTGGCAAATTTGGCTGCACATGGTGATAGCAACAGTAACAATGCTGCTGTAGGACAAGAAGCAGGTTCTCTGGAGGCACTTGTTCAACTTACCCGTTCTCCCCATGAGGGTGTTAGGTAGTCTCTCCTTATTTTTGTACATCTGTGTTATCTTATTTGCAAGTTGATTTTATGGATCTGTAATAGTTGTGGCCAAATTATTCCTTCCACTTGTTCTTCTTGTTTGCATAATTGTGTGCAATCGTGTGTCAATTTGTGAATACCTTTACCTTTGTTTTGTTAATTTTGACATCTAGTTATTGATCAGATCTTTTTGGTTGGACAGATTTGTTGCCCTTGATCTCATCATCTAGTCATGCTTAATGCTTTGTACCTAAGAGTGTCTAAATCTATTTAGTAACTCCATAGGAAACTTAAACTCACTAAGGGTGTTAAAAGGGTTAAATGGTCCTGATTCTTAGTGTTATGACTCATGTTTAGTGTTGCTAAAGTTATAAATTTTTTTTATGGACAAAGAAATATTTTTTCTTTGATTCAAAAAGAGATATTTTTAAAGGAAGGAGAAAAATACATAAAGGAGGATAAGAAATCTTCAACGGAAGGAGAAAAGCTAAAAAATACAATCAACACCAAGAAAACCATCCTATCAAAGATCCAAGATAGATTTCCAATTCCTTTGCAAATCTGTCAAATTTATTCCTAAAAGAAACCATGAGCAGTCAAAGATGGAGCGGTGACAGAGGGAAGTTGAATGAAATGTGATCATTATGCTATTTTTTTAATCAGTTTATTGCTTAATTCCTTGACTTAAACGTATGTTTCAAGCCTTCTCACTGTGATGTCTTAAGTCTTCATTAAACTTCTGCTGATCCTGGTTTAATGGTTTCCATCTCAGAGCAAAGATTAGTTTAGAGTATAAGAATGTGAGACAAATGCAGAAAACGCATTACTGCTTAGCTTTAAAGTTGAATTTGCAGAGAAAGGATAAAAGTAAATTTTAAATTCATTGTCAGTGGAAATAATTAGTCTACTTAGCACTTCAATTATGCCAATGGACGGAATATGACCTTTAGAGGGATCAAAATAGATTATTGTAAACAAAGGGGACCAAAATTGAGCAATTTTTATTTTAAAGGGAAAAAAATTGCATTTGAGTCAAAACTGTAACTTTGGAAGGAACCTTAATCTTCCAAAAAAGAATTAAGATTAGGTAAATTAAGACTGCAAGGGTTTTGGACTGAAAAGTTTATTTACACATGAACACACTTGAGGAGCCTAGAGACCAAATTTATCTATCCAGATTATGAGAAAATGAAAAGAAAATATCAAATTCAAAAGAATCACTAATTCCGAAGCCTCTTTAGTTAAGACTTCCAATACCAAAACCTCCATGTTTCTTTGGTTCACAACTGACATCCCAACTTACCAAGTGGTCACTAGAATGACTCATACAATATGATAAGAAGTCTTGCATGATCCTCTCAAGTTTTCCTGCAACCCCCTCAGGGATCTTGAGGAAAGATGATAAAACAGAATGCTAGAAAAATGAGCCTGAATAACAATAAACCTTCCAATTATCTAAACACATCGTAATCTTTTTAATAAGTGGATCCCAAAGCATGAGTTAGTTCCAATTATCTAAGAGTCTAGACGCATTGTAATCTTTTCTGAAAGGTCACTTACATGACTAAAAGGTAGGCAAAAATATAGTTATTTTTCTGATCTTTTTTATGGGAAGAGAAAATAATTTTATCTTCTAACAACTATTCAAACTCCATCCAAGTGCTTTTTATGAGTTAGTTACAATATGGACAGGAAGTTCATGCATCATTGGTATCAGTCTAACTAAACAACTAGTGCATGAAATAAAAATCCATATCCTTTTATGTTCTTTTTGATATCATTTGTGGTTTATATTTTTTCAATCCTCCTCCTCTTTGGCTTTCCTTTTTATACCCTGAAAGATGATGCATTCATTTCCTGTGGATTTGACCTTATATCTTATTGAGCAGGCAAGAAGCTGCTGGTGCACTTTGGAATTTATCTTTTGATGATAGAAACCGAGAAGCAATTGCTGCAGCTGGTGGTGTTCAAGCCTTGGTATGCTATGCTTGTTCTGCCGAAATATTCTAGTGCTGTAGATTTAATGCATCTTCTAGTGCTTCTTCATGCAATGATATTGGCATTCGTTTATCTTGCCTGGTATTGTAATTGTGTAAGCCCAACACACTTGTATGGAGCTAGTGGGAGTTGTATCACTCTTTTGAAACAGTTGTAATTAGCTTGAATTTAAAAAGTTCCTTAAAAAAAGAAGAATATAAAAAGCAGCACAGGGTGTAAAAAGTAACTGGAGATTATTAGAAAATTTTGGCAAAGCTTGTATTTATATGAATTTAGTACTTTTTAGGGTCAAAGTGCATCTAATTCTAAAGAATTTAACAGGAAAATAGTTTTTGATAGGCATAGGAATTTGAGGATATTCCTATTGTGCTGCATTGACCACTGATTTTAGAGAAGATGAAGTTTCAAAAGATCAGTTTATGCAAGTTCCAAAAAATTAATCTTGAAAGTAACACAATAGAAATTGCACCTTATAAAGTACAAATTGACTATTGCTTTTGTTGGGGACATGGTAGCTAACGTTTTCTGGCCATCTTCCAACTGAATTTATTGTGTGATGGTTCATCAGATGGATCTTTTATCTCTGGTCATTTAATCTCCTTTTTTCTTTTTCAACAAAAAAAAAATTATGAATCTTAAATGATTAATTACAATAATTCTTGTGTTTTATGCAGGTTGCTCTTGCCCAAACTTGTGCTAGTGCCTCTGCAGGACTTCAAGAGAGGGCTGCCGGTGCTCTCTGGGGATTGTCAGTTTCTGAAGCCAATAGGTAAGTGCAAGGTCATTTTTATCACCGATAATATTGCTCAAGTGAATCTTGATTCTTAGACAAGTATGTTCTGGCAGGAACCATAGTACCATGGTTGACTAGAACATTCTACTACTGCAAAATGACATTGCACTTTTAAGTCACTACATTCTTTCGCATGTGCAATACTTATGTTTTGTGCATTCACACTTCAGAAGGGTTTTGGGTGTTAATATTCTGTCCTTTATGTCGTTGTCCCCGCCCTCCCCCCCCAAAAAAAAAATAAAATTTCGAGTCTTTTGTATACTCCTCTTATGTAACAATTAACAACAAAAACAACGAGACCAAGCCTTATCTCATTAGATGGGATCAGCTACATGGATCCTTTGATGCCATTGTGCTCTATCATAGTCTCTTCTTATTCAACATGTTTTAGTATTCCTAAATGAAATGTAAGAACTGATGGTGCTGAAGAAAATTAAGCGATGCGCTAACTTAAGTCTTTATAAGGCCCTTGTTTGAAAAATGGAATATTCAACAAACTTGAGGGTAAATCAAACATCAAAAGTGGGGAAAAAGGTTCAAGTCATTATAATCCCCCCCCCAAAAAAAAAAAAAAAAATCATGAAGGACTTCAACATAAGAAGAAATATGTCGAAGCTAAAAGACCTTTCGAGGCTGTAGTATATAATTTTGTTCATAAGGGTGTTTCTTGTCTGATGCATCTTCTGTATTTTGGGCTTTTCCTGCTGATGTTCTCTATTGAATTCTTCCTTGCAATAGAGGATGTGTAACTTTTTTTGTTCTCCTTGGTTTTCTTCTGAAATATTCCATAGATTTTCTTCCAAATATATTTGTATATATATTTAATTTGCTCATACCTTAGCTTGTTTGTAGATTTATTAGCCTATTCTAGTTATTATTACCTAGTTACTATTACATTTGGTCATTAATGTTTTTCTTTGTCATCGTAGCATTGCAATTGGGAGAGAAGGAGGTGTTGCCCCCCTAATTGCACTGGCACGGTCTGAAAGTGAGGTAATTTATTTCGTAGTTGGGCAACATCTATTTCTTATGTATATGATGCTGGACAACTACATAAACATGCTGTAAAGGAATAATTATTTTGCTGATTAAACTTGTTTGTTCTTGTATTCATATTAAAAATATTATGTCTGAACATATTTAGCTTAGAAATACTTGTTTTGATATATATTTATACCTACTAGTTTCCCTCTTTTCTGCGGCTGCATCAATACCCAGCACTAATGGTAGCAAACTAACAACGCAAGAAGCTCTTATTAATTGTTAGAGATTGTTGATTGTTGATATTTTATGCTGAAAGCTAGGTTGTCTTTGGCTTAGTTGAACTTGCAGGTTTTCTAAGCTCTTGTCATCAGTAATTTCTTTCTGTTTACTTAGTGTAATAGTTTACGGTAAAGGAATAGAGACTTTTGGCCCTCAATTTTTGAACAGGATTTATCTTATGAATTGCATTTTTTTAATTACTATTTAATATATCTTTTTGTATTTTAGGCTCTTTTGAGCACTCTCTCTCTCTGTCTTTGTTTCCTTTACTTAAGACAGAAGATTTTGGAAGGCTTGAGGAATTGTCTCAGCCATGTTTTATATTTATATAAAATGCTTTACATGATAAAATCAATTAGCTGTCAATCCCTAATAATTAACACTAATACTAGCCTAAAAATAATACAATCATAATAATTAGTTACCATGATTACCCTACTCAGTACCTTTGTTATAGAAGTATTTCCATCAGAATTTCTATCACTATATCCTGTTAATTTTATTATTTATTTATTTATTTATTGTTCTTGTTATTTGGTTAAAAGGGCAATACCTTTATATGGTTCCATCCTAATTTCTCCGTTCAGGATGTTCATGAAACTGCAGCAGGAGCACTTTGGAATCTTGCTTTTAACCCTGGCAATGCTCTACGTATAGTGGAGGAAGGAGGAGTGTCTGCACTTGTTGATCTCTGTTCTTCATCTGTATCAAAAATGGCACGTTTCATGGCTGCACTGGCATTGGCTTACATGTTTGATGGGAGGTAATTAGTTTGGGTCAACCCTAGCTGATACATGTTCTATTCTGTCTTCTAATCGGGTTATTTGTTAGGAATGTCCATAATATTTTCTTGAACATGCAATTCTTTTCCTTTATTGAAGTTAATTGATGGCATTCTACAATTGTTAAGTGGTGACAAGAAAGCAAGGTTAGACTATATTAATAATCGTCAGTTTTATAGAACTTTTATGAGTAGTCTATGTATGAGATACAATCGATGATACATGTGTTAAAGTTCTGCTAGTTTGTTTTAAGAGGGCAATCCACAATGGCATTATATATTTGAGATTGATGGGAATAGATGCACAATGTACTCATTTCCTGATATCTGGGGCAGCGCCTAAATTCATATGGCAACCTTTAAAATCTAGTTACTGAGTAAATTTTTCTCAGTTGGAGCTTAATTGTCCCTAATCTCAGGCATATTATTGTCTAATTCCATATGAAATGACAATATAAGAACAAACAAGTTTGTTGTCTGTTGAGAAAATGGCTAGGGATTAGAGGAAGAGAGAGTAGAGAGAGGCAAGAGAGAATAAAAGAAAATATTAAAAATTATTGATTATTGATTGAATGAGAGACTGAATTGTTACATAAGACTCGCCTTGATTCTTTATTTATATAAAGCTACTAATAAATATAAAGACTCTAATATCCCTAACTTTAGGTGCAAGATATCCAAGTCCATAATATAACCTAAGCCTATAATATTATAAACCTAATTATTAATATCACTTTCTAACATTTCCCCTCAAGGTGAAGCTTACTAAGCTTAAAGTTGTTAGTTGTTACATAAACTTGAATTCCCAAAATCAAAGCAATAAAACAACCAAAGAAAACTTGATAAACATCAAATTTCATGGATAGCTTGCGAACTCTTCTTCTGAACGGAAACCTTCACAAACCACTTGTGAACATTCTCCCTAAATGGAAACATTCACAAACCCACAGCCTTGGTAGAAATACCAAGAGCTTTTAGAAGTCTTCTACCAGCTTTCTTTAAGCCACTCCCTCAACTTTGAAGTCAAAAACACCTATGGTTGGACACAACTTCTAGAAGTTTTCTCAACTTCCAAGCCAAAAGAAACATTAACACCTTACATGAACTAGGCATGAACCAATCCAATGCGAGATTGGCAAAACCAATGTTTTAAACTAGCTTAAATCAAGGATAACCTTGCCAAATTAGACCTGTGCAAATATAAGTCTTACATGAAGACACGAAAACCAATGGTCTAAACCATTTTAAACTGATAATAACTTCACCAAATCAGACTTGTGCAAAGGCTGCAAATAGTGTCTCAAATCATGTGAGGATGCCAAAACCAATGATCTGAACTGCCAAAACCAAATGTGGATAGCACCAAACACAATTTTGCCCAAGAATTGAAGTTAAACTCAACACCTTCTCGGCATTGAAATTGTTTCGGTTGGAACAATGTTGAAGATACTACTCCATGTAATAAGTCACCAAATTACATCTCCACCAGCCCAACGATGAACTCCGATGGACTGCAAAGAACTCCAATGTCAATATACCTGAAAACACTACCACATCGCCTCTCCATGCCAACCAGCCATGGCATGCACAAACCAAAAGAGTTGAATACCATGAAAACATACCAAAAATGAGATCCCAATAATACCAAATCTGCAAAAATGTGCAGAAAAATGCACCAAAACCAAAAAGAACCATACCAAATTGTGTCAAACAGCCACAAATCCAGCAAACCAAACACCATAAAACAGCATCAGAACTGACAATCAGTTTAGAAATTGTAAGCCTAGATCTACATCAATGTTGAAATCCATCAAAATCTGTCCCAACATCACCATTACATCACATACAGAACTTCCAACTTAACTAAAAGATGAGCGCACCATCTCCACAGCAAAATTAGGCATTAAACAGCAGAAATTAGTCCAAGTGAAGCTCAAAATAGCGTCAAAGAAGCCAAATCAAGTGCAAAGCACAATGCAGAGCCAGCCATTTCCATCATGCTCCATTCAACCAAATTGACAGTAAGATACACTTGCAACGCAACACACAGCCCTCATATCAAAGGGAACCAGAAAATTGAATCAACCAACTTATCAGTGAAAATAGTTTGATTTGGATCAACTCATTGCTGGAGCTCCAATCAAAACCATTGCCAGCATTTGTTGTAGATCGCCCAGAAACCACCATTAGCCCTGTCAAATCACAAAATCAACCACATTGGAAGGTCCAGAACCCACTGGAGATGCTCCAGAAAAAGTATCTTAGCCAGAGATGCTGCCACACGCTGCCTCTTCTGCTGGCACATGGGTCCCATGTGCCTCCAGGAAACCTGTGCATGTGATGCACGTGCCTGCTTAGGAAGGTTTGCCATCCTTTGATCAGTCCTCCGGTCAACTCAGTTCTAAATTTCAGTCAGTGAAGCTACCTAAAACACCTTCAACAAAATCAAATGACTCTAAATGCCGTTTTCCAAACTTCATCAAACTGCAGTTTTCCAATCTGCACACTTGAATACCTCTCTTCAGATTTCCCTCTTTTTTTTATTTATTTATTTAACGAAACTCTCCTTTTTTTTGTATCGCCAAAACTCTCCCCCCCCCCCAACTCAAAACTCAAAAAATAATAACTAAAAAATAAATAAGCCTAAAAAAAAAAAAACTACTCTGAACTCTCTCTTTCCCTCTTAAACTCATAAACTCACTCAAGAAATAAATAAACCTAAATTCTACATCATTAATATTCTAACCTTTTTTGACATTGCTGGCAGCAATATAACTCACAAGCTCATGGCAGATGGTACCAATTTGATACCATGTTGAGAAGGCAATTGCGGTTTAGAGGGAGAAAGAGTAGAGAGAGGCTAGAGAGAATAAGAGAAAATACTAAAATATTATTGATTGAATGAGAGATTGAATTGTTACATAAGATTCTCCTGCTCTATTTATATAAAGTTATTAATAAATATAGAGACTTGAATATCCCTAACTTTGAGCGTAAGATAAGCAAACCCTTAATATAATCTAAGCCCATAATATTATAAATCTAATTACTAATATTACTCTGTAATGAAGTCTGCTATACTACAGTTATAATATATGAAACAGGCTGTAGGAACCTTGATTGAGACCTCAGGCCTCTGATCTGCCTTTTGGTTGGGGCAGATGATTTTGTTCCCAATACAATCATCAACACTTTTCTTCTTATGAGATTACAATCATTTACTTGCACTAATATCTGATGCATAATTCTCTGACAAATAAGTTTTTTATTGGAAGAATCACTTGATCAATTGTGTTAAACATTATGATGCTTTGTGCAGAATGGATGAAATTGCTATAGTAGGTACTGCATCAGAAAACATTTCTAAGAGCGTGAGCTTGGATGGAGCTAGAAGGACGGCTTTGAAACATATTGAAGCTTTTGTCCTTATGTTCTCAGATCCACAAGCATTTGCTGCTGCTGCCATGTCATCAGCCCCTGTAGCATTGGCACAAGTCACAGAAGGGGCTCGTATTCAAGAAGCAGGGCATTTGAGATGCAGGTTGTCTCTCAGTTATTAGTGAAGATTGTACCTTAAATATTATTTGGCCATACATTGTTTTGGGTTTCATTTATTGTGAATGCACACAATGCAACACTATACATTATTTCTTAATCATCATCCTTGACATGATTTTACGGTAATTTGTATTCCTGTCACTGTTTTACTTTATCACACTATTTATAGTGGAGTTAAATTCTTAAGAATAATGTTAATTAGGCAGATATTGTAGTTTATTTCTAGAGTTGTAGTGCACTCATAGACTAGGACTAATTCTGTTTCTTATAGCTCTATAAAAAGGTGTTAAGGTCAAGTTTTCTGTATTCATCTGCTTCCATCATTCTATAATATTTCAGTGTTCTCAATTTCTAATTTCTCAAAATCTTTCTCCCCTTACTCTAACAGCAAATTTTTCAAAATGATATCAGAGGAGTATCTTCTGTCTTGAGGAACCTCAAAAGAGGGGATAAGTTGTTGCTTTAATGTTTATATAGATTTAGAATTTTTTGTAATTTTATTCTCAATTATCTGAAATCCTTAGTAATTGAAAAAGGAAAGAGGCTTTTGAGAGATGAAGTTGGTTTGGTTGCAACACACATGGGTTGCAAATCTGGTTGAGCACATTTGGGCTCTCCCATCCAAGTGAACGTGTGACCTGTAGAGTTGCTATCAGCTGTAGGTTTTCCAGCAGTGCTCATGGCCAGCGATGGTGGTTTTGATGTTGGGAAGATGTTGAAGTATGTTTTAATATCTGTCTGCAAATGATTTTGGCCTGGACTGCCTGATCAGCGCTACACTTGTTTTTCAATAGGATTTCATCTGTCAGATGTTTTCTTTTTTCTTGGTAGGTTTTATGAAAAGCAGTTAGATGTGGTTGATTTTGACTAGATTTGGGCTGGGCCACACTTTGATGCACAGCTTGGGTTGTTCTGGTTCCTTTTTACAGTTTAGTGCTAATTTGGAAGATTTTGGCTTTGGCTGTCAAAGGTGTAAGTGATTGGGTCCTGGGTTGTTCATTTCTAACTGAGTTTAGCTCTGGCAGTGTTATTTTTTGGCTGCTGCTTCATTTTTTTTTTTTTTTTGGTGGCATCTGCAACAGAAAGGCTGTGATTTGGGGTTAGGCTACTGGGGTTTTGCTAATATTTGGTTTGGGGTTATGTGACTTCAAGAGTTTTTGGTGATCTGGATGCTCTCACAAATGGTAGACGTTGCCAGTAGTGCGCCTAGAAAATTCAAGACCTACTAGTTTTAAGCCTTCATTTCAAAGTTGACATCTAAAATGATGTTTATGTGATTATGTTTCCCTTTTTTTCTCCCCCTCTGCAGAGCTTTTTTTTTTTTTAAAAAAAAATCATTTTCTATGATTCTATTTATGTAATAAGCTGAATCTTAGGTAAGCTTCAACTTGTGGTGGAGGAGCGTTATTAATAACATTGAGTAAATAGGGAGATATTAATGTTTAGTTGTAGCGCACTCAAAGTTAACAATATATGAATAATTCTATTTCTCGGCAACTATGAATAGAGTATTGCATAGATTTCTTTCTAATTTCTCTTAAACTCTTTCGCCTTTCTCTAAGCCTAAATTTCTAAACAATTATCATCTTAGGAAATATTAATAAAACATCATAGGCATACCCTTTTCTACTTGTGATTCCTTCCTTTTGTCAATGAAATTGGACTTGCATCATTCCTCGATGCGAAATTACAAAATCATAATTAGGGAGTCCAACGTGCACATGGTTCTATGTGGCTTGTTGTTTGGGTACATCTAATTTATAATTTTCTTTTTAATTTTTTTTGGTTATTCAGTGGTGCTGAAATTGGGAGATTCATTGCTATGCTACGTAACCCATCAGCAATACTCAAAGCTTGTGCTGCATTTGCCCTTCTCCAGGTAACTGTAGCATCCGTTACTGTCTCATTCTACCTTAGTGCATCTCAAATGTGGTTTACATTTTAAGTTCTTTCGAATTCTGATAACTTGTGTTCTCGCTGGTCTTTCTATTGCAGTTTACAATTCCCGGTGGCCGACATGCTATGCACCATGCCAGCCTCATGAAAAATGCAGGAGCAGCACGGGTACTTCGCAGTGCTGCTGCTGCGGCAACTGCCCCACTGGAAGCCAAAATCTTTGCCAGAATTGTTCTTCGGAACCTGGAGTATCACCAGGTAGAGCAAACCATCTAAAAAACAATTCAGCCATCAGTTAAAATAGCTTCCTGGATGTAAGAATCATGAAGTTTCCCTTTGTCGACATTTCACCATGTGCCATAAGAAAATTGTGCTCTCATATCTCAATGTAACTAGTAAATGATAGATTGTCGTGCTCTAACTTTTTTCCTGTCCGAATTGCTTAGGTAACAGTTGTATAATTTTTGGGGATGTATTTCTTCATCTTCTTCCTACATTGACATTTATATGATGTCAAGGCTGCAGCAGATAGGAGAGATTGATCTAGAAGCAATTGCCTTGATATTTTTACTTGTATCATTCTGATATATAATGTATAATTATAAAAAATTCAGAGCTATTTTGGGATAAATTCTTTGGGCTTGTTTGAGTTCGAATTACTACCAAAAGCTAGAGATTTTGAAGAGAATGCATTCATTATATATTTTGGTTTTGAACAAGTGAGAAGCCATGGAAATTGGCATTAGCTTGAGAGGGACCTGTGTCATAATACTTGATGCAGTATGAGCTTGGTTTAATTCTACTTTAATTGAATGACTTGATTTTCTAGTATGATAGTCACAATTATTATTATTTTTAATGATTGCTATGTTATTGCATCTTGTATAATTTGAACAAAATTGTGTCAGCTTGTATCATCAGTCTGATTTAAATTGTGTTAATAAATATTAGTAAATGATAATTTTAAATAAGAACTTCTACACATCTCATAAAACTTGCATTTGTGGATTACACTGGACTAAACATCTGATATTTTCTTGTGCTTTGTATGAGAATAGGACGGGGATTTTGGGGTATCCCGGCATTGATAAGCACGATTTTTTTTTTTTAATTTTTGGGAAAATACGCCGTATCCTGTTATCTTTGTTTCAAAATCAATGTACTTGAATTGAAGAACTTGACACTAGAGCGGTCCACTGGTCCGTTATAAGTAGTTTCGATTAATCTTCTTAACTGAAGAACTTCTCGATTGCGCATTTAGCTCGCCTGCTTTCAATCTTTAATGTCACTTAACAAGTTATAACTGATGTGTTTGGTTAGAGTTGGTTTCGACAGTTTATATTGGCTCCAACAGCTAAGTTTGCTTCTTCTTCGGAGTTCCATTAAAGGTTTAATGCAATGACAAATTCATAACAAATCTCCCAACTACAGTAAAATAAATCTTCAACACAACTTTACCTGCTCTTTACCATTATCTAAAAAATCTTGCTTCTCTAAAATGCATGATTTTTGTTGTAATTATTGGGATCATGTTGTGAGTTTAAGAAGACATTCATTGCAACACAGCAAATAACAAGCAAAAGATAAAGTTGAACTTTTGTGGCAGAAGGTCTTGAGCTTTTGAAAAAAAGATGAAGTAGGAATGATTTTCTTAGATTAGATGGAGATATGTGTGAGAGTAAATATGGAAAGATCTAGAGAGAAATGACCTTTGCAGAGGGATAGTGGATAGATTTTGGTCTAGGTGGGTGTGTCCAGAAAAGATAAAGATATATATAAAATTAATATTTAAAAGGAAAAGAAATAATTAAACAAAATAAATACAACTTTCAAAGTTTAAAATGCATGGCTAGGCTGCCTAACTAATAATCTTATTGCACATACCTCAAAAATAATTCATGCAATTCTTATTTATTTTTTCTACATTCAGTTGGGTATAATCACAAGGCGGTTACATTCTTCTCATTCCATTAAACTATTTATAACCAAATTTTATTTTCTTTCAAATCGTTCCAATTTATCAATTAACTTAAACCACATTAAACTAAATATTTGAAGGTCAGTTTAGGTGGGCTAATATAGGGGATGATCTTTTGCCTAACCCCACTTGACACTTAACCCATCTAAATTTTTTAGTAAAATGAGACTGGCCTTTAATTAAAGTTAGCAATGAGTCAAGGTAGATCATGAACAACACATAACTCAATTTGAATTTTGGTTTAATAAGTCGAGTTCATGAGATAAATGAGTGATATATAAGATGAATTATCTTATTTGTGTTTTAAATGAATCAAGCTTCAGCTGATAGGACTTAATTCATTCCAACTGATAGGACTTTAACTCATTTGTATCATGGGTTAACTTGATATATAGACATATAATATGCATTGTTCACATCAAAATTAATTATTGAACTTACTTTAACATGTAGTAAGGGTGAGTTTAGGTCGAACACATAAGAATGAGTTTAGGTTGAAGCCATAGGAATAGAAGTCAATCTATGAAGGTAGAATGTAAAAACAAGCAAATTTCAAAAGCAATATCAATGAAACAACTAAAAACAAGATTAAAAACAAAAATACCAAAATATAAGAGTCTAGTCTAAGGGAAATCACACTCTTAATTTTCAAATTTATCACAAACATCTAATATTTTACTATTGATATAACTACTTAATTGAAAGTTACTCTTAAGTTAATAGTAATTAAGTTCTTAATGTTAATTCATTAGAACGTGCAACTAATTAATCTTTTATTATTGATTTTAATTCAAAACACATGTGTAAATTTAATTAATAATAGTAGCAAACATCAATAACTTTACATACAAAAATTATTAATTCTTCTGATATTTTTAGGCAACTAATGATTCCCCGCCATGTCAAATTATGAAAGCCTAATTACAACTAATTATAATCAATCACAACTAATCTATATGAATTAATTGCAATCAATTGTTTGGCTATATAATTAACTAACTAACCATAATTAGCATACTATTTAAATAATTATTCACAACAAAGAGTAGAAAAACAAGGGATAATTAAATCAAAAGTAAAATTAAGAGAAATGTCTCAAAATCAAGTCAAATTAGAGTGCTAATCCTTTCAATTGTCAAAAGAAATCAACTACTCATGGTGATATACAAGAAAAGGTGGAGAAGATGAGAAAGATGTCATGTCTAAATGTTGCCTTTCAAGGCACAAAACTTCATTAAATCTAATTTCTCTTTGAGAAAATCCTATTGGGCTAAGATAGGCTAATTGTTTAAGTTAAAATGAGTTTGACCTTGCTTAGGAAGCTTGAAACCTAATTTATAAACGAAAACATTACGATAGTTTATTGTAATAAAATCTTGTAGGTTAACTACTAAACAATGTTTGACCAATAAAATGACATAGTCTAACTAATCCCAAAACATGAAATTTGTTGGGCTAGAACTAAGCTAACTTTTGGCATTAGTTTAATGTCATTTTGACTCCTAAAGCACAAATATGGCCTGAAATTCAAGATTGGATCAAGTTGAATATCAACACTACTTTGTCTTCTTGGCCAAATTTGAACCTCTAAATGATTGAACTAGGCTTCATCTTCAACACAAGGTTTGTAAGGACAATTCTTAGCTTTCCAAGCATATAAAAATCATTCTAATTGGACCTTTGGGACTCAAGTTATGGCCAAAAATAAAAAATAATGTCAAAATCTAGCATTAACTCAATAATTCAATTACATTTCAAAATTATAATCCAATTACAAAACAAGGCCAAATTTACTAAATTAAGAACATGTAACACTATATGAGCCAAAATATAGGAGAAAATAAAGTAGAAAATTTTTTTTGCATTGAGTTCCTTCACACTTAGCCTTTGCACATCTTTGGATAAACATAATTTTATTCAAAATTAAAGAATAAAAAGCCTACTTTCCAATGACTTTAAGAGCATAAAACTTATAAGCAAGAAAGCAATCAAAGCTTTCAAAAATCATAATACATCATGAATAACAATCATGACTAACTCAAAATTAATTAACTTAGCAACTTTATTCAAAAAGGATAGATCAAATTGATAGACGTTCACAAGATTTACTCTGCATCTGTTAAGGGTTTAAGGTAGGCATTTCACTCAAATTCATTCCATCAAAATGCCTTGCCATATTCTTTCTTATCATTTAGTCTCCACTATTCAAGCCACACGTAAAACATAAATCAAAAGCACTTTACTAAAATATGTAATGAAGGTAAGGAGAAAAGGGAGGAAAATTGAAGATATAAAGGTGTAAAACCAAAGAAATTAATAGAGTATTTGAAACATAAATTTAAGAAATTTATAAATAATTATAACTTAACACAACACCTAAAATTCATTCTCACTACTCATTAACTTCTTTGTTTTTCCTTTCTTTCCCAATTCTTTTTTGCCTTGTTTTTTCTTTTCATTTTTTTCTCTTTTTCACTTTCTTCTTCTTCTTCTTCTTCTTCTTTTTCTTTTCATTATTTTTTTAATCAAACCTTGAAATTAAAGTTAATGATTTTTCATAATTTCTCATGCATAACACATACACATCCCCACACTTATTCAAGACAAAAATATTTTAAATGCTCCATTAATCCCAAAGATTAGGTAGAGTATTTTTCTTTTTTGAAAGTTTGCTAATGTGTTAAACAACAATTAAAAGCCAATAAAGTTCAAAAGAACTCATCAAAGATAAATTTTGCAAGGTTGGCTATTTGGCAACTAGCTTGTATAAAGAATGCATTTATCATTTTTGTACATGCATGTGCAAATGTAATCTTAAAAAAAATTAAAATAAGTTTTAGAGAAATGAATTCATAAAAGAAAATCACACAAGAAGGAAAAAGAATAGCATAAATGCTCAATATAAAGGCTCAAAATCTCATAAGGCTCCATGCTTATCAAATCAAATATACCAATCCAAAATCTATCATTATACTAATCAAATTCAAAAAGCAAGATAAATCATTTAATCATATTATGAAACCATCAAACTCAATTACTTTCTACTCATAAAATTTCAAACTCTCAGTCAATGAAAAGTAACTAAAATGACTTAAAAAGGATTAAAAAATGAAAAACACACATTTTTTAAAATTTTTTTCCAAAACTAAATGCATTAAAGGCAAATAATAAAAATAATCCTGAATGTCTCTCACCCACTTAAATCTTATATTATTCTCATTGTAAAGTATATAAAAATCAAGAAAAGTCATTGGTAAGTAAACTAAAATAGAAAAGAAAGAGATCAAATCCAAAGTGGCAAGTTAGCAACACCTGGATTACCTCTTAAAAGGTGCTTTTCTTTAGCATATTTGGTTTGATGTTATTGCATTGCTTCAATTTAGCTTTAAGTTGAGCTTTTGCCTTATTTGCCATTAATTCTATGAGTTTCAAGTAGTCTAGCAGGGGCACTAGAAACTCAGTGCCATCCAAAAAATTTCTTGAAGTGGTATTCTTAAATCATTCATTCTTGTCAATTCAAAATCATTCTATATCACAAATTTATCTAAATTAGAAAGATAAATAGAATGATTACTAGGATAACATCATTTTTTTATAAAAAAAAATCAAATTGTGCTTAAGACTAAAAAAATCAACAACAAAAGATTCAAAAATATCAAAATAAAAAACAAAAAGATTAGAAATATCATGTAGTAAAGGGTAAAAAAATGTCAAGAAAGGATATAAAATTATCACCAAAATGTTACATAGCCTCAAAAGTGTCAAACATGGCAGTCATACCATTAAATTCCTTGGCTAGTGTTCCATCATGAACATTAGTCACAATCCTTGTAGTTTTAAGAAATAGCCTACTAAGAATGATTGGGGAAAGTGCCTCTAATATCTCATTCTCTATCTTTAAAAATGTAGAAATCAATTAAAAATATCAATCCATCAACCTAGACTAAAATGTCCTTAAACATACTTAAAAGGTATGTCCTAGAAATATTTGCTAATTACATAACTACCCTTGTTTATTTCAAAGGACTTAATTTTAAAGTAACATAAATTGAAAGTGGCATAAAATTGATCAAAGCTTCTAACATTGTATGATCTATTCTGGTTTGCCTTGTAACATAAGGAAAGGTGAATGTGCTTAGATCCTTGCATTTTCTTAGTAATTTTCTATAAATGATTATAGATGCATTTTCCTCCACACATTTTTGCTTATTATCTTTCAAATTCCTCTTGTTAATGGATAAATTTTTCAAAAAGTTTGGATACCTTGGAACCTATTTTATCAAATTTAAAAAAAATATGTTAACTTCTACTTTCCTAAGAGTGTAAGAAATCTTTTTGCTCATCTTCAGATCTTTTAAATTTAGTAATTCTACTTAGAAATGGTAGAAGGATAGAAAAATCAATGGAAAGTGTGAGCTTAGGAATAAAATGTGCCTCACCTTTATCAATTTCTGCTCTCTTTTTTTTCTAGTTAGGTCCTATAGGTCTTTTGGTCCTTTGACTTATGGCTTGATTTTTGGTTAGGGAGGTGGGTGGATTTCAACTTATTAGCCACTTCTAATATCTATTGCATTGACAATTTCTTTGCCTTTTAGATTGATTATAGTTTGAAAGGCCAATTGTCTTGAAAATTGATTCTCCAACCTATTGGTAGAGGTAGTAGCAAGTTAACTTATTTGAGTTTCCAATTTTTTGATGCTTGCTTTTTGTCTCCTAATGAAACTGCCTTATTTTTTGTTCGATTTGCACTATATTTTGTTAAAGTTAAATGGTACTTGTAGTTATATTCTTAAAAATGTCCTTTACTGGTGTTTCCTATATGGAGCTTGAATTGTTGGTGGCTTCTGTGGAACTAGAAGTGGAAATTTACTTAAACTACCTTGATTGTTATATTTGAAGTTTGGATTATCCTTTTAACGAGGATTATAGGATCTAGAGTGAGAATCATATTTCTACTAATATTGGCTAAGAAATCTTGCCATGGCATACACTAATTTGCAAAGCTCATCCTCTTAAAACATGCATTGTATGTTCAGCTCTTTCATGGTATTGTTATTTCCAAGCCCAAAGCCTTTCCCAGAAATGTTCTGCATAATGGTTCAAATGAGAACTTCTGTCACAATAGGCCTGTTTGATGCTGAATGCACAATTCGCAGCACTCATCCATTTCAACAGATCAGGCCTTAAATAGATATTAAGGGGAGGAACAGCCAAAAATTTGAGAATTATATCCCTAGGAGCCCACTGGGAAAAACGAATGAGATTCCAACCACTCTCATCTATTATATAATCTGCAGCCTTCATGTACAGCTCCTGATGCGGAACAGTCTCTATCATATGCTCCCTAAGCACATAATTATCCAGCTAGTAATCCACCCAAAAACCAATGGTCTGACCATCGTTTAAGCTTTTGCCAATTCCTCTTAATACGGGCTCCCAAACATTTCCTTTCCAAAGAAAGGAAATAGATTTCAGACCTTTCACTTGCTTACTCCAGTCACATTCTCGTCCATATTTACCTTTAAATACTCGGGCCCATGATTCCGACTCTACAGATAATAGTTTCAGACAAGTTTCACTAAACATGCTTCATTCATCGTTTTAAGATTCCTGAACCGCAATCCACTTGCTTCCTTTAGTTTAGTGAACTCTTCCCAAGCTATTGTATGAACTTTCCTTTCATTTCGTTCATGGCCCAGATAAAGGCTCTCTGATGCCTCTCAATCTCCTCGAGGGCTATGGCTGGAATAGTAGCAGCCTGCATAGTATAAATAGGCAAAGAGCCCAAAACTGACGTGGCCAGGACCACCTTGCCTGCCATGGACAAACATATTTTGATAGAACACAAAAACTGTATTAATTGATTTGAAGCCATTAGCACAAACATGAGATGTAGAACCTGACTTTCATGGTAAGAATGTTTGTCTAGCTATTTTTGCCCAACGATTTTAATAGTTGTATTGCTTTGTTTTCGTGGATAATTTGATTTGAAGTTCTGCGAAAATTTCTTAACACTCTCTCTCTCTAATTAAAGTACTTTTAAAATTTAATTAATATGTTATATATTAAAATACATGAATGATTGAAATTATATCCTTAAATTTATGTCAAATGAAGTTTTGATATGTAATTTATAGTATTGTATACTAGCTTTTTCTTGTACAACAATAGAATCTCACAAATCATTTTATCATTAAATTATTTTTAAAATAAGAATCAACAAATCTTTAACAATAAAAATTAAAAGTTAAATATATTTTATATCAAAAATAATATTTAAAGAAAAATATTCAAAATTTTCTTTCTCATTCTTGTTATTTTTTCATAAATTTTAATTCTTCCTCATTTAATTTTAATGAAAATTAATAACCACAATTATCAACTCTGTTCAAATACTATCTTAACATAATTTTTAATATATTTTTAAGGATAAAAAGGAAAGAAAGGTAGGAAAGGTTAAGAAAGCGAGGGAGGATGTGATGGATAAAAGGTCCATAAGTAGAGAAGGGGAGATAGAGAGGGAAAAGAAAAAGAAAAAGACAAGATATAAAGAAGAGAGAGTAGTAGAGAGGTTGGAGAATAAAGAGAATGAAGGGAAGTAAAAGAGGGGTAAAGATAAGAGAATAGAAAGTAAGGAGCTAAGAGTTAGGATTTGATCCAAATTCTAATGATTCCTAGTTATTTCCTATTTTGCATTGTCATCTAATTAAAATTAGGATTGTCATGAATGTGCGATTATTTCCTATTTTGAATTATTTTCTTATTTAAATTAGAATTCCTTTATTTAATCTTTTGACATATAAATACATATATTATCAAGGAGACCAATATGTAAGATAATAAAGTTTGTATTTGTAACCTCAATTAGCATTTACTTTTTTTGGTGAAATTATTTATATCAAGTGAAGAGTATATGCACAGTTTATGAAAATATGCACTATCAATCAAAAAAATTTTTGATGTATTTTGCATATATTTAGGATATAGGTTTGAGAATAGTTAAACATTTTGTAATATCTCTCTTTTTTATTTCTCTTAATAAGTTTTGTTTATCATCTTCACTCATAGATTAGGCTAAAAATTAAACCATGTTAAGTATATGTTTTTATTGATTTTCTCATTTCTTTAATCTGTTAAAAATTTAAAATTTATAAAATAATAACCTAATTAAATTGTGTGAAAAGATAATATTAAATATGGATAAAATAATTTATTATTACCTAATGAATCTACTTTTACGATGAATGTGGAATCTAAATTTATTATGGGTCATGGATTATTCACGATTGATCCTGATTATAAGCTCTAATAAAGGTTTACCACCCCCATCAACCCTAAATAAGATCTTGATTAGGGAGGCTTTCTAACACTGATGAGGAGAATTCTGAATCAATCTTAGGGTTTAGAAGTAGTGCCTCTTATTTATATTATAACATTAATGGGTTGACTATCACTAAAAATCATCTATTACCATATAATTGGGTTAAATTACCATTGGGTTCAAACTACATTATCACTTTAATATTGGGCCTAACCTCTTGCATCTCATTTTATTATTGAATTAATAAGTTCATAATATAAAATTTAACAATCTCCCACTTGGACCATGTAATTCAATATTAGTGGCCATTTTAATACGATGTAAAAGAAAATTATGGTGTCCTTATACCCATTGATCTAAATTGAGATCATAAATATTCAGTAATATAAAACATAATATCTGATAAGGATATTAATGAAATATATATACTATATACTTACACCTCATTGACTATATATAATATCTTATAGAGATATATATAATAAGGTTTACATAACAAAATCATGACAATCACATGTAAATCTTTATGCATTAGTCGAAGCATACACGAAAAATGTTAAATGAAAATCATAATTCTCTATACAATATTGAGAAAAGGTCTAAATATCTTTACAAATATGCTATAACAAAAATGTGCATAATATATAGCAAAACATAGATATTTCATTATGAATATTTTATTTATATAAATCTTGAAAAAATAGTTTACATCTTAGAACTCCTACTAACCCAAAATATCAAAATACTTATCTAATCTCATATTAATTACATGATCATGATATATGCCTACTATTAAACCTTTGGTCAATGGATTTGCGAGCATACGACCCATGGAAATATATTCAATATATGTGATATGCTTGCATACTTTTTCCTACACAAACTAGCACTTTATATCAAAATGCTCCATATGGCCAAAACTTTTATTATTATGAGAGAAGTTTCCAGCAGCAGCATTATTACAATAGATGATCAAGGGTCTTGAGATGCTTTTAGTAATCTCAAAACTAACTATAAAATTCCTTAACCATATAGCAGTGTGAATGGCTTCATAACACACGATATATTCTGCTTCCATAATGGAGGTTGCTATTAAGGACTGCTTAACACTTTTCTATGACATAGTTCTTCCTACCATCATAAAGATGTATCCAAATGTAGATTTGTGATCATCCAGATAACTAGTAAAATTTGAATTCGATTAGTCTATAACTGTGAGATCTCTTGATCTCTCCTAAGCAACATGTATTCTTTTACACCCTATAAGTACCTTATGACTCTCTTTGTAATAGTCCAGTATTTCTAACTAGGATTACTTAAGTATCTCCCTAATACACTAATAGCAAAAGCTATGTTAGGATGTTCACATACTTGAGCTTACATCAAGCTATCACATACTTAAGCTTACATCAAGCTACTAACAACCATTGCATATGGGACACTTTTTATTCCTTTTATTTCAACATCATTTTAAGGATACTAAGACTTAGAGAAATTTTTTCTTTTGAAATAAGTGTGGAAACTTGAGAACATGTTAACATGTTAAACCTTTTTAGTACTTTGTCAATGTAAGTTTATTAAGATAAACTAAGCAAATTCTATAATCTATCACGATGGATCTCTATCCCTAGAATATAAATGATATTTCCAATATTTTTTATATCAAAATATTTGGATAACATTTCTTTTATCTCAATCAGCAATAGGTTCACATCATTGCTTATAAAAAGAATGTCATTTACGAATAGCCTCAAAATGATAAAACTGCCCACACTCATTAGCATATAAATACACTAATTTATTGTATTCTTCTTAAACCCAAAAGAAGTCACTATCTCATCAAACTTAAGGTTTCAATATCTAAAAGCTAGTTTTAAGCCATATATAGACTTTTTAAGCTGACACATGGGGTGTTCTTTTCTATTCTCTTGGAAACCATCTAGCTAGTTCATATAAATAACCCTTAATAGATCATCATCTAAAAAGGTTGTCTTTACATCCATCTATATAGCTCTAAATCAAAATTTGCCACTAAAGTCATGACAACATGGAATTAGTCTTTAATTAAAACTAATGAAAAAGTTTTCTTATAATCTATACCTTCCTCTTGGCTATAGCTTTTTATTACCAATCTAGCCTTGTACCTTTTAACTTTATCTCGAGTATTCCTCTTGGTCTTAAAAATTCATTTGCATCCAACCAGCTTAAAACCTACAAAAAGTTCTAATAGATCCCACACTTGATTTTTATGCATTAAAGCTAACTCATCCTTTATAACATTCATCCAATTAGAACATATTAAATTAGATATAACTTAAGAAAATATTGTAAGACTAGTATCATCATTAGCATCATATTCATGCTCTTACCCATATACAAAATAATTATTAGGAATTACCAATCTACAAATGCTCTTGAATATATACGAGATAATCATTAGGAATTAATAATTTGTGAACTTTATGTGATCTCTTTAATCAAATTTTTTCATTTACTTCATCTAATTTAATATTTTTAGCTATTAGGTATATTGGATCAACTAGTGGAGTAATAAAATATGGCTCTTCAAATGTTGGAGCCAATAGAACAATCGTTCTATCATTAGAGAAATCTATGATGCATGATATTTGGCTCCCACTATCCACTCATCCTCAAAGAAGATAGCTCAATCAGACTCAATTACTCTAGTTGAATGAGTTGGATAGTAAAATTTGCTTCCTCTTAAGCCACTACAATACCAATGAAGTATACATCAATAATCTTCAAATCAAGTGTCCTTATGGATGGAATGTATAATTTTACTTCAACTTTGCAACCCTAAACTCAAAAATGCATTAAACTAGGCTTCTTACTATATAACAATTCATAAAGAATCTTAAGCATTAACTTACTAGAAACCTAATTTAGAATGTATGCTATTGTTCTCAATACATCACCCTATAAGAATTCTAATAGTAAAGTATAGGCTAGCATACATCTCACCGTGTCCATAAGAGTTCTATTTTTTCTTTTGCAATTCTATTTTGCTCTAATATTCCAGACAAGGTGTAACTTGGTTGAATTCCATAATTTTGTAGGTATCTTGTAAAAGGACATGGGTTTATTTCTATTTCATCATACCTACCATAATATTCACCACCTTTATCAAAATTAAAGCACTTTATTTATTTTTCAATTTTAGTTCAATTGTCACCTTGAATGACTTAAATGCTTTTAGTGATTCTAACTTCTCACTAAGTAGTTGATTCTAACTAAATTTGGAGTAATCATTGATGAATGTGATGAAATATTTATAGCCTCCATAGTATTAGGTATAATAAGCCCACTAATGTTAGTGGAGATCAATTCTAGGACATTCTCCTTTTCTACTTCTCTTATACTTTCTCACTCTAGCTATAAGTTTTCCTTTAATGTAGTCTACATATATAGCAAAATTTGAAAAGTCTATATCATGAAGTACTTCTTCCTTTACAAGTCTCTAAATTCTTTTTTCAAAGATGTATCCTAATCATCTGTGCCACAACATTAAGGATCTTTTATCAATTCAAAACCTTTTCTTATCCACAACAAAGTTTATTAAGTTTATGAAATTAAGATCTAAAACAATTCTATATAAACCATCACACATAGAACCAGTATTAACAATAGAAGACTTAAAAAATAATTCAACTTTTTCATTTTTAAAATAACAAGAGTATCCAATAAAATCCAAAGCAATAGGTAAAATTAAATTCCTTATCATGAAAGGTATATAAACTGTATTTTTCAATAAAAACTCATATCTAGTTTTCAACTTTAATGACAACTTCATTGATCTTACGTGCTCCATTTCAACCTTATCTCCATTTTTTAGTTTCACAATTAACTCTTCTTCATTTAGTTTTCTTATATTTGTTAACACATGAAAAATAATTAGTCACATAAATAGTTATATCAATATCTAACCACCAAGAGTTTAATTGTACATCAATAATGTTTGACTCAAAATAGAATAAAGTTAGGTGGATACCTTTCTTTTTCATCTCAAGTCATTTCCTATATTTAAAACAGTTTACTTTCTTATACCCATACTTCTTGCAAAAATTGTAATTACCTTTAAATTATGCTTTATTAGGTTTATAGTGTTATTGTCCACTAAGTTCACTTTTCTTACCCTTTTTCCTTCCATGGTTATGGCATCCCTTGTTGTCTTTCTGACTAAACCTTCCACCAAGATCTTAATGTGAGTCATGTAAGGTATAATTAACTACTTGAGCCTTTCCTTTCTTTATGTCTTCTTTAACTTATGTAATGATTAAAATGAGCCCATTGATAATCCATTCTGATTTTTAAGTATTATAGAATGTTTTTAGAACATCAATTTGAAATGGAAGAGACTCCAATACACACCAAGTCAAATAACTTTCTCCTAAATCAACTTGTATAATTTTCAGTTTGTTATAATAGTTTACTAATCTCAAAATGTGCTCTTTCACTTTACTGAACCATCTTATACTGATTTCTTAAGTAATGAAAGATATTGTCCCTTCTCAACCTTATTGAACTTCCTACACTTTTCAGTTACATAATCTAGAAACTCTTTCATATTGATCATTTAAGGAATGCTCTCTCTTATTATCTTTTCCATCATATACTTAATTACTATCAAACATACTCCATTAGAGTGAATCCATTTTCATAATGATTTTTCTTATCTATTATAGACTCAACATTGATTTAAGGTTCTATTTCCCTAATTGCTAGATTAAAGTTGGAGATTATGAGATATAAATTCAACAACTTAACCCAATTCTTATAATTTATCCCATTAAACATATTAATTGCATTTAATCGCATAGGTAAAGGAGCTAAGGAAATAATTTTAAAATATTAATGCATATTTAACCTTAATCATATAAGAAATTTCTCTTAGTAAACTATGTAATTGAATTCAATATTATACTATAAGGCTCAATATCAATAAGGCATTAAAAATCTTATAATATAATACAATGACTAAATATCATATTCCTAAAATTTTAACATCGATAAGGTGATGAAAATTTTAGAAACATAATATTTATTCCTATACTTATGTTATCATCAATAAATCATATTAATAATATTATACCGATAGGATATTAAAATATTATTTAATACTCTCTTTAGTCTAATTACTATTTTATTAAAATAAATAAAATTTTATGTAATTAGTGGGCTCACAATTATACAAAATTTCATGATATAACATAAGATTAAATAATTTTTTAAAAATTATTTTCCTATATATACATATGTTAGGTTTCAGATCATCTCTATGCAATGGAATTTAAAATTTTAATCCAAATTCTATCTAGGATCCATGCAAAAAGGTATAAATCAATAGTTAGGGTTTTACCTTTTGTGTGCTCGTGTTCCTTTCTGAACCAAAAACTTGAGAGAGCGAATGAATCAAATGCCAGTCAGAAGTACAATGTCTCTATGATATCCACACAGAATAAACAACGACTCGCACCCTCCACAAATCTGCTAAGATGCATTTCTCTCACTAGAATTTGGATTGGGCATTTTCTAAGTGATTTAGGGTTTAATGAAAGTTTATGTGTGTGCTTGAAAGTACTGCCTTTAAGTCCCTTTTATAGAACTAAGGCATATCACAATCCTAATTCTACTAGGATAATGCTTCAAAAGAATCCTAATCATACTTAATAACTATTACCTTATCCTTATCATAGGGAGAGTGAAGAAAGATAGGACTTATTTATTAATTATTTAATATTAGATAATAACATTATCTCATAATATAATTATCTAATATTAAATTGACATATAATTATCTTATATTAGGTAATAATATTATCTCATAATAAAATTATTTAATATCTAATAACGTAATTATCTGATATTACTTTAATACTAAATAATATCATATAATATTATATATATTACGTGAAAAATATATTATTATCTTAATAATAATATATATACACGAAAATAAGTCCAATTAATTAAATTTTAGTCCAATTAAAGCCCAATTAATTATTGTCTTATTCCTACTCCTTTTGTGTGATCCTGTAGGTTTTTACTATATTAGTAATGGCCCACTTATGGACCATAGACAGTAAGTAATATCTAGCAATACATTACTATTACCTAAGTAGTAAAAATTGTATGTGACTCAATATCCACTTAATGTGTGAATAATACTTTGCAATATAGTCCTTTTTATATATCCAAATCGAACTAGAGGCATGGAATGCGTTATCCTTATTTATGTTCAATTTATGTTTCTTGATATCAAGTAGACTAACTTAAGTAAATGATTAATATCTCATATTAATCCATTTAAGCATGGTCATGCATTTCTTAATCTCACTCAATTAAGGAGCCCAAAGATATCAATCCTATTATATAATAGGAATAAAATTTTTATCTACATCACTTGCATCCCTTTGTATGATTCATGACACACCCAATCAATGTCCTACAACACATCCCAATTAAAGGTGATAGGGGATGACATCAAAATGTGTGACTCTTCATGCAGGGAACCGTAGTGACTATAAGTCAAAGAATTACATACATAGTGGTCACATAAGAATAACTAATGATACATAATAATCCATGTAGTTTTCTCATTGTGAGTCAGTTCAGTACATTTGTTCACTAACAATGTACTCATGTATTGACTTGATATCACATTAATCATCAGTCATTATACATGTTAGTCTTGATGTATTATTACTATCCCTTTCGTAATAATACTTGACTAGGGGCATTTTAGAAATAGTAAAACTATTCCATAGATAATTATTATATTAAGTTATAAATTATGCAGAGTGATAGAATATGAAATAAAATATAATAATTTAAATTTTCTAAAATAAAATATAATATATTGTGCATTTATTACAATCATCTATATAATTAACTCATAGGACACACACCAATAACATATTCATAGAAAAATAATTAATGGATCAAATAGTGCCTAAAAATTTCACAAAAAATACATATGGAACCCAATATACTGAAATATAACAATAAAATTTTAACCAAAAATAATATTAATTAGCTATTCAATTTAAATAGATAAAAATAATTAAAATATTTTTATTCCAAAATAATTTTTAAAATGCCTAATAAATCTAGCTCAAAGAGTGGAGCTTGGGGTACCCTTCACCATCATTAGACGATAAAGGTACAACAGTGCGTGGTGCTTAAGTGCCATTGTAACATATGGCATCACCCAATGCGGCCTTATTTATCTTCTTCTTACCCAGCCAATTCTACAACCTAAGTTGCAAACCTAACACAACTCAATTGCAAAAAATGCCATTTTTGTGCATTTTTCACACATAATCTTTCTTTAATGCATTTAATGCTAAAATTTTTCAGAAAAACTCACTTTAAAACCAATTTTGATATTTGAATAATTTCCAGAAATATGACAATAGAGTTTGTAATACACTTTTCCATTTAGAGCTTGAATTTAAAAGGTCATAAATGCAAGAATATAATTTCCATAAATTATAAAACATTGAAACAGAAAAAATTACTTCAAAATTGATTGCAAAAATTTCAAAACTCCATTATTGAAGGAAATTACCAAAGAAATGCCCAAATTTTTTTTGTTCAAACACCATTGTAAAATTTATTGCAAATGAATCAATAATTCTTCAAACAAAACCTAAACATGCATAAACAACTTTCATGGTATATAGCCATCAAAATTAAAAAAAAATTCTAGAAATGTTACTGTGCATTTTTCCAAAAAAAATAGTTCTATTTTTTTATTATTATAAAAGTTTCTCCAAAAAGCATGAATTTTTTTTATGAATCAAAAATAAAAATTGATGAATATGTAATTTTTTGTGTTAAAAATTCAACCAAAAAATACATATGTATATATATTGCATCATAATTTGCAAATGATATACATATTTCTATATAAAATTATAATATTTTGCACCCAAACAAATTCATCAAAAACACATAAAAGTCAATCATTGATGAATCATATATATAAATTTTCCTCACATACAATGTATAAAACATTAATAAGGAACCAATTGATTCATATAATAAAAAAAATAAATATATGAAGAGTTATGATATATTTTGAGATTTATGGCAAAATTCCATCCAGAATATATTTATCACATAATATAAAACTATACAAAAAATAAAATAAAATTTTATTTCTGAATTTACATAATAATATATACAATCGATATGATTCAATGACTTTTGATAGCAATTGCTAAAAATCAAATTTTTTAAAATAATAACCTAATTGAATTATGTGAAAAAATAATATTAAACATAAATAAAATAATTTATTGTTACATGAAAAATCCATTTTTATAATGAATGTGGAATTCGGATTTACTATAGGTCACGGACTATTCATGATCAATCTTGATCATAAATTACAATAAAAATTCACTACTCCTATCAACCTTAGATGAGAACTTAATTGAGGAAACTTTCTAATACTGATAGGGAGTGTTCAGAATTAATTTTAAGATTTAGAAGTAACAGCACTTATTTATATTGTAACATTAATGGGTTGACATATTGTTTAGAACTACCTGTTACCATATTGTTAAGTTAGAATATTATTGGGCCTAAGCTACACTATCACTTTAATACTGGGTCTAATATTTTAATCTCATTTTATTATTAAATTAATAGATCCATAATAGAAAATCTAGCACAGTCTTGAGCTATGCATCACATGTTTTTGCAACATTATCATAACTATCCATGAAATTTACTCAACAAGTGGTATCGACACCTAGTTTTACCAAGTTTGGATCCTATTCATTCAAATGGTCTTGGTTGGTTCTACTATTATGTTTAGATTGAATACAAAAGTTTATGCATATTTTTTTTAAGTTTATCATTCCTAGATTTTTGTTTGAATAGAAACTTTGTTTTGTATTTCTAGTGATTTCATTTGGAAAATTCTTTATAGAGAAATTGAAGCAAATTTGATACACTTGTAAAGTACAAGTACTCCATTGAAGTTAGAGTTTTGAAAATATTTGTGATCTTTGAGGAAGATGATTCAAGATTTCAAACTTGAATACTTATAGTAAAATTTGTGTTAAGGTAGAAATCGTAAGAATTTGACCCAAATTCTAATGATTGCTAATTGATGATTCTTTTCTATTCCAAATTATCTTCCTATTAAAATTAGGATCGTTACCAATTTGTAGTTATATCTTGTTTTGAATTATTCTTTTATTCAAATTAAGTGACTTTGTCTAGTCTTTTAACCTATCAATACATTGTATTGAATATGAACAATTTGTTAGAAAGACTAATGTGAGAAAGTTTGGATGTAGCCCCCCATGGGGGTTACTTAAAATGCCACAATTTACTTTTATTATTTTAGTGAAATTATTTGTATTAAGAGTGAAGAGTGTATATATCATTTCTAAGAATATGTATCACTGATAAGAGAAATTTTGTGTGATGTTTTGAATGTATTTAAGGCGTGAACTTGAGAATGATTAAATATTTTGTATTTTCTCTGTAATTTCTTTAGTAGATTTGTATCTCATCTTTATCCATGGAGTCAGAAAAAAATTGCACCACGTTAAATATATGTGTCTCTTAATTTTGTTGCTTTTTTTATCTTGATTTATGCCAAGGCATTGCTTCTACTACCATCATCAATTATTTTCCTGATAATAAATTTAGATTATGTAATATAGAATTATTTGAGAAAGTGATTTCTTTTAATATAGAAGAGAAATCACTTTTCATCAAATAAACTATATTTTTTATTAACCGGTATTTACTCTTTTTTTTTTCTCTTTTTATCGACTTTTTATTACTTTCAAACGTAAGAAGAATATATAAAATAATTGCCGGAAAGGCATTTTCTACCTGAAACAAACGAATCCTGACCTGAAAAGAATAGGAGAGGATCTTGAAGAAGGATTATGATGATGAGCACAAGTTTCAGAGGGCAAAATTTTGTTTTAACCGTTTGCCTTGGATTTGGACTTCAGCAGCCATTTTAAGGGTTGAAATCTCACTTTATTTTGGTTAACCTCTCGGGCTTCAACTTTTTCATTGAATCTCTGCAATTTTTTCTCACAAAAAGTACATTTGAAGATATCTTGCATTCGATACTTAAATCTTTACTCCTTTATGAAATTTTCTTATCCACTTGAATTTATTTATAAGATCTTATCTGCTTCCTTTGTGTCTAAGTAAAATTATTTGACCTTTACCATATAATTTTTTTTCCAACCTCCCTTCAATAAAATGGATTGGCAATCAGCATTTTTGAGATAAAAATTAAAAACTTCTCTGTAACGGTTGGGATGAATATAGCTCGAGTTGCTTAAATTAGACGATCAAGTGATGGCTAAAACTTCATTTTTAGCCTAAACAAATCAGGATAGATATACTAAACTTCCAACAGGATAGATATACTAGACTTCGCCTCTCTCAAACTCATTTTCATTGGAAAATTGGCTCGATGCTTTCTCATGATGTTTACAATGGTTTGCCAGATATTGTAACGCACTCATTCTCATTGAAAAATAGGAGGTTTGATGCTTTCTCATAATGTTAACTATGATTTGTCAGATGCTATCACTCACAGGCACACACAACTGTTAAAAAAATCATATTAATCTGAAATCTAAAGATATTTTAATTTTATGATCAAGAATTATGATGATTAATCATAAAAAATTATATTGGTAAAGAATTAAAAGATATGATTATTAATGATTAAAAGATAAATTAATTCACAATCAAGAATTATATTGATTAATGATTAAGAATTATGTTGGTTAATAATTAAAAAACACGGATTAGAATCAAGAAACATGACAACTAATAATAACAACCAGCTATAATTTGCCTATCAGCAATCACTTGTTCTGAATTCTTCTCTTTCAAAATAATGCAGTTATGTGGAGAAAAAACAGTAGTTCACATGATCTTTGCAAAGAAACAAAAGGGCATCAGATGAACTAAGAATATTCTGATGAAATTTGTCTTCAACATTCTCTCTGTTTATCTCAATCAGAAGAGAGGCTTCTGGATCGACATTAACATCTGCTTCTTTCATATTTCAATCTCAAGTCATAATGTAATTATACAGTGACGATCTCTCTGGGCATGACTTGTTCAACAAGGTCTTCAAATCAAATTCTCTCAGCTTCTTTAGGAGCTCAGTTCCCAGAGGCTTGGAGACTTGCTAAAGCGCATAAAATGCACTAGAAAATATTAGTTGCACTTAAATCTGTGCATAAACTCATTCATGACTTGCCAGAATATGAACAATTGGATCTAGTAAATAAGAGGGAATTTCAATCAGATTGGTAATACGGACTATGCTTCTATACATCCTTAAAAAAAAAAAAAATGGTATCAACATGTACTCTTGCAACATTTTTAATTAAAAATTGCAACTTCTTGACAAAATCTCCGAATTTTGAAATTTTTTTGGTGGTAACTTTGAATGATGTGAGTTGCAACTTTTTATATATTTATTGCAAGTAAAATCCATACACACTTGCAACTTTTTATGAAAGCTTAACACAGGAGTTGCAACTTCTTTCAAAAGCATACTGTAGCAAAACCCTTGCAATATGCAATTAAGACAGACATTGTCAACATACAAAGGGTGAGTATAACATCACTTTAACTAAACTTCAGCATGCAATTGTTAAAAATTAAAGCACAATAGAAGAAATTTCACATACCATTTTCAACCATAATATGTAACTAGCGGAATGTGTTGCTTGTGATTGATAATCTTCATAATCATTATCAACAATGGTTAAACAGGAGCGGAGGAGACATAATTCATTCTCCAGAAAGCTATCTAAACTATGATACACGCGGAATGTCCCTTTGGAATGGTCAGATGCATCATGGGAATCAGTTAGAAAATGATTGATCCAGAACACAGAAAGGAAGCGACGGTGAAGCCACAGAGCCTGTTTAATATGAGTAATGAGAAACATATTATAAGCAAATAGCACTAAACTAGATTATAAAACAAAGCCAAACTACCAGCATTCTAGGAACCACAAGTGCAGTGTAAGTGCATTTTTGTAGCAATGCCTTATAGCTGGCCCCAGACCCAGAAAATATTGTTTGTAGGAGCAATGTATACATACAAACATGTGTATATTTTAATTAATACTAAAAAAATAAAATTTTAAATTGTTAATAAAATATTAATTTTCTTATAATCTCTCTTTTAATATGCGTAATTGGTTTTTCCAATATGTTTAATATATTCAAAAAATACTTATCCAATGATGCACCAAACATATCACTTGATTGGCAACTTCAACAGACATGTAGTAATTTATGAAAGAATATTATTTGCAGAAAGGAAAAACAATAACTCAAATAAAAGGCACAGGTTGCAAACTTTTGTGAGTCACATAAGTAACAATAATGAAAACTAATGTCATAATTCCGCAATTACTATAATGATAATATTGAAAGAGATAAAACTGAAATAAGCCAAGAAAACCCTATTCCCAAATTTCAAAAATGGCAGTAGCCTATACATAATGAATCAAAAGCATAATTATCACTTCAGTTATTTATACTAGTGAAAAGAATAAGATACAAAGGCCAAGTACCTCTCTTCCAACATAATGCTTTATCAATGTCTCATTCCAGTTCAGTTCATCCTATCAAACAAAACAATCAAATAATAGAAAAATCTAACTCTCTGCATACAACTAGAAACAATAACAAATACGATCAAACTACTAAAGAAATAAAATTTGCATCAGTGAATCAGTGTTCTCATTTTTTCCATTTTAAAGAAGATGCCTTGATAATGTTTTTAACTTTCCTGTGTATAGCACTAAACATCTGGTATTTCATTGACAATGTTAATGTCACTGTCACAACTAAGTTCCAACAAAGATCCAAGGCTATCTTAGGAAGTTGCACAGCAACATACCATTTTAAATCTGTCAACATATACACACATCTTGAATACCATGGCTCAGTATTATTATTATTATTATTTTTTGGAAGAAACAAATTACAAATAGTAAGTTAGTACCTAAGAAAAGATGCTACATAGACATAATTTCTATTATACTGTATCAATATATCTTGGATATAGATGCAAGAAATAATGAATGAACACACACCTAATATAAGTAGCCTCTGATGGGGCATATCACTTATTTGCAACTGTTGCAACTCTTCATAACCCACTTGTTTTGCTTCATAGTTTTGGACTAAAAATTATTGTTTACCCACATAAATGGTCTTGTATATAAAGCATGCTTAATTATTTAAGGGAGAAAAACGTCAAAGCCCAAGAATATCATTGACTAAAAGTTGTTTTAAGGTTTTACTGCCATTTGTCTTAAATTTCAACACATTGGACACTAAAATGCACATTTTAAATACTACTTCACTCTTTTGTGCCACCGATTTTTGCAATAGGACAGACTACGGGGAAAAAAAATCAAGCATTATTAGGGCCCTTATAAGTTGCAACATCATTTAGTATGAGATTCAGACAATCTACAGCAATTACAGATGTGAGTTCCATACTGTTAGTAATATTGGTAATTAGGTTTATAATAATATGAGCTTAGGTTTGGGCTTACTTATCTTGTACTCAAAATTACAGGATATTAGAATCTTTATGTTTCTCAGTAACTCTATATAAATAGAGCATTAGAGTATGTCTTACGTAACAATTCAACAGTCTTATTCATTCAATATTGTAACAGTTTCCTCTCAATTCTTTTTAGCCTCTCTCTCTCTACTTCTTCCCTTCAAAACCCAACCATGTTTCTCAACACATACCAAGCCCATTCAAAGGGATAACAAATACTCAGTGTGGAAATTTGAACTTATGCATAGAGATTATGCAGATACCTTCCAAGCCTGATCAATGTCAGCATTATCAGAAGAAATAGTTTCTTCGATACAACTTTTGCCCTCATAAATCTTCAGCAATAGCCTCTGCAATATAACCGAAAATCTGATTTTTAAAGAGTATGAAATCCAGAGCTCATCACATCACACATAAAAGTGAGTCCCCTGACTGCCCATATTTGAAATTTGTGTAAATTAAAACCATTCACATCAGCATCAAATTCAGACATTTAAATGAAATCCTACTGAGACAATGGAAATATCAATTATTAGGATCAAATTCAAACATTCATTTAAGTTAAAATCAAACATGTGAGTTAAATCTTACTTTGCGATAATGGAAGCAACAATTATCAGCAACATGCAGTGCAGCCCAACTCCTGCTTTCTTCCAATTCATGTAACACCTAAATAAACACAGTTTTAAACCATGTAGTCAATACCAAGTCATAGATAGACCAACAATAAAGATAATTCTGATTCAGAAAAAGGAACTTAGACAACCAAATATAATTAAATCTGGTGTGATATTTAGAGAGGAGGAACTCAGAACATTTGGGAAATTTAAGATTCATATAACATCATGCCTTATGCAATCTGATGCATAATTCATATCAAAAGTCTTAGTGCCTATGGAAATAGAAATGTTGAATAATCATACCTGTTTGATTGTCATGTATGATACCAACCAACTACGGTAATTCCAAGCACGATAATTCATCTTGGACCTCTGAAAATGAAGGGTGAAATTAGGGGGGGAAAATGGCAGCTATAGTCTCTGACAAAAGAAGAATGCATTATAATCACCCATGGTTCTCTTCCCTTCGTTTTTCTCTCATCATTTTTATTTCCTTTATTGGGAGAGATGTTTAAAGAGACTAGATGCTTTAAAATATCAGATGTAATAAGAAGTTTAAAGAGATGGTAAATGGTGCACATGTCAATGTGACTAGATGACCCAGTATTATATCTATTCGGTGGTTCCTTAAAAAGGACCACCACCCCTTTTTTTTTAAAGCAAGCAAACCCTTCATTCGGGAAAAACAAAATAAAACGTTCTCAGTTTAAAAAAAGTAGGCAGTTCTTGTACTAAAATTAGACCTCAGCTATTCTTTCCACCAGCTCAGATTCCTTTCTCAAAATTTCTTTGAAATTTGAAGAGTTTGCAGAGATTGACTTGATCACCCATCGCCTGACAACAAGTTTTCTTTGCATTAGAATGCCATCCTATTTCCAAAGCATTAGTGTTAGAAAGCAGTCAAGAGTTGAATCTTTATGTAACTCGTGAACATTAATCCTTTTAGCAATGGACACAGCCATAAGAAAACACTGCAATATAATACCTCTGGTTCCAAGCTTGTTCACTTTTAGGCGAATATGAAAGAACCAGAGCTGACAAGAGAAGTTCATCCACAAACATGGAGGGCTGCTTCCCCTTCGACACTATTAGCTTCCTGCAATATGTAAGGGAAACTGAAGGGTTTGTCATAAAAAATGAACATTAACATAATTTCCTGATTTTTCTATGTTTTCTGACTCCTTAGTAGAAAACCTTATTGTTCTCAAATCTTTAAAACAGTATAAGAAAGCTACCTTTAGTGCAAATCTATAAAACAAGGTGTTAAATAGTAATAAATGTAATTGATATGTATTAGTTGACTATGATAAATGAGGAAATATTTAGGCATAATTTTAGGGATTTTATTCTCTAGTATTAAAATGTATTGGTTGTAATTTTGCTATATAAAGAACCAAGGCTGAGATAATTTTCTCAAGCCATTCATTCCAACAATTTCAAGTTGGTATCAGAGCCCTCACATTGAGGGACTCTGCTTCTGCACTGTAATTCTTTCCCCTTCTTTTTTTTCCCTGCACAGAAACCAGAATCAGTATCGCCAGAACCCACAAATTCCAGATCTAGTTGCTTCGATTCACGGGGAAGCTCTTCAATTTTTCCAAAACCACCACCAGAATCAGTATCGCAGGCGAATTTCCGGCCACCGTAGCTAGCGCATGTCGTTAACGCGCCACTTCCAGACGCGCGTGGATTCCACGCGCCACCGTCCCAAACGCGCATGTACTACACGCGCCCCCGTAAGCTGCTCGCCTCTTCTCCCTGACTCCATTCGTGCTCTTCTTTTTGACAACCCAATCACCATATTCCCTTTTCTTTATCAAATACCAACCGTTCATTTCAAAAAAAAAAAAAAAACGAAGAATCAGAACAGCAGAACCAGAAAGCACCAAACCAAACAGCACCCTTTCCCTACCTCTCTTTCTACTCTTCTTAATCAGTGGCTTCCTTTTCTCTTTTACCCTCTATCATGTCTACTTCTAAATTGAATAATTCTGGCAGTATCTTTTCCTCTGCATTTTCTAGTACTGCAACAATTACTTCTGCAAAATTGAATGGTTCCAACTATTCTTCATGGAGTGCTTCTGTTTTATTATGGTTTAAAGGGCAGGGATATTCTGAATACTTGACTACAAAAATTGAAGATGTTCCAGCTGATAAACAGCGGGAGTGGAGTATGATTGATGCACAATTATGTGCGATACTGTGGCAATCTGTTGATCCTAACTTACTACCTATTTTTCAACCATGAGACTTGTTACATGTTTTGGGAGCAGGCCAAGAATCCCTACTCCAATGATATTCAACAATTGTATGAAGTTGTGACCAGATTGAAGGATTTAAAACAAGAGTCAGATTTATTTTCTTATGTTACCATTGCCAAAACAACAATAGCTCAATACAAGAAACTTTTGCCTGTCACGACTGATATTAAAGAGCAAGAAAAACAACAAGATAAGTTCCTTATGGTTTTTATTCTTGCTGGTTTAAACTCTGATCTTGACACCTTCCGTCAATAGACATTGGGCAATGCAAAGATCCCTACAACAGAAATGTTAATCAACCGTCTGTTACGATTACTCACTTCGACTACTTCGACCACTCCTAATACTAATATTGAAAATTCTACCTTGGTGACACATGCTAGTGATCATGGAAGGGGACGAGGTGGTGGACGCAACAATAGAGGAGGACGTAATGGTGGTGGTCGAGGCAATCGACTTCAATGCACTTATTGTCATAAGCCAGGACATACCCGAGACAGATGTTTTGCTTTACATGGCCGACCTCCTCGATCAGCTAATGTGGTTCAATCTGGATCTACCAATGTAGTTCAATCTGGTTCTGAATCAACTGATCAATCTTCTGTCTTTTCTGATCCAGAATATCAAGAATTCTTGAAAGAACAGTTTCTTCAATACAAGGCGTCCAAACAAGAACAGACGCATTCTGCATCCCTTGTAGACACGGGTAATTCTATTGCTTGCTTATCTCATTCTGCATCTCATGATCGTTGGATTCTTGACTCAGGAGCTTCTGATCATATATCTGGTAATGAATTTCTTTTTACCCATCTTGATTGCACTGCTAAATCGCTTCCTTCAATTACATTAGCTAATGGTTCTAAAACGTCCGCTTATGGTATTGGTCAAGCTCAACCTATCTCTTCACTAAATTTACAATCTGTTCTTTACATGCCCAATTTTCCCTTCAACCTAATTTCTATCAGTCAACTTACCCGAACTCTTAATTGTTCTGTAACATTCTTTTCTGATTCCTTTTTAATACAAGATCGGGGTACGGGGAAGACGATTGGTACCGGACGTGAGTCAAAAGGCCTATATTACATTCAACCAACATCATCAATTACTTGTATTGCTGCAAAGTCTCCAGAATTAATTCATTGCCGTTTGGGTCATCCGAGTCTTTCAAAATTACAGAAAATGGTTCCAAATCTTTCAAAATTGAAGTCTTTAGATTGTGAGTCATGCCAACTCGATAAACATGTCCGTAGTTCTTTCTCTTCTAAAACTACTAGTCGAGCTAAGTCTTTATTTTCTTTAATTCATTCAGATGTATGGGGTTCTAGTCGTGTCAGTACTACTTTAGGTTTTCGGTATTTTGTAACTTTTATTGATGATTATTCTCGATGTACTTGGTTATATTTGATGAAAGATCGTTCTGAATTATTTTCAATTTTTAAATCTTTTGTTTTTGAGATTCGTACCCAATTTGGAATACCTATACAAATACTTCGTAGTGACAATGCTCGTGAATATTTTTATACATCTTTTACTTCTTTCATGATATCACAAGGCATTATTCATCAATCAACATGTCCCCACACTCCACAACAAAATGGAATTGCTGAAAGAAAAAATCGTCATTTAGTTGAAACTGCACGAACTCTATTATTACATGCTAATGTTCCATTTCATTTTTGGGGAGATGCTATTTTAACAGCTTGTTATTTAATTAATCGCATGCCTTCATCTGTTTTAGAAAATATAATTCCTTATTCTTTGGTGTACCCTAATGAATCTTTGTATAAGCTTTCTCCTCGTATTTTTGGGTCCACTTGTTTTGTTCACGATCTTACTCCGGGCAAAGATAAATTATCAGCTCGTTCGATAAAATGTGTTTTTGTGGGCTACTCAAGACTACAAAAAGGGTACAGGTGTTATTCTCCAACTTTAAAGAAATATTTTATATCTGCTGATGTTACCTTTTTCGAAACTTCTTATTTCTTTTCTTCTTCTGGAGAATCTATTTCCATATCTGAGGTTTTGCCCCTACCAGTCCTTAATTCAATCCCTTCAAATTCACCACAAGATCGGCCTCTTATCACTTATCAACGACGCCCTCGTCCAGATGCACCTCAAGTAATTGATGATGATGAATCCACCTGTTGGCTCACGATCCGGTCACGAAGAATCTCCTACCTCAGATCCACCTGCCGATCTTCCTATTGCCCTCCGTAAAGGTACTCGTTCCACTTGTAACCCTTATCCTATTTATAATTTTTTGAGTTATCATCGTTTATCTGCCCCCCATTCTGCCTTTGTTTCTGCCTTGTCCTCAGTTTCTATTCCTAAAACTATACAGGAAGCTCTCTCTCACCCAGGATGGCGCCAAGCGATGCTTGATGAGATGGAAGCATTAGAAGTTAGTGGCACATGGGATCTGGTTTCTTTACCATCTAACAAATCTACTGTTGGATGCCGTTGGGTGTATACTGTCAAGGTTGGCCCGGATGGAAAAATAGACCGATTGAAAGCTAGATTGGTTGCTAAAGGATATACTCAAATTTTTGGCTTAGACTATGGTGATACTTTTTCTCCTGTTGCCAAAATTGCTTCTGTTCGCTTGTTTTTATCTCTTGCAGCCATTAATCATTGGTCTCTACATCAACTGGATATCAAAAATGCCTTTTTACATGGGGACCTCGAAGAAGAAGTCTATATGGAGCAACCTCCGGGGTTTGTTGCTCAGGGGGAGCCTGGTCTTGTTTGTCGTTTGAAGAAATCTCTATATGGTCTTAAGCAGTCCCCTCGAGCTTGGTTTGGGAGGTTTACTAAAGTTATTCGAGATTTTGGCATGTGTCAAAGTGAAGCAGATCATTCTGTTTTTTATCACCATTCATCTCCCTCTCAATCTATATATCTCATAGTTTATGTTGATGATATAGTTATTACAGGGAGTGATCAGGTTGGTATAGATCGACTCAAGCAACATATTTTCCATCATTTTCAAACAAAAGATTTGGGAAAACTTCGGTATTTTCTTGGCATTGAAGTGGCTCAATCCCGTTGTGGCATTTCTATCTCTCAACGCAAATATGCCCTTGATGTTTTAGATGAGACAGGACTAATAAACTCTAAACCTATAGATACTCCTATGGATCCAAATATTAGACTATTACCCAATCAGGGTAAACCATTCTCAGATCCGGGAAGATATCGCAGGCTTGTTAGGAAAATTAAACTATCTCACAATCACTCGACCAGATATTTCATTTGCAGTGAGTGTGGTGAGTCAATTTCTCAACTCACCATGTGATATTCATTGGGATGCAGTTGTTCGAATTCTTCGCTACGTAAAAGAAAATCCAGGCAAAGGTTTGTTGTATAAGAATAAAGGGCACACACGAATTGTTGGTTACTCAGATGCTGATTGGGCAGGTTCTCCAGATGATCGTCGCTCTACTTCAGGTTATTGTGTTCTTTTTGGAGGAAATTTAATTTCTTGGAAAAGCAAGAAGCAAAGTGTAGTGGCAAGATCAAGTGCAGAAGCAGAGTATCGAGTTATGGCATTAGCTACTTGTGAACTCGTATGGTTAAAACAATTGTTACATGAGTTAAAACTTTATACACCTGGTCCTATGGAGCTTATATGTGACAATCAAGCAGCATTGCATATTGCTTCTAATCCTGTTTTTCATGAAAGAACCAAACATATTGAAATTGACTGCCACTTCGTAAGAGAGAAAGTTGTTACAAAGGAAATTATCACAAATTTTGTGAACTCGAATGACCAATTGGCCGATATGCTCACAAAGTCCCTCCGAGGTCCAAGAATAAGCTACATATGTGACAAGCTTGGTGCATATGATATATATGCTCCAACTTGAGGGGAAGTGTTAAATAGTAATAAATGTAATTGATATGTATTAGTTGACTATGATAAATGAGGAAATATTTAGGCATAATTTTAGGGATTTTATTCTCTAGTATTAAAATGTATTGATTGTAATTTTGCTATATAAAGAACCAAGGCTGAGATAATTTTCTCAAGCCATTCATTCCAACAATTTCAAGTCAAGGTTAGAAACAATGTCTTTCAGGAAAGGCTGAAGGCCTGTTTCTATCACTATTTTTCACTTCCAAGCAAGAGAAAAATCAGTGATTAGAATTCCAGAAACAAAACCATTTCATATAAGAAAATTTCCAGAATGTCTAAACCCAGGTGACATATGTCCACATTTAGCAATTACAGAAATCTTCTATTCATCCTAAAAAAATTATTTGAAACATAATGCAACAACAGTGTCCAAAAATACGATAATATGCTCATACCCTACACTCTACCTCCTTTCATGTATTGCTCTAAAAAACTAAATTAAAGATATTATCCACTATTAATATTAAATCCTCATTTTACACAAGTTTCTGATTATTTCTTTCAAGAACAGCATTTTACAGAAAGACTATATGGATACAATTGAATGGAACCTAAATCTTTCAAGCAAAAAGACTAGCAATTTAATTGAAGTAATAAAATATAAAAATGCCCTTCAAAGAAGCTGTTTCCTATTAATAGATACAAGATCGATTGGACACTTGGATTCAGCAGAAACTATTACAACCAAAACACACACACATATACATAAACATACATTTGCGTTTTTTTTTCTTTTTTTCCTATCAAAAGAAAAAAAAAGTTGTGTCACACGCACACATTTTGCATCAATCTGCAAACTTATAGTGTTGGCTCAATAATTTCAATAAGAAAGTAGAACATAAAATGGTCAGTTAATTAGAGAAAAACCTGTAATTCCAAGCTGTCATGAAATCAGAGCTCAGCAGCAAAAGAGACCTGCTATGTCTCATAAGGATACTTTCAAGATGGTCATGAGAAGAAATGGCAAGTGAAGAACCCCCAACTTTACTGGATTCATTAATAAGTTTCTTATATTGCTTAAATGCAGTCATAAATGCATGTTTAGCAGCTTTATACAGTGGACAGAAGAACATGAGTTGAAATTCCCAATTTGTGATCACTGTTCCAAAAATATCTCTCATCTTGGTCAGAAGTATCAACAACTGATTCCCCAGAACTTGCTATCCCATCTGCCGATTGATGCACAGATTTTTCTGATAAACTACGGGAATTGCCTGATTGTTTACTTAGAAGAGAAAACTGGGATGGATGAATAAACCCCAGCTCATCACTGAATCCAAAGCAGAAAAGAAGACATTAAAGAGAGTCAACACACAACACATCATAATTAAATTAATTACATCAAGCAATCAAGAATCAAGAGCAAATTTAACAAAGCATGATTAGCAAACCAGACGTTATTCTAGTCAATCATGGGGATCACCATATATGTTTTTATCAAAAAAAAGAAGTAATGTTCATTATCTAACTAAAATCCAGTGTCCTGGCTGAAGAATTTGCACAAGGTTCACAACAAACAACAGCCAGTCCTCATCACATTAGAGGGGAAATAAGATTCTCAAAATGAACATTCTTGTTAAGCATTTATGATGAAAATTTATAGCTTGTGCAACTGAAGACTTCAGATTGGACTACAGAAATGCAAGTCCAGGACACAAAAGAATGCTGAGGAATGGAAACATCCAATTACTCAGAATGTTACGTGTTCTTGAATGTAGAAGGCTATGAAATCATTGTCAATCAAAATACAACTTCTACACAAGTCTAGAGGCACATCCTACTCTAAATTACAGTAGAAAATGGAAAGATATGAATAAAAATTTCAACATGTAAGTCACACTGACGCAACTAAACCCATCTCATATAATATGAGCCCAGAGCGATTGCCAGTAAGAGAAGGTTATTAAAAGAAAATAGTAAAATGGAAATTTAGTCTGGTAGTTGTACATGGACTACCTACAATAAAATCTATAGTAAAATTTCATAAGAAAACTCCATTTCATTGTATATTTACCTCATTTCAACAAGAAGCAAAAATAAGGCACCTTTCAAAGGTTCATTCAAAACACAATAATAGTTCTCTACCAAGAGTCATAAAATTTCAAATAACCTAAGCTAACTATCAAGCCGGCCATCATATTAGTCAAATAATATTCTTCATATCATTAAGACTTACATTAGGGGGTCAGAATCAAGGATATCTTCCAATTGCTGCAAGAGTTCACCAACCTCTTCTTCAGAATAAAATTGTTTGCTCATGTTTGCTCTCCCAACTCATGCCAAAGAACTTCAGAAGGTTTAAAAATAAAAATAAAAATTAATCATCAAATCAATGGTTTGGTAAATCATAAATGAGATGTTAATCAATAAGGAATGTATTTTATTTCTTCTCAGATAAATAAGGCCATTTTAGTCTTACAATCCTGAACCATACTGAGTCTTTTCCAATATGAAAAGTAGAGCTCTTGCCTCTTTTATTCATTACCCTCAAATTTCAATAACTAATTTCTATCAGAAAACATGACAGCGACAAAACTTCAGTCCCATGAACCATTGATTATTCAAATTTTCACATTTTGTAATTCCCTGAAATTTTGGAGTAACTAATGGAAAAAAAAAATTACCGGGTCAGAAATGTATCCATCATCATTTTGTCCACCAAAAAAGAAGAAGAAGAAGAAACAGAATACCTTAATCTTCTGCAACCTTCATCAACTAGGCCAACAAACCACCTTTTTCTTCACAATTTCAGGCAATTCTCAAAAATTCCAGCAGCCATGGTAGATGAGTTTCCCACAAAAGTCCAGTTGGGTCTTCAATTAGGGTTGATTGAGGATATTCCTGATGCTATTGGTTACCTTCCTTCACCAACTCATCCAAATTTTCATGCCCTTATTATCGTCTCCCTCTCAGACACACACAATGCCTTTAAAAGAGAAGCCTTCAATCTGCGCAGCTCCTTCCCCTTGCGAAATCCAAGAAAAACAAAGGATTCTTGAAACTTATATCTCCATCTGTATGTGTCTTGCTGCTGCAGATATCTGTATTTACTTCAGTTCACAGGAGCAGTAAAAGTTCAAAACAAAGAACAAAAACAAAATTTTGTAAATTATGTGAATTTTAATATAACAGAAGTTATAATTGTTACAATTTTATAGTAAAAATTTTTATTTTTTAATTTAATAGGATTTTAACTGCCACTAATGTTTTAATTTTTTTTTAAAAATATATAAATATTAAGCTTCCTTTTCAAATCAGGCAAAAAAAAAATATCTATACAAGTTTTTGCCATGTGCAAAATAGAATAAGAAGTGCTGGATATTGTTTTAACTAGCATCTTCAACAAAATCATCTTAAGAACTTGCAAAATAGAATAAGAAGTGCTAGATATTGTTTAAACCAGCATCTTCAACAAAATCATTTTAAGAAATAGCAAAATAGGATAATAAGTAATCCATTCATGTTTTTTCATATGTAAAATAAAAAAAAAAGTCTTGGATATTGTCTAAACTTGCTACATCATCAAAATTATCCTCTTCAGCACTAGCAAAATCTTCACCATGGCACTAGCTCAAGATGATCTTGTTTCCATAGATGTGTATTGATTTTGCTCGCTTGCCTTATCACTTGATTGATGATAATAAATATAACACAATCAATCAACTTGCAAAGCTAGTATTAACTTAAATGCAAAAACTCAAATGAAATTTATGTTTTTCAATAAGATAACAAACACTAGGATTCAACAACCAATTCTGTCAAAAACTAACCAATTTTGACAAAATATATTCTTCGGTTTGTCAATTTCCATTTTTTTTCTCCAAACTTAAGAAGCTTTGAGGACAAAAGGCATTAATTATAAATGCCCCAGATTATTAGAAAATAAGATAAGATAAGCACAAAGGAAATGCATATGCAAATAAACAGCATGCGACAAATTGAATTAAAGCACTATCCCCAAGACATCAGCATATATCACAAGCACCAAAGATGCTAGCTTGAGGGCTGGAATTATCATCTAATAGCTCATTTAACAGGATAACACAAGTCATTAGAGCAAATACGTGCCACTACTGTACAATTCAGTTCACTAGAATTACTCTATAAAACAGGAAGACAAGCAATCAATCCCTTAAGAGAACAAACTATATTTAGATGATTACTCTAAAGTCATCAGATACAGAGAAGCTATACCATCAAAACTTCAAAAAAAGGCAATCAACAATTCATAAGGGCACAAATTCAATCCTGGGAGATTTGTTAAGGGAATGATGCAAGATAAATCCAAATGGTCTCTGGCGTAACATCCAACCTTCTCTACAGACTAATGAGACATGCTATAAAGCCAAGATTTTTCTAGATTTTTCTATCTCTAAGCAATAAGTAAATTTAAAGATTAAACAGCAACACAAATTAGTTGAATAAAATGAACAAAGTTGGTCTTTATTCAACATATAGAATTGTAATTACCTTGAACCTCAACGAATCTTAGGATACATCTACAATACTGATTCCTCAAATCCTACAAGATGGAAAAGCCAAACGTAAATACAAAATGCTAGAGTCAATAGAAATACAAGCATCTAATTGCAAATCAAAGAAAACATTCAGATACCAAGTAAAACATTGTAAAACTGGGTCAATGCTGCATAGTTGTTATATTAAAGGTTCGCAAATCCATTTTTAACTTGAAAGTTCTTCTGAACCACAATATATATGGTCTCAAAGACAAAGAGAAGGCATATAAATTATAAATATTACTAAGCTCATGCTTGGACTGGTATAATAGCTCTGTATCGATTGAACTGTGGTTGGTGATCCATAAATGTTCTAAATTGATGAGTTGTTTTCTATGGACTTAAGTGACTAGAGTGAAGTGATTTGAATGTATTAGTTTGGAGAAGGTGAAATCATTTCTCACCTGACTTGTATCCTTTGCAATCCAAACGTGTATATCATAAAAATAAGTGCTGCCTTTACCTCTGCAAATACACATAAAAAAAGTACTCAAGTGTTTTTTAAACATATCTGCTTTTGCCATTCTTGGGTGGCCTACCCCCAACTCATTTGACACTCTTACACTGCATAATTAATTTTTATGAATCAAGTGAATAGACATTATCAAAATTATAAATTATGGTTTGTGCAATATTGTTGTTAAATTAATATCTATAACTGCATTTTTTCTTTTTACAATTTATTTTATAATAATCGTATTTCTGTATTTATTTATAATTGTACTAATCACAACTAAATGGTAATGGAGCCTATAATTTATAATCGTTTATATCACTTATCATTTGCTACTATGGATAGAAGCATTCTCAGAGAGTAACAAACCTTATAGCTGCATTCATGGCAAAGGATTCAATGATGAGCCACCCCAAGCAATTGTAACATCAAAGAAATAATAAGCAAGAAAGCATAGTTTAAGAAACTTTGAAACTGATCAGTAATGTCTTCACCTTACTGCCTCTGTGGTCTACAAGGTATCCAGATGAGATCCTAGTTTCATAATTCCATGTTCCACAGGTTCATCGCTAACCTTCAATGATCCTTCTGGTAGGACTGAAACAATTCAATTTGATACACACACACACATGAGCACCTAGAAAATGCAAATTGCAGTGTGCATATTATAATATCTGATGTGTTACATTCACTCTGCTAAATCCATATGCAGTCAATAATGGGACCATTTTCAGAAACATGTGTAGCAGAACTTGAATGGTAGACTCTTAAATGTTATGAGCAGAGACCATATGAAAGATCTGAAACTAATAATTAGGAACTCTTCCAAATTCAAAGGAGACAAAAAAAAACCTCAAATAACAAGCCATTGAAGATTATATAACAGATATAGCAACACAGCACATGTAAGGGTTGATATAAGTCAACTGATATACACATGCATTCAAATTGACAGTCAATAATAGATGAAAAGATTCCACTAACCTCCTCTTCAAATTTAGTGGGGTCCAGTATGATATAACCATTTTCAGCTACACAACAACATATTGCGTCTAGGGAGACAAGCATGATAAAGTCATTATTCTTTAAACATTGTGAAATTAATAACTAAAAGATAATAACCAATAAATTTTGGTTACCAGCAAGATGTTTGAGTGGGATTCCTGCATCTACAAGAGCAGCACAGGTTGCATTTATTAAGTCAAGTTAGAGCAATTAGAGATCCAGAAGCATAAACATATATGAAAATATCACTCTCCTCTGGTTTTAATCAAATTGAATCTACATATATCATATAATGTTGGTAACATATATTGTCTTTTATAATCCTAAAAAGGACATACAGATTGAGGTCCATCTTAAGCTAAATAAAGAAACAGTACCATATACATACAGATCGAGGTTTTGAATCATGTGAATTAGCATCCACACTGATAAACTTTGTTTTAACTGTAACTACTTAAAATTTTCAGACAAAAGAACACTATCAGATTCCATGCTCAATAGGATTAATTTCATAATGTGCACTGACTAAGAAAAGTAAGAGGTAAGCTTTTATGGAACTTTAGTACGAAGATTTTCAAGATAACCTGGCATCAATCCTACAACAATAAACGTAACTTTGATTACATATAAACATAGGCATCATCAAAACATATTAAATGTTCAATTGATGGTATTTCATTACAATTCAAATATCTACTTCATTTTCCATTGAATTGAGTTTCAGGCATCAAATAGACTAGGAAGCTGCAAGGCTAAAAATAATGTGATTTGAATATATGATTTTATATTTACTACATTTTTAAATCAGTGAATTTAATCTACTAACCAACCTCAGGTAAGGAACCGATATATATTCCAATTCAGACTACTTCTGGTACAGTATTATCGTTTTTCTTATTGTAACTTTGAATCAATAATTGTACCTTACACTCTTGGAAGACATCTTATTTAATGAGACAAAGGCTATAAACAATAGAATGCATCTTTGCTATTAAAAGAATGAGGACACCATCCTTCCCAAGCTGAGATGTTTTCAAACTTTTAGAATTTCTAGTGCAGGAAAGCTCTGAATTAAGGCATCAGAAGAATAAGTTCCATTATTATAAAACTCAGAGCCCACACTAACTAATGCAGCAAATTTGATAATTTTAAGGCCTTCTAGTCAGGGAAGTTGTCTAAGTGAAGGCAATGTATAGCAATATTTACAACCTTCAAGTTGTAAAGATTATAGAAGGAGAAATCAATGGGATCATTGAAATTGAATTGAATTGAACAACTTTTAATCTTCAGTTGCTTAACTATCAAGAGGTTGACTTGAAGAGAAATCAATGCGGTCATTAAAATTGAATTGAACCCATTTGTGGTGAAAACCCATCCCCACAATTCTTCCTGGTAATAACCAAACTGGTTTTGTCCCACCACACATCAGCTTCACTTTTTTCCTATTAGATCTCTATGCTTGTCTGAAGAAGAATTAAATACTATAACAGAACAAAAGGCAATTCACCACAAAAACTAGATAACTGACTGATAAGAAGTAAGATCATACATAGAATTAAAATTGATACATAACAAGTTAAGGCCACACCCAACATCAATATCCTATGGATAATACAAAATAGAGAATCTTCAAGTCGAGGACAAGAACCAAATTCACATTGGAGTAATTGTAAATATATCAGAAACTGGCATTGATTCGATGGATGCAATTGAACTAGACAAAGGGGTTGAGTCTAAATTATATTTTTTTCCTAGATTATATGTAAATAGATTTTAATATCCCATTGTAAGAGAAGTACATGTTAGGCATAAACTTTGATGTAGGGGAGAGAAACAATTTCCGTTTGCAGTATTTGTAAAATCTAATTTAACTGATTCCATGTGAATTTGTCTTCTACTCAATTTGTTTTCTTTTAGTAGGAGCAAAGATACTCTATTTCTTCTGTAGAATAATTTTCTCATAGGCTCTCTCTTTGAAGTATCTGAATTTGACATAACTGCACACGTTCTCATCTCTATTACTAATAACTAACGCAGGGAACATGAACCAAAACAAGAACAAACAATAGAAAGCAATTAAGCCCTCAAACAAAGCTCTAAATCAACAAGCAAAAGCAACGGAGCAACAACCAATAGAAGAAATCAATCGTTCTTTAGGCAAGACCAATAAATGTACCTGGTAGGGCACTTCGATGCTGATGGGAATAGGATTCCGATTGGTGGAAGCTTTGGAAGGCTCCGATCTTAGTTGAATTGAAGGTGAGGTTGAAGCTCAGAGAAGAAAATAAAAAATATAGGAAAATTATTGACATAAATTTATTTAAATTGACTTAGTATATATATATATATATATATATATATATGACATAAGAGATAGATATAACATAATATAAATATATTATTGATTATTTTGTTATAATGATATTAGTATATATAGATATTATTAAATTAATATATCATTTTTATTTGGAAGTCAATATTTTTAAGATAAAGTACAAAAATCCACATATATAACAAATCTCCGCTCCGGTCTGTCAAGGAAAAAGAAAAGTAAAAAATACATAAAGAAAGTAAAAATTTAGCATTAGCTATAAAAAAATACTTATTTTTGTACTCAAATATAATTTTAAGAAAATTATAAAAAATAAAAAATTAAGAAGATATTTGTACTTCAAACCATTGGGCAATCAACATGGATCGGAAAAAAAATAGTGAAAAAATGAAAATAATAAAGACAAAATATAATAAAATCATAAAAATAAATCCATCTAAATTGTCCTCATTTTATACATAAATATTTATAATGTATAATGTATAATAAATAATAAACAAAATATAAAGGATATATATTAGGCAAGAAGCATTGTTTTAAAACTTGAACTGATCATGCTAGTTCAACTGTTAGCATTAGTATTCGAGTTCAAAAATGAGTCGACTCAATCTTCAAACTCAAATTTGCTAAAAATTTGAATTGGTTCGATCCAACTTAATAAACCCAACGGTTGAATTAGTAATTCGGTTAACTTGTCCACTCGATTCTTTTTTCTTTTTTACAAATTGATAGATTTTAATTCCAATTTAATTCAAAAGGCCAATATAAAAAAATTTATGAAAGTCTTAAGTAAGAAAGTATAATGTAAAAAAAATATTGAAAATTAATTTATTCTCTATGTATAGCAAGATAAATAAAACATGTACTTTAAGATATTAAATTTAACAAAACAGTAATCATAGTTTTTTTTTTTGAAAATTTTAAAAATTTTCAATTGTTCAAACATAGAAAAATGTTAAAATTTTCTTATAAAAATGGATTAACAAAGTTTTAAAATTCTTGAATTTAAATTCAAAAACTTTAAAAGGAAAAAATTCTTTTTTTATTGTTGGTAAACTATTAGGATCAAGATAAACAATTTTTTTTATAAATTAATGTTTTTGTCATTTGTAGTTACTATTAAATGAAAAAATTAAGATTGATATGAAAGTAATTTGAATTAGAGAAAAATTTTGTCATTTGCATTTTATTTGAATCAAAATTATGTTGGATAATTAATATAATTGCAATAAAATTAATATTTATTTATTATTTTAGAAATATAGTTATAAAGCATATGCATATATATATTATAATATTATTTATTATATATAAAAATATAATAATCGATTCAACCAATCCGACCTTGACCTACTCGCCTAGTTAAGTCAATGACTAAGCCGAATTTTAAAACATTTTGACCCCTCACTTTAATTGAAGTTTCATTTTTATTTCATAAGTTTCATTTGAAATAAACTTATCTTCTAATTTTTTAAAAACAAATAATGTTACATGGCAGTCTAACATTGTTAGCATTTTTAACTAACATGTGTACGTGATATTTAACTTCGCATCTTACATAATTCACATGAATCATATTTTTATATTTTATGACAAAAATGTATTTTTTATTCTTTAACTTATGGTAAAATTTCAATTTTATCCCATAACTTTTAAATAAATATGGTTTACCCTTTAACATTAACGAAGAAGGAATGTTAAACAATAATTTCATAATTCAAAGTGAAATTCTTGTTGACACAAATACCAATTAATACTTTTCAACAATTTAATATAAAAAAGAAGTTGCCTACAAGAAAAAATATTTTATAAAATAATTGAAATTAATAGAAAATTTAGGTATAATGAAGAGGGAAAAGAAGATGGAATGAACTTTGAAGTTGATCATTATCACTATTAGGAATTAGATAGTTGTGTGATTATGGAAAAAGAAAGTTAGAAATAATTTTACTTCATATAAAACTTTAAGAATAAAATTGATAGTGAAAATGAAAATTATCAGACTTAAAGTATATTTTTGCTATAAGAATAATGGTGCATGTTTCTTAAAAGTTAAATGATAAATTTACTTTTAAGCGATAAAATTAAAATATTAATGAAAATTAGGAGATTAAAATTTTCACCTACATATTATAATACAAATATAATAGTATATAATATAATATTATTTATTATATATATATCAATTTTTAATTACATATAAAATTATTGTCATTATTATATTATTTATTTGTTTGGAATTAAAATGTATGATTTATCATAAATTATAATTAAAACTGTTTCATGTGAGTATCAGATTACAACTTCATTATCCGAAAACAGTTAGCATGTCGGCATTTTTGAGATAAATAATACCTAAAAATATCCATAGATAAGAATAAAAATCTACATATGTTACAAATCCTTGCTATTGTCTAAAAAAAATGAAAATGCTAGAGAAATCATGCAAAATTTGAGTAAAGATCTCATATTAGCAAGAGAAAATTCTTATTTTCAAACTAACGGAAAATTTTAAGAAACTTACCAAAATTATCCCAAAAAAAAGGGGTAACGATGTGCTTCAAACTTATTGTGCAATCAAGTGGCATCAAATAAAAAAAAAAAATTAAAAAAAGTAATAAAATTTTAGACATAATTTCATCTAAATTTTCCTATTTTTATATAATATAAATATATTATATTATTACTTATTTTTATTATATATGAATTATTGTAAACATATACTTAAAAAAATAATATAATATAATTATCTATTTTTATATTATTATTATTATCATCATATCATATATACATATAAATGATTATTATATATAAAATGATTTATTTATTTATTATATTTAAAGAATGCAAAAGGAAAGAAGCAAGAAGAAACCTATCTATCCAATGCAAAGTTAAAAAAAATAAAAAATATAAAACACTAATGGTAGGAGATAGACTTGTCAAAACAGGATAACTTAACCTTACTGGACTAACTTAATGAGCAAAAATTGTACGTAAAGTGAATTTCAGGCCAAACTACTTTTTCACTATGTCAGGTCTAGATCAGGTTGTTACAATACTAATTTCAAGTCCTAAGTTGACTATTCACCAGACAAGTTTAGATAGATTTTTATAATTCATTATATTTTTTTATTATTATATTAATTATTTATTTATTATTAACTTTACATTATTAATTAATTAAATTTATTATTATTTATTAAAAATCATTGTATGTTATTATGACTTAAAATTTTATTATATATATCAGTAACTCATATATATTATATATGAAAATAAATATATATTATTAAAATCTAGTAAATACATGAATTTGCATTTAATAATATATACATTTAATTAAATAATTTGAATCTTATATTGATCAAGAATTTTATATTATATATTTATAGATTTATATTTAATAAAATAAATATATATTAATTAAGTTCAAAGTATTATATATAAAAATAAATATATCTAATAATTTACATATAATCAAATATATATAAATAAATAATTATATAAATAATATATTAATTATAATAATTAATATATAATAATAATAAATAAATAATAATGTATTATATTAAATATATGTATATAATATATTTAAAATTAATATCAAAATTATTTATTTAAATTTTTAAATAATTTAAAATTTTAATATTAAAGTCGTAATTCAAATTTTGATATAATTATTTATTTTGATAAACTTATATAATATATATTGATAATATTAAATATATGAATTTATTAATTTTAATATATATATTAAAGTATAATTTTAATATGCTAAAATTATTATTTTAATATCTATATAAAAATTAAATATATAATAATAAATTATTTATTTATTATTTATTATTATTACTAAACTAATGGGCTAACCCAATAACTCGATAGATTAATACTTACCTGTCCTAATCATTTATCAAATAGAGTTAATCAGTCTCAATCCCTTATTAGGTCGAACCATTATTATCGTTTTTCGTACTAACCTAATTCTGAAGCAGATAAAATTATATCAATCCTAAGTCAACTCATTAAATCCAACACATTTTGACATCTCTAGTAGGAGATGATTTTGGGTGGGAAAAATGCAAATGTTTAATAGACATATGGCATATAATTTTTTAATGATTTAAGCAAAAATCATGTAATTTAATGGGCATGTGATGTAATGTGATGTGATTTTTGTCTAAACACTCCTTAAAAAATCACATAACTTTTAATTAAGAAATTATTTACATATTATTTACTTAATTAATGATTCGCTAGTCATATGGCTTCGCAACAACATTCCAATTTTCAATTAAAATATTTAATTTTTTATTATAAAAATAATTATGTATTTTTTTAAACTATTTTTAAAAAATTATGTAATATAATAAAGTGGTTAATCAAATATATAATAAATGTTTATTGCAAGTTTTATATAATTAAAAAAATTTTATTTACAAATTTTTAAAATTAGTGAAAATAAAATACAATCACACTATATTTGATGATTTATTTTATATTTTTTCCTTTTTATTATTAATAAATATTATTAATTATTAATTTTTAATAATATGGTATTCTATTATTCATCCACAATGTAACAAAGCCAAGCATGAAATCATAGCAGTGCATTATTAACCTTTAACTTTTATTGAAAATTGGATAATTGCTATGAAGCTATATACCTAGAGTTCATAAGCTTTAATGTTTTCAGTACACACTAATTTTTCACAAATATTCCTTTACAACTTTTTTTTGTCTTTTAACATTGAAGTTGAAGATACCCTAATCTAAATTAAATAAATATTTCATTATGATATTATTACAAAAAATATATTTGCAAATTAGTTGGATTAATAATTAAAGACTAAATTATAAACTTTATTACTTGCAATATTATTTATCATTTATTGTTTTACTCTACTAAGGTTTCATGGATGTTACAAAAACCTTTATCCTAAAACCTTCCATTGAGGATGATGATTTACTTAAGCATAATACTAAAAAAATTAAGCAAGAATGAGGTTTTGTATCTAATAGAAAATATGACCTAGTATTATATAGAGACAATTTACTGTCAAAAGGTTTAAAAAAATGTCCAAGAACCCCTTCAAACATACAAAACTACATTGTTAGAATGGGATAGTAATGTAGGTAAGGAAGGTACTAAAAGCTTGATAAAGGAGGAAGAGTCAAAAGAAGATGATGATCTTAGTGGCTTTTCAATTAAAGAAACCTTGAATAAAGTTCAATTATGCCTTGAAATTATAATGTATAAGAATGAGGAAAAGATGGTAAATAGGCCTTGGTGTAAGATGTTGATTATTATACTATTGGTGTGGAAAATTGGCTATCGTATGCTAGACATAAAACTCAATCAATTTTGGGTAAGAGATGGTACAATTAACATCATTGACCTCTTTGATGATTACTACTTGGTGAAATTGTCTACTTATGTAATTTATAAGTTTGCCTTTATAAAAAAGACCTTGGCTTTATCTGATTATTATTTAACATTCAATTCTTGGGACCTAATTTTTTATCTAGTGAAGACATAATTGAAAAAATTGTGGTTTAGGTGAAAGTAACAAATCAACCTATTTGATTTTTTGATAGAAAATTTTTCACCTTTTAAAGGAATAAGGTTTGGAAGACCTTGCAAGTTGATATGACCCTTTTTAGATCAAGTATGGGGTAAATATGTGAGAATCTATGTTAAAGTGGACTTGAATAAGGAGTTGTTTTCAAAACTTACTTTGCATGGGATATAGTATTGTCTTCAACCTAAAAGTCTTCATGTCATATGTTTTGATTGTGGCCATTATGGATATTCTATGGAATTTTGCCCTAAAATAGTTAAAGAACAAAGGAAAATTACTATTTTCTAAAGTTGCTTTTGATTCTGATCAAGGTAACAATAATGCAAACTAGGGAAAGAACCTCAAAAATGATGGTTGAATGATAGCTTAATGAAGCAAAAATAATAAAGAAAAAATAAGATCCAAAAACTTCTAATACATCTAATGCCCACAAATGCATGTTAATAGACAACAATGGTTCTAGGTTTGCAACATAGGATAAATTTTAATTTTTGTTTAAGCAAATGTGGTGGTGCATGCAAGTAACAAAAAGGTAGGTAAGAGTTCAAATGAGATTGCTCCTAATAGAAATCCCATGATAAAAAATGGTTCCTAATGAATCTAATAAACATGCTATAAATGGGGGGAAAAAAGAAGGTGTAACTTATATTCTAACTAACAAAGACTCCAAGCTGAATAGCAAGGTAGGTTGAAAGGCCCATGTAACAAGCTTAGAACATGAAAATTAAGGTTATGCTAATAATGTTACATATGTCACACATGTCTTGGAAATTCACTTGTTTTCTTTTAATCCTGAAGATCCAATAGTTGACATGGACTTTACCAATAAAGAGAATCTTGCTTGTAATACCAATATAATCTATTTGGATGAACATCCTCTAGATGGAAACATGTACAAATTGGTAAGCAATGCTTTGATGGACATATGATAAAATCTCATAACAAAATTGAGGTAATGGAACTTACTTGAGAAAGTATCTGAGCCTCTTTTATTTTCTTATAATCTTTTTAATGATTAAAAAAATATTAGTGTGGAACTGTCGTGGTGCAAGTAAAAATTACCTTGAGAACAAAATAAGTACGCTCTTGGATTCTCATAATCTCTATATGTTAGCATTACTAGAAATGAAAGTTAATAGCAATAAGACAAATAACATTTTCAAGCCCTTAGGATTTGATAATTGGTTTCTTTCTAAAGGGTAATAGGCTTTCAAGTGCATTTGGATTACTTGAAAAAGTAATAGAATTCCTATAGAATTTCTCATGAATAACTTCTATCATATTCACTTAAGAATCAATCCAAACAATGGTGAAACTTAATACTTTATAGTTGTTTACTTGAATCCAAATCCAAAAATGAAGGTGACTTTTTAGTAAGATTTAGTTAGGATAAACCATAAAATGGGAGGTCCATGGTTTTTATAGGAGATTTTAATGATGTAAAAGATCCTTATGAGAAAAAAGGAGGGACTCCATTTAACTAGCATAGAGTAAATGCTTTTAATGAAAGAATTAATAGTTACAATCTCATTAAATTAGAGTTGCAAGGGAGTAGATTTACTTGGAAGGGTCTTGAACTTCCTAATTACTTTCCACTATCTAAAAAGCTAGCTAGAGTTTTATGTTTAGTTAACCAACACTTAAGTTTAGTAAGTTTTTTGTGAAAACTATCCCCAAAGTTTTTTTGGATCATCATCCCATATTACTTTATTTGTTTGCAAGGGTGATAGTGAATCTTAGCCTTCTAAATTTAAAGTTGAATATTAAGCTATGATAATTTCCAAGAATTCTTGCATAAAGAATGAAAAACAAGTCCTAATATTATGGAAATTTTGGTTTCTTTAGTTTCGACCCTTAAAAACTGAAATAAAAATGTCTTTAACCATATTAGAAAGCAAAAAAGAGCTATTCTTGCTAAAATAAAAAGGATTCAATGCAATTAAAAGAAAAGAATGAACCCTTACCTTCAAACTCTTGAAAATCAATTGTAGAGGGAATTAGTTCATACCCTTCACGAGTAAAAAGTATTATGACATAAAAAGTCTAGGTTGGTTAGCTTGGTTAACTCAAGGAGACAAAAAAAACTAAATACTAATACACTAAAACAATAGTTCGAAGAAGCAGAAATAGAATTAAAATGATATGGGATCTTAATGGTAACTAGGTAAATGATAAACTAGTTATAAAAAGGATTATTTATGGTTTCTATATAAATCTTTTCCATGATGATCTCTCAAATCATATACAAGCTAATATGATAACTTCCCATCCTTGCTTATCTAATTCTTATAATTTATCTCTTAGTAAACTAGTTACTTTTGAGGGAGGGAGGTTTACTATGTTTGCTATTAAAGGAACTAAATCCCTTGAAGAGGATAGGTTCCCTGCTATTTTCTAACATAAAAATTACCATATTATAAGGAAGGGAATCTATAATTTTGTTAAAGATATGGTCTAAGAGAGAGATCTTAAGGATGTTAACAAAACTCTTATATGTTATATTCTAAAGATGGAAAAAATTGAATTCATTAATTAGTTCAAACCTATTTCGTTATGCAATGTCATTTATATATGTGTTATAAAGTACTTGTCAATTGCCTAAAAGGTTTAGTTCCCTAACTAGTTTCCCCATGTCAAGCTAGTTTTTGTTCCAGGTACATGCATATAACATAATATTGCTAACCCAAGAAATGATCCATTTTATAAGGAAAATGAGGGAGAAAAGAAGAAATTATGTTATAAATGATGATTTGAACAAGGATTTTGCAAGGATTTTGTTAGGGGAGTAATCTAATAAATTCATTTATTAGATAGCTTTTCAAATCTCATCATGAGATGTATTACCTTAACTTTCTTTAATATTTTATGGAATAGCTCTAAGATAAGATATTTCTTATTGTCGAGAGATTTAAGATAAGGGGATCCACTCTCCCCTTATCTTTTTTTTTTCTTTGCATTAATAAGTTATCTCACCTTATTTGTGATGTTGTGGATAGAAAGCTATAAAAGCCATGAAAGCAAGTTAGAATGGGCCTAATATTTCCCACCTTATGTTCATTAATGATCTTTTTCTCTTTGGTAAGGCTATAATGAATCAGATTGATGTAACTATGAATTATCTTGATACCTTTTCTAATATGTTAGTCAAAAGGTGAATCAAGCCAAATTAACTATTTTCTTCTCTAACATATGGAGCAAGAGGTGAGGGAAACCATTGTTAGTAGATGTGGTTTTTATGCTTCCTCTAATCTGGGCATGTACCTTGGAGTACCTCTACTTTATAAAATACTTATTTTCACTTAGTTAAAAAAAATCATGATTGCCTAGTTAGTTGAAAAACTAATTATTTGTCTATAATGGGAAGAGTGAAGTTAGCTTACTCTATTATAGGAGCTATCCCAACATACTTTATGCATATAATAGTAATTCCTCAAGTTATTTTGGATAAAATTAAGAAGATCTGATGTGCATTTATATAGAGGCATGATGTTACTGAAAAATAAATCCATATAATTATGTAGGAGATAATGTGTCAACCTAACCTAACTAAAGGTTTAGGTTTCTGGAGCCTCAAACTCATAAATAATGCATGTTTAATGAAAATAGCTTAGAATCTTGATACAAGGAACTTTAACTTATAGGTTCATGTTTTGCAAGGCAAAAGCCTTCAAGATCACACTTAGATGATCAATATCAGTGTTAAAAATTCTAATTGTTTCCTTTGGAAAAACTTGGTAAATTTTGGCCTATTTTGGTATAAGAAAGTAAAAAGCTCCTTTATAATGGAAAGTCTATTTCATTTAAGGATAACTATTAGATTAGCAGTGATTATCCACGACATAAAGTTATAACTCCCAATCCTTGGTTCCATCGCATACATATTGGTCAAAGAGTTTGTGACGGATGAAGGTCAATGGAAGCTTTCAGAGTTATGTTATAGGTTCCTAACAATACAATTTTGGAAATTGTTGCAGTTTCGATTCCGGAACATGTGAGTGGCGAGGACATTCTAGTGTGGAGGGATAGTACTGATAGTAATTTTTCTATCAAAGCATAAAATCCTAATGCAAAAATGTTGAAATGTATTTGGTTTTGGCATGGACTAGAACATATGAAGTTCTTTATTTGGAAGGGATACGAAGCTTTTCCAAAGCTTAGGCTATTTATAGTATAGGAAGTGGCTCATGTAATCTATGTAAGGACCATTGGGAAGACATATTACATGCTTTATGTGACTATAAATATGCCAAAAATATTTGGCTCTCTTTGTTTAACATTAAATGAAGGGCTTCCTTCTTTGGTTTAAAAGGATTAGATTGGTTTCATGCTATTCTCACTCAACTGTTTAGCAGATCAAGGAATATAAATTAGGCTACAATGTGAGGTGTTACTTCATAGTAGATTTGGAAGTAGAGAAATAATAAGATTTTTTATAAGGGTTTAATAGACCCGTTAATCTCGTATTCTTCATCCAAACTTATCTTAAACAAATTGTTGAAGCAAATTCTTTAATTTTTAACCACCTTTAGCATCCTACAAAAATCCAAAGGGACATTCATTGGTTTCCTCCTAATGAAAGATGGATTAAAATCAACATTGATTATGCTTCTAAACTTAATTTGGGTTTAGCTTACTATGGTGATCTCTTGAGAGATAGTAATGGTTAATGATTAAATGGTTTTGTTTAAAACCTAAGTATTTGTTCTTCTTTTGCAATTGAATTGTAAGAAGCCTTTCATGGTTTAAATTTTTCTTAGTAGATAAGGTACAAAAGAGTAGTCTTAGAATTTAACTCTAAACTACTAGTTAACATTCTTGATGGTGATCAACAAACTTTAACTAAGCATAACTCTCTTATTAACAAATGCCAAACTCTTTTAAATTTGCAATGTGATTTCTTAATTATTCATACATATAGGGAAGGAAATAGCTGTGCAAATTGGCTTACATCTTTTATCCTCCAATAAGTGTCTCAGCCTTCTTTTACCCCTTTAGGTTTAAGCACTTTACATACTTCTTAGTGATGTTCTTGGAGTTTCCATATCTTATTTAGTTATTTTGTAATTTTTCTTTCTTTAAGCTTTAACCCCATTTATTTATCCAAAAAAAAATTAAAGACTAAATTAAATGGTTAGGAAATAAAATAAAGAAAATGCTATAACTCCAAAACTTAAGCTTTGAATAAGCTATAACCATGTGATTAAATAATTTAAATTATACTCACACTTGATGAATGATATGCATAGGTCATTATAATTTCAAGACTTGATTTTGATTTCTGTTTTCAATGTGAATATAAAAAGTTGTGAAATTTTTTTACATAATAGTACACATAATCCATTTAATTTATTAGTTGGTTACAAAATCTTATATTTATTTATTATAATATAATAATGATATTTTGACTAAAATACAAGTAAAGTCCTATTAAGTTTAGAAGAAGACAAGAAAGAAAAGAGCAAGTGGTGTTCTTGTAAAATTGAAGGAAGATTCAAGCTTCATAAGATGAAAGTAAATGTTTTTAAACTCCTGTAGTTAAGATTATGGCTTGGTTGTTAATTTGAGAAGTTCTATAGCATTTGTTAAGTTTATATTAAGTTTTTTATGTTATAATAACCACAAATTGTCTATGAATAAAGGATAAAGTTTAAATAAAATCCTTTAATTTTTTGTATTTTCATTCAAATTACAGTAAGTGTAACAATATTTGAGTGGTTGAATGACATTCAATATTACCTTATTTGAAGTTCAAATCCTGGACCTTTTGTGTATGTTAAGTGGAAAACTACTTCTACTAAAGGTGATATAAGTTGAACTATACACTGACTTGACTTAACTTGAATGAATTTAGTTCAACTCGAAATTCAACTCGTATTCATATAAACTAAAATTTTTAGTTCAAATATAATTCGAATTAAGCTCATAAATTATTTGACTTGACTTGATAACTTTTTTAATCTAGCCAACAAATCAAATTTTCAAGTAAATAAATCTAAATCAAAATTAATCAAACTAACTTGTATAAATGATCTACTAACTTAGTTCATCTAATTCATTTGATCTAAGATCATTTTACAAAATGTTATTTAGATTCTTTTAAATACAATACATACTACATAATAATATATTTAATATCATGATTTATTTTATAAATTTTATTAAGTCATATTTGTATACATAATTAATTTATAGATTTAATTCATGAATCAAATGAGTTGAACTACCTATAAATTGAGTTTAGTTTATTTAATAGTCGAACCAATCTTTTAGGTTTATGTTTAACTCATTTAATTTATGATTCTAATTCATCGAACTAATATTCGAATTGAATCATGAGTAATTCATGAGCTAGCTTGATTCATTTGTAGCCTTAACTTCTATCATTATCCAAAAAAATTGTAATACATGTATTAATTACTCTATTTGAAAAAATTATGATATTAATAGCTATTATAATTATGAATAATAATAACTAATAAACTAATTGATATTAAAAACATAATCAACCACATAAAATACTTACCTATAATTAAAAAAGATAGAATGAACCTTCAATGAGTTATGAAAACTTAGGTTTTAGAAATTGTCTCCAATTGGTTGAAAGGATGGTTTACAGCCTATTACCATTTTGGAAATTTTATTTTATAATGGTAAAAGTAGTTAAACTATAATACATAAAGGAAATATTAGAATTTAAACCTTGGATGTAAAGGACGATATAAAGTTTTCAAGAGCATTGAATATCATTTAAACTAAAAACTTTTAATATCATTTTGGCATTTGACATAAATATTGACTATACCTTAAACAATAAATCTTAGTCCATCGCATAAATTTAAGGAATATATCAATTATGTCAATTTTTTTTCTTTTTTGAATAGAAAATATAGTATTATGATAATTAGATATATTATAAGGGTGGAAAATATAGGTAGTTCCACTTTAATATCTATACATTTATTGCTCTGTGGTGACATGTTTATGTACCCATCTCACAATCCTTAAAGGCTAGGAGTAGTAATGAATCAAGCTAGATTATAATACATTCGAAGTTCAATTTGATTTTTAATTCGATGAACTGAACTCATAAATCAGATGAGCAATACATAAATTGAATAATTTGACTTATTTACTAAATGAATCAAGCTTGAGCTAAAAGGTATTCAATTCAACTATATCATAAGTAGGCTCAAATAAAATATACAATTTAAAATATATTTATTTTTAATAATTACATTTAATTTTTATATGAAAAATTTTAAAGTGCTTTGGGGAGTTTGAAACTTAGGGTAATGTGACAAAATTCAGATCTTTGGATGAGATGATTAAATCTCTTGATTATCTCATCTAATAACCTGAATTTTATCACATCACCATCGGTTCTAAACCCCTTAGAATATCATAGTAAGTACCTTTTTATATATAATTTTAAATAATTTAATGCTTAGTAACTTTTTAATATCATAAAATTGAGCTTATGAGTAAATGCTTGCTTATTTGAAACTAAATTAATTTAGGTGCATATAAATAAATCAGGCTTATTAAATTAAGTTGAACTAACCATGAACTTAATTCAAATCGAGTTCAAACTAAAAAAATTTGCTTGAATTGATTTCAAGTTGAGTTATGAACTGAACAAATTTTAATTGAGTCAAACTTGAGTTAAGACTCGCACAAATCGATTCATTTCTAACCCTATTAAAGGTATTGTCTACCTAGAGAATATTCATATTTGCAATATTTGTTTGACAAAATTTTAGAAATTGATTGTTGTACAGATCCTCTTCTTTTCTTTCTATTATTTTTCTATCATTTCAAAGAGATAAAAATATAATTTGTACTCTAAGTGCCACTATTTTTTTAACTGAAATCCATAATTTTAAATAAAACCAATTATATATATACATATCTAGCTATCTATCTCTCAAATTTATCTAGTGCATTTCTTGGGAAATGCACCAGATCCTCCGTTGCATGTGTCCCTATGTACAATGAGAGGGAGCAAAAAGTTATCCATAATCTCCCAGACTTCAATATTACAAGATAAATATTATCAAGAGTTCTGCTAAAATACGCCCGTAACAGAAAGTTGTGAATTTTTTTGAAAATTTAACGCAATAGTCATGAAGGGGAAACAAAAAAGTTACAAGGGATTTTAGAGTTTGCGTGGCAAATTCTTAAAAGGTTGCAATTCCATCATTTAAAGTTGCAACTAGGAACTTTTTAAAAATTTTGGGTTGGTATAAAAGATTGCAACATACGATGAAAAATTTAAAAGATTTTATACAGAAAGTTGTAGAGGTACATATCAGTACAACTTTTTCCAAGGAAGCCGTGGGTCATAACCCATCTATCAAATTGCTCTGCTCTAAATTTATACATTAATTTCTTAACCAAAAAGGGAAAAAGAAGAAGAAAAACCGCACGTTCACTTCAACTTACATTACATGTACTTATCATTTTCATTAGGCTCCATCAAAATATTGTATAGTTACAAACATCTTGCTGTGCCAGCTGAAGCTGACTTGTGAAATCAACTCACATCTAAATTTTTAATTATTTCAAAATGCATTTGCAGATCAGGATTCCTATCAGCAAAATAATATCTTTCAAATACCTGCAATTTCTCCTCACTCCTAAGAGCTTCAGATTCAAGCAGATGGATCAATCTGTCTTTCTCATTGCGTATCCAGCTGCGTCGACTGTCCCTCCATTGTCTGGGAGTTCCATGAAGGACAAAACGAATGCCAGAAGCTCCATGTATAATCCTGTTGGAGATTCTCTCAATCACATTGGGGTCAGTTAAGTATGCACCGGTAGAGTTTAAGCCAACATCCACATAATGAATCTCAGCAACACTGTTTAAAAAGCTTTCTTTTGTTTTAGGTACCATATGAATCTCATCAGATAAATTTCCATTGGATCCGATATCTGAGAAACCAAGCTCTGTAACCAACTGATTGAGTACAGTTCCACCTTTGCTAAATCCGAGGATAAATGTTTTGGGGTGAAAGAAACTGGAGGAAGGGGTGCGGCTTGAGTGTGAATCTATCTGCGTCCCTAGAGTGGTCCTTTTGACCTGCAATATAAAGTAACTAAATATGCAAGGCATTTGTGTTGCAGATAAGTTTGCAGACGTACTGATACTATAGAAATAGTGAAACACTATAATTGCTTTTGCTACAAGAGAATTGGAAAAACATTAATTCATGTTATGCAGCAAAATGAAATTATGTCTTCATCGCATCGTTTACTAAAACAAGCAAAGTAGATCAGCTTGGTTAGAATCAGAGTACCCTTGCAGAATTCTCATATTCATTTAGTTCAAAAGAAAGTGCAATGAAAAGAAGTACTAAGTCTTAACATGTAGCAATGAATATCAAGATCCTATAATAAAAGTAAGGTTTTATATTGAATGAACAATGATAATGGTGATGAGTACAAAGATGTGTTTTCTTCTGTTTTGATTATTAATAAATGTATTCACAATCAAAGTAGGACTCAAAATCAACATCAGACAAAAATACAGTGAACACAGTCCGTACTTAAAGGGAATGAAAGTCGTGTATCAAGAAAGAGAGAAGAACAAGGCATACTTCTTCAAGGAAATTTGTTAACAGGGAGAGAGTTGACGTGGATGCAGGGAAACCATTGGGACTGTATGACTCTGGCTCTCCATAGATATTCACAGATGGTATGAAGTCTTTATAGACTGCAAAAGGCCCATTAAAAACAGAAGCCTCAATAACCCAAGAATTGATAGAAGAACCAAATTTGGACAAAACAATTTCAGATATGTTTTGTAAATCTGATAGTTTCTCGATCACTGGATTGCCAGTGCCTTCCACTCGATCACCACAGAAGAATATCGCATTTGCTGAAGGCACCTGCATCAAATGAAAATATTTTCAAGTAAGTATTACTTCTAAATGCCACACAAATGGGCAAAAGTAGAATAGGTATAGAAAAGAGCCTCATCCCAGAAAACAAACATATCAAGATTAAAAAATAGCTTACACAGTGATTTCTAAATTCATGTGCAATGGCATCAAAATTTCAAATTTCTAATTTACCTCTTCCAAATTGGGAACAAACTTTGCCTGTACACCCCTCAATCCACAAAGTAAGTTATGGTGATAACTAAAGTTTCAGAGAAATGAATTGATCATGAATGGTAGATTATTACACCATAAAGTGAAAACACAAATTGACTTCTCATGCTACATAAAGGACTCAGAACATCATAGCTTTTCTTTTAAGTTCATGATCAACAAAAGATAAATATGTTCTTGATGGCTAGAACTTTCCACTTTTGAAGAGAATAAAGCTTGATATTGACTGCTAGACACACAAGAATGTAACATTACAAGGTGATGAGGACAATCCAACCATCTTTGGGTGATGGCATGCAAGAAATGATCTATTTTATAAGATTTCTTAAATCAAGAGACTTACACTGAGACCTTTTGTTTTCGGAGAAAGGCAGAGAGATGCACCAATTCTGTAGAAAGTCTTACTTTTACAATACAGTGGAACTTTCAAAATACCACTCCAGCGGTCCATGTAGATATCTGCATAAATGGTTACAGGAAACACGATGGCATTTTCTTGGAAAAATAAGGGTATCTTAATTAATACTCTGTTGTTAGAACTACAGTTATCATCAGATCCTTAAAAGAAACAAACAACTATGTATAAGAGACAGGCTAATTAGAAACTTAGGTTGACAGCAAGTTTACCTTGGGAACATTATATATCCCAATTGTAAGAGTAAACCCCATTGACAGTAATCACTACCTATATAATAGTCAATTAAGAATGACTTCAGAAACCTCAAACGCACAATGAATTTGAGCTACTTTTTATGTCAACTGACTCCTAAACAAGTAAGAATTCAGAGTAAAATACATAATTTACCCTTCTTCCTTATATATTGCTAGACTGACAGATCATTTTGAATGGAAAAGGTCCTCTGAATATATAAGTAAAATTCAATATTTTTATCTCAAAAACAAGAATTCTCATTTTAACTTTTCAACTTCTTATTTTCCCTTTGGCTCCATTTCTTTTGCAAGAAAATAGACATCTTTTAAAAAACTGTCCTAGTAAAACTGTTATATTACAACATTTTTTGTTAGGCTTCATTTGTCGCTAGAAAATTGAAACTTCTTAGAAAGTTTTCCAAACAAACATTTGCTAAATCCTAACAACATAATTGTGTCACAATCTTTTCTGTTGTTTGTTCTATTATCTTTCAAAAAATTCCTTCACATGTGTTGAATAAGTTTTTTAAAAACACATGATTCAATGACAAAAGTCCTACGTGTAAGTAAAAATATATATATTGAAGCAATCTACTCAATATATGTAATGCACACAATGAATTAACAACTAAAACCAGTAAACTGGTAAACTAATACCTAATCAAATTACTAAAGCTATCAGTTCTAATGTCATCTAATATTAAAAGTTAAAACCTATGGGGAGCTACTAGCACAAGAATGGGGAATGTCCAAGTGTATGTGTGTGTGTATAGACAACCCTGTACACATACCTCTGCTCATCTGCTTCTAGATAAAAGGAGATCACAGAGGAAATAAGGTAATTCAATGGTATACTATTTGTACCCTTCCCTCTGAGGGTAGGAAAATCATGATCGGGATAGAGGATCCAAAGCTATGGAACTTGGGTGTGGGTATTTTGTCAAAATGGAATGGCCTTATCTTACTACTCATTTTATTTAATTGGCAATATAAAGATTTACAAAACAAGAATGAAATAGGCAATTTTACCCACGAATGTAACTTTGAATCAGGTTACTTTTTGTTAACAGGGCCTGCAGAAAACTAAAGATATCTGCATTCATGTTCCAATGCTCTCATGGATAACCAGCTTCATCAACACAAACCTCATAACATAAATGAGATCTCCCCTATTTTTTACTTTCATTCTACCATACACCCAAAAACAGAAAAATAGGCAACGCTTGACAAGAACAAGACTATATTTCAAACATTGAAATCTAAAGAAATACCATGGGAATGAGTCGAATGAGACTGTTAATTACTCATAATAACTACTTTCCAACATTGAACATTGCATTCAAAGAGCTTCTGGTTTATCTCAGGCAAAGGGAAGAATTTTTTATGCATTTTAATACGTGTCATCAGAAGCCAATGAGTAATGTCCCGTGTTTATCATCCATAGGGACATGATCATTATAGCATTTCAACAAGTACAAGCTGATCAATTCAATGGAGGAAAGCAAACTCAAGACCAGCGCATAACCCAAGCAAAATAGCAACAAGAACAGCAATAAAACCCATCCAATTATGAATTACCAGATTCCTAACCCAGAACCAGAACATAACAAATTAGAATCAGAATCAAATTTTTACAAAACCGATGCCAACTCAAAAAACCCAAAAGCTTATTATGACTTGAATCCACTCAAATAAATCTTAAACCAATGAAACCCAACCGTTTACAGAGAGTTGCAAAGCGACTGACAGTCCCAAAAACAAAATTAACCATACTTGACATGAATCGTATATGGCGGTGGAGAGAGTGGACGGAGGAGGTTGCCAAAGGCACCGTGTTGCTGTGCTGGCGAAATCAATGGAGATACTAACGACGACGGTTGGCTGCCACCGATACCCAGAGGTAAAAGAAGAGGGAGGCTGAAAATAAATGCTTCGAGGGTAGACGCAATATTTAATACTTACTTATAGAAATTTAATACTTACTTATAGAAATAGTGGTTATTGTATTTTTATTTAATTTTCGTAATTAATATTATTAATTTTTATTTTTATTTTGTAATATTTATTCTTTCCTTCTAAAATATATAATATTAAATAAATAATAAAAAAGAATGTAACTAAAAATTAATCATATATTTAGCAGTATTAAATTGAAATTTAATAATTAATTTTAATATTAAAAGTAATGAGTAGATGGATGAATAGTTATAATAAAAACAAAAATAAAATATCAATCATATTAGTCATGAAATTTAAGGATATAATCATCACGGCATGAAAGATTAAGGTGACATTTGGTTCGCAGGATTTTATATTTTTAGAAAAGTGTACATTCTTGTGAATGTGGTGCTTGGGAATTTAATTAACAGGAATGTAATATTCCTATGTTTGGTTTCCTATAAAAAAAAATTTGAAAATATTTTAATATTACATTCGCATTCTATGGGAATTTAAGATACCCACCTCTCCTATGGGAATATTTTATTTGTTTAGTATTAAATAAAAAGTGATCGAAAAAAGTAATATTTTTTTATTTTAAAAAATTATTTTCCTCCACAATTATAATTTTAGATATTTTTTAATTATAAATACAAATATCATATGATCTTATATATATATATAAATGATGTTTTTTAATAAAAAATATTTTTTGACGAAATAAATGGAATATAATGTCATGTTTGCTTCATTTTTTAAATCAATTTCTCTTTTAAATAGTATTTAGTTTTAAGTAAAAAGTAATTTTATTTTCTTTATAATTTTTATTTTAATTATATTTGTATCATTATAAAATTTATCAAATTTGATAAAATTTTTACTAAATATACTATATAAAATATTTATCCTATTTTTAATATTGTATTTATCATGATATTACCAAAACCTATTTTTAATTAAATATTATTTCTTAATACATTCCAAGTAAAAGAATTCATTTGCAATTAAATTGAAATCATTATTTTAATATATTTTTTAAAAAGGAAAATTTATTTATAAATGAATTAAATTATTTCTTTGAAATGAAATCTACTAGGATGGAAGGGATAATTTTTATATGGGCTCAAATTTTTATTATTTAATTAGTATTTTTTTTACAAATTACAAAATAAATAAATCAAACAAAGACACAAATTTTTTAATGCAAAAAGTAATCCAATAATAATAAAGAAAACTAATTACAAATAAAATAAATTCTAAGAATTTAATAAAAAATAAATAAGAATGAAATTATAAATTGGAACAACTTAATTGGACTCTTTTTTTTACAAATTAAAGTTTTTGTTAAAATTAAAGTACCAAAGGAGAAGATAAAAAAATTTACAAAATTAAAAAATTTTGAATTGTATCATATGAAATTTTGATTTTAATGTTAATCTACTAACATTCTTAAAAAAAAAAAAAGGTTTCACACCATTGCTCATCATATGTCATGATATAAAAAAATAAATATAATAATTAATTTTATATTGTAATATCCACTAAAAATTTTATAGACAAAATTAATCAAAACTAAGTTAAATAATGTTTGTGAGTAAAAAATTAGTAAACATACTTATTTTTAATGATAGAAGTATTTATTAGTATTAGTAAATAGAAAATCTATTAGAAGTTTATAAAAAAAATTGAGAAAATCAAAAGTATTCAAGATTCAAAATTAATAAGGTTTAGGAGTAAATTGATATTTTTACTTAAAAGCATCTTAAAATAATCTTAAAGTAGCAAAAATGTAAATTGTCTTTATTTTGAAGGACACAAGCATCTACAAGGGTGAGAGAAAGAAGGAATTTAGCATAACTTAAAGGTCTTAAAGTAATATCACTTGAATTTAGGATATTAGAGTAATTTTTAACTAGTTTATGATTTAATAGCAATTAAAGACTAAGGAAAGAAAGCATGAAAGAATATTTCCTAAGATGATGCAATGAGTGATGTCATCTTAATGATATAAGTATGATGTCATCTACTTGAAAGCTACTCCAAATCCTTTTATAAATAGCTAAGCACAACTCACTTTTTCCTACATTAAGAGGACTTCACGACTAGAAAGGGAATTAGAAGAGAAAATACTATTCTTTAGTGTTTTTACTAAATTCTAGTAAGTTTTATTGGCCTTGGCAATCCACACCTAAAAGGAGGTAAATTGGGTGTTTCTAAAAAAAAATTATTTTTGAAGTCCTCTTTAAAAACCCTTTGATTTTGGGAGGTTAGGAGAATAATCTTAATCCAATCAATTCTAAAAAAGTTCTATGAAGATGTTTATTACACTTAAAATATGATAAATCTAAGAATTAGTGCAAACTAACTTATTCCACTATACACAAATAAATCATTAAGAAATCAATCTAAAATAATTTAATAGAGAAGTTTGCACATTATATATATAACAATTCAATTCACTTGTGCAAAATAACCCATTCAACTATACATAGATTAGAATCAAGAAGTCAATGCATAAATGAATTTTTCTTTCAATTATTCAATCATTTAAAGATCAAAATTAATATTGATGCATAATGTATTCAACAATTCACAACATCAAGAACAGAGCATACAACATTATATCTTAACAAATAGTAATAGCAAAATAGAGATGAATTTCTTTTTTAATCATTTACCAAGGTGTACATTCACTCTTCAAGCTTGTGTTTTAATCCACTATCCCTTCAAGTTTCAATTGACACTTAAAGAAGTCTTATAATTCCTTGTTTTTCCTTGAGTAAAAATTCTCTTTACAAAGGATACCTCATCCTCTTAAAGAATTTTAAAGGGATACTTCACCCTTTACAAGTTAGAAATGATAAAAGAAGAATATTAATTTATAAAAACTCTCTTAAAGAGTGGATATAACAAATAAAGTCCTAGAACAAAAGAATTTCACAAAGTAGAGTTCAATTCATGATTTGATGAAGAATGATGTAAAATGATGTTAACAAGTGAAGTTCAAGCTCTCTCTTAGTTGTATTTTATGTTTCTTAGCTTATATAGGAAACCCATGGAGTAATATAGCTGTTTGAGGTTGTTAAAGATGAAAATTAGGCGTTACTAGCCATTATTCGCACACCAAAATAGCTAGAATCGATTGGTGAATCGATTTAGGATGTCCAAGGTGCTATTTGGATGTTTAGAATTGATTAGTGAATCAATTTGCCTAAATAGAAATGTAGACTCAACTTGAAAAGTTCATAACTTCTTTATTTTAAGTTTGTTTTAAGCAAATGACTTATCATTAGAAAGCTAATTGAATCTACTTTCAAATGAGGCTAATTTCATGCTCATATCTAATGTCATGTTTGGTATATGTTTAAAACAATAAGCAAAGGTCAAAAATAGTGAATTTGTGAAAATTTAATTTTCAGAGTTAAATTATAAAATTCATAATTCTTTCATATCTTAGTCATTTTAAGCAAATGATCTATCTATGAAAATTTATTTGTGTTTATTTTTGTATAAAAGTAATTTCATACTCATATGATTTGTAATTTTCATGATATTATTAAAATAATGAGCACAGCTCAGAAAAGACTAGAATGTAGAAAACTAATTTCTAGACTCAAATTAAAATGATCATAAATCTTTCATGTATTAATCATTTTAATTAAATGATAAGTCCATGAAAAGCTCTTTGAGTCTATTTTTATATGAAAAAAGTTTGACAGTCAAATCATGAGTGTTTTATGAGATATGATTAAAATAGTGACTAAAAGTTAAAATTGAAAAGATCAAAACCCTATATCTCATTTGTTTTTGAAATGTCCCCATAGGTTATCTTGTAAAAAAAACATAATTGTGGGCTATATTTTTTAAAATATTTTGATCAAGTTAAGATTATGAAAATATGTTTGAGCTCTTTATCATGAAGTACTCTATTTCACATGAAAATTTAAGCCTAAAAATGAAAAGACTATACCAATCAAGTTCCTTAGCTTTTCTTGATTCTTTCAAGCTTTTAATCTTCTCAATCTTCAATACTTGGACCATATCTTCTTTCTTATATTTTTTTATTATTCTTGAGTTGAGCATAATGTGATCTTCCATTGTCTTGCTTCAATGCTTACTTTTTTTCATCTTGGACTTTCCTATATACAACTTCATAAACTTTACAAATAATATAGTTAGTCCAATCTAATATATCAAGACATTACTATGCAATATTCATGTGTATAACAAATTAGCACAAAAGCATGTATAATCATTATATCATGTATCTTGACCAATCATATACTTGGTGATGCTTCTATAAAATATTATTCTTTTAGCATATTATTAAGCATTGCTATTTCAACTATAGTATAGCATGTCTATTGAAGATTTTATAATACTTTAGTATAAAGACATGCAATGCTATTGAAATACCTATTTGTCATCATGCATATACAAGAACAAGCATAATAATTATATGCATTAACAAGTATAATCACTATATCATGTATATGCATCAACCATAACATAGTATATCTATTAAAGCTTGTATGATATATACCATTTTAGCATAAGACATACAATATTATTGTAACATTCATTTGTCATCATCCAAACTCTTATATGAAGCCTTAAGGCTAACAATCTCCCTTTTTTTTATGATGACAAATCACTAAAGAAAAATATGTTCAAGATAATGATTTAATCTAGTAAGCATATGATGATATCAAACATTAAGCACTAGCATATTTTTCTTTTCTTCTTTTTTTTCTTCTCTTATTTGACATTAACAAAAAGGATAACCAAATGATGTCAGATAAGTGATATCATTATCATCTCCCTCTATTTTACATCAACAAAAGGATAATCAATCATATAAAAGCAAGTGATGTCATACAAGTGATATCATACAAGACATAGCATATTTTTCTTTTCATCTTCTTTTCTCCCTAATTTAGTGACATATTAAAGTAATTAATATCATTATTTTCTCCTCTTTATTTCTTATTATAATTTTCTTCTCCCTTTATTTCTTATTATCATTTTCTTCTCCCTTTATTTGCTTATTATCATCTTTTTCTCCCTTTATTTGCTTAAAAGATAATCATAATTAAAAGTTATATTATTCATCTTTTGCAAATAAAGCCATATTATTCAAGTCATATAATCTCAATAAGATTATTAAGGATTGCATATCCAAATCATATGAAGAAAATATTCATGAAATAGATAAGTTAAAGGATATAACACTTTACCTTTTTTCTTTAAGTAACCATGAATAAACTTGTAATATGTGTAAACATTTGAAGCCCTTCATGTCAAGAGAGATGTGAGCTAAGGTATAGATCAAATATAAGTAAAACTCCCCCTCAAATCATGCTATCAATTTTTTATCTATGCTCTCCCTCAATGAAACAATATTGATTTTCTCATAGTCTTAAAAAAAATATGCTCCTTTCTCGAGGGATATAAAATGGATTAGAAATATAAAGAGCATAAAGGATTAAGATATATATATAAAGTTTAGCATGCCCCCTTCTTTCCTTTCCACTAGAAACTTTGTTGGAAGTTGTGATACATCTTTGCCATGTTAAGATGCATGGTATAAGATGAATTGTGAGCATGATGAAATAAATTGTTTCTTTTATAGGTTGGAACACAAAGTTAACCTTAAAATTTAATTACTCCATGTTTATCAATGATTAAATCTTCATTTTGATCTAATACAACTTCTTCTTACAAAGCTAAATACTAGAAATCTTATTTTTTGGACTTTTTGAGATTTTCAATCAATATAGACTAAATAACTACTTAAGCTACTATTACCATCTGATCTTTAAGTTGGATACTAGCTAAAAATCTTAATGATTTTTTGCTTAATGCATCTGCTATGGTATTAGCTTTGCTTGAATGATAATAAATCTTGCAGTCATAATCTTTCACAAGTTCCATCTATCTTTTATATTTTAAGTTCAAATCTTTTTAGTCAAAAATGTATTTTCAGCTTTTATGATCTATGTAGATTTCCTACATTTCACTAAATGTTTGCATATCTTCACTGTAAAAACTGCAGCAACCATCTCAAGGTTATAAGTAGAAGAGTTAAGATCAAGTTTCTTTAATTACCTTCAGACATAGGCAATCACTTTACCATTCTGCTTTATTGCACAACCTAAACTAAAGCAAAAAGCATTATAATACACTACAAATCCTTTTGAACATAATAGAGGTGTTAAAATTAAAGCTATAATCAAACAAGTCTTCAATTGTTGGAAACTACTTTCATATTTATCTGACTATTCAAATTTCACATCTTTCTAAGTTAATTTAGTTAACAAAGAAGCTATCTTTGAAAAGTCTTTTATAAATTGATGGTAGTATTTGACCATCCTAAGGAAATTTCAAATATCTAACATAGTGGTTGACCTTAGCCAAGTTTGAAACTTTTAGGGATTAACTTGGGTACCATCTTATGAAATGACATGGCTTAAGGACTTCACACTATTGGTGTGTGTCCTAGAAACTAATCATATAGATGATTAAAATAATACACAATGTATTATATTTTATTTCAAGCAATGCAATTATTATATTTTATTTTTAATTTTTGTACAATTTATAACTTAATATAATAATTGTCCCTGGAATAGTTTTACTATTCCTAAAATGCCCCTAGTCAAGTATTATTATGAAAGGGATAGTAATAGTACATCGAGACTAGCATGTATAGTGGTTGATGATTATGAATCATGGATATGTGATATCAAGTTAATACATGAGTACATTGTTAATAAACAGATGTACTGGACTGACCCAATATGGAAATACTGCATGGATAAGACTTGTGTCATTAGTAGTTCTCATATGGTCACAATTGCATATAGTCCTTTGACCTGAAGTCATTACGGTTCCCTACATGAGGGGTTACTCATTTTAATGTCATCTTATGTCACCTTTAATCGAGATGATAGGTAGGGCGTTGATTGGGTGTGTCACGAATCATATAGAAGGAAGTGAGTGATGTAGATGGAATTTTGTTACTCTTATAAAAGAGATATATCCTTGGGCCCCTTGATTGAGTGAGACTTAGAAATGCATGACCATGCTCAAATGAATCAATATATGATATTGATCATTTATTTTGAAGTCTACTCAGTATCAAGAAATATAAATTAAACATTGATAAGGATGACATACTCCATATCTCCAGTTCAATTTGGATATTATTACAAAAGGGATAATAATGCAAAATGTTGATCATGTATTAGATAGATGTCAAATCACAGATATTTTTACTATTTGAGTGGCAGTGATGTATTGCTAGATACCACTCACTGTCTATAGCTCAATAATGAGTTATTGTCAACGTAGTAAGAACCTACAGGATCACACAAAAGGAGTAAGAATAAGATAATAATTAATTGGACTTTAATTAGATTAATATCCAATTAATTAGACTTATTGTCGTGCATATATATATTATTAAATAATAATATATTTTTCACGTAATAAATATAATTATTATTATGTGATATTATTTGATATTAAAGTAATATCAAATATTTATATTATCATATATTAGATAAATATATTATGAGATAATATTATTTTGATATTTAATAACTATATACAATTATCTAATATTAAGATATTTATATTATGAGATAATATTATTATCTAATATTAGATAATTAATATATAAGTCTTATCTCTTCTTATTATCTTTAGGATAAGGATAAGATGAGTTGTTAAGTATAATTAGGATTTTAGAAATATTATCCTAGTAGGACTAGGATTGGGGCTTGCCTAAGTTCTATAAAAGGGGACTTGAGGGCAACACTTTTAACACACGCTCATAACTTCCATAAAACCCTAAATCACTCAAAAAACATCCAATCCTAAATCCTAGAGAGAAAAACGCATCTTGGTAGATTTGTGGTGGGTGAGAGGTCCTTGTTCACTTCGTGTGGATACCATAGAGACGTTGTACCTTTCGATCAGCATTTGATTCATCCGCTCTCAAAGTTTTGATCAGTAGAAACACGAGTGCCCAATAGGTAAAATCCTAATTATTGATTTATGCTTTTTGCATGGATCCTAAGTAAAATTCGGATCAAATTTTTGAATTTTTGCTACATGTGATAATTCGAATTTGCAACACACACTAGAGAGCTAGAATTCACATTTGGAGAATTTAGCATAAAGTTAATTCTTTTACAAGATTTGTAGAATAATTTTGAGATGCTAAGTATGTTCTTTTTCATTCTTGGAAATATGAGGATATCATTAATGAACATTATTAGAAAGTTATCAAGGAAAGGTTTGAAAGATCAATTCATGAGGTCTATGAAAGTTGTAAAGGCATTAAGAGTTTGAATGACATGATAAGAAACTCATAATGGCTATAATAAGTTTGTAAAGCTATTTTTGGAATGTTTTCTTTGCAAATTTTCAAGTAATGATACCCAAATTATAGATCAATTTTAGAAAAGCACTTTGCTCCTTGCAATTAGTTAAACAAGTTATCAATGAGGTTGAGGGTATTTATTTTTTCTTATCACCTTGTTTAGTTACCAATAATCAATGTATAGTTATAAGGTCCTATTTTTCTTTTTCATAAATAGCATTATTGCTCTCCATGATGAAAAACTAGGTTGAATGAACTCTTTATCAATCAACTCTTGCAACTACTTCTTAAGTTCTTACAATTTAGCTAGTGCTATCCTATAAGGTAGAATTGAGATAGGATCTATGCCTAAAGCAATTTCAATATTGAACTTAATTTTGCAATCTGGAGGCAAACTTAGCAATTCTTCTAAGAATATATCCAGAAATTCTTGGGCTACAGGAACATTTAAAATATTAGGAAAAGGTTAGTTGAGATCTCAAATTATAGCAAGATAAGTTATGCATCCATTTTTAATAAGCTATTGAACCTTGATACTAGAAATGATTCTAGCAACTTCAAAATTCTTTTCTCCCTGAAACACAATAAAAGTAGCTTTATCTACAACAAAGGTGATTATTTTGTTAAAACAATCCATTTAAGCATGATAAGTTGACAACCAATATATCGCTAAGATAATATCATAATCTACCATTTCCAAAAGAATCAAATCAATAGGTATCACTTTCTCACACACACATATATGACAAGCTTTAATGTATTGAATGGCTACAAGAGTTTTATCTATATGAGTGGTTACAAACAAAAAATTTAGCAATGCAGAGGAAAATTTACTTTTTAAGGAAGCAAATTTCAAAGAAATAAAAGAATGAGTAGCTATTGGATTAAACAAGGCATATGTTGATAAGTTATCTACTAAAAGTATACTTGTAACTACTACATTAAAGGCTTAAGCCTTTTATTAGGTTAATATGAAAAATCGTACCCAATTCTTTAATGCTGTTCTTCCCGTAATATTTTCATTGCCCATTGATCCCTGAGTTTGTTGAGGTTTGCTACTAGTTGAATTATAAGGTTATTTTGTTGTGGTGTCGAGTAATTCACACTGCAAACATGTAGCTTTCTTACATAATCTTTCTTTTTATGCCCTCATTGACTATATTGGAAATATATAATGTTAGCTTGAGGGCATAGTCCCTACTACCTATTCCTATACCATACACACTAGGGTGGTTCTCCTATAAAGCTACCTCTACCCTAGGATTATTGTTACCAGAACTAGTTAAAGCAAATGACTAAAGTGATGGGCTTCCTTGACTTTTCCCTTTTAACAGTCCATTAGAAATGCTCTTAAATAAGGATTTGGAAAGGTTGTTTCCTCTAATACATTTAACATTAGTAGGAAGCATTCCTCCTGAAACTATTAGAAAGCTAGGATCCTCTGACCTACTGCGCTTGAGGATGGCAAAAATATCCATACCCAATGAGTCTTACCTAAATTGATGGATATTTATCCAATGAGTCTTATCCAAATTAGACCTACTTTTTAATAATTTAGATTTGGGTCTATCTATTAAATATCCAATAGGTTATAGATCCTTTTTGGATATCATATTATATTTATTATAATATTAATTTATATAATACATGAATTTATTTTTTGTAAATATTCAGTGAGTCTTATATTTTTTTTAGATATTACATTAGATCTATTTAAATAATATATTTTATAATTAATCTATTATTATATAAAAATTATTATTATCTCATATATATAAGAATATTGTGATAATTTATTTTAGATAAATAATATTAAAATATTTTATTTATCATAAAATAATAGACAAGATAAATAAGAAAAAAGTTTCAACTTTCAAAGTGCTTGGATATAGTTGGCAGGAACAAAATGTGTACAGAAGCCTCTAGATATTCTGATAAATAGCCTGAATTATTTAAAATGAAATGAAAACAAATTTGCTAGCTTTAATAATATGTATTCTTATCATAGTCTATTACAATAAATTATTTAGAATATTTTTCTAAATATTAAATTAATTAACTTTGATTTATTAATGTGAAATTTTTTAAAAATTATTATAAACATAATTAGAATGTGAGCTTGAGTCTAGCTTAAATTAAATTTAGACTTAACTTATAATATATAAAAACATGATTCATTAAATGGGCTTCAATTTATAATCTAAATAATAAATTAAGTCAAAATTTATTAAATTTAATCTAATAAGCCTTTATGAGCCTTTGAGCATAAACACCTTTAATGGTACATGAGCAATAATTTTTCTTAATTCTTATTCTAATATATTTAGAATTTAGAATTTTTATTATAAAGCTAGGAAATATTTTCGTTAATCTAAATCAAACATTTTAGATACATAAATGATACTTTATAAAATAACTAATGTAATACTTATATTAATGTAAGACTTAAAACTATATGTAAGAGTGTAGAACATTTAAAATGAATGTTAATCAAACCTTTTTAGATATCCACATAATATTAATCTAAAAATATAATAGTAATTTTTTCGGGTTTAAGTAGATCCTCTCGGGCCTTACCCATTTGGGTCCTATTGGGTATCGGGTCCAACATAAATTTAACATTTTGGGTATTTGATGAGTTTAGTTCTTATCAGATTTACGTTAGGTCTGCCTAGACCCGACCAATTGCCATTCCTACCTATGCTTCTTTCTTGTTGATTAAGCCTTGTTATCCTCTTTATCTTTGATTCTTTATTCATCCTAAAATGCTTATCAATAATATCTTAAAAAGTAATGTATTTGGTAATAGGTAACATTAAAGAAATGATCTCTAAGGTTGTATATAAATATTTGCACTTTGATTCTTTTATTAGGAATAAGGTATCCTGCATAATGAGCTAATTGAATGAACTATACTACATATGCACTAACAAATATTGAACCTTACTTCAAGTACTCAAATTCTCTAATTTTTGCTTCCCATGCACTTGGTGGTAAAAACTAATTTATGAATCTTTCCTGAATGAGGTCTAAGTTAAAGGTGGTAAGGACAGGATTTAAATTTTCCATAGTGCTAATGAACCAAAAGTGTGCCATATCATCTAGTCTATAACTAACTAATTCTATAAGCATTTGATCATTGTATCTTTTGATTTTATTAGGAAACTAGTATGGATCAACATCTAGATCCATCCCAATAAAATGAAGGGGTTTCAGTTTGTTAAACTCATGTATAATTTCTAGTTTGGTGGTCACATTTTCTTTAGTTGGGCTTTATTCTCTTATAGTTCTTTGACTAAAGGCTTGATCCTTATGTTGTTCTTGCTATTTTTCTTAGCTAAAAACTTACATTACATCAATTAAAATTTGTTATCTAAATGTAGTAACCCACAAAGCAATATCTTGATCTTCTCCCTTACATCGATCACTTTGAGCTTATGAACCCTTAGATGATTCTCCATCTCCAGGATCATTGGCTCAGCAACTACTAGACTCTACCATCTTTCCTATTTCATAAAATTTTCCCACATTAAATTCAAGTATACAACAATATTGCCCAATCCTAGCAAAGAAACTCCACCACCTTATTAAACAAATTAAGTTTTGCTAATATGTATTGGTGGTTTATGTTCTTAGGTGCACACACATCATTAATACAGTTTTGGCTAATACCTAAATAAGCAATTATAATCATTCCTTAATGAACCTATTCTAAGGCTTTCTTTTCCCACTATAAACCTAGACTAAGTTTTAATACTAATTTTGTCATGATTTGCTAGGCTTTGACCAATGTAAAACCTATTGCTAGTTTCCACCAACCTAATTTGAATCCTACAATTGGCACCATTGTATAAGATCAAGGAAATAATTATTTTATAAGCATATCAAAAGTATTTACACGATATAGTTTATATTAAAAAGTTTAATATACTTATATGCAAGGTCCATAATAGCTAATTACACTATTTACAACTATGGTTGCTTTGTCAAATAAATTGTAAAGGATTTACTCTTACTGAGCTAGTAAAGGAAGAGGAGCTTTTGTAGGGGTATTTAGAAAAAATAAAAAACTAAAAAGTGAGTCAAAGACTCAATAAGTAAATAATCTACTTATTTACTAACCAAATAACCATATAATCTAGCAAATTTAAAAAGTTTGAGTTACTTCCTATGAAGACCTTTTCTTTAACACCTTTGTTTAAACTCAAGATCCTTCATCAAGAATAAATCAGAACTTTTAATTTTATTGCTTTCACCACTTGCTTTTGAAAACCTTAATAAAATGGCTTAAGCCTATACTCATTAGCTTTGAAAAATTTGTTATTTTTCACACTCTTGATCTTAACTACACTATAAGGAAAAATATTAGTAATAATAAAAGATCCATTTCATGTTAAATAGAGTTTGCCTAGCATTAATTTAAGTTTTAAACTAAACAATATAACTCTTTCCAATCTCAAATTTTTTTTCTAAAAATTAGCTAATCATGGAATGCCTTTATTTTCTCCTTGTAAAGCCTATAATTCTCATAGGTTTCAAGTCTAAGTTCCCTAAATTCTTGCAATTACAATTTTATTTCCTCTCTAGATGCATTCAAGTCCATATTGCACCTTTAATAGCCTAAAATACTCCATGCTCTAACTTCATTAGAAAATGACATACTTTCTTAAAAACAATCCAATATGAGGACATCCTAATAAAAGTTTTGTATGAGGTCTTATAGGCTTAAAATGCATCATCCAATCTAAAACTCCAAGCTTTTCTATTAAGCTTCATAATATTTTTTAAAATTGATTTGACTTCTTTATTGGAAACTTTTGCTTGCCTATTTGTTTAAGGATGGTATGGTGTAAAATCTTTATGACAAACCCCATATTTCTTTAACAAAGCCTTAAAGGCTCAATTGTAAAAATAACTCCCTTAATCACTTATTAAGGCACTTAGAATGCTAAACCCACTTAAAATATAAAACCTGACAAAGTCTACAATAATTTTTAAATTATTCATCTTGATGGCTTTAGCTTTCACTTACTTAGAAATATAATCAACAATTAGCAAAATGTAAATAAAACTAAAAGATAAAGGAAACTGAACTATAAAATCAATGCCTTACACATTAAAAACCTCACAAAAAAGCATAAGAATATGAGGCATCTCATGTTTATAAGTTAGATTTCCTATTCTTTGACTTTGTTCACAATTTCTATAAAATATGTAAGCATTATGGAATAAAGTAGGCCAATAAAAACTAAATTCAAGCATTTTCCTTACTATTCTCTTAAGTCTTAAGTGACCTCAACAAGTATGAATATGACAAAATGCAAGTATAGAATAAAACTCTAAATCACGTACACATCTTTTAATTATTTAATTAGCACAAAATCTTCATAAATAAAAGTCATCCCACATATAATGCTTGGCCTTACTCTTCAACTTATCAATCTGTGCTCTCAACATATGTAAGTAACTTATTAGTAACTAAATAGTTTACTAAATTGGCAAATCAAGGATCCTTACCTAGCGATTGAAAAAGCTACTTATCTAAAAAGGTGTTTTAAATGGGTAGACCATTTGTAGCTCTTGGAATCCTTCTCAAATAATCTATAACTAAGTTTCCAACACTGCTCCTCTTTCCTATCTCTTATCTCCAATCTCAATGTCAAACTCTTGTAAAAGTAACATGCATCTATTCAAAAAGGTTTTTGCCTAAAATTTCTTTAAAACAAACTTTAAAGTTGCATAATTAAAAAGCATAACCACTTTATAAACAAGCATGTATGATGTAAATTTATTTAAAGCAAAAATAATGGTTAAAAGTTCTTTTTTTTTTGTCATGATATAGTAGGCTTGTGCAAAATCCAAAGTTCTTAAAGCATAATAAGCATAATAAATCATATAAGGTTGTTTTTTCACTATTTGTGCAAGAACAACACCAATTGCATAATTAGATGCATCACACATCAATTTAAATGGTAGATCTTAAGATGGTGGTTGAATGATGGAAGTAGTGGTAAGAACTTACTTTGACATGTTAAAAGCCTCCTTGCAATGTTGGTTAAAATTAACCTTTACTTCTTTTGGGAGTAACTTGGATAATGGAAGGAAAATTTTACTGAAATCTCTAATTAAGGGCTTATAAAAACTTGCATGTCTAAGAAAATAACACATTTCCAATGCACAAGTGGCAAAGGTAAAATAGTACTCACATTAATCTTAGTAAGATCTATTTCAATGCCTTTGCTATTCATTATATGTCCTAAAATTATCTTATACTTTACAATGAAATGACATTTCTCAAAATTTAACACAAGATTAGTTTTAATATATTTATCTAACTCTAAACATGTATTGAAAAAGGAACCATAAATAGAGAAATCATTCATGAATACTTCTATGCAATCTTAAAAAAATTCAATAAAGATGCTTATCATACACTTCTGAAATATGTCAAGTGCATTGCATAGGCCAAATAACATCCTCTTATAAGTAAAAGTTCCAAAAAGGCATATGAATATGGTCTTGGTCTTCTGAAGCAATATAAATTTAAAAATAACTAGTGTAACCATCTAGGAAGCAATAATAAAAGTTGCCTTATTAATCTCTCTAACATCTGGTTAATGAATGGAAGTGAGAGATGATCTTTTCTAGTTGCTTAATTGAGCTTCCTATATTCAATGGAAACTCTTCATATTTTGAATTTTAGTGGGAATCAATTCATTATTCTAGTTTTTCACTATTGTTAATCCAGTCTTCTTGGGAATAACTTGCACTGAACTTACTTAATTATTGTAGAAAATGGGATATATGATACCAACTTAGGTAATCTCTTTCTTTACCATATCAAGAATCAAAGGGTTGAGTCACATATGAAGGTTATCTCACTAGTTTAGCTCATTTTTCTAATAAAATTTGATACATACATGTAGAAGTGCTAATACCAAGAATATCTACAAATGTTCACCTAGTTGCTTGCTTATAAGATCTTAAAATTTATAATTACTTTTTTTTCTTGCTTATGTTATAAATTCCTTGTTATAACCATTGGTAACTTCTCATTCTTTCCTAAGAATACATACTTCAAATGTTTTGGAAAGGCTTAGGTTTTGATATGGGTGGCTAAATCACAAAAGGTACTAATTTAATGGTGGAAACCACTTATACAAGTTGAATTTTTACTTAATCATCAATTTTTACACCTTCTGGAATAACATTATTCTCATCACTTATAAATCTAAAAATTTCAACACATATGACACACTTAGTATCAGTATCACAATAAATGGACTTCATGGCTATTAAAACAGTCCATAAACTTAAAAATCTCAAGAAAGTCAACAAGCTTATCAATCACATTTAACTAAAACACAAAATGCTCTTTTATAAAGTATTTCCATATCTTCAAAGATATTGAAGCTCTATAATTATGTCCCTAACCTCTATAGAAAAAGTGCTAGCATCTACGTTATCTTTGTTTTTATTGTCTTAAGGAATAGTCTTCTTAGAATTAAACGTGCATAGGTTGTTGAAAAGTTATCCTCTATAAGTAAAATGTAAAATTTGTACAGGAATATTAATTCTTTGACTTGAACTATGACATCTTTAATAACACTATTAGAAGTGTGCAATACTTCTATTGGCTAATTAAATGATAATTCTTATTTACTTTAAAGGGCTAAGCTATAATAAAGAAAATATTGACATTTGCATGATATTAATAGAAGGTCCTAAGTCAATCAAGGCATGCTTAAATTTACTATTGCTTATAATATAAAGGTATGTCAAATGTTTCTAGATCTTGACACTTCTAAGGTAAGTTTGGTTGAAGGATGGTTAATACATTATGTCCTATGCTTAGTTTTTCATTGCCATGTAGCTTTCTTTTATAAGTATATAGCTCCTTGAGGAATTTAACATGCTTGGGAATTTTCTTGATAGCCTCTAATAGTGGAATATTAACTTCCACCTTCCTAAAAGTCTTCAAAATATCTTCTATCTCTATTAATTTCTTCTAATTTTTTGGATTATGTAATTCTAGTTGGAAAAGGAAGTGATCTTTTATAATCTACTAGTTTCTACACTTATTTCAGTTTTTTATTTTTAGGTTTATTTAATGTGAACTTTCTGTAAAATTCGTTGAATCTACTAGTTATTTCGACTTACTTTGTTGACTTGCTAGTTAAGGATTAGTGGGTACTTAAACTTCTTTACCATTTTTTAGCATAATGGTAAAAACATTACCTTTTGGACTTGGAATCATTTAAGAAGGTAATATATTAAAACCTTATGATTTAAGCTTATTAAAAAAAGAAGATAATTAGCTAATCTATATTTATAATTTTACATTGTAGTATTTATTCTTTGCTAAAACTACAAATTGTTGGTAGCCATTTACTTAACTTAAAGAATGGTTGAGAAGATGAGAATGAAGTTACTTGCTAGCTTTGGAAGTTTTACTGTTAGATTAGCTTAGAAGGTTGAAGCTGTTTGAATGGAGGTCTACTTAGTTAGTATTGTGCTAGTCTAATTGGTTGTTGGATTAAAGCATTACCATATCTAAAATTTAGGTGATCCTTTCAAGCTAGGATTATAAAAGTTGGAGTAAAAGTTATACTTAGGCTGCTCTTACTATTGTTGGTACTAAGGCTTTCTAGGGAAAATTGCTACTACATAGGCTTGTTATTAACCATCATCTTCCTGTAATGTAGGATAAAATTAGTGGGATAGTGTTGGATAAGCGCATATGCTACAAAGTTTAGTAGAATTAGAGGCTTGAATTTACTATTATTCCATTATCATTTGCCTTACTAAAGGTCAATTCATCTATTCTATGATCTATTCTTTGTTAATTTGCATTAGAAAAGTTTATCTCATTCACACATCCAATAGTAATAATCATTTTAGGTGTCAAATTATTAGGAGTTTGTTGCCATGTTAACTATTAAATCTTTAATTGCTATATAAGTTTTATCAACTTAATTTGCAACCACTAGCAACATCAATCATACTTCCTGTCTATAAAAAGAAATCTTTTATAAAAATACTTAATTAGAAGTTGTTCATTAATTTAGTGGTATAGGTAATTTGAGCATAACTTCTTGGAATCTCTCTTGATACTTATACAATGTTTCATCACTTCAGATGCCTTATGCCATATATATCATTTCTTATTGCAATAGCTTTTGAAACAAGGAAAAATTTCTCAAAGGGCAGCCACTTCATATCATTCTAACTTGTAACATAATCTAGTTAAAAATAACATGTCTAATCCTCAGATGCATCAGTAAATAAGAAAGGAAATGCCCTTAATTTGATAACTCCTTCAAATGCTTATTAGGATCATCTCGTGCAAGACCATGAAGCCTAGAAAGCATATGAATTAATCTAAATTTAAGCTCAAAATTGATATCAAGTTCAAGATATTGGATGCCTAAATGTTAGTGAGTAACATTAAAGGCAATTAATTCATTTGATGTCTTGCTAGTTAACCATGTTATGTGAGTTATGTAGAAGATCAAAATTAGGGATAAGAATGCTACAACTACATGTATTTATAGTTCTACAAAGAAAATGAAAAGTTCTATCTACTTCAAAATCAAATTCTAATAATTCACTAGTATAATTACCTAGTCATACACTAAACAACATAGTGTAGTATTATAGAAACACAAAAACACCAGTAATACTAATGCAATATTAAAAATCATTCAAAATAACTCTAATTAACCTATTTAGCCATTTTCAAAATGCATAAGACCATCTCAAAACTTTTAACATTTGGGAACCCTACCATATGATAAAATGCCTCTTAAAAAATTAAAAAAATGGTTTAAACAATATAATTTGGCCAAAAAATAATAGACCATTAGGAATATACATCCTAAAGTTTGTTTAGAAAAATATTTTTTACTAGTACAAAAATTTTCATGTCAATCGAAAATAATGACCCTTAGGACACTGTTAGAAAGGTAGGTAGTATATGTGTGGCTTATACAAATAAGCTCAAAAGCTTCCAATAAAGTGTAAAATGAAATGATATATGATGGTATAGGAATAAATTCAAGTAAAGGAATTTGTAATAACTAGATAATGCAAGAAAATGCAAAAACAACGATAGATAACATAAAATGTAAGAAAACATTAATAGATGGAGAATTAACTAAACACTAACATTTGCAAAATTAACTGAAATGCTTGAATAGTTATGCAATACAAATCTAGTAAATGATGAGAAAGGAAGAATTTAAGTGGATCTTTAGTAATGGCACCAAAATTTTCATTGCAACACAATGAAAATTAAATATTATTAGTTAATAAAAAATTTGCCATATAAGGTAATAACTAAGTCAAACTCTAGTGATCCATTAGACACATCTTATCATAATGATTTACTAACTATGATAACAAATATAATGAAAAATAAAACAAAATAGGATGCAAGAATGCAAACAAGATGTAATTGATAGAAATAGAATGCAATTAGGGGGTTTAGATTCGAAATTAAACAAAATGCATTAAACAAAATAGAATGTAGAAGTAACACAAAAAGAAAATCAATGCAGAAACAAAATTGATTTAAGGAATTGAGAGCACTCTAATGAATTAATGACATGTCACAACATATTTGACAATTTTAATTAATTTTTCAACCTAGAATTATTTAGAACCCCTATAATAATTTATAAATTTTGATGGTAGATAACCACATAGGATTTGGATTTTATGATTTTTTTTCTCTATAGTACCTCGCCATGACATGAGCGTGAAAGGAGTTCAGGAATCTATTTTCTTTTTCTTTTAAGTAAATTGAAGGGCATATAATTTATAGACCACAGAACAAATATAGGAATCTCATTGATTTTACTAAGTATCATACTAAATCCTATCAATCAAATCGCCTTTTCAAAGTGAGGGGCTACACACGCACATGCACACACACATACGCTCAAGCCTTTAGGGTAATAAATATATCATAATGTTCTTTCTGTAGCTTCAGCTATGGAAAACAAAGTAGTTACTTGTCCCTAAAGGGAGTTTGCAAAGTAACCCTTTAAGGGGGACTTTGCTCATCCCCTCTGGTAAGACTATGTCCTACTTTCATTTCGGTAATACTAACGGAATTAAATTAAGCAACTGCTATAATTTATAAAGTTAGATCTAAATTGATTTGAAAATAAAATTCAATTGAATTAAAAGATTAAACTAGAAACCTCTGATTTAATTATTTAACTCTCTATTTTCACATGGAGAATTATGATTAACCAACAATAACATAAAAATAGATAGCTATTAGAAATCATAAGATTGAATATAAGTAATACTAGATCGGTATCTAACTTATGCAACTCCAAACAATCAAAACAAAAAATGAGGGAAAGAAGAAAATTAATTAGAAATAGTTAATATTATAACTTAGAATCTTATAATCCAAATAGAGATGAGCCTCAAATTTCTCGAATTAATCAGAAAATTAGCTTTTCATAGCTGAAGAAGAAGAAGAAACATAGAGAAAAGAAGAAAGCTAACTAAATTTATGTAGAATTGTGTTCTTGCCTTTGGAAACACAAAATCCTATATCTAATTTCCTATCCTACAAAACCTAATAGGACAAGATAATATGCTTCTTAAGGCCTTGTAAATTTTAGAAGCCTAGAACCTAATTTATAAAATAATATAATACAAGAGTTATTATAGTAAAATCTTATAGGTTTGATTTCTAGCCATTGTAAGACCTTTAAAACCATGCAATTTCACTAAACCACATATATAAAATTATAGGGCTGGGTATTAAGGAACTTTAAGCACTAGTTTACCTTGATTTGACCTCTAAAGCACTAGATATGGCTCAAAAATTGAGATTGAATGAACTTGGACAAAAATAAAATATCAATTTCATGGCTAATTTCAATCTTCCAAACATCTAAATTAGGCTTTGTCCAAAATATAAAATTATAAAACTTCCTTTAAGCTTTCTAACGATATAAAGATCATTGAAATCTAATATTCAAAATTCAAGTTATAGTTAAAAGTATCAAATAATATAAAAATTCAGTATTAATAAAATATTTTAAAATATTGGAAAACTAACACCCAAACTTACAACAAGACTACCAATTCCATAAAATTAAGTATATATAACACAGTAAGAGGTATAAAATAGGAAGAAATAATATAGGCAAAATCTTGCACATCATATAGACATTCATTAGAGTGTAATCCAATTATTTTTTATGAATCAAGCATGAGTATGGATATTATGGTACATTTTAGTTTATAATAAATTTTAAATTTTAAATATTTACTTACTAAGTTTTAAGGAAACTCATTTCTTCCTTTTCTTTTTTTTTCAAGATTTTCTCCCTTTAGGTATCCATCTACCATTAGATGGATAGGAAGTAAGTCTATTGAAGAAATTTAGCACTAAAATAAGTATTAGGGATAATTAGAATAGTCTTACATAAAAGTTTAACAATGCATTTCATATTGGATTTTGAAAATCATATGCTTTTTTTAAGTAAGGCATGAATGCATATGATATATTGCATTAAATGTGTTTTAGTAAGATTGATAGGTTATCACTTTTGACAAATCCTTATATCGGTCATATACCTTGAGATGGATCATGACACAAAATTACTATTGCTTATTTTTTTTCTTAAATTTATCATATAACTATCTATCTACATTTTTAATTATTTATCCATACTTTTAATTATTTGTACTTCTAATTATTTATTAATAGTTTTAATTATTTATCTAAATCTTTATTTGTTAATTTATACTCTTAATTACCTATACACATTTTAAGCATAATTTTTTAAGTCAATCTCTCTGCTTTTTATTTTTTTCATGTAAATGAAAGTAAAATTCTATATGAATAAAAGTTTTCAAAACAACAAAAAAAGTTTCAAAAAAAAGGTTTTTTCTTAGCACATTTTTTTACAAAACTATAAGCACATGTGATTACCACAAATAAGTAAAAGTTTCACATTACTTTAAGCAATGGTCAATTATAAAAGAAAAAAATGAAGAAATCTTAATATATAATGTAATACCATTAATGGCCTTATATTGATACTTAGTAATGTATAAATATGTTAAGATTGAGAGTTAAACAAATGTAGGAAAATTAACCGATCCCAACCAAAGGATTCATGCAAAACATTATATTAGAATAACGATTTAGTTAATACCTTTCCGATGATTCAGGAACTCATTCGTTAATCACCTTTTCGATTTCTTTTAGGCCAAAAACTCCGAGATATCTACACCAACTAGTAGATCAGTAGTGAACATCCATGAACACTAATTAGAATTCTCCTCCTTTGCCTCGTAGTGTTAGCTACCTTCTTCAAGGGTTATGGTCAAGGAGAGCTACAAAGGTTTTTTATGCTTTGGGATACGTGAATAATTTATGTTATTACTTAACAAGTCTATTTAAATAAGTGCATAGAAAATCCTAACTAATTAGGCTTTGTTCCATATATAATTATGGGCTTATAATTGGACCTTATAATTATAACATAGAATTTTCATATATTAAGCCCAAACAATTTAGTCCATCAATTCCAAATCCACTATGTTCTAAGTGTGTGACCTTACAAGGTCTTATTAGATTGACAATGATCATAAATTATATCAATAATCATAAACAATGAGCGGTATTTAGCAATACATCATTATTACCTAAGTAATGAAAAAGTCAGTGATTTAACTGAACCTATATATGTGATCATCATCTATGTCCTTTTGTCCTAGACATTTAGATTGAGCATGACACATGGACCGTGTCATTTCCGTATAACCTAATTCAAAGATTTCTTAATTCTTAAGTAAGCTGACTAAAATAAATAGAATTAACATCCCATATCAATCCATCTGAGCATGGCCTATGCATTTTTCTTAGCTTAACTTAATCAAGGAGGCCCACAGATGTCACTTTTATTATATAGGAGGGACAAATTCTAGCTTGATCACACAAATTCCTTCGCATGATATGTGATATATCCAATAACTACCTTTGCATTCACTCAACTATGAGTGACATAGAGTAATATCAAAATATAAAACTCACATGTAGGGAACCTTGGTGATCTTAAGTCAAAGGACCATATTAATGATGATCACTAAGAAGAACTCATGACACTCATATAATGATCCATGTAATGTTCTTAAGGTGGGTCAGTCCAATGTACAAGTTCTTTAACTTGTATTCATGTGTAGACTTAATATCTTATATAAGTCACCACATATACTAGTCTTAACATATTAGAGCAACCCAATCCACAATGATATATGACTAGGGACATTTAAGAATATAATTATTATAAGATTATTATCATAATTAAATATATTACGCAGACAATATATGTATAAATATAATAATTGGAATTACTTTTAAAATGACATAATTCAAATTTATAATTATCTATATGATTAGTTTTAGGGTATATACACTAATAAAATCACCATATGATTACTTATTTAAAGAACTTATAATCTCAATATAATACCATTAATGACAACTAATAATCATAATTCAAGATTTTTCAAATATATATCAATTTTATTTTATTGTCTCCTAATTTATTTTTTCAAACATAAAATGTATAATTCAAAAGAAAAAAATATGTTAAAAATTCATTACTTTCTTGAAAAAGAGAAATATCTTGAAAGAAATTATTGACTCTAAACATTAAATGAAGATGTGTACCAAAAATATAATACCAATTAATTAATTAATATGGAGAGTTGTAATAACATAAAACTACTATAAGCATGTAAATAAATAATACAACAGAAGATTGAAAAAAAAAATAAAGAAAAATGTTAAGCATTCATGTAATGAGAATTTTAGTCAAGAAAATGGAAATGCAAAAGTATTTGATAGCAATTAAGAGTGAGAAACATAAATAGAAGCATAAATATATAATGAAATTGAAATTATACGATAAATTTAAAGAAAAAAATTATATTCTTGGTATATTTTAAATAAATATTAGGGATTTGATATTTACCTTTTGTAATTTTAGATTGTATAATGGAAGCTTTATTACATTGACTTAGATCATAATCTATATAAACATAGACTCTTTTTCGTTTCTAATCTTTAGAACTATGCCTTAAATTTCCAATCACAAACAATGCTCTCTTGGTGGCTTGCAAATCGACTACTAGGGTCCATTGCATAAACACATGATTCAAGATTTAAGTTTGTCAGATGGTACCTCTAAGAGACTAACCACAAAATAAGAATAATATATTGTTTTGGTGGTTTTTTGAAAGCAAGAGAAATATAATCTCTACTACTTTTCCTTATTATAATTTGCCTTACTTGAGAAGTAGAAGGTTGAGAGAGAATTACTCCATTTTAGGGATAATGGAAGATAATTAATTAGATTGCTCCATGTTAAGTGTAATTAACCCCAAAAACAAAATAGGAGATAACTTACTAATCAAAGTTAAAATAGCTAACCATTATAAAAAAAATTGACTCAGGATTTAATCTTATTAATTATTTAAAATGATTAACTAATTAATTAAATAATGGAGCATGCCTATGTGAACTCATTATATGTCATGCAATATCTTCTACTAGTACACATAGGCGTGCATGCTTTCCTAAAACAAACATTAGTTAATCATCTCAATTATAGGAGAAATGGATAGTATGATCACACCAAGAAGTTACTGATGAGTAAATGACATATAAGTTACCATTTAACTAATATGACATTACTTAAGTCTTGTTATATCTTAAATCATCTACTTACATTAGATTTTTGCATCTTTAATCCTTTCTAAATTAGAATAATGTAAAAATTAGTCTATGTAATTTATGTTCATAGTTATATTAACCACATAAGTTTATATAACCACCTAGGCAATAAGCTATAAACCAATAGGTGTAAGATCAAATGATTTTTCCTAAGAAGCTCACATCAATTCATTAAGCTATTTTCATAGACATGTTTTATTAGACTGCACAATTCATGGTCCTTGGAAATCATGCTGAATTAACATCTAATCTTAAATTTGTGACATAGGTCAAAGTCTTAATGGGTACACATATAGGACACTTAAGTTTTATAAGGCTTATACAGTGACGAGGTAGGGACCTATAAAGTACACTCTAATATAATTCATCTAATAGCATATATAATATGAAATGTATGCTATGGTGAAGCTCCCACTTAGGGCTTGTCATGCTCAAATAATACACTATATAAAACTCAAACTAGTCATTACTAAGTTTCGCATCTTGCTTTATATAGGCTATATAAAGGTGTAAACATCCTCTATGGTTAACTTTTTAAAAAGTTTCATCTTAGCACACAACTAAAGTGGTGTGTTTTTACAATGAATCCTTACTTGCCACTTAGGCAATAAGGAGAATAATCATGCATGATACTTAGTGATCATTTAAGTCTCATTCCACTTGATACTAAAGCATTAAAGTGATCTTATATATGAACGGCATAATCTAAGCATTATGATAAAATATATATGCATATAATTAACCTTTATTAAAAGTTAATAAATAACAAAAAAAATAACTTTATTTTCTTAAAAATAGAGCATAATATAATAGTATATCAAATGTTCAAAGAACCTAAACCCTTAACATGCTTACTAAAATCGCTTCAAGTTTGATTAAAGGCATCAATAAATATATCATTAATGGTGATATACTTTAAGGAAACTAATCCTTATGCAATGAAATTCATTGTAAACTATTAAAGGTTAAGAGACACGCTCCCATTTCTTACTACAATATCAAATCACTCATTCTTTTAGTGTAAACACATAGTTCATTATGAACTTGTATTTGTTTATGTGTAGAAATTATCAGCATTACTTCTTTTAGACTTTTACTCAAATAACATAAGGCCATATTTACGATCTCTACTAAATTTAAGTATCATTTTTACTACTTTCAAATAAGTAATTTTAGGATTATTTTAAAATTTATCCATTATATAGATGTCAAGCTAATTATATATCTCAATATTTATCAAATGTACTATATCATTTACATATGGAACTTCTTTTATTTGCATTATTTCTTCCTCTACATTGGGACATTGATCTAAGCTTAGATAAAGGCTTTTATCTATTAGAGTATCCATAAGTTTGGAATCAAGTATGTAAAAATTACATCATAATCCTTATAGTGTAGGTTTTTTATGATAAACATAAGAAATTCTTAGAATAATCTTCTAAGATCTTATCCTACACCTGATACAATAGCTTTATGAAAATGAATTTAAAATTGTCTAAACAACTACTTTAGTCTATAAATAAATCATTTCAAGTAACACACTTTGTGCTTTTATCCTTTAGCTCTAAAGCTAAATAATTAATTCTTATAGATTTTTTCATATAAATTTCCATTGAGAAAAGTTATATTTACATCCATTTGAAACAATTTTAAATTTAAATGTGAAATAATTTCCATATTGAAGCATGATGCAAGTCTCATTATAAGATATAAAATCTTTTCATAATTTATACTTTTTTTAAATGTATCCATTCACCAAAAGCATAATCATCTATCATAGATCATATGTCCTCTTAGGAACTAAGCCACTTATATAATGTATGTGAATCAAATATTTCTTCATAAGAAGAAGGTTTATTAGCTACATAAAAATAGTTAAGAAAGACTCACTTTCTATTTCAAAGTGTTTGCGAGGAATATTTACATGCAAGCTTCTTTGTATTTATAAATCTAAAAAAGATCTTAATAAAAATACTCTTATTGTCATTGACAATCTCAAGAATCCTCCTACTATCATTGATAATTTCATAATTTTATGGATTTAAATCCACTTTATGAAAGTAAGACTTAACTTTTTGAGGTTCCTTTAACTTATAGAGCTTAAGACCCTTTTTTAACTTTGCTAATACTAAGAGACTCATCCTTTAGAAAATCTACATCTCCAGATTTAATCTTTGTCAGTTTCCCATTAAGATGTTCACTATACAAAACATACCTATTAGAATGTTTAGAGTAACAAAACATATTTATCAACTTCAAATCTCAACTTTTCAAACTTATGAGAAGTATTATGAATAAAACTTGCTAACTCCCAAAGGCTTAAACCTTCCAAACTAGGGTTTACATTATTTCATAACTTATATGGATAGAGATTATTTTAAAGATAAATGATTCAAGACATATGTTGCAATTAACAAAGCTTTCCTTAAGAAATTTATTAGGAAGTTTACCTATGCTATCTTAAACCTAATATGAAGCAGAATACAATTTTTTTTCTCCATACAACATTTTGTTACAATGTACTAAGTATTATTAACTACTTACATATCCTTTTTTCTCATAGAACTTTCTAAATTAATCAAATAAGTATTCTCATCCTCATTCGATTCTAAAATACTTAATGTTTTTTTCTTTTTTAATTCTCAACCTCTAGTACAAAGATTCTAAAACAATTTAAAGCTTCATGATGATGTGATAATGGAATGATTACATTATACATAGAGAAATCATCTATAAAGGAGATGAAATAAGGTTCACCTTGATGTGTCCTTACATTTACCAATCTACATATGACTAAATGAATTAATTTTAGAGGATGTAAGGCTTAATAAGCCTTTCCATAGGGCTTTCTACTTATTTCTCTAATAAGTTATGGCTTATATGTTGTAAACTTTAATTTTACTGAAAAGGCCCAATAACCTTTCTCTAACTAATTTGGACATTTTATCTTGTTTAATATGTTCTAATAATAGAAAAAGATAATACATTGTAAAGGATGTTGTCTAAACTCAAATCAATATTTATTATGATTAAATCATATTAGAAAGCACTATAATTAAGCAATTTATTTATACTTGAAACATCTAAATTCTATCAAAGATTTAAAATATATCACACCAAACAATATATGCATAGAGCATACCATGTAAGATCACAACATGATTGACACATATCAAGCCTTTTGGTTCCAATATATGTAACCTTTATTATCTTTTTCCTTATCATGAAGGGTTTGACTTGTGGTACTCAATGCCAATATGTTAATTTACTTAATTGTAAATCATTTGTTTTATTGCTTATATCTCTACAATCCAACAAAGGAAATAATGAATCATAAACGTACGAGAATATACTAAACTTATAAGATATTAAGGGTGTTGAAGGATAAACTTCTTAATATGCTCAAGATAGTCCTACACACAATGACCTTTTTTCCTATAATTAAAACACTTCATCTTTGAAATAACTTTAAGGATACTCTTGCCTTTATGATGTTTAAATGTTTATCCTATTTAAGGCCTAATGTTATTTCTAATAGGCCTATATTATCTATGTTGCACAACTTGTGGCACCATTATAGCACTAAATTATATGTGAAAAGTAATCTCTTTAGTCCCTAATTGGATTATGATCATAGTTAATAAATATCATCACTTTTTAGATCAAGATTAGCTACTTGCAACTCTTTAATTATGGTAAAATTACTTAAAGAAATCTAATGGGTTTAACACATATTAAACCACAAAGTTAAGGCTCAAAACCTAACAGTAGACATTCCACCATATTTTAATCTTAAATTGATTATTTAAAAAAAATTGGATAATTTTTTAACTTCCCATTGACAAAATAGTGCAAGTAGCTTTATATTTAACATACACTTTCCCTTTTATTGGACTAAAAATCATAAACTACTAATGATAGTTATGTTTAGTCATATTCCTAACTTTAAGTTAAGATACTTCATAAGTTAGGTTTTTAAGCAATTATTACTTACTCAAAAAGTAAACTAAACATTCTTATACCAAGTATTACGTTATGTAGAATTCCATGGTGCTAGGGGTAGAAATCAAAGTATGCAATGCTATGAGGCATACGGCAAAATGTTAATTGTTTGATTGAATTTAATGGACAATTATAATACCTCAAGTTAATAATTAAAGCTTTAAAAATTTCAATTCTTATGAATATTTATTTTATTTATATGGTTAATATTTAGTTTTAAAATTTTTTCCTTTTGAAAAGTTCTGGAATATTAAAATGATATCGACGATAATAGTTGAAATATATTTTTAAAGGAATTTCTCACATGTTAAAAATAATTGTAGTAAGCATGGCTGTAAAGATTTATGAAATAACTTATTTGTATTTGATAAATTATTTCTAGGAGTTGTGGAAGTTTGAAATAATTATTTTAGGAATTATAAATTTATCAAGCTAATATAAATATATACAAAAAAACTAAGGAAGGATTGAAAATAATTAAATTGAGATTTTAAATAAAATCAATTTTATGGAAATGAGTTTTGAAATAAATTAATAGCTGAGATTTTATAAAGGAATGAGCTTATAATGGTGGGTGAAAAGCATTGTGTCAAAACCCAAAGCTCACTTTTTAACATTTTTTCTCTCTTCACTCTCCTTTTTACTTGGCTCCCTTTCTCTTTTCTTACTCACCATCAAATCTCTTTCTTTTTGCTACTTTCTTCTTTTTTTTCCCAATCAAATCCCTTTCTCCCTCACTTTTCTAGGCCACCTTCCTTTCTCCTTTACCTTCTCTCCTCTTTCTTTAGTTTCTCTTTCCTCTTAAAGATGTGGCTACTATTGCTTTAAGCAAAGCTAGAGTTGTTATCGTAGATGGTCTCCCAATAGCTGCTGAACGTCTATAACAAAGTATAGCTACCAATATGTAAGAGGAGTTACTTCTCCCTTCTATGGCATAAGGAGTGCTATTCCTCAACCATCATTACCACTATATTTTTGTTCCTCCTACCATTAGCCTAGCTTGGTGACACAAAGAAGCCACAATATATGGTTAATTTTGGACTATAGTAGCCAAAGCCTTCAAATTTCTTTGTTGCTAGTACTTCGGCACATTTTGATCGCCAATAAAGCTTCAATAAGCCACCTTGAAAAAGGTAAGATAACATTTATTATAAATCTTTAGTGTTTTTGTTGATTAAAGAGTAATTCATAAAAACCCATTAATGTGCTTTTGAGATATATGATAATACATGTGAAAGATGTGATTTTTATGATAAAAAAATGCCAAAATAACATGATCAAAGTAAGTATCGAGCACTGCATCTCAATATTCTAAAATATTTAAGTTTGATAGAAGAAATCCAATTTCTATAAATTCTAAATAGATGATAATGGCTTGGAAAAAAATATGATTTTATGTAGTAGAATGTTAAAATAACATGATTAGAGTTGTTATATTATTAATCTTCATATTTTTATGTGTTGGAAAATCTTTAGAATAAATATAAATTTTGATTTTTAGAGATAAATGTGGGAATACAACAAAGCAAGTTTATAGTTTTATAAAATGATAATAACGGAATATTGTTATAACATAAAGCTTTAACATTTTGTATTTGAAGTTGATTTAAGTAAATCTTTAAAATGTAGTATTTAATTGCATAAGCCTATGTTAGGAAATACAAGAAGCTAATAATAAGAAATACTATTATATTATGACTTGAAACTTGGATCTATAATGTCTAGAAAGAAAAGGATGAAAATGAGCTACTCTGAGCTCCTATAGTAGACATGCTTCATCAAGTGAGTATATATCTCACCATAGTTTAGAATTTTAATTAAGGATCATTTAAATATTATGAATTATATTTTTTTCATGATACAAACTACATATATATATATATATATATATATTCATGGTTAAGCTCTTAAAGGTATAATTGTGTAGCATAGATTATGATTGAATTACCTTTATGAGTAAGCATGAGTGATATAGAGTGAATATTCGTAATATAAATGTGATTATTTGTTAAAATGAATGCTAATTGACCATGCTAAGAAGCATGGTGGTGGTAATTCTAATAATTAATTGACTATGATTGAGTTTTATTATTATTCAAATATGCTAGCCATGCAAGAAGGCATGGTATTGATATATAGATATTGCCATGTGCTTGATAATTGCCCTCAAATTTTGAAATCATTGCTTGTGACGAGATTTTATTGAAAATTTGAATTTTTGAGCTTAATCTCTATTATATATATTATATTGTAAATCATGCCTTGAATAAAATTTGAAATAAGAAATGCAATGAGGGTGATGATGTGAAAGCCAAATAGAAAATTCTGAGAAAAAGTTTGTGAAGGATACAAGTTTGACTTGGGAGTTGAAATGTGAATGCATAGATGCTTGTCATAAATGGTTATGTAATGTGATGTACTATTAGAACTTTGTTTGTGATTAATGTTACTATTGATGTGATTGTGATAACTCGTTTGTGTTTGAGCCTTAATGATTATTTTTTAATGTTTTGACCATTCGAGATGGGTGATGTGTAATATGATAATGATATCATATACCAACAAACAATTAAAATTTACTATAATTGTGATATGGGATATAGAATCTAAGTCATATGCGTTCGTATTTATCAAAAACCCAAGAAAAAATGTTTGCTTTTATTTTCAAATTTAATACATGATTAGCTTGTGAATGTTATATATATATGGATAAAGGTAATCACTTGCAACATAGTAGTAGATATATACTTACTGAGTTCTTATAATTCACTTTATTTTATTTTCAATATTTTCAAGTTAAGATAAGTGCCTTTGAGACTTATTACATTTATGAAGATTCAAGACTGCTTGGTTAGAAGATTTGATAGTTGGGGTCCTCTTAGGATTAAGATCAATAATTATTTAACATTTGATGTATTGAATCATTTATCTATATATATGTTGTAATTGTGTAATAATATGTATGTATATGATGTTGTTGTATCTGAGAATATATATAAGTTTTGTATTTTAAGGTGTGTAACCCTTGAGAAGTGTTTAAAAATAAAGGAGACTCTATCCATTTTTCTATGAAATCGAAAACTAATTTTGAGTCATTATAAAAATACAAAGATTTTTGTTAAATAGATTAGAGTGAATAATGTTAAAGCTTATAGAAATTAAGTATCAGGATCCACGCTGGTAATAATTGATTTGAGGTCGTGACAATAACATATTAATTAAATAGATAATGATTCTCAATCAAAAAGAAAAAATCAAACAAGAAATTCATTCACATCCTCCTTTTAACATTTTGTCTACCTTTTTCTCTCTCTTATTGCTTGAAACACTTCTGTGTAAATTGACATTCAAAATCTATTCTACCTTTAGAATTTTATTTCAATTTTGCTTGGGATTCAAGTAATGTTTTTGTTTAGATCTATTTGTTTTAGGGGAAAATATTTTTCATAAAATGTAGTTATAAAATGTTAAAATGAAGAAAAGTATTTTTTTTTGTTTAATATTAAATATGAAAAGTTTAAATTCTTTAAAACTCCATCACTATGTCTCTAGGTATAATTTTTTAACTATAGATAAAGGTAACATGTCACTTCTCCATCAATATACATGCAAATTACATTTTTTATAAGAAGATGCATTTTAACAAATAAATAGAGCTTAAATATTAATTTGTTTTAAAAATATTTTAATTCTCATTTGAAACGACTAACAAATAATTTTAAAATCTAATAAGACTTTATATAAGTATTCAAAACTAAAAATCTATTTTAAATTTCTTATTAGCTTATGTTTAATAAACACGCATGTCAGTTCAAAGAAAATATAGAAAAGGTGAGGAAACAAACCTATCAGAAAAAGTCATACAATAATTTAAATTACACGACAAATTATAGGATTTGGCTTGATACTCAATCAATCCCATTTTTTAATGGTAATGGATTGAATTTTCAAAAATTCAATATTAGTAAGCACAATTCTCCGGTATTCAATACATTTGATCTACTTTTCCTGTTTGCAAAGAAACTACTAAAAAAAAACCTTTACTTCATAGGTTGCGCAAGTTTTGGTTTAAATATTATAATTTTTTCCAATTTTTAGATTTCAGTAATGTTTCAAACTTAAAAAAGCATGTTTATAGGATTTCTTATTCTATTTTTTAAAATTATTAGATAATTAAAATTATAATTAATATGTAAACATTTTTAATTAATTAATTAATTAATTATATATCTCATAATTATATTTGACATGCCTCCCAGCATTATATGCTTCAAAAATAACTTGAAACATTGTAAAAAACCTTCTTAAGTTATTTCTATTTTTTCCAATTAAAAAATTATATTTATAGAGATCATTTCATAAATCATTGTATCTGATCCAATTAATGGATATATCTTCCTATATAATTTAATTAAAAATTTTAATTTTTTTCCTATAATATTGTACCAAAGATTTTGCTATACTAGTAATTATTTCTAGTAATATATATAAAAAAACAAGACATCGTTTGGGACTTTGGTACCATATGTACACATTATTTATATAATTGCAAAAATATACATATTTGAATTCAACTAAAGGATTTTATTGATATTTTATTTTCCATAACTGTACAAGGCCCTAAAAATAAAATATAACCTATAAAATATAATTACAAGATTGGATATTCCTATTATATCAATTTAGGTAATCACGAAATAGGTATTTAATAAAATATCAATACTTCTAAAACATGCATTTATCACAAAGATAAATGTAATAATCATTTAATCTTATAGACAAGAAATGACAATAAACATTTTAGAAGTGTATACAAATAAATGTGCAAACAAGAAACACATAATAAAATATGGATTTTTTTGAAATAAAATCTTTGGAAGTAAATATTTTTAAAATAATTAATTTTTATTCAGCAAATAAATGAAATATTTGAAAAAAAATTCAAATAAATGCTATGGCATACTAAAAGACAAATATATCATTATAAAAAACATATAAACAAGAAAAACATATTTTTTAAAAAATTTCATATAATAAATAGATGAATAAAAATTATTTTCAATAAAAAATTGAAAAGTATTTTTCTAAACCCTAAATGAATAAAAATTATTGAAAAACTTGTTTTCAATAAATAATGTGACAAATAAAAAACATATCAAAATAAGATACTTCTTTATACAGGAAAAAAAACATATTTTCTAGAAACAAGCAACAAGAATTTATTTTATTTAACCTATAAATGATATAGTTGACAATTAATTTCATAGATAATATGAAAAATAACATGTGTATATTAAATATTTGAAAAATACATTTTTCCTAATTTTTAATTTAAATTTCAAATAAAAAAGTAAAATATTTATATTAATAATATCAATAAGATATTATCATATAAGCTCCAAAAACACAATCCTTTTTTTTAAAATTTTCAAATATATAAAAATTGATTTTTTATGAAATAAATATAACAATTTCATATTTGTCTAACCAGACTTAGGGCAATTAGATTGGGTTTAATTACCTAGACAAAGAACAAAAAGGCCAAGTGTATATACACGGGAGTTTTTTACTGAGCACACTTTACCACTTAAGTCAATGATATTTTAGGCAAAGTAAATGTAGAAATTTATGTCCTAGGTTTTTATTGCATACCTAGGACTTTTTATAGGATTATGGTAGTTGAGAATGTGATGCTATCTTGGTGGATTAAGATCTCACCATGTTAGAATGATTCCAGCCTTTAGTTATATCATGACCCAGTTTTGAACAATTGTAATCAATATAAAGACATTAACTTAACATTGTTACAAGCTTTTCTAACACCAAACCAATTTTAAAAACTAACTATTTTTTAAAATATTTCAAAATGTAAAAAATACAGTTGAAAAATTCATTAAAAGTTTTTTTTTAAGTCAAAATCCAAATTAATAAAAGAAGTTTTCATTTCTACTTTGAAAATAGTTGAAACATGTGACCTAAGAAAATTGGAACTTTTATTGATCAAAATTCAAAAAATATTTCTTGATAGAAATAAACTTGAAATAGACTATTAGAAAACTTTTTTGAATAACATTTGATAGCCTCTTAAGAAAACAAATACATTTCTGACTATTAAGGCTTAAGGTAAAATATATGCTTAGTCAAAATAGAAAAGGACTATTTCTAATTTTTTAGAAATATTTAAGTTCTAATTTTAATATAATTGCTCAAACCATAAAATAAGTATAATAAAATAGGATTAGGTTAATAAAACTTAGAAAATAAAAAATCCTGTTCCATTTGTAAAATACTTTAGAGATAACATACTCTTCTTCAAAATTCTAAATTTAATTAAAAATATTTTCTTAAATATTTCTTGAGAACCATTTAACAAGTCTTTTTCAAAACACGCGTCCATATATTAATTAATTACTTTTAACTAAGAAATATAAGCTTAACTTTAATGCAAATGAAAATCATCATTTTCAATTTTTTTTTGTAAAATCATGATATAACTAGAATAATGTCAAAAGTTATATAATATATACATATATATAATCATACTTATAAACTAATCAAATAGAAAGTTACATAGGCCATGTAGTAACCTAGTTGTTAGACCTTCAAATAATTGTGCGAATGATGCAGACAGTCAAACAATATAAAAAAAATATGACAATCATCAATTAGACTAACCATCAATGATGTTAACATCTTGAAAGGAAAAGTTCTTATGTTATGGCACATCTATTGACATTGTTAATGGGATTGTAAGTACTCTTAATAGTTAGGAAATTCATTGAATGATTTTCAAGAAACGTCCATAAGCAATCTCATAAATATGTCACCATATGCTAGTGATTTTAGTGGGGGCAATCAAGTGGTAAAGTATATGAAAAGCAATATCCTTAAGTAGAGTGAGTAATAAAATTATTTAGTGAGATAACTATCACACAAGTTTTCTAATTAATTTTAGTTAAGAAAATTGATGATATACAAGATATATATCAAACACTTTCTTACTAGAGTTCCTCCTATATCTATTTCAAATGAGTAACTTTATATGCTACAAAGTTAAGAAATCAAACATAGTAGACATTGAACACATAAAATAGTTTAATATCAAGTTGAGACAATAATAATAATTGTTTATGATTACTTTAATTAGCAAGAAAACATAAGGGGTTCTACTTTATTGCTTTAGGCTAAATTTATCCTATATGTATCAAAATCTTGTCCTTTTAGAGTGAAGCTTATTCCGCATGTCTTTCCATGTGACTAAGAAAATAAGGCATTAAGCTAGTCCTTAAAACTCTCTACAAGGCCTTATATCATATAAATAAGTTACATATCATAAATAGCATTTAAGTTAATGACATTCAAGCTAATAATGTCAGATACAATATAAAAGCCTATAATTTCATATAGGCATAAAGCCAATTTCATAGGAGCTTTCAGTAGCCTATTTCACATAAATAGAATAAAGTTAAAATGCCAACCATTGCCAAAAATATCACATAATATAACTATACTTTAGCAAAATTGCTTATAATCTAACAAAACTACTCATAATTAATTCATCACTCTTCTAGTGACTAGAATAAAAGAAAAGTTTTGTATTACCTTTCATCATTTCATAAGTGACCATAGCAGGCATTTCTTGATTCAATTTGCTAAAGTATCACATTGCAATTCTATGCAAGAGTTTATTAATATTCACAATACCTTTGCACATATTTTATCAGTAAGTATGTACTGCATATGTTCATAATTTAAATCATAGCCAAACTCATAATTTTGTCAAGAAAGCCTATGAAATACCTTGCAACCTTTCACAATATTAATTAAATTTTAGACTATCAATTTTACATACTTATAAACTTACAAGTAGGATTATATGTGAAATACCAAATACCAAATGGTTTTCAATAAATCATAAAGCATATAAACTTAGATTTTTTCAAGTTCCACAACTCTCAAAACTAGGCATATTTGGGCCAATATTTTATGTGATATTTTAACAAGTTTAACAATTATTTTCTAAAACTAAAAAAAGGAATTCATACTCTAATTTAATATTAAAAATTTTGCAAAAAATACTTTACTTATATTCCTCAAAATTTCAAATATTCTTTTATGCTCCTCAACTAAGCTCTATTAAGTGTACTAATATTTGAAAATCCATTTAAAATATTAAATCTTATCAAAAATTTATGAGAAACTCTAAATCTAAAATATAGTCTTTAAAATTCATTTTTAAGCTTTTTTGCCTCAAAATAAATTATACAAGTTACCCCTGCATCAATCTTTCAAAACAATTCTAAGGAAGCATACTTATTTTGAAAATTGTATTTTAAATATCAAAATTTAATATAATTTAGAAAAAATTTCTAGAATAAAATTTAAGCAATAAGATATCATTTTTAAGCTATTTTTATACTTAAAACAATTTACATAAATTATCTATAACTCAAACTATCAAAATAGTTTCAAAAGGGGCATATTAGCTTTAAAATACTAGATTAGGCTTTTAAATATTGCAAAAATTTTTGGAAAACTATAGAATATTTTAAAAGGTCAACATAATTTTTTAATCCTATTTATGTTAAAAATAAGTTACAAAAATCCTAAATAATTACCATTTAAAATAGTTTTTGTAAGGGATAAGATAGAGTCATAAAATAAATTTTTTTTGCACATTTTTCTGGTACAAATCATGACTTCCAAGCTTGTTTTTAAATGGTTTTTATTTCAAAAGTCTTGATGTAAATATATAATAATATCATATAAATAGTTTAGAATATAATATAACAGGTTTTTTTGTAAGAAAAAAGAATTTTCCTTCACTAAATCATAAGAAAATCATTAGCTTTTCAACTTATTTCAAAAGAAATTTTTTCTTTAAAAATTTTGGTGAATAACTTGTGTAATACTTATAATAAGACCTAAAATAGTGCATATTGAGTTTTAGTATGAAAATTAGAAACTTGCACTTAGTTTTCCAGAATATTTTACTAATGAAAACCATTTATGGGAAAATTAATTACTACTTGAAACTATTAGTTTTTAAATTGTTTTTCAATATAATTCCATAAGCTTTCAAATATGATTTTAGTCATATTCTTGCTACAAACTCTTAGCAAAACTATTTAGTATCATTAATTAAACAGTTAAAAACATAGTGTATTAATTTTACTTATAAAAATAGATTTTTTTTTTAAAAAAAAAGCAAAGAACCTAAAAGTTTAAAGCTTGTTTTAAAGTGGTTTTTGTTTGCAAATTTTGATGCAATCATTTTAGAGCATCCATGTAAAATTGCAGTTTAGTGTTTTTACTAATTACACCCTAAAAAATAGAACATCTTTATATATCATAGGGAAACCTAAAAGCTTCCCATATGCTTTCCAAAACCATTTTGTTTTCAACTTGATTTCCATACATTTTATCACTTTCAAATTTATTTTTTTAACATAATGTAACAAATTTTGAATTACAAAAACTATTTTTCCTTGTTTTAAGCAAAGAAATCTGAGAGTTATTTTATGCTTTCCAATAATTTTTTTTATTTCCACGTAAAATCATGTTTTCAAACTTCAACCATTTTATGTAGTATATAGAAAAGTAATTTTCATCACCCCTTCAAGAGCTTCCTTTTACAAATTCTTCTTTTAAAAACATTCTTTATGCCTCCATTTTTAAAAAATCATTCAAACATTCACTTTTTCGATCATAAAAATAAAGTTGCTATTTTTCAAATTATTTTTTCAAAACCATAGTTTTTTTTAGAAAACTCTTTATTACTTGTTGAAAAAGAGTCATCTTCAAAATTAACACTTTCAATTCATTATAACACTTTGAAGAAAATTCTTTTCAAATTAACCCATCATTTCAATATATCATCAATCATAGAATACAAATATAACAAATAACTTACCATGAATACTTATTGCTTTAGTATAACAAGAAATAGTTAATCAAAATAATATATATATCTTATATATATAATAAGAAAAAAATTAGATCTTTACTTATCCTTAGAAAATGTAAAAACTTCTCTTTTCTGCCCTTCTTGGTTGATCACAAGAGTTAGAACTTTGCTAATTTCCAAATATAACTCAAGTAAACTTCCTTTTTATTTTTAAAGATAAAGAAGAAGATGAAGAGAGTTTTTAAAAAGAATTTAAGAAGATAAATAGAATTTAATAAGATTTATAGAGGTTTACCTTTTTAAAGAGCTAAAACTTTACCAATTATTTAAAGGGCTACCATATTAGAGTATAGAAGAAAATGAAGTGTGTGCAAAATTGCAATTTTTTTCTTTTTTCCTTTCTACCCCTTTCTTGTGATTGAGAGCTTCTAGGCTTTGGTGTAGGAAATTTTGTGTTCAATTTCTTCTATTTATAGTGTGGGGGAGTGGTGCCTAAGTGATAACTTCATGCTTTTTTCATCAAAATGACCTCATCTTTATAACATCATGCTTTCATTATTTAAGAATATTGCAAGATATTTTCTTAATTACCAAGTCTTACTAATAAGTCCTCCATTAATTTTTTAATTGTTAATAAATTCTAAACTAATTAAAAATTACTCTAGTAACCCAAAGTCATATATTAGTTTAAAAGCCCATAAATTATATCAAATTCTTCTTTCCTTCCCTATGTGGCCATCCAACTTTATTAGAATGGGGTAAAATTACATTTTTGCTACATTGGGTTAATTCTAAAATGTTCTTGAATAAGGATACTAAATTATTTCAAAATCCTATCAATCTTGAATCTTAAATACTCTTAAAATTACTTTAATTATCCACAAATTTTTTTAAAAATTTTGATTCCCAAAATCCACATTATTTCTTTTGAATCATTGGGTTTTGTTTATTAATTTCTCATAAATTCTTTTAAATTTTTCAAAATCTTCTTAAATAATTATCAAATAAAAATTCTCATCCATCATTACTAATAAAAGCTTCTATCAATATAAATGAATAACTTTACTAATTAACTATTTTCAAACACTACCTGGTCCAATTCTATTAGTTTTTGTTTATTGGGTTTTTAACTGGTATTACAAGTTATGCTGATGATTGATGTTCAGGCTTGATCTTGGTTGGTAGGATAAGTTCATGAGTCAACTCTAACTAGGCTAAATATAAGTCATTTATTATGGGCAAAGCTTATCAATACATATTTTATTTTGGAATAGTAACACTCGACCAGTTTTAATCTAAGTGGATATTTTAGTCATTGTAAAAATAAAAATAAAAAACAAATACAATCTATGAAACATATTTCATTAGAAAAGACTTTACTAATTGCTATATGAAACTTTAACCCCTTTTTACTGGCATAGAGATTTAAGCTTAAGAAAATAGGCACTTCTGTTATTTTTACTATCATTTCTAATCTTTTTTATTAACTCTACCCACCGGTAAAGAGAAAGTAAGTAGGAATAAAGGCTCTTTTAAGCTCTATTTAGCGTAAATAGCAGATAAGTTAGCTAGTAACTGATAGTTAATATGTTAGTTATTTATATTAAAAGTGTTTGATAAAAGTAGCAATTTGTTACATTCCTTTAAGGAATGAGAAATAATTAGAATATTTTTATGCATAAAAATAATTCTTTAGTTGTTATGATTTTTTTAGAATGAGAATGTAATAGAAAATAATGGAATTTATGTAGTGAAATATGAGGTAGATTAATAAGGATAGGAAAAAATAAAATATCCAAAGGTTATAGTATAATTAGAATTAAATAAGTGTGTGTAAAGGATATTTAGAAAAATTCCTTTCGATCTTACCCTTTAACATTAAAAAATTCCCAAACTACCCTAACGTTCCATTCATAATTGCTAATAACATTTAACTTCTTTTCATCCCTATTCTATAACTTCTTCCCTTTCAAGTTCTAGCAAAATTCATTTAAAGAATTTGATTTATCATCTAAAATCCTAAACTAAAGCAAGGTAATTTCTTTTAATTCAAAGCTTTTTGAAGGTTATTTCTTGAACTTTTGCTAGAAAAAGGAAATTAGTGATTTTAGGCACTTAATCTCAAGTTCTTGAATTTGTATTGAATAGGGCAAGTTTGATGCTATTTTGGGTCTCTATATCTCTTCTATACTTAGTTAAGTAAGCAATTTACTTAAATTGGTTAGTCTAGTATAATTTTGAATTAATTAAGGTAAAATGGATAAGTTTTGATTATTTGAGGATAAACTGATGAAAATTCTAGTTGTGGCATGATGCTTTCGTTAGGTTTGTGTTAATTTACATTGTTGACATTTTTGTTAGTGAATAAATTAGGTTTGTGATGTTATAGGTTGATAAATTGAAGATAGAATACCAAATGAATAGTAAAAATGTAAAAAATTTGTAAAATTCAAGCTTATAGTTGATTATAGGCTTAAGAATTACTCTTAAAGGGCACATAGTTGGTTATCTAAAATAATGTGTTCTTTGGATGCTTATAGTCGACCATGTCCTCTAGAGTTATTTTTTAAATGCATATAGTCAACTATATAATGGACTATAGGGGATCCTTATAGTCGATTATATTATCAACTATTACCTAATTATTTTTAATTTTACATAGTTTTATGAAATTTTATGATATTAAGATGATATATGGATTTTATATTTACATATTTAACATATGAATGTATTTGTATTCGATTAGTGATGCTAAAATCTTAGAATAAGATATGATTGTGATGGAAAATATGAAAGAGGAGATAAATTGTTTGAATTAAGTTATAAAAGATTTTATCTGAAAATGTTTGTAAGGGGATAAAGTAGATCTTAGAGGGATAAGTGTGGGTTTGTGAAAGGATAAGGCTAACCGGAAGTTATAAGGAAGTTTAAAATTTTTTTTGCTTTATCTATTTATCATTGTTCATTTATTTTGTTGTATACAAGTATACTTTTATGGGATGATAATTAATCAAATGGTAAGGATATTGTAAATATTCTTCCATATACTACTATAAGTAGTTTGTTTATTTATTGAATCTTAAACTTAATCTTTTATTTGTTTAATTTTTTCATAGATATCATTGTAAAAGCTCTTCTACCAACATTATGGCAAAAGAAAATCCTCCAAGGCTTATTTTAACCAAAGCAACTATAAAAATTATTTTGTTTGCAAATAGGGATATATTTCTTGAGCCTTAAAGTGCATAGTTGAATCCTTAGTTATGGGAATACTTTAAATATCAGGGTTAGTTAAGCCAGCTTAACCTTAAAGCATAAGGATAAGTAGGTTTAACTTTTCTATAACAGTAGCTTGAATAGACTTATTTATAAATAATTTAATTTTTATATACACCTTACTTAATTAGTAATCATATGTTAATACCAAGTACTAAAGTTATATTAAGCTAGTGAAAATCGGTTCTTTGAATTCCTTGTCAATCACAGCCTAGGAGGGTCATGATATAGTTGAACTAGTTGAAAATTATAAAATAATACAATAAAACATGTTAATATATATATGTAAATTAATTTATATTTATTTCGAGGTTAAATTATATTAATGCAATCAAAATATTCAAAATATGAATATGATTACCTAAAATTTAATTACTTATGGTTATGATATTCTATATTTATTTATTATTCAAAATAATAATATAACAACCTAAAATTTATTTGATTATATTTTATGGCATTATATATTTATTTACTTATTTTTATTTATTTATGTTGAATCAATAAGTATACGTCAACTATTTATTTATATAATTAAAATATAAATTATAATTTAATTAAAAGAATTAAGGTAAAATTGGACAAAATATTGAAAAATTTATTAGTTTATAACTTATAAGTTATCTTGTAGAGCTTATTAAATAAGAACTTGTTTTTTGAAATAAGTCAATGCATTAAACATCTCAATGTTAGCTTATTTGTTGTCTCAAACACACACTTAACCATCATATAAAAAATGTTTTTTTAATCATGTAATAATTAATTTGTAAAAATTAACAATCACAAAAGGGACATATTCAAGAAATTAAATGTACATCCATATGTGAGAAATATACAATATGTAAATTATATACATTATATAAGAATGAAAATAAGTTAAATGGGTCTAATACCATTATTAATATATTTCAAATAAATATTAGGGATTTGATATTTACGTCATGTAATTTTTGATCTTGTAATGGAAGCTTTATATCTTGACTTAGATCACAATCCATATACATTTAGAATCCTCTATATTTTTTTTATTTCTAGAATTATGTTTCAAATTTTCATTCTCAAGCAATATTCTTTTAGTGGCTTCTTAATCGACTATTAGAGTCCTCCACATAAACACATGATCTAAGACTCAGGGTTATCAAATGGTACCCCTGAGATACTAACCTCAAAATGAGAGAAGTATTTTGTTTTGGTAGATTTTTGAAAGTAAAGGATTATAGTTTCTACTATTTTTCCTTATTCTAATTTTCCCTACTTAAGAAGCAAAAGTTGAGGGATAATTGCTTTGTTTAAAAGGGATGGGAGATAATCAATTAAATTTCTCCATTTTAGGTGTAATTATCTCTGAAACAAATTTAGAGATAATTTGCTTATCAAAATTAAAAGAGCTAATCACCATAAAAAAATTCACCTAAGATTTAATTTCATTAATTATTTAGACTAAGTAAATAATTAGTTAAATAATAAGGCATGCCCATATGAATGCATCATAGGTCATGCAGCATATCCAAAAGTATTTTAATAATTCATATTTAAATAAAATTGTCAATAAATAATAAAAGTTGTCAATAACCTATCTAAATAATTTAGGAAAAATTACACTTTACTCACCTATAGTTTTATTGATTTTTCCTTAACCCACCTCTACTTTCAAGAATTATAATTTATTTATTTATGCTTTCTAATGTGAACACTTTGCTTACTTAAACTTTTTCCATCTAATTTTTAATGAAATATTCTCTAATAAGTGAGTTAAGTGAACTTGGAAGGAATCATATGAAAGGAAATTATAAAATTTTCATATTTATATGAATTGATGCTTAGAAATCTTAATTGGGATTAAAAAAATATGTTAGCCTTGACTCTTTAATTTAGATTTACAAATTATATGTTATTGTTATATACTTTAAAAAATTAATAATAAAACATACAAATTTTGTTATTTACAAACATAAAATATTTTAATTTTTTTACATGTGTCATATATTGTAATAGGTTTTTTCCTTCTCATTTAAGGTAGGAGATAAGATTAATACGTTTTTATTTTTATCAAGAGTTCTTGATATCAATTTGTATAAATATGAGAAAATTATACTTTACTTACATAAGGTTTTATCCAATTTTACTTAATTATTATGAAATTTTTTGTTAAAAATTGGATAAAAAAGTTTAGGCGGAAAAAGTATAAACGACAGAAAATACATGTGGTCAAATTCTAATATTTAAAAATGTTAGTAAGTTAAGTTGAAATTAACAAAATTATATATGAGTAAAATATAATTTTACTAATAATCTAAAGTGGTGTTTGGTAGAAGATTTTATGGGTTGGAAATCAAAAAGAAAAACTAGTTATATGTGGTTTAGATGTAGTAAAATCTCTTATGCCTGCTTACTTTTAACAAATCCTTTATTCAAATCCCTTTATATTATTCACCGAAGGGAAAAAAATATTCCTCTCACTATCATTATAATTGTTAATACTATTATTGTTGTTGTCCCCACCATTGCCACGAGAAAGGACATGATAAATAATAGTATAATAAGTAAGGGATTTACAAATAGTGTAACTTTATTTCTTAACCCTTACATGGAATGGCTAAAAAATAAAATTTCATTACATTTAGAAATGAATATATTATTTAAATGTAATAAGTGAATTTTATTTCATTTATAATTTTATTTTACCTATATTTATACGAATATGAAATCAATCAAATTTAATAAGAATTTTATTATAATTCATTTTGATTCATTTAGAAAATATATTATATAAAAAATTACCTTCTTTCTTATATTCTCTTCGTTCCTATTTATTTGTCGTCATTAACTGATTTCACACATATTAAAAAATTAGTTAAATTTATTTATTTTTAATGAGTTTTACAAGATTACCCTTTATGCACAAAATTCAAGATAGTTGAAGATAGAGAGAAAAATATAAAGAAAAAAATATAAGTTGACTAATAGTGTAAAATAATAAAGCATTTATTAATGAAAGAGAAGGATAAATTAAAAAAAAAATATTTAATGCTTCATTGGAATTCTAAAGAAACAGATAAAAAGGAATAATTTTTTTTTTAAAAAATGCGACAGATAAAAAGGAATGGAGGGAGTATTATATTTAACATAATACTATCAAAATTTATTTTTGAATTGAATTGCATGCATCTTTTAATGTATTTCAAAAGAATGTATTTATAAATAAATTGAAATTATTATTTTAAATAGTAGAACTGTTTTGTAAATAAATTAAAATTATTTTTTAAAAATGAATTGAATTTATTGCAAATAAAGCGTAAGTGATCCAAACAATTAAAGTAATAGCATTTTTTTCTTGCTCTATTTGATCATATTTTCTTTCTATTCCTATTCGAATGTCATCAAAATCTCACCGTATATAGCTGAAACCTTCGTAAACAAGTTTGCTCGTTTACAATTCTTTTTCCAGAGAGCAAGTTGGAACCTTGTCGGTGAAGGTATCAGGAGAAAAAATAAAAAAGGAAAAAGGGCAAAGTAAAAGGGTCCACAAAAGTTTTCATATCTAAAGCTAAGCTTTCACGAAGATTCTGGAACTCACATGTCATGGGGAATTTCAATTAAAGTAATATAGTAACAAAATATATTCTTATTTTTAATGGAAAGAGGAATAAAGTTCCTCAATCACTATAAAATAAAGTAATTGAAGGGGTTTGTTTGGATTCATGTTTAAAAAAACTGGTAGTATACATAATAGTAGATTCGTGAGAAAATTCAAATTTTTTAAAAACTCGTTATATATATTTTAAATCGTTGAGATCTATCTATTTTAAACTTTTCAAAAGAATTTTTTTTAAAGCAAAGCCCATTTTTTTTTCCTTGCAAAATTCATTTTTTTACCTTTATTTTTTAAAATATTTGGTATCAATTTTATGCCTGTAAAATATTAATTTATCTAATATTATCCTTTTGCTAGTGTTTATTTTGTTTATTTTGAAGGAAAATATTTTTTGTAAAATATATTTACAAAATGTTAAGATAAGAAAAAGTATTTTATTCATTTAATGTTAAATACGAAGAATTTCAAGAAAATTAACTTTTCTTTAAGAGAAATATACTTTCCTCTACTATTATCATTTTAGGTATCTTTTTTTTCTTCAAAATTACAAATACAAGTAAGATGTTATTCTTTTATTAATATATATATATATATAATATCTTCCTATAGAAATATTTTCCTATGAAATAAATAGAGTCTAAAATTAATTTGTTGATGAAATAAATAGAGTCTAACATTAATTTGTTTGATTTTGATGCTTTAGAGACAAAAATTAGATAAATTAATTTTTTATAAGGATAAAATTAATATATTATAGAGATGAGATTGAGAAAAAGTGAATTTTATGGAAATAAAAAAGAAGATTTACTTTTTGTCATATTTTGAATAACAATATTGCAAAACAAAAATTATAAAAATGAACAATTTCCGGGTACTCCAATGATGAAGAAAAGTTGGAGGGATTATGCTTTGAATTGCATTCTTGTAACTTATATAAAAATGTTTTATATTTTTCATAATATTTTAATAAAAATTACAAATTTTATCTAAAAATAAGAAAAATTTAAAAATTTTCTTTGATACAAATTTGACAGATAAGATTATAATTTTTTGAATTTTTTTACACTTAAAATCTAGACAAAATTGATTTTTTGAAAAAATTATAAAGTTCTATATGTAAAATTGTAATTGTAATTCTTACTGCAAACTTTTATAAAAACTTGTAATTTTTTTTAATGATAGTCGAACCGGTTACTATCACCAAAAAGAAGAAATTTTACAATTAAAAAAGAGAAAAACATTTTGTTATTATATTTAATAGAAATAATTTTATTATTTGTATTTATAGACATAAAAAATGAAACTATAAAAATTATTTATTTATTTATTATTATATTATATATAAATAAATATTGTTATAAAATTCATGTTCATTACGTCGGAGAAAATATTACTTTTTTTTAATTATGACATCATACATTATTTTGTTAATTATAAAATAAGATAAGATATATAATAAGCATAAAATAATTTTTTAATGATATTTTGCAAAAAAAAATTAATTTCTAATAGAACAAAGTTTAGTAATAGAAGAAAATTTTAGGGTATATTTGTTTATTATTTTTAATTTTTTAAAAATAAAAGAATCTGTTTAAAAATTTATTTTTAGAATCTATTTTTAAAAATATAGTTTTAAATATAAAACTTAAAAATAAAAAAGAAATAATTTTTAACTTTTTAAACTTAATTTATTAATTTTGTAATTAAATAAAATATTTTCTTATTTGCAATAATAATCTTTTTATTTTTTAATTTAAAAATAATTTTTATTAAAAATACTTTTTGAAAATAATTTTTTAGAATATAAAAATAAAAACATATGCAATCACACTATGTCTATTCTTAATTATCTTCGAGCCTAAACATAGATATCTAAATTTTATTTATCGATTCTTATAATTTTACTAAATAAAAAATTATTGCCAATTTATCTCAACGGTAGCATAAATCCAAAGGCCAGGTGCCTAATGTATAAAATGCAGCGAATCAAGTAAATAGAATTTGTCAAGATCTATAAACTCTCGTTTATAATTAGCATGCAATTTCACAAATCAGATAGAATTTTGAAACCCTTGGAGCCGGATATTCCATAGCCTTCTACATCGGACGTCCCTTTTCTTTCTTGGCTGCTTCGCCATTGCTCCATTCACCGCTACATCTCCTCGTTACGTTCTGCCTCTGTTTCACCTGTTAACTCTGCTTTTTGTCGCTTCTTGAGGTACGTTCAGTTGTCTCTTTCTCCTGATGCTGTTTGCTTCCATTGTATTGATCGGAGATCCTTAGTAATTTTTTAAAATTTGGTTAATGTTTATGTTCTAGATTTTGTTCTATTTGTTATTGGCTTTGTTTTTGTGGCTTCCATTTGATTTTTTTTTTGGGTTCTTGGTAATTGTTGTAATGTTTGATTTAAGCTCCTTTTTATTGCCCATTGCTTACTCGATATTTGGCCAAATGAAAATGAAGCTTGTGTTTAAAAAAATTCCCATGTTATATGTGATAATATATTATTTATGCCTTTCCAGGAATGACATTTGATTTGCTATCATGAGTCTGCTACCTTGTTATCATTCGTGAAGATAAGACATCAGTTTCCCACTTTCATATCCCACAATAAATTGGAGTTGATGCATAGAACAATAGTTTTCATAGATCTGTAGAAATGAAACTTCTGATATTCAACGAATTCTATAGAACAATATAGTTAGCGTTTTTTATCCTTTGAAACTAACAAAATCTTGTCCACTCTGCCGAGCCAATTTAGAGCGTCTTCCAAGTGTTGCGCATGAAGATGAATGCCAGAAATTGTGGGCTACATAGGGGGTTGCATCGATCAATCAACTGAAGGGTGAATTCGACAGTTCCTCAAAAGCTGATTTTGCTTATTTCTTTGATAATAATTTTTTCATTTCTTGTATTAATAAAAAAAAATTGGTGTTAGATAAGTTTACCATGTTATATACTTATATTATGATAAGAACATTTCTAGAGAACATTTTAGATGTTGTATACCTGTCTGTGATGCCAGTGGGGCAGTTTTAGGTAACCTATGTGTATATGTTTGCTCGTAGTTTGATAAGTTTGCTTATAAAGATGATAATGCAGATGACTGCAAGAAACCAGTGACACTATTGTGGGTAGTAATGGAAATTCTAAAACCTTTTGGAAAGCTTTATGTCAACAATGTGTTCCTCTCCATTGCTAGTTCTTTGAGTTGCAAATATAATTGAACTCAATATATAATATTTATCAAATTTTATCTTCTTATAGTTAGTTTGTTCAATTATTTACACACATTTCACTATGAAATTTTTTTGTGTTCTTTTCACCAATTCTTGGAAGATTAATACTCTTACATAGTAATAAATGTAATTGAATAGTATTAATTGTATATACTGTAATTAGCTAGTGATTAGAATAAATTAGCAGATGTTTGGCATAACTCTTGGGATTGTATTTGTTAGCATTAAAATGCATTGATTGTAATTCTACTATATAAAGGACCAAGGTTGAGATGATTTTTTCAAGCTATTGCTAACAATCTTTAGTTGGTATTAGAGCCTTCATATTGAGGAACTTTGCTTCTGCTTTAGTAGCTTCAAGCTCTTCTTTTTTCCTTTGCCTAGAATTGTTATATACCCAAATTTTGGCCAGAGATAGAAATGCAAACCCAAACCAAACTCAAACACCTTCAAAACTCCAAATTGTTATTGGATACCTATCAAATTCAAACCCAAACACTTCCAAGCTTCTAAAACAAAACTACTTGTCCACAAATACCATTTCCAAATCAAAACGTTCAAGAACAACTATTGTGCCCAATCTGGTTGGTTTGATGTTGTGATTTTTCAAAAACTACCACCGAAATTAGTGTTACCGGTGAATATTCGGTCATCCCTGATAGCGTGTGCTCTACTTCCTATAATGCGTGGCATCCACACGGCATTGTCCTAGGTGAGTGCGCGCTACACACACCGCCACAAGCTAATTGCCACTGTGACCCTAGTTTATCAATCCAAGCACCATATCTGCTTTTTTTGTCAATTCACAACCTTTAAAAAAAAATAGAATAGAACCCAGCCATTTCTTCACCTTTCTTAGCCAAAGACAAACAATATCCTTCCTTTCTGAACACCCTTTCTCTACCTTTCTTTCTACCTTTCTCAACCAATGGCTTCTTTTTCTCTTTTAGCCCCCATCATATCTACTTCTAAACTCAACAATTCTGATAATATTTTTTCCTTTGCAATATCTAGTACCCTCATAACTATTTTTGTAAAATTGAATGGCTCTAAGTATTCCTCATGGGGTGCGTCCATTTTATTATGATTCAAAGGGCAAGATTATTTCGAATACTTAATTGTAAAGGTTGAAGATATTCCTACTGATAAACAGAGTGAGTGGAATAAGATTGATGCATAATTATGTGCAATATTATGGTAGTTCATTGATACTAGTTTGCTGGCTATTGTTGGACCTTATGACACCTGGTACACCTTTTTGGAGGAAGGCAAGAATCTATACTTAAATGATATTTAATAACTGTATGTAGTTGTGATTATGTTGAAGAATTTGAAACAAGAATCAAATCTATTTTCTTATGTTAGCATTGTTAAAACGACAATAGCCTAATATAAGAGATTTTTGTCCATCATTGTTGATATTAAAAAACAAAAGATATAATAAGATAAGTTTCTTATGGTCTTTATTCTTGCCGGTTTAAATTCTAATCTTAATACCTTTCATTAAGAGACATTTGGCAATGTAGAGGTTTCTACAATGGAAGTGTTAATTAACCTTCTATTATGATTACCCACTTCAACCACTCCTATTAATACTGAAAACTCTACTTTGAGGAAACATATTGGTGATTATGGAAGGGGATGAGGTGGTGGTTGCAACAATCAAGGAGGATATAATGGTGATGGTCAGAATAATTGACCTCAATGTATTTATTGTCATAAGTTAGGACATATTTGAAATAGATGCTTTATTTTACATGGCCAATCTCGATTTACCAATTTTTTTCAATCTGGTTCTAGTGATATGGTTCAATCTGGTTTCAAATCAATTGATTAGTCCTCTCTCTTTTTTGATCCAGAATATCAAGAATTCTTGAAAGAATAATTTATTTAGTATAAGGCATCCAAATAGGAATAGGCACATTTTGCATCCATTGTAAATACGGGTAATTCTATTGTTTGCTTATATCATTCCGCAATTCGTGATTGCTGGATTCTTGACTTAGGAGCTTTTAATCATATATCTTGAAATTGATTTCTTTTTACCCATCTTGATTGCAATTCTAAATCTCTTTAATTACATTGGTTGATGGTTCTAAAATACTCGTTCATGATATTGGTCAAGTTAAACCTTTCTTTTCAGTGAAATTGCAATCTGTACTATTAGTCAACTTACCTGAATTCCCAATTGTTCTGTAACATTCCTTTTTGATACATGATTGAGGTATGGAGAAGATGATTGGTATTGAATGTAATAAATTGAATGTAAGTCAAGAGGACTTTATTACATTCAACCGACATCGTCAGTTACTTGTATTGTTGTAGACTCTCCAGAATTAATCCATTGTTGTTTGGGTCACCTAAGTCTTTTAGAACTATAGAAAATGGTTCCATGTCTTTCAAGATTGAAGTCTTTAGATTGAGGTAAACATGTTCGTAGTTCTTTCTCTAATAAAACTACTAGTGGAGCTTAGTCTTTATTTTATTTAATTCATTTTGATGTATGGGGTTTTAGTCATGTTAGTACCATTTTAGGTTTTCGATATTTTGTAACCTTCATTAATGACTATTTTTAGAGTACTTGGTTATATTTGATGAAGGATTGTTTTAAATTATTTTTAATTTTTAAAAATTTTGAGATTTGTATCCCATTTGGAATAATTAAACAAGCATTTTGTAGTGATAATGCTTGTGAGTATTTTTCTGCATCTTTTGTTTCTTTCATGTCATCACAAGACATTATTCATTAATTAACATATCCTTACACTATAACAAAATAGAGTTGTTGAAAGAAAAAATTTAGTTGAAACTGCATGAACTTTGTTATTACATGCTAATGTTCCTTTTCATTTTTGGAATGATGCTATCTTAATAGCTTGTTATTTAATTAATTATATGTCTTTATCTATTTTGAAAAATATAATTCCTTATTCTTTGGCGTACTTAACTAAATCTTTATGTAGACTTTCTCCTTGTATTTTTGGATTCACTTATTTTGTTCATGATTTTGCTTCAAGAAGTGATAAATTATTAGCTCATTTTATAAAATGTATTTTTGCTGGCTATTCGAGATTACAAAAAGAGTATAGGTGTTATTCTCTAAGTTTGAATAAGTATTTCATATTTGTTGATGTTATTTTTTTTTTTTTTGAAACTTCTTACTTTTTTTCTTCTTCCAAAGAGTCTATTCCTATATGTGAGGTTTGAGCACTGTCAGTTTTTGATTTAGTTCCTTCAAGTCCACTACAAGATCAGCCTCTTATCACTTATTAATTACATCTTTGCCTAGATGAGTTTGAAATAACTGATGGTGATGATGATCCGCCTGTTGACTATATCCGATTTTGAGGAATCTTTTATCTCTGATCCACCTAACAATCTTCCCATTACCTTTCATAAAGATACTCGTTTTACTTGTAACCCTTATCCCATCTCTAATTTTATAAGTTATTATTGTTTATCTACACCCCATTCTACTTTTGTTTCTACCTTCTCCTTAGTTTTTATTCTTAGAATTGTACAGGAAGCTCTCTTTCTCCAAGGGTGGCGTGAAGCGATGCTTGTTGAAATGGTAGCATTAGAAATTAGTGGCACATGGGATTTGGTTCATTTATCTTTCAACAAATCTACTGTTGGATGTTATTGGGTATATATTGTCAAAGTTGGTCTTGATAGGAAAATAGATTGATTGAAAGTTAGATTAGTTGCCAAAGGCTACACTCAAATTTTTGGCCTAAATTATGGTTGCACTTTCTCTCCTATTAACAAAGTTGCATTAGTTTGTTTGTTTTTATCTTTTGTAACCATTAATCATTCGTCTCTACATCAATTAGATATCAAAAATGCCTTTTTACATGGGAATCTTAAAGAAGTATATATGGAGCAACCTTTGGGGTTTGTTGCTTAAGGGGAGATTGGTCTTGTTTGTGGATTGAAGAAATCTCTACATAGTCTTAAGCAGTCCTCACCAGCTTAGTTTGGGAGGTTTAGAAAAGTTATGCAAGATTTTGGCATGTGCCAAGATGAAGCGGATCATTCTATCTTTTATTATCATTTGTCTACCTCTTAGTCTATATATCTCACTGTTTATATTGATGATATAGTTATGACGGGAAGTGATTAAGTTGGTATTGATTGACTTAAGTAGCATATTTTCTGCCATTTTCAAATAAAAGACTTAGGAAAACTTTAGTATTTTCTTGGTATTGAAGTGGCCTAATCCTGTTGGGACATTTCTATCTCTCAACACAAATATGCTTGTGATGTTTTAGATGAGGCAGGATTGATAAATTCTAAACTTGTGGATACTCCTATGGATTCGAATATTGAACTATTACGTGATCAAGGTAAACCATTCTTAGATCCAGAAAGATATTGTAGGTTTATTGGAAAACTAAATTATCTCACAATTGCTCAACTAGATATTTCATTTGCACTGAGTGTGGTGAGTTAGTTCCTTAACTCACCATGTGATATTCATTAGGATGTAGTTGTTCAAATTCTTCGCTATATAAAAGGAAATCGAGGCAAGGGTTTGTTGTATGAGAATAAAGGGTACACTTAAATTGTTGGTTACTTAGATGCTGATGGGGTAGGTTCTTTGAATGATTGTCGCTTTACTTCAGGTTATTGTATTCTTTTTGGAAAAAATCTTATTTTTTAGAAAAGTAAGAAGTAAAATGTAGTGGTAAGATCAAGTCTAGAAGCAGAGTATCAAGTTGTGGGGCATTGGCTACTTGTGAACTCATATAGTTAAAACAATTGTTACAGGAGCTAAAACTTCATGTGCTTGGTCCTATGGAGCTTGTATGTGACAATTAGGCAGTCCTGTATATTGTCTAGTCTTGTCTTTCATGAAAGAATCAAATATATTGGAATTGACTACCACTTCATAAAAGAGAAAGTTGTTGCTAAGGAAATTATCACTATTTTTTTGAATATCAATGACCAATTGGCTGATATGCTTACAGTTTCCTTACGAGGTCCAAGAATAAGCTACATATGTGACAAGCTTGGTGCATATGATATATATGCGCTAGCTTGAGGGGGAGTGTAAAATAGTAATAAATGTAATTGAATAATATTAATTGTATATACTGTAATTAACTAGTGATTAGAATAAATTACTAGATGTTTAGGCATAACTCTTGGGATTGTATTTGTTAGCATTAAAATGTATTGATCGTAATTCTACTATATAAAGGACCAAGGCTGAGATGATTTTCTCAAGCCATTCCCAACAATCTTAAGTAATACTAACCTGGCTGTTGGGGTGGGGCTTTATTTGAAAATCTGGCTGCTGTTATCACTATTGTTATTATTATTATTGCTTTCTGATGTTCTGAACATATTTTACTACTCTTATAGGATCAAAATTAATTAATTATCAAATCTGAACGTAGGCAATATTGGGGAGAAGAGGGGGTTGCATTGATCAATCAAGTGAAGGGTGAACTTTACTAAATTATTTCTACAATCATTTGGCTGGTATTGAGAGCATGAAAATGGCTTCCGATGCAGTGGAGAAGCACTTGGCTGCGAAGTTCTTGGCGTCGTGTTTAATAGGAGGTGTGTTGGTTGGGGTGTCACTTCTTGGCTTATACTCCCATGGGTTATTACCACCACAGGGAAGTTGGAGGAGGAGAAGGAAGAAACCAATCCGTGTATACATGGATGGGTGTTTTGACATGATGCATTATGGCCATTGTAATGCCTTGCGTCAGGCTCGTGCCCTTGGTGATCAGTTAGTTGTTGGTGTTGTCAGTGATGCTGAAATTATTGCCAATAAAGGTCCCCCCGTGACTCCTCTTAGTGAAAGGTACAGTGCTGTTGTGACTCAACTTGTACATTTCCTTGCTGTTCCCTTTACAGTTGTGTGTGTGTGTGTGTGTTTATATTTAAATAAATTATAAAATTTTCTTATTGTCTGACTATTTATTTTGAAAGCAGTATTTGAGATGTTATGTTGTTTCTCCATCTGTTTCCCAACTAAAAATTGGGTTCAACCTTTTCTAGTTTGAGTTTGAAGCAATTCATTTTCAATTGTGGAAAATTTGCATACTTCATCCCCACTCCTCTGATGGTTGGTCTTCTTATTGTTGTAGATTAATCATGGTCAATGCGGTGAAGTGGGTAGATGAGGTTATTCCAGATGCGCCTTATGCCATAACTGAAGAATTCATGAAGAAGCTTTTTGATGAGTATAAGATAGATTACATAATTCATGGAGATGATCCCTGTGTTCTTCCAGATGGAACTGATGCTTATGCCCTTGCAAAAAAGGCTGGTCGATATAAGCAGATAAAGCGCACAGAAGGAGTCTCAAGCACAGATATTGTTGGTCAGGATTCTGCTTCCTTTATGTTCTGACATGATCCGATTTTAATAATTTTTCTATGGGATTGGGCTTTTATGGATTTGTGGTTTAGTGTGCATGATGAAGCAATCTTCAGAGAATTTATCGTGGTCTATGATTTAGGATGATGATGAAATCTTACATGATGTTTGATCAGATTCTTAAATGCTGGTTATCAAACTTAAAATATTGATATAGATTCAATAAATTATTGATAATGGATTAATTTAACCAAAGCACTCTGTTTCTAGGACCATGTTATCCTGGATGTTTTTATGAGCTAAATTATAAAACCTCTAGAACATTCCTGCACTTAACTCAGGCTACTTTGTGGTGAAGCTTATCTTTTGTGGATGGTAGAATCTAATGTTTTGGATAGAAGATTTTACGGTTATAGTGCAAACATCTCATCATAGCAACTGACTAAAATCATATAGCATTTTTCGGGTCTTATAACCTCTTAAGATTATACTGTGTTATGAACTGAGCTAATCTTGTACAACTAACCTAAATAATGTAACCTTTGGCAATTTTCTCACCCAACTAGTAGTGGTGATAATTTGGTTGGTCTTGTGGGTGTCAAATATAGTTTGGCTTATTGTTTCCTTTCTGTTATCGTCCAGTTGCATATATAGTCTCTAATTTTCACCATGACTTTTTACCTCTTGAATGTATGTTTCTTTGGCACCTGTTTCTTCTGAGTAATTGATTGCTCCACAATACATGTGGATATTTAACTATATGTGTATAAAATTTTTTGTATGATGATTTCATGCTCAGGTCGTATGCTTCTTTGTGTAAGAGAAAGGTCTGTCAGCGACAATCATAATCACTCTTCTTTACAAAGACAGTTCAGTCATGGTCATAACCAGAAGTTTGAGGATGGCGGATCTGCTGGTGTAACTCGTATATCTCATTTTTTGCCAACATCTCGCAGAATTGTTCAGTTTTCGAATGGGAAGGTATATCTCAGTTCATTTGAATATTTTATTGCATAAAAGCTTGCATTGCTTCCTAAAATTGATATAGTTGCTGAATGGTAAAGTAGGCATCATAGCTAGGATTCCTTTTGGCATGCTTTTTTGGGATCATCATCTAGCTCATTCTTGCTGTTCAATGTAGTTATTGCTTTATTCTCTTGGTTTTTGCATTGTTACTCACGTGGAATTTCTGTGACTCAGATCTCCATTTTTAATGATGTGGAAGCTTTTGATGTATTACTTTAGATATCCGATGGGGCTTGTGATAGTTTTGGTTCATCTCATATTAGTATTTGCTTTTTTCACCAACAGACCACATTTCCACTTAATTTGTGTGTGGAAGGTTAAGTTTCCCTGTGAAGTTCAATCCATTGTTTGGTTTGTAGCATTCAATTGAATTAATTCCAAATTTCCAATAAATTTAAGATTAGGTAGTCCTCTGGAATGGTATTGAAGCCTTTGTGTCCCAGTGCTCCAATTAATCTTTGTTGTCTTTGAGTATAGTTAAACTTTAAAACCAACCTATCATTGAGTAATGATCGCAAGGTATGGGTGAGCTTCAGTTTGTGCACGACACATTTTGAGCAATAAGGGAATTTTTGTGACAACTTTTGCTGTGATAAGCACTATTCTTGGGTTTTCATCTTGACTTAGAACTTACAGGTAGGTTGAGTTGTTGCTTGATAAGAAATGAGAGGATCAATTTCCTGCCATTTGTCACAGTTGTAGTTGAACCTTAGACAGTTGTTTTATATTCTTCCCTGTGCTTAAGCTGATAGATTCTTTTTTCCCCTTTGCAAAGAAATGGTCTTACTCCACCGCTCACCCTGCCCTGCCCTCTCCCCCCCACCCCCCAAAAAGAAAAAATCCCTTTTTGAACTTGAATTTTGCTCAGCTATTGATTCGTAATTTCTTTTAGATCACTTTGTAACTTATTCTTCTTGTGATTGTTGTTCCAGGGACCAGGGCCTCATTCTCGCATAGTATATATAGATGGTGCATTTGACCTTTTTCATGCAGGACATGTGGAGGTATAATTTACATATATGTTATACTTAAATTTTTATCTATTAATGTATTCTTTTAATGGATTGCTTCATTTTTTGGTTATAAATTGAAGCATCATATACTGCCCCCCAATTTTTTAGTTGTTGTTGTCATTTTGTACTATGGGAAGATTTTTTTTTTTTGCATGCATGTGTGATTGGACCTCGTAAGGAAAGGGAATCCTATTTTACATAGATGGGAAACAATGATTGTTGTTTTTATATTTCTGAATCTTTTGGTATCCTCTTGAATGAATTTTGTTATTTAATGAAATTATCATTTATAGAAGTCTATATTTACATGTTTAACGGCAAGCAGCAAATTTTTATACTTAGGAATGCCAATGATTTTGTACAGGATGAATGTCAATCTCTGGTGCTTATTTTGTTCATGTCATATCTTAAATCTTTAAATTTCTGATCTTGAATTTCTTTATGTCCATACAATCCTCTGTTTGTGATCTGCTTTTGCTTCACTATGATAGCTCTGAACATTACAAATTTCAGCATTGCAGTTTGCTGCAAGAACCCGAAGGTTCTTGCCTTCACTTTCTTTGAAGTCTCAATTTCCTTCTGCCATTTTGTACGTTATTTTTGTGTTAAAATTGTCTCATTTTTTTACCTTAACAATCCTTTTGTTATAAATTGGTTGCCATTTATCATTTCTGTAATTTTTAATGCTTGGGAAGAAGGAGATAGCTACTGTCTTGTGAATGCCTTTTATATGGAAGTATGGCATATATTTTTTTTTGGGGGGTGTAAGGGCTACAACTTATTGCCTCATGCTTTGTGGGGGCACTCTTTTTGGGCATTTATGATGGGGCTTTGAGGGCTATTCTTTTATGAACCCTAAAAGATATTTGGTTTATGTTTTGTCTGCTTTACTTTTTCTCCTTTTCCAATGTAGATAGTTATCTTTTTAACCTTTTGTGTATCTCTTCCTCCATTAATAATAATTCTTTCAATAAAATATATTAAAAACTTTATTTGTGCTATTTCTTTCTTTATCAGTTTCACCTAATGACTGTTGGATTTGTGGACGAACTCTGTTCCACCAGACCTTAAAAGCCAAATTTCTGTCTTTTGCTTGTCTTAATTTCTTATACACTCTACAAACTCTTTACATGGTCGAAGCAATAATTGTAGATCTGATATGTTCTTTTGAATTTTAATTTTTGACTATATAACTTTCCATTTTCTTTGATCGATTAATGGAACCTGCAGCCTGTTGTCAATAAACTAGCAATTATAATACATCATGTTGGTTTCTTGTTTGTACCTCTAACTTTGTACCTTCTTTATTATAGAAATAATTATTTTATATTTTTTAGGCTGTATATAGTTTTTTTCATGAGACTTATAATCTAATCGTTCATTGTTTTGAATTTTAAATGCCTTTTTCCACATGTTCGTTGTTTTCTTTGCTTGTAATGTATGTCAAGTATCAATTGATCCCGAAAGTTTAAGCTGTTAAGAAAAGGGCTAGAAGGGTTTTTACTATATTTCTTGCAAAAAAATGGATTACAGATTTTGTCTTGTGGAATGTGGATTTGGTATCAATTTTTGCCCCGTAGGGTAAGGTGTGAGGCAAATTTTTGCTCCAGAGCAATTATGTGGGGCAAGGCAATAATGTTTTGCCTTGCCCCATAGTGCTTTGAAATAATTATTTATTTGTTTATTTTTTATATTGTATTTGAAAATATATATTATTATGAACCCATTATAGTAATTTTATAATTAAAAAAATACTTATCTTAATTATTTCATTTAAATTTAAGATTAATTGGACAAATTATATGTGATTTTAGATCAATGTTATTAAATTATTTTAAATATTAAATATTAATTATATTTATATTTAAAATTTATAGATTTTAATCTTTTTTTCAATTTTTTAAATTTTTTTTCGGATTTTTCCGCAGATCACAGATGCCACGTGGATCACAGGGATAGGGCATAGCATAAACTCATCTTGTTTTGTGCTAGAATTTGGCTTCAGTAAGAGAGTGATGGTGATAGAGTTGAACCTTTGATGTTTAGGGTGCAAAAGCTCTTACACCCGATGATTTAAAAATTGAATTGGATAATGAACTAGAAAAGCCATTGGTGTCACAGTTTGATTGGTTCAATTCAATTGAACTAATAGTCAAGCTAGATGATGTCATAAATAAAAATGGAAAAGTTTATATAAAATTTTAACCATAAATTAAATTAAATTGTTATTGAAAACAAAAGGACAGTGTAAATCACAGAATTTTTTTTTCACCTGGCTGATTTTTAAAAACTGAAACTAGTTTTACTGGTTCAATCTGGTTTTGTTCTGATGAAAATGGTTTGACCTTAGAAATGGCTCTTTGGTCTAACTAGGGCAACTGAGCACCCTGGTAATTGGTCTGATCCAATTTTCACAACACTGCACAAACTATGCCAAGTTCCAATTGATTCCGAAAGTTTAAATTGTTAATAGAAGGGTAAGTAATGGATATGTTAGATCTCATCCAATATATTAATAACATTGGTGTATTCTTATAGCTTGAGCTCTAAGGGGTCATCTGTGCACTAATTATTTGTCACTTTTCTCGTCTCTTTTCAGTTGCTTATAGAATATTTTTACTTTCCAATATTTTAGTACTATCTTTTCCAATTTTTGAGAAATAACACTAATATCATAGTACTTTTTTTTTTAATCTTTTGTCTTGTTTGAGAGAATATTTCTATTGTCATGTTCAATTGGTCTTCTTGCACATCCCAAGAAAGATGATGAGTTATAATATATCATGGATTTTCAGTTGTCATGCCTCCAAATGATGATTAACAATATTCTTGTGCAAGGCCCACCACTATATGTAGTTGGAAGATAAGGGTAAAAGATTTGAAACCCCTTGGTTTGTATCTAATAATTGGTGCTGATTGTTTGTAACATATTGGAAGCTTATAGTTTTTTATCCTATTTTGATCTTTTTTTTTATCCTTGTACATATTGGACTTCAATATACAAACTTCTAGTGAACAAGGGTGGCATTTTAAATATATTTTTTAATAAAGTTTGTACCGAAGGAAAAATAAATGTTTTCCCCTTTTTATACAGATCTTGAGGGTTGCTCGTGAGCTTGGTGATTTTCTTCTTGTTGGAATACACACCGATCAAACTGTTAGGTTGTTGACCTTTCATTCTCACTCTCTCCTTTTCAATTTTCCATTGTGAATTATCTTTAATATAAAGGTAATCATCATTTTGCATTACTCTAAGTATGGCTGATATATAAGGGAGAAAGTCTTAAAGGTTAAAAAAAAAAAATGCTAGAACAATCTCCGTAGAATTCATGAGGTTTGGTCAATTTAGGTGTCATTGAGCTGTGATTGCAGATGCTGAACCTTGCAATTGAAATTCCTAAAAAATGGGGTATGAGTATGTAATTAAGTTATCTTCTTGCCTATGTATCTCTTTTCTCTTACAATAAAATTTTCTTATATTATAGGACTTATTGATTGCTATGCACACAGCATAATAGATTTGATTTCATTGTTCCTTTTTTTTTTAAAATAATTTGATATATATATTAGTTGCTGGCCTGGGATTGTTGTCAAAGTAAGACTTTTTTTTTTGGGCATTGGTGTTGACTTTTTGGGCGTACCTTCAGGGGATAAGTTCTTGCTTTACTTCTATTTGGACAGCTGCAAAGGTTCTTTTCTTTTCTTTGGAGAGATGGAGGGGGGAAGGGTTACGGGTAGCTCTTTTGTTCCTTATTAAAATTTCTATACAAGAGGATTGTGAATTTTTACAGAAAATTCAGAGCAATTTCTAAGGTTCAGGGGTGAGTAAAGGGGAGGGTTCTCTGATGGTGTCTTGCAGTTATTTGGTCCATTTGGTTGGGAAAAATGCTAGAGTTTTCAATGAGAAGTTTCTTGTACTGCCTCTCATATGGAATGAAGTGGTACATTTGACTTCCCTATGGTGCTGGTTTATGGTATTTTTGAGAGAGTTTTCATTGGGTTCCTGTCATGTATTTTCTGTATTTTTGGTATTTCTTTTGAGGACACCTCCTCTGATTGCATAACTCTGTTGTCTTCCTATTTTTTTTTTTTACTTTCCTCTCCCAAATATATATATATATTATTATAGAAAAGGATTCCAGTGGCTGTGGCAGAGACCATTGAGTGAATCATGAGACTGTGTGATCTGGCACTACTATGACTAGAAGTGATGATTTGGTGAGTTGGGAGATTTGTTTAAGTCCAAGAAAGCATGTTGTCTAGGTTTAGGGAACTTGTGTCCAAGAACATTGATCCTGTGGTTAATTGGTTGTGGCATTTTCCTTTGGAAACTGATTTCCTTTGGCACTCAGTGATCAAGAACTAGTATGTTTGTCAAAAAAATAGATGTGATGCTTATGTTGGGGTCAATGTGGATCATACAAGTCTTTGGAAATTTATAATAGGTGTGACAGCCAAATATGGCCTCTTCTCTCTTTATATGTGCGTGATGTGTTATTGGAGCTTAAGAATAAAAACATTTTTGTTTCCAGTTTTCCACATTGTGATGTAGCTTGGCAATTACAGAGCAAGGTTTTTTCTTTGACATTTCCTATGTCTGCCCAGCTAATTTGGAATACTTTCTATCAACTCATTTCCATAATTTCCATAATTTTGTGTGAACTAAGGAAAAGAGGGCTCTTTTGGACTGTGCTTGTTGGCTGTATTTTGGTGCATCTGCTTTGCAAATGATATCATCTTTTGTTGGACAAGAATTTGTTTGTAGCAATGTGGCTTACAACCAATGATTTCTTTCAAGGGTTGCAGTTCTATGTTTGTGCCAATATTGTGTCTTGCTTTGGTTTTTCATATTTTTTATTTTATTTTATTTTATTTTTAATTTGTAGAGATTTAACCTTTGTCCAGTTGGGAAATCTAATCATCTAAATTTGCTCTTCTTTTCCTCTTATGGGAATCTCTCTGCCCCCCCTTCCCCCTTTTTCTGAAAAAACAGTTATGAAAGCATCTATAATTGAACTTTTAGTTCAAAGTCATAAATTGGTATCTAATATCTATTATAACTTGAGTGGCTACTCATCCTCTTGCTGCGTCGTAGTGTTTGACAATTTTGATATATTTGTCTTGTAATGCATAATGGCTATATACCGCAACTAGGAGGAGCATATTTTATCCTATGACTTGAGCTGCAGCTTTTTTCAGTATGTTTGTGTTGCTTATAATATTTTGGCATCTGACCATTTTTGATAAATTCCTATTTTATTTCACAATGACTGTTCAGTGTAACAAGAGGTGCTCATCGTCCTATCATGAATCTTCATGAAAGAAGTCTTAGTGTCTTAGCATGTCGCTATGTGGATGAGGTTATCATAGGTGCTCCACAGGAGGTGTCCAAGGATATGGTTAGTCCTTATGATTTATATCCAATTTTTCTTCACATTCTATGATGTTGTTCTCTGTTTTCAACAGCTATGAAATATTTCAAGTGATTTATCTTTTTAAATTGTGCTGTGATGCAAATATTTTAACTGACCAATGGGCAATAACTTTAATGCTTTCATTTTTTTTTTGGGTTAAATTCTTTTGAATGCAGATTACTACCTTTAACATCTCATTGGTTGTTCATGGGACTATTGCAGAATATACTGATTTTGATAAGGTAGATGGTGTAACTTCTGGTTATTATAACGCATATACAATTATTCATTCCTAATATTTGACAGGTGCTTCTATTTTGGTAGCTACAGACCGGAAAATTTCCTTTTTCATGAATGGTTATTAACACGTTTTATTTCAGGAAGAAAGCAATCCATATGCTGTTCCCATTAGCATGGGCATCTTTAAAGTCCTAGAAAGTCCTCTAGATGTCACAACTACCACAATCATTAAAAGGATTGTATCAAATCACAAGGCGTATCAAGTATGTTTATTCTTATTTTTACCTTCGAATAGTTTTTCTTAAATTTACGATCTGTTTGTTTTGATGAAAAAGATCTTTATAAGAATAATCTCATTTATTTGTGTTCATAGTTATTAAATAACAGAAAATGCTCTAACTTAAGTGTGGGGTTTGCGGTGGAAAACATTGTGTATTTAAAAGATGAGAAAGTTGTTTTTCCCTATTACTGCTATGCTGTGATGCTTGGATTCAGCATCTTCCCCTGCCATACCAGTGTCACACTCCATGATGCTGGTACGGACATGGGATATGCATCTGACTTGGCTGGAAATTGTTGGAAATGGCTGGGAAGATGAAGCAGCAAATGGGGAAAAGAAAAAATAGAAAAATGAAGATGAGAGAGAAGAGCTTAATGTTTATGACTGTAGAGAGCAATTCATCATTCAGAATCTGATGGCGATCCATAATGAGAATTTCTGCTAGTATTCATATGGATGAGTTGCATTCACTCAATCATTTCTGCAAATCTGGTGGCAATAGCGTGAGCAATACAGAGATAAAAAGGAACAGAAGGGAGATGAAAGAGATATTTATTAAAAAGAGGATTTGGAGGAGAGGAGCAAGGTGATCGGAGAACTTAGAGGGTTTTTCTTTTGTTAAAACAGAAAGTCAAAAGGAAATTTATTAGAAGTTGGGAAGATAAAAGATATTTATTAGAAATTGGGAAGATAAATTTGAAAGTGGATAGAAGAAGTTGGTTGATAGATAAGTTTCAATAAAGATATTTAACATTTTATTCGTTATTTACTAATTTTTTTAATAATATATATTGATATTTTATTTTATACAATATCGTTTGATATATAATGGCTGATTAAAAAAAATAATGCATAATAGTGGGAAGAAAGAAATTCCTGTTCAAAATATAGGATGTTTTCCACTACACATTTTAATTTCTAATATCTTGGTAAACACAAGGTTTTCCTATGAAACGAGCTTTGGTCTTTCAAGGTTTTCTTTCTTTTGATGATGGCCCATCCTTATTACATGTAATTTTTTTTTCCTTCTCTTAATAATAATGTGTTTTCTATAAAAGGTCAATGTTCTTGGTGATCGTTGTTGGACAATGGGGCTAACTATTTTCTTAATTCAAAGTTGTTAAAATCTTACGTGTTTTGCAGAAACGTAATGACAAGAAGGGTGCAAGCGAGAAGCGATATTATGAGGGCAAGACTTTCGTTTCTGGAGACTGAATCTTTTGTGGCTTATATGTGAGCTATTCAAGATTCTCTGGCTGTTGTGTTTTCATTTTAGCCGATATTTAGGATGTTAGTTTAACTACACAGATGAAGCCAATAAAGGTTATATACAGCAGGTCATTATCTGATCTCGAGATTACAGTATAGCTTGTCAGTTAATTTCATGGAAGAGTTACTGCTGTATGACAATTTGATGAGGGTTCTTGCAAATCATGTTGTCTTGGTCCACTGTATTTTCCAGGAAAACTATAGTTGATGAAAGTTAGCAAAATATTTGGTTATTTTGTGGCAAATATAATTGTTAAAGCATATTTTGTTACAAATACATTGTTGTTATAGATTATTTAAATGAAATAATGTTAAACTCCTGTTGCATTTCATGTATTTTCAATGAGGTCACTGTAGCGGCAACAAATCAAATCGAACGAATTGTGAGGAACTTTCAGGGGTAGAGGGTTTTTAGTAAATTTTGCAACCAATCCATATGATTGTCGTTTGGATTGGATTGGTTTTGTCAGTTTGCTATTTTTGAGAAATCAAACCAACCCAAAGCAAACAGGTGTAGTTTGTGTTGGCTCGGTTGATTGAGTAGTTTTTTTATTTTTTGACATATTATAACATATGGAATTTTAAATTTAAACCAAATAAATGATAAAGAGTTCAAATGTGTTTATAATAACGCAAGGAATCATCATAATTCACATAACTACCCCATAAATCTATGTTCCATGATGTGTTGAACATCATTAATTCTAATAAAACTCGCGGCAAAGAATCAAGGCTCATAAGTGAAAGACTATCTTATACTTTTATAATTTGTAATAAAAAAATAATATATAAAAATATAATAATGAAATTGTAATTAAAAAAATAATATATAAAAGTATAATAATGAAAGAAAATAATTTATTTAAAAGGAAGTTATTTTTCATCAAATTTTTATTTTTACATTTGATATTAAATTTTTAAGTAAATTTTTATTAGTTTGATATTTTATAATTATATTCTTATGAAAAATATACTTTTTATTATAAGTTTTATTTGATAATTAGTTGATTCAATTAATTGTTAGTTAATAATTGATTATATTAATTAATTTGATTAATTGATAATATTAATTGTTTGAGTAAAAATATTTGATAAAATTAAATGTTTCCTATTAACTATTTATATATAAAATGACATATAAGGACATGCATATATTTTATAATTTATTTAAGTATTTTTTATTTTAATAATATTTTAAATTTATCATATGATTTATATTTAAGAAATATAATAATTCACATTTAAAAAATATAATAATTTATTTTTAAGTAATTTTTTGAATCATACTTATTTAAAAATATGATAAATTTAAAATATAATTAAAAATTTATTATATTTCTTAAATTATTATATTTTTAATAAATAAATTATTATATTTCTTAAAAATAAATTATTATATTTTATAAATATTTTATATAAATTAATAATTATTATTTAATAAATTTATTTAATTTTTTTAGTAAGGATATAAATGAAAATAAATATATTATTTAAGAATAATTTTATATTTTTGCGAGTCATTATCAATAAGTTAATTTAAAATATTGGATTCATTAACCTTTTCAAATTAGTTGATTGACCTTTGCTAAATAGTTAAATTAACTGATTGACTCGATCAAACAGTTAAACATTAATAAATCAGTTAGAAACTTATCAAATTTTTTTTTACCAAATACTCTCATAGTATAATATATTCAATATTAAATGTAGAGAGTTCAATAAAAATGATTTTGCTCTATTACTATGATTTTTATATATCAATTTTTGAATCACAATACAGAGAACTAATATATGTCTTTTTCATTTTAATATATACAATGAGATTTTTTTTATAGAATTTTTTTTAATAAAATGAATAAGGTATAAACAATTCTTCAAAATAACGCTTGAGAACTACTTGTGAAAAGATCCGGTGCTTAAATCACAATAGTGAAAAACAATGCAATTGTATGCACATTTGAATACAATGATGATAAATTTAACATTTTGATCATGACAATAATGCAATTCAACAAGTACAAGTGCAAGACTTGCCAAGACGAGCAAATTAAGGGAGACAAAATGCTCTTCTAAGGGTCCCAGTTTACTTTTCTTGTCCAAAGTAACGTGGTGCATTATTTCCATGTGTTTGAAATAAGAGAGATATGCTTTGAAAAAAATGTAAATTGCTCTCTTTGAAGTAATTACTTTTAACACCCACAATCATTAATTTTTTGCAATTACTTTTCTAATTCAAAACACCAAAAGGAATCTAAGTATTAATTATATCAATACGAAGATGAAAATACAGGGATTGGGGCTATGAACTTTCGTTCTAACGTTGGATAAGAAAACCTTATCAAAATAACTAAAATATCCTCTAAATAGGGAAAAAATATACAACTTTAGATTGCTCTCAAATTTGAGATATATGACCTCTACACTATGCTTTTATTTTATTTTATTTTCACAAAGTTTCACGTTAAACTAAATACATTTATCCTCTCAAATCATTTACAGTATATTTGTTGGATACAATTTGAGGGATTGATTGCAAAAATTAACAAGGGTAAAATACAACTAAAGGTGATAATTTGTATTTTTTTCCCTATTTCCTCATGTTATCTTTTCATAGATTAGGGCAATTGGGCTAAATTTGGTTTGTTTAGGTGGATGATTGTCCATCAATCAAACCCATGCACAACGGGTTGAAGATTTTTATATCCAAACTAATCCACTCATCCAATTCTAGCGATAAAAATGCCTTGGATTGGATTACGGATTACCTATGCCCTACTTACTTCCCTAACTCAAATTATATAAATAGAAATAAAAATAATTGTAATGACTTAATTTAACAATTTTGAATTTACAGGAACTAACTAGAAATTAAATGAAGTTATGAGGAGTAATAAAATAATTTAACCTTTTTTCCCATAAGTTATCACTTATTGCAAATTTGACAAAATTTCAATTAGTTTTACTTATTTTAAAGTTTGCCAATTATGCAAGGAGTAATGCTACAATTTTATTGACCATAACATCAATGTTTTAAAATTTGGACTCATTCTGCTAGCTCAATTAATGGTACAAAAAGTTAAAGAATAAAAGGGATTAGATTAAAACTTGAACTTAAAATGTTCAAAAATTCAATAAGATCAAGAGGTATATTATAAAGAAGGTAAAAAAAAAAAAAGCAAAAATTCTCTCTACTAAGGAACATAGCATATTACTTCTAAGTAAGAAAAAACTTAATGGAGCTCATATTCTAGCTTCAATAGCAAGCAAGGAAGAGTCCTTAGGTGTGAAGTAGCAAAGGCAAGAAGTTATAATGATCATTTTGGAATTGTCATAGGAGTTTATAAGAGAGTCTTCTTTGATGAAAAAATGAAGTGAAAATGAGAGAAAGTTAAATGAACTAAGTGAAAGTGAAGTTTTTTTTTTTTGTCTCCTACAAAGTCTTTAGAGTTGAATTTATGAGCCTCGAAATCTTACTTGGATTGGTAAGGTTTTTGGTAAGAAGGTGAATCATGGAGTTTAAAACTAGAGCTTTGTGGTAGCTAGATGATAATTTGTTAGTTCTGAAAGTGGGAAATGATTTCTACATGTTAAAATTTGATTTATTATCAATTATGCCAAGGTTTAGTGGAGGCCCCTAGTTTATTCTTGGTCATTTTTTTGCCTTTAGGAAATAAGAGCTGTTCTTTAAACTTTCCATTATGACTCACTATTCAATTGTTATTTGGATTAGTTTCCTAAAGTTACTTATAAAATTTTATAATCCTTATATTCTCCCTTATTTAGCTAGGAAAATAAGGTCAATGCTTAAAATTAATGCTCATACTTTCTTAGGGGGTAAAGGCAAATATGCTAGGGTTTATGTACTATTTGATCTCAATTATCCTTTAATTTGTTTAATTGACATTGGTAGTTTGAAATAACTAATGTTTATAAAGAGCTAAATAAGACCTATTCTATGTGTGGTAGAGTAGGATATCAAAAGTTGAACTACTCATATGCTAATAGTGGTGGCATTGGACAAGAAGCTATTATAATAGATTAAGATAATTTATCCACTAAGGAGATAACAATCATTACTTCAGGTGTTAAAGGATCCAAGAAGAATGTGATAAAGAAGGACCAATATGGTCCATGGATTTTGGTTGAGACAAGACAAAATAAAGTCTTTAAGAAGGGTATAATGGAGTCTTCTAAGAGGTTTATTGGGCTTGATAAGCAAACTGGTATTAGATAACCCTTTATTAAAATTTTGAATGAAGTTAAATGTGGACCTGAACGTACCCAAATTGAACATTTATGTGGGGGAACGTATTCTTAGAGGAAAAGTCCTAATAAGTTCCCATTATTAGCTTAATTAACTATTAAGGATGTGGGCTCCAAACCAAACTAGCCCTAAGTAGCTCATGATGATGTTGGGGACACTTCTTCAGCCTTGTTAGCATTGGCAACTAATTCAATGGACAACTCATCCTTTAAGAGTTTAGAGATATAAGAGGACAAATCACAAGAGTTCACGATAGTGTGGGGAATTCTTTAGAAAAACAAGTTTTGAGAGGTTAGCAAGAACAATTTAGAGTGGATATCGATTGTTCTAACTCATATGCTGGGAAGCCATGATCCTGTTTAGGCATCGACATGGAAGAATTTAAGACTATTCAAGCACCAACTAAAGGAATTTGATTTAAATCCCTTAAAAGAAGTAGTGGAAGTAACTTTGATCCTACCAACAATTGCTCATATAGATAAAAACCCTAATTGGAGTTATCTAGACACCGAACTAAACCTATCGATTGTTAAATCCTCCTTAGAATTTTAGCATTTTAAAAATTTATATTATAAATAGAATAATTAATAAATTTTAGTAATGAAATTTTAAAATAAAAATTTTATGTGGAGTAAATAAATTCTAATAAGGAAAGTGTGAATGGGATATTAGGGAAAAGAGAATTAATTAATTGAATAAGTTTTGAATAAAATTTTTAGGTAAATGGTAATAAGTTGTTTGAGTAGGCTTAAAGTGAGGAATATGAAATATTCAGTTAATGAAAAGTGTATCAAACAAAAGAGTTAAAGGTTATAAGTGTTTAGAGGTGAGCATATAAGTATGAAGGAGATTTAAGGTGAATTTTTGAAAATGCCCATGCTTTTAATTAGCCTAAACATTAGTTAGTATTCCCATTTCTTCTTATTTCTCAATCTTAATTCCACTCATTTAACTCTCTCCTTCACCTTTTTCTTCTCCTTCATAAATTTTGTTCAATTAAGCAATTAGGAAGCACTTTTTCATTGAGTCCTTCATATAAACTGTTGGTGTATGCCCTGAGAGCCAATCATAGGATGATTGTATAAGCATACATTGTATTATATTTTCATTATTTATATGAGGCACTTTCAGATTATTATTTCTCTGCGTTAAATAAATAGATATAGTAATTTGTCCTTAGAGTAATCATTTCTTAAATAATACTCTTAAATGTCCCTAGTCAAGTATCATTGTAAAAGGGATAACAATGATGCATAGAGACTAGTATGTTGGTTGATTGATATGAGATATTAAGTCAACACATAGGTACATGTTAGAGAACAATTGTACTGGATTAACCCGCCATGAGATTGCTACATGGATCATCTTATAAGTGTCATAAGCAACTCTCATAGTGACAGTGATGCATATGGTCTTTTAACTTGAAGTCACCATGATTTCCAACATAGATAATTATATGCTTTAACATTGTCTAACGTTAACTTTAACGGGTTGACTTGAAGACAGTGATTGGGTATACTACTAATTATGTAGAGGAATATGAGTGATGTAGATGAGTTTTTATCCTTCCTTCTAAAGGAGTGATATCTATGGGCCCATTGATTGAGTTTGACTATGAAATGCATGGCCATGCTCAAATGAGTCAACATGTGATGTTGATCTCATTTGCTTCTTTTTAGTTAACTCATGAATCAAGAAACACAGAGATCGAATTATAAAAGGGACGACACTTTCCATGCCTTGAGTTCGATCTAAATATCTAGGATAAAAGGGGACTTGATTGCGTAGTCACTGAAAGGTTATGTCAGATCACTGACATTCTCATTACTTAGGTAGCAATGATGCATTGCTAGATGTCGCTTATTGTTTATGATTCTAAAATATGGTTTTAGGATCATTGCCAACGTGATGGGAACCTATTGGGTCACACACAAAGAACGAATCAAAATTGGAATTGGAGTAACATAATTAGAAATTCTAGTTAGACTATAATTTCTAATTAATGAAAGGACCAATTAGATTGGGCCCTTTTGTTAATGTTATATTGCTTAGGGGCCAATTATTAATTAAGTCATAATATTGGACCTAATTAATAATCAGCCCATAACACTCACCTCTCATTAGGGTTTTAATGGGTGTCTATATATATATAAGATGTTATTCACGCTCAGATGAATCAACAGATTATCTGGGAGGCATTTTGAGAGAAAAGAAAATAGGAGACCCTAAACACCCTAATTTGCTAGCACAAACTTGAGAGGAGAGAAATTCCATCCAACCTATCATTTGGCTGGAGATTTTGAGATCGTTATGTGTGGATACCATAGAGGTGCAGCCACATTAAACGCTGTACTGGTGATCTGATCTTCTAGTTTCTATTTCGGTTCGTGATTTGGAGAGCAGATTGGATTGGAAAATGGACAGAAGCAGATCGGATTTGCTGTGTAGCGGACAGAAGATTTTTGCTGAAAGGTATAAACCCTAATCCCTAATCTATGGCATCCTAAATTCGCATGGATCCTTGGTGGAAATCGTGCAAAATTTTTATTCCACTGTGTATGTATGATGCGCGATTTCCAGCATAAAGAAGGTAAGATCTCTATAATAACTAAATTCTCTATTATTTTTCTTAAGATTTGAAAAGATTTAGGTGTTCAACCTAAAAAGGAGAAACTATAAACCCTAATATGGAATCTTTAGGATTCTGGTTAATTAGATTTAAAAGATAACAAATCTAACTTTTCAAATTCTCCTTGATATGAAATGAGGGAACATTCTAGCTTTATTTAAAAGATTAAGTTGATTTTATGTGGTTTGAATTAAGGTCTGTGGTTTATATGTGGGTGCATAAGGATTGAAATGTTTTATGATATTTAATTCTATTTTAATGTTGGAAATGTCATAAATAAGGAGTGTTTGATGTGAATTTATGATTTCATAAGGATTAGTATAGTAATAAATGTTTTTTAGTGGTGCTAATGGTGGATGAATAGTATCTTTGAGCTAAATTTTTTTAGAAAACTTGAAGTAGTCAACTATATAGTAACTATTACTTACGAATCAGCTTTCTAAAAAAGTTATAGTTGATTGCATAGTTAAATATGCCTTATGAAATTGTCCTCATAAGGTTTATAATCAACTATGGTTAGAGGACTTGCCCTCTAAAAGGCCATAGTTGAATAGATAGTTAACTACCCAAGAAGACCTCACTCTTCAAAGGTATATAATTGACTATGACTCATATGCTAAGGGCTTATATTCAACTACTTGGCATCCATATTTAGTTTAAGACCCTTTCTAGTTGACTATGCACCTTTCATGTGGTTACCTAGCTAACTACACAATCGACTACTCCTTGTAAAGTTCAAAGGAATATGATATAAAAAGGGACTTGAATGCCAATTGTTATATGCTAAGGTTGTTATTAGTTTATGTGATGTGTGAAAATGAAAATGTAATGTGTGGCCATGTAAAGTTGCACGTAATGATTATGAATTAAAATATGTGATCTTGATGAGAAAGAATTTCTTAAAACATGAGAAAAGTGATTGGGGTGATATGATATTTGAACATTAGATTTGATAACCATTTATAAAGGGATAAGATAGACTTTAAAGGCACAAAGATGGGCTTGTGAGGGAAAAAATTGATTAGGAGTCACAAGGATATTTTTAATTTCCTTATTTTACTATTATGTCATGGTATGATAGATTGACTGGGAGTCATAAGGAGATTTACTTACTTTCCTTATTTTATTATCATATGATGGTATGATGACAAGGATGAATGTTTATATTTGAGTGATGACATTGATGAGTAGGAATGATTATAAATGGATATACTAATATCAATGGAAATTGAATTTTGATATGTGTGATATTAAGTGTTTAGGTCTACAGAAGGGTAAATATGTTAGTAAATTTATAATTACTTTTATATTTGATTATGCTAGAGTATTTACTTATTAATCCCTAAACTTACCTCTTAGTATATTTACTTTTATAGATTCTCAATTGAGTTGTTTCTACACAACCTTAGAGATGAGTCCTTAGAAGACTTTTCAGTGTAGCTTGGGCAACATAGGATATTTTGTTATAGATATCTTGGGCTTTAATCTATATAGGATGAAAAAGGTATAAGGAAAGTAACTTATTTCTTTTGAGGCTAGTTTGGCTAGTTTATTCTCAAGCTTGATGAATTATAAGTAGGCCTAATTTCTTTTATAAATGAATCATATTTGATAAATGAACATTTCTCCTTAATTCCTATGTTTGCTTTATTATGTTAGAATAGAATGTAAATTAGGTTGGCAAAAATTAGGTAGTGAATTTCATGTTGATCATAACTAGGATTAGGTCTTGACACTAATGTCGGACAAAGAGCCATTGCTTTGCCTCCCTTTGAATCCATTTCATGTTGACTCATGTAGAGTAATGTAGCAACTAATGTTGGTGTAGAAGACAATATTGGGGTACAAAGAGCTTAAATTAATTATTAAGGGAGGAAAAATAGAAATCTATATGATTCTTCTGAACTATATTGTACTTTAATGCCTTCTTCAAGTGAAGAACTAAGTAGTTCATGATTGGGAGTTTTATGGTAAAATGCTAGATAAGTTATTGATAGTGGCATGAAAGATGCCCTAAAGATCAAACTATATATACAAACTTGATTCTGATAGTGCTATGGGAAATAATTTAGAATGGGTGTGTGGAACGTTAGAGGAGTTTAATGTTTGTATTTCAAGTGTTTATAAAGGAAGTTTGTCTTGAAGGAAAAGGCTAAAATTCTTACTTTGATTCAAATTAAGTTAGATGAAGATAGAGCTTGTGAGATTTTTGCCTATCTTCCTTTTACAAACATGGAATGCACTAATACAATCATTATACAGGTGCGATTTGACTATTATGGAACTAAGAGGAAGTTTCTTTGAAGGTGATTAACAAATTTAAGCAAGAGATTCATGTTATCACTAAGGTAACATCTAATACTCCTCATTAGTTGTTAATTAGTATCTATACAAGTGCCAAGCTTGATAATAAAAAAATATTATGGAATAATTTGCAAGCAATTGCTAATGTTCATAATATTTCTTATTTACTTTTTGGAGATTTTAATGAGATTGCTTCTCAAGTAGAAAAGCTTTGAGGTTTTCCAATAAATTTAATTAGAGCTAATATTTTTACCAATTATATTGATTATTGTAATAAAATTGATATAGGATGAGAACTATGCCATTTTTTTTTGCAAATTCTCCAAGTAGAAAAGAAATTTTTGATGCTTTAAAATCCTAAAAAGCTACTAAAGCCCCACAGCTTGATAGTTTTCACTTTGGATTCTTCCAATGCCTTTGGCCTGAGGTTGGTGACTTTATCACTAACTATGTTTTGCAAACTTTTGACAACCTTTCTATTTCTGAATGGTTAAATAAGAATTTATGTGCTTGATTCTTAAAAATCATGTTTACAAAGATTTTAATGTTTATAGAATGATTAGCTTATGTAACACTATTTGAAAAGTTGTTTCTAAGTTTCTTAGTGCAAGATTAAAGCCTTTGTTGGACCAGCTAATCTCCCCTATTCAAGCTGCTTTTGTTTTTGATAGGAAAGTAAGGGATAACATCATACAACATATGAATCTAGGCCTCAAACAAGTCATATGATTACCAAGCTTAATTTAAAGAAAGCTTATGATTCCTTAGAACAAAATTTTATTAAAGACATTTTTTAAATTTCCTCAAAATTGGGTTAAACTTGTAATAAGTTTAGATATTGGAGTTTCTTACCATGTTTTATTTAATGGAGGCATGTTGGACCTAATCTTTCCTTTTAGAGGTATTGGCTAGGGTGATCCTTGATCCTGTTATATTTTTTCTTGTGTATAAAATATTTTCATGTCATGATTAATGATTATTGTTAAAGGAAGTTGTAGGACCTTATTAAATCCAATAAACATGAAAATTCTCACATATTTTTTATGCAAGTGACATTGGTTTCTGTGCCAAAGCTAATGATAAAAATTATTTAACAATCAAAAGAACCTTGCAAGAATTTGTTGTTATTTCTAGCTTGAAAGTTAACTTAGGTAAATCTAGGATCTATTTTTGAAAAAAAAATTGATTCCATTATTGGAGATAGATTAAATGTTGTACTAAAAATAAATTATAAGGGAAATTTGTGAAAATACATTAGGATGGAAATCAAAGGAAATTATAATACTAATGATTTTCATTTTCTTGTTGATAAGTTAAGGGAAATAATAAAAAGTTGGTAGTTAAGGCATTTTTCTTCTATTAGTAAAGTAGTTTTAATTAACTTTGTTTTATATACTCTTGCTTTGTATCATATAGGATTTTAAAAAAATTCCTAAGACCATTCATAACAAACCATATTAAGTGGTTTAAAATTTTGTGGGGAAGAACTATTAATAACAGGAAAATCCATTTAGTTAAATAGGAGATTTAACCTTGCACACAAAGTTAGGGAGGTCTTGGAATTAAAGATTCTTTTTTAATGAATTTGGCTTTATTAGGGAAACTGACGTGGAGCTTTATTCATGATAACTAACTCTTTTAGATTTAGGCTCTAGGAAATATTTTCCTACTTGAGAGAATCATAGAGATAAGCTTAATAAAAATTGTTCTAACAATTGGAAGGCTTTGAAAAGTATCGCTAAAATTATTAAAATTAGGATAAGGTGGGTATTGGCTTTAAAATCAATTTTTGGTATGATAAATTGTTAAAAATGGGTTGTTTGAAAGAGTTTATCCAAGGTCCTTTTCCTTGGATGACTTATGAGTTAAAGGTTAGAGATGTTATAGTTAATTAAACTTCAAAGTTGAATAACATTTCTATGCCTCTCTCTTGAAATATTATTCTTTCTATTATTGGCACTCCTTTCAACTTGCTAGGTAAGGTAGATAAATTGGCATGGGGGTTAGATAAAGATGGGGTGTGCTTTGTTAAATTATTTACTAGTTTTCTAAATCAAAGAACTCTTTTAGTTTTGATTTGTCCTTTAAATGGATATGGAAAGATATGGAAAGTACACATTTACCTTAAAATACAATTTTTTATATGATTATTTTATGTAATAGGATTCCCACCAGGGAGTAATTAATTAAAAGAGGTTTTGATATTTCTCTTTTTGTATTTATTGTAATTTTGGATTGGACACTATTGCTCATATCTTGAGAGAGTGTCTAGTTGCTACCTAATTATGGAGTAGCCTTCCTATTCTAACAACTTGTGTTTATGCTTTCCATTTAGATGTTATTGATTGGTTAAAAATTAATATCTTTAGAACTTAGTTGTAACTTGAAGGTTCCTTAGGCTATGGTGTTTGCTTTTGCTTTTTGAAATTTTTATCTACAAAGGAATAAAATAATTTTTCAAGAAGTCCAAGATGAACTAGACTTAAAGTTTGCAAGTTTGTTAAAAGTTATGGAATATTGGGTAGTTATTTATGGAATGGGTTAAGATACCTTTCCAACAACTAATATTTGAGGTTAGATGGGAAATGTTCCTCAATTAAATGGTTTAATTAAGCATAAATGGGGCATCTAAATGTAATCTTGGTCTTGCTAGGTATGTTGCCATTATTAGAAATTATGAGGGAGATTGGGTTGTAGTTTTTACAAGAGACTTGGAGTATGCTTAAAATTTGTTGTTGAATTATATGGATTAGGGGATGGTATACTATTGGCTCAAAAGATGGACCTATTACTACTCATAATAGAAATTAAAGCTTTAGTTGTTATTTACATTATTACTAAAAAAAATTCCTCACATTCTGGTTTTGTTTATAATTTGGTTGAAGACTACAAATCTCTATTGGTTGTTATGGGGGCAGTATTTTATCAAAAATGTATATATGGAAGCTAATAGTCTTCCTAGCTTTGTTACAAAGAAAATAATTAATCTTTGTAATGGTTTATCTCTTTTGGATGCTCCTTCTAGTGGAGTTGCTTTGTACCTAAACTTGAATGCTATAGGAGTACTTAAACACTTAAATTTTAGTTCTAAAATATATTTCCTCCTTTAATGAAAAAAATCCAATAAAAATTAATTAAATTGCTAACTTCTTTGATTGTTTTCACTTGTTATCTTTTTTCTTTTTAAATACTTTTGAATCCAAAAAATAAAATCTTATAATGTCCATGTATTTTAACCTTTGATTTGACCCAAACAAAATTAAAAAGTTAAAAGATTTAAAGTCTTACAGATTAAGGCTTAACTGCCTAAGATAAAAAAAAGAAGTTAAAAACCTAATAAATTAGCTATATAGTATATCAAACAAATGAATGAGATGAGAAAATTATAGGTGTGAAAATGGATTGGGTAACTTAGGTATAATGAGTTGATTTGAAATTAGTATAATCTTACTTGATTTGATATACTAGTACAAAAAATGACAACAGTAATATAATCTGATAAAAGATTGGCTTAAAATAGGCTCACTTGATAAGATATTGGAATTAATAAGTATTAACATGTTAAATTAGGGGAACTAAAGTGAGCTGGCTTGTAATTGTTTTACAGACTAGGCTTGTAAAAATAAGCCTATTTAATCGGGGTTAAAAGGCCTAAATTTGGCAGGCCTTGGTTTGCACAAATCAAATCTGCTTAGACCGCGGATCATCCCCCCCAACTTAATAGTCCTAATCCACCCTAATATCTAACCTGGCCTAACTTCTATGAATTTACCTAACCCTGACTATGGGCCACCCACTGCATCTAATCCAATTTACTTGTTTAAAACTTTGAATTCCAATAATCCAATTTCTCATCCAATTTCCCAAGTCCTAACTGGCTAACCTAATTCGGTAAGTCTCAAATGGCCGAATCCTAGCACCTAACTCCTAAGTTGAAACACAATCTAACAGTCACACTCACACATTGACATTATCACTAACTCACAGTACAAAGAGAGATCGAGAGAGACTTCTAGAGACTAAGAGCACATTGAGCTCACATAGACAATAGGCCCAAACCACTGTCACAAGGCATCACTGCATTGATAAACGACATAGCAATAATTGTAGCATAGTGGCAGAGAGACTGTTTAACCAAGACTCTTAAGAGAGACTTCAAGAGACTAAGACTTTGAGAGCACAGTTGAGCTGTGCATTGACGACAAACACGAACCATTGTTAAGGCATTGCTATGTCAATAGATAGCATATAGTAGTTGTAGTAGAGAGACTAAGAGAGTAATGCCGCATTGCCGTTGGCTTCGACTAAGACCATCAATTTGTGTTTTTCTCCTTTAAATTGATGAGCCAAATTCCTATGGGAGATTTGGATCCAGAGTTGTTTATTGAATGAGACTAAAATGAGAGATGAGGATGCGGTTTGAGGCTTGGTGGAATTGTCTCCAATAGTTTTATTGATAGTTCCCTAATGGGATATTGTTTGTAGTTAGGTTGTATGATTCTATGCTTGAAATTTTCATATGGTGAAATGAGTTAGTTTTGTTTCTCAAACATTTATTTGGTGAAATTAGAGTTTGATGGCTCCTTTTGGTGTTGAATTTCAATATGTAGAGGAGGAAATTTTGCTCTAGTCTTGTAGGATCTCAGCGAGTTAAGTGACATGACGACTGGCTTTATTGGGACATTGATATTTTATTTTTTTTGGGAATTTGGATAATTCAGAATCTTACATTGATGTTAAATGCAGGCTGGCCTTGCAAACTTAGGATGTGGACTGGATAAAAAAAAAAAAAGGGCCCGGTCTGCTAGATTCATAAAGCACCCCTCTGTTGAATTTTTGGATTTACCCTTAACTTAATTATGTTAAGCTAATTGAGTTAATTCATTAGTTTTATAATAAACAATTGTGAAAATAATTGACATTGGTGTACAATTTGAGACACAAAAGTTTATAACTTTCCTAGAATTATTTTTCTTTTCAATCAAACGATTATATTAAAATTACAAGTAACTATCATATATATATATATGTGTGTGTCTGCGCGTGCACGCGCGTACTTACTATGTATATAAAATTTTAATTATCAGTTAAGGGGGATATATACACTCATATAGTTCTATTTTTATTTATTTTGAAAAAAAATAAATTCTATTACTTTTAAGTTAAATTGGTAAAGTAGTAAAAAATTTTTAATTGATATTATTTTATAAATAAATTTAAATGATATATAATATTTTTTTGAATCAGGGAGTTTACACAGAAACTCTATGAAAGCTTTAACCTCTCCTCATTTTAGAGGTTCCTCCACTCAATGGGCACTATGTTCAACATCTGTGAAGCTCCATCCAGTTTTAGCGCATGATTCGTCAAGCCATCAGTAACTTGATTTCTTTCTCGATGCACCTGTGAGACCATGATTTGCCAATTTACAGCCAAGAACTCTTTAATCTCTATAATCAATCTATAGTGGGGTGCATACGCCCATGCTCAACCAGCTCCAAAGCTTTCACACAATTCGATTCAATGCAAACTCTTCCCAAGTTTATTGTTCAGGTTGGTCGAAGACAAGCCAGAATAGCCTTGAGTTCTGCTTCTAGGTTGTGCCACCAGCCCGTCCTTTCTCTGCAGAACCTCCTACATAGTCACCTCAGTGGTCCCTTATAATTCCTCCCCGGGTAGTCGCGGTTCCACTATTTTTGCAAGCTCCATTTGCATTCTGTTTATACCAGCCTTCCCTTGGTGCTTGCAAAACCTCCTTGTCATTGAGTTGCCGCCATATCAAACCTGCGTTTTGGAACATTTGCTTCTCCGTCTGGTTTTCTTGAACCCCATTAAAAATATCAAAAACCAGATCACTTCGTTCTGCCTCACCAGCGAAGACTGTCTGGTTTCGGTGTTTCCAAAATAGCCGACAAGCTGTTTCGAAGATCAGACTCCAGTTCATCTCTTTCCTTCCAGAGAAGTTCATCTTGCACCATTCGGATAGAGGATAGCTAAAAAACGTTACCCATTGAGTTGGTTGCACCAGCTGCAGCTAATTATCAACTATTGTTGGATGGTCCTTGATTGCATAGAGGCAAGTTTCTGCTTTGTCACCACCATCTTTGACAAATATTGCTTTATGTCATTCCTCTAGTCACTCGTTGGGTATTAGCAGTTTTTCATGAATCATTAGCTAGAGAAAATGCCTGACTCTCTCTAGTCCCTGCCATTTCCAAAGGTCCTTCTAATTAAACGAATTATTTACACATGTTTCACTGTTCAGCATATTATACACTGCTTTGACAAACAACTCTCTATCTAGTTCATTAGCCTAATGAATTTTTTTCCTCATGATCAACATTAACTATCATCGTACCTGCATTCACTTTTAGCCAGACTTTTTGAATGTCTCTATACAGATTAGAGGCTCTCTTCTTGTCCTCAATAGCTACCAGCATATCATCCCCACAACCATACTTGATTTTAACAACTTTCACCCACAGGGAGTCTTTCTTTTTCACCCAGTTGAAAGCTATCTTCATTTAAAAAACTTCATTAGTATCTCACATCTTTCTTGGAAATTACGGTTAGAATCTTGATCACATTCTAATATTTTGGGATAATACTAGTACTATCAATTTGATCAAAAATCCTATTCTACATTCAAGAACTCTAAACATATTAAGAATAAGCATCGTTTTATAAGAGATCATGTTTATAGAGGGGATATTGAACCTAATTTCATAAATACTGAAAATCAAGTTGTTGTTATTTTTATAAAATCCCTCGATAAGAATAGATTTTGTTTTATATGAACTGCTCTTAGAATGTTTAATCTTATTTAATTTGGTTCAAAATGTTTGAATTTGTTTTATAAAAATATTGTAAAATTATGTAATGCATTCATAACTTTTTTAAACATTTCTTTATATTATTCATGCATAAGTCTTTTAGGCATAAAATAGAATGGGCTCATGCAAGGAAAAGTAAATATTTAGACCTATTGGGTTACACTCTTATAGTGAAATGAGGCAAAATTTTCTAAGTCAATTTATCAGACCATTCTTTTCCTATCACCAAGCTTATCATTTTAGCCCTGTTTATTCTTTTTCAACAAAATGTCCAAAATCCACTTGATGGTTTTTGAGATCCAAAAATTTCTTTTTCAATTTTTATACTTTAAACTATCTTCTTTTATTTTAAAAATTATTTTCAATTGCTATTTAACTTTTCAATCACATTTCTTACTTTGTATTGTTTTCAAAATATTTTTTAAACTTCTCAACCAAATTATTTAATATTTTCTCTTTCGTCATCAAGCCCCCATTATTGGAAAACTATTTATTATCTTTCCCACTCACACTGCTTTGTTTTTGTAACTACTACTTATCTTCATCTTCTCTGCCTTTATGCAAATTTGCATTTTCTTTACATGATTGCTCTAAAAATTTTAACAATTTTGTGTAAGTTGGAGTTTACATCTCCATCTACTTTCCTTTGTTTTTCAAATTCAAAAAGTTTCTCTTTCACTCTTTCATATTTTTATGCATAAAAATTTGATTTTTTGAAGAACCATCTTCTAACATAGGTTTGATATAGGTTTGATTTTACCATTTCTAGCATTTTCTTTCTCCTAAAGTATTTTCCTTCTTTTCTTTTTTTTTTTAGATTTCTCATTCTTTTCGTTCTCTAATGTGGACCTAATATGAACATGTTGTAGAGAACTTACAAATAGTTAAAAATGTTAAGGATGGTCCTAAAATCTAGAAAAATAAATAAAAAATAAAAGGATGTTCACACCACACTCTAGAATAGATGAAAAAGGGAATGATAAATGATATGTTTTGATACTATAAAGGATGAATCCATTGATAATCCTTGAAGTTCTTGCAAGAACCAAAGAGAAAATGACACTTTCACACAAAGGCATTAGCTAATTCATTAATGTCTAATATCCAAATCTAAATGGAGAAATGAGGAATAACCTTCCTCATATAGGCTAGAAAGTCAAAGTTAACCTAGAATAGTTGGGCTTAATTGGATTTAAATGGCTCAACACTAATATACTAATTAATGTCTTAAAATAACATAACAAAGACCTAAAATAAAGTGGTAAACCAATACATCAAAATGCACTAATACAAGAAAGCTTTATAATGTTGTAGAACATAAGTAAATACAAAATAAGGCCTAACATGGCTAAATGGAATGCAATAGCTCTTTTAATATTCAATTATGCTACTTTATTAGTGTATGAAAATGATGTGGTAATCAAATATGGTAATTGAGTACTATTAGATAGAGGCAAACTCCAAGTCTAGTAATCAAGTATAGTAGCCAATTATCAACCCTCCATGGTAAAAAATGCATAATATCCACCTGTTAAGCTTTTCCAAACTTTCTTCCTTGAGCATCCAAGCCTCTTAAAGTCCCTTGAAGCTTATCTTGATCTTTTTTAGATAGCCCTTGAAAATGTTAAATTCTTAAGATGAGACATAACAAAAAGCTTTAATGAGGAAGTAAATGAAGATAAAGAGAAGAAAGGAGGAATATCTTCAAATTTTAGTTCACAACAATAAAAGCAAGTCACTCAAACATCACTTAATTCCATTGTTTAATAGGAAGTAAAAGCTAATCTTAATCTACTTGTAGAACTTGCACTCTTTAATACTTCACTAGTTAAAAAGCAATCCCAATCTACCTTTGATGACACCACAACCTTCATAATTCTTTCTCTAATGCTTGAATCCACTTAACTTAACTTTCATGAGCAAATCCATATTGCCATCTCAATTATTATTGCTTCAAACCCCATCACAATTTCCATCACCACTATAGCTATGACTAAATTCCATGCTGACACCTTTCAGCTCCTTAAGATTGAGGAAGAAATCTTCCACACAATTGCTTTGAATGCTATTAATCTGGCATAGTATGAATTTTGATTACTCATATGTTACTGGAGAGCAGGTCATTCAACAGTAGCATGACACTAAGGTTTAGGAGCTATAACAAAGAATTAACATGGTCAAACTTTAACTTTAGTAAGCCTAAGTTAAAATTGCTTGAATGAAAGAATTTAAAGAGATGTTTAAGGAATTCAAGATGTTATAAGAAATATGAGGAAGAGGAAGGATGACTAACCTTGTTGTTGTGGTACAATTTTAAGCAATTATGCAAGCTCTAGGTGCAAGTGGCTACTAATTAGGTGATGATGCATTTATTTCTCTATTTTAGGACATGTTACATGTTATCATAGCTATTTTTTTTGCACATTTTTAGGACTACTCATGCTATTTTCAGACTTTCTTAGGATGCATTAATGATCAATATATGCATTACACCAATATTTTTAGCATGCATTTATTGCATTTGATTTGCCATTTTTGTAACTTACTTTTTGAAACTATCTCTTGAATTTATGATAATCACTTAGTATTTAAAGGTATAATATGTTCCTCTCTTTATTTACTTGCTATTATTTTAAATAAATGGTATATTTTTATTGGTTAGCAGTAAACATTAATTCAAGGAAGCAAATTTTTATGATGACTAATTGCCTTATTTTTTTTAATGTTTCCTTGTTTTCTCCTTTGTAAACTTAATGTCTATCTAGAAAAGCACCTTACCTTGTTATTTTTAAAACTTTAGTATTTGACTGGGTTTATGAGTTCATTGTATACTTTTATTGCTCTAATACTTCATACTCTTTAGTGATGAAAAGGGAGTAACATGAAAGGGGAGTAATTTTGGTAGGCAATATCTTAGAGCAAATAGACACTAATTTTGTAGAAAATAAGAAAGGCTAACATAAAAGAGAAAGAAGAATTGTTATAACCTATAAATATTTGTAGATTGCTTTATTATTGGTCTTTAAGCCTTGATACTATCTAATTGATTAAAGCTCTGATACTAGATGACTAGTATGATTTAAGCAACCTACTTTTGCTCTAATAATTGTTAAATTTTATTAATAGGATGCTTTCATACCTTTTCTTCTTAAAAATATCTTTGCATATGTATTATCATAAAAAAGGGTGAGATTGTAAAATATAGGATCCTTATTTTTGCTTAGAAATTAATTATTTGGTTTTGATGATGATTGGGGTAAATTGGATAATTTTTAATGCAAAGATATGGTATTAAATTATAATACGTAGTGCAAAAATATTGGAAAAAATGCTTTTATCATATAGTTGCTTTTTTTAGCCTAATTACTTTTTGTTACTTTGTGCTTGCTTGATTTTGTGTTCCATTATTTTAACACATTTTAATTCTTAAAATGGAATACAATTGAGTTATACTTGTAGCTACTTTCCATATTAATGATATATTAAGTGTTTATGTTATTAAAATATTGAAAATAATCAGTTAGGTTAAGTTACTTTTTTGTTATTAGATTACATTGTACTATTTTTACAGAATTCTTGAGTTTTTTTAGGTTGCTCTTTAGATGCCAACTCATGTTAAGTTAATATTTGTACTTGCTTATGTGATTAAATTTAAAAAATGGAAAAGAAGTATAGTACTTTGATAGTGGCAACACGTAGAGGAAATTTAAAGTTTCTATAAGGAGTAAGTTGATTGTACTTTTATCGTACATAATGAAAATGACACTTCAAGATAGTTAGAAGAAGAGCAAACTTTGAACTTTCAATAAAGATAACTTTGACAATCATAAGAATATTTTCTTATGGAAAGAGCAAATTGCCTAGAAAACTAAAGAGTAAGAGAAGAAGCCATTTGGATTTAGGTTGCTTGTTAGGATTTGTGCATCTCTAATGGCTAGTTCTCATCCTTTGGCTTTAAATGGAAGGCCTCACTTTATTGGAATGTAAAACATGAGTATCCTTTTCTATCTAGAAGACTTTATCTTTTTAGAAGCTCCTAATCTTTTTGTAGCCTTTTCTTTGTGCTTAAACTTGTATATCTACACTATTAGAATATATAAGCCTTTTAGTATCTTTAAGAGATAAAACATACCTATTTAAAGGTTCACTAGTTAGGATGGAAAGTGAGTGAGATTCTTGTAGACACCTTTTAGTTAGGTTGGTGAGAAGAAATCCTTAAATATTGAGGTATGATTGCTCAAGTCCTTGAAAGAAGAAAAGGTGATTAGCACATCACAATGCACCAAAATTAGATTAAAAATTAGTTTGCTACAAAATAATGTAGTATAATGGCATAATCAGGTCATACACCTAGTGATCACTTGATATTATTTTTTGCCATAGTTTACTAGCAACATTTAGAAATAGAATGCACACATAAAATGCAAAAATATATATGAAATAGAATGCAATAAATGTAAATAGAATGGATGCAATATGCTAAGAAAATATGCTATATGAATGTAGAATGTTGTATGTTGTATGTAGAATTATGCAAAACATAGAATTAGGGGGGGGTTTTGCAATTTTAAATTGAATTAAATGTTTTAAAAAAAATAAAAATGTAAAACAAATAGAAAGAAAGAAAACCAATGTAATAAAATATTAATTCAAGGAATTGAGAGCTTTAGTTTGGATCAATCATGGATCAATTAAGATTTAACTTTTCTAATTAATTATTTAACCTTGAAATACACAAAATTCCTAGAATAATTTATGAATCCTAAGCTAGAATACAATTTAGGATTTAATCAATTAGGATTAGTCGAATTAAGTAACCATTATAATCTCTAAGCTAGATTGAAATTGATTTAATAATAGAATTCGGTTGAATTGAGAAATTAAATTAGAAACCTTCAAATTAGTCCCTCAACCCTTAACCTTTATATGTAAAATCATGATTTGCCAACCATAATTTAATACTAAAATAGCAAAGTATCAGAAATTGTAATGTCCCGAATTTTCAATTCTATTATTTGAATGTTTAATTTCTGAGGCTGTAGAAACGAAGAGCATGTTTGAGTTAGCCTGATGGGTGAATCTCAAGTTGAAAGGAATTAAGTGTAAGGGTAAATGAAATTTTGAAGGAAAAGGATAGTAGGGAAAGAATTAATTTCCTTAAATAGTATGAATGATCAGAGGAGGTTGGAAAACCCTAAAAGGGGAGGTTGTCTAAGTCTGATAGTGTAAGGAATTTTAAATGTACAGAAACCCTATGGATTATTTTGCAAAAGTGCAGAATCGGGTGTGGTTAAAGTGAAAACAATTAAGGGTTTGAGATTTAATATGAATAACCAAGAGTTTTGGGGTGCAATATATGATTTTTATTAGTGTGACCAATGGATTTATGACAAGTGTCATTGTTAGAAAAATAATGGCAAGAATAGCCTTACTTTTGGTGAAAAAGGACTAAAATACCCTTGAGAATTTCAAAAATGACCAAAATACCCCTAGAGCTTCATGAAAACTCTACTACCTTCTCCATTCTCCAAAAAGCTACAGAAAATCCTCCATGAAAGCAAGCTGGACGTGTGAGAGAGAGAAGGAAGAGAGAGAAAGTTTCTTTTGAGTTTTTCACCCCAAAATACCAAGATTCAAGCTAAGGTGTAGAAGGGAAAATTGCTCCTCTCATCAAGCTCTATCCTTTGATGTCCCTAGATTGAAGAAAAGCCCAAGTTTGATCAAGTTTAGGGAGTTCCAAGTGAGGATTCTCAAGTTGCACCAAGAGGTAAAAATGATCTTCTCTAAGAGCTCTTTAATGTACTCTTCTTGATTTCTTGAAATCTTGAGGTTGATGTAGCCAAGGGTGATTGAACATGGAGTTTAGGATGATTTGAATATATTTGGTGGTGTCTTAGATGTTGTAGTGTTGATTTATGGCTTTGGTTTGGTGTAAAAACAACAAGAAACCATGATTACACACCTGGGTTTTAGCGGTATAATGGTGCATGTGTAGTATGGGCATGATATGTTTAGAACTTGGCTAAGTTAGTGAAGTTAGAATAAGTTTAATGAATTATAAAGTCTATGGAAGATGAAACTTTGAAGTTATGAAAGTGTTTGTGTGTATTTTTCATTTTGAGAAGCCAAAACCATGAAATGGAAAAGAAGGAAGGAAGGAGTTTTAGTGTTTAATGTGTTTTCGGAGGATCAGCAAGGTACACGGGGTAGAACACGGCCCGTGTTGTACCCCGTGTTCCTCGTCGAAGCTGATCAGTGTACTACACGGGGTGCAACATTCCCCGTGTTTAATTCAGGACTGAAGAACAGTAAGGTACACGGGGTAGAACACGACCCGTGTTCACTCCCGTGTTCTTTATCGAGTAGCCCAGAAGTGAACCAGTAAGGAACACGGCCCTGAACACGGGGTATGGGACTCCCGTGTTCTTTGTTAAGTGAACTTTTTGGCTTGATTTCTTCAGGATTTGCATGGTTTTACCTTTGGATCCTTTTCTAATGTTCATATGTGTCATTTTAAAGCTTGAAAGCAAAGTATAGAGCATCTAAGTATGCATTTAATTAAGTGGAGAAAGTAAAGAATACATGAGGTTTAGGGAAAGAGATAATGTTCTAATATAAGCTATGATGTGTATTTGTATAGACTAAAGAGTGACAACTTGCAAAGGCAAGAGGAAGTATAAAGGAGTTTCTAAGTGAGAGCAAAGGGAGCATCATATTGGAAGCTTGTAAAAGGTAGCTAGCTTATCCTTAAGCTGTTTTCTATTACATGATTTTCTGTGTTTTATGCCATTGTATGGAATGTGTATGAGATTGTTATGGAATGTGTATGAGATTGGTTGTGCACAACCCGGGAAGACAGTGTGATACTGTGTTAGGCCTATGGCTCGAGTTCCCCGGGGATGACAAGTGTGCGGTACCTATGGCCCGATACCTCGGGAAGACAGCGTGATGCTGTATGTTAGGCCTTTGGCCCGAGTACCCCGGGAAGACAGCGTGATGCTGTATATAGGCCTAGGTACGATTATTTGTGATGGCCATCTAGATATTGTGATAAGCCCCTGAATGGGCTTGATGATTGTTGTGAATTGCTATGTGATGCACATTTTCTACAATGGCATGGTATTGAACATGATGATAAATGATTACCTGATTTTGAAACGTATGTTTTATTGCTTAAGGATTTGGAATGGCTTGAAATGTTTTTATGGCATTAGCTAGCTACTGGGAAACTTTGTTTCTTATGTTTTCTGTATTGTGACTAACCATTCCAGGTGATGCTTCCAAAGGCTCTCATGATAAAGGGCAATGATGTTTGAAGTTGTAAATAATGATATAGTTAGTGATATTGTATATGATGGGATGTATATTTTGTAAAGTTGAACTTATGTATAATTATATGACTCTTAATCATGTTGTATGAAATACGCAAGCTTGAGATATTCCGAGTAGTTTGGAGTAAAAGGCAAAGTAGTACGCATTAATTACCTTAAAAATGAGGGTTAAGGTGTTGATAAGTAAGGGTGTTACAGAAATCACAAGGACGGACATTAATTATACCAAATCAACATCTAACATAAGTAATTTTAAGAAATCAGCACAATTAAATAGGGAAAGAGGAAAATTAATTAAAGAAAGTTAACATTATAAATTATAATCTCATAATCCAGTAAAAGAAAGCTTTAAACTTCTTGAATTAACTCTGAATTTAAACTTCCATTGATGAAGAGAAAAAAAGAAATAAGAAGAAGAAAAACTATACTGCTGAATTTGTCAAAGTCTCTAAAGGTTAATAAGTTCTTTCCTTTTATTTAACCTAATTAACCTAAAACCCTACTAGACTTGGATTTTATATCTCCTAGGATTATAATAATGGGGCTTTCTTAATATTTAAAAGCCTAAACCTATTTTTAGCAAGATAATTAACTCTAATAGTTTTATCAAATTTGTATGCTTAACTCTTATAGGGATTCAAGCACTAGTTTTAAGTTAATAAGATGTTTATAGCTTCAGATATCACTTAAAAATCGAGGCTAGCTCAATTAGGATATAGATAAGGCTTTATATTTTTAGCTAATTAAGGGCTCAAAGGAGTTTGAACAAGGCTTTGATCAAAACACCAAAGTTGTAGGTCTTTCTTTAAGCTTTCCAAAGATATATAGATCATCTCAATTTGACATCTAAAGCCTAAGATATAGTTGAAAAAATAAATAGTATTAAAATCTAGCATTAACTGGATAAATTCAGAATAAAATTATTAAATAAGGCCAATCTTATGAAATTGAGCACATGTAACTTACAAAGAAACATGAAATAAGATAAAATAATATAGTAAATATTTTTCTCATCAAAAGGTGTACTTAACCTTGTGAAAGAAAAAGTAATAGTAGATAACCACAAAGATTAGTTTTATCTTAGCATAGTGGACCAAACCTAAAGAAATAGTTTCTTTCTTTGGGCAATTGAATCACTATATGTTAGTAGTATCTTCTATTTTCTTTACTTTTTAATTTCTTGTACTTTATTGCATATCTTTACTTGTATTTACTTGATTTTTCATACTTATGTTAGATTTTTTTAATGGACATATATGTTATGTGTGTCTAGACATACATATGTAAATAATAATAATTGTATATTATTGGCTATTATAAGGTTTGACCTAAATTAAAGTAATCTAATAAAGTTTAAGGTTAAATGGGTGTAAATTATCTCATTAAATATGAGCTTTTATGTGTAGAGTCCTAAAAGTATTATTTCTTATTTATGATGAGCGAATTAGAAATAAGTGGTTATTACCCCTAATTTGAATATAAGGGTTTTATTTTCTAATGTCCTATTATTAGAAAATAGAGAGAAACTTTCTTTAAAAAATAATATGCACAAATTTGGAAAATCAAGAACTGTGAAATCATAATGTTGTTAGTTCTTATGGATTCAAGTATGCTTTTGCATTTAATATATTCTTCTTGATAATTAAACATGAAAGGTTTGAGTTTTAATGATAAATTGTTATCATTATCATAATTAAAGTTTTCCCAATAATTGGTATCAAAGCATTAATGTTGAATTATTAAGAATCAAATTTATTAATTTAGGTTGTGATATAATATATATACAAAGGATAACTAATATTGTGGTTTGATGTATATTATATTATATTATATTAGCCATGATATTTCTTGATTTATATTATAATAAGTATTCTCATAATTCATCACATGTCAATTTATTATTTCTTTTCAATGAAAAATTAATTTGGGTTGTGATATAATATATATACAAAGGATAACTTATATTGCAGTTTGATATATATTATATTATATTTGCTGTAATATTTCTTGATTCTTATTATGACAAGTATTATTATCATAATTTACCACATGTTAATTTGCCATTTCTTTTCAATGAAAAGTTCATTCATCATTTTTTTCTCCATCTAAAAGATAAATTATGAAATAAGAAAATATCTTCATTATATTTATTAGCCACTAACAATTAGTAATAAATGTAAAGCTACTGATTGCTTTTTTAATTTAGCTTTCCAATATTAAATCAATTATCAATAAAATTTTAAATTTGAATATCTATTTATCACATTTATTTACAATTACTTATTTATTTTATTCTAATAAAAATCTTCTCGGATTACATTTATGTTATTATGGTTTGATCATTTCTATTATTTTAAAGCTATCATCTTTTCTGAGATAAGAGTTTTTATTTTCATAAGTTCCTATCATGTAAATTCTTTTCTATTATTTCTTTTACCTTTTTTATACTATTATTATTGCAATTTGATTGTCCTTTTTTGTTATGATATTTTATTTCATTAGATTTCTATTTTTTTGGAAAAAAATTATAATTTAATTGATTCTCATCACCTTATTGGATTTTTAATGTGTAAAATTGTAAAAGCATATATTTTTTTATGTAGTTTATTTCATTAGATAAAATTTTGGACTATTTCACATTGTTTAATAGTAAAAGCACAATTTTAAAGAAAATTCTAGAAGGAAGGGAATTACTAGGTAAATATATGGAATATCGGTTATGAAATTTTTTTTACAAATTTATAGTTGACAATATATATAAATATGTCTTTTTTTTATTATCTTAGATTTGTATGAAAATATTAAGATTAGCAAATGCAATATTTCTTATTTTAAAATTTAAAAGTCATTTTTTCTATATCTTCTTCTAATTTTATTTGAAAATTTTCTATTTTTATCTTCATTTGATTTGATTAGAATTTTTTCTATCTTTATCTTCATCTCATTTTATATTTAATTTAAAATTCGTAAACTTTCATCTACAATGCATTTTTTCTTCGTATCTATTTGATAAAATCTCCTTTTTCTTCCAAACATAGATGAATAATTCCATATACATCCATCAGAGAAAGCTTGAATTTAGTATTAAACGACATCTATTATTAAATACCTTATTCTCGCTTTGATAATTGCAAATTTATTTTCCCACTTCACAATTTAATTAGTTATTTCTTTTTTTTTTGTATTATGCTCCTAATAAATTATGTCGTTTCTTTGACCTTTTTTTTCTTTTATGTTCTTAACATATTTTTTTTAAACTTGGACTTAAGGGTAGACTAATTCTTCTTTTAAATATTTGTTACCCACTATATACTTTTTATTTATTTATTATTTTATATTTGTGATTATATTAATTTTTTTTATTTTTACTATCTTTTTTTCTATATTTGTGGCTTCATGACTTTAGGATAGCAATGATTAATGGTATTATTATGTGTCTATGCAAGCTGTTGCCTAATTAATTTTTAATATTTTAGAAATATTATTTTTGGAATAAATTTGAAATTATAATCCTTAGTAGTTTCTCAGGGAAGGAAATGTATTATAATGTAACTTTTAAAAGACATTAAATATGACTTGATCATTAATATTTTCTAGCCAAAAGCGATTCTTCTCTTCCATGTGAATTAAAAAAATGAACAATACTTGATACCAAAATATTGAATTTTAGTCAACATGTGAGTTGTAATTTGTGAATTTTAATGAGTTATCTGTAATATAAAATTATTATTTTTAAAAATTTGTTTTATGCTATAATGTGTTAAACAAAAATATATTACAATTACAAAAGAAATTATTCTTATCATAAATCATGATTTTAAATATTATTATTAATTATAATGATTATCTTGAAAATAGTATCTAATTAATGCAATGTTTAAATATAAAATTAATTTTTTAAGTAAAACAAATTTAAAATCAATTATTTACTTGAATATTAAGTAAAATGAGTGGAGAGGTGGCATTTTTCCATTCTTCAATTTTTTTAAAATTTTTATTTTATTAGATAGTTTCTCTTTCAAATATTTTAGAGTTGGAAAGATGATTTTTTTTCTTAGAGTTGTTAGCTATATTTTTCATCTAATATTTTTTTTATAAAGAATTAATATATAATTATAATATTATGTTATTAAAATTAATGTTTTCTTGTAATATAAAATTACTATTTTCAAAAGTTTGTTTTATGCTATAATATGGCAAATAAAAAACATATTGCCATTCAAGAAAAATCTATTATTATTGTAAATCAGGTTATTAAATATTAATAATAACAATTATCTTGAAAAATAATGTGTAATTAATGTAATGTTTGAATTCAAAATTAATTACCTATTTGAATGTTAAGCAAAATTAATGAAGAGATAACTTTTTTTCCTTAGAGCTGTTAGGTATATATTAATTAATTTTTCATCTAATACTCTTTATAAATAATTCATGTATAATTATAATATTATATTATTGAAATAAATATTCATTCTTGCAATATACGGGTAATTACCTAGTGCATATATAATCATTGCATAGGTGTTATTTCACTTGCAATTATAAAAAGTTGTTTAATTGTTGTAATTTGAACGATATTAGGTTCCATGTAGTTTAATTGTGATTTCATCAAATTTGTCAAACATGTTATTTTAAATAAGTTTTGATATATAAAGACATCTTTATCTATTTAGAAGAAAGTTTTGAATCATTTATATATAATTATTATGTAACTATTTGTTTATGTATAAATAATTTTATTTGTTGAAGTATTCAATTTATATCAACTTCATCTTAAAGGAAGGTTTGTATCAATTTAGTTCCTAAAGTTTTAAGCCTAAGTAAAATTTTAGTCCTTGTGAGGACTTAAATTTGTATCAATTTGGTCCTTATGAGAGATTAAGATTTCATTTGTTCTTAAAACTTTAGGTACTAAATTAATATAAATTTTACTTAATGGATGAAATTGACACAAATCGAATATTTTAGGGATTAAAATCGGGTTTTGGTCTTTTTTTCATATTGCCTTATTAAAGTTTAACACCTAATGCTTCTTATATTAATCAATGTGTGGGTGTGTCTCTGTGTGTATATGGGGATTCAGATTGAAATCTATACATTTATGGACTTAACTTCAAATTTTGGCACCTTTTATTCTTTATTTTTTTACGTGTTCTATATATAAAATTAATTAATTGAAGTAACATGTTACCAAAGTAACATCTCTTGTATTGATTAATTTGAAATATTAAGATAATTGTATGTTTAGGTTTTATGCAGATAATGACCAGCCCAAAGGAGGGTTGATATTTGATCAAAATTCAAATACACTTGTGGTGATAAGTATGTCATAATTATCAAGTTTTGCATGTAAATATTAAGTCCATCCAAAGAAAGGATCATTATTTGACAATAATTTATTGCCAATATTTGGTTACAACACCAAGAGTACTATTTACAAGTTAATTCTTCTATCTTAAGACCAAATTTCAATTAGGTATCATGTGATAGGAATTGCCGTTATTTGACTTTGCTAAACACATTTAATTTAGATTTTGATTATGAACTTGTTGCTTTGTTTATTTTGTTCTTTATTCAATGAATGCTTCTTTTACTTTAGTATCCGTAAACATTAACTCCATTTTTGTGCTTAATGGCATAAACTTAGAAAGAGAATGTCATGATTGTTCTTGGTTGCATGGATCTAGACCTTGCTTTTTAGGTTGAATGTTCCCTAGCTCTTATAGATGTAAGTTCTTTTAATAATTAGAAGGATTTAGAGAAGTAGGAATGCTAAAATTACATGAGTCTTATGATCATGAAATGTACAATTCTGGATATTTAAAGGTACAATGTCTAAAGAGACTAATGCTAAATTTTTCCTTAAAGAATTTAAGAAATGTTTGGCAAAAATGAAAAGGTGGAGGTAAATACAAGTACCTTTCTAGGAAGTCTTGTTTCCATGAGATATAAGGGCAAATGGAACATTAGGAATACATTATGGAAATGTTTTATCTTGCATCAAAATTAAATGTACTAAAGTTAGAGTTGTCTAAGGATTTGCTGGTGCATTTAGTTTTAATATATTTTTCTACATAATTTAGTCAATTCCAGGTTAGTTATAACTATTAAAAGGACAAATGGAACTTTAGTGTGCTCATTTCATATTGTGCCTAAGAAAAAGAGAGATTGAAGTAAGAATAGTCTGGGAGTGCTTATTTGGCTTCAATATCTAAAGAAAATAACAAGAAAAGGAAAAAGGTTAAGGAAGTTATAATTGCTCCATCATAGAAAAAGCAACATAAGGAATAAAAATAGGAAATTAAGGAATTTACTTACTACTTTTATAAAAATACTTCTTATAAAAAAGGTGTACCAATTATCACTTTTAGTGTATAAAGAAAGGCACACTTCTTAATTTAGTTTACTTTGAGCTTAATTTGACTTTAGTGCTAGGACATAATTAGTGGATAGATTTTGGTGCTACTACTCACATAAATATGTCTATTTAAGGTGCTTGAGTTGTTAAAAGCCAAGTGATGATAAAAGATACATCTATGTAGGCAATGATAAGTCAGTTGAAGTTAAGGCAATAGGGACTTTTAAGTTATTGTTAAAGATGAGATTTTATTTGGATTTGAATCAGACTCATGTTATACCATTATTTGGATGGAATCTGGTTTCTGTATTTATATTGGACAAATTTCTTTACTTTTACTTCTTTAGAAATAATCAATTTGGTCTTATTTAGGTATGATAACCTTTACATGCTTGATATAGTTACTTCATTTAATGAAAACCTACATGTTAATTTACATGGCATTAAAAAGGAATTAACCTATAAGAATTCTATATTACTTAAGTGAGCATCTATAGAACATCTCTAAATAAAGAATTGTAAAATTTGTTCCTCTTAATTTGTTAGACTTTGAAGTTTGTGTTTAGTTAGGTTTCAAAAGAACTTCAAATGTCTTTAAACTAATACATATAAACATTTGTGGGCTAGGGTAATTCCTAGGGCTTCTTGGAATGGTACACAATATTTTATTATATTCACAGACAATTTCTCATGTTATGGATACCTTTATCTCATTCATGAAAAATATCAAGCGCTAAATATGTTCAAGGCTTTTAAAGTTGAAGTTGAGATTTATATCAACAAAAGGATTAAAAGGATTAGGTCTAACCATGGTGGTGAATACTATAATAGATATGATAAATCAGGTGAACAATATCTGGGACTATTTGCCAAATTCCTAGAAAAGTGTGGCATTATCTCACAACATACCATGCTGAGGATTCCTACTATAAATGATGTTACTGATAGGAAAAATAGAACTTTAAAAGATATAGTCAAGAGTATGATTAGTCATATTATGATATCAGAGTTACTTTAGGGAGAGGCATTAAAGACTACACTTTACATCCTCAATAGAATTCTAACTATGGTAATGACCAAAACCCCTTATGAATTATGGATGGGTAAGAAGTCTAACATAAAACATTTATATATTTTGAGTTTTCTAGTTAAGGTAAAGACTTATAGGCCAAATAAAAAGAAATTGGGCTCAAGAATGGTATATTTTGTTGGATATTTTGAATGGTCTTGAAGGTATAATTTTAGGATCCCATAACTTGGTCTTTAAGATGTAGAATGCCTAATTATTTGAGGATATTAAGTTTAGGGGGAGAGATAAAGTTAAAAACCTTCTCTTTAAAGATAAATTCATTTATTTTCCTATGATTGTTATTAATAATGATTAGGTTTCTATTCTTGATGTTGTTCAAGAAGTAACTCTAGAACTACAAGACAATGTTAAAAATCTATCTAATCAAGGTTAACAAGTTATTTCTAAAAAGCAAACTCAATAACCTTAAGAACAATTGCTTTTAAGGAAATTTAATAGAAGGAGAAGAAATGCAATTCTAGATGATTACATTGTCTTTCTCCAAGAACACAAGATAGATATTAGAATAGTGGAAGATGATCCAATTAGCTTTTGTTAAGCCATTGAAATTCTAACTTTCAAAAGTGGATTGGTGTCATGAATGAGAAAATCAAGTCCATGAGTGATAAGGATGTTTGGAATATTGTCTCATTACTTGAAAGTGTGAAACTCATTAGTTGCAAATGAATATTTAAGACCAAGAGGGATTTGAAAGGCAATGTGGAAATATATAGGGCTTATTTTGTCTTGTCGCTAAGGGCTTTACTCAAAAGGAAAGCATTAATTATCAAAAGACTTTCTTTCTAGTTTCATTGAAAGATTCTTTTAGGATTATAATGGGACTTATAACACATGTTGATCTTAAGTTACAGTAAATGGATGTTGAGACAACGTTTATCAATAGTGACATTAATGAGACAATTTACATGGTGCAGCCTAAAAATTTTGTTTTAGGAGATTCAAAGTAGATGATTTGCAAATTAAAGCAATCTATTTGTGGCCTTAAGGAAGCTTTTCGTTAATGTATTACATGCTTCATCAAGTTATCATCTCTTTTGTTTTCAAGATGAATGCAGTTGATACTTGTATTTATCATAAGTTCAATTTGAGGATGCATATTTTTTTAGTTCTATATATTGATGACATACTTTTTGCCAATAATGATATAAGCTTACAACAAGAAACTAGGAGATCTTTATCAAAGAAATTTAAGATGAAATATCTTGGTGATGTCTCTTTTATGTTAGGAATACAAATTCATTAGGATTGCTCTCAACATACTCTTAGGTTATAAAAAAAAATTTATATTGAGAAGGTTCTTAAGCAATTTAGCATGCAATATTGTAAACTAAGTGACACCCTTGTTGCTAAGAAAGACAAATTTAGTTTGGATCATTGCCCCAAGAATGATTTTGAATTTAAAGAGATGAAAAAGATTCCTTATACTTTAGATATAGAGAATCTGATATATGCTTAGGTTTATATGTATCTAGATATTACATACATTATTAGGATGTTTCGCAAGTTCTTAAGTAATCTGCTAATAGATCATTGGAATGTAGCCAAAAGGGTCAAATAGCATCTTCAAAGATTAAAGGACTACATGCTCATGTATAGGAGATTGGATCAGTTGAAATCATTAGGCATTTTGACTCCAATTTTGTAGGATGTCAAGATAATTGTTAATCTACTTCAGGCTATATCTACTTGCTTGCTGGAGGAGCTATTTCCCAAAATAGTGCTAAGCAAACACTCATAGCTTTTTTCATTATGGCAATTGAATTTATAACATGTTATAAGGTATCCGATTATAGGATGTGGTTGTAGAATTTTGTCACGAGGTTGCAAATTGTGGATGAAATTGATAGACCATTAAAGTTATTTTGTGATAATAAATCAACAGTGATATATTCTAACAACAACAAAAGCTTATCAAATTCGAAGCACATAGATATTAAGTTCCTAATTGTTAAAGAAAGAGTTCAAAGTGGTTAGATATCTATAGAGCACAATGGGATAAACTTTATGGTTGCAAATTTGCTTACTAAGGGTTTACCACCTAATGTCTTTCATGAGCATACAACTTACATGGATAGGTGTCACTTAATGATATGTTAGTTTAGTGGGAGTTTTTATTTATGGTGCTTTAGTGTATAAATATGTTTTATAGTTATTTTATGATTATTTACTACAATATAAAAATTTTGTATAGTCATACTTTGATCTTGTTTAATTTGATCTCACTAAAGAACAAGGTTGAACCCACTGGAAATAGTCATTTTAAGATCATGTTGCATGTAATTTCCATGCTATACATCCATGCTTGATCCATATCATTGATTATATTGATATTTGTGATCATTAATTGATCTACTTACAATAATTATATCGAAGGTTGCTTTGATCCTATGTTAATATGATTAAGGGATTGAATTAATTAGAAATGATTTTGGTAATGATAGCAATTTTAAACTCGTAAGATTATATTGTGATATACAATCATAAAATGTCTTGTATGTGTGTGTGTGTATAAGTAACAATAATAAATATATATTATTGGCTATCATAAGGTTTGACTTAAATAAAAGTGATCTAATAAAGTTTAGAGTTAAATAGGTTTAAATTGTCTCATTAAGTATAAGTTTTTTTGTGTAGAGATTCAAAAGTCTTCTTATTTATGATAGGTGGATTACAAATCAGAAAAGCTAAGAAATAGATAAGTGATTATGGTCCACAATTTGGATGCGAGGGTTTCATTTTCTAATATTTTAATATTAGAAAATAGAAAAAAGTTTTCTTTAGAAAATTGATATGCACCAATTTGAATGATAAAAAATTGTGAGATTACAATCTCATTAATTAGTTCTTATAAATTCAGACATACTTTCACATTTGGTTTATTATTTTTAAAAATTAAACATGAAAGATCTGAATTATAATAATGAATTTTTATTATTATTTAATTAAAAATTTTCCAACAACTTATTCTTTATATGGTTGCTCTTTGAATTTTTTTAAATAAAAAAAGTAACAAGAAAGTTATTTTTAAATGTTTAAATTTTAATTTATTTAATACTAATTGACCTTCTTCTTGATATATTTTTATCCTATCAACTTGTAGTATATGTTTAGAAGCATGATGGAAATAGAAGAAAAGAAAAAAAAAGAATGAAATATTAAAAATAAAGCATGTGTTTGGATATGTTTTTGTTTTAATGTTTTTAAAAATTATTTTTAAAAACTATTTTCTCGTTCCTAAAATTATTTTTGGATTAAAGAAAAACTAAAATTAGAGGGTGATTAATATTATAAATAAGAAAATATTTTATTTAATTATAAAATTAACATTTAGAATAAGAAAAAATAAGTTTAGAAAATAACTAAAAATTATTTCTATTTTCTTATTTTTAAATCACAAATTTAGAGAACAATTTTTAAAAACAGATTCTAAAAATAGTTTGCCAAATAGGTTCTTCCATTTTTTTGAAAGAAAAAACTATCATACTTTTACGTATTCTCCTATTTAATAATCCTTTGTTAAAAATATTTCTTTTTAGATGTTGAGATTCCTTTATGATTAGGGTTTTAAAATGATATTATATTTTTTGGTAATCGTTGGAGTGGTTAAACCACTAGATGCATACACACACAAGGATCAAAGATCAAACTCTAGATGTAGCGGAAGGTAGAAAATCTTCAAGAGACATCAAATGCCACTCGAATCATAGGCTCTTGGCAAAATAATATTATTTTTAATTATCAAAAAATTACCGAATGTAATTCACTTCACTGCCTTGGATCTCAAACTATCAATCCTCTCAATGACAATGCTCTCCTAGTTTTCTCGAAATGAAGATACTTTGTTATTTAATGGGAGAATGACTTCGGGTGATAATGGAAAAAGAATTTTTATATTAAAATACATTATGTTTTCTTTTTTATTAATAAAAATTTATTTTTTAATAAAAATAATTTTCGTATTAAGATATATTTATATTTTTATTGATTTAGGTGAAAAAGACAGAGTTAGATCAGTAAAGAAATAGATCGAAAATACTTCAAAAAATATATTTATATAATAAAATTATAAGTAAAATCGGCATTTTTTTTTTATCATTTTGTACAGGAACTATAATGAGTCAGGGAGAACTTCTGTATTTGGTTGTTTGAAACCAAATTTTGTTAAAATAAATGAATTTGAACTTCAGTTGGTGTTTGACAAGTCTAAAATGTACAACTTAAAACATACACAAGCCGAAATAAATTTAAATGAGGAATGTATTATTTAGTTCAAAATTTTAAAATGTACTACTACTACTACTACAATTATTACTATCACTACCACTACCATTACTACTATTACTATTATCATTACTACTATTACTACTACTATTACAACAACTACTGTTACTACACAATCGCTTCGCTTCAAATTTCAAGTAGAATAATAGTGGTCAACTTTCCTCGCCACATCTACTTACCTTCTTCATTTTCAATATTGCCCTTTTTTTTTTCTTTTGGAGGGGGTTCTCGCAATAGATCTGTCTTTTCCTATAGAAAATAAGCACTTTGTACACTTCATCATGAGCAATATACTAAATTCTTAGAAATACATAAGACAAAAGTTTAAACCACCCATTATATAGAAGGCGTAGGGCTCGTAAGGATAATAACAATTGAATAAGAGATACTTTTCTTGCTTTCCTTTGCATTTTACTTTCAACATCATATATCCTTTTAAATTTGTAATGTATTCTTATATATTTTAGATCCATTGATTATGGAGCTTTACTTTTAGTGACCCCTAGTGATAGTAATGTCAAGTTGGGAAAAATTTTTAATACCGTGTTTGCGTTAGAAATTTAATACTATTGCCATATATATCTTTAAATATGTTACTTTTTCAACTTTGTAATTTGATTGCTTTAGTAGAAATTATTATTTTTTCATAAAATTTTACAACTCATTTGCAGATATTTACTTAAAATTATATAATTTAATTCTTTTAGTTATATAAGGAAATTATGTGTGAAAATAATAAAAAATTAATATATTATAATATTATAATTCTTATTTAAAAAGTAGATGAAAAAATTACATAATTTAGTAAAATAATTGTAGATAATGAATTTTTTTTCAAATTTTATAAAATTTAAGAAAGTAATTTTTAATATTTTAATATTAAAAGGGATAAAATTCAACTAACAAAGGAGATATATTACCTTTTTCTGTTAAAAAAATTAGTCACCCTTAATACACTATATTATATATGCCATCCAATTCGCGGGAAGACTTTACTTTTTCTCACCTTAATTAAAGCTTACCATACGATAATTAGAATGAATTTCATGGAAAGCCATAGTCTGCAAAGGAGCCAATGTGAGTGCCAACTTATATTTTAATTGCTGAATCAAAAGAGGATGACACTTCTTTTCCGAAATGATGCAATGATGATGTATTTAAAAACTTTTTAAGTCAAAAAGACTTGAAAACTCTTTCTTTTTGTCTTCGTTTTTTTGACCTCACACCAATAAGTTGAAATTTCATAGTCTCTGCTTTACTTTGTAACTTTAACAACACAATCGGATGGAATCGGAATTTTCTTTGAAAAAAAAACTTTACCAAACATAATAACACCCCTCAACAAAAAAATTGGAAATTTAAAACCTTTCCTTACTTTTCTTTCTATTTTTAATATAAATCATATATAGAACATAAAAAATATTTTTTTCTTATAGAAATCCTTAATAAATTATATCTCAACCTCATATATATATATATATATATATATATATAGGGCTTCGATGTAATGAGTTTATTATTACGGTCAAAATCTGCACGCTCACCCAATTGGTGATATTTGAATATGGATATCATGTGGTAGCTAAACCCACCAAGTATTCAAAGGAAACTATTTAACCTAACAAAAAAAAAAAAAAACTACTTAATAAGCAATAATATCGTTAGAATTCATTCATCTGCTAGTGAAAAAAAGTACCTAACATGTTATTTTTTTTTTTTTTAAAAAGAGATCAACACAAAACACACTTAAATTATGTGGGTTATGTCTCTCTCATTATATATATTATGTGGGTTATGTGTATCTCATTATATACCTTGGACATTGCTAATATCTATATCTATATGTGAAAATTAATAACTTCTACTCTTTCATTTAAATGAAAAAAATATGCTATTAATTTAAATATAATAATATAGTAAAGGATATTATAGTAAATTTTTCACTACCACCAATTACTTCAATTATTTATTGTGGAAGTTAATATAAATAATTTTAAATTAATATCTTTCTATTAAAATTACTTAAATATTTCCTATTATCTTATTATTATTAAATTAGTAACAATTTTTTTATTCAAATAAAAAAGTGAAAGTTACTAATCTCCATATATGAATCTGGAGGTTGACAATTCCTCTCTCTCTCTCTCTCTCTCTCTATATATATATATATATATATTGCTTGGAACAAAAAAGGATCACTATTACAAAATAATTGATTAATGTGAAGTTAAGTGCCTAGAGGATTAAATGCTGATATTTGATTGACATCCATTTGAGGATCATTATATACTTGTTTTTAATGTTGGTTATATAACAATTGTAAATGATAACAATAATGTTGATTTTTATATCAATAAAAATTGACATCATTTATTTTGCTAGTATTGTGAGAAATAATAGTAAACATTGTTTTCTTTTAGAAAAATTGATATGTAATTTTTATAATACCATATCAATTTAGTTTAATGATCAATGTGGTATATTCTATCCCCATTTCAAATCTCATCCTCCTATTCTTCACTTTCTAGTCCAAACTTCATCCTTTTATTCCTCATTCACTTGTCCACCCTAAAACCTTAACCCCATTGCACTTTTCCTCATTTCCTCATCCTCTTCTTTTATATCTCTCCTTATAGAACACTAATAAAAAATACAAATTAACATTTTTTATGACTTTATAGAATCTCAATTTCAACAATTTAAAGAATAAATTAAATAATAAAATATTAAAAATGATAAAAGATTATATACAGTAACACAATCAAAGATAGGCGCTTAACTAAATTTATCTTGATACTCTTTGTTCAATATGTGAGATTTACATTCCCTAGAAAACTACTCTTGAATGCAATATTTGCACATACAATGAGTAATTATGAAAAATCTAATATATGATATTACACATTTTATATAAATAAATAGTAGATAATGGAATCAAATTACTTACATGTACAAACCTATAAAAATTGTATCAAAATAATAGACAATAAAATATGATTAATTACATAACTGAAAACTAAATTGTAAAAATAAATACAAATAGTAAAACAAATTTCTACATTTATATTTTGTTCTCTCCTAATGAGTATTAAACCTTATATATTTATCCATAGGCTAATGGAGTTTCAATATTATAAAATAATTAGTGAGCAAAAATACAAAATCAAAGAGAATCATCATATGGTTGGAAGGAGAGCATAACTCATTAGATAGAGAATCATTTTAGGGTTGGAATAACTTTGAGATAAAATTTACAAATGATATCATGCTTTATTCTTTTTATTTTTGTTAGTGTATATGCCCTAAAATCAATCATATTGGTGATTATAATTTTGAATCATGTTATTTTAATGACAATTTTAATTATTATATTTATATATATTGTCTGCGTAATATATTCAATTATGATAATAACCTTAGAATAATTGTATTCTTAAATGTCCCTAGTCATATATCATTATGGATTAGGTTGCTTTGATATGTTAAGACTAACATGTGTGAAGACTTATATGGGATATTAAGTTTACACATGAGTACAAGTTAGAGAACTTGTATACTGGACCAACCTATATTAAGAAACTACATGGATCGTTATATGAGTGTCATAAGTGGTTCTTAGTGATCATTATTAATATGGTCCTTTGACCTGAGATCACCGAGGTTCCCTACATGTGAGTTTCATATTTTAATACTATTCTATGTCACTAATGGTTGAGTGAATGCAAGGGTAGATATTGGATATGTTACATATCATGCGGAGGGGTTTGTGCGATCAAGATGGGATTTGTCCCTCTTATATAACAGGAGCAACATCTATGGGCCCCTTGATTAAGTAAAGCTGAGAAAATGCATGGCCATGCTCAGATGAATTGACATATTGACATGGGATGTCGATTACATTTGTTTCAGTCAGCTTACTTAGGAATCAAGAAACCTTAAGATTGGGCTATACGGGAATGACACGGTCCATGTCTCATGCTCAATCTAGATGTATAGGACAAAAGGACATAGGTGATGATCACGTGTAAAGGTTTAGTCAAATCACCGACTTTCTCATTGCTTGGGCAACAATGATGTGTTGCTAGACACCAATCATTGTTTATGATCATTAATATGATCAATAGTCATTGCCAACGTAATGAGAGCCTATAGGGTCACACACTTAGAGCCTAGTGAATTTGGAATTAATAGACCAAATTGTTTGGGCTTAATATTTGGGAATTCATATTATAATTATAAGGCCCAATAGTAAGCCTATAATTGTACATGGAATAAAGCTCAAATAGGTTAAGTTTTTCTATGCACCTATTTAAATAGGCTTGTTGGGTAATAATAGGATGATTATCATTATTCACGCACCCCAAAAAGGCATAGAAAAACCCTAGCACCTCTCCTTGACTAAAACCCCTGAAGAGGCATAGCTAGCACTACGAGGTAAAAGGAGATCAATTCCAACTGGTGTTTGTGTGAACATTCATCGGTGATTCACGAGTTCGTGTGGATACCATAGAGGTGCAGCCACATTAAACGTTGCACTGGTGATCTGATCTTCTAGTTTCTATCCCGGTTTGTGATTTGGAGAGCAGATTGGATTGGAAAACGGACAGAAGCAGATCGGATTTGCTGTGTAGCAGACAGAAAATTTTTGGCCGAAAGGTATAAACCTTAATCCCTAATCTATGGCGTTCTAAATTCGCATGGATCCTTGGTGGAAATCGTGTAAAATTTTTATTCCGCTGTGCATGTATGATGCGCGATTTCCAGCAATTTTCACCATAAACCATGTTTTAATGTCATGACCTAATTTTAGGTATTGTAATCAGTGTAAAGCCATCTAATTGGTATCCAACCAATTAGACATCTTTACAAGCATGTAGGAACTTATATCTGACTATTTTATAATAAAAGGAATTATATGATAACATCAAATAATATAACTAAAGTAAATTGCATTGCACGTGCAATGAAAAATTTAATACATGATATTAATACATAGTAGCATAACAAAATTATTTATCACATATATAAACTTTAATTGTACAGAGGATAACTTAAATATATTAATCTTTTGTTACATTATGCCCCATGGAGATTAGAAAGTTCTATGCAGGGTATCAGTCCTCCGTTAGAGCTCCTTATTCTTTATTTGTAAAACAAAACAATACTGAAGATGAGTGATTATATAAAATACTTAGTGAGTAGCTACTCAATCTTTACTTCCCATGGTTTTCCATGATCAATTCTCTTTGATACAAATTTAGGAAGATTAGGTAAATTTCCATATACTTACATTTATTCACATCTAATAACTACCATCTATCTCATGTATTATGTATTAGCATTACATTAATAGATATGACTAGTATAATATATAGGTTTTCTCCTTATTTCTTTGGGCCATCCTTATCCCACTCACCTCCAACCTTTTCCCTCCACTTCTTGCCACCCCTCTCCTTCCTTTAGAAGGATGTTGCAAGCTATTTGACCAAATTCTTCCTCCCACATATCACATTTATAATATCATATGAGCCATGAAAGTCTTAAGTGGATTAATGATGATATTTCAATAACATATCATGTAACCCATTTGGTAAGGTTAATACCAACTAGCCATAAGTGTTTTATCAAGTTTTGATCTTTAATTCTCCTCAAGGATATTCATTTTGTACATTCAATATGCTAACTCCATAAACCCTTATATATTCTCAATAAAATATATGTTACTCCTAATATCCTAAATGACTAAACTGAGTTTTAAGTTTGCACAAAAACCCTACTGATTTTTCCCTAAAAATTCGTGCAACTTCACCCTTTCTAAATTGGTTCTAGAGTTGGTAGCATTGGAGCTCTGAAATTGTAAGAATTTATTCGCTAGGAAAATGTGCTGCACTTGTCACAAAAATTGACTATGTTTTAACCAACACATGGAAGGGTATCTAGGAATTTTTATGGAAATTTTACTCATCATTTAATACCCCAATTAATTCAAGAACTGAAGTGAAATCATTCACGTTCTGTTTCTAGGCAAGCTGCACCATTGTATAGAGATGTCCCTTGTTTAGGTTTCTAAAAATTCCTAATAAATTTTATATGTATCCTAATATCATAAGAGACTAGAAAATGGGTGGTTTTGAATTTTTAAGAGGTTATAGCATGTCCCTAAAATTCATGGTTTATTTCTAGATTTTTACGAATTCCAGAAGCAAAATCAGCAAAGCAATTTCTAAGCTATTTGTATCCCATCTTCACTCAAGGCTTAACAATTGGTAATCTAATCATTCATTTATGCTAATATTGTTCTAATATCTTCAAATACAACTTAAGGACACAAGTTTTCAGCACCATGCCTTTATTATATGGCCACACACTTAATTTCATGAAATCACAATTCTAGAAAGTAATATTGGCAATTTTTGTAATCAAAATTCAATGAGAAATTAAGTGAGTTGCCACTCACCTCTAAACTTATATATTTCAAAGCTTCAAGTTGCTTCCTAAATGAGAGGTTTTCTGATTTGAAGAAGAACATGACACCTCCAAGTTTTGATGATTTCTCATTAGGAATTCAAGCATTCAAGTGGAAAAACTTGAGATTTTGTGTTTGATTTATCTTGTTTGTGTATTTGGTTGTGTTGAGAGCTTGAAAAAGTCTCCTATGGCAGCTGCAAAATTCATGCAAATGAGGAGAAGAAAAGCTGAATGGAGTTCTTTCAAGTTTTCTAGGGTTTTCTACAAAATACAAGAAAATGGACCTTTTTACAATTTAATCTAAAATATCCATGAATTTTTTTGTGATTTTCTTTGCTATTTTGCAGCAGCAAAGTCAGCAATTATGGACTCTCCTTAGTCCAAATTTCATCCAATTTTAATAGAAAAGAGTGGGCCAAATTCAAGTTTTTTGGAAAACACAATTTGACCTAAAACTTTCTAAAATTCTACTTTTACCTAAAATTCTTTGGCTGATTTTTAATTTAGTATTTGGGTTCAAATTGGGCTTATTAGAAACACATTCAGGCCTTAATAAATGAATTTTAGTTGGTCCAAAGAGAATTTTAAAGGACAAAAGCAAATTATTATAATTTCGGCCAATTTTATCGAATTTTGGCTCACTCGAGCCCCTAAAATCAAGTTTAGTTCTATCAAAATTCCTTTAATATTTTGGATATATTTCTAATAAAATTTTAACTCAATTTTTATCTCTATCAATGTTTCAAAGGGTTTGGAAAAGCTTCCCAGGAGGTTACCCATCCCTAAATTTTTCCTAGGCTGAGTACACTTAATTAAGAAGTGTTAATTTACTTTAATATTTTAGGAGTAGTTTTTGCAAAATGTCTCTTAGGGATATTACATTTAACCTTTTTATTTTCAAATTGAGCTTAGGGGTACAAGTTTCCTGATTACTACAAAACACCAATGTTTAAAGTTAGCTTAAGTAAATAACTTCAGATATTAGACATCAATTATGTATAAAAGCCACTGTTGTCTTTAACAAATTAATGTCATCCTATTAACTAATTTTTAATGTCAATTAATAAATAAGAACTAACGTTATAATAATTGAATATCAATTATTAAAAAAATTAATTTCTTTTGCTTTCAAAACTTTTTTATTAAAACTTATTCAATTATACACATCAAACTAGAATTCAAAAAACAATATAATGTGTCTATATATATATATATATATATATATATATATATATATATATATATATATATATATATATATATATATATATATATATATATCAAATATTTATACAACATTTATATTTATCCTAAAGTAAAATTGATTGATATTTATTGCATAAACATATTATCAAATTAAATAAAAGATATGATCCAATTTATGGTTTTACAAGTGGTAACAAGTAATAATTTTAGAGTTTAAGTATAAATTTTGTAAGGATACTAATATCATTTTATGAATTAATTAATTTTTATTTTAAATTTAACTTACTCTAAGTGATATTAATAGCATTAAAATTCTTTGTTGAATTTTCACATTTTTTATACTATTAAATGGATACAAATAACAAAAGATTGAATGTAGATGTATAAATCACCAAGAAAAGAGAAAGATAACTATAAAAATATATTCTACAATTTCATATATTTTCATAATAGTACATATACATATACGTAAAAAATACTATAATTTACAATGAAGAATAAACACTTTAAGACATTAGAATGACTTTCGAGATGTTGGATGTAGATTAATAGCTTTTAAAATCCATCAACAGAGATGAATTTTGAGATGAAGGATATTTATTATCATATTCAACACTAGAGCAATTGAGAAAATTTTGAAATCCATCAACAAATCCTTAAAGGAATTTTGATGGATTCCAAGACCTTAACAATAGCTAATTCAATGTTAAATACAATGATTTACACTTACCAATTAGAAACTCTCTTTTTTATGGAGGGTATAGATCATCATATTCAACAAAGACAACTTTTGTGATGAAGGGCATATATTATCATATTCAATATTAATAGGGTTATTGTGAAAGTCTTAGAATTTCTTAAAGTTCTTTCCAAAGGCTTGTACCTCCTATTCAATAGTGAGTACAAGGATTCTACAAAATATTTGAAAGAATTTTTTCCAAAGTCCTTCCAATGAAAAAAAAATATTTATAATGAACAATAAACTTTTCATTTACAATAAATATACACTTAAAAAAGGTATTATACATTATCTTTTTATCATGACCTTAACCCAATTGTGATGACATGAAACCTACTACTCAATTTTTACAAATCTAATCCATTTTATTGATCACAATCTTATTTACTTTATTAGATAATGAGATAATAGAAGGCAAGATTTGAAAAAAAGGTGCCATTCATTCATCAATAAGATTTTATAAAATATGAGGAAGTTAGAATTACTTATAACCTTTCTAAGTTAAGGATAAGTCACTTTAACTATCCTAAAAAAGAATTTAATATTCAAATTCTCTACCCAAGTCTATACATAGAATAAAGCCCAAAATATATTCTACATATAAATATCTAGTGCTACAAAATAAACAAAACAATTAGCTTCTAACTAGTTTAGCTCTAATAAGGTAGTGGTGAAGGCTCGACTGTTGGTGTGTGTCCTAGAACCAATCATATAGATGATTGAAGTTATACACAATGTATTATGTTTTATTTTAGGCAATTTAATTATTATATTTTGTTTTTATAATTTTATTATTATTATGCGTAATTTATAACTTAATATAATAATTATCCTTGGAATAGCTTCGCTATTCCTAAAATACCCCTAGTCAAGTATTATTATAAAAAGGATAGTAATAATACATCGAAACTAGCATGTATAGTGATTGATGATTACAAATCATGGATATGTGATATCAAGTCAATACATGAGTATATTGCTAGTGAACAATGTACTGGACTAACCCATTATGAGAATATTACATGGATAGACATGTCATAAGTTATTCTCATATGATCACAAATACACATAAACTTTTGACTTGAAGTCACTACAGTTCCCTACATAAGGAATTACTCACTTTAATATTGTCCTATATCACCTTTAATCAGGATAACAAGTAGGGCATTGATTGGGTGTGTCATAAATCGTGCAGAGGGAAGTGAGTGATGTAGATGGGATTTTGTTACTCTTGTATAAAAGAGAAATATCCTTGGGCCCCTTGATTGAGTGAGACTTAGAAATGCATGGCCATGCTCAATTGAATTAATATGTGATATTAATCATTTATTTTAAGTCTACTCAGTATCAAGAAATATAAATTGAACATTGACGAGGATGACACATTCCATGTCTCCAGTTCAATTTGGATATTATTACAAAAGAGTTATGATGCAAAACGTTGATAATGTATTAGGTGGATGTCGAATCACAGATATTCTTACTACTTCAGTGGCAGTGATGTATTGTTAGATACCGCTCACTGTCTATGGCTCAATAATGAGTCATTGTCAACGTAGTAAGAACCTACAGGGTCACACAAAAGGAGTAGGAATAAGACAATAATTAATTGGACTTTAATTATATTAATATCCAATTAATTGGACTTATTTTCATGCATATATATATTATTAAGAATAATAAATTCACGTAATATATATATATTATATGATATTATTTGATATTAAAGTAATATCAAATAATTACGTTATCAGATATTAGATAAATATATTATGAGATAATATTATTTTGATATTTGATAACTATATGTAATTATCTAATATTAATATATTTATATTATGAGATAATATTATCTAATGTTAGATAATTAATAGATAAGTCATATCTCTCCTCATTATCTCTAGGATAAGGATAAGATGAGTTGTTAAGTGTGATTAGTATTTTGGAAGCATTATCCTAGTTGGACTAGGATTATGGCTTGCCTAAGTTCTATAAAAAGGGACTTGAGGACAGCACTTTAACACATTCAAAGCTTCCATACAAACCCTAAATCACTCAGAAAATATCCAATCCTAATTCCTAGAAAGAAAAACGCATCCTAGCAGATTCGTGGAGGGTGAGAGGTCGTTGTTCATTCCGTGTGGATACCATAGAGACGCTGTACCTTCCGGCCGGCGTTTGATTCATCTACTCTCAAGTTTTGATCAGTAGAAACATGAGTGCCCAATAGGTAAAATCCTAATCATTGATTTATGTTTTTTGCATGGATCTTAGGTAGAATTTGGATCAAATTTTGAATTTTCGCTGCATGTGATAATCTGAATTCCTAACATCGACTTGAGTACCTGTAAAATAAATCATAGAGGACTGAGTCCAAATACCATTGAATAATACTTTATTTAAAAAATAAATAAATATTTAGTGCCATTAAACAACCAAAACAACTAGCTTCTAGCTAGTTTAGCTCTAATGAGATAGTGGTGGAGGATTGACTCGAGTACTTGTCAAATAAATCATAGAGGATTGAGTCTGAAGACCATTGAGTAATATTCCATTTAAACAAAATAATATAATTCAATAATTTACCCATCGAATCGTCCACTTGTAAGACTTAACATATACAAATATCTAGTGCTATTAAACAACCAAAACAACTAACTTCTAGCTAATTTAGCTCTAATGAGGTGGTGGTGGATGCTTGACTTGAGTACTTGTAAAATAAATCATAAAGGACTGAGTCCAAAGATCATTGAGTAATACTCCATTTAAACAAAATAATACAATTCAATAACTTAACCAATGGATCATCCACTTGTATGACTTGACATATAATTAATCACATTACTAGTTTAATTTCAAATAGCCTCAAAAGGCTCACATATAATCATTCATCACAAATACCCTATGTAAGAATTCATAAGAACCATTAGAATTCAAGATCATGTTACAATTCAAGGCAATAAGGAGTAAACATATACATGCATTCGCCCTTATGGCTCTTGTGTCATCCTCATACCCTTTACAAGCTTTCCATCCTTATCTTTTTAAGGTTTGCTTTATACCCTTTAAAAGTATAATATTAGAAAATTTCCATTTAGTGTTCACATCACCTCTTTCATATTTCTTAATTCATAATTAGCTCAAGGTTTTTGTTTCTTGTAATAGACCATAAGCTTTATTCATCACGATAATCTAATAACACTGTGCCTTTATCATGGTCACACACCACAATTCACTGTATAGGTAACAATAACATTTACATCATGCATCATTTGATATACAAGCTTAATTCCATATTTCATTATCATATTTCATATATCCTTATCTATTATATTTCATTATAGGGTTTTTGGGTTATCAAAAAGGGAGTTATTAGACCTTTAGGTGTCATGATTTTTTAAGAAAAATTAAGTATAGTTGATTACATACTCTATTAAGGAAGCCTTGAGAGTAACGCTGGGGACAATAGTTAACTATATAGTCGAGTAGCATGATTAGAGGTAAACATGAGGTATATTTGATTATATAGTCAAATATTTAGCTCTAAAAAGCATCTTAGAGGTTTATAATTGATTAAATAGTCAATAATCGACCTCTAGAGAGCTAATCCAAGTCAAATAATTGAGTATACCCTTCTAAAATGCATTTTCTAAGGCATAGTTGACCATATAGTCCATTACCACATAGGAAATTTGCAGAACTTCAAATTTTCACTATTCATTCTTTACAAAACTTGCATTCAATGCATCCATTTGCCCACCAAACATCATACAATCATGATTACATACCAACAATACATTAATGAAGCCTTTGCCATCATTCAATCAAATTATCTCCTTCAATCAACTCAAAACTAACCATTTATATTCAAATGACCATAAAATTTAAAATAAGTAATTTCAACTTAAATTTCTTAGGATTTAATAAGAATAGATGGAGTATTCATCACCTAGTATAGAAAAGAGTGCTAATATGCTAGATTAGATGTTTTTTTAACCCTAACCAAATTAAAATTTTTTATTTTTCTAAGTTAAAGGTTCCGAAATTCCATAGAACCCAAATAATCTCAAATCTCCTATTCAACTTAAAAGAAGTAAGGAGGAAACTCAATAAGGATGATATTCTTACCTTAATTGAATAAAAAATTTGAAGAAAGATTTGATGCTTTCTTTACAATTCTTGAAGAATAAAAGATGGAGAAGCGAGGAATGGAAGTGGGATTTTGGGAGAGAAGGGAAAATAAGGAGGAAAAGATAAAGGTTAGGCTTAAAATGAGAAAATATTTTCCAAAGGGGGATTTTTGGGAACTTTTTTCTCTAAATCTCTTCCATATTCACATACTCATGTATAATAACTCCAAGCCCTGTACTTTATAATTCTATTTGACTTTTCTCATTTATTTCTCATCAAATTTATATTTTATGTTCATTAGATTAGCAATTTTATTTTATTTTATAATTCATATACAAAATTTCCTTTTAGTTAATCATACTAATTAATTCTATTATTTCTTTCATGAAATAAAATATAAACTTACTATATTTTATAGAGGGTGTAACAATATTTTCCTATTCAAAAAAATCCATTGTCAAATTCTTGAAACGCATGGTATCCTACAAATAGTATGAACATATAATGAAATTAAACTCATCATTCTCCTAGTAGATAGTAGTATCGCTATCACATTTTGAATTCCAATTCTCATATAGCCTTTTCCTTTCCATGACATTCCCAATGAATCTTCATGAATGAAACTTCCTTAGATCTTTATTTCTAAACTTGTTAATCTTGAATCTCAATAGGTTGTTCCTTATAGGATAATTTAGAATTAAGTTGCAATGGTTCAACCTAAATTATGTGAGATTGGTCTATTAGGTACTTTTGAAATATTGACACATGGAACATAAGGTGAATATCTTTAAGCTACAACTTTGACAATCTTAAGAATCAAGAAGGGCCTAATGAAACAAGGTGCTAATTTGCCCTTCTTCTTAAATGTCATCATGCCCTTCATAAGTGAAAATTTTAGGAACACCATATCTCCCACTTAAAAACTCTAGCTCTTTCTTCCTTTTGTCTACATATGACTTTTGTCAATCTTAAGCTATTTTTAGACATTCTTGAATGATCTAAAACTTTTCTAGAGCATCTACCACTAATTCTAACCCCAAAAGTTTGCTTTTCCTAGTTCAAACCATACTATTAGAGAATGAAATTTTTGGCTATAGAGAACTTCATAAGGTTCCATTTGATTGTTGGATTGAAAATTATTATTGTAAGTGAATTCTATCAATAATAAGCATTTTCCTAGATTTCCTTAAATTTTAAGGTGCAAGCTCTAAGTATATCTTTTAATATTTGAATGATCCTTTTACATTGTTTATTAATTTATGAACAAAAGGTGGTGTTGAATCATAATTGAGTTTCCAATATTTGCCAAAATGATTGTTAAAAGTGAGATATAAATTAAGTATCATAATTTGACATAATTATGATTGGAACCCTATGTAATGGTATGATCTCATCAAGATAGACCTAAATACATTGAGTCATTATGAAGGTACTTTTGATAGGTAGGAAATATAAAGATTTTGTTAATATGTCAAAAGTGACCTATATAGTACTCTTTCTGTATCCTAGGAAAATTAATGAAGAAATTCATGGTAATGCCTTTTTATTTCCATTATGGTAACAAAAACAATTAGTGCATTTTGATCGGTTGTTGATGTTTCATTTTCACCTATTGTAAGTAAGGCATTTCACCATATAATCTAACAAATCTTTTTTCATGCCCTTCCATTATAAGACATCTTTCAAGTCATGGTACATCTTTGTTGCACTGGGGTGCATGGTTTATAAGGAATTCTGGGCTTGGTGCATCAATTTTTTTCATACACTCATAAGAACCTAAATTCTTCCTTACAGCCCTTTTTCATCAACAATTAAGTTAGACACTACTCGCTTAGTTACTTCATTATAAAAATGAAATAACTACAATATTCTTTTTGACCATCCTTGATTCTCTCTATTAAAACTAATTGAATTGCTATATGAGCTAGTACCACACTTGAATCTCCAAATGGTGCTACTATTGCCTTGTTGATTTTCTACTAAATGTATTTACTACGACATTGGCCTTGTACGGACGATATAAAATTGAGCAGTCATAGTCCTTGACAAGTTTTATCCGTCTTTTTTGCTAGAAGATATATTTCAAGCTTTTGTGATCCATATAGATTTCAATGTTTTCTTTATATAAATAATGCCTTTAATTTTTCAAAGTAAAAATTATTGTTATCATTTCTTAGTCATACATATGATCATTTGACTTATATTTCTTCAATTATTGGGAAGAATAAGCTATTAATTTGCTATTCATAAGAACACATCCAAGTTTAATTCTTGATGTATTATAAAATACCATATGCCTTTTGGTGCATGAAGGTAGTGCTAACATTAGTTTGATGTCAGATATGATTTTAACTTTTAAAAGTTATTCTCACATACATCTGACCACTCATATTTAACTCTTTTCTATGTTAATTTAGTCAATGATGTAGAGATCTTAGAGAAATCCTTGAAAAACCTTCAATAATAACTTGCTAACCTAAGAAAAATGCAAATTTTAGTAACTAATGATAGCCTTGGCCAATTCTTTATTGTTTCAACTTTTTGAAGGTTCGCCCGAACTCTCTCTTGTAATACCACATGCCTAGAGAACTTAACATCTATAATCTAGAACTCATATTTAGAGAACTTAGCATTCAATTGATGCTCTCGTAAGATCTGTAAGAACACCTAAAGATGTTGAACATATTCTTTTTCTCTTTTTGAATGCATTAAGATATGTTTATGAAGATAATGATAAATTTATCTAGATATGGTTTTATCACTCGATTCATCAAGCCTATAAAAGTAATTAGAGTATTTGTCAATCCAAAAGATATTAATAGGAACTTGAAATGGCTGTATTAAGTCCAAAAGGCAATTTTCAAGATATCTTTCTTGTAAATTTTCAACTAGTGGTTGCCTATGCATAGGTCAATCTTGGAAAAAATATTTTATCTTTTGAAACTAATAAAAAAAATTATAAATGTGAGAAAAAAAAAAGATAATTATTTTTTATGGAAATTTAGTTAAGTTGTTGATAACCAGTACATAACTACATTGACTTATTTTTTTTCTTCATAAAGAGAACTAAAGCTTTTTAAGGTGAAGAGCTCAAACAAAAAATGCCTTTATCTATCAAATCCTTCAATTGCTTTCTTTACTCTTATAATTCTATTAGGGATATTCGATATGGGACAATTGAGACAATTTCAGTGCTAGGATACAAATTAATTTAGAACTCGATTTCATAATCTAAAGGTTATTAGGTAATTCTTTTAGAAACATATTAAGGAACTCTCTCACTATTAGAATATTGTTGACATCTAGAGTAAGTTAATAATCTCAAACTAAAATCAAACATGCAATGCCTCTCTTTTGGATAAGTTTTTAAGCTTTAATGATTGAAATGGAGTTAATGAGGCATGACAACTTATTTTCTTAGAATTCAATAGGTTAAGAGCCTTTTATGGAAAATATTACAAATTCATTAAGATAGTTCACACATGCATGATAGTTGGATAGTTAATCCATTCCTAAAATTATATTATAGTCATTCATATCAAGTAAGATTAGATATACCAATATCACATGATCATGAATATTTATAAGGAAAGCCTTTAATTTATGTGTAGCTAGAATGGATTTTTCAATTAATATCCTTACAATCAAGAAGGTATTCATCACTTTGGTGGGTTCACTTAGGGAGGGAATAAATATCTTTGAGATAAAGGAGTGAGTAGCTCCAGGATCAAATGAAACTCTAGCAAAGAAGTTTTTAATGGAGTTAGTACCTATCATAACAATATTAGAGGCATAAGCCTCTAAGCGGGTAAGTTTATATGCTTGAGTTTGACTTCCATTCATTTTTCCCATTTAGCCTATAACATTAATATTTCTTGAATGTGCTAGAAGGTTTCTTGGACATAGGGCTAATGGAGGATTAGGACTATTTCTTTGAGATACAAGATAGCTTGTGCTTTAGCTTGTAAAATTTTTTAGGTGATGTGTAAGATATTTTTTATATTATTTTCTCCTATTTGTACCTCTTAGAGCGTTATATATGCTAAATTTTATGGAATTGATCTTGTTTTGTTATTAGGTTATGATTTTTCAATATTTTTGAATTATTTAGTTAATGTTAGATTGTAACACAATTTTAGATTCTTAACTATGTTCTTAACTATAACTTAAGTTTTGAAGATCTAAATTAGGCAATCTTACATCATTGAAAAGTTAAGAAGAAGTTTTAAAAATTTCATATTTTGGCCAAAGACTAATTTAGATATTTGGTGTGTCAAATTTGGTCATAAAGTTGAAGCTTTGCTTTTGTTCTAACTAATCTAGTCATAGTTTTTGGGTTGTATCTAAAGCACTAGGAGTTTAATTAAGGTGAAACTAATGCCTAAAGTTAGATAAGACTTGGCCTAAAAATATTCATATTTGGAGTTTAGTAAAACTGTCATTTTAATGGTCAAACTATAGCTAGAAGCTAAATTATGAAATTTTATTATGGTAAACATTATTAATAATTTAATATGTAAGTTAGGTTATGAGCTTCCAATTTATGCAAAGCCTAATTTTTTAACCCTAGGAGACATATTTACTTGACTTATTAGGTTTTCTAACTACATAGATCAAATTTAAGAGGGTTTTATGGGTATGTACTGCTGGAAATCGCGCATCATACATGCACAGTGGAATAAAATTTTTGCACGATTTCCACCAAGGATCCATGCGAATTAGAACGCCATAGATTAGGGATTAGGGTTTATACCTTTCGGCCAAAATCTTCTGACCGCTACAGCAAGTCCGATTTGCTTCCAAATCATGAACCGGAATAGAAACTCGAAGATCAGATCACCAGTACAACGTTTATGTGGCTGCACCTCTGTGGTATCCACACGAACCCGTGAATCACCGATGAATGTCTGCTACACACACCGGTTGGAATTGATCTCCTTATACCTCGTAGTGCTAGCTACGCCTCTTCAGAGATTTTGGTTAAGGAGAGTGGCTAGGGTTTTTCTATGCTTTTGCTTGGGTGCGTGAATAATGAATAATCAATCCCATTATTACCCAATAAGCCTATTTAAATAGGTGCATAGAAAAACCTAACTTATTTGGGCCTTATTCCATGTATAATTATAGGCTTACTATTGGGCCTTATAATTATAACATGAATTCTCAAATATTAAGCCCAAACAATTTGGTCCATTAATTCCAAATTCACTAAGCTCTAAGTGTGCGACCCTACAGGCTCTCATTACGTTGGTAATGACCATTAATCATATTAATGATCATAAACAATGATTGGTGTCTAGCAACACATCATTATTACCCAAGTAATGAGAAAGTCGGTGATTTGACTAAACCTTTACACGTGATCATCACTTATGTCCTTTTGTCCTATACATCTAGATTGAGCACGAGACATGGACCGTGTCATTCCCGTATAGCCCAATCTTAAGGTTTCTTAACTCCTAAGTAAGCTGACTGAAACAAATGTAATCGACATCTCATGTCAATTCATCTAAGCATGGCCATGCATTTTCTCAGCTTTACTTAGTCAAGGGGCCCATAGATGTTACTCCTGTTATATAGGAGGGACAAATCTCATCTTGATCACACAAACCCCTCCACATGATATGTGACATATCCAATATCTACCCTTGCATTCACTTAACCATTAGTGACATAGAATAGTATCAAAATATGAAACTCACATGTAGGGAACCTTGGTGATCTTAGGTTAAAGGACCATATTAATAATGATCACTAAGAACCACTTATGACACTCATATAACGATCCATGTAGTGTCTTAATATGGGTCGGTCCAGTATACAAGTTCTCTAACTTGTACTCATGTGTAAACTTAATATCCCATATAAGTTTTCACACATGCTAGTCTTAACATATCAATGCAACCTAATCCACAATGATATATGACTAGGGACACTTAAGAATACAATTACTCTAAGGTTATTATTATAATTAAATATATTACGCAGACAATATATACAAATATAATAATTGGAATTGCCATTAAAATAACATGATTCAAAATTACAATCACCAATGTGATTGGTTTTAGGGCATATACACTAACATGTACACATTCTAGATGGCAACACTTTTCTTTTACTTTTCTCTTATAAAACCACGATGAGTGGTTGATTTTCCTTCAGGGTTAAAGGGTTTAAACACTCTCAATTTATTTTGATTTGAGGCTTCTCTATGCAATCTATTTATAATTTCATTTTCTCTTATTTTTATATTTTTTATTGATTATGATTGCTTTAGTAATTAACTGATAAAGGCCCATTAGTTGATTATTCTTAGTAATTTGATGCTATAAGATTGATTGTTATCAATTCTTACTTGTAGAATTAGGATAATTTATCACAAATTAGTAGTAAATTGATATTTAATTTTTTGCTTATTAAATTCATGATGTCTATGAAAAATAAAGAATGAATTTAACAATTGTTGCCCATAGAATTGATAGCTTAAGCCTATTAGGGATCTAAATGTTTGAAACTATTATTAATTATATTTAATCACTCATTTTGAATTAAATTAGTAATAGAGGATTTATTAGTTTCTTATTCTCATTATTTTGCATTGAGAATTTGTATGATTATTGTTAGCTTAGAGATATTCATTAGTTAAGTATTCAAATTAGAAGCCAAATTGCTAAATGTTGATAAAAATATGAGAATTAGAGTGTGCAATCCTTTGAATTTAATTTTTATCTTATATTAGCTTAAATTAAATTTTGCTTTAAATTGTTCATTTAAAATTGCTTTTGAAAAACTATAACTTTTACTATTGTTTTTTGTAAATTGGCACTATTTCCTCAGGTACAACTTGGACTTACCCTCTACTATGTTTTGAGCAAGTTTGGTATTTAAATATAGTGTGAAATGATGTACATCAAAATTTTAGCATGAGATGATATAAATCAAAATTTTAATGCTAATGTTAAGGAATAGTTAGTCAATTTGTAGATGATATTCCTTATTTTAACTTTATTTATTTATTTTTATAGTGTTTTCCAGGCTTTCTAATGGTGTTGAAAGATTGGCTTTATTACCTTTCATCTGGATCAATCACTACATAACATGATATGAAGGGACTTTTTCTAAAGAAACACTTCCTTGCCTCTAAAGTAGTAAACATCAGGAAAGAGATTTATGGCTTTCAGTAGTTTAACAGGGGAGAATCTATATGAATATTAGGAGAGGTTCAAGAGATTATATGCTAGCTATCCCACTATCAAATACTTGATCAGCTTCTAGCTTAATACTTTTACAAAGGAATCTTATTAATAGATAAAAGCATGATAGATATTGCCAATGACGTTGCACTAATTAATAAGAACACTAGTGTTTCTTGGGATTTGATTTCTAATGTCGCAGCCAATTCTCAACAATTTGGTAGGAGGTAAGATTCTATAGTAAAGTGAGTTAATGAAGTTAACACATCTAATGTTGAAAGGCAACTGACATATCTAACTTTCTTAGTGCAAAAACTAGCTATAATTATGACTCAAGTAAAAATAACAAAATTATATGGTGTTTATTCAAATCATGGGCATCTAGCTAATGTGTGTCTAATTCTGCAAGATGATGATTCCATTTAGTGAGCTAATGCCTAAGGGGATTTCAAGGATAGTTCTAGCATATGAGTGAACCCTATTCTTAGTCATATAATCCTAGCTAGAGATCCTATCTAAACCTCAGATATGGGAACATTTCTAGCCAAACTTCATTCCTTATGCATAAAATAGATATCAACCTCTTACCCTACCTAGATCACTAGTTAATCTTGATTTCAAACCAGATACACCTTTGAAAAATCTAGTTAAGACTTTGGCTACCAATGTTGTCTAGTTTTAGCAAGATATAAGAAATAATATGCAACAATTTTAGTAGGAAACTAAAAATACTATCAAGCAATTTCAACAAGAAACTAGATAAAACATTAAGAAAATAAAGAATTAGATGAGTCAGCTTGCTATCTTGGTGAGTAGATTAGAAGTGCAGAATTTTAGCATTAAATTTTCATCTAAGACTATCATCAACCTTAGAGAAAATGCTAGTGCCATTATTTTGAAAAGTGGTAAATGGTTAAAAACATCACCAAAATCACTAATATTGAGCAATAAGCTTAAAAAAAACTAGAAACTAGTAATTTTGGCCATTCTAGCAAATAAAAATATCATGTTGAAGAACTTGTAGCATCATTTGTTCCATTTTTTCCCCAATAGAATTACAAATTCCAAGAAAACAAAGAAGTGAAAAAAAGATTTTAGAGACTTTTAAGAATGTAGAGGTAAACATTCCACTATTAGATGTAATCAAGCAAATTCTTAATTAGGTTAAGTTCTTGAAAGAGTTGTGTACTATAAAAAGAAGGTTGAAAGCCAATAAGAAAATTTCTACGAGAGAAAATGTTTTTGTTGTTATTCAAAGACAATTAACTTAGAAATGCAAAGATCCTAATACCTTTAACATTGCATGCATTATAAGGAACTCCAAATTTGAAAATGTAATACTAGATTTAGAAGCTTCCATTAATGTCATGCCTTTGCCCATTTACACCTTACTCAGATTAGGACTTTTGAAAGAAACTAGTGTGATCATTCAGCTTGCAAAAAATGTCCAATGTATATCTTACTAGGGTAGTACAAGATGTTGTAGAGCAAGTTAATTGTTTAATATTTCCTCCAAACTTTTACATTTTGAATATAGAAGATAGGACTATCACCGATCTTGCCCTCATCATTCATGGTTATCATTTTTTGAAAATAGCCAAAACTAAGATGTTCATGATAACACTTTATGGAGTTTGATGAAGAAACTATCATATTTAATATCTTTGATGTTATTAAACATCCATTTGGATATCATTTTTTCTTTCCCATTGATTTAATTAATTTACTGATGTAAGAGGCTTTTGAAAATAGGTTGAATTTAGAGAAGACATTAGAAATAGCATTGACACATGCGTCATAACACGATCAAAATTAGAACATTGGTTTGATAAAAAATTTTGCAATATAAGGTAACAACCATGTTGAACCCTAAGTGATCCACTTGATATATCCTTTTACAATGATTTACTAACTTTGATTTCAAATAGAACACAAATAGAATGCAAAATAAAATAAAATGCAAATATGCAATATAGTATGTAGAAAATAAAACAAAATAGAATGCTAAACAAATTAAATGAATAAGATGTTTGAATTGAAATTAAACATTATGCACTAACAAAACTAGATTGTTAATGTAGAAACATAATTTATCCAAACATTTGAAATCTTTTATGTGGATTAATTATAGATCAAATATACTTGAGAATTTCAATTAATTTTTTAACCTTAAATTATCTGGAACTTTTGTAATAATTCATAAATTCTATGCTAGATAACCATCTAGAATTTAATCAACTAAGATTAGAAGAATTAAATAACCATAACAATTTATAAAACTAGATTGAAATTAATTTAAAAATAGAATTTAGCTCAATTTGTAAAGAAAAGTTTCTAAAAGAGATATGGAAAATGACTTTCTAAATATTGCTTAAAATAGAAAATGATTGGAAACATGTTTTTCATCTAAAAAGACACCAGCTATAATTTTAACCATCATCATAAGCTTAATAAGAATTTAAAAAATGTCACTATTTCAAAATAAATGTTAGTTATATTTACTAACCATTGTCTTATTATTGCCAATAATTTTAAGAACGATATTGCATCAAAATAAGTGTTAGTTGTTTTATTAACTATCATCTTATTATTCTTGTTAATTTCAAGAATGAAATCATGTCAATATACACATTGATTTTAATTTTAATCAACATTTATCCACTGATATTTATCACTAATTCGATAGTAAAGATTATGTCATGACCTAACCCTAATCATGACTGATATGAAATCTACTTCCTAATTTCCACTAACATAATCCACATTCTACTCCAACATAAGAAAGCATGCAAAGGGAATTTGGGAATGTTTTCATGCATTAATAGGAAAAGATGATAATTTTTTTTGACAAAATAGGCGTCAATTTCAAAAGGAGCCAAGGTTGCTTATAATCCATCAAGCTTAAGAATAAGTTAGCCTAATTAAACTCAAAAGATACAAGTTATTATTCTTCTACCATTTTTACCTTATATAGAAGAAAGCCCAAAAATATTTATAATAAAATATCTAATGCTACTTGAGCCATACCAAGTAGAATAAAAAAAGCTTAACTTTGAAATAGTAGTGGAAAATCAACTTGAGTATTTGTAAAGAAAATACACAGAGGGGTAAATTTAGGGTTTCGTGAGTAAAAAATTTATCACATCAAACATAAACAACATTATAAACTTACTAACCAAATTTACTCTCTTTTAAACTTAAACACTTGAACCACACATTTCATAATACATTTTCCATTAGTAACATCAAATTCATTTATAATCATTCACACACTTTAGTGTCATTGCTCAAATGCACATTTTCATTCATGTCATAATCTTATCATACAATATGCCAAATATCATCATAAGGAAAATAAGTAAATCTTCTTATAACTCATGGTCAACTTTATCCCTCACAAGCCCATCGTTACGCCTCTTAAGTCTACCTTATCCCTTCACAAACAATTATCGGATCCAATTTTCAAATATCATACTACCCTATCATACTTATAATGTTTTAACTTATTCATTTCTCATTAAGAACATATGTTTCATTTACAATCATCTCATACCTCTTTGCATGGTCATGCATTTCATTTTTATCATCATAAATCACATAAATAATATGTACAACAATGTATAACATTCGATATTCAAGCTCACTTCTAATAACACAATTCTTTGAATTTCATGAAAATTAATCAATTATGTAGTTAGCTATGTAACCTAAGAGAAGGAGCATAATCGACTATGTAGTCAATTAGAAAAGGCCTTAGCTAGAATCTATGTGCCAAATAGTCGACTATAAACCTTGACGATAGAGGTTATAATTAACTATAGACCTCTAGAGAGGGAGGCCTAGTTTGGAGGTCCGTAATCTAGAAATTGAATTTGGTCATCTAGAGGGCAAGCCTTTTAGTCATAGTTAACTATAGGCCTTCTTATGAAGCTAACTCTACACTTAGGTAGTTAATTATGTAGTTAATCATGGCTTTCTAGAAATTAATTCTCATGGCCATAGTTGATTATTAAATAGCTTTTTGTGGATTTCTAGCTCAAAAACATTGTTCACTCCACCATTAATGCCATTCAATCTCTTTATTATTTAATTAATCCTTATCAAATCATAGATACACATCAAGGGTTCTATATTTATGCCATTTACAAAATTAAACATCCACTTATCATCATAACTCAACATAATCATCATACAAATCATAAAATCCAAAACTTATATATAAACCAAATAAAAATAATTTAAAATTTTAAACTAGGGTTAAAATGTTCACTCACCTACTATGGAAGAGAAGTTAGAAGGTTGGATTTGATGTTTCTTGGCCTTTGTTTATATAAAGAATTTAATGAAGATTTGTTTTCAAATTGTTTAATTGAAGAAAGTTTATAAAAGAGAAGAAGAAAATAGATGAAGAGTTAGGGTTTATGGATCAGGAGAAAACAGGGAAAGATTGATTGAATTTTGGTTTAATAAGGGTAGGGCATTTTTCATTATTTCATCTTAAATTTCCTCTATACTCATATGCTGATCACTAATAACTTATAACCTCTAATTCTTTTATTTAATGCACCTTTTTCAACTAAACCTTTCATGTTTTCTTATTTTAAGTCTATTCAAATAATTTATCTCCATTTACCTAAATATTTTATTAAAAACTCATTTAGTTAATAAATTATCTTTTCTTTAATATTTCATTCACACTTTCTTAACAAAATTTATTCATTCCATATAAAATTTTCATTTTAAATTATCAGCAATAAAATTAATTAATTATTTCCCTCACAATATATAGTTCTAAAATTCTAAAATTCGAGGGAGGATGTAATAGTACTTCCTTATTAAAAGAATTTATCCTCAAATTCTTAGGGTCTTGCTAATTTAATAATACTTTAAGTCATAGACATTAAGCTTAGGCATACTATCAACTTATGGATAGCTATAAGATTTCCTTCGATGCATACATTTTCATTTTTAAATGAAGCACTTGGATACTTAATCACTAATTGGCCATATTAAAATATTTTCTAATTTCTATTAATTTTATTTTTATGCCTTCATAGCTAAGTACTATCATGTACATCTATAACTTCTTATTAGTTACATTTGACCAATACCTAATGGTTATTAACATTTATCTTTTGGGCTTTCTCTTTACCCTTCTTATGATACCATCACAACATATCTCCTTAACCCATGTAATTTTGCTAATCTTGCACTTGTTCATGCGTCCTATCTTGAAGTGTAAATGCTTTATCCCTTTTTACACTAACCAATTCATTGACCATACCACTATATATATTATCTTGAGGTCCATTTCTCATACCCATGTCATTCTTTTCAATTTTTAAATGAACTACTTAGATGTCCTTTACTAAATTTTTACTCGTCATTTCCCACAAACGACACTATAGGAATACATTGACATCAAGTTTAGCACTCATCAAAAGTCATGAATATCCTTATCATACATGCAAATTTAGCTCCCACTTAGCTCCCTTTACTTTATAGCATTCCTACAAACCTTCACAGATGGAATTTTTTTAGATCTCAATTTCCAAACTTTATGACTTTGAATCTTGACTAGTCATTCCTTATACAATAATCTAGAGTCAAGTTACACTAGCTTTTCTCAAATTATATAAGACTTACTTAATATGCATTTTTTAAGCATAGGAATATCCTTGATATTTGGAGTTAGTTAATTTAAATTTTAAAGTACAACTAGATAAATCATGTATCTCTTTTTCCAATGAATTTTGTTAGCTATAACACTTAAACTAATGGTTCCTAGTAACCTATTCCTTTAACATCTAATAAGTGGAAAATTTTCTATGGAAGAAGTATTAGATTGGTTAAAACAAACAAGTATGGCATTTGAATAACAATTCTATCCTTAGGATCACATCAAAAGTATTTATATCTAATAACACTAAATTGGTAGATATCATATTTTCATGAAACTATTGTAAGATAAGTTTTCATCTCGTAAGTGTCTAATGGGGATTTTTTTTAATTAAGGTTACTGCAATTAAGAGTGTATTCATAAACTTAAGGGCTAGTCAAGGGTAAAAAGTCTCTTTGAAATAAAAGAATAGGCATTTCTTACATTAAAAATGTTAGCCTTAAGGTTTCATGTGATGAGTTTTGATGATGACAAATGAATGTTACAATAGCATTGTATGTCTTGTACTAGAGTGATCTATATTATACAAGCTTTAATAGATATATTATGTTATGGTTGATGCATATACATGATATAATGATTATACTTGTTCTTGTATACGCATGATGACAAATAAGTGTTTCAATAGCATTGCATGTCTTTATACTAAAGTATTATAAAATCTTCAATAGACATACTATACTATGGTTGATGCATATGCTTAATTATATGCTAAAAGAGCTATACTTTCTACAAGCATTACTAAGCATATGATTAATCAAGATATATGATATGGTGATTATATATATTCTTGTGCTAATTTATTTTATATATAAATCATGTATTAATATCTTGATATATTAGATTATACTAACTATATAGTTTGTAAAGTTCATGAACTTGTATATAAGAAAGTCTAAGATGAAGAAGAGTGAGCATTGAAGCAAATGAATAAAATATCATATTATGCTCAACTCAAGAATAAGGAAGAAAGACAAGAAAGAAGATGTGATCCAAGCATTGAAGGATGAGAAGATTAAAGTATATGAAAGCTTGGAAGCATCAAGAAGAGCTTAAACACTTCAATGGTATAGTTTTTCATTTTAGGCTTTGTCTTTCTTGTAAAATAGAGTATTTCATAATATAGAGCTTAAACATGTTTCCATAATCTTAGCTTAATCAAAATATTTTTAAAAAATAGACCACAATTATATTTTTACAATATAGCTTCTGGGGACATTTCAAAAACTAATGAGATATGAGATTTTAATATTTTCAATATTGACCTTTAGTTATTTTATAAATTATATCTTATAACATACTCATGATTTGATTGTCAAACCTTTTCCATATGAAAATAGACTCAAAGAGATTTTCATAGACATATCATTTGCTTAAAATGATTAATATATGAGAGAGTTATGATTCTTTCAAGATGAGTCTAGAAATCAGTTTTCTACATTTCAATCATTTCTAACATGTGCTTATTGTTTTGATCATATCTTAAAATTTACAGATAATATGAGTATGAAATTATTTTTATTTGAAAATAGAACTAAATATCTTTCCATGCACTAGTCATTTGCTTAAAATGACTAAAATATGAAAAGGTTATGAATTTTACAATTTGAGTCTCAAAATTAGATTTTTACAAATTCACTATTTTTGACCTCTGCTCATTGTTCTAAACATATCTAAAAAATGACATTAGATATAGAATAAAACTAGCATCATTTGAAAGTAGACTCAAATATATTTCCAACAACAGGTTATCTGCTTAAAACAAACTTAAAATGAAGAAGTTATGACCTTTTAAAATTTAGTTTGCATTTTTGTGTGGGTGAATTGATTCATCAATCAATTCTGGACATCTAGAGAGCACCCTGGATATCCTGAATCGATTCAGCAATCGATTCTAGCTATTCTGGTGCACGAATAACGATTAGTTTTCATTCTTAACAACCCCAAATGGCCATAATACTCCATGGACTTTTTATATAAGTTAAGATACATCAAATATAATTAAGAAAGAGCCTAAACTTCACTTGTTAGCATCATTTTACACCTTCTTTCATCAAATCATGAATTAAGCTCTAGTTTGTGAAAATTTTCTATTCTAAGTGCTTTATTTATTCTATCCACTCTTTAAGAGAGTATATTAGAGTTGATATTCTTCTTGTATCACATTAGAATTGTAAAGGGTGAGGTATCCTTTAGAGAAATATTGAAAGGGTGAGGAATCTCTTGTAAAGAGAGATTTTGATTAAGGAAGAGCAATGATTGTAAAACCTTTTCAAGTGCTAATTGAAACTTAAAGGGATAGTGGATTGACATACAATCTTGGAGAGTGGATGTACACCTTGGTGAGGATATCCAAGGGAGAAATTACTATAAATTCTTGTATTTGATCTCTCTACCCTATCTCTTTATTATTTTTGCACTACACTTTATTTCTTTGGTTTTTGCTCTATTTTTCTTGATGTATATACTCTATTTTATTACTATCATTTGTTGATATAATATGCTATAATGCTTATATTGTTGCTCAGATATTTGAATGATTAAAAAAGAAATTCATCTTTGTTTTGCTATTGTTGTTTGTTGAGATATTGTGTTGAATGCTTTATTCTTATTGTTGATAATTATTGAATACATTTTGCATCAATATTGATCTTGATCCTTAAATGATTAAAAGGTTAAATTAAATGATTGAAAATGAAATTCATCTATGCATGTGCTTCTCAATTATTCATCTATGCATAGTTAAATAAGTGGCTTTGCACAAGAGTATTGAATTGCTTTATGTTGTGTGCAAACTTCTTCATTAAATTATCTTCTTAATGCTTTATTTATAGATAGTTAAATGAGTTAGTTTGCACTAATTTCTTATTTATCATATTTTGAGTGCAACAAGTATCCTTATAAAACTTTCTTGGAATTATTTAAATCAAACTTATCCTTATGGCTTCTCGAAATAAAAGGCTTCTTAAAAAGAATTTGAAAAATGATAAGAGTTTTAAAAACATCTAATTCATCACCTCTTGGGTGTGGGTAGTCAAGGCCAATAAAAAAAAAACTAATGGAAATTTTATCAATTTGAAGTGTACTTATAGCTATGGCATTAGAGGCATAGGTCTCTAAGTTGGTTAATGGATAAATTCATGCTTAACTCCTAATTGTAATTCTATCCTAATTGATCACATTGGTATCTCCTGATAATGCTAATTGTTTCCTTAGGACATTCATGAGTGGAGGACTTGGATTATTCCATTAAGACATGGTGCTACAAATACCTTAACTTGAGATATTCTTGGGACACCTTTAACCTTGTGTCCTTCACAAACATATTTAAAACATACTTCCTTTAAAATAGTTGCATGGATCGTTATGGTGAGTTCAACATTATGGGCACTAAAGCGCCCTAAATGTTACATGACTTTAAGTTGAAGAATGGTTTTATTTTTAGCTAGCTAATGAATTTATGTGACTCCTTTAGCTTTTAGCACTTCTCCTTATAAAGAATCCACTTCATACACTACAAAATGATATGGGTTCCATAATAAAACCACTTTTTCTCTCTTGAATTCTACTCCATGAGGCATTCCCTTATATGGTTATACTTGAATTTCTTCCTTGAACCAACCTTACTTTTTACTCCCCACTTGAACCTCTATTTCCTCTCTCTCTCTAATACTAAACTTAAGTATCAATGCTTGGTCCAATGCTTGTTTATCGATAGTGGTGTCATTGATATGAGTCTTCTCAAAATAGAAATCAATAAGGCCTTGTATGAACCTCTTAACTTTGGTCCTTCAAGTAAGAAGTAAATATGCTGCATATCTAAAGAATCTTATAAATTGAGCATTATCCTTAATAATAGAAAGGTTCTTTTACTTCAAGTACTAAAACTTCTATATTTTTGCCTATTATACACTTGAAGGTAGGAAATGGTTAATAAAACTCTTTTACAAGATAGCCTAAGTCATGGGCACCAAACATAAATCCCTATTCTCTATGGCACTTGAAAACTAGTAATATGCCATATTGTTTAACTAGTAACCTACAAGTTCTATCAATAATTGGTTGGGCATTTTAACATTTTCCCATAGCACTCTATTTGGTTAAGAAACTAGTATAGATTTATTATGAAAGCAACACTGGTGTACCATAAGGGCTTTAGCTTTAAAAATTAATGGACTATCCAGAACTTGTTTTCTACACCTTTTTTAAGAGGGTTATGCTTTTTTTCTTGCATATTTTTTAACCATGATTCTTATCACGATCATGTTAATTTCTATCCTATTTATGCCCTTGATTCTACTCAAGAGCCTTAATAACTTAATTCATCACTTATTGCATGAAGTTGCAACCTAAGGAGGGAATTCTTGTTCATTATTTTCCTTTTCCTTCATTAACTACTTTAAGCCTATGAAACCATGGATGATTTCTCATATCTAGGTCTGCTGACTAATGCTTAACTTTTAGTATTAACCATTTCCTAATTCATAAAATTTCCCTAATAGTCGAACAACATCCAAACAATCATTAAACAATCTATCACAACAAACTTTAACACTAATGACATTTTAGGATCTATCAAAATAGTTTTGGAGATATGTGCAGTTATACCATTGGTGTAGATTTGGTCAACACCTACTTGAGCTTGGCATTAAAAACCTAGGCTATGCTCTAATGCTAACTTTTTCATAACCCAACCTTAGTCTTGACCAATGTGAAGCTTGCTTCCTAATTTCCATTAGCTTAATCCAGATTCTACTTTAACATAATAAAGCATGCATAAGGATTTTGTAGAAGTTTTCATGCATTAATATAAAAAGATAACAATTTCATTTTGCAAAATATACTTTAATTTCAAAAGAAGTTAGACCTACTTATAATCTGTCAAGTTTAAGAATAAGTCAATGTAAATAATATTAAAAAATACAAGTTACAAACCTTTTACCTTTCTTACCCTATAAAGATGAAAGCCCAAAAACATTTGTAACAAAATATCTAATATTGGCCAATCTATACCAAGTAAATTATAAGAGTTAAATGTTAAGGTGGTGCTAAAGAATTAACTTAACTATCTATAAAGAAAATACATGGAGGAGTAAGTTTGAGGATTAGTGAATAAACACTCTAGCACAACCAAATATAAACAATAATTATAAACTTCCCAACTAGATTTGCCCTTTTGTAAATATAAAAACTTGAACCATACATTTCATAATATACTTTCCATTAGTAACATCATATTCATTCATAATCATGCACACTCTTTAGTGCTATCACTCAAATGCACACTTTCATTCATTTTACAATCTTAACTTATAATTTACAAAATATCATCATAAGGAAAGCAAGTAAATCTTCTTGTGATTGATGGTTAATCCTATCCCTCATAAGCCTATCTTTGTGCTTCTAAGTTTGCCATATCTCTTCATGAATGGTTATTAGATCCGATTTTCAAATATCACATTGCCTTTATTATATTTCCCTTATTTTAACTCATTTATTTCTTATCAAGATCATATATTTTATTCATAATTATCCTATACCTCTTTGTATAGTCACAAATTTCATTTTTAATTATCATATATTGCATAAATAATACACATAATAATGCATAACACTTAACATTCAAATCTTCTTCTTATGACATAATTCTTTAAATTTCATCAAGGGTAGTTAGTTATATGACCTAGGGGAAAGACCATAATCGACTATGTAGTTAAAGACAAAAAGCCTTGGCTAGAATCTAGGTGCCAAATTATCATATAGTCAATTATACAATCAATTATGAACCTTTAACACATGGGTTCTAATTGACTATATAGTTGACTTTGAACCTCTAAAGAGTGAGGTCCAGTTTGATAGTTAATTATGGTCATTCAAAAGGTAAGCCTACTGGCCATAGTCGACTATGTAGTAGACCACAGTCTTCTTGATGCTAACTTTGCACTTGATTAGTTGACTATATAGTTAATTATATCTCTCCAAAGAGTAATTCTAATGATTATAATTAGCTATGTAATTGACTATTATATGATTATCTATAGATTTTTAACTTGAGAACGCTATTTACTTTACCATTAATGCCATTTAATCTCATTTATTGCTCAATCAATCTTTGCTAAGTCATAAATACATATAAAGAGTTCCATATTTATGCCATTTCCAATATTAAACATCCATTTATCATCACATAAATCATAAAACCTAAAAATCATGTTCAAACTAAGTAAAAATCATTAAATCCTTAAATTAGGGCTAGAATGGTCATTCATCTAGTATGAAAGAAAAGTTGAAAGGTGAAATTTGATCTCTCTCAGCTAACGGTGTCAAAATGGGTTAGCTCTAACAATTTGACCTAGGATTGACATAATTTTGCTTGACATAGGTTTAGAATTTGTATGAAAAATAATAATAGTGACTTGACTTGCTAAAAAAGTAAGACTAAGTAGCCTAATTGGTGAAGGATTGAGTTTGGTCAATGCAAGCTTATTAAGTTATTAGATTAGCTTGTTAGCTAATTAGTGGTGGTAAAATAGAATAAGTAATATAAGATATAAGATAAATTAATTAGTATGTGTATGCATGTATGCATGTGTGTATATGTATATATGTGAATATATTAAAAGTTATAATTTTCATATATATATATGATAATTATAATTGTAATTTTAATGTATTATAAATTATATATTAATATATATAAATATATCAAAATTATATTTTTAAAATAATATGAAATAATATTTAATAATAAAAATTAATGAGTTTATATATTTAATATTGTTAACATATTTAAAAAATTTATTAAAATTAAAACCAAACATATGTTTCTATCCCATAAATTAAATTAGTTTGTTGTTGTTTACAATTTTATTTAATTTACAATTAAATTTTTATATTTGTTTCTTACTTTTAACTTTAGTTTCTATTATATTTTCATTTAATTTTATTAATAATTGATGATGTAAACAATGTTTCAATTATGTAATATACTATTTATATATTATGTATCCAAATTTACATTATGTTTATGTATGATGACAATATGTGTGTGTGTGTGTGTGTGTAGGAAAGAAAATAAGGATGAAACATATTTTTGCAATGTCCAATGGACAAAAATATTAAAAAAGTACAAAATTCATAAATTACAAAAAAACATAAAATTGAAAATTGTAAAAAAAGAAAATAGGGATGAAAATATGTTATGTTTTGGGCCTTTTTGTGTCATTCTATTATTTGAATTGCATGACTCTTGTTCTAATATAATGATCTAGGGTGCAACGTAACCACTTAATGCTATTTTGAAAGTTTTTTTTTTCACTAAAAAATCTTTCAATGTCATGACTCATGAGTTAATTAAATCAAAGAATATATGTTAAATGGCATATTACTCTCCTCTTAGAAAAAAATTAGGATTTGAGGAGCTTTTATCCCTTGATTTTGGACTATGACTTTAGGCTTTTCACTTTTAGTCCATTAAGTGAGATTATTTGTTGCAATGCAATAGCTAACGAAGTGACTAGCCATTATATTACAATAGCTACTTAAAAAGTTATAAGAAATGGTTAGTTTTTGGTTTTTTTCTAATATTTTCGCTTTTCTATAAATACTTCCTTCAATCAAACTAAATTCACACAACAATGCACAAGCTTTAAGTTTTCTCTCATCTAACTTTTATATTCTTTAAAATTTCTACCTACTAGTGTCCAAATTTCCAACTTAGTGAAAAATTGAAGGTGGTGCATGAAGTTCCAAATTGCTTAATTCTTCTCTCATATAAAAGGCTATTAGTGAAATTCTTTAATTCTCTCTACTTATATTTTTTTATAATTATTATTTAGTTTATATGATTCAATTATAATAGTATTATTATTGATATTGATTTCATAGTTCTCATTTTTGTTAATTTTTATATTAGTAATTCCTTTTTATGTTATTATTATTAAATTATAACCATGAATTTGAATGATTCTAATTATATACAAAATTTGTTGGATAACTAGAACTTTTTAATGAAATTATAAATACTTCTTTAAGCACACTCGAATTTGCATCCTCTCTTCTTTATTTTTAACATCCATTTTCTTTGTGACATGTTCATAGTTATAAAAATGTAAACAATCCCTCATCCTCAATTGATTTGGCAAAAAGATAAAAAAGTTTTAATGTTTAGAATTTTTTGATCCAAAAAAAAGTAAATAACATAGATAAAACATTTTGCAAATATTGTCCAAAATCTTATAATTATGATAGTTACATTTGTACTACATCATTGAGATGTCATTATTCTTCTAAACATGTGAATATTGTAGATGCTTACAAAATTAATCCTAATATGTCTAACCAGGATAGTTGTGAATATCAATTGTGCAAATGGATTTATTATGCTAAGATGCCTTTTAGTTTAGTAAGTTATTCAAAATTTAATGAGTTTCTTTAACACATTAATCCCTAGTGGCATGGTATGAGTAGAAATACTAGTGTTAATAAGTTAAAAAAATATTTTGTCAAAGGAAAATAGTTTTAGCAAATTTTTTTGAAACATTCAAAGGTAGAATTGCAATTACATCCAATATTTGGATATCATCACCTTAAATGAGTTATGTTTGTGTAATCACTCATTATATTGATGACAACTTTGTTTTGCATAAAAGAATAATTTGTTTTAAACTCATTCTACCACCATATGATGTATTAACTATTGCTTTTTATGTAGTAAATACTTTTAGTGAGTACACAATATCCTATAAGATATTTTCAATTACTTTTAATAATGCATCTAGTAATAATAGTGCTATTAGAAGTTTAATTCCATCTTTAAATCCTATTTTTAATGCTAAAATTTTTCATCATAGATGGACATGCGATATTTTAAATTTAATTATTTAAAATGCATTAAAAGTTATTTCTATATTTGTACAAAATCTTAGAAATATGATTTTATTTATTAAATCAATAGCTATTAGAAAGCATGATTGAAAGCAATTATGTGTAAACATGTTTAAGAAGCCTAGGATGCCTCTACAAGATATTTGTATACGATGGAACTTAACTTTTCACATCTTATAATTTTGTTTAAAATATAAAGATGTAATGAATACTTTGTATTCAACAAAAATGCAAGATAATGATCATTTTGAAAATATCAAATAGGAATGGGCAAAATTTTGTTTACAATTTTTGTAAATATTTTATAAAGTAATTAATTTTTTATTTGGTTCTTATTATCCTATATCTCATTCAATGATTGGAATTTTGTTTAATTATAGTTTTGCATTTATAAAATTTAGAAGTATTAATGATTTTGAGATTGTTATTGATGAATGCTTATCAAAATGAAATAAATATTTTAGAAATATTCCTTCTCTATATATTATAGCTACAATTATGGATTTTAGAATTAAAGAAATAGAAGTGACAAATGTATTAAATAAATATCATGCAAATATGCAATATGAATTTGATGTAAAGTCATACATGCATAATATAAATAATTTTTTGCATGAGATTTTAAATATATATAATGGTAAATTTAATTCTTCACATTCATATATGGATTTTTTTATCTTCAAGAACATCCATATCATATCTTGAAAAATATGATAATTTCTAAAATTGCAATTAATAATTCCACTTTAATCAATAATAAGCTTAGTTCTTACCACTTATTGTAGCTCATATGCGAAAATTTATTATTTTAAAATGGTGAAAAATACAAAGAACACAATAGTTTCTCTTATAAGTCATGATATACTATCATCTCTAGCATCTTTAGTGGCATAAAAAAATAAATTTTCTCTTGACAAGTGAATTTTAGATGACAAGCATCAATAAGTTATGAGAACTTAGAGATAGCCATTTGTTTAAAGGATTGGTATGATGTGGAAGATAGATAGCAAAATAATTTTAGAAAAGATGGATTATCATCCAATAAAGGAGGAAAAGATTAGAAATAATGATATATTTATATATTGCAATTTATAAAGTTACTTAATAAAATATTTATACTTATTTTATTTACAAATAGTGAAATTTTTCTGACTTAGATCCCAAAATTTTTATCTCTATGCTTAGGGTTTTTCCATGCAAAAAATAATACATGTTGATTTATTTTCTTAAAATTTTAATATTAGTCTTGTCTAACAACAACAACAACAACAACAACAATATATTTCATCAAAGTTGCAGTAATTTTTTTTTATAAATTTTCAATATTTTATATTAACATTTGAATTTATAAATTAAAAATTCAAATAATAATTTTTTAATTTTACTAAAAGTTTGAAATGTCATTTTTGAGAGAATGATCTTTCTATAACTTGTTATTTGTGGTTACTACTTTTTAAATATAATTTCATTTTAATAAAAATAAAAATTTTATTTGGAATAATAATAATAATAATAATAATAATAATAATAATAATAATAATAATAATAATAATAATAACAACAACAACAATAACAACAACAATAGTAAATGATGATGATGACAACAACAACAACAACAACAATAACATATTTCATCAAAGGTGCACTAATTTTTTTTTATAAATTTTCAATATTTTATATTAACATCAAATTTATAAATTAAAAATTCAAATAATAATTTTTTAATTTTAATATAAGTTTGAAATGTCATTTTTGAGAGAATGATCTTTCTATAACTTGTTATTTGTGGTTACTACTTTTTAAATATAATTTCATTTTAATTAAAAATAAAAATTTTATTTGAAATAATAATAATAACAATAACAACAACAACAACAACAACAACAATAACAATAATAATAGTAGTATAATAACAATAATAACAATATTAAACTTTAATTAATTACTACTATTAATTTGAAATTAATATTTAAAATGTAATGGATTGTAAAACTTACTTAGAATTACCTGATAAATGTTAACTTAAGACTAAGACTAGTAATGTAGCAACTTGACCTAGTGAAAGAATGGTCTAACCTAGTACTAACCTACATACAATTTTTGCTATTAGATTAGCTTGATTTGGCAAGCCTACTCTTGACCTGTCTTTATGTGACACATTCTATAAAGATTTGCTTCACATTGTTTGATTGAAGAAGGTTTATGAAGGAGATAAGGAGGAGAAGAAGAGAATAGATGAAAAGTTGAAGTTTAAGGATTGGAAAAAAATGGGGAAAGATTGGACTAAAATTTAGTTTAATTAAGGTAAGGGTATTTTCATTATTTTATCTTAAATCTCCTTTATACTCATATCTAATCACTTATAATCTTTAATTCATTTACTTAATGTATTTTTTTTCAACTAACCTTTTCAAGTTTTCTCATTTTAAGTCCACTCAAATAATTTATCTTCATTTATCTAAAAGTTTTTATTAGAGATTCATTTAATTAATAAATCCTCTTTTTCTCAATATCTCACCCATACTTATTATAATTTATTCACTTCACATAAAATTCTCATTTTAAATTATACTATTAAAATTAATTAATTATTCTCCTTACAATATATAATTCTAAAATTTTAAAAAGGATGTAATAAATTATTTGTGATCAAGTTAGTCTTAATCAAAAGGCTAAGAGTTTATTAGCTAATATAGGGTAATGGGACCTTATTTCCCACCACATTAAAATAAAGACATTCAAGTTTGAGATCATAGCATAGCAATCTTAGGCCCAATTAGAGTTCTACAAGTTGCCTAACCTGAAAAAATAGAAGTTCGGATAATTTCTTTTAGCTCGATAGGCCTGTTAAGCTCCTTTTTTTTTAACTCAACTATTATTTAGACTGGGCTCGGGTCATGATAATAAGAAATGGGTTGACTTGACTTGACTTGGCCTAAATTTAATAATATAATTATATATTATAAAAAATAGTTATATCTAATTATTTTTAATACAAAAAGGCTTAATTTGATATAACTAAATATTTTATATATTTAAATATCCTATTATTTTTTTAAATTTGTATTTTTAATGTTAAAATTTTATTATTTAAAATAAAAATAAAAATAAAAATAATTAAATTTTTAGGCTAGGCCTAAGGCTATGTATTAAATTATTAGCATTAAGTTTAACCATTTTTTTAAGGAAAAAAATTAGGCCAGTGTTGTTTGGTGCAATTTATTGTAACGAGATACTCGAAACTCACTTTCTTTCATTTAAGTGCACTCGTATATGAAAATTTATCACGATATCCAAAAAATAAAATGACACATTTATAATGCATTTCAAAAAGATCAAAAGTACTAAAATAGAAATCTCTTTTACCATATATTAAAATTAGAGAATTTCTAATTTAATACAAATAAAAAAAATAAAGGACGAAAAACTTATATGAATTAAAATTAGAGAATTTTTATCTTTATAAAAATTAAATTAACATAAAATTTTAATTATAAATAAAATTAATAAAAAATTAATTTTTTAGGAATTAAAATAAATTTTTAGTTAAGATAAAAATAAAAATAAATAAGAACTTAGAGACATAGTAACATATTGTTATTTAGTAATTTAGTTATTAATTAGACTAGATTTATTTATTTATTTAATATTTTTAGTTAGTATTACTGTTTAGAGATAAAATAGTAATATATTAATATTTAAAAAATAAACAATAATATACTGTTATTTGATAATTTGATTGTTAATTAGATTTAATTTATTCATTTATTTGAGATTTTTTGTTATGTTACTATTTTGAAACGATACAATAATATTCTCTTCTTTAGCAGTTTGGTTGTTAATTAGATTTGATTTATCCATTTATTTAGAGTTTTTTTTGTTGGTGTTACTATTTTGAAGCAAAATAGTAACATACATTTCTTTAGCAGTTTGTTTGTTAATTAGACTTAATTTATCCATTTATTTAAAGTTTTTGATTGGTGTTACTATTTTGGAATGAAATAGTTACATATTATTATCTGGAAAATAAATAATAACATGCTATTATTTGACAATTTGATTGTTAATAGAATTGATTTATCTATTTATTTAAAATTTTTAGTTGGTGTTATTATTTTAAAATGAAACAGTAACATGTTACTGTTTAGAGAATAAACAGCAATATGCTATTATTTGATAATTTAGTTATTAATTAAACTTGATTTATCCATTTATTTGAGGTTTTTAGTTAATGTTACTATTTTGAAATGAAATAGTAACATGCTCTTCTTTGATATTTTGATTATTAATTATACTTAATTTATCCATTTATTTGAAATTTTTTATTAGTATTACTGTTTTGAAATGGAACAATAACATGCATTTCTTTACCAGTTTAGTTGTTAATTAGACTTAATTTATCCATTTATTTAAGATTTTTTGTTGATGTTACTATTTAGGAACGAAACGGTAACACGTTACTGTTTGGAGAACAAACAGTAATATGCTGTTATTTAACAATTTAGTTATTAATTGGACTTAATTTATTCATTTATTTGGAGTTTTTAGTTAATGTTGCTATTTTAGAATGAAACAATAATATGTTACTATCTAAAGAAGAAATAGTAATATGCTGTTATTTAACAGTTTAATTGTTAATTAAACTTAATTTATCAATTTATTTAGAATTTTTTATTGGTGTTACTATTTTAAAATGAAACAGTAACATATTTTTCTATAGCATTTGGATTATTAGTTAGACTTAATTTATCCATTTATTTAAAATTTTTGGTTAGTATTACCATTTTAGAATGAAATAGTAATATGTTACTATCTGGAGAATAAACAGTAATATGCTATTATTTAGTAATTTTATTATTAATTAGACTTAATTTTTTTATTTATTTAAAATTTTTAGTTAGTGTTATTATTTTGGGACAAAATAATAATATGTTATTATTTTAGGACGAAACAATAACATGTTATTGTTTGAAGAACAAATAGTAACATACTATTATTTAGTAGTTTGATTATTGATTAAACTTGATTTATTCATTTATTTGAAATTTTTAGTTGGTGTTATTATTTTGAAATGAAACAGTAATATTCTTTTCTTTAGCAATTAATTACACTTGATTTATCTATTTATTTTAAGTTTTTAGTTGGTATTACTATTTTGAAACGAAATAGTAATATGTTATTGTTTGGAGAACAAACAGTAATATACCATTATTTAGTAGTTTGATTCTTAATTAGACTTGATTTATCTATTTATTTGAGGTTTTTAGTTGGAGTTATTGTTTTGGAACAAAATAGTAACATGTTACTATCTGGAGAATAAACAGTAATATGTTACTGCTGTTATTTGGCAGTTTGATTATTAATTAAACTTAATTTATTCATTTTTTTGAAATTTTTTATTAGTATTACTATTTTAGAATGAAACAATAACATGATCTTTTTTTATAATTTGGTTATTAATTAAACTTAATTTATCCATTTATTTAAAATTTTTTATTAGTATTACTATTTTGAAACGAAATAGTAACATGTTACTGTATAGATAACAAACAGTAATATGTTGTTATTTAGCAATTTGATTATTAATTAGACTTAATTTATCTATTTATTTGAGATTTTTAGTTAGTGTTATTGTCTTAAAATGAAATAGTAATTTGTTACTATTTAATATACAAATAGAAATATATTGTTCTTTAATAATTTTATTTATTAAGAAAATTATTATGACACTACTAGATACCAAAAGAGTTGGGGAGCAAAAATTTAATATGAGATTTGAATAAATTTAAATTGATAAAATTAAAATTAAAGTTAGAAAAATAACAAAAAAATGAAGAAAAATGATTAAAAAAGGTCTTTTTTCACTAATTAGAGCAGGCAAAACGGCATTTTGCAAGTGCATAGATCTCAAAAAATTATATGGAATAAAAAAAATTCATTCAAAACGAATAATCAAGTACAAAGTTATGATCATTCTAAATTTTAAACTTAATTTATACATTTTTAATTAGGTGGATCCCGCCAAACTTAAATTTTCTTATTTTTTATCGAAAAATCATGGGAAGATGAATAAAAATAAGTGGTAATATGTAAAAATTAGTTAACTAATAAAAAAGTTATGCTTTTTGAAGTTTTTGATTTATAACCGTATTCTCATAATTAAAAAAAGGATATTTTAGGAATATAATAAGAATAATTCATAAAACTGACAATTATTTGAAATAAAGATCAGCGTTAGCACCTTATTGAAAAGAAGTTCAAGAAGCCATGTTGTGATGCAATTTATTAATTTTTTCAAAATAAATGGGTTGGACTAAGTTCAGACCTTGTATTTTATATAATTATGTATAAAAAAGACCAACCCAAAGCTTGAGTGCTTGGCTTATGCACATGTATAGGCCCAATTTAATCTCATAGGCCTAAAGGATGGAATAAGCTTCAAAGATATTAAAATACTACTGTTATGATGACACAAATCGACGGGATGAGAGTGCCAAAATGTGAAACTTTGGCTCTTTGAGATCTTACGTTATAAATTTGCAACGTATTCTTATCTTTTTGGGATTTATGATTATGACACTTATATCAATATATGACAACCAAGAATGGTCCAAATCACGTTTGGAAGAAAAAGGAACACTTACATTAATTAAGAGATTATCTGTGTCCGAGTCAGTCTTTATCCAAAGACCAAGAGGTCATTAGCTGGTATAATGCCCCATAGGACTTTATCTCTTGCTGCATTAAAATGAAGATATTGACGTTTGAGACCATAAGCACAAGAGTCTTTGGCCCAGTTTAACATTATAGACCTTACCGATGGAACAAGCTCCAAAGAAATTAGAGTACCAGTATTATGATTACCCAAATCGGCAGGGTGGCAGGGCTTAAATGTGAAACTTTGGCTCTTTGAATTGTTACTTTATAAATTTGCAATGTATTCTCATCTTTTTGGGATTTATTGATTATGACACTTAACATTATTATATAACAAATAAGAATGGTCCTAATCATATTTAGAAAGGAAAAATAAAATAAAAAAACAACAATTATGAGATTATCTGTGACCAATCCAATCTTTATCCAAAGACCAAGATGTCATTGGCTATCATTATGTCCCATGAGACCTTATCTTCCGCTGCATTAAAATGAAGACTTTGACGTTTGAGACCATACGTACAAGAGCCTAGGGCCTAGTTTAATCTTTTAAGCCTAATGAATAGAACGAGCTCCACAGACAAGGGAGTACCCCCATTATAATGACGCAAATCGGTGGGGTGGAAGTGCCAAAATGTGAAACTTTGACTTTGAGTTGTTACTTAAGGACTCACGAGTCCAGAGAAAGAAGAACTTTCAACATAATTTATCATTACAAATTTGGAATGTATTGTTATCATTTTGGGATTTATTGATTATGACACTTGCATCATTGCACAACAAATTTACAAAGACCACAACTTTTGATAAATAAAACAATTTCGTTATGTTTCTTATTTATTTCAACAAAAATTCATGTATAGTCCTTAAAATTATAATTTTTCGTCAAAATTATTAACAAATTATATTTTAGCCCTTCCAAAGACTTCCCCTATTTTCACATTTGATGTTAATGCATTATTATCATAGTCAAATTTTGCATGCTCACCAACGAGGAGATATATGCATGTTAGTGTCATATGGTCCCCACAAATAAGTATTCAAAGAAAACTAATTAATAAGCACTTAACGTCATTGAAATTCATTATTTTAAGAGATAAAAAAAAAAGGGGTGATATCTAATATATCATTTTCAAACAAATAAAATTGAGACACAAAATGCCCTCACGTAAATTTTGTGGATTGTGTGCGTGTCTCTCTTGTTGCTTGAAATAGTAATGAACTAAAAAGGAAGACGAAAGACAAACTTACTTTAAAGTAGTAATTATGATCACTCTCTTGGTTTCCCGTGTGATGAACCCCCCCCCCCCCTCTTTTTCTTTTCTTTTTTTTTTTGTTGTAAAGTTAGGATGAGAATGAAAGGTAAGAAAAAGAATGAGAACAAAGATTAAATTATAATAATTTTATTTGGATGTTTAGATTATATTAAAATTTTTTTAAAAACTCTACTTTATTCTTTTCCCTTCCCTTTATTATTATTATTATTATTGTTATTCAGCAGTGATGCTTGGCATTAACCAAAATGGGTGGGCCATAAATTGGGGTTGAACCAACCCATGCCGCCTGTATGGACAATCATTTTCATGTTAATTGAAGAATATTCCTATAGTTATTTTCAACAAACATGCAATTAATTATGTGATTTGCACACGCAAGTTGTTCGAAAAGGCAGGTCGAGGCTACTCTAAAATGCAAGACATATTTTACAAATAAAATAAAATATCATAATTTTTAATAAAAAATTAAGAAATTGAACAGTTATAAATTTAAAGATTATTTTTTAATTCATTGTTATGTATTAAATTATAAATTTTTAATTTTTTTCTCATCAAGAGTTATATTTTATTTTACCTTTTAAAATATATCTTATGCTTTAAGTAAGCCTATTCATGAACAATAAATTTATTGAACAAATACTGCACATGAATTATGAATATGCCATTATTATTGGTACAAGGATGACTTTCTTTCCGGCATTAATTGGTTTTCTAGGGAAGGAATAATCTAGTTTGGTATAATAGAATATAATGGAATGGAAAAAAGTTTATGTGATAAGTGTTATAAAATAGAAATGCTTATTTCCTAAAAAATGATCATTAGAATATCCATTTCATTGCAAAAGTGATAAAATGATTATTTTGTTATTAATGAAATGAATCTTTTTTACCTTCTTATCACTGATATCTTTTATATATTTTTATGCTATTCTTTATTGATAAAAAAATTCATCAACTATTTTTTAATATTATATTATTAAAATATTTTCATATTTTTATAAAAAAAGTTTTAATAAAAAATTGGTAAATTAAATTTTTATAACTTCACAATAAAAAATTATTTTTTAATTATAATATTGATAATTATGAATTTTATGTTCAATTATAAAAAAGTTGCAATAAATAAAAGATGATAATATCGTCTTTTATATAAATATGATTTTAATTTTATTTTTATTTATAAAAACATTAATATTGATACTTTTTATTTTATTTCTATAATATATATATATATATATATATATATATATATATATATATATATATATTAATGAAGGAGCGATAAGTCATTTACATTGATAACAAAAAAAATTATATTCAAAAACTTAAAAATAGGGAAAAATAATTTTTTTTGAAAATAGGAAAAGTTACTCTCTTCAAAATAAAATATTTTTATTTTATATTATTATTTTATAATTATATTTTATAAAAAATAATTTTCACATGTAACCTAAATATAATTATAAAATGATGATTTTAACTCCATTATATTTTATTTCTTTGTACTGACTGTAACATGACTGACCTTCGTGCATTGTTAATGGGCAAGTAAACGGGCCCAACCCCATGGACCTATTTTAAACGGGCCACTGAAATTCTGATCCAATTCCATGCTCTGGCAAATTCGATTATTTTGCTGCCGAATCATGATCGAAGAATCAACGGATGTTGATAGATGTGTTTTAATAATTTTAATAAGATAAAATTTAAAAATTAATAAGAACATATTAAATAATTAATAAAATTATACAAAAATTTTTAAAAATTAATGAAATCATGCACATGCACTACAGTATACGTAATCCTCAGTTTGTTTGAGGTTTAGGGTCTCATTTTCCCCCTCAACTTTATCGAGTCTCGTTTTTACTCACTGTCATATTATGAGTTCGAGGTAGCGCTTTTTAGCATAAGGACAAGTTTACTTTTAATAACATTTGATTTGGGAAAATTTTTTATTTTTTGAAAATATTTTAAAGGAGCACCATATTGTTATATTTGAATCAAAATACAGAAAAATATTTCTTTAAATTTTCATATTTCAAGGAATATTTTTAGCAAATATCCTCTTATAATATTTCTATGGATAGATTTAGATATCTCATATTTTCATAGTACGAGAATATTTTAATGATATAAACAAATTGTTTTACTCGTCCTTTCCATTAAAGTATTATTATTATCAATAATTTATCTTGTTATTATTTACCATCATTGATTGTTATTAACTACTAGTCAATACCTCTACCACCTACTTTTATTGATCATTGTTCAGTATTATCCATTATCAATAATTACTATCAACCACTGTTCATTATCATAAATTCTTATTCAATATTGCCACTACCATTAATGTTATTGTTGTTACTACCACATATAATTATTGATTACTTAATTTTTAATAAAGACATCAATATTTTTAGTATATAAAAGTAGCATTCATAAATAATATATGTCAGCATATTAAAAAAAGTCAATTAGCAAAGGAAGCATGAGAAGATGACACATATCAAACCGTACGGCAATTAATATAATTAAATATTAATATTAATATTATGGCAAATTCAATGATCTAAAAAATTTCTACTAATTTAAAATCTCAACATTAAATCATGAAAATTTAGAACATTAATAAAATTTTAATAATCAATTAATATATTTTATTTGCATCAAATCGTGATTTAGAAAATCTAACAAAATATCTTTTTAATTAAATTCTTATTATAAAATATTTTAATTAAATAAATGATATTTCATCACATTATTTTAATCATTAGTTTATTTTTTAAAAATATTTTAATTATAATTAAAAAATTAATATCATCTCTTAAATTAAATAAAATAGTTTTTATATCACATTGTCAATATCATTGTTTTAATTTTTTTTAAAACATTATAATTATAAAAAATGATAGAAAACTCGATAAAAGGTGTCCTAAAATATTTAGCAATGTAACATATAATGCTAACTTCTTTCTTCATTTTATTTAGAGTATTATTTGAAAATTTTTTGAAACACTATAATTAGGAAAATTTATTTGGTCAAATAAGATGTAACAATGGTTGATAGAATAATTTCATTCATGATTTAGTTTATAATAAAAATTAATTTAAATCACTACATTAATTTTGAAAATTTTTAAATTTTATTAAATGTCATCCTTGGTTATCATTCTTTCTATATATACTAATAAACATTTTTTTTTTAGTATCATGTCATTCTTTGTCTTGATTTGCTTAATTTTCTATTCAACAATAGAAAATGAAGCAATAAAATTAAAAAAGCATCGAGATGTTCCTTCTCAACGAACATGTTTACACATTTTTTTTTAAAAAAATAATTAATATATTTTTTCTTTTATGTGATGTATTTTTTTTTTTTTCATAAGGAAGTAAGAATTATTCTTCAATTCCCAAGGTTCACGATAACAAATTCAAGGAATGTCTTTGTGAATGAGTTGTTTATATGGTATCAAAATTTGTAGTTTAAAAGGATTATTGTTATTCTCAAACTGAGTTCTTTATTGGTTATAACATCAAAATGTAATTAATAGAATATGGATTAATTGATTAACATGAATTTCACTCCATTCCATATGATAAAGTAGTTAATGAGAGTCAAGATAGAATATATTTAATTAAAAACTTATTGTATTTTATTATTAATTATTAATATTAATTAATTTTTTTATTTATGATTGCACTATATTAACAAACAAATTGATTATATGTCATTGAAAAATCGGTTTCATGCAGCAATCAGTAAGTTGTATATGTTAGAGAAAGGACATCCAAACTAAGAATTTGGAGTAAATTCTCCTGATCTACTTTCACTTATTGAAAATTATTTATTTTCTCACTTGCCACCTAAAGTAAAATACTTCTTTTTTTTTCCAAAATTTTTATTATACTTAATTTTAATTTAACAACATTTAATCAATATCATTTCTTAAAAATATATAATGATAATTATTTTATATAAAATTAGATATAGAAAAATCTAATTTATTCAATTAATCCTAATTCCAAGAATTTCATAAATACAAAGGTGAAAGGTATATCATTCTTCACATATAGTTGATAGTATTAAAATTTTTATACCTTTTTATATTTTTATTTAGTGATTTAATACTTTTATTTAATTAATATTTCTTATTAATTAAATCAAATATTATATTTATAAAATGTGTAAATTTTATTTTTATTAATTTCCACTTAAAATTATATTAATTTGATAGTTTATGTATATCAATAGAAATTTTATTTTGATTTTTGATAATTAGCAAATATAAAACATTTATTCCCTTATTTTCCTGCATATGCAATTACTTTTTATAATCAATTATGATAATTAATATTAAATAAATTGAACATAAAAATTTCAATTACATATTAATTTACAAGAATAGTAACAACTTTTTCAATGACAAATGTAGATGGAAACACATAGTTTAAATGCCTATTGGAATAGTTGTTGATTTTGACATCTTTATTCAAATATTACTTGTTATACATTGATTTCATAAATACTTTTTAATTTTACCTGTAAAAATTTTTATATTAAATTGTGTAATTCTTTAAAATTATTTAAATAATTTATTTCTTAATGATAGGTCCTATGAATTTATAAAAGTATATATATAATTATATTATACAAGTTAATTTAGCTATTTTATTTAATTGACTTCTATTATTAACACACTCATGCATTAATTTCAGATTTTAAAAGCTTAATTTAGTTGATTAAGTAACATGATCATAATTCTATTATATTTTTATCAGTTGTTAAACTGATAAATATCCATTAAAGCTTTTCTCTATTATAATATTCATCATTTTCTTTTATTTTTAATTACAAAACAATCACAATAACATAAAATAATAACACAAAATATTTTTAATTATTCAATTACCTTTAAAATATATTTATATTGGATCAAAGCTTTAATGGATTTTATAATCACGATAATATTTTTTATTCTTTTGAAATATGTTTTCTTATAATTATTTTCCATTGTTAGACTATAAATTTTTAATAATATAATCAAACATATTATGATGATAAAAGTTAATTAAAATATAATTTGTAAATATGGCAATTAATTATAATGGTCAATTATTTCCATTCTAAAATAAAAATTCAAATTTTGATTGATTTTTAATTTGCAATAAATTTTATTAGCCAAATTGTTGATTATTGATTGATTGGCTTTTACTTTTAATTATTTTATTCTCTTTTATTTTTAATATGTTCGATCTATATTAAATAAAATTTAATTGTAATACCTTTTCATGGTAATGCATACTAATTTTTTTCCTGTTACTCATCATTATGTTATTTTTCAATATCAACTACATAAAAAAAATAGATAATCTTCAGTATATCCTAGAGAAAATTAATTTTACTTTGTGAAAAATAATTTAATATAATTTTAATATCAATTGTGATAATTAATTACAAAAACTAAACATTTCCTATTATTTACTTGCCTTAAAAATGTATTTCATAATTAATCAAATATTTGGTATTATGAGTAACTTTTATAATTAGATTAATATTTCTAATTAGACTAAATATTTTTAAATATATTTTTTTGGTATGGACCATCCGGTATTCGGTAGGTCACATTGGACCTCCGACTAATTCAGATTCGAGCTAGGAGGACCCAATATGGCGGTAAAGCTTTCCCAGCGATAATTGTTCCATTCATAAAACTTGAATCTGAGACTTTGCTTAAGGAGATTAAACTCCTACTACTTGAACTAACTGTTGTTGGTATTTTTAAATATATTTCATAATCAATAAGTTTCATCAAGTATTTTATATCTACATTGAAATGCATTCATTTAACCTTATGATACAATTAATTCATCATAATTAATAAAATTGAGTTTAACTTTTCATTAAAATTCAAAATTTTAAAATCACAATTAATATATATTAACTTTGTTCTAGATTTTAAAGTGATAAACATTCAATAACAGTCTTAATTACTTTCTAATTATGACAATGATTTCCTTAAATAATTATCATAATTTTGACATATTTTTTTATTAATTATTTAATTTTAATAAAATTATAAAATAAAATCAGTCAATTTCTGGTACAATTAATTTTCTAATTAATAGAATTAAATAAAATATCAAATTAAAATTAAAAATTTCAAAATTGATATATTAATTCAAAAGATAATATCTTCTTTTGATCTTAATAGACAATATGTTAATAACATAAATATATAAATTAATAATAACAAAATAATGCGATAGTATATGCAAAAGTTATATTAGTAACGTTAAAGATTTTTAAGTGAATTGATAAAGGCATAATTTTAACAACAATATTGATATATGATAATATATCAGTCAACTAACAAATATAATAGAAAATATGATGTTTAATAAGGTATTCAAAATTTTGTTATATTGGTAAATATATAATAATTTTTACATTATATATTGACTTTGATAAAATTCTAAAATGCAATCATTCAATTTTCGTATAATTAATAGAATTGAGTGTAATATCAAATTAAAATTCATATTAATATTTATACATATATTAATTTAAAAGATAAGGTCATCTTTTGATCCTAATAAATAATATATTAATATCATAAATGTATAAATTAGGGATAAGAAAATATTGTGATTGAATATATAATTGGTATTAATATGTTTTAAATTTTTTTTAGATAAATTGGTAAAGTCAAAATTTTAATAATAATATTGATATGTAATGATAATAGTCAATCAACAAACTCAATGGAAATTTTAATATTTTAAGAGGTGTTCAAAATTTTGTTATTTTAATAGACATAAAATAATTTTCAGATTATAAACTTGATAAGTATTATATATTATGTATCATAAAACACTTAATATTATCTTATTTTTTCTTATGAAAAAAAAGTATGAGTACATTTACATTAATTTTATTTTTAAAATCTTTTGATAATATTATTATGAAAGCTCTTATTTTCCCTTTCTTTTTTGTATGGTTCTAAAGATCAATTTTTTTTATTTTAATACATTTCCATCAAATTCCATATTCAAATGATATTAATAATAATTTTTTGATTTAATTTTCATGTTATATCGAAATATGTATTAATAAATAATTTTAATTAAGTACTTATATTATTTTTTTCCATGCAGGGCAAGGGTTCTTTACTAGTTTTCATCATAATAATATTTTTTAAAATTATATCAAATATTTAAAATACAATATTATAACATTCATGAGAATATTTTTAATTAAATCAAATTTTGTAATGTCATATTCCTAACAATCACATTTCCAAAAATATATAATTCCGTAAATCAAACCTGAGCTTAAATTTTATCTACAATGTGCTCAATCAAACCGATTCATTTTTTTTTTTTATGTATTTTAGATTTTATTATTTCTCGTTGATTTCTTAAATATTGATTTCCTTACTTAGACATGCATGCACTTTTTTGAGTCATGGATTTTATGTGGATTTATAGATATTGGTTTAAAACTATATTTAAATGTTGGTTTAAATACATTTTTAATATCCCAATTTTACTGAAAATTATAATTTCACCTCTTATTTTTTTTTATCTGAACAAGATTATCCTCCACATTTTTTCAAGATTGTAATTAAATCCTCCTAAAAAACATTTTTTTTAAAAGATGAAACTTACTCAAGGGAAGTCTATTTAATTGATGGAGCATCTATGTCACACATTATTTTACTTTTGCATTTTGAATTATAGAGTCGAAAATTATCCCTAACGCTTTTAATTCTCACTTAAGTAAAATTAATTAATATGATTAAGTGTATTTTTTTTAAAAAAAACTCTTTCTATTTAGATCAGGGCCACGTTAATAAAGCCTGTGTTAAATAATGCTAAGTTAGTTGAATTGACATTCCCTTGGCAAATTCTATCTTCCTTTTTCATGTTGAACATAACCAACTAATTGTAACTTTGAGGGAAATTGATATAGAAAATAATATTGTTTAAGTAGAAAATAGGAAGATGAAATTGCAACTTTAATAAAGGGATTGAAAATGTAATTAAAGTCTAGATATTTTGTAAATTTAAGTCAATCTCGAAGTCCTTAAAGTTATCATATTGGCAATTGTCAAACAAGCCGTTGACATTCATGTAAACTTTGGCTTACATTGGGAACGTGAAATTTTGTTACTTAGGAAAAGAAGTCAATGACTCAAGGGAATGACAAAACTTAAGTAAAGCAAGTTATACGTTGCCGAGAGTATTTAACTTGAATCACATTCGATGTCCCTTGAATACTTTACCTTTTGTTATATCTAGGATTTGATCCTTCATTATTGTGTGTGTATGTCTAGTGGTTTAACCACTTTCACTATTACAAAAAAAACTCATTATATGTTTATTATAAAAATTTTCAATCATGATATAATAATATAATATGTATATAATTATTCTATTTAATTATTATAATTAAAAATAAGTAGTATAAGAATTTTTCCTATTAATAAATATAATTTGATGATATGATAATTATAAATGTGCATGTTTTTTTAAACAGGGCAATTAATATATATGTTATAATATGATTGAAAAATATTATTGTAAATACTTAAAGAATTTTACCTAAATCTTGTTAAAAAAAGAAAAGAGTGAGCAGGAGTGATAGAATCTTGGTAAGTCAAATTGAATTTTAATCTTATCAAATATCATTTGTTTTAAAAAATTTAAATTTGAGCTGAGTGTATATTTGGTTCCAACTCAAATTTATATAATTTTTAATTAATTAAATAATAATAAATATTTACTTTTAAAAATATAATAATTAATATAATTATAAATATTATTAAGTTATATAAACTTAGAATTTTAAAAATAAAATATACTTTTAATTATATGTTATATTATAGATAATATATTTTAAAAAAATAGGATTATTTACGAATTAAACAAATCAAATAAGAATCAAATAAATATAGAATGAAATGAGCGGTTGAGCTACCCGGTTCGATCCTGAGACGTTGGGAAGAGAAAAATATCACCAGGGAAGCTCCGATGGGAATCGAACATGGAATCACGAGTTTACATTTTATAAAGGCATAAATGACGGCTAATGGAAAAAATGATCCCTTATTCGGAATTTTCCCATGCATTTTGTTTACCTTACGAGCACAACTTTCATCAAATTTGTGTCTTACAAAAGCATCTAGACTTCTATGACATTTGGTAGTTTAATTTATTTAAAATTTTGGATAATGTTTCATCGTCACAATTGTTGGCCTTCTTAATTCCTAAAGCTAGTTCACAAAATGAGATTTTTCCTCACATTTATAAACTAACATTCAAACCCCCTCTTACCATTAATATAAGATAATCCAACAACATTTTTTTCCTCCATACCATTAGCATTTTATCAAAATAAAATAGCACAGGAGAAACCTTCTGCGAAATTAAGCGGAAATTGTAGTTGGTTTTGAAAATTTTAATTATGCACATTATCATGTGGTCGTTCATAATTTATGTTGAATATAATAAGAAATTAATTTGAATATAATTACTCGGTGGACATTTGCAGCATTTAACTTTGACCAATTTCAAATTGTTATTAATTTATAGTTATTTTCTATTATGAATTGTTTGCCAATTTAAGTTATAATTTATATTAGAGTAGGATTGATATTTCTTACTGAATAAATATATTTCAATTATAAATATTTACATTAACAAAGGGTTCCAAGTATGAAAGAGATGTGTTATGAGTGTCATTAAGGGTTATGTAATAAATACTATAGAAGTTTATAAGAGAGATAAAAATAGCTGTTAAGAAGTTTATAGACTATCTTATAATATTGATAATATAGTAAAACTTTTCTTATCCATTGTTTTTCTCCCTCAAAGTTTAGAGTTTTTTACATTAATTTATTCATGTGTTATTATATCACTCTAATTAATTTAATTGCCTAATATTTTCACACATAACTCTTACATAATTCTTATCTTATATAATTAATAAAACATTAATTATATATAATTTTAATTAAATAATCATAATGAAATTATGTTTAAATAATGTTCAAAAAAATTATTGAAAGTATTATTTAAAAACTTCATAAAAAATTATAAAATTTAATAAAATAGTTAATTAAGTGAATGATGAATACTAATTTCAAATTTTATAAATTTTAAGGAGGTGATTTTTAAATTTTCAAGAGTCATAAGATAAAGTTCAATCACTAAATAATTAAAAAAGTTTTTTGTATTTTTCTCATTTCAAGTTGCATTTGATATTTATGTCACCATAGGGGTGCATTAGTAGCAAAAGAATTGGATAATATGCCGAAGGTGGTAGGTTACAACTAAGAACGTAGCTTTTCGATATTTAAATGAATGGTGCGTTGTTCGATCTATATTTTGATTATCGAACTTAAATAAGCATATAAATAAAATTTTAAATGAGCATAACTTAGTGTATAAAATATTGTATTAAAATATATTTAGTAATATGTATTTTAATATCAATAAGGGTGGAGGCTAGTTTGTTTAAGGGAGGCCTCTTTTTTTTTAAAAAAAATTAATTTCATATAAAATGAAAATTTGAAAATAATAAGGTTAAATTGCTTCACAAAAAATCTAAAGATGTTAGTTAAATAATTGTTTTCCGCTGATTTTATACACAATAATTGGAAAAGGCAATATTTTTAATAAGGAAGAGATATTTAGAAATTCGCATACATGAAAAATTGACATTATATTTTTATACTTTCAAAATAAATAAATAAATATAAAAATATTATTGGATTTATTTGTTAACCCTATAGTTCAATATAATGAATTTTGATGATGACAAATAAGTAGTTGCAATGGCTTTGCATATTTTTCTATTAAAGTATTATAAAATTGTTGATAGACATTGTGTATTATGGTTGAAATAATAATGTTTAATTATGTGTTAAAAGAGTTATATTTTGTATAAGTATTACTAGGCATGTGATTGATGTAGATATATGATATAATGATTTTGCACAGTCTTTATGATAGTTATATATATATATATATATATATATATATATATATATCTTGACATATTAAATTGAACTAATTATATGAATTACAAAATTTATGTATATTATATAGGAAAGATCAAAAAGAAGAAAAGTAAGCATTAAAGTAAAATAATGAAAGATCTTGTCATGTTCAACTCAAGAAAGACCATGGAAGAAACGCAAGCAAAAAGATGTGATTCAAGTATAGAAGAATGAAAAGATTGAAGTTTTAGGAGTTTAAGGGCATCAAGAAAAGCCTAAACTTTATTAGTATAATTTTTCTTCTTAGATTTATACTTTTTTGTAAAATAAAAGTTTTTATTATATAGAGCTCAAATATATTTTTTAAAACTTTAGCTTAATCAAAATATTTTAAAAAGTACCCTACAACTATATTTTTACAAGATAGCATATGAGACATTTAAAAAAATTAATGAGATATGAACCTTTGATCCTTTGAATTTTGACCTTTTGGTCACTTTTTTTTATCATATATCATAAAATACTTATGATTTAATTGTAGAATTTTGTCTTATTAAAATAGACTCAAATATCTTTTCATGAAAAGATCACTTGCTTAACATGATCAAGATATAAAAGAGTTAAGAATTTTTTAATTTGAATCTAGAAATCAGTTTTCAACATTTTAGTCTTTTATGATCTTTTCTCATTGTTTTCATCATATCTTATAAAATAAATGTGATTTAATTTTGAAAAAATTTTCTTCTAAAAAGAGAGTCAACATTCTTTCCATGGATAAGTAAGCTATTTAAAATTGTTAATATATGAAAAAGCTATAATTTTTCAAGTTAAGTCTTAGAATTAATTTTCTATATCTAGTTTTTTCTAACATTTGCTCATTGTTTTGATCATGTCTTAAAAATTATAAAATTTATGAGTATAAAACTAGTTCTATTTGAAAATAGATTCAAATACCTTTCTAAAGATTGGTTATTTACTCAAAATGAGCTTAAAATGAAAGAGTTATGATATTTTAAAGTTGAGTTCTATCAAGTGACTTTTTGCAAAGTATTTTACCTTTCGTAGAAAGCTTTTTTGATGTGAAAATTCTACAATGTAACGTAAAAAATGGCTAGTTTTCATTCATAAGTATTCCAAACGGTTGTAAATCACTTTGAGCTTCTTACAAAAGCTAAAAAATATTAAATACAATATATAAAGAGTATGGAATTCATTATTTAACATCATTTACTTTTTCTTTCATAAAAACAATAATTTGAGCTCTTCATTTTGAAATTTCTCTATTACTAAGTGTTTCATCTATTTCATCTACTTTATAAGAGAATTTATTTGAATTGATATTCATCTTATATCACTTTCTAATTAGAAAAGATAACGTATCCTTTAGAAATTCTTTAAGAAGGTGAGATATCTTTCGTAAAAAGGGATTTTACTTAAGGAAGATTAAGAATTTGTAAAGAGGCTTGTTTAAGTGCCTAATCCAAACTTGAAGAGATAGTGAATTGGAATAAAAGCTTGAAAAGCTTGGAGAGTAGATGTATACCTTAGAGAGGATATTCAAAGGGAACAACTATAAATTCTTGTATTTGATCTCTTTACCTTTACTCCTTTTACATTTGATTACATGCTTTGTTTTTATTGATAATATTTGTTAAATATATTATAATTCAATATTTATCTTGATACTTAGATGATTAAATGGTTGAAAGAGAAATCTATTCATGTATGTGCTTCTTAATCATTCATTCATACATAATTGAATGAGTTGCATTGCAAAAGTGCACTAAATTGTTATATATTATGTGTAAACATCTTCATCAAATTATATTGAATTTATTTTTTGATGATTTTTTTGCATAATTAATTAAATTATTTATGCTAATTCTTTAAATTATTATATCCTGAGTGCAAATATCTTTATAAAAGCTTTTTTAAATTTATCTAAATTGAAGTTATTCTCATAATTTCTCAAAAATCATAAAATTTCAAAAGAGAATTTTAAAAATTATGAAAGTTTTGAAAACACGCAATTGAATAGGTTGCTTTAACTTACACGATCTTTTTTAATAAAAATATTGTTTTAATATTTTGCACCCTTAACACAAGCTCTCCTCCTAAACATCAAGGAGAACAAGAGAGGCCAATTTTCCGTACCATATCTCTTTATCTCCATCTCTTTACTTTTTCTTTCCTTTTCTTCTATCACACAAGAATCTTTTATAATAAAAATTCATAAATTTCACTATAATTAGTACACTACATTCTTGCAAATGCAAGTTTAATCTACTCAAAATTTAGGGCAAGCCTCCAAGGATACTAATAACTTTAATAAAAGTGGCATTTTTTTAAAAAAAAATTTAGTATATTTTACTTTGAATATAGTTCCTCTTTATAAATTTGTAATATATTTTTATCTTCTAGAATCTATTGACTAAGACATTTATATCACCACATAACAAATAAGAATGGTCCTAAACACCTAAAAAGGTAGAAATAATTACAATAATTATGAGATCTCTCTTCTCTGTAATTAAGCCAATCCTCATTTAAGGACGAGGAGATCACCGACTAATATAATGCCCCCACAAAACCCAATTAATTCATGTCCCCATACCTTCAGAGTAAACATGTTTGTTTTCGAAGCCATAAGAAAATTTGAAAATAATAATATTAGATTGCTTCTCTAAAATTCTCAACGATACTAGTTGAATAATTTTTTTTACAACTTTATACACAATAGTCATCGGATTTAAATTTAATTTATAGTTAATATAAATTAACTTTATACATTATTAAAAAAAAGTATATATAAATGACTTTTGTTATCTATATAAAGTCAATTATCATCTATATAACTATTATAGATGATATTATTGTTTACATTAAATCATCTATATAGATTTATATATGTTTCACCTTACACAGATAGCTTCTCATGTCATTTATATAGGTTCCACCTATATAGACAACAAAGTGGTTTGCATCGGGTAAGGAAACGATCAATTCTAACTTGTATATATAGATGATTTTGTTATTTGGATAGGTAAAACTCTATACAAATGAAATTATCATTTGTGTAAGTCACACCTATCAAAACAACAAAGTTGTCTATGTAGGTGTAACCTACACAAGCAACAATTGTTATCTATATAAAGTGTTGTCATTTGTATAGGTATTTTATTTGTTTCTAATTTTTTTTGATAATTTTAGTGATTTTATTTTTATTATTTTTTTAATATATTTATTTTTAATTTAAAGAATTTATTTGTAAATGAACTATGAAAAAATTTCAATGCACAATAAAATATTTTTTATAATTATTAATAATTATTTAAAAAATCATAATATCAACTATAAAAATAAATAAAATAAAAGTAACTTCTAATAATATATAATAAAATTTTTCACATCCATACATAATATCACTTATAGCCACAAGCATTGTTATATATGATCACAAAAATAATAGTCATTACAATAGGATGTGAGTAATACTTATAATAAAATGTCACATTTTTCCAAGTAATGTAAATTACATTTGTATTTTTAAAATGACTTACTTCTACTATTAAATTATTATGCATTTTATTATTTATTATTATGTATATTTTAATATTTTAAATTCTTAAATTATAAAAATATTCAATATCATAGAAATTTATTTATTTTTATTAGTGTAATTGTAAAATTATCATATTATCAATTTTCAAATACTTTCATTCTTGTATAATATAATAAATTAATTATCATTGTATGACTTACTTATAATATTAAATTATTATGTATTTTACTATTTATTGTCCCTTATATTTTTAGAACTTTAAATTATTACTTAAATTATAAAATATTTCACAACATTGAATTTTTTCATATTCATTATTGTAATTATCAAAATTAGTTGTTACCAATTTTTAGTTACCTATATTTTTTATATAATTTAATAATTTAAAGAAAATTATATGACTTACTTCTACTATTAAATTATTAAATATATTATTCTCCATCGTTATTTAATGATATACTTTTATTAGGTGTTAGATACTTATTATCCAATAATTTTTTATGAGGATCTAATTAAGTGATTTTATAAATGTTCAAATTATTTATTTTTTTAATATTTCAAATGATTGTTTAAATTACTAAATACTTCACATCATTGGATATTTTATATTTTCATTCATATAATTGTCAAAATTTATGTTTATTCATTTTGAATGTAATTTAATAATTTAATTAATGTAATTGTCAAAATTATTACATATTTCATTGTCCTATTTTCTATCAAACTCACTAGCTGTTTAATGCAATAAATATATCAACTTTCACAAAATATTAATTTTACCAACCAACACAATAAAATATTAAAATAAATTCATATTCAACTATTATATTAATATTATTGGACGTTTGAATTAATGATAATATGAAACTATATAAAATAATTATTTTTCAAGCCAAATATCATATTAAAATATGTAAAATAAAAATTCATACTCATTGTATGTTTAACACAATAATATACATGTCATTATACAAAATAATAATTATATTAAACTAATTAATGAAGTAAGAATTTATTTTCATATATCATATTAATACTATTAAAAAATTTAGTATATGAATTTTTTAACATATATTAGTAAAATAGTGAAACAATAATCAAGAATTTCAATAAAAATGCAACAATATAATCTAATTATTTAATAAAATAAATATAAAAATATGGTAAAAAATTAAAAAGAAAAGAAGAAATCATGCCTGAACTTCAAGAAAGACGAAGAGGAAGAGCTTTACCTGTGCATGCACAAAATGGAAGAAATAGCTCACAGGTGGTCATTTGTAGGCATAATATATATAAACAACAAAAAGTCATCTCTATAAGTGCATCAGTTGTCTCAATTTGTCTATAATGAGGAACACTTGCATTATTTTGCTTGTTAACCCTATTGAGATGATAAAAAATTGTTTCTATAGCACAAAAAAGTTATCAATGTTGCCTTTATATTTTTAACCACCAATTTTTTACTGTGCTAAAAAATTTAAACTCTATACAGATGATTTTTTTATCATTTGTGTAGTTAATTTTTTTAAAATTAAAAAAGCTTATATAGATAAAAAAAATCATCTATATAGAGCTTTTTTATTTTTTAAAAATTTTTACAAAACCTATACAAATAATATTTTATCATATGTATAGGTTTTAAAATTTTTTAATAAATTAAAAAAATCAATACAAATGACTTTCATTATCTATATAGATTTGTCTGTGTATTACATAATCATACCTATACAAATGATATTTTGTCATATGTGTAGGTTTCAAAAAAAATTTAGTTAAATTAAAAAAAATTATATAGATGACTTTCATTATCTATATAGGTGTCGTCTATATATGACATAATTATAATGTGACACTATCATTCATCCATGTATTGCCATATTAATAAAAAATTGTCAAAATTTCTTTACTGTGATAAAAAATTTTTAATTACTATTAATTTTTTTAATAATATATTTTCTTTTCATTTGCTAATAGTGTAAAGCTTTTTATACCATTAGTGAATCAAATTTAAATTTATAGTTGAAAAAGGAAATTGTTTGATATGGAGGAGATATTTAAAATTTTGTACATGAAAAATAGACTTGTTAATCTTATACTTTCAAAATAAAATAAATAATAAAAATTTAATATAAAAATTATTAAATAATATTAGATTTATCACTTTTTAATAAGAATGTTATTTTAATGTCTTGCACTCTAACATAACTATCCTCTTAAATAGAGAGGTTTACTTTCCTTACCATATCTCCTTTCTTTCTGTCTCTTTATTTTTTCTTTCCCTTTTTTTTTGGCACACAACAAACAATCTTCTATTAAAAAAAAGTATAAACTTCATTATAATCAGTACGCTAAGTTCTTGGAATTATAAAATACAAATTTAATCTACACTATTTTAAAGGCAAGCTCATAAGGATTATACTCATTTTGACAAAAGTGGTATTTTTAATTTTTTTATATATTTTACTTTAAACATCGTTTAACTTTATAAATCGGTATTATATTCTTATCTTTTGTGGCCTATTGATTAAGAAACTTATATAAATTCATAATTTTTAAAACCAAACCAAACTAGTCATTAAATTTGATAAGTCTCTGATTCATCAATTTACTATTTAGATCACTGATTCATTGGTTAGATAATTGATTCACTGGTTGAACTAATCTTGATTTAAAAATGTAAATTATATGTATGTATAGATATGCATATGTATACATTAGTATTGTATATTTATAATAACACCTTATGATAAAACTAAAAAAAATTACAATATAAGTCAATGATACAAATAAATAATATAGTATAAGTGATATAACAATAATTTATTCTAGCAATATTTAAAAATATACATATAAATTCAATTAATTTGAAATTATGAATGTATTACACCACAATTGTTGTAAAATTTTTAAATCTTTACCAAAAAAATGTAAAATCTATAATGAATTGATTCACTAATTTTGATTAATTCATATATATTTCCAATTTAATACTCCTAACTAGACTTGTTCATTAACTAGTTCACCAATACAATTGATCAGTCCAATTCAATTTTTAAAATTATGTTTCTATCGCTGCATGATAAGTAAGAATGGTCCTAAACTAATTAGAAAAAAACTAATCACAGTAATTATGGGGATTTCTCTTTAATTAAGTCAATCTTCGTTTAGGAACCAAGAAGTCATTAGCTAACATAATGCCCACACAAAATTTGATTGATTCATGTTCCCATGGTTTCAAGTAAACTTGCTAGTGTTTAAGCCCATAAGTCTTTGTTTAGTCTTATAAGCCTAGTCACTGGAAGGAGGCCCAAGGGTATCAAGAGTATTATTATGTTAATGCATGTCATTGGGGTGAGGGTGCCCAAAAGTAATATTTTAACTCTTTGAGCTCTTACTTAGGGACCTATGAGTCTAAGGTAGGAACAATTTTGATCATTTATCTTTATAAATTTACAATGTATTTTTTATCTTTTTAGGACCTATTTATTATGACACTAGCATTATCACATATATAATGACAAGAATGGTCCTAATATCCCTTTGGAATTGTTGGGTACATGAAATATAAGGAAAATTGGTTAAAGATTAGAAAATATTCAAGAGATATAGTTGCTAATGTTTAATAGGTATCATTTGAGAACTTTTCCTCCAGTGAGAACATATCACAAAATCTATTCCTTTAGGAGTATAGATTCCAAATAGGTAGGGGAAAGAAGTGGATATATTTTAAATATTAGAAACTTCAAAATATTTACTATCATTGTGGTTTTGTGTGACTTATATTATCAATAAGTTCTTCGAGTGCATTTAAAATTCATACAAGTGTCACCCTACTAATGGAAACATTTAAAGGAGTTCCTATGTCAATCATTTCCATTCCTCATTAAACCATTTCCATTACTCATAGTTAGAATGAAAAGTGCGATCTTGTAATTATTTGTTTAAGAAGATATGTTATTAGATGCTCCAATTTTATTTTTTATTAAGACTGAACCTAACCCTATGCTTAAAAGACATTTGCCCATATACTAATAAGGGATGTATGGACTCTTAAGAAGACAGGAGCCTTGGTGGTCCCCCTTAGACTGCCGAAATCCAATGAATAAGTAGAAAGTTAGATCTATATTGGATCTCACCTGAATTATCCTACCTATCCTCTTAAAGAGAAGTTTAGTTTCAAACTTTGATTCAAATAGGATAAGCACATCATACTAATGAGTTGTGGATGATCCATATGTCAAGGTCAACATGCATGTAAATTTTCAAGAATAGGGTCAATTGAAGTGGATAAATTCCAAATCTATATATGGGCCATGGACTTGTGTGACGCCTGAGAAAACTATAAGTGAATTATTTCATCTAGTAAATCTAAAAACATATTATGCACTTACTAAAGACATAGCAAGGAATAAGAAAAGCTTTGATTAAAATGATAATGAGATTATAAAGGTTAATAATATATAGTAATCAATTGTCTTAGCATATGAAAAGCTTTAAAATGAGGCATAACAATATTAATGGTATAATAGGATGAATGGGATAGAATTAATTGCCTTTGTTGTTACATGGCTCAATCATTAATAATGAGGTAGCAATCCATGTTTATTTTTAATAGAAGTTTAAAAAGGATAATTCAAATTAGAGATCATTAAGTTTATTTGTAATAAATGATTAAATTATGCATCAAGATAACAATAAATTGAGGAAAAATAAAATAATGAATAAAGATGATATTAGAAGTGTGGCTTGTGAATTGAAAATAAGAGATGCTTATAATTTCTCTAATTTGAATACTAAACTTGTTATAATTATTTTATGGACTAGTATAATCAGTGATAATTTATATACTTAGATTGATAAGTGCACAAATAATATAATGCATATTGGTTAGGGCCAAGTTAGTGATCACATTATAATTAGGCCTATTTGGACACTTAGGCCTATATGGATCCTTTATTTTGTAGGATTTTATTCTTAGATCTTCTATGATGAGCAAGTTGACCCAATCTAGTACAACAAAGAGAGATCCTAAAATTCATTCTATATATGCTTATAGTTGTCCTATGAAATCCAAAACTTTTAATATATATACATATATTAGGGATAAGAATTAGGCATCTCATTCTTAACTCTTAATCATATTTTCTTTATCTTTTGTATTTAGAGAAGTCGAATGGGCATGAGATGTAAGGATAATTCATGATTATGGAATATCTAGATTCATTATTAGGATATCATATTAACATTTTAGGTATAGTTTTTCATTATAATTATTTCTTGTTTATTATTTTGCATAAACTTATGTTGTATAATATGATAAATGCGATCCTATGATTAGTTTTTTATTCTCATTTATAATTTTTCCAACAAAATTCACCATTGTTACTAAGGAAAGCTAATTTAAAATCCTACATATATAAGGAAAAAATAAATATGTCAAAATGGAAAAGCAAAGCAAAGGGTGACATGAAGAAAGAAAACACATTTGTAGCCAATGAGGCAAGCCTTATCAAGTCTCCAACTAAGCCATGAAATATATTGGTTAGAATTACCAGGGGTTTAATAAACCTTTAATAATGAGAACCTTTAGACCTCTTATTAGTTTTATTGCAAAAATTATTTATTTCTTAGTAAGACTAAAGCAAGCATTTTTTAAATTGAAAAAGTTTGTAAGAATTTAGGATTCTCTCATTTTTTTGATTGTCCTTAGACAAGTAAAAAAAGGAGGATTAGCAATGTTCTAGTTAACTAGGGTTAATTTAGAAGTTATTCAATCAAATTATAGGATAATCCGTCATAATCTAAAGAATATGGATTACTCTCAATATTGGGATTTAACTAGTGCATATGGATCTTCATATTATTCTAAAAAGCATGATTTATAGGATTATCTATATAATATTGAAGAGAAAATGGATAATCCATGGTTAATCATAAGGGATTTCAATGCATATTTTACAACAAGGATAAAGTGGGGGGTAATAAGGTGGGAAATTCTAATGACGTTGCCTTCAATCATTTTGTGAGGCACATTGGAGGGATTGAGCTAGATTTTTGTGGTTCTAATTTTACATTGGATAATAGTAAAGTGGGTAATCAAATGATAAAGGAAAGGTTATATTATACTATTTACAATGGTCAATGGTGAATTCTTTTCCTGAAAGTAGCCATTTCCCATTTAGTTACTAGTATTTTAGATCATGCATCATGGCTCTTGCTACTTGTAATATCTTAAAATTAAGTTTCATGGGTTTCCAGATTTATGAATATTTATTTAATTAGTTAATAATTAAATTTGAATCTCTTTCTTTTAAAGGCATTGGAATATTGAAATAGTATTGATGATAGAATTTGATGTATATTTATTTTATGATAATTCAAGATTTGATTAAAATAATTTTTTTACGAAGAATTTCTTATAAGTTGAAAGGATTTTATTAATCTTGAGTACAAGAATTTATAGAATAGTTTATTTATTTTGTATGATCTTATTGATTTGAGATTAAGTTAAAATAATTGTATAATAAATTTTTATAATTTTGAAATAATTTTAGTATTTATGAATGCAAGGACTTGTGAAATAAATTATTTATATTTCAACAAATTATTTTAAGAGAATTTTTTCTCATTTCAAAAATAGTAATTACGAGCATGGAAAATTATAAAATTCATTAATTGTATTTGTTAAATTATATATATATATATATATATACTTTGGTGTAGGTAAGATAAAATTTTAAATAGAAATCCGTAGTCTCTCCTTTTGAGATAATAATATTAATGATAAATAGTTTCACTGATTTTATTAATCTTTCCCCTTTTTTAAGGGTAAAGTCGGCACATGCGTGGCACTATCTTTTTATTTTTATTGATTTACCTTTTCTCACATAGCTCAGTTTTTTTTCTGACTTCCCTCCATTTATTTGTCTTTTCCGGACAGTTTCTCTTATTTTCAATGTTGCCAGCTGTCCTCCTCCCATATTTTTTTGCTTTCTTTTATCTTTCACCGACTGTACCTTTTTTTAAAAAATAAAAAATAAAAAATAAAGAAAAATTTCAGTAGCTTTAAAATACTCTGCCGCCATACTACTCCTGTTTGTCTCTTTCTCTTAGGTTTCCATGGTACACCGCCTCTCCCTTGTTGTTTTATTTTGCCTCTTTTTGCAGCGGGTGCAACTAGCTTTTAATCCAGAATTTTTTTATTTTTCTCTTTGCTGCTTACCGACTCCCTTTTCTCCTAGTCAGTATATATATATACCACTCTTGGACTCCACCAGCAGCAGTCACTTTTCTCATCTCACCGCCTATACTGCCATGAGCTGCTCGTGGTTGTGCGCTGCTGGGTGCTAGCATTTTCCTCCTACCAGTTAGGCACAAACCGTTGCAAGGACGCAACAACGACCTCTTCCTTTTACAGCACCGCCATCGCCTTTTCTCTCTCGTGTGCCGCTCTTCTCTCAACTCTTAGGTTCTCCTTACTGTGGCTGTTCCTAACGGGCACTGGTGCTGCTAACTAGCCACAGCTGGTGATGGCGTTTCACTCAGTCCTAAGCCCGGTGCTGGTGCATGGATAATCGTTAATCACAACGGTGACCAACGTGGTGCCATCTTCTTCTTGGGCGGTTTCTTTCTCAGTTCAATTGCGAAACAGCTTCTTTTGGGGACTTCATTTCGCCACACGCTTGGAGCTGCTTCTTCACCATCTTGGAAGCTGCACCAAATACAATAGTGTTAAGTTTTCCACAAGCAATGTGCAACCAACCGTGAGTATGGAGCGACGCTATTCCAGTGTTGGGTTGAATAGCAATGCCCGAGACCAGTGAGCAACAGATTTATTGGAGGTGAAATGCTACATTCTAGTGATTTTAAGTTACTAAATAAACATGGCTAGTGAGAAAACTAGTGTATAAAGGTCTAACTCGTTTTGTGATATTTGAAATACTGATTTTGGACTATTATAAGGATCATATAGTCTGAAAGATTTGATGCGAACCGGAAAAAAATCTTGTTTTATCATATTATTGGGATACTTAGTCTAGCATCGAGAGAATAATATTATGAGGCTTTAAAATACCATATTATCAAAGTATTTAAATCTTTAAATTTGATATTGATGTGTTTAGAGCTAGTTGTGGATAATTTTAATGAAGGTAATTTTTCGATTCTATCTGAGAATTATATATATATATGGATAAGTGAATAATTTGATATATTGATGTGAATAGTGATATTTGAATGATTCAAGATTTTGATTTAGAAAAGCTGTTATATATATAGGGAGGATTGATATTTCAAATACAAGCTTGAAAACAAAGAATGCCAGAATCTAAGAAGATTAAGGAGCATATTTAAATTATTGATTTATGATAGGAAATACAAGAAACAAATAATATGGATAAAATAATGATTTAAAGCTTTGAGATACTAGGTTATTATACTTAAAACATATTCATTCTATAAAAGTTAATATCTTGGTGTTCGAAGTTGATTTTAGTTAATTTTAAACTATAATGTTTGAATGCGAAAATCTATGTTAGAAAATATAAAAAGTTAATACTGAGGGATACTATCATGTTATTACTAGAAAATTTGATTTGTAATACTTAGAAATAAAATAAATAGTATTTATATGTTTATAATATTACTATTATATATAGTAAATTAGGAAGATAAGAGAAAGACAAGGATTAACCACTCTCTACTTCTACAATGGATGCACATCATCAGTTGAATATATATATCTCACCACTGATCTTTATTTTAATAGAAAATGATATTCATGCATAAATTCAGTTTCATAGAATAAGTAAAATTAGTAAATGATTAGAGGGCATAGTGAAAATGTGATGTTGTTATTAGTTATCATTTGATTAATCGTGATAGAATTATAATAGATCATATTATGATAATGTTATTTGCTTTGATTGCCTACAATCATGAAATAATTAATCATGTGGGTTTGTATTGGACTTGTTGATACAATTAAAGTGAAGCTTCAACGAATTTATTATATTGTGAATTGAGCCTTATGAGGCATTGAAAAATTGTTAACTGTGTTAGAGCAATGATATCGGATATTGTACTTTGTGATAAGGAAATGATATGAAATTCGGATGGAAATTACCGACGAATTATATGAGATGGATATAATATTGATTCAAGAGTTAGACGAGAAATTCCTGACTAATAGTTGAGAGAGGTATATAAAAAAATTGATCTTGATACCATAGAGTAATTATATGTATATTTACTGTATTCGAATATGTGACATCATATGACTGTTTGTAATTGACTTGTATTAATGCCATGATTGTGATGATCTATTTGTATTTGAACCTTAATGGTTGTTTATGAGTGATGCCTACCCGGAATGGGTAGTACATGATCTTGAATTCTAATAGGAAGTTGAGATTCCTATGACTGTGTTACACGAAATAAAGTTTTAGTCATGTGTATGTGACTCTCCATTATAGAATGTAGTTCCATATATTTCAAGAATTTAGAAATTAGTATGTTATTACTTTTTAATATATCTAAATTGATCACCTACAAGTTAGTGGTAGTTATATACTCATTGGGTTCGTGGAACTCACTCTTTTTTTAATTATTATTTGAATGTTTTCAGGTTAGCATTCATGGAGAATCAAAGACTAACTTATTTGAAAGATTTGACAGTTTGGAATTATTTTGGATTAGAATTAGAAATAAATGAATTGATTGTATATGATGTGATGAATTGATTGTATGTATATAAGTGTAAAATTAGATTGTTCTGTATGTATGTTGATTTTGTCGTATTTGAAAATTCTCATTAGATAGAAAGAGTAATAATAGATAAGGCTTGTGAAAACCGATAATGGGATCCATACCGGTCACAATCAAAAGTAGGTTATGAACTTTTGATAAGGATAACAAGCTTAAACCTTTCCATTTTAATTGTTTAGTAGTAGGTTAATCTTTACTAATAAAAAGAATTAAAGAATTTCATAGTAAGATCCTTAATATTTGGTTGTAAAAGAAGAAGCAATGTCAAATCAAAATGAAGCTTAAATTAAATTTCAAAGTTGATTTTGGGTTCCTTCTCTTGAGATAAATGAATTGCTTCATCAGCGTCATAATTCATTATACATTATGCATCTGGGAGTAGCAAAATGTATCATGACTTGTAACAAAGTTTCTAGTGGAAAGACACAAAGAGAGATGTACTTGATTTCATTTTAAGGTGCCTCACATGTTAATAAGTCAAAGTTGAACACCAAAGTCACTAATTTACATCAACCCCTTCTCATTCTTGAATGAAAGTGGGAAAGTGTGATCATGAATTTTCTAACCAATCTTCCTTAAAACTAAAAAAAGTTTAATTTAATTTGGGTGATTACCAATAGACAGACTAAGATGGCTCATTTTCTACCAGTTAGAATCACCTATTCTACATTTGATATGCGTAGCTTTATTTGGGTAACATAGTTCCTTTGCTTGGGGTTTCACTTACCATTATTTTAAACTAAGACACACAATTCATAACTCATTTCTAGCAATATTTTCAATATACTTTAGGAACATAATTGCATTTTACACAACTTTTCATCCTTAAAAGGATGGCCAATCTAAGTACACTATTTAGATTTTAGAAGATATGCTTTGAGCTTGCATTTTAAAGTGTAAAGATGGTTAAGAAAAATACTTGCCACTAATTAAATTTACATACAATAATAACTATCAATCTAGCATTAAAATGGTTCTATATGAGGCTTTGCGTGGCAAAAGATGCAAATCTCTTATGAGATGATTCGAGTTAGGAGAAGCAAAGCTCTCAACCCTAATCTTGTCACTAATGCTTTGGAAAAAAGTGAAAATCATTCAAGATACATTGAAAATAGCTCAGGATTGTCAAAATCCTATATATATATATATATATATATATATATAAGAGAAGGAAAAGTTAAAGTTTCAAAAAGGAGACATGATCTTTCTAAAAGTTTCACCAATAAAAGGAATTATGTACTTTAGTAAAAAAGCAAGTTAGCACATGACTTTATTGGTCTTTTTCCCATTATTAATTAAGTTAGAGTAGTTGCATAGTGGTTGGAATTATTGGATGATTTACATGGTAGTCATTTAGTATTTCATATGTCCATACTTCATAAATATTTTCTTAATGCATCCTATGTGATTCAATATGAACCACTTCAAATTGAAACTAAAATTATCTTATGTAAAGTGACTGGTAGAAATTCTAGATCACCATATTTGTAAGCTTAGATCCAAGGAATTGCCTTTCATAAAGATTTGTTAGGAAAAGCATAGGATAGAAGAAGTAACTTAGGAATTTGAAGTGAAAATGCAACAAAATTATCCCTCTCTCTTTAATAAGCCATTAGGGTTAATTAACCCATTAGTTAGTTAGTTAATCTTTAAGAATTTAGGGATGAATTCTTTACAAGGTGAAGAACTATTACATCCCCAAAAAATTAGGAATTATTTTATTTATTTAATTTTGTTAATAATTTGTATTCATGTTAATTATTTAATTATTATGGATGTGTATAAGATGTTATTTTAATTAAAGAAAATAGAATTTCATGGTGCAAATAGGAGGACTAAATTAAAGATGAATTAGTGTGTAATTAGATTTAAGTAGGGATATATAAAGGAGATTTAGATATATTAGTTTCCCATTTTACCCTTTAAACTCATCAGAATTACAAAACTACCCTTAACATTTTTAAAAGCTTTTAAACCTTTATTTTCCTTATTTTTATTTAGCCACTTCCACTGAACTCCCTTTCTTCATGCTTCTCTTTAAATTTCATCCTCCCTAATTGACAAAACCAAACTATAACGATCCTTAACTTCTCATAATACTTGAATAAACAAGGTAATTTCTTACAAAATTATGGCTTTTGGTTGAAGTATCTTGAGTTTTGGTGATAGAAAAGGAAACTAGGGTAAGTTTTGATTTCTTTTTGAAATTGTATTAATTAGGACAAGCGCATCATTTTTCTAACTCCTTTTCATCTTTTCCAAATCCTAACTAAGTAAATAACTTACTTACACTTCTTAATTTATATGTCTAGTAATTGATAGAGATAAAGTTGATTTTTGTATGATTATATAATAATTATTATTGAATACATAGTTAAAATGTGCATTTTGTTGTCTATTATGTCTGGTAATGAGAAAGGATGCTATGTAGTTGAAATTTCTAGGTTGATATTCTTGTAGAATGAAAAACTCTAAATAAATGGATCATTTATATAGTAATTTCACAGAGAAATTGGAAATAGCAAATTTATACTCAAATATAGTATTTGAATATGATCCTCCTAGCAAGCTATATTTGAGTATCATGTTTGAATTTCTCAAAGTTTCATCTTTGGATACATATATTTGAATACAATATTCAAATATGACCCTCCCTACAAGCTATATTTGATTATTGTTGAATACTCCAATAAGGCCTTGCCTCTAATTACAAATATTTGAATACAATAATTGAATATAACCATAAGAGTTACATCCTTAAAGCCATGCTTGGATACAATACTTGAATACTATATTTGAATACCCTAAGAAAAATAGTTTTTGGATGAGTTTATTCATATATAATGTTCAAGTATGCAACTTGAGCTTGTTCTTTGAAGTCTCATATTCAAGTACCATGCACGAATACTTTACCTTATTTTGCATACTTAATTTGTTAATCAATATGCCATGGTGATAAGAATTTGTATACATTATAATGCTATTTGATGAACTCTGGTAAGCGAATAAATGATACAAATGATGCAAGAATCCTTATAGGGATGTGATATGATACATAAATGTGATTGGAGGGGAAATGAATTGATAAAAATATGGAACATATTATGCATTTAAGATATATGTTGCAAGTTTTGAAAAAAGAATTACTAAATGCCAACATGGAAAAATGTTTGTTTTGTTTAGAAAGAATTATGTTCTTAAGCTATGTTATTAGTAGCAAAGAAATAGAAATGGATAAGGAAAAAAGTTAAAGGAACTAGGGAGTGGCTTACCTCTAAGAATACTAGTGGATGATAAGTTTTCATAGGTTAACTAGTTTTTATAAAAGATTTGTGAAAGATTTTAGCACCCTAGATACACCTTTGAGTGAATTAGTAAAGAAAAATGTAAATTTTTATTAGGAAGAAGAGTAAGTGAAAACTTTTCATTTTTTGAAAAAAATGTTAAGTTTTTCACCTTTACTAATAAGTGAAAACTTTTCAAATATAATTAGTCTAATTACAAATAATTATTCTTATTGGAAGCCAATGATGGAGGACCATTTATATTATAAAGAACTATATGAGCCAATTCTTAACAAGGAAAAGCCAAAAAGAATGGGTGTTAGTGAATAGGCATTCATTAGTTAGAAAGTGTTGGGGATGATCCAAAAATACATTGATTAAAGCATTTTTGAGAATGCATCCACCTTCATGAATGCATATGATCTATGGATGAAACTTAAATCCATGATTCAAATAAAATGCCTAGTAATAAAGCTTATCTAGTAAGACAATTAGCAAAGTTAGAATACAAGGAAGGTCAAAATATAATCAAGTACTTAAATAACTTCAAAGGCATCATGAATTAGCTGGTGAAGAATAAAATGAAAATTGATGATGAATTGCTCATGTTACTACTTTTGAGTTCATTATTAAAGAATTGGGACACATTTATTGTCACTTTCAACAATTCAACTCTGAAAGGCAAAGTGACCATGGATATCATTAGTGATAGCTTATTAAATTAAGAAACTAAGAGAAAAGAACATAGCATCTCTAAGCAATTTAAGGCTAATGTTATTAAGAACCTAAGTAGAAGTGAAACTTGAGGAAGAAATAAAAGATATGTTATTATAAGTCTAGGGGAGATCCAAATCTCTCTCTAAGATTAAGTTTTAGTATTATGGAAAGCTAAGTGATAAAAAGGTTAATTATCATCATTTCAAAAAAAGATAATAAAGAAGGAAAGCAAAGTTAAACTAGATAAGATTGAGCAAAAGAAAGAAAAAGACAAGAGTACTACCATTGTGGCTGCCAAAAGTGGCAATATCTTTCTCATTAGAAAAGACAATTACCTAAATCTTATTAACAATATTAGTTCATGGGTCATTGGTTTAGGCATCTCCTTCCACATCACTCCACATGGAAATTTCTTTTCATCCTAGTAAAGAGGAGGCATTAGTACTGTAAAAATAGGAAATGAAGTTAGAAGTAGGATTATTAGCATAGGCAACATTACTTTGACAATAAGCACAGGTTGTAAGCTTATACTAAAAGATGTAAGGCACATCCCAGAAATGTGCCTAAATCTTATCTTAATTAGGAAACTTGATGAAGTTAGTTTGATTAATTACTTTAGTAAAGGTAAATGGAAGCTCTAATATCCCGGGTTAATAACTAAAGCTTCATAAATGTCAATGCTTATGAATATTTATTTTATCTATTTGGTTTTTAAAAGTTTTGGAATATCAAAATGACACCAAGGATAAAATTTGAAATATGTTTATTTTTATATGATCATTATTGATTCAAGATTAGATTAAAATATTTTTATGAGAAATGAAATAATTTGTTTATATTTAATAAATTATTTTTAAAAATTATAAAATTTTAAAATAGATTTATTTTTAAATGGTTATTGTTGATTCAAGGCTTGTTTAAATATTTTCTATAAGGGAATTTCTTAAAAGTTGGAAATAGTTTTAGTAATTATGAGTTTGAAGATTTATGAAATTAATTGTTTGTATTTGATAAATTATTATTGGGATTTATGAAATTTGAAATAATTATTTTTGGACTTTTAAATTTATTAGGCTAATACATATATATATACATATATATATATATATATACATATATATATATATATATACATATATATATATATATATATATATATATATATATTTATATGGATATATTAGGGGAAGATTGAAAATACATGAGATGAGATTTTAAATAAAATAAGTTTTATGACATAAATGACTAGGATTCTTTATAATAAGAATGGATGGATGAGAGATAAAAGGGGAGTATGGGTTTATAATGCACTACAATGCATAGAATCGTTACCTATAGCTTACTTTTTCTACATTTTCTCTCTCCCTTTATTTTTTTTATTTTCCTAGTACCTTTTCCTTTTTTAGTTAACTTCCCTCTCCCTCTTCTCACCCCTACCAGTTTCTTCTCTCTTCCTGCACACCACTGCCCTGGTCAGAGCTATTGTTTGTCTGGCCTAGCATTGTTTATCTTTAGGTTGGCATCATTTGCACAACAATAAGTCTGCCATTGTGTGGCAGTTCTTTCTTGCATAGGGATTGTTAATTAGACTAAAAGAAGTTGATGAAGTGGTAGGCACCGGATCTACCATCTTTGATCATCGTTGGTTATCTCTTTAGCATGCCTCTATTGTGGATGTCAAGTGCTATTCTTCATCATGAGTTAAAGTTGTAGCAATGGTTAGAAAGTAGCGAAGTAACAAAGTGCTGGGCCTTCAGCCTTCTTTTGATAGCAGTTGCTTCGACACATTTTTGCTACTAGTAAGTTGCTAGCAACTCTTCCTGGCAACATTAAGCCATTTTATACCAAGGTCCCTTATGATTTCAATTGTTTTAAAGGTTGATCCAAGAAAACTCATCTATGGGTTTTTAATATATATAATGAAATAAACAAAAAAATTAATTTTTATATGATAAAATACAAAAATAAGATAGTTAAAGTATATATGGAGTATTATATTTTATTATTATGATAGATTCATGCATGATCTAGAAAACTATTTATGTGTGTGGTTGATATGCAAGATGACATATACAAAAAATAGAAAATTTTATATTATAAAATGTTAAAATAGAATGATTAAAATATAAATGGAATATTTTATGCTATTATTATGGTAGATTCATGCACGATTCAAAGAAACCCATTTTATATGTATTATAGATTCCTACCAATACTTTTGAAAAATAATATTTCCATGCTAGAGAGTGCTAAAATAGTATGAGTAAATCCTCCCCACAATGTTGTATTTTAATATTATGAAGAATTTAAATTGGATTTTAGGAACCCTTGCTTTACACCTTATTTTGTATTATGGGTATAGCATTAGTAAAATTAGAGTTATATGTTCAAGAGTATTAGACTAGTATACTTAAAGTATATTCATATTTTCAAAATCTAATATTTTGATTGTTTCATACTTCAAATTAGAAAAGTTGTCATATACAAGAGTTTTTGATTTTTTAATGATAAGTTTTAAAAATAAAGGATACAATAGCTTAGGATGAATGAATGGCATCAAGTAAGCTTTTCTAGAACATTGAATTGTAATATTTTCACATGTGTAAGTTTGGTTTCAAATTACTATGAAATAGCATATTTCTAATTTCCAGTGGTTAACACAAGAAAGAGCTAATAGAATGGTAATATGGGATATTAAAATGCTTTAATTAGATTTCACGATAGTCAATTGAAAGAAAATAGGTGAATTCAATGTATTTATAAATGAATCTTGTAAATCATGAAATAGGGAAAAATGGGACATCAAAATGAATGATACAAATGCTTCGAGATATTCAAAGCTAATGAATACCACTAGATGAGTATATATCTCACCATAGATTAATATTTTAATAAAAGGTTGTTTAAATGTTATGATTTATATTTTCTTACTAATGGTACAAATTACATATCCATATATCTATCCATATGTAAGTTCACAAAGACATCATTGTGGCATAATATGTTATATAGGATCGATAGAACATTAGTCTATTAATGTGTATATGTATTGAGTGAATGTGGTTTAATCATGCTTAAAGAGCTGGTGATGTTATTAGTAATTGCCAAATACTTATGATTGAGCTCTCTTTGTCACTCATATGCTAGAAATTATAGTATAAATTATGTTAAGTTATGAACGAGTGTTATAGCCATGCAAGGGGGCATGACAATGTTACTATATAGATATCGTTATATTTTAATGTTTGCATTATGTTGATGAGCAATTGTCTATGATGAAATTAGCATTTAAACTATAATTTGTAGAGTTAAGCTCTATTGAATTTATTACATTATGAATTATGCCATAAGTGGCATTGAGATTGAAAAAGTGATGGGGCTAATGATATGAAAGCTAGATAGGAAATTATTGGTAGATAGTTTCTAAATGATATAAGTGTTAGGTTTCACATATATTATGTAACACAATGGAAAACAGATTTTTCAAAATCATGTAATGTGAAACCTTTCCACAGATCAATGTGTAGGGACATAAATCAAGAATTAAAGATTACCTCTTGAAGTACAGATTCGAATCATGAGCACAATCAAGTGATGCTTCTACAATATCCACACGGAGCAAATGGTGACTTATTAGCCTTCATAGATTTTCTAGGATTTGTTTCTCATACAAAGAGGGAAGGGATTAGTGCAGTTTTATAAGGTGTTTGTGTAGTTTTGCTGGTGGCGAATTTTCTTTTTTTCATGCATGAATGATGACACCTTTATGCCACTTTTATAAAGTTAAAGGCATGCATTTTTCCTAATCCTACTAGGATAACCACAACTAATCTTAACTCTACTCAACCATTAATACCTTATCTTTAACACGGTGAAAGTAAGGAGAGATAGGATTTATCCATTAGTTATTTAATATTACTTTAATATTAATAACTAAATATTATTAGATAATAATATTATCTCATAATATAATTATCTAATATTAAATTGTATAATAATTTGATATTACTTTAATATTAGATAGTATCACATAATATAATATAAAATATATATTACATGAATAATATATATATATATATATATACATTATTACTTTGATAATATATATAATAACAAGCCCAATTAATAAGCTTTTAGTCTAATTAAAAACTAATTAATTACTGTCTTATTCTTACTCCTTTTGTATGACCCTGTAGGTTCCTACTACGTTGGCAATGATCCATCATTGGATTATAGATAATGAGCAGTATCTAGCAATACATCACTACTACCTAAGTGGTAAGAATGTCTGTGATTCGATATCTACCTAATGTGTGATTAACACTTTACATCATAATCCCTTTTGTAATGATATCCAAATCGAACTAGAGGCATGGAGTGTATCATTCTTATTAATGTTCAATATATATTTTTTGATATTGAGTAGAATAAAATAAATGATCAATATCACATATTGATCCAGTTGAGCATGGGCATGCATTTCTAAGTCTCACTTAATCAATAGGCCCAAGGATATCTCTTATTTATACAAGAGTAACAAAATCCCATCTACACCACTCATATCCTTCTACATTATTCATGACACACTCAATCAATGACCTACACATCATCCTGATTAAAGGTGACACACAATAGCATCAAAGTATGTAAAACCTTATTTAGGGAACCATAATGATTTCAGGTCAAAGGATTACATGTATTGTGGTTACATAAGAATAACTAATGACACATGTCTATTCATGCAGTATTCTCATAGCGAGTCAGTCTAGTACATCTATTCACCAATAATGTACCTGTGTATTGACTTGATATCATATATCCATAATTCATAATCATTAGTTTTTATACATGATAGTCTCAATGTATTATTATTATCTTTTTTGTAATAATATTCGACTATAGATATTTTAGGAATAGCAAAATTATTCCAAGGACAATTATTATATTTAAGTTATAAATTGTGTAAAAATAAAATATAATATAATATAATAATTGTATTGCCTAAAATAAAATGTAATATATTATGTGTTATTACAATCATCTTATGATTGGCTCTTAGGATACACACCAAAAATAAGTTTGACCTAAAAATTAAAATATGAATGCACATATATTTATTGTAAATAGTTATGTGATGTGATATGATAATGGAACATTATTTGTGATTGAATATTATTGTTGCTATAATTAAGATGAGTCATTTTTGTTTGAGCCTTATTAGCTATTTACAAATGCTTTTTACTATTATTAGCACTATGAGATATGGAATCTGAGTTGTGGATAAGTGCATACTCGATTTAAGGCTTATTTTATATAACTCAAAAATCTTGAAAATGAGTTTGTTATTATTTTTTAATTTGATACGTAATTAGTCTATAATTATTATGTATATGCATAGGTAATGGTAGATGTATGCTTACTAAGTCCTTGTAACTTACTTTATCTTATTTTTAATGATTTTAGGATAAAATAAGTGCCTTTAAGCTTTATTGTATCTATGAAGAATCAAAGACCACCTTGTTAAAAGATTTGATAATAGGGATTAAAGTCAGCATTAAAGATAAAAATTTATTGATTCACAAGTCTTATAGTTTGGGGTGTCTGGCCCTTAGGAAGTGTTTAAAAATAGGGGAGATTTTGTTCATTTTTTTGTAAAAATTTTAAATGAATTTCAAGTCCCCTTGGAAATATGAAGACTTCCATTAAATAGATTAGATAAATTAATGTTAAAACTTGTGGAAACTAGTATCAAGATCAATATAGGTCATGATTGGGATTAGGTTATAACAGAGATAGTATCAAAGCATGATTTAGGTCCCTAGTGGTAAATGTGCTAAAGTGATCTAATTGTCAAATTTAGGCAAGCAAGATGAATATACCATGAGGCGTGTCTTTAAAGATCTCTATGGATTTCTTCTTATGTACGATGAGCCATTATTTGTTAATTTATTGAATCTCTTTATAATTTATCTTACTGGATAAACTATTTCCTTGGTGAATTATTTTTAATTTGAATGTTGAAAGCATGTGACAATTTGAACTATGTGACATGAATTTAAGTTAGGATTTGTGATTGATGTTGTGTGAAATGAATGGTTTGAATTATGTGAATTGAATACAAGTTATAATTTATGATTGATGTTAACAAGAGTATAATTCCTTCTTTATTGGTTGAGAAAATAAATGTGCTTGGGATTGTGTGGTAAATTATGTAACTTATTAATGTTAAAGGTTGATTACATAAGAATGAAAATTTTTCATTAATAAAACCCTTATGGCATAGTTAATATTCTATCCATACATTGTGGTATATGGTAATGAAATATATAGTTCATGCCTATAGTGTCCTATCCCGGTGATGCGATGCTTATGGTATCTTATCATTGTTCATTAGTGTATGACTTATAAGGAATACCCATCGTGTATATGATTTGTGAGAGGGAAGATATGCATCCTCTATAGAAGAGGAGAGGAGTGGTTAGTAGTGATGGAAAATGTTAGTGGCCTTAGGCCTAGGGTGGCAGGGTATAAGATGGGATTGAAAATATAAAAAGAAACTTTGGATATCAACTATGATCATTCAGTGAATTTTTATTAATAACTAATATAGCCATTCTTTATACTGCTATGTATTGTATTATAAGATTGATATCTAGTTGACCTTGGATATTTCTGTCTGATGTGATGTGATTGAGCTTTGTTGGCTATCTAAATAATTGATGATTACTTAAGATGGTTGTGTGTGAAATTAATGTTTGTGATAATGCTTGGTGAATATATGATTGTGAGTTTATATTCTCATGAATGACTACTATTGAACTTTGGAATGAGAAATTATGAGGATAGTATTATGATAATAGTTTGTATGATTTGTCGCGAGGCATGTATGAGATATAATTTATAATTATTGATTGTACATTTTATTGGTTGAGTGGATGAAGTGTGAGTATAATTGTAGTTATGGGTGAAACCAAGTTATGGGCTTGCTTGCATGATTGAATCTTGGGTTGAAAACCTTGATTGTAGATTGTTGGCTATGCTTTGTTTCCATGATAATTGTTAGAATCACATAATGATTGTGTGTGAAATGTATTGAAATTACAATGAATGACCAATGTTGATGTAAATAGCATTTCTTAGTTGCTTAGATAAGAGATTAATTATGTGTTCAAAAAATTGCATGGTGAAACTTAAATTATGCTTAAGGCATTTGTTTGTGTTTAATATATAAGTAAAGGTGTTAGCTTGCATCTAGTGAAAGTGATTTGTAGAATTATATAAGTATTAAAAGTTCTTGTGATTGTATTTGAATTAAGTAGTATATGAAATAGCTCAACACGATTTAGTTCATATAATGATGCACTAAATTGATAAATAGGCTATTGACAATTCTGTGTAGTTATGCTTGATTTGTTGAAAATTTGAGGATGAATTTTCTTAAAGAAGGAGAGAACTTGTAATATCCCAAGGTAATAACTAAATTTTTATAAATTTCAATGCTTGTGAATATTTAATTTATCTATTTGGTTTTCAAAAATTTTGGAATATTAAAATGACAATAAGGATAATATTCAAAATATATTTATTTTTATATAGTCATTGTTGATTTAAGATTAGATTAAATTTTTTTTACAAGGAATGAAATAATTTATTTATATTTAGTAAATTATTTTTAAAAATTATAGAAGTTTGAAAAAAAATTATTTTTAAATGGTTATTATTAATTCGAGGCTTGTTTAAATATTTTCTATAAGGATTTTCTCACAATTTGGAAATAGTTTTAGTAATTGTGAGTATGAAGATTCATGAAATTAATTATTTATATTTAATAAATTATTTTTGGGAGTTGTGAAATTTGAAATAATTATTATAGGACTTTTAAATTTATTAGGCTAATACATATATACATATATATTTATTTGGATATATTAAGGGAAGATTGAAAATACATGAAATAGGATTTTAAACAAAACAAGTTCAATGACATAAATGGCTAGAATCCTTTATAATAAGAGTGAACAGATGAAATAAAAGGGGAGTATAGGTTTATGAGGCACCATAATGTGTAGAATCATTATCCATACCTTACTTTTCTGCATTTTCTCTCTCTTTCTATTTTTTTTATTTTCCTAGTACCCTTCCTTCTTTTAACTAACTTCCCTCTCCTTCATCTCAGACTGGCTTTTTTTCTCTCTTCCTCTCTCCTTCCTTTCTTCCTCCATGCCATTGCCCTATTTAGAGCTACTATTTGTCTGGCTTGGTGCTATTCATCTTTAGGCTAGTATCATTTGCACAGTAACGGGTCTTTGCCATCGTGTGGTAGTTCCTCTATGCATGGTGAAGTGGTGGGCACTGAATGTACCATCTTTGATCGATGCCAGTTATCGCTCCAGCATGCCTCCATTGTGGATGCTGAGTGATGTTTTCCATCACATGTTGAAGTTGTAGCAGTGGTTGGAAAGTAGCAAAGTAACAAAGTGCAAGGCCTTCAGCCCTTTTCTGGTAGCCACTGCTTCGAAGAATTTTTGTTGTAGGTGAGTTGCTAGCGACTCTTCTCAATGATAGCTTTATATAAAGGTCCCTTATGATTTTTGACGTTTTAAAGGTTGATTCAAGAAAAATGATTTGTGGGTTTTTAATATATATAATGAAATATACGAAAAATATGATTTTTATGTGGTAAAATACAAAAATAAGATGATTAAAGTATATATGGAGCATTACATTTTATTATTCTAACAAATTCATGCTTGATCTAGAAAACTCATTTGTGTGTGTGGTTGATATATAGGATGATGCATATGAAAATGGAATTTTTATATTATAAAATGATAAAATAGAATAATTAAAATATAAATGGAATATTTTATGCTATTATTATGGAAAATTCAGCTATGATTCAAAGAAACCCATTTTATGTGTATTATGGATTCCTAGCAATACTTTTGAAAAATAATGTTTTCATGCTACAAAATGCTAAAATAGTATGAGTAAAGCCTCTTTAAAGTGTTATAGTTTCATATTATAGAGAATTTAAATTGGATTTTGAGAACCCTTGCTTTACACCTTATTTTGTATTCTAGGTATAGCATTGATAAAATTAGAATTATATGCTTAAGAGTATTAGACTAGTATACTTAAAGTTCATTCATATTATCAAAATCTAATATTTTGATTATTTCATATTTGGAATTAGAAAAGTTGTCATATACAAGAGTTTTTAATTTTTCAATGATAAGTTTTGAAAATAAAGGATATTATAGCTTAGGATGATGAGTGGCATTAAATGAGCTTTTCTAGAACATTGAACTTTAATACTCTCACAAGTGTAAGTTTGGTTTCAAATTACCATGAAATAGCATATTTCTAGTTTCTAGTGGTAGAGCTAATAGAATGGTAATATGGAATGTTGAAATACTCAAATTAGATTTCATGATAGTTAATTGAAAGAAAATAAGTGAATTCAATATATTTATAAATAAATCTTATAAATCATGAAGTAGGGAAAATGGGAGATTAAAATGAATGATGCAAATGCTTACAGATGTTCAAAGCCAATGAAAATAAGTATATATCTCACCATAAATTAATATTTTAATAAAAGGTTATTTAAATGTTATAATTTATATTTTCCTACTAATAGTACAAATTACATATCCATATATCTATTCATGTGTAAGTTCATAAAGGCATCATTATGGTGTAATATGATATCTATGACTATTAGAACATTAGTTTGTGAATGTGCATATGTATTGAGTGAATCAAGTTTAATCATGCTTAGAGAGCATGATGATGTTATTTGTAATGTCCTGAATTTTTAATTTTATCATTTGAATCTCTAAATTCTAAGGTCGTAAAAATGAAGAGCACGTTTGAATTAGCTTAGTAGGTGAATCTTAAGTTGAAAGGTGTTAAGTATAAGTGTAACCGAAATTTTGAAGGAAAGGAAACAATAGGAAAGGAATTAATTTTCCTAAACAGTATAGATGACTAGAGGAAGTTAGAAAATTCTAGAAATGGGAGTTGTCTAAGTCTGACAGTGTAAGGAATTTTAAACAGACAGAAACCTTATGGACCAAATTGTAAAAGTACAAAATCAGGTGTGGGTTAAAGTGTGAATAACCAAGAATTTAGGAGTTAAAGTATGAATAACAAGAATTTGGGATCTAATATGTAATTTTATTCAGTGTGGCTAATAGACACATGACAAGTGTCATTATTAGAAGAAAATGGCAAGAATAGCCTTACTAATTGGTGAGAAAGGACCAAAATACCCTTGAAAATTTCAAAAATAACCAAAATATCCCTGAAATTTCATGAAAACTCTTCCTTCTTCTTCTTTCTTCTCCAAAGTCATGGAAGACTTCATGAAAGAAGCTAAAACCGTGAGTTACAGAGAGAAGGAAGAGAGAGAAAATTTCATTTGGCTTTTTCACCCAAAAATAGTGAGAATTAAGCTTAGGTGTAGAAGACAAAGTTGCTCCTCTCATCAAGCTCTATCACATGGTGTATTTAGGTTGAAGAAATCCCAAGTTTGATCAAGTTTAATGAGCTCCAAGTGGGACTTTTCAAGTTATTCCAAGAGGTAAAAATGTTCTCCTCTTAAAGCTCTTTAATGTACTCTTTTTAGTTTCTTGAAATTTTGATGTTGGTGTGGTCAAAGGAGGTTGACCATGGAGTTTTGAATAATTTGAGTATGTCTAATGATGTTTTGGATGTTATTATGTTGATCTATGGCTTTGGTTTGGTGTAAAAATAACAAGAAATCATGATGTACAAACTAGGGTTTTAGAGGCATAATGGTGTATGTATGAATTTGGTATGATTTGTTTGGAATTTGGCTAAATTGATGAAATTAGAATGATTCTTATGAATTATGGAGCCTATGGAAGATGAAATTTTGAATTATGAAAGTTTGTGTGAAAATCCCCTTTTGAAAGCCAAAACCGTGAGCATGGGAAAGTAAGGAGTTTTAGCCATTTAATTGTATTTTTGGAAGATTAGAATAATGTATTACAACGAAATTTAGGAGGTATTGGAATGTACATTAAAATTTGGGTACTTCCTTCATGGCTTAGTGTATGTGAAGGAAGAGAAGAATGCATGAAGTTTAAGAAAAATGATGATGTTCTAATAAGAACTATGATGTATATTTATGTAGACTAAGAAGTGACAAGTTGGAAAGGCAAGAGGAAATGTAAAGAAGTTTTTAAGTGAGGGTAAAGGAAACATCACTATTGGAAGTTTTTAAAAGGTAGCTAGCTTTATCCTTAAGCTCTGTTTTCTATTTACATGCTTTTCTGTATCTTGTGCCATTGTATGAAATGTGTACAAAATTGCTGTATGCGATATCTATGGCCTGAGTTCTCCGGGAAGACAGTGAAATGCTGTATGTGAGGCCTTTAGCCTGAGTACCTCGGGAAGACAATGAAATGGCTGTGTATGAGGCCTAGGTACGATTATCTGTGATGGCCATCTAGATATCTATATGAGTCCTTGAATAGGCTTGATGATTGCTGTGTGCGGTGCATGATTCCTACAATGGTATTAGATGACAATGGTATGAAATAATGTGTTAAATGATTGATTAATTGATTTTGGAATGTATATTTTTATTGGCTTAAGGATCTGTAATGGTTTAATATGTTTTTCTTGCAATAGCTAGCTACTGGGAAACCTTGTTTCTTATGTTCTATATTGTTACTAACCATTCCAGGTGTGCTTCTAAAGGCCCTCCTGACAAAGGAGAATAATGTTTTGAAGTTGTATTAAAAATGTTCATATAGTTTGTGATGTTAGTATGTGATGGATATATGTTTTGTAAGTTGAACTTTTTGTATAACTATATGACCCTTGCCTATATTATATAAAATATATGAATTTGATGTATTGTGAGTTGGTTTGGAGTAGAAGGCAACTAAGTATGTAATATGTGTGAAATTGGAAATGACCAAATGAATAGTAAATGACGAAATGAACAGTGAATTCGTAGGCAGTAAGAGGAGTATGTTTACAGGGACTTTTGGTAAAGTTTTGATGCTCTAAAAATTATGATAAAATTAATTAGTGAAATTAATTTATTTACCATCCTCTTTGCCAAAATTCAGCTTAAAATATGTGAATTTATTAGACGTTTTGGACTGCCCTGTTACCGTCACAATGCTGAGTACTAATTGTAACTCAGTGATCAGAAGCAGTAAATGAATTAATTTTGATCTGAAAATTTTATGGTAAGTATATAACATGTTAATAAAGTCCCATACCAAATTTGAGATTATTCTGAGTTCATTTACCTCATGAACTAAGGGATTACTTTTACAGTTGTGAATTCTGGACAACACTGGAATAGGAACACTTTGCTGTGAGTTTTGAAAGGCCTAATGATGTCTAAATTATGTCAATTTTTTACATGATGAAGTTAACACGTGAAAGGTTCATATAATTAAATTTCATGATTTTTGGAGTTCTGCAAAGTAGTTTTTCATATTTTTGAAGTTGGTCCAGTAATTCTGGAAATGAGCAGAAAATTTTTGAAACTCAGAATCTGTAATATTTTGTTTCGCAGAATTTTAAATTAGCTTCAAAAAAGCTTAATTGCGTAATAATTACCTATTTAATGAGGATTAAGGTGTTAATAAGTAAGGGAGTTATATTATTAATGATTGCTGAATGCTTATGATTAAGCTCTCGTTGGCACTTTATGCTAGAAATTATAGTATGAACTATATTAAGGGGCTGTTTGGTTCGGGGTCTTCAGAAAAGGGAAAGGGAATTGCAGGATTTTATTCCCTTTATTTTTGTTTGGTTGAGAAAAAACCCATTCTCTTTCCCCTTTTTTCCTTAATGGGATTACCCCATTTAAGGGAATGGTGATTCCCCCCCACTCCTTGGGGAATGGGATTCCCTTTCCCTACCTTCTTTAATAATATTATTAAATAATTATTATATATTAATAATATTATTAAATATTAAATATATAATAAATATTTTATTATTATTTAATTATATTAATAATATTATAATATTTTAATACTTGTTATTTTTAATATTATAATATTTTTAATATTAATAATTAATAATAATAATAATAAAATAATAATAAATAAATAATAATTAATTATTATTTATTATTTATAATAATTATTACCATAAATAATAATAAATAAATAATTATTATAATATTATTTAATTATGTTAATAATATTATAATATTTTTAAGTTATTAAAAATTAATAATATTAATAAATAATAATTATGATAAATAATAAAAAATAAATAATAATTATTTTATATTAATAATATTATTAATATTTATTTAATAAATAAATAATTTTTATTAAATATTAAATAAATAATTATTATAATATTATCTAATTATATTAATAATATTATAAAATTTTTAATTTATTAAAAATTAATATTATTTATTTTTTAAATAAATATTAATAATATTATTAATATTTAATAATAATTATTCATTTAATTATTAAATAAATATTAATAATGTTATTAATATATGATAATAATTATTTATTTAATTATTATTTTAATAATATTAATTTTTAATAAATTAAAAATATTATAATATTATTAAATACTAAATAAATAATAAATATTATAATATTGTTCAATTATATTAATAATGTTATAATATTTTTAATAATTATTATTTTTAATACTATAATATTTTTAAATTATTAATAATTAATAATATTAATAAAATTATAAATATTAAAAATAATAATTAAATAAATAATAATTATTAAAATTATTATAATAATATTAATTATTATTAATATATTAATAATAGTTAAAATAGAGTATTAATAAAAATAATATTAATAAGATGTTAATAATTAATAATAAATAATTATAATAATTATTTTAAAAATAATTATAAATATATTATTTTTAATATAATAATTATTAATAAAGTAAATTAAAAATACTTGATTCCCTTTCCTGTTTGAACGAAACAGATTGGGTAATCAGGAGTCATTCCTTTCCTTTCCCCCTAATTCCCTTTCCTGATTCCATTCCCTTTCCCTAGTTTGAACCAAATGGCCCCTAAGTTGTGAACAAGTATTATGGCCATGCAAGAAGATATGGTAATATTGCTATACAGATACTATTATATGTTAATGTTTGTCTCATGTTGATGAGCAATTATCTATAATGAAATTAGCATTTAAACTATGATTTGTGGAGCTGAGTTTTATTGAATTTATTACATTGTGAATTATGCCATGAGTGGCATTGAGATTAGAAACATGATAGGGCTAATAATGTGAAAGTTGAATGGGAAATTCCTAATAAACAGTTGTGAAGGATATAAATTTGGCATGAAAGTTAAAATGTGAATACACATATGTTTATAATAAATAGTTATGTGACGTGAAGTGATAACAAAACATTGTTTGAGATTGGATATTACTGTTAACATAATTGAGATGATTTGTTTGTGTTTAAGCCTTACTGGCTGTTTGTGAATGTGCTCACTACTTAGAATGGGTGGTGTCAGATATAATAAAGATATTGTGTACTAGTGAGTAGTTGAGTTTACTATGATTAGCAATGTAAGATATGGAATCTAAGGTATAAGTGGGTGCATACTTGGTCAAAGCCTTGATTTCGTATAACTTAGAATTCTAAGAAATGGGTTTGTTATTATTTTCTAATTTAACACATGATTAGTCTATAATTTTTATGTATGTAGATAGGTAATGGTAGATATATGCTTACTAAGTCCTTATAACTTTATCTAATTTTTAATGATTTTAGGTTAAAATAAGTACCTTCAAGCTTTATTGCATCTATGGAGAATCAAGGACTGCTTTGTTAAAAGATTTGATAATTAGGATTAGAGTTATCATTAAAGAAAGAGATTTGTTGATTCATGTGATATGTTGAATTGTTTGTATATGAATATGTATATTTTGAGATTACATAGTATTTTATGTATGCTTGAGGTTGCCATATTTGAGAAAAATTCATAATTCTCATGGTTTAAGGCATATGGTCCTTAGGAAGTGTCCAAAAATAAGGGAGACTCTGTCTATTTTTTCACAAAGATTTTAAGTGAATTTTAAGTCCTCCTAGAGATAGTGAGACTTCTATTGAATAGATTAGAGGAATTAATGTTAAGGTTTGTAAAAATCAATATTAGAATCCACACCAATTATAATTAGGATTGACTGAAGCTCATTAAAGGAAGCTTGATCGTAGCTTTGGGAAGAAGAAATGGTTCATTGTACATGACATAGGGTAAGTTATGCAAAAAGTGGCAAATATTGCCTATAATGATTAAAACCTAGAGTTATGGAAAAAGAGACTTTTAAGACATAAGAAAGAAATGGCTACATATCCCTGCTTGAAAAGAGCTCCTTCCTAATATTAAAGGTAAAAAATCACTTGGTCATGCATTGTATTTTGTTACTTTCATTAATGACTACTCAATGAAAGTCTAGGTGTTTCCATTAAAATCAAAAGGCAAGGTGCTTGAGACATTCAAGGAGTTCCATCCTAGAGTAGAATGTGAGACTAATAAAAAATTAAAATGCGTATGAGTTAATAATGGAAAGGATTATCAAGGACCCTTTGAAGTATATGTATTATCAAACTTGAGAAAACACCACTTAAGATGCCATAGTTGAATGGAGTTCCCAAAAGAATAAATAGAACTATTAAGAAAAATGTTCGATGTATGTTATCCTATGCCAAGCTACTAAAGTTATTCTAAGGTGAAGCCATGATGACCACTATCTATATCATCTACCTTTCACCATTTGTTCCTTTATATGAAGTCAACTTAAAGGAAGTCTAATTTAGAAACAATGTTTCATACAATCACTTCAAGGTGTTTGAATGTTGAGTACTTATCCATATTCTTAAGGATATGTAAGCTAAACTTGAAGCAAAGGCTAAATAATGCATCTATTTTGGCTTATTAAGAGATAAGTTTGACAATTGGTTATGGGATCTAATCAATAAGAAGATTATCAAAAGTTAAGATGTTGTACTATTCGAAAACCATACTATTAAAGATAATAAATGGTTAGAGAAGCCTAAATTCAAGGTCATCCACTTCAATCATTTTTCAACTCCTATGCTATGTAATGATTTAGGGGATATCTTGATAAATATTGCTAGTAATAATGATCTTGTCTCTTCTCCTATAGTGTAAAGTAGTCAAGGGGGAGACTTAGAAGAGCTAATACTGAGTTAATTGAACCAAATTCTTTAAAAGAGCACTTGAGATAATTAACCCAGAATAGATAACCCTCCACTAGATATATTTCTAATAAGTACGTGATCATCACTAATAAGGGAGAATCTTAGAGTTCCAAAAAAGTTATGGCTGATAGTTATAAGACAAAAAAGATAATAGCCATGCAAGAAGAGATATAGTCCTTGCATAAGAACTATACTTATGATCTTGTAAAGCTACCTAAAGGAAGAAGATCCTTGGAAAAATAAACAGGTATATATGCTTAATTGTAAAGAGAATAGTCCAAGACTAAAGTATAAAGCTTGAATATTTGTGAAGGGATTTGGTTAGAAGAAAGGCATTGATTTTAGAAAAATATTCTCTTTGGTAGTAAAGATGTCATCTGTCCAAGTTGTACTTAGTTTAGCTACCAATATAGACTTAACGGTTCAATAACTCAACATTAAGATAACATTTCTACATGGTGACTTAGAGAAAGAGGTCAACATGGAGCAGCCTAAAGGATTACAAAATCTAAGGGGAAAAACCTATTATATCAACTAAAAAGAGTTTCTATGGTTTAAAATAAGCACCAAAATAATGGTATAAGAAGTTTGATTCGTTTATGATAGAACACAGCTTCAAGAAAACCTTTACTAACCATTGTGTCTATATGAAAAGGTATGCCAATGATGATTTCATTATACTTTTACTTATGTAGATGACATGTTAATCATTAGATATGATTCTAAGAAAATAATCACTCTAAAATAAGCCATGAGTAATTCATTTTCCATGAAGAATTTAGGTCTAGCAAGATAAATACATGAAATGAAAATTACTTTGGATAATACCTTTTAATATTGGTTGTTTAATAGATTTAATATCAATTTTTACCAAATGTGTATACAGGTGTCATTTTACATTAGAAAAGCCCATATTAGTCTTTTAACTAACATAGAAAAGCAAAGTAATGTCAATATCCATATATATATATAGTTGTTGTCATTTCTTCATAAGAATAAAACATAAAGAATTTTTATTACAAAATAATATCAGCTTTTATAAACAATTGACATTATATTTCATATATTATTTTAATTAATAAACATAATTAATGTGGTATGTTATTCCTTTTACCCCTACCTTAAAACCCTAATAAAACTTATCATGTTGTCATCCTCCCTATTCTTTGTGCTCCCCACACCCTAACTAGACCAATATCTTCATACTAATTTCAACAATTATAAGTAGAAAAGTTTAAAAATGGTGAAAGTTTACCTCAATAAGATATATATGCTTTGCTATAAGTACCCATTACTCAATATATAAGGTTAACTCTCCCTAAAAAAGCACATTGATTACTTGCAAATGCAATGAGTAATGTTCATTAAAATTTCATGCATGATATTATACGAAAAATACTAAAAAAGATAAATGAAATTAAGTTCTTTCCTGTACAAACTTGTAAAAGTTACATTAAAGTGAAAGGTAGCAAAATATGATGAATTATAAAATCATAAACTGAATCACAATAACAAACACAAAATGTTAAGAAAAAATCTTTACTTTTATATTTTGCACTTTTTAAGTAAGTGTTAAACCTCATATATTTAGCCATAGGCTAAAAAAGTTTTAGTCCTACAAAATAATTGATGAGTACAAATACAAAACTAAAGATAATCATCTTAAGCTTAGAAAAAAAGTATATTTCATTAAAAAGAGAATTATTTTAAGGTTATAATAGCTTCACAATGAAATTTGAAAATGACATCATGGCTTCACTCTTTTTATTTTCATCTTACGCATTAGTTTTCATAGTGCTTTAAGTTTATATGTCGGTTAGTTAGGAAAAACTAACATGTGCTGGTGTGTGTCCTAGGAACCAATCATATAGATGATTGAAGTAATACATAATATATTATATTTTATTTTAGGTAATTTAATTATTATATTTTATTTTTATAATTTTATTATTATTCTGTGCGATTTATAACTTAATATAATAATTATCCTTGGAATAGTTTTGCTATTTCTAAAATGCCCCTAGTTAAGTATTATTACGAAAAGGATAGTAATAATATATCAAGACTAACATGTATAATGACTGATGATTACGAATCATGGATATGTGATATCAAGTCAATATATGAGTACATTATTAGTGAACAATGTACTGGACTGACCCACTATGAGAATATTGCATGGATAGACGTGTTATAAGTTATTCTCATATGATCACAAATACACATAAATCTTTGACCTAAAGTCACTATGGTTTCCTACATGAGGAATTACTCACTTTAATATTGTCCTATATCACCTTTGATCAAAATAATGAATAGGGCATTGATTAGGTGTGTCATGAATCGTGCAAAGGGAAGTGAGTGATGTAGATGAGATTTTGTTACTCTTGTATAAAAGAGAAATATCCTTGGGCCCCTTGATTGAGTGAGACTTAGAAATGCATGGCCATGCTCAATTGGATTAATATGTGATATTAATAATTTATTTTAAATCTACTTAATATCAAGAAATATAAATTGAACATTGACGAGGATGACACATTCCATGCCTCCAGTTCAATTTAGATATTATTACAAAATGGTTATGATGCAAAACGTTGATCATGTATTAGGTATATGTCGAATCACATATATTCTTACTACTTGAGTGGCAGTGATGTATTGCTAGATACGGCTCACTGTCTATAGCTCAATAATGAGTCATTGTTAACATAGTAAGAACCTACAGGGTCACACAAAAGGAGTAGGAATAAGACAATAATTAATTGGACTTTAATTATATTAATATCCAATTAATTGGACTTATTTTCATACATATATATATTATTATTAAGAATAATAATGTGTTATTCACGTAATATACATATATTATTTGATATTAAAGTAATATCAAATAATTATGTTATCAGATATTAGATAAATATATTATGAGATAATACTATCTAATATTAGATAATTAATAGATAAGTCCTAGCTCTCCTTATTATCTCTAGGATAAGGATAAAATAATTTGTTAAGTGTGATTAGGATTTTGGAAGCATTATCCTAGTAGGATTAGGATTGTGGCTTGCCTAAATTCTATAAAAAGGGGCTTGAGGGCAGCACATTAAGTATACGCTCAAAGCTTCCATACAAACCTAAAATCACTCAGAAAACATCCAATCCTAATTCCTAGAGAGAAAAATGCATCCTAGCAGATTTGTGAAGGGTGAGAGGTCGTTGTTCACTCTGTGTGGATACCGTAGAGAGGTTGTACCTTCTGGTCGACGTTTGATTCATCTAATTTCATGTTTTGATCAGTAGAAACATGAGTGCCTAATAGGTAAAACCCTAATCATTGATTTATGCTTTTTGCATGGATCCTAGGTAGAATTTGGATCAAATTTTGAATTTTCGCTGCATATGATAATCTGAATTCCTAACAACATGTGTAATAAAACAACATCATTCAAGTATAAAATTTTAAACACTAATTATTAAATAAAAACTAATGTCATAAATTAAAATTTTTTATTTTTTCATTATATTTCAAGAAAAAATTTTGTAATTTTATAAGTTGATAACATTGAAATTATTTTTTGCAATAGATTGAGTAATCTAATAAATGAGAAACTATAATTTGTTCAAAAAAATGAGAAACTATAATTGACAATGAAAAAAAAATTTAGTTAAGATTAATGAGAAATTAACAAATAATTAGAAATAATAAACTATAAAATTTTACTTAAAAATTATTACATAAAATAGTATAAAATGGGATATCTCTTCCTACAATTCCTTTATATTGTTCAAGGGTTTTTAAGTTAGAGAATGTAGATGTGGAAACTAATGATTAACTATGGAAAGAAGAACCATTATAACTATTTTTGCAATGAACTCAAGCCTTTTAATGAGAAACTATGTTACTTCTATTTACTACCATTTCTCATTAGTTTTCTCATCTTTGCATTTCCTCCCTAATTATACTTCTTGAAATGGAATGTGAATGATAAAAATATTTTTAGGAGGTGTGATGATTGCAAATTAATGATAAATTATCATGAAAAGAAGTAGTATAACCAATCTTGTGATAAATTTAAAAGGTTAAGTCTCTTAATGAAAAAATAGCTATATTACTTCTTCTCACTATAATTTCTAATTAGTTTGCACATCATGTATAAGATATCACCTAGATGTTTTAAATGGAAAGTGATAATGAAATTTGTATGCATCATTTAGAGATTTAGACATTGGTCGTTAATTGAAACTAATATATTACATATATTTTACTTTATAAAGCTTAACTGTTGATATACCTTAAAATATCAAAATTATTTTTAGGCTCCCAATAGACGTCATTAGTAAATTCTAAGTATTTATGATCCATGTTTTTATCTCCTAATACAATGCATCTTATAAATATCATCATCAATATATTAGTAAGTATTTATTTAAAGTTGTTAAATATTTATTACATGTTAGTTAGCGGTTGATGAGAAAAATATTTACTATATTATTTTCTCCTATTTCATATCTCTTAGTGTGTGTTATACATGTTAAATTTCATAGATTTAGCCTTGTTTTATAATTTAGGATTAGTTTTATAATATTTTAAATTTATTCGATTAATGCTAGATTTTGATACTATTTTTATTTTTCAATTATACCTTAGCCTCTGGATGTTAGATCGGAGTGATCTATGTACCATTTAAAAAATTAAAGAAAGATCTATAACTTTAGTGTTTTGGTAAAAGTCCAGTTAAAACTATTTCAAGCCCTTATTTAGCCAAGAATTTGAATCTTTATTTATATCCTAACTGAACAAGCTTCAATTTTTAGGTCATATCTAAAGTTATAGAGGTCTAATTAACATGAAATTGGTGCCTAAATCTTCATAAGACTTAGATTTACAATTTTTGTGTTTATGGTTTGCCTAAATTGAATTGTTTTAGTGGTCTTATACTAGTTGAAATTAGACTTATAAGAATTCACTGCTATAACTCTTAGAGTAGATTACCTTGTGAAAATAGGTTGTAGGCTTCTAAAAATTAGAAAAACCCCATTATTGTAGTCCTAAGAGACATGGAATTTAGGTCCAATAAGGTTTTAGGTTAATTAGGTCAGATAAAAAGGAGAGAACTCATTAAACATAAAGGATTAGATAGCATTTAGCAGATAGTTTTTCTCTTTTTTTATCTCTTTTGTTCTCTAGTCATGAAAGGCTAAATTTGGAGTTGATTCAAGGAGTTTGAGGCTCTCCTATCGGATTATGAGATAATGATCTATAATATTAACTTTCGTTAATTAATTTTCCTTTTTCCTTAATTACTTGTATTGATTTCTTGAAATTTCATGTGTTAGATATTGATTTGGTATAATTAGTATTAATCCTAGTGATTTATGATATTTTGCTATTTTGATGTTGAATTGTGATTCAATAATTATGGTTTTACATATAAGATTGAGGATAATTTGGAGTTTTCTATTTTAATTTCTCAAATCAATCAAATTCTATATTTAAATCAATTTCAATCTAGCTTAGGGATTATAGCTATTGAGCAGCTAATCTTAATTGATTAAATACAAGATGGTAATATAGCATAAGATTTAAGAATTATTTTAGGAGTTATAGGTAATTTAAGGTTTAAAGATTAATTAGAAAAATTAAATTTTAATTGATCCATGATTAATCCTAACTAGAGCTTGCAATTACTTGAATTGGCTATTTTGTTACATTCGTTTTCTTCCTTATTGTTTGCTTCATGTTTTGTTTTATTTAATATGTTTAATTCAATTTCAATTGAAAATTCCCTTAATCCTTTAGTTTGCATAATTTTTTACACATACTACTATATTTTATATTATGTCCAACATTTTATCTAGTTTGTATATTCATTCTGTTTGCATTTTTTTCTTATGTTTTTAGTGCATAATAAATTAGAAAATTGTGTAAATAATATTAGTAATTCAATTTAGGAAAGATAATTCAAGGGATCATAGGTGTATGACTTGGTTTGTCTCATTATACTATATGATTTTTAGTAAACTAGTATTAATCTAATTTTGATGTATCATAGCATGCAGATTAGCGGTTTGTGTACCTTTAAACTTTAATTATGATAAAGAATCGATATGGTATATGCCATAATTTTTCCAAACCATGTTGGTTTTAATAAATAACCAACATTATTTAGCTAATTTCTTTTTTAAAATGTATAACTTTTGTATCCTAATATTTTTTCTAACAACAATCTACACAAAAATTATACTAAATTATTAAAACACCCATCAATGTTGTATATTCTTATCTTGAAGAATAAGCATTTTTTATTCATATTTGAGGAGACATAATATTTATAATCATAGCAACTTTAAATACTTATTGTAGAATCTATATGTTCACCAAAGAAATGGACAAACAACTCTTTTAATAGTGTAACAAAATAGCAATCTATCAAAAGGCAAAAATATGGTTCATAAAGGCAGGAGTTTTAATGCTTATTACTTGATTTCATAGCTTTGAAAATAGTGGTGGTGATTGTCTTTATGGAAAAGGAAAAAAATATGGTTCCTCATTTTTATGTCCATTACAACAATTATTTTTTCCTTATGGCCATTATTAACAATCCTTTATAGAAATACTTGCTTTTTATTGCTATCAATACTCTTAGATTCACTCCATCAAGTTAGTAATACAAAGAAGACATTAGGCTATCTTTGTTTATTTTGAAATAATAACTTAACACATATTGTGGCTAACAAAGGATGATAGCTAAGAGTATTAACTTACATCTTAGTAGTTGATGATCAAACAACATTAACTGTATATTATCTTTTTGTACCACCTAAATAAAAGATGGAGTGACAGAGAAATTATAAAGTGAAAACTTCAATCAAAATAGGATGAAAGGGAAAGGAAACTATAAAGGCAATTTATAAGTAATATAAAATAATTTATGTCGATTAATATTAAATAACTGAGACCTTGATTTCATTGATGTACCTTTTAGACATTATGATAACTAACACCTTGATTTCATTGATGTACCTTTTAGACATTATGATAACTGACACCTTAATTTCATTTATGTACCTTTTAAGCATTACTTATTTGAAAAATTAACATCGTAAGTCTCCACCTCATGAATGTCATAGTGCATTTTTATTGAACTATTGAAATATAAATAATCTTTACATTTTTCAATAACTCCATAAATACAAATATTAATTAGTTTTAGATAACTTTTAAAAGTTAGTTTTCATGTGCAACTAAGATCTAAAACACTAATATTCTTTACAATTTCTAATAAAATGGTAAATACAGATATTAATATATTCTTGATATTCTTTTAGATGTTGGTTTAATATACACCATCATCTTAAAGTTCCCTATGTCAAACCTTCTATTTCCTATTGGAAAATAAGGCTTTATAACTTCAGCTTATTACTATAACTAACGTGGTAAGTTGTACTGATTTTTAAAAATGTCACCATGCCATTATAGATATTGGTTTTTTTACTTTAACAAATGTAAATAAGGCAACATTAAAGGGAAAATGTGTGGTAGTGAATTGTTCCATGACAAATATATTGAAAAAGTACTTGAAAGATTTAACTTGCATAAAGCCAAGCTAGTAAGCAAGCCACTTATTAAACACTTAGTATGAATTAAAGTCCAATAAGTAAGAATGAAAGGGATGGAATGAAGATCCTATATTCATTTGTAGTAGGTAGTTTCATGTATGCCATGATATGTACTTAGCCTAATATTGGCTAGTTGTTGGTGTTATGAGTTAATTCTTATCTAATCTAGGGAAGGAACATTAAGCCACTATTAAATAGATTCTTTCATATCTCTAAGGAAAAAATGTTAAGTGCTTATATTTTACTGAATGGAACCTGTATTGAAGGGTTACATAGCTGCAAATTTGGTTAAAAATCTTGATTCCAGGAAGTCAACTTTAGGGCATTTGATTACATTTATATGGGGAGCTATGTCCTGGTAATCCTATTTGTAAAAATGTCTTGCCTTTTCTACCATTGAAGCTAAATATATCATAGCAAATAAAGGTTGTAAAGAGTTTCCATGGATGAAAGAGCTAAAAGTAAAGCAAGAAAAGTATTACTGCATTATGACAATCAAAGTGTTATTTACTTAGCTAAGAATTCAACCTTCCACTTTTGATAAAAAAATATTGATGTTCATTGTTATTAGATTTGAGATATTTTGGAAATAAAGCCTTTATAGCTTAAAAAAGTCCATACTAATAACAATTGGTTAGATGATTTCAACTAAGAAATTTAACAACTATTACAAAGGTGTTAGTTTTAGGCTATCCTTTTTAATTTTAGTAGGCACCTATATTTTAGGCATCTTATAAATAGTCATCCTTTAGTAATCTTGGAAGCTATCTAGAAGATTGTAGAAAGATGAAGTGATATAGAAAGTAAGAACTAGTGATGTGGAAGATAAGAGCAAATGAATGCTACATTTAATAGAATTTGCTAGAAACTTTCCAAGAGACTTGTAAATAGGGGTCTTTATGATGGATTGTGATAAATCAATCATTCTACAAGTGAGTGAGTCAATAGAAAGTGAAAACCTTGAAAGTCTATCAATTTCTTAAGCTTAAGTATGTGTTCCATTCTATTTAGATGAGATATTCTAAGTAGCCTTTAGTTTGTACTAGAGAGGATAAATTATAATCTTACTTTTCTTATAGTGCAAGAGTTTATTAAGCTACAACCCTGTGATTTTTTTTCTTCGATTTGTAGGTTCTTGATGTTAAAAATTATGTGTTTTCATCTATTTACTATCTATTTATTTTCTTACCTATTTTCAACCATGTAAAGAGGAAAAAAGGTTACTTTTTGCCATTCTTTAGCTCTAGCTTTTCCTAATACAAAATTTAACTTAACAAGCAAGGCTTTTCTTTATATTTATAAACTAGTGTATCTAGTTTCTTCTATAATCAATGGAGGATAATTTAATATTTTTTTCAAACTATTGGCATTTTCTCAAAATAGAAAAGCATAAGAGAAACTTTTTGCAAAATTAAATGGAAAATATTTTTTATTTTGAATTTTTTTTTAATTCTATGAATTATCATATTATTATGAAAACCTTCTAATTTTAATTTATTTTGGTGTTTTTATAAGGCTAGCTTATACAAATTATTAAGCCATTATCATTTCTTCCTAAAATATGAAATGTCTTTAGATTCTATACTTAAAATTGATAATTATATGCTAATACAAGAGTTGTAGGCTTGCTAATGTAATGTTTGTTTCCTAATGCATAATATATATATTTAGGAGGATATCTATTAAAAAACTGGACAAAATGATCTAAAGTCTAAGTGGTCAAATGGTTGCCATTTTTATAGGCCAAAATCTCTATAGGGATAGTGTGAGGTTATAGGTCCTTTAAGCATGGATCTTCAGGGCAACACACTTTTTGGTGTGATTTTTTAACCAATTCCAAGTAAACACATGTCCAGGAAATTATTGTTCAGCGTGTCATACTTCTTGTTATGTATTTTACATCTTTTTGGTGGAATCAAATAACTTCAAGTATGTCTAATTGAATTTCTTAGGCTAATTATTGTTATGGGCTTGGATTTTGAAATGTTAAGGCATTGTTGTATGCTTTTAGTGCATAGGCTATTTCTAAGATGTTTGTCAAGCCAATTGTTGGTTGGATATTAGGTTTTTGACTTTAAATTTGAATCTTAAGGCTTAATTTTCTTGCAAGTTATGTTATTGGTTAGACATTATTTGTTTGTTTGGACATTCTATGTCAGTTACCTCTTTTCCTCCATAAAAAAAGGTGTGTTGCTTTATAACTTGTGTGATTTTAATACTTATGCTGATAATTGATGATGTTTTTCTTAAGTAAATCCTAGTTATTTTTCATTTGCTATAATATCCCCGATTTAAATATAAAGTTGCATAAATTTCAAGATTTGTGGATAAATTATTTATTTAGTTAATATTAATTTTAAATTTATTTTTTGTATTAAAGATGTTGAAATATTGAAAATGATACTTATAAAAATATTTAAAATTTATTTATTTTTATATATGGATGTTATTAATTTAAAATTTATTTAAATATCTTATGAGGATTTTCTCATAAATTGGAAATATTAATTATAAGTATAATATAAAAAAATGATGAATTAATTATTAGTATTTAATATATTATTTTTAAAAATTATAGGAAATTAAAATATTCATTTTAGAATTTTCAAATTAATCAAGTGATTACAAATATATATTTTCATATATATTGAGGGAAGATTAAAAATAATTAAGTTTCCAAGTGAAACTAATTTATGAAAATGATTTTTTAAGACAAATGAATGGCTCAGATTGACTAGATTTTCTATCATAAGAATAAATGGCTAAGATTTATTTGGTGCATGAGGTTACGACGCATTACAATGCGCTAAATAAAAACTTGTAGCTCACCTTGTACTCAGTATTCCCTTCTTTCCTCTTGCATTGCCTTTCCTTTTTCTTTCTTTTATTTGGTTTCTTCCCTTCCTATCTAGAACTTACTTTCTATTTTTTTTACAGAAACAAAATCAATATATAAAGAAAACTCTTAACTTCTCTCTTTAGGTCTTTCTTTGCTTCATCACCCTTCTTCTTCTTTCTTTATATACACTACTTCACATTCCCTTATTTCTAGTTAGCTTCTTTCCCTTTCTTAGTTTTAGCTCCACCACCATGAGGGCATCCTTGCCATGAATACTATATCACTAAGGGAAACTTGTTGCATTGTGATAGAAACTTGATAGGAGCATCTCAATGGCAAATTAAGGAGGAGTTTTTCAAGCTAACTTGCTCCCATCCCCATGCAGTTGAGCTATTGCTAGACTCAAAAGTTAGAGTGCTTCTTTAGCCAACTGTATTTTCATTTGCCATTAGAAAGCTATAGATCATAACTAGATATTGGACAATAATAGGGGAGCCTGCATTCTTCATCCATCGCATTCCGATGAGCTTTTGCTATTAATGAACTTTGGTCAGGCCCTTTTAAACTAGGTGAATATCTTGATATCATAAAATTTTAATTTTTATGATGATTTGATTGTTAGCCTAGAAAGCTTATTTTTATATATTTTTAAGATAAATGATAATATCTTTTAAAAATGAAATGTTTACGTTGTAAACATTAAAATAGTAAGATTGAGGTTTGTTTATACCATAAATCTTACTGGTGTTGGTTGTTTAAGCTAAGATCAGGAAGAACCCATTTTTAACTATTTCAAATGTATAATAATGTTCACGAACAAAAATATCAATTTTAAGTAATTAACGAGGATCAAATTATCTTAAAGTACTATATTATACTATTTTAACAACGGATATATATATATGCACATAACATTAATGTTCTAAAAGATATAAACTTAGTTCAAGAAAACCTTAAATATGATTTGTGCTCTAATTGTGATGGAACTAAAAATAATGGAAAGTTAATGTATAGTTTCATAAGTGGGATATTCTTATGGCATAAATTTTTAATATTTTGGTATTCGGAGTTTGATTTGGGAAAACCTTCATTTATGAAAGCCTTGATTTGTTTATGGTGATTTTCAAAATATAAAAGGATGATGATCTAAGTTGGCAAGATGATGTAAATAAAGTCTATTAGGGTGTTATATTTTGTATTTTTGCCTATACAAGTTTGATATGAAGATCATTATATGTATATAAAAGCCTATGTTAATTTTATGAGTTAACTATTAATATATCATGATATATAATTAAAATTAAGATAGTTAAGAAGAAAATAGGGAATACTATTATATTATGATTGAAATATGAATTTGTGATATATGGAAGGAAAGTAAGTAACATACATATAATTATAATTTATTATCATAAAATTAGTAAATAGAAGAAGGCAAAAAGTGAAGGCTAAAAAGTTAAGAATCTTCAAAATTATGAATGATTCCAAGCAAATATATATCTCATTACTAAAATTTTATCTAAGTAAAATATGATTTAAATGTCATGAATTATATTTTTCCTTATTGATAGTACTAATTCTATATTCCTGTATATATATCTATACTTATGTGTAAACTTTGTTCTATGGTATGTTTAAGGAATAATATTAGTTTAAAGTGCATAGTGGAAGCATGTTAATAGTTTGATGAATTGTGATTGAGTCCTTTAATGTCTATGTGTTATGGTCATATAAGAGTACACGACCATTGTTGTATATTCATGCATAAATTACTATGTACTTGATATTGTTTAGTGATGAATTAGAAATTTTGCTTTGAAATTACATAAACAATTATGAAGTGAGAGTTATGCTCTTGCTTATGTTATTTATGGGAAATTATGAATTTTCTTGGTGTATTGATGTTGGAAACTATGGATAAAGATGAAGCTATGATATGGAAGTCAAATGGATAATCCTCGACAAATAATCATAAAGAATATAAAATCAATCTTAAAGCCAAATGGAAAATTCCATGCAAACTATATAGGAATGATATAAGGATGATTAGGAAATCAAAGAGATGGATACATGCACTGATTTTATGAATGATTATGTGATGTGATATAATATTAAAACTTTTCTTATGGTTGGATATTACTATTTGACATGCTTGCAAAGACTTTATGTGATTGTAATAATTTGTTTGTGTTTGAACCTTAATGGTTATTTGTGAACATAATGTGTACTTAGAATGGGTCATAAATGATATCATAATGATATTATGTATTAATGAATAGTTGAGTCTCCTATGATTTGTGATATGACAAATAGAGTTTAAGTTGTAAGTAGGTGAACTCCCATTTCAGAGTATGGTCTCACACACTATAGAAATTCAGGAAATGGGTTTGCTATTATTCTTTTAATTTAATACATGATTAGCCTATGATTATTAGGTGTATATATATATAAATAAGACTAATGTCTCATAAGATAGTGGTAGATATATGCTCATTGAGTTCATGTAACTCACTCTGCTTTATTTCTAATATTTTTAGGTTAAGATAAGAGCCCTTGAATCCTATAACATCTATGGAGATCCAAGATTACTTACAAAAGAGTTTGATAGTTGGATTAAAATCAAAAGTAAAGATAAAGTTTTCATCAATTCAACCATTAATGTGTTGAATTATTTATCTGCATATGTGTTGTAATTGTATGGTATTGTATGCATGTTTGATGTTGTCATATCTAGAAATAAAATAGGTTTTAAATATTTAGGGCTTTTAGCCCTCGAGATGTATCCAAAAATAAGGGAGATTCTGGCCATTTTTTTGCAAAAATTTTCAAGTCTCCATAGAATTTGGAAACTTTTATTAAGTAGAAAGAGTGAAAATTGTTAAGGCTTTTGGAAACTAATAACAGGATCCATACTGGTCATGATTATGTTAGGTCGTGACATTTACTCCCTTAATTATTGATATATAAAAATGGCTTAGATCAAACATTTTCTCTTTAGAGGCCATTTATTCAAATATTTCTATTTTTCTCTATCCTTAACACTTCTTTATTTTCTCTCTCTACTATCTTGCTTCATTATTGTTGAAAATATTACTTTTTAGTCAATCAGAGTGATGCTACTGATTGAAGAAGCAAAGGCAATAGCTTGGCATATTTTGTATTATTTTTCTCGATTTAGCCTTTTCAATATACTTATTATTGGAAAAGTTTTTAACTTTGTTATCCTTTACCACCTTTTAGGTTGGTTTTGCCATGGTTTCCCATTGCTGGCATGTTTTTTTAAGCTATTTTTGTTCTTGCTTTCTCATTATGCCTTTTGTTTTACTTTCGATCCATGCACTGCCCCTTCTTAGCATCTAATCTGATCCTTTCTCTTTTTTTCTTTAAAGGGTCATTAGTTTTATTTGTTCATGTTTGGTGGTCATTTGAATCATATTAATAGAAATGACTTAGAAATGTCATCATTAAATCTTGCAAAATTTTTTGAAGGGCTACATGTATGCTATAATAATCATTCACTACTTATTACTACATTAATAGTTGAATTATTAAGAGAAGCCAGTGGAATGAATAGGGCTAGTCAATTATATGGTAATTACCTAGCTTTTAATTAGATAAATGTCAATGTACAAAACATCATGGATTCTTAAACAAGTATGGTTAAATATTATCCATGATATGTGCCTTTCCTTTGAGTTTGATTGATAGCTTATTCATTGTATTGGTCATCAAGATGACAAGCATGTTTGTAGCTTTATTCCTATATCTTTCATTATTTTTTATAGTGACTTTGTAACTAGACTTGGTGTGTCCCTTCCTTTTACTACCTTTCAATGAGAAGTACCTTAAGAAATGAATGTTTGCTTGGCTCAATTAACCCATTAGACTTGGATTTTTATGGTTTATTTGAGATGACTAGTAAAAAGCTTGGTCATAATCCTACTTTTACAGCATTCCTTTTTTTTTGGTTTCCTTTTTTAAGTTAAATAAAAAAAGGATGGACATAATTTTTTCCAAAGAAAAAGAAAAAGCAGACTTTAAGAGGTAGATGTGAACTATTAGTATTAGAATAGCTTATTTTTTAAGGTTTGTCTCATAGGAGTTCTAGCTTTTTAGGTTCAACAACCAAGGGTTTACCTTACACATATTCTGATGGGAAGAAAGATTAAAACCTCCTAAGGTTCTCAAATTTGACATTTATCCTATGGATGAATAAGACTTGATTCTGTAATGGTTGATATAGATGCTATAGATACTCAATTCATGTTAAGTATGCTTAGATGTTTTTCCTATACTTGTGGGTTTTTTAACTTATATTTGTTCTTATGCTAATTTTGCATTTTCTTTGCCTACACAAATACTTGGTTAGGTTTAAAAATTTTTTTTGAAAACATGGTAAGGGTTGATATTACTTACTTTTAGTGGATGAAAGAGAACTTTCCAAAATATAAGACATCTATGTTAGAGGGTCAACTCTTCGCAAAGAGCTTCTTCAACTGTATTTGAATAATGCCCAAAAAAAAGAGGGAAAATGCTTTTTCAAGGAAAGAAGGATAACTCGAGAGTGGGGTGCAGGTAAAAATTATTATCTTACTAGATTCTCTTATTAGTGGCCTTTGGGAGATGAATATTTCTAGAAATGTTATTCACAAGCTAAAATTTGATGTAGTTAACTTACTATGCAAGAGAAAAAAGGACATCAACCTCTTTTATACTATGACTAGCTCTAAACTTAGTGATGTTACTTACTTGAATCATCAACCAATGAAATTAAAAATAGATAATTAGTCAAATAAATCTATTTTTTCTAGCAACATAATAGTTGAAAAGTTAGATGGCTTTAGTATAAAGATTTAACTTGTAACTCTACTTATATGATCATATGTTACTAAAGAGAGACCATGGGAGGAATTTGTTTTTGCCAATATAATTGGTAAGGTGAAATTTTGCCACATGGTTATAAGTGAACTTGCTTACAACTTTTCTATTGTTCTTTTATTAGTAAACCTTCATGCTACTTAAGAATTAACTTTGGCTAAGTTCAAGGGCATAGATTCAAATGTAGCCTTGAAATTGTAAAATTAACTTGAAAAAGGTTGAAATAGTCTTTTAATGTGTGAAGCATGTTTGAAGGAAGGATCCATTTGAGAGTCTAAGTTAAAGAAGGAGCTTTCAAAATTATGTGAGCAAAAGTATTAGCTAAAATATGTGTCCAAAGAGATGAAGTTTAAGAAAGAGAAAAAGAGAAACTAACTTGCATTTATTAATAAGCTAACTATTTACTTAGGACCATATACTACAAGATAATGAGGTTGTTAGCAAACCTTTAAAAGGAGATTAAGTCTTTTGATGTGTAGGCTTATGCGATGTGCTTATGAGGTTTTGATAAAGCTAAATAGTAGATTAAACATTTCTTCTAGATGTGCCCGTGAGCTTATCAATACTAGATATTGAACTAAAGCTTCTTCCAAATGATATTAAGGAAGATAAAGAACTTACGCTTGGAAACTAGTTTAAATTTCTAAGTTTTTTGTTCTAACAATCTTGTATTATATTACTTAAGTACTTTAGAATTTTATTATTGTCCTATTGTGATATACTACTTTTGATTTATGACTTGTCATAATTATGTTATTGCATTTAGGTGTATCTTTTGTTTAATTTACATTACTTTTGTGTTATAAATGTATTTACTATAAGTTTTTTATTTTTAAAACCTTCTACGATAATGTTAATGCTTATAATTTGAAAATTCTTTCATGAGGGATTTGGTTAGATGCTAAGGATCTAGTCCAAACTTAATCCTCTAAAGGATTTACTTAAATGTCAAGGATTTAATCCAAACTTCATTTTTCAAGGTATCTACTTGAAAGATTTTTAGTCTTGGTTGTAAATTTTAGGAATTGCTTTTGAAAACATCCTTTTATTTCAAATGTTCGTGAAGTACAACTTAAGATGTGTCGCATTCTAGGTTTTAGGCATTAGTTTTATTTCTAGTGTTTCCAAGTGATATGCAACATTCTAAAAGGATTTTGTGATTTGGTATGAACCTTCCTAATTAGGAGTAAGCTTTCTATCCTAATTTTTTTGTCAAGCACCTTTGTTCTTTCTTAGAACTAAATCATTATTTTTGAAGGTCCTATTTTGCACTTTCTTGTTAAAAAAGATTATCAATCTATTCTTGTATTCTACCATTCTTACTTACATATCTTCATATATATCTTCAAGTAAGTCCAAATCCTTCTTCCCTTTTTTCTCATTATCACCTTCTTATAGGTCATTTTTCTTTCAAATACTTCACTTATTTCTATCAAGATCATTGCTTCAATGCCTTAAGTTAACTTGAAAAGGAATTTCCTTGCAAAAGTCTACGGAGTTATGTAGTACAACCATAGAACACTTAAGAGCTCATTTGCCCACTTGTTTTTTGCATCTTTAATTTTTCTCTTTGAGCCCTCTTGGATTATTTGATTAACTAGTTTTGCCTATCCATTGGTTTAAGGGTGCTCGACCAAACAAAAATTTTATTTAATTCCTAGATTGCTTGGATTTAGGAAATTGTGTTAGTGTCCATTCGTATATAAAAATTCTTGCCTTTAATCTTGCATCTTGCCTTTCATAGAAGCTTAAGAATCCTTTACTGGTAAACTACATTCCATTGTCCATGACTATTGCTTCTAGTAGTCCAAACTTGCAAACATGCAAATGTTAATATTATATTGAAGCATATATGTTTCAGCAAGTTTTGTGGTCATTTTTACATGTATATGATTGATTTTCATAAGAACTTTTTGGTATTCTAGGCGCTAATTTTTGCTAATGGTTTTGTTTTGATCCACTTGGTGAAGTAATATATTATCACCAATAAAAGCTTTCACTATCTTGATGCTTTTGGGAATGGTCCTAGAAAGTTTATTCCTTATTATGCAAATGGCCATGGAGAGGTGTTTAGATGTTGATTTGTGGCTAGTTTTCTTGGAACTTTAGCATTTATTTGGAAGTTATCATAATGACATACCAAATGCAAAGCATTATTTCTTATGTTTGGCCAATAGTACCCTATTTACATAATCTTGATGTCCAAGGTGGAGCTTCTAAATGGCTCCCATATATTCCTTCATATAGCTTTCTTAGGATGTAATATGCTTCATCTAGGCCTAATTATCTTAACATAAGGACAGAAAAACTCCTTTTGTATAGTTTATTATTATATAGGAAAAATGTAATGCTCACCTAATGATTTTTCTTGGTTCCTCTGTATTTATAGCCAAAGTCCTTTAATATAGAAATTTGATCAATGAAATTATCCAAGTTTAGATTTTGTCCACTTAACTTACTTCTTTTCTGGTCATACTAGTGTAATGCAAAGTTTCTTGTATAATACTTATATTATTTGTTGCTGCTTTAGAACTAGCAAATTTTGTTAGAAAGTCAAAATCATTTTTTGCTCTCAAGATTCTTATAACTTTATGTTCCAATCCATTTAGTTATTTCATGGTCACTTCCCTACATCATTTCATTATAGATTCCTTAGCTTTGAAATCTTCTTTTATTTAGCTTGTTTCAAGGTAGGAATCATTTAATATCTTCACCTTTCTCACTTTGACTTTCCTTGTAAGCTATATCTTACCAATAATCCCTTATATTCCACTTGGTTATTTGTTGTATGAAATCCAAACACAAAGGCATCCTCTAAGGTTACATCCTTAGGCCCTTCAAGAATAATACCTATGCTATTACCTTTTTTATTTGATGAACTATTAACATATAAAATCCATTCTCCTTTACTTTTGGACTTTGGCTTTGTTAATTCAATGAAAAAATCAATAAGGGCTTATGATTTTACAGACTTCCTACTTTTGAAGAAGAAGTTTTATTTGGATAATTCTACGTATTAGGATACTAAAGATCTAGCCATATCTAGTTTTTGAAATATTTGATTGATTAGTTGATCCATTTAGATGATAATTTGGTAATATTGAAAGTAGGTTTGAAATCTTTTTGAAGTTGCAAGTAGGGCAAATGCTAACTTTTCTATTTTTTAGTACTTATTTTTTACCATTTGAAGTATGTTACTAGTGAAATATACTAGTTGTTATTCCCATTCCTTTTTAATTACTATGGCCCAGTTGATTGCTTCATCAAAGGCTACGAGATATATATGTATAAAGAATTACCTTCCTCTAAATTTAATAATATCAGAGGAACAAATAAGTAAAGCTTTAATTGTTTGAACGTTTCTTCACAAGTACTATCCCAACTAAATTTTTTAACATTTTTAAGTAATCTATAAAAGGATAAGAATTTGTTACTTGATCTAGACATAAAATGCATGAGAGCTGCTAATCGCTCATTCAGTAAGTAGACTTCCTGGATTTCTTTAAGTTTATTATCACTTAGAATTTGAATGGATTGGTTTTTATTCCTTATTCTATCAACATGAAGCCTAGGAATTTGCCTGCTTGAATGCTAAAAATGCACTTGTCTAGATTTAATCTCATTCCATTCTTCTAAAGCACCTCAAAAGTTTCCCTTAAGTCTCTTTAATATTGTTCTTCTTTAATGGATTTGACCAATATACTATCCACGTAGAGTTCTATGTTTCATTTGATCTAACTTGCAAATAAATTATTCATCATTCATTGGTACGTGGCTTTGGCATTTTTCAAACCAAAAGGTATGGCCTTATAACAAAAAATCCCCTTGTTTATAATGAGAGTTATTTTTTCTTTATCCATAGGATGTATTTTGAGCTAAATGTATAAAGAGAAAATGACTTTAAAGCTTAGCTTCCTAAAACTTGATACATTATTAATGAGCTAGTCAATATTAGGAAATAGATAAGCATGTTTAAGTCAGGCCTTGTTTAAATTTATGTAGTCTATACACATGTGCCATCGTCTATTTAACTTTTTGACTAACATAATGTTATAAGCCATGTTGTATGCTTCACTTCCTTGATAAACCTAACTTCAAGCAATTTTTATACTTTTATAACCTTATGTCACTTAAATATGAAATTCCTCTTTTCATATTGCATAGGTTTCAGTATTGAGTCTACTACTAGCTTGTGGCATGTTATATTGAGGTCAAAGCATAGCATAGCATAGCATAGCATGTCAAACAATTTCTAGGCAAAAATTTTTGCAAACTCTTTTAGGAGGTTAACCAATATCTATCTTTCTTTCTAAGAGAGGTCATTTGCGATGTTGACCATTTTTTGATCATATTGCTTAAGTAAATGAATCTTTTCCAAATCAACCACTAATTCGGGTCTTTAGGGATTTGTGCCTTGAACATCTAAGATTGCTAGATCCACTATTTTCCACTCATGCCTTCTAGTTTAAGGAAAAGGTTGTGATTCATTACTTTATCAATCTAGACTAAGCAAGAGGCTCTAGGCTTGCCATATAACATTTTCATGCAAAAAATTAGTTCGCCTAAACTTGTCCAATCCTATATGAGGTTGGGAACTTCATTAATAAGTGTGACATTGAAACTATTGCTCCTACCTAATTCAATGATAGCCTTCGAATTAAGGCATTGTATGCCTGATTAGTGGCTCTTACTACCAAAATATTCACCTCTATTTTTTGCATTTGTAGGGGAGTTTCGACTATGACCCTTAAAGTAACCATTCTTTTGATCTATACATGCTTTCTTGAAAAACCAATGAGCATCCCATTGTAAGGGTTAACATACACTTGGGTGGATTTAACTTTTTAGCCATATGATAGTATAGGATGTTTACCAAACTTCCTTAATCTACTAAGATATATTTAACTAGGAAATTATGAATTAGCACTAAGATCAACATACAATTGTCAAGCTCTTTATCTATGTCATCAAAGTAATCTTCAATGGAACATATTGTCTAATAGGATGCTTTCTATTTCTTTTATTCAATAGCTATGATTTAGTGTAAGCATATCTTTCTCATATTCTTAGATTTGCCACAAACAAACCATGTCCATAGGTCTAGCAAGTTGAGGATGATCAACAACTGGTTATGCATTGTGATGCTATATTGGGAATCAATCTTACCCCTCTCTCCTTTTAGTTGAAATGATCTAGGTTTATTCTATACTTGCCTAAGTGCCTTTTCAAAATTAACTAACCAATTTTTTATAGTTATCAAACCAAATTAAAATTAAAAATTATTGGCTTAATAAAAATTTTACAATATAAGGTAACAAACTAAGTCAAACCTTTAATGGTCCATTTAAGACATCCTTTCACATTCGATTACTAACTATGATAGCAAAATAAAATAAAATAAAACAAAAATATAAAACAAGTAAATAGAAAATAGAATTAAGTAATTAAGCAAATAGTATGCAGACAAAACAAAATTAGGGAGTTTAAGTCAAAATTAAATAGAATGCACTATTAAAAATAGAATGTAAAAGTAATATTGAAAATTAATACAAAAATGTAATTGATCTAAGGAATTGAAAACTCTTTAGTAGATTAATCATAAATCTCAACATATTTGACTAATTTCAATTGATATTTTAACCTAGAATTATTTGAAACCCCATTAATGATCCACGAATTCTATGCTAGATAACCATTTAAGATTTGATTAAATTAGATTAGTAGAATTAAGCAATTACTATAATCTATAAAGCTAGATCTAAATTAATTTGAAAATAGAATTTAGTTGAATTGAAGGATTAAACTAGAAATCTTTTCTTTAATCATTCAACCTTTTGTCCTCATAAGAACAATTATGATTAACCAACTAACATTTAACATAAAACTAGATAGATACCACAAGTTATAAAAACAAACATAGATTATATCAAATCATAATCTAATTCATGCAATTTTAGAAAATGAAATGAAAGTGTTAGAGAAAGAGAAAAATCGATTAGTGAAAATTAACATTACAACTTAGGATCTTATAATCTAAATATAGATAAACCTCAAATTCCTTCATGTAATTAGAAAATTAAAGAAAAAACTTGGAGAAAAGAAGAAAACTATCGAAAATTATGTAGAATTATGTTATTGACTTTTGAGGCATAAACCCTTTATTTGACTTCGTAAGCTACTAAATTTAATGAGTTAAGTTAATATGCCTCTAAATATTACAAAGATTAAGGATCTACTAATTTTAGAAATGCATAACCTAATTTACAAAATAATATATTATAAGAGTTACTATAGTAAAATCTCATAGATCTGGCTTCTAGCCAATGTAAGACCTCCAAAATTATATAGTTTCACTAAACCATGACATGAAAATTGTTGGACCGGGTCTAAGGAAACTTTAGGCACTAGTTTCACCTAGATTGGACCTCAAAAAATTTTAGATATGGCATACAAATTGAGACTAGTTTAGCTTGGATAGAAATAAAGTGTCAACGTTATGGCTAATTTTAACCTTACAAATGTCCAAACTAGCTTCAACAAAAATATGAAAGTTGTAGAGCTTCCTCTGAGTTTTCCAATGATGTAAGGATCACCTAAATTTAATATCCAAAACTTAAGTTATAGCAAAAAGTCTAAAACAATATAAAATTCTAGCATTAATTGAACAATTTTAAAACATTTGAAAATCATCATCCAATCATATAACAAGGCCAATTCCATAAAATTAAGCACATGTATCACACTAAGAGGCATAAAATAAGAGCAAATAATATAAGAAAAATCTTGCATATCAAATTCACCCACACTTAACTTTATTCAAAACTTAAAAAATAAAAGACTTACTTTTTAAGGACTTTAAAATCACAAAACCATAAGCAAAAAATTAAATAAATAAAGCCATTAGGAGACATATGAGACTAACCAACATAGCAATTTTGTTTAAAAAGTGTTAATCAACATAATAAACTATCACAAAATTCACTTTCTAACCTTTAAGTGTTTAAGGAAAATGTTTGACTCAAACTCAATCTATGAAATTATTCTACCATAAACTTGCTAATTATCTAATCCTACTACTTAAATTAAATGCATAACATAGATTAAAAAGACTTTATTCAAAGTTGTAATATGACTAAGGAAAAAAAAGAAAAAATGAAGATATAAAAGAATAGAAACTAGAGAAATTAATAGGGCACTTAAACTAAAAACATATGGACAATTTATGAACACTTATAACTTAACACAAAAACTCAAATTTAACTTTAAAAACTCATTAACTTCTCACTTTTTCCTTTCATTAACTTCTTTTTTCCTTATTCTTATTTTTTTTTCACTTTTTCATTTTTTATTATCTTTTTTTTTTCATTTTTGTTTCTTTCTTTTGGTTTTTTTCTTTTTTTATATTAACTAACCTTTGAACTTGAAATTAATAAATTTTTAGAACATACACACACATCCCTACACTTATTTAAAAACACATATTACAAAAATTTAAATTTCTATCAATCTCTAAGGTTAAATCTCTAGGGTTAAGTAAATAAACTTATTTTTTAATGGAAAAAGAAATATTCATGGGCTAATCAACAAAGAAATGGCAATCAAGTTCAAAAAGGTCTCAACAAAGATAAAAATTTAAAGTTGACTATTTGACTTTAGCTTAAACAAAAAAAGATTCCTTTAATCCCTTTTATATATGTATATGCAAATGTAATCTCAAAACAAATTAAAGCAAGTTTCAAAGAAACAAAAATCAAGGAAAAATATCACATAAGAAGGAAAGAGAATAGCATAAATGCTCATCATAAGGCTTAAAATCTCATAAGGTAAAACATGCAACTAAAGTCCAATCTACTAATTCAAAATTTATCACTACATTAATCAATTGCATGAAGCAAAATTATTTATTCAATCATGTTATTAATCATATCTAACTTTAAATGTATCTTACTTATAAAAAATGTAAAATCTCCATCAATGGAAAGTAATTACAATGATTTAAAAATACTTAAATATGTTAGTGTGTGTCCTAAGAGCCAATCATGAAGATGATTGTAATAATGCACAATATGTTATGTTTTATTTTATTTCTTTATTATTATTCTGCGTAATTTATAACTTAATATAATAATTATCTCTAGAATAATTTTACTATTCTTAAAATGCCTCTAGTCAAGTATTATTACAAAAGAGATAGTAATAATACATCGAGACTAGCATGTATAGTGATTGATGATTATGAATCATGGATATGTGATATCATCGATACATGAGTACATTGTTAGTGAATAGATGTATTAGACTGGCTTGCAATGAGAAAACTACATTGATTGTCATATGTCATTAGTTATTCTTATATGACCACAATGCATGTAGTCCTTCGACTTGAAGTCACTACAATTCCCTATGTGAGGAATCACACACTTTGATGTCGTCCTGTATCACCTTTAATCGAAATGTGTTGTAGAACATTGATTGGGTGGGTCATGAATCATGCAGAGGAATGTGAGTGATGTAGATGAAATTTTGTTCCTATTACATAGTAAGAGTGATATCCTTGGGCCATTTGATTGAGTGAGATTAAGAAATACATGGCCATACTTAAATAGATCAATATGAGATATTGATCATTTGCTTAATTTAGTATACTTAGTATCAAGAAACATAAATTGAACATCAACGAGGATGACACATTTCATGTTTCTAGTTCGATTTGGATATCATTACAAAAGGGACTACGTTGCAAAGTATTATTCATACATTAAGTGAATATTGAGTCACAGAGATTTTTACTACTTAGGTGGCAGTGATGTATTGTTAGCTACCACTTACTATCTAAGGTCTACAAATAGGCTATTACCAACGTAATAAGAACCTACATGGTCACATAAAAGGAATAAGAGTAAGATAATAATTAATTGAGCTTTAGTTAGATTAAAATCTAACTAATTGGGCTTATTTTCATGCATATAATTATTATTAAAATAATAATTTATTTTCACATAATATATATAGTATATTATGTGATATTATTTGATATTAAAGTAATATCAGATAATTATATTATTGGATATTAAATAATTATATTTTGAGATAATATTATTTTATAATATTTGATAATTATATGCATTTTAATATTAAATATTTATATTATAAGATAATATTATTATCTAATATTAAGCAATTAATGGATAAGTCTTATCTCTTCTCACTCTCTTCATGATAAGGATAAAGTGATAGTTGTTAAGTGATTTTAGGATTCTGAAAGCATTATTCTAGTAGGACTAGGAATATTGTATGCCTTAGTTCTATAAAAGGAACTTGAAGGCAGCACCTTAAACATACATTAGCTACCATTAAATCCTAAAATTACTTCAAAAATGCACTAATCCTAATCCTAATGAGAGAGAGACGTATCCTAGCAAATTCGTGGAGGGTGAGAAGTCATCATTCACTCCGTGTGGATACCGTAGAGACACTGTACCTTCTAATCGGTGTTTGATTCGTAATTTATCTCGTTCTCTCAAGGTTTTGTTTAGAAAGAACACGAGCATACAAAAGGTAAAGCTCTAACATTGATTTATGCCTTTTTGCATGGATCCTAGAAAGAATTTGAATTAAAATTTTAATTTTCTGCTGCATATGATGATTCGAAACCTAACAGAATACAATTGTCAAACATATTTTTTTAAGAAAATATTTTTTATTTTTTCTTAACCTTAAATGGAGTAAAGGAAGATGTAAAGCACAAAATAAATCCTAAAATTCTCTCCTTACACTTGTATCAATGTTAAGAAGGATAAAGGACAAGGAAAATAAAAGAGAAGGGAAAGAGAAAAAATCTAGAAAGCTCAAGATACTTCTAAAAAAGTGTCTTTCTTTAACATCTTGGGCTAAACATGGCTTTAACTTCCTTAATTAGGATCCACATGATCATTGGCTATCCTTTTCACCTCTAAATTTCCAGCCTTTATATCATTTATCAAATAGGTCCTCCATAAATTAAGATCATCTAGCATAATTTTCCAAGTGCTATCTTAACTCAGTTTTTCTTGAATGTTTAGAATAATCTTGTATAATGAATTTAATAAGAGTAATAAAATGACTAGAATAATTAGTAAGAAAGCACTCTTTTCCCTTTAAAAATTTAAGTTTTATAGGATTAACAAAAGGTACTATGTTAATGGTAGAAATCACATTTGCAAATTGCATTTCTATATGATCATCAATTTCTACACATTTTGAAACAATAATATTCTCATCACTTATAAATGTTAAAATCTCCACACATATGGCACACCTAATATTGTTATCATTGCAAGTGCACTCATGACCATCAATACAATCTATAAATTTAGAAATTTCAAGAAATTTAGCAAGTATATCATCATAAGTAGCTTAAGCAAATAAATCAAAATCAATAAAATCAAAACTAGTAATGTCAAAAGCAAATTAAAAAAAATGACAATATTATAAATAGAATAAAAAAAATCAAAAGGAGGCATATCATACACTAAAGGCTTAAAAGCATCAAAACAAGACAAATAATTGTCATGTATAACCTTAGAAATGTCAAACTTGGCTATTAAACAATGAAACTCCATGGTTAATGTTCCATCTTAAACATTAGTCATAGTTTTTGCCATTTTTAGAAAAGGTTAGCCAAGAATGATTGGGAAAAAAACCTTAAATGTTTTATTTTCTATTTTTAAAATGTAAAAATTTACTAGAAAAATAAATCCATTAACCTACACTAAAACATCTTCAAGAACACCCAAGGGATAAATTTTAGATCTATTTGCTAATTGCATAACCACCTTTGTTTGTTTCAAAGGCCTCAAATTTAAAGTATTGAAAATAGAAAAGGGCGTAACATTAATTGAAGCTTCTAAATCTAGAATAACATGCTCAATTCTAGTTTTCCTTATAACATATAGAGTGGTGAATGTACTTAGATCTTTGCATATTATTAGTAATTTTCTTTAAATGATGGTAAACATATTCACCCTTATATTTACTTTCTCATCATCCTTTAATTTTCTCTTATTTATACATAATTTTTTAAAAAAGCTAGCATACCTTAGAATTTATTTTATCAAATTTAGTAAAGATATGTTAGCTTTTACTTTCCTAAAGGTATTAAAAATCTAGTTTTTATCCTTAATATTCTTTAGTGGAATAACTCATCTTGGAAAAGGAAAAGGAATAGAAAAATTAGTAGGAGATAAAGGTTTAGGGAAAAAAGTACCTCACCTTTACTATGTTTTTTTCTCTTTTTTTAGTACTTTTTCTTGTTCTTCTCTAGTTGATGGCTTTTTGTTTACAAAATGAGGGGATGTCAACTTACTTGCTAATCTTAACTGTTATTGCATTCACAACTTCTTTACTTCTTGTATTTCTAAAGAAAAGTTATGCTAAACCTTATGCTTTGAGCTCACTTAAGGTAAAAGATGATTAGCCAATTTGAGTTTATAAACTGTGTTTATAGCTTTTATTCTTTACTAAAACTACAAGTTATTGGCAGCCATTTACTTGATCAAATCCTCAAAGAATAATTGAGAAGGAGTTGAAGTTGAATTTGATTTGGGAGCAAGATTAGGTGGAATTCTATTATAAGCAGGAAAATATTGAATTTAGCTAGAATTGGTGCCATATTTGAAGTTTTGATTATAATTTCAACCAAGGTATTGATTAAGTTACTATTATTGGTACTTGTATTGAAGTTTACAAGGGAGGATTACTACTACATAAGTTAAAGGTTAATATTCATCAACTTATAGTATGGAACAAGAATTAGTAGGATAGGTTGAGCATGTACCATGAAGTTTCGCAAGAAAAAAGGCTTGGATTTTCTATTTTTCCATAGTCATTTGCCTAATTAAAGAAGTTGACTCATCCAATCTATGCTCCATTCCTTATTAATTTGCATGGAAGAAATTCATTTCATGCCTTTTAGTGGCAATAATCATTCTAGTGCCAAATTGTTGAGAGTCTTTAACCATGTTAGCTATCAAATCTTTGACTAACATAGGAATTTTATCAACTAATGCTCCACCATTAATAGCATTAATCATACTTTTATCCATTGTTAAAAGCCTTTCATAAAAATAATGAATCATGAGTTACTTATTAATTTAGTGGTGCAGGCAACTTGAACATAATTTCTTGAATCTCCCTTAATACTTATATAATGTCTCATTAGTCATCAACTTTATGCCATATATTTCTTTTTTGATTGCAACAACTCTTTAAGTAGGGAAGAATTTTTTAAGTAATAGCCTCTTTATATCATTCCATCTAATGATAGAAAATAATTAAAGATGGTATATCCAATCCTTGGCTGCATTAGCAAGTAAGAAAGGAAATCCCTTCAATTTGATGTTGTTTTCTAAATTGTCATGAGGCTTTATGATTAAATAAATCATATGAAACTCTTTCAAATGCTTATAAGGGTCCACACCTGTGAAGCACATAATCTAGGAAGCAAATGGATTAGTCTAAATTTTAGCTTAAAATCAATATCAAGTTCAATATATTGGATGCCTATAGTTTAGTAAGTAACATTAGGGTGGCCAAATCTTTTAATGTCTCATTATTAGCCATGTTATCAAAATTATTAAGAATGTCAAAATGGGAGACAAGAATGCTACAATTATGTGTAATTCTAATCCTATAAACCAAATGAAAGGTTCTATCTATTTTAGGATCAAAATCTAGCAATTCCTTAGTAGATTGCCTAATCATGCACTACACTACACAATAGAGTACTATAAGAATATAGAAACACCATAATATTAATGCATTATTATAAATCACTTAAAACACATCTTAACCTATCTAGAAATTTTTAAAAATTATGGGACCATCACAAAAAGAAAGCTATAACCATACAAAAACCAAAAATGTAATAATTTTTTTTTTAAAGATTTAAAAAGTGATCTAAATAATGGAATTTGGCTAAAAAATAAGGGGCTCATGGTTAGCAAGTTTTTAATGAGCCTTGATGAGAAAAATGTTTTCCACTAGTGCAAAAAATTTCAACCCAATTGGAGTTAGTCACTTTAAGACCAATTCAGAAGGTGAGTAGGCAATATATGTGTAGCTTGTTTAGATGAGCCAAAAACCTATAATAAAGTATAAAATGAAGTGATATATGATATAAAAGGATGAATTGAAATGGAGGAATAAGTGACAGCTAAAGAATATAAAAGAATGCAAAAAGATGATATATACTATAAAATGCAAGGAAACACTAACAAAGACAAAAATTCCATAGATCGCTTGAAAAATTATGTAAATTATGGTTAGCAAAAGATGTGAAGGAATGAATTGAAGTGGATCCCTAGCAATAGTACCAAAATTTTGATGGCTATTGAATCTAATCAAAATTAGAAATTACTAGTTTTATAAAAATTTTGCAATATAAGGTAATAAACTATGTTGAACCCTCAGTAATCCACTTAAGATATCCTTTCATATTCAATTACTAATTATGATAACAAAATTAGATAAAAGAAAAGAAAAAATAAAACAAACAAATGGATATAAAATTAAATAATTAAGGGAATAGTATGCTAACAAGATAAAAGAATGCAAATAGAATTAAATTGAGGTGTTTCAATCAAAATTAAACAAAATAAACTATTAGAAATAGAATATGGAAGAAATATAGAAAATTAATATAAAAATGCAATTGATCTAACGAATTGAGAATTCTTTAGTGAATTAATCATATACCATAATATATTTAATAATTTTAATTAATTTTTTAGCTTACAGTCATTTAGAACCTTTACAATGATTCACAAATTCTTCATTACATAACCATCTAGAATTTGATAAAATTAGACTAGTAGAATTGAGCAACTACTATAATCCATAAATCTAGATTTAAATTAATTTGAAAATGGAATTTAATTGAATTGAAGAATTAAACTAGAAACATCTATTTTAATCATTCAATCCTTTATTTTCACAAGAAGAATGATGATTAACTAAATAACATTCAACATAAAACCTAATAGATATCATAAATTACCTAAATGAACACAAATCATACTAAATTAGAATCTAATTCATGCAATTCTAGAAAACCAGATAAAAAAATTAGTGAAAGAGAAAAATCAATTAACAAAAGTTAATATTATAGCTTAGGATCTCATAATTCAAATAAAGAGGAGCCTTAAATTCCTTAAATCAATTAGAAAATTAGTTTTCCATTAATGAAAAAGAAAAAACTTGGAAAAGAGAAAAAAGTTGTCTAAAGTGGTGTAGAATTATGTTCTTGCATTTTAAGGCATATATCTAATTTCCTACGCTACTAAACCTAATAGGTCAAGTTAATATGTTTCTTAGGATTATAAAAAATAAGGCTTTGCTAATTTTCAAAGCACAAATCCTAATTTATAAAACAATATACTACAAGAGTTACTATAGTAAAATCTTGTAAGCTTGACTTCTAACCATTGTAAGATCCTTAAAACTATGTAGTTTCACTAGTTTATGAACATCAAATTTTTTGGTTAAGTCTTAAGAAAATTTGGACACTAATTTCACCTTAATAGGCCTTTAGAGCTCTAGATATGGCTTAAAAATTAAAATTAGTTCAACTTAAACAAAAATAAAACATCAATTTCACAACTAATTTCAACTTTCCAAATATTTGAATTGGGCTTTGGCCTAAATATGAAAGTTGTAGAGCTTCCTCTAGACTTTTTAACAATGTAAAGATCACCTAAATTCAATATCTTAAACTTAATTTATGGCAAAAATTCTGAAACAATATAAAAATTCAATATTAATCGAACAATTTCAAAAACATTGGAAAACCAACACCCCATCACATAACAAGGCCGATTCCATAAAATTAAGCATATGTAACATACCTAGAGGTATAAAATAGAAGGAAATAATATAGATAAAATCTTGCATATCAATCTTATCCTTCAAGGTAACACAATCATCATTGTCATGACTATATACCTTATGAAACTTATAGTATTTGATTTATTTGTTGGTGGAAATTTTTGAGGCTTTGGTTATGGGAACATCATAAGCTTGATGGCTTGAACATTTTCTATAATCATACTAATTTATGCTCAAAATGGATCATATCAATCAAATCATCCTCTAAGTGGCGGTCTCCTAGATCAAAAGTTTTCTCATACCTTGCTAATATGACACTACTTATACCTTAGCCATGACACATCTACTTATACTCTTTGATGTTTATGTACTTTTTTGCATGATCAAGGAGATCTTTCATTGTAGATATTGATTTCTTTGCCAAGGACAAGAAGAAATAGCCCAAGCAAAGCCCTACAATTAACTAGTGAATCACCATGCCTTCATTAAGATCTTTGATCTTTAAGGCTAATGAATTATATTAAGCTAGATATAAATTTAAAGTCTCACTTGGTCCTTAGTGGAAGTTAAGTAAAGTAGCATAAATTTTCCTTAATGTCCTACTAGTAGCAAAGTGGGTGTTAGATGCACTAGATAATTGCTAGAAACTACTAATAAAATGTGGAAATAGATTGTTGAACTAACAAAGGCTAGCCTTTTTAAGAATTATGGAGAAAGCATGACACATTATTACATCTAGTGCACTATCAAGGAACATAACTGCCTATAAAGCTTTAGAGTGTTCTCGAGGTTTAGTTGATCCATCATAAGCCTCAAGATAGTTAGTGGTTTAAATTCTCTCAATAATGAAAATGTCATAATGTCACTATTAAAATGGTAAGGTTGATCAAAGGTAGATTGCTAGTGTACATCATGGTTTTAGTTTAGGATTCCTAGATTTGATGGATCATATTGCCATGATTGTGGTTAGGAAGAGGATTGGTTGATATTTAAGTGGAAGAAATAATGTTAAGTCTAAAACTGTAAGAATCGGTGAAGATAGGAAACATGAACAATTATACCATTTAAGTGGATGGAGTTATAGTGGTATGGCTGAGATAACTAAGGATTTTTAGCTAGAGGGAGGAATGAGGATATAGTCAAGGTGTGGGTACCTTGAGTTGTGGAGGCAATGTGAACAAAATTTTGGAAGAGGTTAAGCTCCACCTATAATTTCCACATAGTTTCTACTAAGCCATCATGCTTAAGTTTTGCTTCCATTTGTCTAGCCTCCTATTGTAGGTGCTCTATGTGAACTCTTCCAATTGGCATTTTTGCAAACATCCATTTGGTATTTTGTCATTCTTCTTATAAGGTTTCATGAGGATGATTAGACTAAGACATGGTGGTGTGAGATCCATAGATGCCGCCAATAATAAAGAAGTTATAAATTAAGCTATATTAGGGTGGATATTTGCTAAAATACTAAAAAACATGATTTAAAGTTTGAGTGGTCAAATGGTTGCTTTTTTTATAGGCTAAGATCTCCATGTTGATAGTGTGAAGTTGCAATTCCATCTAGCATGGATTTTAAGGGTGACACATTTTTTGTGTGATTTTTTAGCCAATACCAAGTGAACACATGTTTAAGCAGCTATTGCTCTCAATGTCACACTTCTTGTGATGTCTTCTAAATGTTTTTAGTGAAGTTAAGTAACTTTAAGTATGTTCGATCAATCTTCTTAGAACATTTTGTTGTTATGGGCTTGGTCTCTAAAATGTTAAGGCCTTATTGTATGCTTTTGATGCGTGGATTGTATTCGAGAGGCTTGTCAAGCCTATTGTCCTATTAGATATTATGTTTTGGATTTCTAGTGTGAATCCTAGGACTTGATTTGTTTTTGGATTATGTTGTCTACCCCATATATGTATATATTATTCAAGCAGGACATTCTATATTGCCTTTTGGATTTTAAAATTAGAGTGATTAGTTATTAAAATCAAATTTTATAAAAATAATATGCTAAATTGAATTATGTGAAAAGAATAATATTAAACGTGGAAAAAGATTTCTTATTACTTAATAAATCCATTGTGAATAAATATGAAATTAGGATTTGTTATAAACCATAAACTATTCACGATCAGTCTTAATCATGAACTCTAATAAGGATTTGTTACTCGTATTAACCCTAGATGAGAACTTGATTGGGGAGACTTTTTGACACTGATGGGAAGTGTACAGAATCAATCATAGGATTTAGGAATAACGAGCCTTATTTATATTAGTAACATTAGTAGATCAATCCATCATCAAGAACCACCTATTATTACATTAGTTGGATTAAAACACCATTGGATCTAAAGTATTTATTCACTTTGATGTTAGGCTAAACATTTTTACATCTTATTTTATTATTGAATTAATAGGTTCATAATAGAAAATCCAACAATCTCCCACTTGGATCATATAATTCAATAATAATGGCCAGTTTAATAAGATGTAAAAGAAAATTATAGCATCTTTACACTTATTAGTCTAAATTGAGACCATAAATGTCTAGTAATATAAAATAAAATATTTGATCGGGATATCAATGAAATATATAATGTACACCTATGCCTCGTTAACCATATATAATATCCAATAGGGATATACATAATAAGTTCATGCTTAATAAGATTTACATGACAAAATTGTGACAATCATACGTAAATCTTTACATATTGGCTTAAAGCATCCACCTAAGATGCTAAATGAGAATCATTATTCTCATTATAGTATTGAAACAAGGTTTAAACATCTATATAAATACATCATAATAAAAATGTGCACAATAGATGGTAAACATGCATATTTTATTATGAATATTTCATTTATGTACATCTTGAGAAAACAGTTTACATTTTAGTACTGCCACTAACTTAAAAAATTAAAAGACTTAGCTATCTCATATTGATTATATGATCATGATATACTCCTACTACTAAGTCTTTAGCTAATGGATCTATAAGCATACGATCCATGGAAACATGTTCAATACATACGATATGCTTTCGTACCTTCTCTCGCATAAATTAATACTTTATATCAAAATGCTTTGTACGAGTAGAACTTTTATTATTATGAGAGAAGTTTATAGCAGTAGTATTGTCACAATAGATGGTCAAGGGTCTTAAGATGCTCTTAATAATCTTGAAACCAGCTATAAAATTCCTTAACCATATAGTAGTACAAGTGGCTTCATAACGTACAACATATTCTGCTTTCATAGTAAAGGTTGCTGTTAAGGACTACTTAACAATTTTTCATGACATAGCTTCTCCTGCCATTATAAATATTTATCCAAATGTATATTTTTTATCATTTGGACAACTAGTAAAATTTGAATATGAGTAGCTTGTAACTATGAGATTTCTCAATCTTTTATGGGTTGACATATAATCTTTTTTACCTTAAAGGTATCTTTAATTAGGATTACTCAAGTATCTCCCTAGTACACCAATAGCATAAGCTATATTAGATGTGTACATACTTGAGCATACATCAAGCTATCAACAATTGATGCATATGGGACATTTTTCATTCTTTCTATTTTAGCATTATTTTAAGGGCATTGAGACTTAGAGAAAAATTTTCCTCTTGAAACAAGTGTAAAAACTTGAGAGCAGGTTGACATGTTGAACCTCTTCAGTAGTTTCTCAATGTAAGTCTATTTAGATAAACCAAGCAAACCTCAGGATCTATCCTGATGGATATCTATCTCTAAAACATAAAAAGCATTTCCAAGATCCTTCATATCAAAATGCTTGGATAATATGTATTTTGTCTCAGTAAGTAAGTTCATGTCATTGCTTGCAAGGAGAATATCATCCATGGATAGCACCAGAATAACAAAATTGCCCACATTTATTAACATATAAATACATTAGTCAACTGCATTATTCTTGAACCTAAGAAAAGTCACTACCTTATCAAACTTGATGTACCATTGCTTAGAAGCTTGTTTTAAGCCATAAATGGACTTTTTAAGTTAGCACACAAGGTGCTCCTTTCACTTCTTTGGAAACCATTTAACTAGTTCATATTAATAGTCTCTATTAAATCATCATTCGGGAAGGCTATTTTTACATCTATTTGATGTAGCTCTAAATCAAAATAAGCCACTAAAACCATGATAAAACGGAATGAGTTTTTAGTTAAAACTAGTGAAAAAAATTCTTTGTAGTTTATACCTTCACTCTAGGTGTAACCTTTCGCTATCAATCTAGCCTTGTACCTTTTAACTTCATCTTAAGCACCTCTCTTAGTCTGAAAGACCTATTTGTATTTAATCGACTTATAATTTGTAGGAAGCTCCACTAGATCCCACACTTGATTCTTGTGCATTGAACCTAACTTATCATTTATAGCATATATCCAATCAAAATAGTTTAAACTGGACATAGCTTAAGATAAAGTTGTAGGATTAGTATCATCATTAATATCATATTCATGCTTTTGTAGATATACAAGATAATAATTAGAAATTGCTGATCTACAAACTTTATGAGATCTTGTTAATGGAATTTCTTCATTTAATTTATCTGGCTTAACATCTTTTGCCATTGGCTATACTGGATCGACTAGTGGAATAACAAAAAAGACTCTTTTAATGTTAGTGCCAATAAAATAATTATTTTATCTTTAGAAAAGGCTATGATATATGGTATTTGGCTCCCATTATCCAACTCATCCTCAAAGAAGATGGCTTAGTTAGACTCAATTACTTTAGTCGAATGAGTTAGATAGTAAAATCTGCTTCCTCTCGAGCCATTGCAGTACCTAATGAAATATCCACTAATAATTTTTTGAATTAATTTTTTTCTGATGGAATGTATGATTTTGCTTTAGTTTTGCAACCTTAAACTTGAAAAGTGCCTTAGACTAGGCTTCTTCCTATATAATAATTCACAAAGGGGTCTTAGAGATTGATTTACTAGAAACTTGATTTAGAATGTATGCTATTGTTCTCAACGCATCACCCCATAATAATTTTGGTAATGAAGTATGGGCCAACATGCATCTCACCATGTCCATAAGAGTTCTATTTCTCCTTTCTATAATTCTATTTTGCTCTAGTGTACCAAGCATCGTGTAACTTGTTTCAATTCCATAATTTTGTAGGTATCTTGTAAAAGGACCAAGGTTTCTTCCTGTATTATCATACCTATCATGATACTCACCACCTTTATCAAAATTAGTGCACTTTATCTATTTCCCCAATTTTAGTTTAATTGTTGTTTTGAATGACTTGAAGGCTTTTAGTGATTATGACTTTTCATTGAGCAACTCTACCTAACCAAATTTGAAGTAATCATAAATAAACATGATGAAGTATTTGTAACCATCCATAGCATTAGGTGTGATAGGAACACTAATGTTAGTGTGGATCAGTTCTAGAATATTCTCTTTTCTATTTCTCTTATCCTTTCTATCTCTAGCTATAAAATTTTTCTTTAATGCAATCTACACATATTCCAAAATTCGAGAAGTCCATATCACGAAGTACTTCTTTCTTCATAAGTCTCCAAATTCTTTCTTCAAAGATATAATCATCTGTGCCATAACATTGAGGATCTTTCATTAATTCAACACCTTTTCTTACCTATAACAGAGTATATTGAATTTATGAAATTAGGATCTAAATTAACTCCATACAAACTATCACACACAAAACCAGTATCAATAATAAAAAATTGATAAAATAATTCAATTTTTCATTCATAAAATAATAAGAGTATCCAACAAAATCTAAAGCAACAACTAAAATTAAATTCCTTCTCATAGAAGGTACATAAACTACATTACTAAGTAAAAGTTTATGTACAATCTTCAATTTCAACTTCACTAATCCTATGTGCTCCACTTTAACTCTATCTCCATTTCTAAATCTCACAATCAACTCTCCTTCATTTGGTTTCCTCATAATTGTTAATTCCTGAAAACAATTAGTCACATGAATAGTTGCACCAATATCTAACCACCGAGAGTTTGATAGTACATCAACAATATTTGACTAAAAATAGACTAGAGCTAGATAGGTATCTTTCTTTTTCTTCTCAACCTATTTCTTGTATTTAAAACAAATTACTTTCTTATGCTTATACTTCTTGCAGAACCAACAATTGCCCTTAATTGGGCCTTATAAGGTTTATAGTGATATTGTCTAGTAGATTCACCTTTCTCATCCTTCTTTCTTCTATGGTTATAACACCCCTTACTATCTTCCTGATTAGACCTTCCACTATTATCTGAATGTGAGCCATGAGAGGTATAATTGACTACTTGATTTTTTCCTTTCTTCATGTCTTCCTTTGCTTGTGTAATAATTGAAATTAACTTATTGATAGTCCATTCTGATTTCTAAGTATTATAAGATGTTTTCAAAATGTCAAATTGGGGTAGAAGAGACCCCAAGACACATTAAGCCAAATAACTTTCTCCTAAATCAACTTGCATAGTTTTTAGTTTGTTGTAATAGTTAACCAATCTTAGAATGTGCTTTCTCATCCCTACTAACACCATTATACACAAATTTTTCAAGCAATAAAAGATATTGTCCTTTGTTAAGCTTATCAAACTTCTTATACTTTTTGGCTACAAAATCCAAAAACTCTTTTGCATTTGTCATTTTAGGAATGCTCTTTCTTATTATTTTGTCCATCATGTGCTTCATTACCATCAAACACACTCTGATAGAGTGGGTCCACTCTTTATGATGATTCTTTTGTTTTACTGTAGATTCAACATTAATTTGAGGTTTTGCTTCCCTAATTGCCAAGTTAATATTAGAGATTGCCAGATGTAGCTTTGGTGATTCAGCCTAGTCCTCATGATTGGTCCTATTAAGCATCTTAATTACATAGGTAAAGGAGCTAAGGAAATAAATTTTAAAATATTAATGCATGTTTAACCTTAGTCATTCTAGAATTTGCTTCAGTGAACCATCTAATTGAACTCAGTATTATATTATAACATCTAATATCGATAGGGTATTAAAGATTCTATAATATAATATAAGGACTAAGTATTACATTCCTAAAATTTTAACATTGATAAGGTGATAAAAATTTTAGAAATATAGTACTTATTTCTACACTTATATTATCACCAATAAATTACATTAATAATATTATATTGATAGGGTATTAAAATATTATTAATATGATACTTTTCTTAATTCAAATACCATTTTATTATAAATGAATAAATTTTTATGTAATTGGACCCATAATAGATGAGCTCACAATTACATAAAATTTTATGGTATCATATAAGCCTAAATAATTTTTTTAAATTATTTTCTATACATACATATACATAGAAAAATAATTAATAGACCAAATAGCATTAAAAAATTTTCACAAAATGTATCTGAAAGCCTAATATGCAAAAATATAATAGTAAAATTTTCAATAAAAAATAATATCAATTAACCATATAAATTAAATAAATAAAAATAATTAAAATTTTTTTAATTCCAACAAATCTTAAAAAAAAGAAAAAAATGTTAATTACAGCATCTACTGGATGTTTTGCAACCACTTATCTTTACTACGCGATGACTTCTTGTGATATATGCTCTCTAAATTCGTACACTTAAAAAGCCAAGTAATTGTAATTCACATAATACCATGTACATGAGGAAGGATATTATAAGGTGGGCCATCATTATTTTAAGGGAAAGGCTATGGTACATCACTATTTAGTAGTGTACCAGTATATCACCAAATCTAATTGTTAATTATATTTATTTTTTTGAAAAGTTAAATTACGTACACTTGATTAATGGTTGGCTCTGGTGGTGTACCAATACACCACTGATACAGTGGTGTACTATAGAATTTTTCTTATTTTAGAATTCATAAATTTCTATTAGTGTATATGCTTTAAAATCAATCATATTAATGATTGTAAATTTGAATCGTATTCTTTTAATGGTAATTTTAATTATTATATTTATGTCTATTATCTGCGTAATATATTTAATTATAATAATAACTTTAGAATAATTGTATTCTTAAATGTCCCTAGTCATATATCATTATGGATTAGGTTGCTTTGATATGTTAAGACTAGCATGTATTGTGAATTATATGAGATATTAAGTTTACACATAAGAACAAGTTAGAGAGCTTGTATACTGGACTGACCTATCCTAAGAACACTACATGGATCGTTATATGAGTGTCATGAGTGATTCTTAGTGATCATTATTAATATGGTCTTTTAACCTAAGATCGCCAAGGTTTCCTACATGTGAGTTTCATATTTTAATACTATTCTCTGTCACTCATGGTTGAGTGAATGCAAGGGTAGTTATTGGATATGTCATATATCATGCGGAGGGGTTTGTGTGATTAAGATGGAATTTGTCCTTCTTATATAATAGGAGTAACATCTGTGAGCCCCTTGATTAAGTAAAGCTGAGAAAATACATAGTCATGCTCAGATGAATTGACATGGGATGTCAATTATATTTGTTTCAGTCAGCTTACTTAAGAATCAAGAAATCTCAAGATAGGGTCATATGAGAATGACACGGTCCATGTCTTGTGCTCAATCTAGATGTTTAGGACAAGAGGACATAGATAATGATCACGTGTAAAGATTTAGTCAAATCACTAACTTTCTCATTACTTAGGTAATAATGATGTATTGCTAGACACCGCTCATTATTTATGATTATTAATATGATTAATTATCATTACCAATGTAATGAGAGCCTGTAGAGTCGCACACTTAGAGTTTAGTAAATTTGGAATTAATGAACTAAATTGTTTGGACCTAATATTTAGGAATTCCATGTTATAATTATAAGGCCCAATAATAAGCCCATAATTATACATAGAACAAAGCCTAATTAGTTAAAGTTTTCTATGCACTTATTTAAAGAGGCTTGTTAGGTAATAATACAGGATTATTATTTACGCATCCTAAGCATAAAAAAATCCTAGCACCTCTTCTTGACTAAAAACCCTTAAAAAGGCGTAGCTAGCACTACAAGGAAAAAGGAGAACAATTTCAACCAGTGTTCGTGTGGATGTTCATCGGTGATTCGTGGGTTCATGTGGATACCTTGGAGTCTTTGGCCAAAAGGAAGCTAAAGAGGTGATCAATAACCAAGTTCTTAAGTCATCATTAAGGTATTGAACGAATTCTTATTCTAATTTAATGTTTTACATGGATCTGTTGGCTGGAATCGGTTTATTCCATTGTGCTTGTTTGGCTCCCGATCCCAACAATTTCATTATAATAAGATTTCTTAGATTGTTAGTGTTCAATTAGAAATTTGATAATAAAAGTTTCTTTTATTGAATAATTATGACTAAATCAAATACTTTTACTATAAGAAAAAAAATGCACAAATAGTAGCAAGTATTGTGTAAACTCTTGGATCACTAAAAAAAATTCTTGAAACATGATTTGTTAAAACATGAGAAATTTTCTGATGAATTCAAAAACATATATATATATATATATATATGTGTGTGTGTGTGTGTGTGTGTGTGTGTGTGTGTGTGAAATTTAGCCAAATATTCACAAAAAATCCAAAAAATATATAAATTGGAACCCATAAAATTCATATGAAGAATACAAATATAAGCCATATATGGATGAATTATACACAAAACTTTTACATAATATGTGTATATCATTCATAACAAAATTAAAATTGACATATATAATTTATATAATAACCTAAAAATAATTAACTTGAGAGTTATGAAATAAATTTAGGATTCATAGCAATCTTTATTCAAAATAATTTATCACAAAATATAATATTATTTAAAAGATAAAACTTGATTCCTAAATCTACATAATAATATATTCAATTCATATGATTCATAGGCTTTGATACCAATTGTTAAAATCAAATTTTATAAAAATAATATCCCAAATTGAATCATACAAAAGGAATAATATTAAATGTGGAAAAATATTTAGTATTACCTGATGAATACACTATGAGTAAATATGAAATCAAGATTTGTTGCAGATCATGAACTATTTATGATCAGTCTTGATTACAAACTCCAGTAAAGATCTACTACTCTTATCAACTCTAGATGGAAATTTGATTGGAAAGACTTTTTAATATCAATGGAAATTGTACAAAGTCAATCATAGGGTTTAAATGTAGCGACTCTTATTTATATTAATAATATTGGTGGGTCAACTCATCGCCGAGAACCACTTATTATCATATTAATTGGATTAAATTATCACTAGATCCTAATTATTTAATTACTTTAATATTGGATTAAATTTTTTTACATCTTATTTTATTATTGAATTAATAGATTCACAGTAGAAAATCCAACATTGGTATCATAAGAACTTTTAGAATAAGTTCATAGGTTGTGGATTAAAATATATTGGATAAAGAGAATGGGAAACTTTCACCTTTTGCATGATAAGAATGAAAAATAGTACTTTATGCATGACTTTTAAACCTAGTTTTGCTATCTGTTTAAAACATAGTTAACAAATTAAAACATTTTATATTGTCATAATTTTTGGATCGACCCAAATATACAAATTTTGTTGAATGACATATAAGTCATTGATAAAAATTTTTATTGCATATAATTAAATTATTATTATAACATACGAAAAGTGTTAATTAATATATTTTAGACCTAAAAGATTTCATTTCCAACTGTTTGCATATACATCAATAATTAATAAAAATGTTAATTAACCTGGTCACAAAAATTAAATTAAACATTTTTATACATATAATTGAAAGATTGTTTCTCCACTAATTGTATTCTCATCATTAATGAAACTAAAGTTGACTAATTTTCTTAATTATACTAATTAAGAACTCGTAGATTTTAAAGTATTAAATAACACATATCCTAGGAGAAATCCGAAACACACCAACAAAGAAAAAGGCCATGCCTTTATTCCGTTAATCAAACTCAAACTTCTTTCACTCCCCAAGTTGATACCACAATTTGTAAGTACACCAACAAAAGAATCATGGGTTATTAAACACATATCTTAGGAGATCGTGTAACTCGATTAGAAAGTAAATGACATCCCACAATAAAGGAGGCAAATTCTGTAATAAAAAAAATTATGGGTTATTACACAATTTTTACAGAAAAGGCTATTGTTGACACATTTTACAATTGTCAAATTTTGATTTCTCTGCATGCATAAGGTTTTGGAACCCACGTTTTGCAGAAGACAAAATAAAACGTACCCAAATGAGTATATAAAACTTTAAACGAGCGTAATTTAATATGTAAAACATTGCATCAAAATTTTTATATTATATATCAACCATAATATTTCTTATTTCTTATTATGATAAGTATTATTTTTATAATTCATCATATGTAAATTTATTTTTTAATGAAAAATTAATTTATCATTTATTCTCCATCTAAAAAATAAATTATGAAATAAAAAATAATTTTCTTATATTTATTAGTCATGAATAATAAATAATAAATATAAAGTCATTGATTAGTTCATTCATCTATCATTCTAATATTAAATTAATTTTTAATAAAAATTTGAATTTGAATATCTATTTATTATTAAAATTTATAACTACTTATTTATTTTATTCTTATAAAAATTTTCTTAAGTTATATTTATATTTTGCTTCCTTTCTCTCTTCATCTTCAATCAATTTAAACTATTATTTTATCTAAGATGAGAATTTTTATCTTCATTTTTAATATCTATAAGTTTACAACTACCTAATTATTTTATTCTTATAGAAATTATTTTATTCTCATGAATACTCCCTAAATTGTATTTAAGTTTTGTTTCTTTTTTCCTCTCTACCTTTAATTACTTCAAAAGCCATCATTTTCTTTGAAATAAAAATTTTCATCCTCATCTTCATCTTCAACATTATTTTTAGCTTTCTATAATTGTTTGATCCAAAATTCTTATCACATAAATTCCTTTCTATGATTTCTTTTTCTTCTTTTTAATATTATTGTTATTATAATTTAATTGTCTGTTTTTTGGTTTTGGGTACTTTATTTGATTAGATTTCTGCTTTTCAAAAAAATTTTTTAACTTAATTAGTTCTCATTAATTTAATATATTCTTGATATGTAAAATTAGAAAAGCATTAATTTTTTTATATATTTAACTATTTTATACTATTTAATAGCAAAAGCATAGTTTTGCACAATTTTGGAGGAAATTATGGAGGGAGGGAAACTACCACCATATTAACATACGAACTATCAATTAAGAAATTTATAAATTTACAGTTGAAATATATATGAATAGGTCACTTTTTATTACTTTATATTTGTATGAAAATATTGAGATTAACAAATGTAGCATTTTTATTTTAAAATTTGAAAGTCATTTTATTTCTATCTTTATCTACTTTTATATGAAAATTCTCTATTTTTCATCTTCATTTGATTTGATTAGAAATTTTTTTAATCTCATTTTCATCTCATTTTACATCCAATTTAAAATTTACAAATTTTCATCTATAATACACTTTTCTTCATCTTCATTTGATAAAATTATCATTTGCTTCCATAAACAAATAAATAATTTCACTTGTACTCATTAGAGAATGCTCGAATTCAATATCTCTATCTTCACCTTTCTTTTTTCTCCTCTATGTCTTTAATATATTTTTCTTAAACTTCAACTAAGAAATAGATCAATTTTCCTTTTAAAGATTTGTTACCATCTATACATTTTTTTATTTATTTACTATTTAATATTTGTAATTATATTCTAAGAAAGGAACATTATTATAATGCAACTCTTAAAAAATACTAAATATGAGCTAGTCATTAATGTTTTCCAACCAAAAGCCATTCCTCTCCTTCATGTGAATTAAAAAAATTGTGAAATATTTTATATCAAAACATTGAATTTTAGTTGACATATATGTTGTAATTTGTGAATTTTAATGAGTTATCAATCATATAAAATTATTAATTTTAAAAGTTTATTTTATTTTGTAACATGGTAAATAAAAAATATATTGCTATTAAAAATTTATTCTTATCATAAATTATATTATTAAATATTAATATTAATTATAATAATTATCTTGAAAGTAGTATCTAATTAATACAATGTATGAATTCAAAATTAAATTTTTTGGTAAATTAAATTTAAAATCAATTATTTATTTGATTATTGAGCAAAATAAGTGGAGAAATTATTTTTTTCCTCATTAAATTTATCTCAAATTTTATTTTATTAGAAACCTTCTTTTGCAAATATCTTAGAGTAGTAGACATGACTTTTTTTTCTTAGAGTTGTTAGCTTTATATTAATCTATTTTTCATCTAATCCTCATTATAAATAATTAATATATAATTATAATATTATATTATTAAAATAAATATACATCCTTAATACAAAGTTACTACTTTCAAAAGTTTGTTTTATACTATAATCTAACAAATAAAAATATATTGTCATTACAAAAAAAATCTATTCTTATTGTAAATCATGTTATTAAATACTAATATTAATGATAATATTTATATTAAAAAATGGCATCTAATTAACACAATGTTTGAATTCAAAATTAATTACTTACTTAAATATTAAACAAAATTAGTAGAGAGATGACTTTTTTTAAAAATTATTTGCTATATATTAATTAAATTTTTATCTAATTCTTTTTATAAAATATTAGTATATAATTATAATATTACATTATTAACATAAATATTTATATGTGCAATGCATGGATAACTTCCTAGTATAAATAATAAAAAGGAGATTGCTAATCTCCACATCTATACATAAAAATCACTAATTTTAACTTTTTCATTTAGAAAAAAATCATATTATTAATTTAATAATAATAAAATAATAAAAAATACTATAATTAATTTGTTGTCACCATCAACTATTTTCATTAATAAATACATTTAAGTTAATTCTATTTATTCTTTTCCATTTCCATAATAAATACATTCATTAATAGAAATATTTAGTGGTAGCGACTTTATTATTTTATTTTTGTTAAACTAGTAACATCATTTTTTGTTCAAATAAAAAAATGAAGGTTGTTAACCTCAATATATGAATGTAAATATTAGCAATCCTTTAATAAAAAATAGGGTAAATTACACTTTACTCATCTATGAGTTTTTTAATTTTCACTTAATCTCCCTATAATTTTAAATATAGCAAGCCACTTGCTTGTGTTTTTATTCATTAAAACTTTACTTAGCTAAGATATATTTCATCTAATATATAATTTAAAATTTACATGTGTTGTATATAATATTTACTTTCCTAAATTTTGACTCAATTTGGCTTTTACTTAAAATCAAATTACCTAAAAAAATCTAATGCTATTAAAGATTTATCTTTTATAATTTAGTTTATATTGCTAAATAGATGATACCAAATAAGGTTTTTTTGGAGATAAATTAGTTTTGAACAAATTAGATTTATCAAAATGAATTAATCTACTTTTACTAGATTAATCCTACAAACAAAAATTGTATATGTGGCTAGTCGCATGTGGGGCTACCTTTTCACTAGATAAGGCTTGGATTGGGTTAGGCTAATATAATACTAGTTCTAGTCTCAATCTTAGGTTCACATTTACCAAACAATCTCGAGCAAATATTTCAACCCATTATTATTATTATTATTATTATTTGTTTATTTGTTTGTTTGTTTATTATTAGTTTCATATCATTAATTAATTGAAATAAATAATTATTATTACTTAAAATCTTGTATTCATCACCATCATCGTCATTAGATAAAGGCTTAATTTCAATTTTGATCCTTGTAATATACATTTTGTTTGCATTTGATCCCTAAAAATACAATATTTCATTTTGATCACTTTGAAATCAAAATCTGATCAATTTTGGTCCAACAATCATCTTTTTGTTAAAGTGATAGAGAAATTGATGTAAAAGAAAAGAAAAAGAAAAAGAAAAAGAAGAAAAAGGGAAAAAAATAAAAAAAGAAAGGAAAATGGAAAGAAAATTAAGTATTAATATATTTGTTTCTAAAATTAAAAAGCAAAAATAAAAGAAAAATAAAAAAATATTTAATTATTGAAAACTCCGTGTGGACTGTGCCTGCATAGCACAATATAAAACAATGATTTGAATAAAAATATTCAATAATGCCTCATTCATCACAATATAAAAAATTGATAAAATAATTACTATCAACTTCATGATGTTGAAGAATATAACATGAATTATTGTTATATTTTAAATAAATTTGATAATAATTATTTTGATCAAAATTTTATATTATGATAAATGACGAATTATTGAATAATTTTTTTAAAATTTTACATTATTTTATTTTGTATTAGGCACGGGCCTTCTACTAGTTAAAAGAGTGTTGTTCTATTTTTGAAAAGGGCTTGAACACATGAGAAAAGAAAGAAAATAGAAATAAAGAAAAAGAGGAAAAAAAGAAAAAAATTTATGGATGAAATAATTTAAATATATTTAATTTATAATTAATTAAATTTTAAAAAATATATTTATCTTGTATAGTGATGAAAATAAGTGGTTAATAATTTATTAGAGTATGTAAATTAATTTTATTTTTGGTTTGACCGTTAATAATGATTGATATTCTTCAGAGATATTTAAGATAAAGGTTTTTAGAAAAATAAATTTTGTAATTAAAAAAATAATAAAAATAACTTATCATTTAAACATAAGATAAATTACACACTTATATCCATTAATAATCAATTATCTTATCTAGTGTAATAAAATAGAGCTTTAAGTATATCATGATAATTTTTAAAATTTCAATTAATTATGATTTTAAAATAATTATTAGTTTTATTATTTACTTTGAAAAATTAATAAATTATATGTTGTTGTTTTAAATGTTTTTGACATATCATTAATTTATTCCCATTAGTAATTATATAATTTTTCCTTTTATTTTTCATTTTCCAATTTTAAAAGTATATAAATACATATTCATTTTTTTATTTTTCTTTCTTTGTCTTATTTTTTCCTTCTTTTTCTTTTGTTTCCACATCAATTTCTCCATTGTTAATAATTTAACAAAAATATGACTTTTGGACCAAAATTGATTAAGTTCTAATTTTAAGAGGACCAAAATAGAATTTTGCATTTTAGGGGTACCAAATGCAAACAAAATATTACTAAGACCAAAAGTGAAATTAAGCCTTAAAGAAATCTAAAATAATAAAAAATAAATTAATACATAATAGTTTTTAATATTGAAAACCCCTAATTAGAGGAGTAAAAAATCATAGGACCCTAATCCAAAAAAATTTTACAATTAAATAAAATAGATATAAATATTTTGTTAACTAAATACACAATATATATACCACTATTTTTACTTCTCTTTTTTACTTGGTGATGATCCACCTTTTTGCAAACTATTTTGTTATATATCTTTTGCATCATATCAATCCTTTAAATAGATAATTATCTCTAAATTTTCATAACTTAGATAGATATTTATCACCTAAAATATGGTATTGGACATTTGTTGTAATATTAGTAATTTATTACTCTACCTAATATATTTATTTAGCTATATTAATTATTATATATATATTCATAATAATTATTTGTGTATTATCATTTTACTAGTTTTTAGGTTTTATGATAATAATTTTTCACAAAATTTCTATTAATTTTTTATTTTAATAAATTTGTGAAATATATGTTGATAATATTAAATATATAAACTCATTAATTTTAACACTAAAAGTTATTTATTATTTATGTATACATATTATTTTAATATAATTATTTTTATATATATTAATACACACACACACACAAACACACATTAATCAACTAATCTTTTATTATGTAATGCCAAGTTAATGGTCTAACCTAACAAGTTATCACATTAGCCCAACAAAATTCAGTTAATGAGCTAACTCAATAACACTACAAACTAATATTTACCAATTTGAATTCCTTATTAGATCAAATCACTTTTATCATTTTTTATACTGATCAAATTAGTTTTAGACTAAGTAAAATTATACTAATTTTAAATCATTTTGTTAAATCTAATCTATTTTGATATTTCTAAAATAGACATCAAATTGAGTTAAAATTTGACCCAATAAAGATCATATTCAATGCATGTGAATTTTTGTTAAATTTTAGATAAAAAATAATTTAGATGAGTAAAATGTTAATAGTTAAAAACATATATGAATGAATTATAATGCTTAAAATCACAAATGAGTTAAGTGAAGAAGGTGATGTCATGGATGAATAAATTGTAATTTTTCTAAAAAAAGTTATGTTATTATTAACAAGGGTGGAGGCTAGTTGGGCGTTAAGGGGGGCATGGACCCTAATTTTTTTAAAAATTAAATTTCATATAAAACGATATTCTAAAAATAAAAAATTTAGATTTTTTCAAAACAAAAAGTCACATTGATACTAATTAAATAATAGTCCTTTTACAATTTTATGCAGAATAGTTGTAAAGGGCTATTGTTTGAATAGTATCAACAAGGAAGAGATATCTAAAAATTTGAACGTAGTTTTATACTTTCAAAAATAAATAAATAATAAAAATGTAATATAAAATGTTATTATATTTATCTCTTTTTTTAAAAAAATATTATTTTATTATTTTTAACTATTAAAACAAACTCTCCTCCTAAACGTTAAGAAGAACAAGAGTGAACAACTTTCTTTACCACATCTAATCTCTTTGTACATATGTAAATTTCATCATAATCATTATAATATGTTATTGGAAGTATAAAATACAAGTTTAATCTACCCAAAATTTTAAAGGTAGGCTCACAAGGATAGAAACAATTTAACAATAAGATCCGATTTCTCTAAAGTGCAAAATATATTTTGAGAAGTAAAATAAAATATTACAACTTTCGATGAGAAAATTAAATATTCAAAATTAAATAAATAATAATTAATTAAAGAAGTCATTTCAAATTTATAATTATCCACTTTCTTAATTTTCTTAAGAATTGTAAAATCACACTTTCTAAAATGTATTTTACACTTTAAAAGAATTCAATTCTTATAACAAAGGCATTATTTTTTATTTTCCTACATATTTTAATTTCAATATCATTTATCCTCATAAATTCACAATATATTTTTATCTTAGGTAATATTATGGAGAGCCCTACTTCCTAAGAAGTTAAATATTTTTATTATTAGATTACTTTATTCTAAAATCTCAAAACAAGTGAATTACAATAAAAAATATAATTGATAAAGTATTAAATACAATCTAATAATAGGAATATTTGATCTCTAATGATGTTGAGTTCTTAATAATATTATTCTTTTATCCTTTGAAATCTATTAGTTATGACAATTTTATCACCATTTAATAAACATGAACGGTCCTTACCACTTTTGAAAAGAAGGGAACAGTTATAATTATAAGAGTTCTATTCTTATCGGAGTCTTACCTCTTAAAAAGTTTAGTATTTTTATTATTAATTTTTTTAATATATTAAAATTGATATTTTTAATTTTAATTTACTTATTTAAAAATTTACAAAAAAAATCTGAATTTCTTAAAAGGTATAACTCCCATTAATACTACCCTTCCCTAGAATCAAGTCAATCGTCATTTGAGGACCGAAAAGTTCACCAACTAGCATAACGCCCACGAAATTAATTCAGGTCCCCAAGGCATCATAGTGAACATGCAAGAAGGTGTTCGAAGCCATAAAACCATGTTCAGTCTTATTGGTCGTGTAGGACCGACAGTTCACCAGCTGGCAGAATGCCCCACAGAACTCAATTAATTCAGGTCCCCGCGGAATCATAGTGACCATGCAAGCGTTTGAAGCCATAAATCCCCGTTTAGTCTTATAGGCCTAGCTGCTTGAGTAAGTTTAAATTTTTTTATTTCATGCATTAAACTCAATACATATAAATATGGAAAAATAAATAAATAATCTTTTTTTTTATAATAGAAGCAGTTAAATTACTAAATATACATATACGAAAATCAGGAATTAAACTTTAAAAATAACAAAAAATATAAAATATTTAAGATATATCAAATATCATTTGAAATAAATGCTTTTGACAACAAATAATCTTTACCATACTAGAGATCATACCCAAGACACATGCTTCAGTTCTTCACAGCTCATAGATCAGTTTCTCTTTCTTACATTTTGTATGAATTTTTTTTCGTAATACACTGTTACAGGTAGGAAGAAGAGCCATGAGTTTAGGGTAGGAATAACTTTGAACATCATTTATCCTTACAAATTCACAATGCATATATTTTTATCATTTTTGTACCTATTGATCACGATACATAGATTACCGTATGATGAATTCACAGAGGGCATTAAGCGCTTGCGCCCTGCGGCCCTGGCCTTTGAAAAATTAGAAACTTTCACCGATATGTTTTTTTATTTTTCAATAAAAAAAATCATATATAACCCTTGAAATTTTAAAAAATTTTCATTAAAGCTCTTAAAATATTGCATTTTATCCCTTTTGAGGGAAAAAAAATTCCTAGCTTCACCTTTGATGTTAATGCATTGTTATCATAGTCAAAATTTGCATGCTCACCTAGCAAATGATGCATGCATATAAATATCATATGACAGCCATGAACAAAAGGAAACTACACAATGAGCAATTAATATAATTAGAATTCATTCAATTAATAGAGAAAAACTATAATATCGAAAATAATTTTTTCCAAAACAAAATTAATAAACTTACATAAATTATGTCGGTTAAGTGTTTCTCGCTCTATTGCCTTTACAAAAAGGGGTGATGAAAGAAGAAACACAAACTTGCCTTTATTTCTTCCTTTTTTTTTTTTGGTCTTCCTTTATTATGGGTCAATTTGTAATTTGGAGGCTTTAATAGTATGTTTAGAATTCAAGACAACAATGGAAAACAAGAAAAAGAAAAAGGAGAATGTAAAAATTGAAGGGAAAAAAATACTTTGATTTGCTTTGAAATATTGAAAATATATATGTGTGTGTGTGAAGCTTTCATCTATTTTCAAAACTTACATCTTACCCGATTTAACAGTCCTTTCAATGCTGAAATTTCGTTAAGACTAGGGTTTTAAATTGATATTATTTTCAATGATCAAACTGGATATGTATGCCACCAAAAATGCTATCGTATATAGTTCACTTCATTGACTCATATCTCAAACCGCCAACATTGCCGGTGACAACGCTCTCGCATTTTTCTCAACGAAGAAACTTTTTAATTAATGGAAGAATGATTTTTCCTTTTTTGTTATAATATAAAAATGATTTTCATATTTAAATTTCACTATGTTTTCATTTTATTAAAGGAATAACAAACTTTTATGATAATAGAAAAATAATTTTCATATTAAAATATATTGTATTTTTATTATTTCTAGTAAAAAATTACAAAAAATAAACAAAAAACATTTCTAAAAAAAAATCAGATATTTGTATAATGACATTAAGTTTAAAATTAATATTTTTTTCTTTTGTTTGCATCTACTCTAGGAGAAAAATTTCTAGTATTACATTAGCAATGAAAATTAAGTATTTCTCTCATATAAATATTGTTAACTATATTATTATTCCAACTCAACAATCTAATGTAATAGAAAATCAATAATTTTTTTATAGGAAATCAGTTATAATAAAAAAAATTAAATTATTAAGTTGAAAAAATAATATAATTAACAACACCTATATGGAGGTAGTATTGAATTTTCAGTGTCAAACTAATACTAGAAAATTTTTTCTAAATTAGGATCCTAATGAATTAGATAAATATTTACATTTATTTTTCTAAATCCAAATTTTGTTAAAATAAGTGAATTTGAACTTAATTTGAGTATGACAAGTTTACAAGTACTTCTTTAGTTTCATTCTTTTAAACTTGTTTATAAATGGCATTCATTTAAACATCTTATATATTTCGAAAAATGTAATCATATTAGACATAAAAAAATCAATATTTTTATGTTTGTCATTTTCTCAACATTATTACAAGTTTCTTTTATGTAAATATTTGAATATAAAAAAATTATTGTGTTTAAACCAATTTAACACAAAATGTTATATTTGTTTCGATATATTTTCTCTTTATTAATCTATATAATTGAAATGTTTATTATAGAATTTTAAGTAAAAAACATACAAATAAGTAAAGAGAAACAATTCTACAAATTTAAAAATTTTTAATTATCATTACTCTATTTATAATGAAAGTATAAATAGATGAGTAAAGAGAAATAACATCGCTATAAATTTATACAAAATAACTACATTAAATTATCAATGAACAAAAATTACATATCTACATATAAATACACAAAAATAATGGAAAAACTATTGTGTATCAAAATTTTTATTCTCAATGCGAACTCTAATGATATTGCTCAAATTTCTTTAATTTGTATACTTTGTTGAGAAATGAAAGAGTATACAACAGAAGAGAATTGAATATTAAGATTCTCTTATTGTACAATCTCTTGATGAAAAAGGGATGACAGTTTAGCAATCTTTCCATTCATGAACTCTTCCATTCCACTGTTACTCCATAGGAAATGAGAAAGTATATAATGGGAGAGAAATAAAAGTCAAGGTTCCTCCATTATATACTTTTTCAATGAAAGTGAAATGAGGGATCAACAGTAATATTATATATCAAACTCATTAGACTTAAGAGCATATTGGAAAGATGTCAAAAGAGTTTATATGAAAAGACAAAGTGTTCAAGTGAAGATTTATAGGAAAAAAAATAGATACCAATTATTAAACAAAACCAATGTTGTATGATTCTATGATTTCAATGTGATTCCTTAAACATCCTTTAGATAGTGACTGTTAACAAAGATTGATGTCTTATACTTTTACAATTTCTAATAGAACTTTTGAAATGCCTTTTAGACAATGACTATTAACTAGAATTGATGTCCTATGATTTCATAGTTTTCAATGAAGCTTTTGAAATTCATTTTAGATGACAATTGTAAATAAAACCAATGTTATAAGTTTCCAATTAATGTTTAGACATCCATTGTATTTTTATCTATCATTTAAGTTTTTATATAATTTCAAAAATGTCAACAATCAAAATAAAAATAGGTTTTATTGTAAACCAACATCTATCAACTAAAGTAAATGATCAATTCTATACTAGTGATTAAGGGGCACGACTCCTACTTATTTTAAAAACTTAATTTCATATGAAAAGAGAGTTTGAAAATAAATATGATTGATTGACCCTTAAAGATATTAGTTAAATAATTTTTTTTCAATTTTATACATTATAGTTGTAAAAGATCATTGTTTGAATACTAATAAGGTAGAGATATTAAAAATTTGTACATAAAAAATTGAAACGATAGCTTTGTACATGCAAAAAATTAATCAATAATAAAATTTTAATATAAAAATATTGATATTGAATTTATCTCTCTTTTTAATAAAAATATTATTTTTAAAGGATGCTTTACACTTAACACAAGCCCTCTTTTTGAAAATAGGGGTGATAATTCATTAAAAAAAAAGTAAGAGTCATAATTTTTAATAACAAATGATAATCAAGAATAAGAAAATCTTTACAAGGATTTGAAACGAAATTATATGGAAATGGGTTACAAATGGATCCACCCCTTTAACACGAATAGTAAGTGAATTGGATTACGATAAATTCAAAATTAAATAAATTGACATGTTAATTAGTTGAAAAATTTATCTTTAAGCTTTAAAATTTTTGTTTGAAAAATAATTAATAACTAAAATTATAAATGATTATATTTAATAAAAATATAAAATTTATGTTTTGATCAAATGACAATAAAAATTTAGGAAACTAAAATATTTTTAATAAGAAATAAGAAATAATTAAATTTAATCAACAAACTTCTAATATAAATATTATTAATTAAAATAAAATTATTAAATAGGCTCAATATATTTAATAAATGGTTGGATTCAATATATCATGATTACTATCTTAGTTAGGTTCAGGTTTAAATTTATTTAGCTTGTTATACTCCTTTTTAACACCAAAATCGAACGCATGAACACAAACTGGCACTGGTATCTGAAAGTTCAAGTAGAGTAAGAGAAGCTAATTTTTTTTTTGTCTAACCATCCGGTATCCAGCAAGCCTCATTGGACCACCGACTAATTCGAATTCGAGCCCCGTCGGACCCAATATGGGGAGAGCTTTCCCAATGCCGTTTACTCCATTCACAAGGATCAAACTTGAGATCTTGCTTAAGGAGTGCCAAGCTCCATTCACAAAATTGGCTTTGTTCATTTGTTAATTGTTCATTTGTCAAAAAATGAATTCTTTAAAAATTGCATTTTGTAAACTTCATTGTAATTAATACACTGAATTCTTAGAAGCACAAATTTAAATTACTCAGAATTTTGAAGGGGTAGGCTCGCAAGGATAATAACAATTTATCAAGGGGTATTTTACTTTCAATATCGTTTATCTTTGCAAATTTAAAATACATTCTTATCCATTAGGATCTAGTGTATTTAAGGATTCGAGTTTATCTTTATGAATATAAAAATGATTACAAATTCAAATACAGTGGGACCTAGAATACATTTTATAGTCACCAATTGAAGATTAAGGTTGATAATGAAGGATTTAACCTTAGTTTCAATTTATTTTTTTTTAACTTATAACTTAACTTGAATTTGATTTGAATTAAAATTTTCAATTCAAACTTGATTTGAATTGAACTTATGATTAGCTTAAATAGATTTGATAAACTTGAATTAGTATTCTAAAAATTAAATTGAATTAAATAGTTCAATTAGGGAACTTATGAAATGAACATATATTTACACTATAAAAAAAAGTCTATACAAATAAAATTTTTTGTCTATATAAATCCCCATTGTTATCTACATATCTATTACAGATGGCACTATTGTTGATATTGGATCGTTTGTATAGATTCGTATATGTTTCAATCTACAACAATGATTTTTCATGTCATTTATATAGGTTTTACTTATATAGATGATAAAGTTATCTACATAGGGTCTGAAATGGTTAATACTTACATACTTAAATAGAAGATTTTGTTATCTGGATAGGTTATAGCCTATACAGATGACAATTATCATCCATGTATCATTTGTATAGATAGCACCCATATAAATGATAATTATCATTTGTATAAGTCTAACCTACAAAGATGACAATTATCATCTATATAAGTGTCGCCTATACAGATGATAATTATCATTTGTATAGAATGTTGTGGTCTATATATATATTTACATGGACAATGTAAAAATAATTAAATCCACACTAAAAAATTTATTAATTTTAATGATTTTTTATCAATTTTTTAACATATTTGTTTCTAATTTAAAGAATTTATTTGTAAATGATCAACGAAAAAATTCAATTCACACTAAAATATTTTTTATAATTATTAATGGTTTTTAAGAAATATCATAGTATCAATTATGAAAATAAAAAAAAACTAACTCCTAATATTATATAATAAAAAAACTCCATATCCATACATAATATAAAATATCAAATAAAAATTAAATATATGACATACATACATACATACATACATACATACATATATACATACACACACACACACACACACACACACACACACACACACACACACACACACACACATATATATATATATATATATATATATATATATATATATATATATATATATATATATATATAACAGTTACATGAAATAACAATTATTGTTATCCTTATCCTTATTTTTATCATTATTTGAGGGCAAACACAAGGGCTGCTGTGGATTTGGGTGCTATTGTGGCTAGGATAGGGGCAAGGATCACTATAGCTAGGAAGCCAAGGGATATTGTAGAGTATAGGATGACTAAAAAATGAATTTGGACGGTACTCTTGATTAAGGGATATTCATCTGAGAAAGAAGAGAAGGTATAATAGGACAAGGTAAAGATAATCTCATGGATTGCAAAGTAGCATGCATCACCTCAAGGGTAATAGGGGTTTTTACTACACTTGCTCATGATAAAGAATCCACTACTCCAATGCAGCAAAGGCTTACTAACTCTTAGTAATGTAGGTTTGCACTTCCTCTTTAAATCTTGTATCCTATAATAGACTTGAAGGAAATGTTGCAATGGATGAGCTGGTGTTGGGGGTGCCATGTGACATCCTGGTAAGCATATGACTAACTGCCTTCCTATTCCCTTGATGAGTACCTAACACTTCATCAATAATAGAAAGCTTATCAAGCTCCAACAAACCTATCAACGAGCTATTGGAGGATGTATTGGACTATGAAGGCCGATAGGTGACTAGTTCCAACATCTCAGCCTTAGTTTTTTTGACAAAAAACCATTAAGTTTAAGGAAAAACATTTTCTTATGACAATTAACATTTCATAGAAATTCTCCTTCACTAATTGCAATCCACTTGTATCCTTATTTCTCTATGCCAATTTTAAAACATGGCATTAATAATTAGTTAGACTTTTGACAATAGTACCATACAGGAACGTTAAGTTAAAATACCTTGTTATGTCATGCCGTTGCAATAGACTTTGATCTATGGTGATCGTTGTGCACTTTTTTTGACCTATTATTCAAATTTCTTCTAGATAACTCTTGCATACTCAAACCTAAACATTTATAACTAGAAGAGAAACTAATTGAAAGTTAGAAATGGAAAATTACTAATTTTACTTCAACCTTACCCTATGCTTGTCACTATCAAAGTATGTGTATAACATGTCCCAATAATTTGTTAAGATATCAATAGAACAAACTTGCCTCATGCTATACAAATCACAAATGTTGTCATGACCTCCATGTTGCAAAAAATAGTGATAGAGCACAAACTTACGATCTTTATATCGAAGCATGGACTTCCTATCTTTGTATCAATCAGCTACTGTTCGTTGGATACTGATAATCACATATCCTTCCTCTTCAAGTTCAAGGTTTATAAAATCAAAATGGGATTGCATTGAAAGATATGTAACAATGTTGCAATTATTGTATCTATTAATCTTAATGTCAAATGTGAAGGGCATATAAAAGATATATTCAACAATACTTACACAAACTCTCTGCACAACACATTCCCTTTACTCTTTAGATACTCACTTTTGATTTTTGTGGAAAGACTTACAATGCTACTTGATTAGCACTTCTATGTCATATGCAGAATTCTTTGAGTTTGAATTAATCACTTCTCACATACTTATCTTATCAAAATGGATAGGTAGTAGTCTCTCATTATTCTTTTTAATTTTTTAGTGGAAGGTCAAGGACTTTAATTTACTATGATACCATTGACTTAATGCAGCTTTCAAATATAACATATATTTATAGGAAAATTTGTGAAAAAAATGCAAAAAAAGTACTTTAATATAACTAATTTTACTTGTCTTGCACTAGGAGGGAATGTGAGTAGGGTTACGTGATAGGTCGTGTCTGCCGTCTCCTCCTATATATAATAACATAGATAATAGTCATTACAATAAGACATATGATAAAATATCACATTTTTTCTATCCAAGGTTAATTGTATTTGTACTTATGAAATGAAATGCTTGCAATGGTTAGTATAATAGGACACAAATAATACTTACTATACAATATGAAATTGTCAAAATAAAAGCTTAATTACTATTTGAAAAATTAAAAAGTACTAACCCTAATCAAACTCATTATTAATGAATGTTGCAAGGTTATCATCCTTTGCATTAGTTTCATCATCATAATTGGATTCTAAAAGCTCCTCCTTTATGTAATCCTTAATTATTTCATCTTCTAAGTTATCATCATCATTTATGAAGTCATCAAATATTTGTGCAGCAAGATGAACATTTCTAAAAGATAAAACACAATAAGGGTCGTGGTTTTGATCTAGTAAGATAATCAAGTCCAAATCTCCAAAATCAACTATGAGTGAAGAGTTTACAAAGTTATTGTCTTATGAATAAGACAAGCCATTGGCATTGATATTATCATCATTAGGGAGATCTTATACATCATGATACACCACATTATTTACAACACTCCAGTTCAATCCATTGAAAGGATCATTAATGAAAAAAATTTATGCTTGAGATGCTAGTATATATGGATCATCTCTATACCATTGAGCACTTATAGAAATACTTGTTATATTCTTGTTTATGATAATTTTCTTCTTTCTATAGTTAATGTCATATCATTTACATTTGAATAAATTTACAGAGTAATTATGTAAATACCTTAACTCTATGACATCCTCCAAAATATTGTAAATGTGTTATCTTTGATTCCAAGCTAAAAAATCCTACTGTTTTGCGTCTTATGCTTTACATCTCGAGAAGAAATTATAAATCAAACTCCATTTACCACACATGTCGAACATAACATAACCATGAAACCTAGTCTAGAAGGTAAAGACAATAACTCATTAGTCATCTTGAGGAATCCACTTTTGTGAAAATGGTATATTTATAAAAAAAAATTTGAAATGAACAATAATGACATAAGCATTCAAAAATTAAAATTATAAAAATTATGTTACAATGGATATAATAAAGAATTACCTTAGAGTAAAACTAGGGAGGAAATTCGATTCTTTATAGATGATCAATGTTTTCACCATGGTGTGCTTGCAATTCTCCTAGATGTTCACTCTACAATACAAGTTGTCATTAAGAATTAGAAGAACTTAGGATGAAACACTAAATAGTTTGAGGGACTTACACTAATTATTGTTAGATTTTAGAATAGTTGTTTAGGATTTACCATATTGTAGTATTTCAATCATTCTTATCCAAATGAACAATTTGCTTTTTATTGATAAGTTAATATTGAGATCTAAAAATTAATAGTCACCTTTTTGTTCTCATATTGACTATATTCTAGTTTTGATAAGGCTAGTTGAATTTTGTTTCCACCCTTTGTAGATATATGGAATAAAATGTTAACACCTTATTTATAACATACCTTTTGACCATAGAACCTTTAAATTGAGTATGGCTCCTAACATAGTCTTTTAGCTTCTTTATATATCTCTTATATGGATACACCCACTAAAAACAAGCAGGACTCCTTAGTAATGCTTCTTTAGACAAGTGCATTACCAAATGGACCATTATGTTAAAGAATACTGAAGGGTATATCTTTTTAAGTTTGTAAAGAATCAATATAATGTCTTCTTTAGCTTGCTTGACATCCTGCTTTTTCATAGTTCTTACACAAATTTAGTTATATTAATTGCACAATTCAACAATCAGACATGCTAGCTCTTTTGGCAAAAATGCTCTCATTGTAAGTGCCAACAATTGTTATATAATAACTGACGTGATCCCGCAAGTGCACGGGTTAAGTCAAGTTATAGTATAAAAGATATCGTCTCCACAGGGATTGAACGTTGAATACTAACTTAATTTCAAGGAAAATTATCTAGGCGTATCGATTGATATTGGGAATTAAGGATAAAAGGGTAAAACAAAGCTTAATTATCAAAAAGGTTTAATTCAATGAAATGAAAGCGTACTCAGCTTAAGGTTTCCTTGTACATTTCATTATGGAATGAATATAATCCTCTAACTTGGTTTACTGTTAATTTAGATTGCTGGATTACCAAAAATAAGCTATACCTCATTGCAAGGCTACTAGCTACTAACCAAAAGATTAAGTGCCCATAATTTCTCTAGTAATCACTCATCTAGGTTGCATTAACATTGCTTTAGAATCCATTTTCAGACATTTCATCCTGTGCAAAAGAATCCAATTAGCTTAATTCCTAAGTCTAATTGATATTCCCAATGATCATGCAAGGTTCGATTAATTAATTGGTCATTTCAACCTAAAATTAATTAATCCATAACACAAATCCAATATTCCGGAAGTACTGGTTTGTTCAAGTACAAAATAGCATAATCAAATCATAAATCAACAGTAAATCAAGCTAGATTATATAAAATTCAATTCCATAAATCCATGAATAAGTTCACCCAAGCTGAGCACAAGGGTTTAGTGTGAAAGCATTACAAAATTAGAAAAAAACTAGAAAACATAGAGGGAATTCAAACAATTCATGAAGCTCTACAAATTCCTTGCTTGAATCTTCAATCCTTTGCTTGGATCCACGTTAAAAGTTACCCTTGGTGAGTTTGGGTCTCTCCCAGCAGCTCCTCTTTTAATTTTTGGTTTCGCCTCCTCCTCTTTCAAAATTTCACGCAAAACTTATATGGGAAATGTATACGGGGTTCGACACGTCCCGTGTTCTACCCCGTATTTCTCAGCGAAAGCTGGTCAGCATGGTACACAGGGTATGATACTCCTCGTGTTTATCTAAGAAGTGAAGGGCAGTATGATACACGGGGTATGACACGGCTCGTGTTTGACCCCGTGTTCTTCTCTGAGTAGTTCAGTGAAGCCTCGAAGCATTCCAGAAGGATACACGGCTTTCCACACGGGGTTCCCATACCCCGTGTTCTTTGTCAGGTGGGCAAATTTGCTTCGATTCTCCACAATTTACATGATTTTGCCTCCGGATCCTTTTCTAATGCTCAAATGTGTCATTTCAAAACCTGAAAACAAAATATCGAGCATCTAAGTATCCTTTTCAATTAATTTGCACAAGATACTAAGTAAATATATGATGAAACACATAGAAATTAAGTGCAATTGTGCATTTATTAATTCCCCCACACTTGAATCTTGCTCGTCCTCGAGTAAGGAAGTAAGAGAACAGAAAATCTACTCCAATTTTTATTCTTTCCTCACCTTTTTTTTTTATAACATCAGGCAATCATTCAACGAATCAGAGATTAGGATCAAGTCATGCTAAGAAACTAAATGAAAATAAAGCAACTAAACAAGTCAATCCTCAGCATAAAAGCAAAAGAGAATAGCCTCACAGGTAAAGTGTTTACTCACACTCTCAAGATAAGGCTTGTGTATACTCTCAAATCAATCAGCTCATGACTTAATTCTACCATATGCTTGCAAAAACTCTAATCTCCACTACTATATTGTAAAATGCATACAAATCAGAGGACTTTATTAGGGAAAATGGTGAGGATAGGGGAAAGGAAAATTAAGGGATGAAAAATGATAGAGTTAGAGAAAGGAAAAGACACATTAGTCATGAGTTTGACCATTGTCGAGTTCCATTACTCAGCTTAACATATTACCTTGCTTCAACCTCCATTCTTCCTTTTTCTTTTCCCTTTTTATATATATATATATATATATATATACATAAATCAACAAACAAAACTTTTTCTTCTTCTTCCCAAATAATTTATTTGACACCATTTTTTTGTTTATGGTGTTTTGTTTTTTTTTATTATTTGTTTGATTGTTTTTTTTTGTTTTTGTTTGTTTATTTGTTTGTTTGTTTGTTTTTTAAACAATCAAAGTTATAAATCAACTTATCCAACTAGCAGCACTAAGTAAAGACCTCTAAGTGATAGCCAAACTCATATAATGTGTCTAAGTTCCCTTAAACTCTAAGGTTCAAGTTTACTTGGGCAGTGGCTTTAGATGTACATAGTATGGCTAGGCTAGAAATGAGGGTCTAAGGCTCAAAGTGGCTAACTAGGGGAAAAGCTGAAAATAGTTTAGGGTATAACAAAGAAAAGGATTCAAATAAGCAAAATAAATAAAAAGGGTGAAGAAACATGGCCTCATCATTTTTGACATGCAAAATACATAAAATGTAGTCTCAAAAAGAGCAAATGCAAGTTCTAGAGCAAAAAGTCAAGAGTGATGACATAATCCCTCAAGAAGAAAAAAAATGAGCTTTAATTTCTAATATGAAAATTGCTCAAAAAGGCTCAAATCTCACAAGGGTCAATTATGCTTATTTCTTTTAGCTTTAAGCTTTATATTTTCCTTATTAAGTTACCAGATAATCATTAAAGGAGCAAGGCATGAACCAATCACTTTATTCAAAAGATTGCCCTAAAAAAATTTTTTATAACTTTTTTTTTTACAATTTTTTTTTTACATATTATAGCATTTGGAGTAAATTTCAGTACTCTAAATTAATCAAGCAAGTTCAAGTACAAAACATTGCAAAGCATTCTAAACACTGCTCCCCCACACTTAAAATTGGACATTGTCCTCAATGTACAGAAAAGTAAATGGAAAAGAGACAGAGAATAGATGGGGAACTGAAACTTCCCTGACAGATGAAACATGGTTGTCCAGTATAGATGATGACGTCAGGGAGATCTAGAAGCAGAGACAAATTAGAAGAGAGAGAGGAGACTGGTAATCTAAAAGAAAGAAAATGCAATACTAAAAAAAAAATATGCTGTTAGTTATTACAGACATTAATATTAAAAATGCAAGAAAATAAAAGAGAAATAACTAAAATAATAACAAGTAAATGAAAGTGCATAGTCAATATAAGTACAGACCAGATAAATGGAAGTAAAGAGTAGAAATAAGTAAAAAGAAACAGGATATATAAGTAGAAAGGAAAAATAAACGGTCCAAGCTACTGAGCAGGAGGGTTCGGATCAACTGGGGAAGAGGGGTGGAAAAGCTGGAACAAGGGCTCGACCATGCTCTCGATGTGTCTGGAGTGCCTGTCCAAGTCGTCATAAAGACCCTCAATTCTCGTCTGATGCTCGGAGATAAGCCGAAGCTCAGCCAGAATCTGCTGCTGACCAGATAGTATGTCCCGGAAGTAGGCCTCGGATGGAACTCTGCCCCCCGCAGGAGATGACGGACCCATATCAGGAGTTGCATCACGATCGTCATCATCTCTTGGAATATCGTACTGTTCCTCATGGGGTGGCTGCTGCACAGGAAAATGAAGGGGTTTTAGCCATTAAAAGCTCATTCGCCCAGGAACACGGGGTCCAACACGTCCCGTGTTGTACCCCTGTTTCTCTCTGGAAGGCTCATGTTCAAAACTCTTATTCATTGGTTCAGTTAGTGAGGTACACGGGATAAGACACGGCCTGTGTTCTACACCGTGTATCTCACTGGAATGCCATGAAAATCATAAATCTTTTATACTAACTAGACAATGAGATACACGGGGTATGACACGGTCCGTGTTCTACACCGTGTATCTCACTAGACTGCATTTTGAGCCCTTTGTGCACGAAAATGAACAACAAACATGCATATATGCCTAATTTACCCCAGAGACAGAGACCAAGTGCAAAAGTGAACATCCTAAATTAACAACTAATGACTTATATACCTCAAACTACTCAGAAACTCAGAATGAAAATGGGAAAACTAAGATTTAAAAGTAATAAAAATAGAAAAATAAGCTTGGGTTGCCTCCCAAGAAGCGCTTGTTTAAGGTTATAAGCTCGACCCCTGTTTCAATCAGTCTGGTGCTGCCATTATTGGTGGCCCGGCAACATAATGTTTTAATCCCTGGCCATTAAGTGGTGGGCTTGCTTCCAATAATTCTGCATATGCAGCAATCTTCTCATTTTCAACAGGTCCATTTGTGACTAGACATGCTTCAAGCGGATCTTGAAGGCACCCCAAAAGAAGGGTTTCTTTCATAACTTTGTCTACTACATCAATCCTGCATATTGAATCTTGATAGGTATATCCTCAAGAATACCTACTGGATATTTCACTAAACGGTCGGCTAGTTGAAGTGAAACTGTGGTGGGCTTCATTTCTTCTATATTCAGCCTCTTTGCAACCGACAGCGGCATGAGGCTCACACTTGCTTCAAATCACACAATGCGTGGTCAATTGGAACATTTCCAATCACACAAGGAATAGAGAAGCCGCCTGGGTCCTTTAGCTTAGGAGGTAGTTTGTTCTGGATGATGGCACTACACTCCTCCGTTAGGGCTACAGTTTCATGCTCCTCTAGCTTTCTTTTGTTTGAGAGAATGTCCTTCAAGAATTTTGCATATGATGGCATTTGTGAAAGAGCATCAATGAAGGGGATATTTATATACAGCTTCTTCAATACTTCCAAGAACTTTCCAAACTGCTTATCAAGTTTAGCCTTTGCTAGTCTTTGAGGATAAGGGATAGGCGGTTTGTAAGGTTCTAAAGGAACATATTTTGACTTTTCAGGTAATTCCCCTTCTTTCACTTCAACATCATCATGAATTAAGGCCTTTTTGCCTTCTTTCTGCTCTTCCCCCACACTTATCTCTTCTTCACCTTCTTGAGTGGCATTTGGATCCTTCAATAGCCTTCCACTCCTAAGAGTTATTGCCTTACAATGCTCCCTAGGATTTGATTCAGGTTGAGCAGGGAGTTGACCAAAAGCTCTAGAAGAAGATGCAGAAACTTGTTGAGCTATTTGAGTTTCCAACATCTTTTCATGTGTAGCCAATGAATCAACTTTGGAGGACAGTTGCCTAATGAAATCTTCCATGGCTCTACCATGCTGTCTAAACTCTTCATTAGTTTTCTCTTGGGAAATGAGAAATTTCTCCAAGAGGCCTTCTAATTTAGCAGTGGAAGAGGTTTGAGCTGGTGGGTTGTATGGTCTTTGGTTTTGAAAATTGGGTGGTGGTGGTCTATTGGGAGTGGTTTGAGTGTTGTATGGTTGGGTGGGCTTGTAGGAAAAATTTGGGTGGTTCCTCCACGATGGATTGTAGGTATTTCCAAATGGTTCATTTGCATTTTTCTGTCCAAACCCATTGTTATGCACATAGTTCACTTGTTTAGTGAAATCTTGCCCCAATGTACACTTAGTTGCCATATGACCTGTAATACCAAAAATCTCACAAGGAATGTCAGTAGCACCTGTTGCATTTACACTGTTAACTTGAAATTTATCAAACTTAGCCATAAGTGCATCTACTTTGCTACCTAGACTTCCTAGTGCATCTACCTTAGCTGACAAATGATTAAAAGCATCCAATTCATACTTACCTGGAGCTTTCCTTGAAGATCCCCTCTCATTTGACCATTGGTAATTGTTCAAAGCCATATCTTCAATCAACTCATATGCTTCATCCAACCTTTTGTTCATCAAAGCACCTCCAGCAGCAGCATCCATAGTAAGCTTAGTATTATAGTTCAAACCATTGTAAAAGGTATGAAGAACTAGCCATTTTTCTAACCCATGATGTGGACACAGCCTCAACAGCTCCTTGTATCTATCCCAAGCATCAAATAGAGATTCCCTTTCTCTCTAAGAAAATGTAGTGATTTCATTCCTTAATTGAGCAGTCTTGCTTGGAGGAAAATATCGTGATAGAAAAGCCCTCAGTAGCTCTTCCCATGTAGTGATAGACCCTGCTGGTAAAGAGTGCAACCAAGCCCTTGCTCTATCCCTCAAAGAGAATGGGAAGAGTCAAAACTTGATAGCATCCGCTGCTACACCATTTATCTTGATGGTATCACAGTATTCTAAGAAAATCTGAATATGGAGGTTAGGATCCTCCATTGGTAGTCCACCAAACTGGTTTTGCTGCACCACAGACAAAAGAGCTAGCTTCAATTCGAAGTTATTAGCCTCAACAGCAGGCCTTCTTATACTGGATTGAAGCCCAGTGGCGTCAGGTGCTGCAAATTCTCTAAGAGATCTGTTATCCATGTCTTCAATCACTGGTTCAATGTCAATTGCTTCTTGGATATCTACTAATTTTTGCTCTCTCCTTCTCCTAAGCAGAGTTCTTTCAATCTCCGGGTCTAAGTCAAGAATTCCTTCAAGACTTCTCCTTCGCATATACAAAGATTTTCTGCAAAAAGAGTAGGTAATACTCGAACAGAACAAAGTAAGAAAGAAATGCTATATATAAAAATAAGAAAATCAGAACAAGATGAATTAAGAACTAAAAGAAAATGAATTGCCTAGTCTAATTCACTCAAAACTTTCTGTTAATATTAACCAGTTGCAATCCCCGGCAACGGCGCCAAAAACTTGACGTGATCCCGCAAGTGCACAGGTTAAGTCGAGTTATAGTATAAAAGATATCGTCTCCACAAGGATTGAACATTGAATACTAACTGAATTTCAAGGAAAATTATCTAGGCGTATCGATTGATATTGGGAATTAAGGATAAAAGGGTAAAACAGAGCTTAGTTATCAAAAAGGTTTAATTCAATGAAATGAAAGCGTACTCAGCTTAAGGTTTCCTTGTACATTTCATTATGGAATGAATATAATCCTCTAACTTGGTTTACTGTTAATTTAGATTGTTGGATTACTAAAAATAAGCTATACCTCATTGCAAGGCTACTACCTACTAACCAAAAGATTAAGTGCCCAGAATTTCTCTAGTAATCACTCATCTAGGTTGCATTAACATTGCTTTAGAATCCATTTTCAGACGTTTCATCCTGTGCAAAAGAATCCAATTAGCTTAATTCCTAAGTCTAATTGATATTCCCAATGATCATGCAAGGTCTGATTAATTAGTTGGTCATTTCAACCTAAAATCAATTAATCTATAACACAAATCCAATATTCCGGAAGTACTGGTTTGTTCAAGTACAAAACAGCATAATCAAATCATAAATCAACAGTAAATCAAGCTAGATTATATAAAATTCAATTCCATAAATCCATGAACAAGTTCACCCAAGCTGAACACAAGGGTTTAGTGTGAAAGCATTACAAAATTAGAAGAAAACCAGAAAACAGAGAGGGAATTCAAACAATTCATGAAGCTCTACAAATTCCTTGCTTGAATCTTCAATCCTTTGCTTGAATCCACGTTAGAAGTTGCCCTTGAAGAGTTTGGGTCTCTCCCAGCAGCTCCTCTTTTAATTTTTGGTTTCGCCTCCTCCTCTTTCAAAATTTCGCGTAAAACTTATATGAAAAATGTACACGAGGTTCGACACGTCCCGTGTTCTACCCCGTGTTTCTCAGCGAAAGCTGGTCAGCATGGTACACAGGGTGTGATACTCCCCGTGTTTATCTAAGAAGTGAAGGGCAGTATGATACACGGGGTATGACATGGCCCGTGTTTGACCCCGTGTTCTTCTCTGAGCAGTTCAGTGAAGCCTCGAAGCATTCCAAAAGGATACACGGCTTTCCACACGGGGTTCCCATTGTTAGTGTATATGCCCTAAAACCAATTATATTGGTGATTGTAATTTTGAATCATGTTATTTTAATGGCAATTCCAATTATTATATTTATATATATTGTCTGCGTAATATATTTAATTATAATAATAACCTTAGAATAATTGTATTCTTAAATGTCCCTAGTCATATATCATTGTGGATTAGGTTGCTTTGATATGTTAAGACTAGCATGTGTGAAGACTTATATGGGATATTAAGTTTACACATGAGTACAAGTTAGAGAACTTGTATACTGGACCGACCCATATTAAGAACACTACATGGATCGTTATATGAGTGTCATAAGTGGTTCTTAGTGATCATTATTAATATGGTCCTTTGACCTGAGATTACCAAGGTTCCCTGCATGTGAGTTTCATATTTTGATACTATTCTATGTCACTAATGGTTAAGTGAATGCAAAGATAGATATTGGATATGTCACATATCATGCGGAGGGCTTTGTGTGATCAAGATGGGGTTTGTCCCTCCTATATAACAGGAGTAACATCTATGGGCCCCTTGATTAAGTAAAGCTGAGAAAATGTATGGCCATGCTCAGATGAATTGACATGAGATGTCGATTACATTTGTTTCAGTCAGCTTACTTAGGAATCAAGAAATCTCAAGATTGGGCTATACGGGAATGACACGGTCTATGTCTCGTGCTCAATCTAGATGTATAGGACAAAAGGACATAAATGATGATCACGTGTAAAGGTTTAGTCAAATCACCGACTTTCTCATTACTTGGGTAACAATGATGTGTTGCTAGACACCAATCTTTGTTTATGATCATTAATATGATTAATGGTCATTGCCAACGTAATGAGAGCCTGTAGGGTCGCACACTTAGAGCTTAGTGAATTTGGAATTAATGGACCAAATTGTTTGGGCTTAATATTTAGGAATTCATGTTATAATTATAAGGTCCAATAGTAAGCCTATAATTATACATGGAATAAGGCCCAAATAGGTTAGGTTTTTCTATGCACCTATTTAAATAGGCTTATTGGGTAATAATAGGATTACTATTATTCTTCACGCACCCCAAGTAAAAGCATAGAAAAACCCTAGCCACTCTCCTTGACCAAAATCTCTGAAGAGGCGTAGCTAGCACTACGAGGTCTAAGGAGATCAATTCCAACCGGTGGTGTAGCAGACATTCATCGGTGATTCACGAGTTTGTGTGGATACCACAGAGGTGCAGCCACATAAACGTTGTATTGGTGATCTGATTTACTGGTTTCCATTCCGGTTCGTGATTTGGAAGCAGATCGGACTTGGTGTAGCAGTCAGAAGAATTTTGCCGAAAGGTATAAACCCTAATCCCTAATCTATGGCGTTCTAAATTCACATGGATCCTTGGTGGAAATCGTGCAAAAAGTTTTATTCCGCTGTGCATGTATGATGCGCGATTTCCAGCACCCATACCCCGTGTTCTTTGTCAGGTGGGCAAATTTGCTTCGATTCTCCACAATTTGCATGATTTTGCCTCCAGATCCTTTTCTAATGCTCAAATGTGTCATTTCAAAACCTGAAAACAAAATATCGAGCATCTAAGTATCCTTTTCAATCAATTTGCACAAGATACTAAGTAAATATGTGATGAAACACATAGAAATCAAGTGCAATTGTGCATTTATCAATAACATGACAGTTATAGGATTTTAACTTATTGATCTTAGTATCATTGTTAGTCAGACTCTTCCTCATATTTCTAGCAAACCTACAAGAAATTTGATATTTTCAATAAACTAGCAAAACTACTATCAATTGTCCTGATTAAGCATGTATCTAGGATGCGATTTCATCCATCTACCCCTTTCCTCATATAGGTGCAATTTTGGTTTTATATTCATGTTGCCCGGATCACGTCTTCCATTGTTTATGTCCTTTGATTTATGTTCAATGTCTATTAGTGTACTTATAGTACTATCACATACATTCTTCTCAATATGAATCACATCAATATTTTGCCTTAAGATTATTATAGGTCAATATGGAAGTTCAAAATAGATGCTTTTCTTATTCTATTTAAGTTCATATACACCTCTCTTTTGCTTAACTCTACCACATTACATGTATTTTTCAAGAAGTTTTTTAATGTGCTCTGCTTAATTAGTCTATGATCATATCATTAGTAAACTATCTTAAGGGAGCTTTCTTCTTAATCTTTCTATTGAAGTTTTTACCATTTCGTTAAGTATGGCTCATTAAAAGGAAATAACGATGACTAACATAAACCATTTTTCCTTTAATATGCATTGATAGCATTTCTTTGTTGCAAGTTTGACATGCTTTGTACCCTTATCCACTTCACCTAAAAAGATTACTTGGTGTAGGAAATTTGTTCATGGTCCATAGTAATACTGCTCATATCTTAAACATGCTATTCATAATTGCATTTTAAGTTTCAACTCTTGTCTTTTATAATTGTTTCAACTATTTAACAAGTAATCTTAAGAAGATGTCAATATCTTTTCCTAGAGATTGTGGTCAAGGGATCAATAGCGTTAACATGAAAAATGACTTTCTTATATAAAGTTATGGTAGTAAATTATAAGTGGCTATCATAACCAACCACATGCTATATGGCAAGTTCATATTATCAAAAGGATTGAATCCATTTGCACTCAAACCCAATTGCATATTTCTTAGTTTCACTAAGAAATCAAGATAACTTTTATCGAAATCCTATCAAACTTTTCCATTAACAACATAACCCCATCTTGGTGGATCGTCTTGTATAATGACATATCATATCGTTATCCATATGCCTTAATCTATACAATCACTTCAATTCAAGGGTTAACAAAAAATATTATATCACATTCTGAAGAACTTTTATCCCTTTTGTGTTGTTATCAATCCTTTAGCTCTCTTATAAATTGGATAGGTCTTATTTCTATCATGTTTTTTCTAAAAGAGAAAAAATCATACTTACAGACATAAATTAACTCATACCCCAATCCTAACTTATTGAGCCATTTTTTGCATTATAATGTGATCCAGGCAATTTGTTATCCTTCAATAGTGCTTCCTTCAATAAATTTAACAAAAAGTCGAACAACTTATTATTCTACTTATGTACTACTTTTAGATGTATGAACTTAACAAAGAAGTTTAGCAAAAAAATTATGCAGTCGAGGTACAATTCTATTTTAACTTTTACAAACAAGTCATTAAAGCTTTAGCCATAAGATGTGGCCCCAAGGTGTTCTTATTCTGATCTCTATCATTGTCATCTACTTAATCAATGCTATAAGGGCTAATGACGCCATATATGATATCAATGTCTCGTCAACATCATTAGAGGGTGCCTCATGCATAACCTCAGCCCAAGATACATACTCTTCACTGTGATGGACTTAATTCACATACAATAGATTAAATTTGTTATTTATTAGGTGTGCCTCTATGGTTTATAATGTTTGATATAACACATTTAAACATTTATTAAATGGATATCTTACCAACCTTTTGTTATCGACAATGTTTTTGGCTCTATCAAAAAATGTAGTAGTACTATTCCAATACTCATTTGATAATTGATCTCGCAAGGTTATCTAACTTTTGTCAACAAATATGTTGTAATTAGCCTACAATGTCATAAGTTATCATATGATTCAATTATGCATGCATATTTGTTATATGTCCTAAATTTACCTTATCACTCCAAATTTAATAGATATAGCCCTATCTCATTTAAGATATTCTTATAATTATTGTCTCGACTTATTCACGATACGTTTTATACATGTAGAAATTTTATCAGCATCTCTTCATAGTCCTATAAGTGTGTATACTATACATTGATATAGTACACACCTAAAGAGTAATGGAGAGAGAGAAAAAATTCTATAAAATAAAATGATAAATAGATAAGTTGAGCACAGTAACTAACGGACATAATCTGAATTATCTAAATTTTTAGGATAATTCAAGATCAATTCATCTAGTAAAACCAACTAACCAACCCTTGAATGAATTTAAAGTTATAGTACAAATACATTTTAAATTTAATATATTATAATTTTTTATTATGACAATTTTAACAAAATCCTGAATGTGTTAGTTTACATATTATTATGTTAATAATTGAATGATATATAAATATTCTAATATTTAATTATTCATTTAACATTATTTATTATTTTTTTACTATTTTAAATGATTACTTAATAATATAAATATTTCACATAATTAGAAATTATGTATATTTGATTAATTTAATTGTCTAAATTTATTAGAAATTAGTGTCCTCTTAGTATAACTTTTAGTCTTAACGTAATAAATTAATGACCATTATATGACTAAATTCTAATATTAAATGACAATATCTGTTGTTATTCATTATTATTTATATTTTTTGTACTTTAAATTATTATTTAAATTATAAAATATTTTGCATCATAGAAAATTTAAATATTAATTACTATTATTGTCAAAATATTGTGTGGCCATTTTTTATTTACCTTCATTCTTATACAATTCAGTAAATTAACAAAAGGTATATGACTAACTTATATTGTTAAATAATTATGCATTTTATCATTTATTATTATTTATATTTTTAGTATTTTAAAATCTTAAATTATAAAGCATTCAACATTGTTGAATTTTTTTTATTTTCATTAGTGTAAATGTGAAATTATCATGCTATCATTTATTATTACTTTCATTTTGTAATAATATAATAAATTAATTGTCATTATATAACTCACTTACAAAATAAACTATTATGTATATTATTATTCATTAATACTTATATTTTTAGTCCTTTAAATTATTAATTTCATTCTTACATAATATAATAAATTAATTATCTTTATATGACTCACTTTTGAAATAAATTATTATACATTTTATTATTTATTACTACTTATATTTTTAGTATGTTAAATTATTACTTTCATTCTTGTATAATATTATAAACTAATTACCATTGCATGACTTACTTATAATATTAAATTATAATATATTTTTCTATTTATTACTTTTTATATTTTTAGTACTTTAAATTATTACTTAAATTATAAAATGTTTTGCATCATAAAATTTTTTTATATCCATTATTGTAATTATCAAAATTAACATATTATCCTTTTTTAATTACTTTTATTTTTATATAATTTGACCATTTAATGAGAATTATATAACTTATATACAATATTAAATTATTATATAATTTATTTTCTATTATTATTTAATGATATAGTTTTATTTAGTGTTGAATACTTATTATTTTGTAATTTTTTATAAGGATTTAATTAAGTGATTTTGTAAATGTCCAAATTATTTATTTTTTTAGTATTTTAAATGATTGCTTAAATTATTAAATATTTTATATTATCAAAGATTTTATTTTTTATTTATATAATTGTCAAAATTTATATTTATTCATTCTTTATATACCTTTATTTTTTATATAATTTAATTAATTTAATTGTCAAAATTATTAAAAATTTTATTATCCTATTTTTTTTATCAAACTCACCATATGTTTAATGTAATAAATATACCAACTTCCACAAAACATTAATTTTATTAACCAACAAAATAAAGCATTAAAATGAATTCACATTCAACTATCATGTCAATATCATCGAATGTTTGAAGTAATAATTATATCAAATTTTATGAGACAATAATTAGATCACACTAATTAATGAAGCTAAAATTTATTTTCATATATTATGTTAATACTATTAAAAAATTTAGTACATAAATTTTTTAAACTATATCAATAAAATAGTGAAACAACAATTAGAAATTTCAATCAATAAGGCAATACATAATCTAACTATTTAACAAAATAAATACAAGAATTAATGAATACATGTAAAAATATTATAAAATTTTTTAAAATAAAGAAAAGACTATATCTGAATGGACCAAGAAAAAGAAGAGAAAGAGGAAAAGGAAGATGAAGATCCATTATGTGCAAAAGGATGGAAGAAGAGGTTCATGGTGGGAATATATAAGTAGAACATATACAATTAAAAAAGTTATTTGTACAGCCCAACTTGATTTGTTTATATTTGTAAAAAATGAGAGGCATATGCTTCATTTTGCCTAAACTTATTGAGATGATAAACAGTTGTTTGTGTAACCTAAAGAAGCCATTTGTGTTTCCTCTATAATTTTGACTATCAATTTGCTTGTGCCTTTGAAAATTTCAACTCTATATAGATGATTTTTTGTTATCTGTATAGAGAAAGATGTTTTTTATATTAAAAACTAGAGATTCTCTTTTTAACAAAAAACATTTACAAAACCTATATGAATGACATTTTGTTATTTGTGTAGGTTTTAAAAAATTTTATATTTAAAAAACTATATATAAATGACTTTTTATCATCTATATACAATTTTTTATATTTTTCTAGAAAATTAAAAAAAAACTTTATACAAATAACATATAGTTATCTATAGAGGTTTTTTGAATTTTTTTTAAAAAATTGGAAAACCTATACAAATGACGAAAGTTATTTGTTTAGAGTTTTTCATTTTTTATTTGAAAAAAATTAATGAAACCTATACAAAATAATCAAGATTTTATCATTTATACAAGTTTCATCTTTATATTACATAATTGTTGTAATGCTGCTCTAACTTATCATTAAAATTGAAAGTTTTTAAAAGTATATAAAAGTATATTAATTTAACATTAAACTGATTTATAAGTATAAACTTGTCATTATTTCAAAGCCATTACGATTTTAAAATTTTATATTATCATTCTTATTTCATAATAAAAATATTTACATATATCCTTTATAAAATTTGGACTTTTGTTTGGAAGGTTTTCACATCTTTTCACTCCACTTATAAGATATTTTTAAATAGCATTTATATTAATCATATAATTAATTTCAAAATGAGAATAATATTAATGATATCCATCATTAACTTCATTTATCTTTTATTTTTAATTATACTTCAAATATAAATATTAAATTATAATTATTATGATTATTAATTTTTTTATAATAAATATTTAATTTAAAATATATAAAAATTTTATAATTAATTAATATATGTAAATATATTAATTAATTTTAAATTATATATATTATTCAAATTAATTTATAATATAATTAATTTAAATATTTTTAAATTTAAATTTAATTTATTTAATATGTAAATTAAATTATTTAATTTATAAATTAAAATTATTAAACTAAAAATTAAATTGAATTTCAAACACCTCATGACTTGACACAGTCCTATCCTATTGATGAGATGGGGGTGCTCGAGTGTGTGAAAGTTTGGCTCTTTGAACACGTGCTTTGGGTCCCAAGGAGGTAGGATCAATTTTCAACATTATTTTTCTTTTTGAAATTTGAGACCCAATGAGGATGACACGTACTTCAACGCATAACAATTTTACAAAGGCTCCCCAACCTTTGAAAAGTTGAAAACTTCCCCTGAATTTTTTTTTATTCATGTATAACCCCTAAAAAATTGTTGTTTAGCCCATTCAAAAATTTCCCTTAATTCCGCCGTTTTAATGTTAATGTAATACTATCATAGTCCAAATTTACAGGCACTTTGACCAGCCATGAACAAGTATTCAAAGAAAACTGCTTAACGGGCAATTAATATCATTAAAATTCATTTATTTCACAAAGAAAAAAAAATATCCAACATATTATTTTAAAACAAATAAAAGAGAGGGACGCAAAATGCAGCTACATAAGTTTGTGGTTTTGTGTGTTTTTCTATTGCTTGAATCAGGAAAGGACGAAAAAAAGACGAAACACAAATTTACCTTTGGAAAGGTAATTATGCTCACTCTCTTTGTTTCCTCTTGTAACAAGTTTTTATTTTTATTTTTATTTTAACATTATGGATTGAACATTAATTTGGAGGTTTACGGTGTATTTCCAAGTCAGGACCGGAATGGAAGACTAGGAAAGATTAAAGGTGGTGTTTGTCTATATATATATATATATATATATATATATATATCTATATATATATATATATATCTATATATATATATATATCTATATATATATATATATATATATATATATATTATTTTTAAAAATTATTTTCAAATTTAAAGAAAATAAAAATAGAGGGTTTTCAGTGAAATAAATAAGAAAAGTTTTCAATTAATTACAAATATGAAAGAAATTAAGAAAACATCTAAAAGTTATTTCTTTTTTTATTTTTAAGTTACACATTTGAAATTAAACATTTTAAAAAGTATATTTTAAAAAATTATTAAAAATATTTTTTAAAATATAAAAATAGAAAATAAATTTTAAAAATAGAAAATAAATAGACCTAAATTACTACTCTTTTTTCTCGTTTAGATGTTTAAGTTATATATTAAAAAAAGCCTTTAAAAGCATTCATTTATATTCCCTTTCCTTCCCCTTATTTTTGTGATTCATTAGTGATTCTTGGCATTAACTAATGTGTGTTTGATATAATAAATAATATAACTTATAATTTATTAACTTAATTAATAAGTTATAAATTATTTTTTAAAGATATTGTCACACTAGAAACTTATCTTATAATCTTTTATTTCAAAAGTTTCATAAAGTAATTTATAATTTATAAGTTGGTAGTCTTTTAATATATTTTCAAATTTCTCCCATCTTCTTTTAATTAAATAGTAACATATATCCTAATTGTATAAATAAATTTTTAAAATATTATTATTAATTTAATATAAATAAATAAGAAATAAATAAGTAAATAAATATGTGATCCAAAACAATATAATTAATTAAATTTTAGGTTACTATTATATTATTATTAGAATAATAAATAAAAAGATGTAAGCTTATGAACATATTAATTAAATTTGAGGTTATTATATTCTTATTTTGAATATTTTGATTATATTAATATAATTTAGTCTCAAAGTAAATATGAACTAATCTAATTGATCTATCAATTTATATTAATATGTCTTTTATATTACTTTATATTTTTTAATTACTTCAACAATTAATTTTATCATAAACTTATAATATAATTAATTAATTTATTAATTATAAGTTAATTTATTAGTTATAAATAAGTTCATTGATTATTAATTAATTTATAAGTTATTAGCTATTTTATCAACTAATTACACTATGGCCACATGGTATCCTGTGGTGATTGGTTCATGTCATATAACATCGTATAGTGAAATATTTTTCCATTTCTTTTAATTATACAATGTTAAAAATAAATAAATATTAAGATCCTTTAGAGTTGAACCCATCTCTGAGGCAAGATCATGAATCAATACCATTAAATGAATTATATTGATGGTTATTTTATTTTCTCAACTATTTAAATTGTAATTTTACATCTTCTCTCTATAATAAATTATATATATTTATTATTAAATTTATATAGATAATTATTTTTTAGATAAATATTATAATTATTAATTATTAATAAACATTAATTTTAATTTCAAGATTACGTAAATCAACAAAAATTTAATCTTAATCTTATTTTAATAAATAAATATAGAATAAAATAAAATATTTAATTTTAAGTAATTTATGTAGAATTTCTAATAAAAAATATCTAATAATTTTTATTTTTAGATGAATTTATTCATTAAAATATATAATATAAATTTTAATAAATATTAGTTAATTATTAAAATTATAGTTAATATTTGATCTATTAGAAATATACTACTCTTTATACTATGAATAAATAAGAAAGTAACATGTTAGTATGTAGGTTTTGACAAATTAAATTTAAATTTTAGGGCTATCAATAAATTTAGTAGTATTAGTTTATAAAATTTATTCTCAATATATGAAATTTTAATATTTTTATAATGATTGACAATGAAAAATAAAAAGGTAGTAATATTAATTTATTTTCAGTTATCATGTGCTAAATTAATTAAATAATAAAAAAATATGATTGAATTCAATTACAATAAATAATTATACATATGTAAATATCAATATTAAGAAAAAATTAGGGACCAAATGCAGACACAAAATATGAACTTTCTCAAATGAATTAGTGCATTTGACTAAAAGCTATTCTATGGTATTCCTCTCTTTCTTGAATTTTCATAAATATACATGTGTTATTATTATTAACACTAAAAGGTAGATATATATTTGTTGCACCAATTATTGAAATATAATGTTAATTTGATAATTTTGTATCAATTGTATTTTTTAAATTAAGGATTAATAGATCAATAAATTCAATATACAAAATAATTAAGGAAAAGTAAGTAATGTGGAGAGACATAAAAGACATAAAAACTCAGTTATTATTATTGTTCATTTAAATTTTTATCCTCATTTTATATTTAGTTTAAGGTTTTTATAAATACATACATTTCATTCAAAAATAAATAAAAAGATATTAATTTCAAAAATTATTTTTTATTCCAAATACCCTTACTAATAGTTTAGCAAAAAATATATATTTTAAGTTTTTATTTTTATTTTTTTTTTTCCTTTACACAGATACACTCTTTTCGCTTTTCTCTTTCCTTTTGCATTTTTTGTCACAAAATAATCTTTCTTCTACTAAAGAATTTCCCCCTTTTTTAAGGTCTCATCATAACCAATACACAACATTCTTGGAAGTATAATGTACAAGTTTAATCTACTTAAAATTTTAAATGTAGCTAGGCTCACAAGGATAAAAAAAAATTTCACAAAAGGATCATATTTTAAATTTAATTGTAATTAAATTTTTTATTCAAATAATTTTTATTCAATTATTGTTATTGATATTAAAAATAAAATATTAAATAAATTCTAAATTAAAATTTTAATACACATTGTTAAACTTATAAAATTAAGAGTATCATATTTTATAATTTTTATTTCAAATTGAATTATAATTAAATTTTTTATTTAAATAAATTTTCTTTTCAATTACATTAAATATTTTATTCAATTTTTCCCCTAATTAAATAAAATGAGTAGAGAAAGAACGATGGGGCCGATCAAAAAGTTTTATTGCGGTAGAAAATAAGTGAAAATTTTATTTATTACACTTTTATCATTATTTTATTTAAATAATTATTCATTCAATTATCACTACTAATATTAAAAATTAAACATTAAATAAATTATAAGTTGAAAAATTTAATGTGTATTGTTAAACTTATAAAGTTACGAGTATTGTATTTTATAGTTTTATGTTTTAAATTGAATTATAATTAAATGTTTCATTTACATAAATTTTCTCTCCAATTAGATTAAAAATATTTATTAAAATTTTCTTCTAATTACATAAAATATCTTATTTAACTTGTCCTACTCCTTAATCATATAAATTAAGAATATTCATAATTAGTACTACTCATTAATTTTGCATATACTTTTTTGCATTGATTTGTATTTTATCCCTCTTTCTTATTCTAATGTAAACTGTTGTCAAATTTTGTTTGCTGCAATGGGAGTATAAAAAGATTGTATAATGAATTTTTTAACTCTAATTTACTATGTTATATATACTAAATATTTTAGGATTGTGTTTTGATTTTAGAATTTGATTGTAACTTCAATTTATATATTTATGACATTGTAAGACAAGAATATAAGTAGTATTACTTTTATCATAATTTTTTAAGTGGTCAACTTTTATCATAATTTTTCTTTAATCATATAAGTAACTTCCTTCCATACATTACAAAACGTTAAAGATAATGTTTAAATCAAACAACGAAAAAAAAATTAGCCTTCAGAAAAATTAGTAGCTTAGCCCAATTTGTGGAGTGAATTTTATAAATATGGACTTCAATTACAATGAAAAAAATAATTTATAAATTTTTTATGAATACTTAATTGATAATATTTTCATATTTTTTAAATATATATTTATAAAAAAATACATAAATATGATGAATTATAATTGTAGCTATTATTTGTCACAAATACAATGTTAGAAAAATATATTAAGTTGAATGAAAAAATTGTTATTCAACTTAATTTAATTTTTTTCTTATTTTTTCTATTTAAATAAATAAGACAAAATCATTTTTATCCTTTTCTTTTTTTTTAAGCAACCAAATAAAAAAAATACTCTTTTCTTATTATTTTCTCCTCTCTCATTCTTCTTATCTTTCTTTTTCATCTTCACATCGATACGAAGTTAAGGATCGAAAGTTCACTGGCTGGCATAATGCTCCATGAGACTCAGTTAATTCAGGTTCTCGCAGCGTCTTAGTGAACGTACAAGTATTCAAAATCATTAAATCCGATTTAGTCTTACAGTCCTAATCGTTAGAACGAGCCGCAAGCGTATTGAAGTATTACGACGATGACGTGTATCGACAGAATGTGGCTAACAAAAGGGTTATATTTCTTTTATTTTCTTCTATATTTTACTATGAACATCATTTATCTTTATAAATTCGTAATATATTCTTATATTTTGAAATTAATTTATTGATTATGACACTCACAATAAATAAGAATGATCCTAACCATCTTTTTTTCCCCCTTAAAAAAAAGTTACAATTAAATTATGAGGACCTTGGTTTCGTGGAATCAACTCCGTACTTGATCAAGGTTCAAAAGTTCAGAAGTTGACATAATACCCCACAAAACTCAATTCAGGTCCCTCCGGCGTCTGAGTAAACACGAAGTGTTTGAAGCCATTAAAACATTATTTTATCTTTATAAATTTGTATTGTACTCAATAGAATTGCCGATCGCTTATATTTCAATGGATAGGCTCGACAAGGAATGGAAGACAAAAGCAGAAGTGATTCAAAAAGGATACCACAAAAGAGTTTGCCAAAAAATTTGTGGATCGCCAGAAATTTGAATAACAAGGAATCTTACTTAGATATTTGAAATTTTAAGAATGTTTGCTATAATAATTTTAGGATTTCAAATTTTGAAATGATGTGATAAATTTTAAAATTATTAATTTTTAATATTTATTTTTTAATAAATATAATCAAATAATTTTAAACTAATAATTTTTAAAATTAATACATTATTCTAAATTTTAAAATCTTACAAAAACGGTAGAATTTACCAAAAAAGGGATTGGCAGCATGTATTCATTCTCGCGCGTCCAACTCTTGCTGTCTTGACTTCTCAATAACTGTGTATTGAAAATATGTTTGAGTAATCACGGAACGAAACCAGCTTGTCGTTTGAAGATGGAAGGGATGGTTCTTACCAAACTTTGTCATACCCATCTTCGTTGGAATCTTATCTCATGGAACCTATTAATTGCAACACTTACAGCATGACCTGATAATAAAAAAGATGTGCTTGCTATTATGCTTTAAAATTTTAAAATTCAAAATAATATGATTATTAAATTAAAATTATTTATTTTTTAATAAATATAATTAAATAATTTCAATCTAATAATTTTTAAAATCATTACATAATTTTTAGGGGGAGGGGGGAACGGGAAAGCACCACTCATAATAATGATGAGTTTCAGCTCCATTCAACAACCATCAAAGCTGTTGTCTTCCCCTTTTTAATAGCAACTTCTTAAACAATATGATAATAAATAAACATTGAAAAATGAATATGATATGCGAGAAGACTACCCAAATTATTCACACAATAAAATAGTTCATGTATTTTTTAACATAAGTTATCAAGGTCCATTTCATATGCTCCTTGTTATATTTTTACATTGTCCTTTTTCTTTAAATAAAAAAAATTATACGTCGTATGAATAGTTTTAAACTTGAACCGTCTATTCAACTATCTATATTTCAATTAAAATATTTATGTCATTATTTCAGTTCCCTTAGTACAAAAATTTGAGTGTTTAATGAATTAAAATTTCATTGCTATATTTAAGAAAATTTGCTACTGAAAAACTTAACAATGACAATAATAATTATAAATCTATCTTTAAATATCATATTCAAACTTTATATTCAAACTTTATATACAGTACTCCTTATTACCTCATTAATTTATTCAATATTCTCTTTTACTTTTATCTTTTTCCTACTTATGCTGACTTAGATAAAAGAATGCTTTTTCTTAATTTTGTAAATCTCCCATTTCAATATCCGTATTTTCGGGACATCATCATCATATTCTATATCATCACAAAAGTTGAGGTTAGTAAAAATATTACGAAACAATCCTGTAATCCTTCTCTAAAAGCAAATCCGATTGGCTCATTTAATTTTTAAAAAACAACTAAATAATTATGGCAACGGCCGGATCAATTCTGTCATTATAAATAATCTAAAAAAAAAATCTATTGCTATTTTTTGTATTTTTCCATGGCTAATAGGGAAAAGGTTTTTGGGTTCATTAATAAATCTGCCGTTATCCGTAGTTTTCTGGACTGCATATTATTGTTTTTATATTGTTTCCATTTCAATTGAATATACATTTCAAAGTAAAAATAACCTAATCAAACCAACATAAAATCTAGAAATTGTGGCCAAAGATTCACTCAAGAGGGATGAATTGAGTTATAAAATTTTATTCATCTTTAAAATCAAATTCAGATTTTTAAAAAACTTTCATAATATATAGTAAATGATTTGGAAAAATAAGATGAAAAATTTACCTTGAGTCACTAGCAGTTAAAAGCATACAGCTCAATGAATGAACCACGCCATCACAAATAAGGTGCTGAAATCTAAAAGAAATGGGAAAGCGAAAAAGCAAATGTAATATTTATAACAGTTTAGTTTCAGAGATACACCACTCCAAGGATTATTAGGGATGACAATAGAGTAGGGTAAAAATATATCAACCTTCTCTTATTTCATACCCTATTATTAGGGATTAGGTATTATCTTTTTCCATGCCCTACTATCATGACCCAATGTTAAACCATCATAACTAGTATAAAGACATAAACTGAATATTTTTACAAGCCTTTTTCCAAAACAAATGTTTCCTTAAACTTATTTGCTTTTTTAGACATGCAAGATGCGGAAATATGTAATTGAAAGTTCTACTAAATTTTTTTCCAATGCATAAAAACTTCCAAACTCTTTATTCAAAAAATAGGTATCACTATTGATACCCAATTTTGATCAAACAATAATATAATTTAAATTAAAAGATTGAAAAAATAAAAAAGAAACCTACACTCTCCACCTCTCCTACGCTACTCCTAGGGTGTATGGTGTGTCAAACTTTTCAAAGAAAGTAATTAATGAGGAGCTCATTTTTCTTCTTCAACCTACAAAATATTAAGATTTTTAGCCTTTCTTTCTAACTTGGCATGCATAGTAGGTGATGATTCTTTGATTTTTTTGACAAGTTAGTTAAAAAAGGATCTTCAGTACAAATTTGCTTTGCAATTCTTTCCCTATAAGAAGGGAAGTGAAAGCCAATTTAGAGGCATTCAAAAAAGAGAGGAGAAAAAAAAAAAAGAAAGAAAGGGAGGTAGATAGAAGAAATAATATAGGAAGACGAATGGATAGAAAGAAAGGAATAAGTAAAGAAAGCAAAAATTTCCTAGATACATACCATTTACTTTCTTTCCTAAAATCTCATATTTGAGATATCAAAATCCTCACCTTAAGAAAAACTTTAGATACAATTTTCGAAAGAAAATTAAATTTTTATTCACATTTCTAAAGCATACATTGTGATATTCTTGCATTGATAAAGATTTTTCTTTGAAAAAAATAGAAAGAAGTGCATATCAGTCAAGTGTATTATGGATAATAAAAAATAAAAAGAGAAGAAAGAGGTAAAGAAATCAAATGAAGAAATAAAAAAAATAAAAGGAAAAGAAAATAAAAAAATAAGGACAATCCTTGTTTTGAAGAGTTTGGCCATGAACTTGTAGAGAAGAGAAAGGAGTAGTTACAAAAATAGACTAAAGAGAGAGAAGTAATTGATTGAGTAAAAGGAAAAAAAGAGTGAGATGGATTGAAGGGATGAATGGGAATTATATTTTGGAAAAGTAGGTGGGATGGGACATGAAGTGCCACTGTGCATTAACCGTCCCACACCACTATATTATTTTTATTTAATAATTTTATTTAAAAAATTAATTTTTATCATTACTTAAAGAATTAGGATGGGATGACACTTAAAATTTGCTACACCTTCTTAAATTTTTTATTTTATTAAAAGGGTTTAATAAGTTAATGTTTTTGCTTAATATATGATGTTTTGGTTTAAATAATTATTATTGTGCAATTCCTTTGACATAATAAATTAAAACAATTTGGAAATTTAATCTATTTTGATATTTTTGAGGCAAGAGATAGTTTAAAGTAAATCAAGTGAGTTGATTAAAAAAATCTCAATATTATTGCATATAAAAATTATCTAATATTCATATTTAATGTGTTCTAGTTTTCCATTTTATTACATTTTTACATGTATTCATAGTCCGCATTATATCTCCATATTAAAAAAAAGGTAAATTTTATGGTGATGGAATAATACTAAAATTAAGTGCAAGTGCAATAAATATGATTTGAATTTTTTAAGTAATTTCTTTATTCAAATTTGGTTGTGGAGTTGCATATATTTGATGCTTTAAAAATTAATATTGAAATTAATTGTAAGTGTAATAAATATGATTTCAATTTTTCTAAATAATTTCTTCAATCAGATTTGACTATAAAGTTAGATAAATTTAATACTTTAAATTAAAAATCATTAATATAATACTTTTAAAAATAAAATTACTTAAAGCAATTTTTCTTCACCTTATTATTTTAATAGTTATATTACACTCATTTTATTAAAAATCTTTCAAAAATAATGGAATTTATATTTATGATATATTGAAGTTAAGTAATCTAATTGTAGGTATAATTATGATGATATTTAATGTTATTGATTCATTTTATTTCATTCAAATCCTACTATGAAGTTAAATAGATTTGACAACTAAATTAACCAAAATTAAAATAATCATACTAATATTTTTATAAAATCTCAAAAATAAAATTAGTTAGAACACATGAGTATTTTTATAGCATTACAAGAGTGGTGCCTAAAAAATTTCTTTCTTTATTTTGTTAAAAAATATTTTCCTAAACACTTCTTTGCAGTAAATGTTGGGCGCATATATACTATTCCAAAAAGTAATAACTCTATACTACACATTCTTACAAGGATCATGTATCACTTTTGATATTAAGAAATGTAAAGTGAGATATAGCAATCACATTTTAGAAAGACACACATATATTATAATAAGGATCATAGTAATTCATTTTAAAAGATAGAATTAGAATAAGAAAGCAACCATTCTTTGAATAAACATTGTAGGGTGCTAATACTTTCCCTATATGTAACTAACTTTCGAATCTAAACTCTAAAAATATAAACTTGTTTAGGTGTTCCTATCACACCATTATAAAATGATTAGTAGTGAATTCATTTTTTTTATTCATAATCCAACATTCGAGGAGACATAAAATTATTTTCCTTCCACCATCAGCCATGAGGCATATCATGATAATCATAAAACCTTTAATAAATAAGATTCAAAAATTCCTTTTGATAGAAAATAATTAGTAAGTTGTATATAGTAGACAAAATCTCATCTTAAATAAATAGATATATCAAAAAGCTCTTTTCTTATGTTTAATAGAAAAGATAACATTTAAAATAAACTTAAAAAACCATCAAAATTAATATTAAAGAAAAAAATCATCATTTTTCTTGAAAATTCCTTAAGAAAATAAAAGGTATTTAAGAGTAAAGACTAATGAAGAACTCTTTCGATTCTTCTAAAAGAATCAAGTTCCATTTTTTTTTCTAAAAAGAGTTCAAACCATGAAACAAAAAAGATTAAATAAGCCTAAGTTAGGAAAACTTAGAAATTCAAGGATCTTATTCAGTTTATAAAATATACTTTAAAGATAATAGACTTTCCTCAAAAATGAAAAAATTAGATTTTATTTCTTAAAATAAAATATATAACATATTACTTCTAAAATTCCCTTATAAATCATTTAATAACTTTTCTTGAAAGAAGTGACTTTCCACCATATATTGAATATTTTCAAAACTCAACAGTATGTCAAAACTTCTTAAATGTTTATATGCAAATTACCTCAATATCAGCCTTTTCTTTTGAAAACCATTAGCCATATATGTGCATATCTATTAATCATGACCATTTTTTAGTAAAAATCATAAAATAATTACTTTAGGAAATAGTAAGCAAATGATACCAAAAGTCATATGTTATATATATATACATAATTATTAAAGGTGGAAATTGATTAGTTAGGATTGGTTAAGCGACCCAATTCCACCTAATTGAATTAAACTAATCATTAAAAAACTTAAACTGTAATCAACCAAATTATATTCTCTAACCGAATTTAACCAATTAAGTCGGTTTATAGTGATTAATAGGGCTGGAAGTTTTGGGGCCAACCACTCTAAACCACCCGCCCAAATCCAAATTTATGCAATTTTGGTTGGATTAAATATCGTAATGGATAGAAGTGGGTAAAATTTAAAAAAAGATTTTAGTTATGTAGGTGGGTGTGGGTTAAAATTCACTATCCAATATTAATCAAAACCCGCTCACTAATATTCAAAGGATAACATTATTTTAGGCATTGATTGCTAAAAAAAAATTTTACTAGCTTCTTCCTCATTATTACTCATTAGACAAAGATGACAAATATTGAAAACACAACCTAATCTTTTGTCCTCCACTCCATCCATAGAAAGTAACTCAACCTTAGTGATCTATTTATACTTAATGCATTTACCTAAGGATTCTATACATTTGGGGAACACATTATGTTTATTTATTCATTTCATCTATATAAAGTAAAACAAAAACTAGCAATGTTAGTCTCTGAAATAAATTACATTTGCATTTATATTTTATTTTAATTTTTATTTTAACTCCACTAATTTCTTTAATAGAGTACAATAGTGATGTATGTAAAGGTAATTCCATTTAATGGGAAAATACTTACTAGTTCTTTTATGTTAATTTTATGGGTTGAAATAATAATATTTCACATAGATCTAGTTTGCTCTATGATAATATTACATACAAGAAAGTAAATTGTGAACTTAATTATAAAATAATTAGTGTGTAAGACATTTTTATTTAAAGTATCCTAAACCTATCCACACCCAATGGTACCTGCAAGTACTCGCAAAGTACAGGTCCAAGCAGGTAACATAATTTTTATGGGCGGTTGCAAGTCCAATTTTATAATGCGCAATTTTGGACGGACGGTTAGTTTAGAGGTCCTTAACTGCTCCTACCCACCCAATTTCTACCCCTAGCAATTAACAATGGGTTCAATTAAGTCTATTATTAAATGATGAATATGCATTAAAGGAAGGATCTAGATTTAAAAAAATCTAAAAATATCATTAAAATGATTTTTTTTTAATTTTAATAAAGTTTTCAATTGGATTTAGTTAGTGATGGTTAGTGGACTTCCACTAGTAATTGACCAAACTCGAAAATATTTCTCATTTTTATTCTAAAGTAAACCAAAATCTATATTTAACCCACTTCCAACCACTCATTATTAGTCAATTATGGTAGGTTAGTGTCAAATTGAAGAAAAATTGTTACCCTTAATAATTATGCATCATTTTCACAAGTAACTAGGTTCATACCTCATACCTAGTTATCACAAGCCAAAGTTAGAAAATATTATATAGATCATAAGTAGAAAAATGAGTCAAAAATATTTATACAAATAATAAGTCTCAAAAGTAGATGATGTTAAGGATAGTTTTCATACTAACTAACTATCAATAGAGTCATTAAAGTTAGGAACTATATGGTCCTCAAGTATCAGTACAGAAGGCAATGGCTCTGCTACTATTGCTACTACTAGTGGTATTAGTGTTATAGGATTGTGGGATACATAATCAACTAAGAACTATAATACATCAAATTAGTGCTCAGTAATCCTATTAGTAGGACCATCAAGTACAATGATAGGAGACTTGGAGGCCACTTAATTGCATCAAGATACTGCTATATAGGATCTAGTATAGCTGGCTCTAGTTTAACTATTCTAACCTTAATGAATAACTACAACTCAGTATGATCTATCCTCATATCAAAATGAAACTCTAATTTGAAACCAATCATAAGCATTCTTATGTAGATGCCATCATATATCATATATCTCAATTGGCTAAATTTGGGCATTGAGTATCTAAAAAACATATCTGTAAGTAAAGTAAGTAGTGAAATACTCAATGAATGGCTATCAAACTGATTTTCCAATGGGTTATAGCAAAAGAAAATAGATATATACAAAACATATATCAAAGTATTTTCTTACCAGAATACTTTTCCAATTATTTCATACATTTAGTTTTCTTTTATTTACTGCACTTTTACAAGTATACAAGAAGATTGCAAATTGAACATAGATCACAATTAAAAGCATATAATTATTCAATGGTGGTATAAAAGGTTACCACCTTATTACTTACAGGCTAACCTTATCCTACCCATCCTATCCTTATCCCTTCCTACTACATATCATGTGTCATTCTATTTGACATTGGAATACAAGGTGCTAGACCATCTTTTATTATCTTCACAACATAGGTTTCATGTGTATTTCACATTTATATTTGTGTCACATATTGACATGCATTTTTACATTGTCACATAGGACATCATGCCATTAGATTAGAATTCCTTAATATTTAATAGGTAGAGATTAGAATACCATCATTTGCCATAATCATCATATAAATAATATATAATTAGGATCACAATAATCTAATAGAAAAGTTTCACAATTATCTTGTCATATCCTAAATACTCATGAAATTCATAAATGCATAGTCATAAGTATCATAACTCTTCTCTAGAATGTCTCTAGAGGGAGAAGGTTAAGAAGAACTATCATAATCTTTTTTTTTAAGAACTTGGATGCTTGGAAGCATGAAAGAATTTTGGTGAATTTGAAAAATTTTAGATAGGAGATGAAAATTGATGATTTCTTTTGTAGAATTGTGGTTAGGAAATGGTAAAAAGATGTTTAGAAGACATTAGATGAGAAAGGATTGAAGGAAGATGAGTAGAATGAGATTTGGAAGTTTTAAGTTTTAAGATGACAATGATTGAAATTAGGATTAGGATTTTGAATATATTGAGGTTTTTTGGAGATTGTGATTAGTGAAAAGGGAAGGGAAGATGATTTGAAAGGTTTTAATATTTGAAATTTTATGGATTATAGGGGAAAAATGAAGGTTTGAGAAATATTAAAGAATGGAAAATGAAGAGCTCTCTACTAGGTGTGAAAGGCTAAAATGAATGAGAGCTGAACTTGGCAACAACATTTATATAAAGCTTGATGAATTGATCTGGGAATAAATTCCAATACTAATATTTGTATATATCAATCGATTCATGAATTAATTCATAAAGCATAAAACCAAAAATTTAAAATTCCCTCTTCACAAGAATTGATTCCCTAATTAATTAAAGCCTTTTAATATTGAAATTTCATAATTTTAAGTACTCTAAATCAATTCACCAATCAATTCAAGACCTTTAAAAGTGTCCTAAATGATCTATATTGATTCTTTGATCAATTTAAATATTTAAAATGCCACCTTTTATGTGATTTTTCATCAAATTCATTAATAAAACATGACATTTTACATTTTAACTCATCCATGATCAATTTTCCACCTAAAGCACTAAAGATTTCTTAATTTGAACAATGAAACAAATTAGAGTGATTCTCTAATGCTTAAATTAATAATCGATTCAAATGAAAAATTACAAGAAACTATTAATTAAGGGTGGTAAAGAATTGAAATTCATTTAGATAAAGTTAAATAAGCTAGCCCTTCATGAGGGGTCATTTTTCTAAAGGATTCAACATGTCTAATTCTTTTTTTTTTTATGAAATTGAAACAATATTCACTAAATGGTTTGGTGCAGGTCTTCACAGTTTGAAAATTAGTTTGAACAAATTCATGGGTAACATCTTGTTTTTGAACATGGTTATAGATGAAAAGATGTCTTATTTCAATATGCTTTGATATACAATGTATAATAGGGTTTTTATTAAGATTTATGGCACTAGTGTTATCAAATTTGATTCGAATGTGATCAAATTTAAAATTAAAGTCTAATAATTATTATTTCATCCAAAGAATTTTAGCATAACAACTATCGGTGGCAATGTACTTTGCCTATGTAGTTAATAAATCCATACTATTTTGCTTCTTAATATGCCATGAGATGGGTCAATGATGAAGAACTTGATAAAAAAAGTAGTACTCTTCCAATCCATCTTGTTACCTATAAAGTCAACATCAAAATAACCAGCTAAAGAACATAACATTTCTATAAGATATCATAACCCAACATAAGGTGTGCCCATAAGATATCTTTTTTTTACAACAATCAAATGATAATCTTTCAAATTTGAATGAAATCTTAAGTACATGCACTTGTATTGAACATAGTATCATTCTTACTAGCAAAATATTACACCTTAGAAATTATTTAGTTAATCCTTGAATAATTTTATGAATTTTCTTAAAATATAACTTTAAAAATGAATGTAGAATCATTTTAGAAAGATAAATTTATTAAAATTTATGTAGCCTTTATAGCTAGAAATTTTTATGAAATTGTAGTGCTTAGGATAACTATTGTCACACCTAATAGTGTTAAATCTACCATTTCAATAATTAATTATGTATTATGTAGAGAGAAATGAAGTATTGCAGATATTATTACTAAGCACTTTGAAATTTATTTGATTTGTTCAATAATGAGTAAATATTTTAGCAAAAGGAAAAATCATAAAATGACCTCTAAGTATGTGCAATTAAATTGAAAAACCAAATGGAATCATTATGAATAAATAAATCTCCTGAAAATGACATGACAATGAAAATATTAATAATAGATCATTATTGAATTAAAGAGTGGCTATATGAGACAAGGTAAATTAATCAAGGAAATTTAATACAATTACCTTACTTTTTCTTATTTTGCCTTTAGACAACTAACCTTTTGTTACAAAATCCCTCACCTTTCTTCATTTCCTTATTTTTTTCTCCAAAAACTCTATCTCCAAGAAGAGAAAAGTTCCTTTTCACCTTCATCTTCTTCTACCCTTCAAGGTAAGATTTCTTGACACCTTTAACCAAATGGGATTTTATTGTTGGTTCCTTTTATTCCATATAAATTTACTATGGATGGGATTAAGGAAGGAATGAAGTAAAACTTGGAAGGATTTTGCCTAAACTTGAGTTTCTTCTCTTCTTAGTTTGTAGATGCTCAAATCATCACTAATTCCACCTTAAGTGTCCTCCCTCATGTTTTCAAGTACCTTTCTACCTAAACTTTAATTTGAATTTATCATTTTACTTCAATTTAACTCATATAGTGTTTTAAAAGAAATCTAGATAAAATTGTGTTATAAGCTTTAAATATATAGTTTTATTAATGGATTTTGTTATGTTGAAGTGGTTATTATGAGATTTGTTAACTTGGTTATGAGACTACATGTTAAGAATGAGATTTAGTGAATAAAAGTGATAAATATGTAGTGGTTTCGGAGGAAAATCTATAGAAACATATGAAATAATCAAATATGCCTATTAGAGTTGTTCTTTAGACAAATATAATTGATTATGCATAACAAAAATGTTCATTGGATTTTTAAATTGACTATGTAATCGATTATGTTTGGTAGAGTTACTTTCTGGATGCCTTATAATTAACTATTTAATTAATTATAATTTATCTATTCTACAAAAGTTATATAGTTTACGAATTTAATTTGCATTATCCTTCCTTACATGTGTGATGTAAGGATGAATAGTCTTGATGTGAAAGATTAAGAACAGAATGAGTAAGTGAACATGTTTATGATATAATATAATATGAATATATATACAAAAATTGGTCTTGTTATGCCCTATGGGTTAAAATGTGCATCTTTAAGCGTGCTATAAAAATATGTTAGATTGCTAAATACTAATTATTACAAAATAAGTTGTATTAGGCCGATAGTATGATGTGCACAATGATATTAGGGCTTAGTCTATGTTATGATTTTCCTTGTACATATTGCTAAATATGTTACATGGAATTGGAATTACATTTATATTGGTATGTCATTTGAGGCATTTGTGTATTTGTATAGATGTTAACACTATTATTAAGTGCTATTTGAGGAACTTTTTTATATTTAATGAATTGTTCTATGTATGGTTGTAATGATGATTAAGGTGATGAAATTGTTATTATAGCTTTATACATTGGATTCATGTGCTTATTTGTAAAGGGATAAGGCTGACCCTTAAGGAATAAGGTTGAGGTTATGAGAGATAAGGCTAAAAGAAGTCAAAAAAAGGTTTACATTATTGTTATGTCTAAAGCTACCTTGATTGATTGAATATTTTATAATTGATATGTGAAATTATGGATGTAATTAACAACATATAGAATGAAATTTAAATTGGTTTTATTATTTCAACCCTTAATTGTGGATATTATTGTTGAGTACCTGTAGGCATGTGCTCAATGTTCTCAAATAAGTAAAAGGTAAGGTTAAGTTCTTTCTATGTAGTACTAACTTGTTTCCCCTATTAAGGTATGGAAACTTTTTCCTTTTTTTTTTTGGATTAGATGTTGGTTTGGTTCCTTTGAAGTTTGAATAGTAAAGTATTGATATCCTTAATTTTAATTTTGTATTTTCATTATAATAACTCCTAATTGAGTTTTAAGTAAACTTACTATTATTTATTTTGCCTATTTCATTGGGAATTCTTTCCCTTTTGGTAAGCTTACATAGAGAACTCACACAGGATAGTGGTAAGCAATAGGATAATTTGACTAAGTATTTACATTGCTTAACTAGTGTCAAATCTAGATTAAGCCTTAAGTTTCTTTAGTTTACAATCTACATACCAATATAATGAGTGAAGTATGCCATTATGCATTAATAAGTCTAGTCCTACACTAATCAAATTTAAATAAGTTCATGACATAATAAGATAAGGAACATATCATACCTTTATACATTCTAATATTATTTTTTTTTACCTTCCTTTATCCAAGTCTAGCTTTATTGGGATGCTCGTTGGAGTTCCAAAGGGCTTTGTATCTATTATATTAAACTTTTTATGCAACTTCTTAGTATACTTGGTTTAACCTGCAAAGATTCTATCCTTTGAATGCTTGATTTAGAGATCAAGAAAGAAATTCAACTCTCTTATCATTGATATTTTGAATTCTCCTTGCATTAACTTAGAAAAAACCTTACACATAGATCTTAGTAAAATCCTTGCACATAGATTCATCAGTAGCTCCAAATATATTGATATTAATATATATTTGCATTAGGAGAATATCATTATATTTATGTTTTATGAATAAGATGGTGTCAACTTTTGCTTTTTAAAACCTTTGTTTATTAAAAATTTGCTCATTCTTTTATACAAAGCTCTAGTGGCTTGTTTATGACCACAAAATGCTTTTTAAAGACATAATTTAAAAAGAATTAAGCTTCAAAACCTATAGGTAGCTTAATATACACTTCCATAATAATTCTATTAAGAAATGGACTCTTGACATTCATTCAATAAAGTATAAACTTTTTCATGTTAGTTTTTACCAATAACATGCAAATTACCTCAATTTTAACTATATGTGTATAAGTTTCATCATGATCAATACTTTTCTTTTGGCTATAACCTCTTGCAAGTAATTAGGCTTTATTTCTAACTTTGACCTTGTTTTTATCAAGCTAGTTTCTAAGAATCCATTTACTACCAATAATTTGATAATCATTATGTCTTAACACATGTTTTTAAACTTTATTTCTTTTAAATCAATTTAACTTTTCTTATATGGTAATGATCCAATGTTCATCATTTATGGTCTCATCAATGTTGATGGGTTCAAGTTGAGATAGAAATGCTAAATGACTACATATATTTTTAAAAGAATTATAGGTTACCTTTTGAGATGCATCACTAATAAGTTTATCAACGGGATAGTTTCTCATAATCTTCCACTATCTTTGTCGTCTAGGATTTTGCTCATGATTTAAGTTGCCTATAGGAAAGGGAGCCTCTTAATTGTTTTTTTCAATCTCTTAATTTTCCATTCTTTCATTTTGCTTATTAGAATCCTTTTGAGGAAGCCATAAATCTACTTGCCTATTTCCTCCTTTTGCAATCTTATACACACTTGAAGTAGATTCATGAAATACAGTATGAATGGATCCTTCTACTAGTAAAGTTTTTTTTTTGTTAAAAATTGTTAGTGTATATGCCCTAAAACTAATCATATTGATTATTGTAAATTTGAATCGTGTTATTTTAATGGCAATTTCAATTATCATATTTATATATATATATATATATATTATCTGCGTAATATATTTAATTATGATAATAACCGTAGAATAATTGTATTCTTAAATGTCCCTAGTCATATATCATTGTGGATTGGGTTGCTTTGATATATTAAGACTAGCATGTGTAGTGATTTATATGAGATATTAAGTCTATACATGAGTACAAGTTAAAGAACTTGTATACTGGATCAACCCATCCTAAGAACATTACATAGATCATTATATGAGTGTCATGGGTGATTCTTAGTGATCATTATTATGATGGTCCTTTGACCTGAGATCGCCAAAGTTTCCTACATATGAGTTTCATATTTTGATACTATTATATGTCACTCATGGTTGAGTGAATGCAAGGATAATTATTAGATATGTCATATATCATGCGAAGAAATTTGTGTGATTAAGATGGAATTTGTCCCTCCTATATAACAAGAGTAACATCTATGGGCCCCTTGATTAAGTAAAGTTGAGAAAATACATGGCCATGCTCAGATAAATTGACATGGGATGTCAATTATATTTGCTTCAGTCAGCTTACTTAGGAATCAAGAAACCTCAAGATTGGGCTATACGGGAATGACATAGTCCATATCTCATACTCAATCTAGATATTTAGGACAAAAGGACATAGATGATGATCACATGTAAAGGTTTAGTCAAATCACCGACTTTCTCATTACTTGGGTAACAATGATGTATTTGAAACACCCTCACTTATTAACACCTTATTCCTCAATTACTAGATGATTAATACGCACTCATTCGCCATCTACCTCAAGCTAATACGGAAAATCTCAAATTTCTGTACTTTATACACATGAGCAAAAGTCATTTAATTATACATAAGTTCAACTTTACAAAATATACATCCCATCATATACAATATCACTAACTATATCATTATTTACAACTTCAAATATCATTGCCCTTTATCATGAGAGCCTTTGGAAGCATCACCTGGAATGGTTAGTCACAATACAAAAAAACATAAGAAACAAAGTTTCTCAGTAGCTAGCTATTACCATGAAAACATATCAAGCCATTCCAGATCCTTAAGTAAATAAAACGTACATTTCGAACTCAATCAATCATATGTCACCTCATTCATTACCATTGTAAGAAATGTACATCACACATAACAATCAACAATCCCCTTCAAGGACTCATATCAATATCTAGATGGCCATCATAAATAATTGTACCTAGGCCTCATATATAGCATCACGTTATCTTCTCGGGGTTCCCGAGCCAAAAAGGCCTAACACAGTATCACACTGTCTTCCCGAGGTCCCTGGCCATAGGTACCACACACAACAAATGCACTATTATCCCCGAGGATCCTGAGCCATAGGCCAAACACAGTATCACACTGTCTTCCCGGGTTGTGCACAAACAATCTCATACACATTCCATAACAATCTCATACACATTCCATAACAATGGCATAAAACACAGAAAATCAGGTAATAGAAAATAGCTTAAGGATAAAGCTAGCTACCTTTACAAGCTTCCAATGTGATGTTCCCTTTGCTCTCACCAAAAACTCCTTTACACTTCCTCTTGCCTTTGCAAGTTGTCACTCTTTAGTCTATACAAATACACATCATAACTTATATTAGAACATTATCACTTTCCCTAAACCTCATGTATTCTTTACTTTCCCCACTTAATTAAATGCATACTTAGATGCTCTACACTTTGCTTTCAAGTCTTGAAATGACACATAAGAACATTAGAAAAGGATCCAAAGGCAAAACCATGCAAAACGTGAAGAAACCAAGCCAAAAAGTTCACTTAACAAAGAACACGGGGGTCCCCTACCCCGTGTTCAGGGCCGTGTTCCTTACTGGTTCACTTCTGGGCTACTCGACAAAGAACACGGGGGTGAACACGGGCCGTGTTCTACCCCGTGTACATTACTGCCCTTCAGTCCTGAGGTAAACACGGGGAGTGTTGCACCCCGTGTAACACACTGATCAGCTTCGACGAAAAACACGGGGTACAACACGGGCCGTGTTCTACCCCGTGTACTTCACTGATCCTCTGAAAACACATTAAACAGCTATAACTCCTTTCTTCCTTCTTTTTCATATCTATAGTTTTAGCTTCTCAAAAGGGAAAATGCACACCAACACCTTCACAACTCAAAGTTCCATCTTCATAAGCTTCATAAATTCATAAATTCATAAAAACTAATTTAACTTCATCAATTTAGCCAAGTTCTAAACATATCATGCCAACACTACACATGCACCATTATGCCTCTAAAACCCAAATGTGTACATCATGTTTCTTACTATTTTTACACCAAACCAAAGCTATAAATCAACACTACAACATCTAAAACACCATTAAACATATTCAAGTCATCCTAAACTCCATGTTCAATCACCCTTAACCACACCAATCTCAAGGTTTCAAGAAACTAAGAAGAGTACATTAAAGAGCTCTTAGAGGAGAACAACTTTACCTCTTGCTACAACTTGAAAATCCTCACTTAGAGCTCCCCAAACTTAATCAAACTTGAGCTTTTCTTCACTCTAAGCACACCAATAGATAGAGCTTGATGAGAGGAGCAACTTTCCCTTCTACTACTAAGCTTAGATCTCACTATTTTTGGGTGAAAAACTCAAAAGAAACTTTCTCTCTCTTTCTTCTCTCTCTCACACGTCCAGCTTGCTTTCATGGAGGATTTTTTGCAGCTTTTTGGAGAATGGAGAAGGTAGTAGAGTTTTCATGAAGCTCTAGGGGTATTTTGGTCATTTTGATAATTCTCAAGGGCATTTTAGTCCTTTTTCACTAAAAGTAAGGCTATTCTTGCCATTATTTTTTAACAATGACACTTGTCATAAATCCATTGGTCACACTAATAAAAATCATATATTGCACCCCAAAACTCTTGGTTATTCATATTAGATCCCAAACCCTTAATTATTTCACTTTAACCACACCCGATTCTGCACTTTTGCAATTTAGTCCATAGGGTCTCTGTCTGTTTAAAATTCCTTACACTGTCAAACTTAGATAACTCCCCTTTTTAGGGTTTTCTAACCTCCTCTGATCATTTATACTGCTTATGAAAATAAATTCTTTTCCCTACTATCCTTTTTCCTTTAAAATTTCATTTACCCTTACACTTAATTCCTTTCAACTTAAGATTCACCCACCAAGCTAACTCAAACGTGCTCTTCGTTTCTACGACCTTAGAATTAGAGATTCAAATAATAGAATTGAAAATTCGGGATATTACAGTATTGCTAGACACCGCTCATTGTTTATAATTATTAATATGATTAATGATCATTGCCAATGTAATGAGAGCCTATAGGGTTGCACACTTAAAGGCTAGTGGATTTGGAATTAATGGACCAAATTGTTTGGGCTTAATATTTAGAAATTCCATGTTATAATTATAAAGCCCAATAATAAACCTATAATTATATATGGAATAAAGCTCAACTAGTTAAAGTTTTCTATGCACCTATTTAAAGAGGCTTGTTAGGTAATAATAGAGGATTATTATTCACACATTCCAAGCATAGAAAAATCCTAGCACCTCTCCTTGACCATAATCCTTGAAGAGGCATAACTAGCACAATGAGGCAAAGGAGAAGAATTCTAACTAGTGTTTGTGTGGACATTCATTGGTGATCTACTGGTTCGTGTGGATACCTCGGAGTCTTTGGCTAAAGGAAGCTGAAGAGGTGATCAATGAATAAGTTCTTGAGCCATCCTTAAAAGGTATTCAACAAATCCCTATCCTAATATAACGTTTTGCATGGATCCGTTGGCTGGGATTGACTAATTCTGCTACGCCTATTTAGCTCCCGATCCTAACAAAAATCTTGTAAGCTTTATTATTCTAAAAGTACTTAATAAATATAATATCATTAGATTTAGTATCAAACTTTTCAAAATTATTTTTGTTACTATTATGCAAAAAGCATTTATAGCCAAAGATATAGAATTATGATATATTTAGCTTTCTTTCTTTACATAATTCATAAGGGCTAAATTTGGCCTTATTAAGGCTCTACTCATTATATATCAAGTGGTATTAATCATTTATGCCTAAAATGATTTTGGAAGAGAACTATCTTAAGCATAGTCTTTGTCATCTTTTCTAGACACCTATTCTTTTTTTCAATAACTCTATCTTGTTGAGGTGTTAAAGGAGATGAGAAGTTATGCTTAATGCCATTTTCATTGCAAAAACAAGTAATCATGATTTTCAGGTTCTCCATTATGATCATTATTAATACTTACAATAGTTATTCCTTTTTCATTTTGAATAGATGTCACAAGTCTTTAAATGCCTTAAAAGTATCACTTTTGTGAGCAAAGAATAATGTCCATATAGATTTATAATAGTCATTAATAATTATAATCACATAGTAATTTCCACCAAGGCTTCTAATTCTTGATAGATTAATCAAATCCATATGAACTAGTTGAAGTGGTCTAAATGTGGAAATAATATTTTTTGGTTTAAAAGATGACTTTACTTATTTTTGCTTTTCATAAGCATTGCATATTTTACCTTTGTTGTACTTTAATTTTGGCATGCCATTAACTAAGCCATTACTAAAAAGTTTTCTAACAAGATATATATAAGTAATCTTTTCATGTGAAAGCTATAAATCCTTATCCGTAGTTATTCAGTATTGAGGATGTATATTGCTTATTATTAATATCTATTATCCAGATATTATTATATCTTTTTCCAACTAACTTATCTTGCTTGTCATTATGATTCTTAATAATGCAACAAGTAGAGTCAAAGGTAACTTTATTTCTTTTGTCACAAAATTAACTAATGTTAAGTAGGTTATATTTGATTCATTTAACTAATAAAACATATTCAATGCAAAGTTGAGGATTTTTACTAACCTCACTTATATCAATCACCTCGCTCTTTGCATTGTTTCCAAAGGTCACATTTCTTCCATTTTTTAGTGTCAAGGAGAACAATTTGGTTTTATCATCAGTTATATGCCTTAAGCACCCAGTCTCCAAGTACCACATGTCACTTTGTGACCTCATACCTATAAAAGGAATATCACCTTTTGATCTTTGGTACCAAATTACTTTAGGTACATTTGATTTAGTCATAACACATATTCCTTTTAGAACCCAAATTTTCTTCTTTCCAACATAGTTGTTTCTTTAGTGAACACAAGAGTGAATTGTATGACCCTTCTTTCTACAATAAAAATAAGTAATGTTGAGTTGATATTTCATAGTTTCTTGAAAAAGATATTTTTGTGGAAAGCCTTTCTTCCATTTGATGTGTAACCAAGACTTTCTTTGCTAAAGCTACTTCTTTATCAAAGCAATGCATTAAGAAAATCTTCCACTTTTATGGAATTCTTAAGTGTTTTGTTTAAATCATTTAAATTTTACATGAGACTTTAATAAAAGGTGCATGTTGTAAGGCTTTCTTAAAGCTTCTAATTTCTTCAAATAATTCATCATTTTTTTGTCTAAATCCTTAATATCTTTTTCTAAAGTAAATATAATCTTCTAGAGTTCAACATTGGTTTTAACTTTAAGCAAATCCTCACACAAATTAGTAAATACCAAATTATGCTAGTCATCAGAGTTGATAGTAGATACCTTATTATGATCATTATCTTTAATGGCTATCAAGTATAGAAGTGTTTCTTTATCTTTGTCATTTCCACCATTTGAATCAACATTATCATTTTTGCACGTTGGAAGGTGGGTTTTCTTGCTTGAACACTTATTCTTCTTCCTTTCTTACTCCAATTGGCTCTTGAGACATATGGGGGAATTAAATTCGATACGTACTAATTTTTTGCATTCTTAGCATGTTAAAGTTACTTGATTGTTTCTCTTTCATTTCATTAATTTTTTTAGAGCCCTTTGACATTTCTTAGTAAGAAAGGCAAGATAATTTTCATTTAATGTGTCAAACTTGTCATCTTGGTTCTTCTCTTTAAATTTTATTTCATCAATATTAGTGTTTGTATCAAGGATGATTTACACATTGTAATGCACCAAAATCATATTAATGTTGGTTCACTAAAAATTAATGAAGTATAGGACGTTGAACTATCATACCTCTATGATCCCTTGAATAATCTTTTCTTAATTAATTTACCAACAATGTTTACACAATTGTTTTAATTATTTATGCACTAAAAAAGTAAATAATGGATGTAAACAAAATACAAATGTAAGTCATATGGAATGCTAATAGAATGCAGAATGCAAAATAGAGTGCTCAGTAGTATGCTAAATTATGTAGAACATAGAATTAGGGAGGTTTTATGATTCAAAATTGAAATAAACATATTAAATAAAGCAAAACACAAAATAAATAGTAAGGACAAAATCAATGTAATGAAATAGCTAATTCAAGGAATTAAGAGCTCTAATTTTGATTAATCACATATCAATTGATATTTGACTTTCTAATTAATCTTTCAACATTGAATTACTTAAAATGCATGTAATAATTTGTGAATCCTATGCTAAATTATCATTTAGGATTTGATCAATTAAGATTATTCAAATTAGGCAATCATTATAATCCCTAAGGTAGATCAAAATTAATTTATAGAATTCGATTAAATTAAGAGATTAAATTAGAAACTTCCAAATTAATCCCTCAACCTCTACTGCTATATGTAAAATTATGATTAATCAATCACAATTCAACATCAAAATAAGAGATCAAAAATCAAAGGATGAATACCAATTTTACTAAATCAATATTCAACACCTATAATTTCAAAAAATCATCATAAGTAATTAGGGAAGAAGAAAATTAATTAGAGAAAGTCAACTTTACAAATTATGATTTCATAACCTAGTAAAGGAGAGCCTTAAAATCTTTGAATCAATTTTGAATTTAGCCCTCCATGGCCTAGAGAACACAAGCAAGAAGAAGAAGAAAGAAAACTATCTGTTATCTAAAGTGTAAAAGTCTATAAAGATCTCTGAGTCTAATATATGTTCTTGCCTTTATATCTAGCCTAATTAACTTAAAACCCTATTGGACTTGAATTATATGTCTCTTAAGATTACAAGAATGGGGCCTTCCTAAATTTTAGAAACCTAAAATCTATTTTTATAAAGCAATCAACTCTAAGAGTTACAATAGTAAATTCTTGCATGTTTGAATTCCAACTAGTATAAGACTGCTACAATAATGTAATTTGGGTAAATCATTAAAATAAAAGTTATAAAAACTAGATATTGTAAAGATTTTGGTGCTAGTTTCACATTAATTAAACCTCTATAACTCATAGTCCAAAAATCAAAGCTAACTTAGTTCAAACAAAAATATGGCTTCAACTTTTTAGCTAAATAAAGGTCTCAAGGAGTTCAAATTGAGCTTTGACTAAAGCACCAAAGTTGTAGATCTTTCTTTAAACTTTCCAATAGTATAAAGATCGCTCCAATATGATATTCAAAGCCTAAGATATAGCTAAAAGATAGAAATAGTATCAAAATCTAGCATTAACCAAATAAATTTAGAACATCACAAAACCAACCTCAAATTATAAAACAAGGTCAATCTTGCAAAATTTAGCAAATATAACACACCAAAAGATATAAAATAGGAGAAAATAATGTAGATAAGATCTTTCTTAACAAATTCCTCCATGCTTAGCTCTTGCATATCCTTAGGCAAGACATAAATTTATTTAAAACTAAAAAATAAAAGACTTTAAGAACTTCAAAATCATAAATCCATATGCAAGAGAAAAATAAAAGCTAACAAGAAATGTAACATATCATAAAGAAAAATCTTGATAAACTTGAAACTAGGCAACATTGCAACTTCATTCAAAAAGAATAAACTAACATAGTAGATTCTCACAAAATTCATTCTTTAATTCTCAAGTGTTTATGGTTAGTATTTTAATCAAGTTCATTTTATGAATTTGCTCTACCATAAATTTGCTAATCATCTAATCTCTATTACTTAAATCACATACACAACATAAATTAAAAAGACTTTATTCAAGGTTGTAATACAACTAAGGGATAAGGGAAGGAAAAATGAGGATATAAAAGCTTAGAAAATAAAGAAATTAATAGAGCACTTGAATAAAAAATATATGGGCTAATAATAAATAATTATAACTTAACATAACAATCCAAATTTAAATTCAAGGACTCATTAACTTCTTTGTTTTTTCTTTTTCTTTCTTCCTTTTTTTATGAATTCTTTTTCAATTTTTTGCTTTTGTTATTTTTGTTTTCATTTTTTTGAAAGTTTTTTCAACCAACCTTGGAACTTGAAGTTAATGAATTTTCATAAAAATAAACTCTTACACACTTACACTTATTTAAATAGCTATCTAACAAAAATTCAAATATTTTACTAATCCCTAAAATTAGGTGAAAATATTTATTTATTTTTTCTTTTTATTATCAAAATATGCTTATAGATTAATCGACAAAAAAAAGGACAATTAAAGCTTAAAGGGGCTAACAAAGATAAAAACTCAAGATTGGCCATATAGTTTTGGCTTAAATAAAGAAAGAATGCCTTAGCATTTTTGTGCATGCATGTGCAAAATATAATTTCAAAAAGAATTAAAGCAAGTTATAAAGAAATAAATCATAGAAGAACATCACATAAAAAGGAAAGAGAATAATATAATTTTTTAACATAAAGATCAAAATCTTATAAGATAGGTCATGCTACCAAGTTTAATCTACTATTTCAAAATCCATCACTATATCAATCAATTTTAAGAAGCAAAATCATTCATTCAATCATGTCATGAATCCTATCTAACTCTAATTAAATCTTACTTGTGAAATTACAAAATCTCTATTAATGAAAAGCAACTAAAATGATTCAAAAGGACTTAAAAACAAGTGAAAAACATAATTTTTTTAAAAAAATTTTTGGTTTTTTTTATTGTCTCCCAAGAAATGTCTTTCATTAATATTTTTAGCTAAGTAGGACTTCAATTTCTTTAACCAAGATCTATTTAATAATCGGCTACCTCTATTGCATCTAATTGGCTGACCTGTAATTCATCCATGAAAGAATTGCTTTGAAAATGAGGGTCACTTACAAAAAATTCCTCAAAAAAGCTATTCTTATATTACTTTTGCTTGAATATTCAAAATTATCTAGTAAAATGAATTCAACTAATGGTTAAAATGGCTAGACTGATCAATAGGTCCATCATCATTTTTTTTGTTATTTTTAAAACAACACTGCTATTTTCATCACTTAAAAATGTAGAAATTTTAGCACGAATGGCACACTTAAAGCCACTATCTTTAGAAGTTTTACCTATAACACTAAGAAAATCTTTACATTTGCCTAGATCTTTACATTTTCTTAGTAATTTTCTTAGTAAGAAAATCTTTACATTTACCATTCCATGTGTTATAGGTAAATGTGCCTAGATCTTTACATTTTCTTAGTAATTTTCTTTGAATGATTGCAGATATATTTTCCCCTACACTCATTTTCTCATCATCCCTTAATTTTCTCTTATTAATGCATAAATTTTTTAGAAAGTTGGCATATCTTGGAATTTATTTTATCAAATCTAGCAAAGGCATGTTAACTTCTACTTTTTTAAGGGATTCCAAAATTTGGTTTTCTTCTTTAATTTCCTTTTATTGAAAAACTTTTCTTCTTGGAAAAGGGAGGAGGTAGGAAAATTAGTGGGACATAGGATTATAGGGAAAGAATTCACATCAGTATCATTATTTTCAATCTCATTTTCTAGTTGTTTCTGTTTACTTTCATCTGCTTTATTTCTAGTTAGTGGTTAACTGTTGCTTACTAATTTATGGTTGGTCTCTAGTTTTGAAGGCTTGTTAACTTTTTTATTACTTCTTAGCATAATGACATTCATAACTTCTTTATTCGTTGTATTGTTGGAAAATGGTTGATTTGATCCATGTGCTTATAACTCACTAAAGGTAGAAGATAGTTGGCTAATTTAAGTTTGCAAATTCATAATGATGGCCTCTGTTCTCTATTAGAATTGTAAGTTGTTTGGTGCCATTTGCTTAACTAATTCTTTAAATGTTGGCTAAGAGGAGAATGAATTCATTTCTAATTTTTGGGTTAGGTTTAATTGCATTCTATTGTAAGCAAGAGAAGGATGCTAAAATTGGCCAAAATTGCTATTATATCTAAAATTCTAGTTCTTTTTCAAGTCAAAATATTGAGCTGGTTGTTGATACTGGTTAACTTATTGCAAGAATAATTTGGTTACTGCTAACATTGTGGTCTGCTAGGGAAAATGGCTACTATATAAGCTTAAAAAGGTTAATAATTATCATCTTGCATTATGGGATAGTAATCTATTGGATGATTTGGATAAAAGCAAATTCTGCAAAGTCTAGCAAAAGGAAAAGCTCAAAATTATTACTACTATCCCATTGCCATTTGCTTAATTAGAAATATTAATTCATCCAATCTATTTTCTAGTATTTACTTGTTGGAATGGGAGACTTTTATCTCATTTACACTTTTTGTTGTAGCTATAACTCTAGTGACAAACTACTAGAAGTTAGCTACCATGTTGGCTATTAAATCCCTAATTGCCATAGGAGTTTTATCCATTAATGTGCCACCACTTGCTTTATCTATTATTGATAAAAAAAAGATTTACTATTTTATTTTCCTTTATTCTATATCTCTTAGATATTACATGTGCTTAATTTTATAGAATTAGCCTTATTTTATAATTTGTAGTTAATTTTACAATAGTCTAAATTTATTTAGTAAATGCTAGATTTTGATATTATTTCTATCTTTTAGCTATATCTTAAGCTTTGAATATTGAATTGAGGTAATTTTTATATTGTTAGAAAGCTTAAAGATATGTTTTGGCCTAAGCCTAATTTAGATGCTTTGGAGGTTATATGTGGCTGAGAAGTTGAAGTTGTGTCTTTATCCTAACTAAGCTCGCCTCTGTTTTAAGCCATATTTAGAGTTATAAAAGTATTATTAACCTAAAACCGATGCCCTCATAAGACATAAGCCCACAAATTTGATGTCTATGATTTATCCAAATTACATTGATTTTATGGTAAAAAGTTAGTTGGAAGTTAGACCTATGAAAATTCACTGATGTAACTATTGGATTTAATTATCTTATTAAAAATAGGCTTAGACTTTTAAAAATTAGAAAGGCCCCATTATTGTAATCTTAAGAGTAGGGAGAACTCATTAGACATTTAAACTTTTACACAACACTTAGTAGAAGGTTTTCTCTTTTTCTTGTTTTCTCTTTTGTTCTTTAGTGGAAGCTTAAACCTGTGGTTAATTCAAGGAATTGAGACTCTCTTCATCTGAATTATGAGATCATGAATTGTAATGTTAACTTTATTTAATTAATTGTCCTCTTTCCCTAATTCTATGTGTTGAATTCTTGAGATTACATATGTTGGATGTTAATTTGGTATAATTAATGTTCATCCTTGTGATTTTTGATTTCTTAGTTATTTTGATGTTGAATTATGATTGGTAAATCATGATTTTACATATAGGGTGTAATGTCCCGAATTTTCAATTCTATTATTTGAATCTTTAATTTCTGAGGCTGTAGAAACGAAGAGCATGTTTGAATTAGCCTGGTGGGTGAATCTCAAGTTGAAAGGAATTAAGTGTAAGGGTAAATGAAATTTTGAAGGAAAAGGATAGTAAGGAAAGAATTAATTTCCCTAAATAGTATGAATGATCAGAGGAGGTTGGAAAACCCTAAAAGGGGAGGTTGTCTAAGTCTGAAAGTGTAAGGAATTTTAAATAGACAGAAACCCTATGGACTAATTTGCAAAAGTGTAGAATCGGGTGTGGTTAAAATGAAAATAATTAAGGATTTGGGATCTAATGTGAATAACTAAGAGTTTGGGGTGCAATATGTGATTTTAATTAGTGTGACCAATGGATCTATGACAAGTGTCATTGTTAGAAAATTAAGGGCAAGAATAGCCTTGCTTTTGGTGAAAAAAAGGACTAAAATACCCTTGAAAATCTCAAAAATGATCAAAATATCCCTAAAGCTTCATGAAGACTCTACTACCTTCTCCATTCTCCAAAAAGCTGCAGCAAACCCTCCATGAAAGCAAGCTTAACGTGAGAGAGAGAGAAGGAAGAGAGAGAAAGTTTCTTTTGAGTTTTTCACCCCAAAATACTAAGATTCAAGCTAAGGTGTAGAAGGGAAAATTGCTCCTCTCACCAAGCTCTATCTATTGATGTCCCTAGATTGAGGAAAAGCCCAAGTTTGATCAAGTTTAGGGAGCTCCAAGTAAGGATTTTCAAGTTGTTGCAAGAGGTAAAATTGTTCTCCTCTAAAAGCTCTTTATTGTGCTCTTTTTAGTTTCTTGAGATTTTGATGTTGGATTGGTCAAGGGTGATTGAACATGGAGTTTAGGAGGATTTGAACATGTTTGATGATGTTTTGGATGTTGTAGTGTTGATTTATGGCTTTGGTTTGGTGTAAAAACAACAAGAAACCATGGTTACACACCTGGGTTTTTAGGGTATAATGATGCATGTGTAGTATGGGTATGATATGTTTGGAACTTAGCTAAAAATGATGAAGTTAGATAACTTTTATGAAGTTATGGAAGTGTTTGTATGTATTTGCCTTTTTGAGAAGCTGAAACCATAATATGGAAAAGAAGGAAGGAAGGAGTTTTAGTGTTTCAAGTGTTTTCTGAGGATCAGTGAAGTACACGGGGTAGAACACGGCCCGTGTTATACCCCGTGTTCCTCGTCGAAGCTGATCAGTGTGCTACACGGGGTGCAACACTCCCCGTGTTTACCTCAGGACTGAAGGGCAGTAATGTACACGGGGTAGAACACGACCCATGTTCACCCCCGTGTTCTTCTCTGATTAAGCCAATGAAGCCTCGAAGCCATCCAGTGAGAAACACGGCCATGAACACGGGGTATGGGACCCCCGTGTTCTTTGCTAAGTGAACTTTTTGGCTTGATTTCTTCATGTTTTGCATGGCTTTGCCCTTGGATCCTTTTCTAATGTTCTTATGTGTTAGTTCAAGGTTGGAAAGTGGAGTTTAGAGCATCTAAATATGCATTTAATTAGGTGGAGAAAGTAAAGAATACATGAGGATTAGGGAAAGTGATAATGTTCTAATATAAGCTATGATGTGTATTTGTATAGACTGAGGAGTGCCATCTTGCAAAGGCAAGAGAAAGTGTAAAGGAGTTATTGGTGAGAGCAAAAAGGGACATCACATTGGAAGCTTGTGAAAGGTAGCTAGCTTTATCCTTAAGCTTTGTTTTCTATTTACATGATTTTATGTGTTTTATCCATTGTATGGAATGAGAATGATATTGCAAGTGTTGTGGCACAACCCGAGAAGACAGTAGAATATTGTGATTGGCCTATGGCTCGAGACCCTCGGGGATAATAGTGCATTGTTGTGTGTGGTACCTATGGCCAGGGACCTCGGGAAGACAGTGTGATACTGTGTTAGGCCTTTTGGCACGGGAACCCCGGGAAGATAGCGTGATGCTGTATGAGGCCTGAGTACGATTGTTTGTGATGGCCATCTAGACATTGTGATAAATCCTTGAATGGGATTGATGATTGTTGTGAATTGCTGTGTGTGTGATGTGTGTTTCCTACAATAGTAAAATATTGAATATGTTGATGAATGATTATCGAATTTCGAAACGTATGTCTTAATTGCTTAAGGATCTGGAATGGCTTGAAATGTTTTTATGGTAATAGCTAGCTACTGGGAAACTTTGTTTCTTATGTTTTCTGTTTGGTGACTAACCATTCCAGGTGATGCTTCCAAGGGCTCTCATGAGAAAGGGCAATAGTATTTGAAGTTGTAAATACTTGTATAGTTGATGACATTGTATATGATGGATGTACAATTTGTAAAGTTGAACTTGTGAGTAATTATATGGCTTTTGATCATATGTATGAAGTATAGAAATTTGAGATATTCCGAGTAAATTGGAGTAAATGACTTTTTAGTATGCGTTAATTATCTATTAAATGAGGAATAAGGCGTTATTAAGTAAGGGAGTTACATAGGGGTAGAGGGTTAAGTGATTAATTTAGATGTTTCTAATTTAATTTCTTAATTTAATTAAAATTTATCTTTAAATCAATTTTGATCTAGCATAGGGATTATAGTGATTGCTTAATCGGCTAATCTTAATTAATCAAATCCTAGATAGTAATCTAGCTTAAAATTCATAAGTTATTGTAGGGGTTCTGGGTAATCCAAAGTTAAAGAATTAATTAGAAAATTTAAATTCTAATTGATCAATGATTAATCCAAACTAGAGTTTTCAATTCCTTGAATCAACTATTTTGTAACATTGATTTTTTGCTTTCTATTTTCCTTACATTTTTATTTTGCTTAATATATTCAATTCAATTTAAATTCACAAAACCCTCTCATTTAGAGTTATACATAGGCCAGGCCAAGTGGGTTTCGGGCCGAACTAAATAGGCTAAACTCTATAAAATTTATGGCCTAACTTGGCCCGACCCGGCCCGATTAACTTTTAAAAAAATGTTGGCCTAGCCCCGTTCGATTCTTTAAATGAAAGGCCCACCGAGCTAGCCCAATTACTCAAATAAATTATTTTTTTTATTTTTTAAGTAAAAAATAATTTTTATTTATAAAAATTATATATTTAAAAAAATAATATGATATTTAAATATATAAAATATTTAATTATATTAAATTAATTTTTTTAACATTAAAAATATTTAGATATAATTATTTTTTTAATATATAATTATATTATAAAAAATAAATTAATATAATCGGGTTAGGCCTATCGGACTTTTTTATTTTGGCACGAGCCTGACCCAATTATTAATCGAACTATTAAAAAAAAGTCTAACGGGCTATCGAGCTAAAAAAAGAAAGCTCAAATACTTTATTAATTTATTTTTGTGGGTCGGGCCTATTGGGTTAGGCGACATCTCTACTCTCATTTTGTGTTTTGCATTCTGTTACTACATATTGCATTTTTATATAGCACTATATTTTTAGTGCATTTGCATTCTATTTTGCATATGTTGCATTAGTTTCTTGTGTTTTTATTGCATAATAAATTATATAATTAGGTAGATATTGTCAAGAATTCAATTAGAAAAGATAATATCAAGGGATCACTAGGGGTATAACCAGATTGTTCTACTATACTACATTAATTTCTGTAAACTAGTTTTTAACTAATTTTGGTGCATAGAGGCATTGCATATCAAAATTTTAGTGTCGTTGCTAAAGATCCTCTTGATTTTATATTTTCCTACATATTATTAGCAATATATTATACAATTATTCAAGCATTTCAATAGTTAACTACATCCATTAATTGCTTTTTTTGCATTTTATGATAGCTATAATTTTCTACATTTTCTTGGATTCCATGCATTCTTTATTTTCTACTCATTCCTCCACTTTTATTCATTATATTTTATCATATTATACATTATCCAACATTAAAACAAAAGTTTTTAGCCTAAAGAAATTAGTTTTCAAGCATTTTTCACCTTATCCCCTAGGAACTATTCTAGGTCTTATTACCTACGATTGAGATAAAATTTTTATAGAAGCTAAATTTAATTTTTCTCATAAAAAATCACAAGTAACGCCTATGAGGTGCCTATTTTTTGGCCAAATTCCACTATTTTGATCATTTTTAAAATTTTTAAAATTTTTTTGTTTTTGTATAGTTAGAGAAAACTTTTTATGGTGGTCCTATAATTTTTAAAAATATTTAGATAAGTTAATTAGATGTGTTTAGGTTAATTTTTCATAATACATTACCATTTTTTAGTTTTTGTGTTCCTATAGCTTTCCTAATGTAATGCTATGTGGTGGCAGTGCATGACAAGGAGAAGTGCTATTGAATTGGTTGATTTTAATACTGAAATTAATAGGACTTTTCATTCCCTTCACAGGAATAAAAATATAGATAGTTCTAACCTTCCCATCCCTTATTTTAAACTAGAACACATGGCAAATAACAATAAAAGTTTGAAGGAATTAATTGCCCCTGATGTTACATATCAATCATTAGGCATCCAATATCTTAAGTTAGATATTGAATTTGAGCTTAAAATTGGTTTAATACATTTGCTTCGAATGTTTCATGGTCTTGCAAGTGAGGATCCTTATACGCATTTGAAGGAGTTTCACATGATATGTTCAACAATGAAGCCTCAAGACATTTTTTAGGATCATATCAAGCTAAGAGCTTTCCTTTTCTCCTTTGGTGATACTGCTAAGGACTAACTTTGCTACCTCTAGCTTGCATCTATGACTTATTGGAATGACATGAAGCAATAATTTCTTAAAAAATCCTTCACTACATCCAAACTAGCTACTATTAAAAAAGAGATATATGACATCAGGCAAATGAATGGAGAGACATTATATGAATACTAAGAAAGGTTCAAGAAGCTATGTGCAAGTTATTCTTATCACCAAATTAGTGGACAACTCCTTATCCAATATTTTTACAAAGGCTTGCTTCCAATGGATAGGATTATGATTGATATTGCAAGTGGTGGAGCATTAATGGACAAAAAACTTATAGTAGCAAGAGACCTCATTGCAAATATGGTAGCAAATTCATAACAATTTAGCATTAGGATACTCCCTGCCACCAGAAGTGTACATAAGATAAGCCTTCCTTCCTATGCAGATTAGTAAAGAATTAAGCATAGGATACATGAATTAACCTCCCTAATGAGGGAATTGGACATGGGACAATAACAGTAACAATTATAAACCCTTTCATTTACCAGACTTTGTGGCATTTGTTCTTACTCAAGCCATCTTACTAATTCATGTCTAACCTTACAAGATGATGATAGCCGTGTTGGTGTGTGTCCTAGGAGCCAATCGTAGAGATGATTACAATATTACACAATGTATTATGTTTCATTTTAACAATATAATTATTATATTATATTTTATTTTATTTTGCACAAATTATAACTTAAATATAATAATTATTCTTAGAATAGCTTTGCTATTCCTAAAATGATTCTTGTCAAATATTATTACGAAAAGGATAGTAATAATACATCGAGATTAGTATGTATAGTGACTGATGATTATGAATTATGGATATATAATATTAAGTCAATACATGAGTACATTGTTAATGAACAATGTACTAAATTGATCCACTGTAAGAATATCGCATGGATAAACGTGTAATTAGTTATTATCATATGATCACAAATGCGCATAGTCCTTTGACCTGAAGTCACTACAGTTCCCTACATAAGGAGTTACTCACTTTGATGTCGTCCTATGACACCTTTAATCAGGATGACAAGTAGGGCGTTGATTGGGTATGTGATGAATCATGTAGAGAGAAGTGAGTGATGTAGATGGAATTTTGTTACTCTTGTATGAAAAAGAAATATCCTTGGGCCCCTTGATTGAGTGAGACTTAGAAATACATGGCCATGCTCAATTGGATCAATATGTAATATTGATCATTTGTTTTAAGTCTACTCAGTATCAAGAAATATAAATTGAACATTGATGAGGATGATGCACTCCATGCCTCCAGTTCGATTTGGATATTATTACAAAAAGGATTATGATACAAAATGTTAATCATATATTAGGTAGATATCGAATCATAGACATTCTTACTACTTGAGTGGCAGTGATGTATTGCTAGATACCGCTTACTGTCTATGACCCAAAAATGAGTCATTATTAACGTAGTAAGAACTTACAGGGTCACATAAAAAGAGTAGAAATGAAACAATAATTAATTAAATTTTAGTTGGACTAAAATTCAATTAATTAGACTTATTTTCGTGCATATATATATTATTAAGATAATATATATTTATTCACGTAATATATATATTATATATATTATGTGATATTATTTGATATTAAAGTAATATCAGATAATTACGTTATTAGATATTAGAAAATTATATTATGAGATAATATTATTATTATCTAATATTAGATAATTAATAAATAAGTCCTATCTCTCCTCACTCTCTTTAAGATAAGGATAAGATGATAGTTATTTAGTGTGATTATGATTTTTGAAGCATTATCCTAGTGGGACTAGGATTGTGATATGCCTTGTTCTATAAAAGGACTTGAAGGCAGCACATTACACAATACACATTGGCTTCAATCAAATCCTAAGTCACTCTAGAAAACGTCCAAACCCAATCCTAGTGAGAGAAATGAATCCTAGCAGTTTCGTGGATGGTAGAAGTCGTTGTTCACTCCATGTGGATACCATAGGGATGTTGTACCTTTTAGCCGGCATTTGATTCATCTTGGTCTCTCAAGGATTCATTCAGAAAGAACACGAGCACAAATAAGGTAAAACCCTAATACTGGTTTATAACTTTTGCATGGATCCTAAGAAGGTTTTGGATCAAAATTTTAAAATTCTGCTGCGTATGTTGATCCAAATCCTAACAAGCCAATACCAAGCCTATGCTATAACAATGTTGTTAGGATTAGGAGCTAAATAATTGTAGTGGAAATTAATCGATCCCAACTAAAGGATTCATGCAAAATGTTATATTAGGATAAAGATTCAGTTGATACCTTTTTAGATAATTCAAAAGCTTATTCGTTGATCACCTTTTCGAGTTGCTTTCAGCTAAAAACTTTGAGGTATCCACATGAACTAGCAAATCACCAATGAATGTCCCACAGTCACTGATTAGAATTCTCCCTGCTTGCCTCCTAATGCTAGCTAGCTTTTTCAAGGGTTATAGTCAAGGAAGGCTGCTAGGATTTTTTGTGTGTTATTGAATGCATGAAATTATTATTAAATTAACACCTAACAAGTTTATTTAAATAAGTACAGAGAAGACCCTAACTAATTAGACTTTGTTCCATATATAATTATAGGCTTTTAATTAGGCCTTATAATTATAGCATGGAATTCCTATATATTCGGTCCAAACAATTTAGTCCATCAATTCTAAATCCACTAGGTTCTAAGCGTATAACCTTACAGGTTCTCATTACATTGGCAATTATCATAAATTATATTAATGATCATAAACAATGAGTGGTATCTAGTAACACATCATTGTTACCTAAGTAATGAAAAAGTCAATGATTTGACTAAACTTATATATGTGATCATCAACTATGACCTTTTATCCTAAATATCTAGATTGAGCACAAGACATGGACTATGTCATTCTCGTATAGCCCAATTCAAAGATTTCTTAATTCTTAAGTAAGCTATCTAAAGTAAATATAATTGACATCCCATGTCAATCCATTTGAGCATGGCCATACATTTTTTTTTCAACCTTACTTAATTAGGGGCCCATAGATTTCACTCTTATTATATAGGAGGAATAAATTTCATCTTGATCACACAAATCTCTCTGCATGATATGTGACACATCCAATAACTACCCTTGCATTCACTCAACCATAAGTGACATAAAGTAGTATTAAAATGTGGAACCATATGTAAAGAATCTTAACGATCTCAAGTTAAAGGACCATATTAATGATGATCATTAAAAATCACTTATGATACTCATATAATGATCCATGTAGTATTCTTGAGGTAAGTTGGCCCAGTACATAAGTTCTCTAACTTGTACTCATGTGCAAACTTAATATCTCATATAAATAACTACATATACTAGTCTTAACATATTAATACAACTTAATTCACAATGATATATGACTAGGGACATTTAATAATACAATTATTCTAGAGTTATTATCAAAATCAAATATACTATACAAAAAATATATGTATAAATATGATAATTAGAATTGCCTTTAAAATAACATGATTCAAATTTACAATCATCCATTTGATTAGTTTTAGGACATATGCATTAACAAGTGTTTCCTAGGAAGCCATTATACCAACAGCAATAGAATTAGTACTAGCAATAATAGTAAATCAAATATGATCCTTACTTAAATTTTTATAATCTTGGTTAGAGGGATCATCCTAATTTTAGATATAATAATGCCCCAGTGTAGCTACTAATCAAACTAGCACCATACTAGAATAGACCTCTATTCCAACAATAACAGCTTTCCAAGCCTATCTAACAACGAGACTTCCAAAACTCACAAGTAACCTCATCCTTATCCTTTCAACCATCCCTTGAAGAATTGATCAAGTAAATGGATACCAATAATTTATAGTTTCAACAAAGGGCAGATGCTATAATGCAAGACTTGTAAATACAAATTGGTCAGCTTACTTCCACCATAAATGAGCTTAAGTCACAAGGGTCTAATAGATTACCTTTCCAAATAATTCCTAACCCAAGAGGCAATGTTTCTGCCATTATGTTAAAAAGCGGCAAGGAAGTTCATGCTGTTAAGATTGGGAGCCAAACAAGCACAGTGGAATTAATCGATCCCAGCCAACGAATCCATGTAAAATGTTAGATTAGAATAAAGATTTAAAGAATACCTTTGTAATGATTTAGGGACTCATTCGTTAATCACCTTTTCGGCTTCCTTTCGATCGAAATTTTTGAGGTATCCACACAAACTAATAGATCACCAGTAAACATCCACACAAACACTGATTGGAATTCTTCTCTTTAGTCTTGTAGTGCTAGCTACGCCTCTTCAAAGGTTATAGTCAAGGAGGGGTGCTAGGATTTTTTTTATGCTTCGGGATACGTGAATAATCATGTATTATTACCCAATAAACCCATTTAAATAGGTGCATAGAAAACCCTAACTAATTGGGCTTTATTCCATGTATAATTATAGGCTTATTATTAGGCCTTATAATTATAACATGGAATTCTCAAATATTAGGCCCAAACAATTTGGTCCATCAATTCTAAATCCATTAAGCTCTAAGTGTGTGACCTTATAGGTTCTTATTATATTGGAAATTATCATAAATCACATTAATGATCATAAATAATGAGCAATTTCTAGTAACACATCATTGCTACCTAAGTAATGAGAAAGTCAATGATTCGACTGAACCTTTATATGTGATCATCATTTATGTTCTTTTGTCCTAGATATCTAGATTAAGCATGAGATATAAACTGTGTCATTTCCATATAACCTAATTTAAAGGTTTCTTGATTCCTAAGTAAGCCGATTAAAGCAAATGTAATTGACATCCCATGTTAATTCACTTAAGCATGGCTATGCATTTTCTTGGCCTTACTTAATCAAGGGGGTCACAAATGTCACTTCTGTTATATAGGAGGGACAAATTCCATCTTAATCACATAAATTCCTTCGCATGATATGCGACATATCCAATAACTATCCTTGCATTCACTGAACCATGACTAACATAAAGTAGTATCAAAATATGAAACTCACATATAAGGAACTTTGAAAATCTTAGGTCAAAAGACCATATTAATAATGATCACTAAGAATCACTTATGACACTCATACAATGATCCATATAGTGTTCTTAGGGTGGGTCGGTCCAATATACAAGTTCTCTAACTTGTACTCATGTGCAGACTTAATATCTTATATAAGTCACCACACATGCTAATCTTAACATATAAAAGCAACCCAATCCACAATGATATATGACTAAGGACATTTAAGAATATAATTACTCTAAGGTTATTATTATAATTAAATATATTAGCAGACAATATATGCATAAATATGATAATTGGAATTGCCATTAAAATAATACGATTCAAATTTACAATCATCAATATGATTAGTTTTAGGGCATATGCACTAACACATGCTCCTCACAATCCTCCACCAACAAGCTAAAAAGATAAAGCAAAGTAACTAGTAGCTATTGGAAATTCTATAGATAACTCCCTTCAATCTAACCAAAATTTAGACAAACTAGCGATAGTGCAAAAACTAGCAAATTTCACAAAACTCCTTCCTTTTCCCAACAAAATTACATAGTTTAGGAAAATAGAAGAATTTAACAAAGACAAGGAATTTTGAAAACTTTTAGGAAGGTAGAAGTTAACATTCCATTGCTGAATGCCATCAAATAAATTCCCAAGTATGCTAAATTCCTCAAGGAATTGTGTACACTTAAGAGAAAGCTTCATGGTAATGAAAAATTGAGTTTAGGCCAAAATGTCTTAGCCATTCTTCAACAAAGCTTAAACCAAAAGTGCAAGGATCCAGGAACTTTTGACATACCTTGTGTAATAGGCAACAATAGATTTAAACATGCTTAATTGACTTAGGAGCTTCCATAAATGTCATACCAATGTAAGTGTTCTCCTCTCTACAACTTGGTTCCTTGAAGCAAACAAGAGTAATCATCCCATTAGCTAACAAAAGTACTACACAACTTGTTGGAGTTATTGAAGATGTGCTAGTTAAAGTGAAATAATTAATATTTCAAGTGGATTTCTACATTCTAACAACGGAAGATAAGTTTGCAAATAGCCTTACACCTTTGATTCTAGGAAGATCATTCCTCACAATAATAAAAATAAACATTGATGTAAATGCTAGCTCTCTGTCCATGGAAGTTAAAGATACAGTAGTCACTTTCAACATCTTTGAAGCCATGAAATTTCCTACTAAAAAGCATTTTGTCTTCTAAATAGACATGCTTGAAGAACTAGTTGAAAATGTCATGCTTACTGGGTTTCCCTATATTTTTAAGTTTATAAATAGTTTTAATGGTCATGAATGTACTTGTTGTAATGATGACAAATATTGTGCTATATGTGCTGAAATCTCTAAATTTATAAACAAAAAACTAGTGTTGTTCTAGTGTAACACCCTCACTTATCAACGCCTTATTCCTTATTTACTAGATGATTATACGTACTCATTCGCCATCTACCTCAAGCTAATACGGAATATCTCAAAATTTCTGTACTTTATACACATGAGCAAAAGTCATATAACTATACAAAAAGAGTTCAATTTACAAAAGATACATTCATCATATACAATGTCACCAACTATATAATTATTTACAACTTCGGACATCATTGCCCTTTATCATGAGAGCCTTTGGAAGCATCACCTGGAATGGTTAGTCACAATACGGAAAAATATAAGAAACAAAGTTTCCCAGTAGCTAGCTATTACCATAAAAACATATTAAGCCATTCCAGATCCTTAAGCAAGTAAAACATACATTTCAAAAACAATTAATCATTTGTCATATCTTTATCATCTCAATCCGTACCATTGTAGGAAATGTGCATCACACATAGCAATCCACAACAATCATCAAGCCCATTCAAGGACTTATCACAATATCTAGATGGCCATCTCAAACAATCGTACCTAGGCCTCACACAGCATCACGCTGTCTTCCCGGGGTCCCGAGCCAAAGGCCTAACACAGTATCACACTGTCTTCCCGAGGTCCCTGGCCATAGGTACCGCACACAGCAATTGCACTATTATCCCCGAGGATCCCGAGCCATAGGCCAAACACAGTATTCTACTGTCTGCTCGGGTTGTGCCACAACAATCCCATACACATTCCATAACAATCTCATACACATTCCATAACAATCTCATAAAATACAGAAAATCATGTAAATAGAAAACAGCTTAAGGATAAAGCTAGCTACCTTTACAAGCTTCCAATGTGATGTTCCCTTTGCTCTCACCAAAAACTCCTTTACACTTCCTCTTGCCTTTGCAAGTTGTCACTCTTTAGTCTATACAAATACACATCATAACTTATATTAGAACATTATCACTTTCCCTAAACCTCATGTATTCTTTACTTTCCCCACTTAATTAAATGCATACTTAGATGCTCTACACTTTGCTTTCAAGTCTTGAAATGACACATATAAACCTTAGAAAAGGATCCAAAGGCAAAACCATGCAAAACGTGAAGAAACCAAGCCAAAAAGTTCACTTAACAAAGAACACGGGGGTCCCATACCCCGTGTTCAAGGCCGTGTTCCTTACTGGTTCACTTCTGGGCTACTCGACGAAGAACACGGGGGTGAACACGGGACGTGTTCTACCCCGTGTACATTACTGCCCTTCAGTCCTGAGGTAAACACGGGGAGTGTTGCACCCCGTGTAGCACACTAATCAGCTTCGACGAAGAACACGGGGTACAACACGGGCTGTGTTCTACCCCGTGTACTTCACTGATCCTCCGAAAACACATTAAACAGCTATAACTCCTTCCTTCCTTCTTTTTCATATCTATAGATTTAGCTTCTCAAAAGGGAAAATGCACACCAACACCTTCACAACTCAAAGTTCCATCTTCCATAAGCTTCATAAATTCATAGAAACCAATTTAACTTCATCAATTTAGCCAAGTTCTAAACATATCATGCCAACACTACACATGCACCATTATGCCTCTAAAACCCAAATGTGTACATCATGTTTCTTGCTATTTTTACACCAAACCAAAGCTATAAATCATCATAACAACATCTAAAACACCATTAAACATATTCAAATCATCCTAAACTCCATGTTCAATCACCCTTGACCACACCAACCTCAAGATTTCAAGAAACTAAGAAGAGCATAATAAAGAGCTTTTAGAGGAGAACAACTTTACCTCTTGCTATAACTTGAAAATCCTCACTTGGAGCTCCCCAAACTTAATCAAACTTGAGCTTTTCTTCACTCTAAGCACACCAATGGATAGAGCTTTATGAAAGGAGCAACTTTCCCTTCTACCACTAAGCTTAAAACTCACTATTTTTGGGTGAAAAACTCAAAAGAAATTTTCTCTCTCTTTCTCTCTCTCTCCTGCACGTCTCAAGCTTGCTCTCATGGAGTTGCTGCAGCTTTTTGGAGAAATGGAGAAGAAAGAAGACTTTTCAAGAAGCTTCTAGGGATATTTTGGTCATTTTGACAATTCTCAAGGGTATTTTAGTCCTTTTTCATCAAAAGTAAGGCTATTCTTGCCATTATTTTTCTAATAATGACACTTGTCATAAATCCATTGGTCACACTAATAAAAATCACATATTGCACCTCAAACTCTTAGTTATTTATATTAAATCCCAAATCCTTAATTATTTCACTTTAACCACACCCGATTCTACACTTTTGTAATTTAGTCCATAGGGTCTCTGTCTGTTTAAAATTTCTTACACTGTCAGACTTAGATAACTCCCTTTTTTAGGATTTTCTAACCTCCTTTGATCATTTATACTGCTTATGGAAATAAATTCTTTTCCCTACTATCCTTTTTCCTTCAAAATTTCATTTACCCTTACACTTAATTCCTTTCAACTTAAGATTCACCCACCAAGCTAACTCAAACGTGCTCTTCGTTTCTACGACCTTAGAATTAGAGATTCAAATAATAGAATTGAAAATTCGGGATATTACATCTAGAACATGTAGAATTTGATGTAGAAGTTGTAAAATTTGATGTCCAATAAGGAGTTCAACTTGTTAAAGTGGTTTATACAAAATTAATACCTTATGTCATCCAATCACCGATATTAGAGCTTAAACCTCTTCTAGAACATTTGAAATATGCATTTTTAGAGGAGAATGACAAGCTACCGGTCATTATAACAAAGAATTTACAACTTGAATAAGAGAAAAAATTATTGCACATTTTGAAAGCTTATAAACAAGCAACAGGGTGGATATTTATAGACATCCCTAGTATTAGCCTTTCCACCTATATGCATAGGATTTTGCTTGAAGAAGGAGCCAAACCAATGAGACAACCATAAAGAAGACTCAACCCTTTGATTTTGGACATGGTAAAGAAGCAAATCGCTAAACTATTGAAGGCTGGTGTTATATAATTAATTTCAAACTACAAATGGATAAGTCTAGTCCAAGTTATCCCTAAGAAAAGTAGCTTAACAGTATTAAAAATCTAAAACAATAATTTGCTTTAGAGAGTGTACATTGATTATAAGAAGCTAAATTAAGCAACTAGAAAAGATCATTTTCAATTGCCTTTCATTGATCAAATGTTAGAGAGATTAGCTGGAAAATTCCATTATTGCTTTCGAGATAGTTATACTGGTTACTTCCAAATTCACATTGCTTTTGAAGATTAAGAAAAGACAACCTTCATATATCCTTTTTGGCACTTTTGCTTATAGGAAAATACCTTTTAGCCTATGCAATGCACTTAGTACATTCTAAAGGTGTATGGTGAGCATTTTTTTCTAAATTTTTAGAAGATTGTATTGAAGTTTTCATGGTGATTTTTCTATTTATGGTTCCTTTTTTTTATGCATGCTTGGATAATTTTTTTAGGGTGTTAGATAAATGCATTGAAATTGACCTTGTGCTAAATTTTGAAAAATGTCATTTCATGGTAGAGTATAGTATAGTTTTAGGACATATAGTAAGTAGCAAAGGCATTGAAGTAGACCTTACTAAGATTGATAAGATTTCTACTTTACCTTACCCTACTTATGTGCAGGAAATTCATGCGAGTATCTATAGGAGATTTATTAGAGATTTCAACAAGATTGCCCTTCCATTATCTAAATTACTCTGAAAAGAAGTGGATTTCAACTTTGATTAACATTGCAAGGAAGCTTTTGATAAATTAAAGCAAGCTCTTACCACCATTCCTATTATGTATCCACTATCTTAGGATTTACCTTTTGAGATGATGTGTGATGCATCTAACTATGCAATTGGTGTTATTCTTGCACAAAGAGTAGGAAAACAACCTCATATGATTTACTATACTTCAAGAACTTTGAATGGTGCCTAAGCAAATTACACCATACTAGAAAAAGAACTTTTAACTATTATTTTTGCTTTAAATAAGTTTAGATCATATTTGTTTAGTTCTAAGGCAATTGTGTTTTCTAATTATGCAGTTTTGAAGCTTTTCAAGAAACCCAAGGCAAAGCCTCGCTTAATTAGATGGATTTTACTTTTGCAAAAGTTTGATATTAAGATTAAAGATAAAAGTGGTGTTAAAAACTTAGTGGCTAGCCATTTGAGCACAATTTCAAGAGATGTAGACACTCTTCCCATCTATGACATCTTTCTGTATAAGCAGCTTTTTTAGTTACAAGGTAAGGATCCTTGGTATGTAATTTGGTGAATTATTTAGTTACTAATAAATTGCCTACATATGCTAAGAAAGCTCAAATTGATAAGTTTAAGAGTGAGGCTAAGTATTATGTGTGGAATGATCCTCATTTATAGAGATTTTATGCTGATCAAATAATAGGAGATGTGCACATGATTCTAAATTTCATTTCATACTTGCATTTTATCATAATAATGCTTGTAAAGGTAATTTTAGACATAAGAGAACAGCAAGGAAAGTGCTTGATTGTGATTTTTATTAGCCATAAAAATTGTGAACAATGTTAAAAAACTAGGAATTTAACTTGTAAACATGAGATGCTTGGGGCATTGATTTTATGAGTCCTTTTCCCTTATCTTTTAGCTTTGTTTACATTCTTCTTGCCATTGATTATGTTTTTAAGTGGGTGGAAGCTAAAGCCATAAAATTTGATGATTCCAAAGTTATTATAGATTTTTTCAAGTCTCACATTTTTAGCAAGTTTATGTTCGTATATGTGTCCTAAGAGCTAATCATAAGATGATTGTAATAATGCATAATGTATTATATTTTATTTTAGGTAATATAATTATCATATTTTATCTTATTTTATTTTAATATTTACACAATTTATAACTTAATATAATAATTATCTTTGGAATAGTTTTACTATTCCTAAAATGTCCACAGTCGAATATTATTGCAAAAAGGATAGCAATAATACATTAAGACTATCATATATGATAACTGATAATTATAAATTATAGATATATGATATCAATTTAATACATGGGTACATTGTTAGTGAACAAATATACTAGATTGACCCACTATGAAATTACTATATGGATTATCATGTATTATTAACTATTCTTATATGATCATAATGCACGTAATCCTTTAACTTGAAGTCATTATGATTCCCTACATAAGGGGTCACACACTTTGATGTCATCCTATGTCACCTTTAATTTGGATGATGTGTAGGGCATTATTTAGGTGTGTCATAAATCATGTAAAAGGATATGAGTGATGTAGATGGGATTTTGTTCCTTCTGTATAAAGGAATGATATTCTTGGGCCCTTTGATTGAGTGAAACTTAGAAATGCATGATTGTACTCAAATAGATCAATATGTGATATTGAATGTTTGTTTAAGTTAGTTTATTTAGTATCAAGAAATATAGATTAAACATTGATGAGGATGACACACTCCATGTCTCTAGTTCGATTTGGATATCATTACAAAAAGGATTGTATTCCAAAGCATTAATCACACTTAGGTTGATGTCGAATCACAAACATTTTTACTATGTGGGTGGCAGTGATGTATAGCTAGATACCACTCATTATTCATAGTCTATTGATGGGTCATTTCTAATGTAGTAGGTACCTATAAGGTTACACAAAAAGAGTAAGAATGAGACAGTAATTAATTAATTTTTAGTTAGACTAAAAACTTATTCATTGATCTTATTATTTTGTATATATATATATATTATCAAAGTAATAATATATATATATATTCATGTAATATGTTATATTATATTATATTAAAGTAATATGAGATAATTATACTATTTGATATTAGATAATTATATTATGAGATAATATTAGATAATTATACTATGAGTTAATGTTATTATCTAATAATATTTAGCTATTAATATTAAAATAATATTAAATAACTAATGGATAAGCCTTATCTCTCCTTATTCTCACCATGTTAGGGATAAAGTATGAGTGATTAAGTGAAATTAAAATTGGATGTGATTTTCCTAGTAAGACTAGGAAAAAGGTGTGCCTTTAGCTTTATAAAAGGGATATGAAGGCATCATTGTTTAATCAAGAAAACAAATAAATTGCCACCAGTAAAAACTGCATAAAACCCTACTAAAACCTCACTAAATCCTACTTCTTTATGTGAGAGACAGATTCTAGCAGATTCATGGAAGTTAAAAGTCATCATTCATTCTGTGTGGATGTTGTAGAGGCACCATCACCTAATTATGCTCGTGATTTGGATCTGCACTTTAAGAGGTAATATTTGATTCTTGATTTATGTCACTGCACATTGATCCGTAGGAAGGTTTCACATCATATAATTTTAAAAATTTGTTTTCCACTATATTACATGATATATGTGAAACCTAATAGTTTGGCATTTTATGTGCTTTGATTAGTGATTAAGGCACTTATTTTTGCAATAGAGCACTTAAGGCTTTGTTAAAGAAATATAGGATTTATCATAGAGTTTCCACACCATATCATTCCTAAACAAATGGGCAAGTAGAAATTTCTAATAGAAAAGTGAAGTCAATTTTAGAGAAAACTATAAAGCCTAATAGAAAATATTAGAGCCTTAAACTAGATGATACACTTCAGGTTTATAGGACTGCATACAAAACTCATATTAGAATGTCTCCATATTGGATTATTTTTAGGAAAGCATGTCATTTTCCAATGGAGTTGGAACATAGAGTATTTTGGGCTATAAAAAGGTTTAACATGGATTTGAAGGCATGTAAAGAAGACATAAACTTTAAGCTTATGAGAATTCTAGGCTTTATAAAGAGAAAACAAAAATATTTCGTGATAAGTTTATTCTTAGGAAAAATTTTTAGATAGGCTAAAAAGTTTTATTATTCAATTCAAAGCTTAAATTGATGTCGGGTAAACTCCATTCTCATTAGAATAGACCTTTTGTTATTATGAACATTTTTCCTTATGGTGTAATTGAAATTAAGAACTTAGACAGCAATAAAGTGTTCAAAGCTAATGGGCATAAGCTTAAACCATTCTATGAAGGCTTTCAAGAGCAAGTAGTGGAGGCAATGTCATTGGGGATCCCAGTGTATTCTTGATGGAAGAGCTTGAGCATTATGTCTAGCCAAAGACATTAAAGAAAGGTGCTTCTTGAGAGGTAACCTAAGCCTCTTTAGAGATCTACTTTCTCTTATCCTTCTCTTTCAATTATATATCCTTTATCTTTTTTGATGTTATTCTTGATGATATTGACAGCTTTACATTGAGGATAATATAAAATTTAAGTGTGTAGGGGAAGACTTCTAGGATTTATTTCATGTTTTATGTCTTCTTTTAATGCTTTTTGTACTTTTCAATTTTATACTTTCAAAAAAATGAAAAAAATAGAAAATTAAAAAAAAAATTTCTTTTCACTTGTTTTTGAGTCTTTTTTAGTTATTTTCTATAAATAGAGATTTTAAATATTCATAAGTAAGATTTAATTAAAGTTAGATAAGATTTATAATAGGATTGAATGAATGATTTTGCTTCTTGAAATTGATTGATGCAATAATGGATTTTGAATTAGTAGATTGAACTTGGTAGCATGACTTGCCTTATGAGATTTTGAGTCTTATGTTAAAAATTCATACTATTCTCTTTCCTTTTTATGTGATATTTTTCCACGATTTGTTTCTTTAGAACTTGCTTTGAATATTTTTAAGATTACATTGTACATATGCATGCATAAACATGATTAAAGCATTCTTTCTTTCTTTTAAGCTAGAGCCATAAAGCCAACTTTGAAGTTTTTTCCTTTGTTAAGCCCCCTTGAGCTTTTATTGCCTTTTCTTTGTCAATTAACCTATGAGCATAATTTTTCAATGAAAAACAAATGACTTTACCTAACCTTAATAATTAGTAGAGCATTTGAATTTTTATGAGATGAGCTCTTAAATAAGTGTAAAGTTGTGTGAGTTTGTATTGCAAAAATTCATCATCAGAGGTTGGTTAAAAAAAAGAGAGAGAAAAATTAAATTTAAAAAAAAATAAAAAAAAGATAAAAGAAGAAACTTGAATTGAAATGGAAAAGAAGAGAAAAAAAAGTTAATGAATGTTTGAATTTTAATTATTTATGATTTGCCTATATATTTTTTATTCAAGTATTATTGATTTCTTTAGTTTTTAACCTTCCATATCCTTCTTTTTCCTACCCTTACCTTAGTCACATCACAACCATGAATAAAGTCATTTTGATTTATGTTATATATATTATTTAAGTAATGGATATTAGATGAATAGCAAGCTTATAATAGGATAATTTCATAGAAAGAACTTAAGTGAAACACTAACCTAAACACCTGAGAGTTGGAGAGTGAAGTTTATGAGAATTTATCAATTTAATTTACGCTTTTTGAATGAAATTGCTATGTTAGTTAGTTCCAAGTTTGTCAAGATTTTTCTTCATGATGCGTTATGTATCTTGCTAGCTTTTAATGGTCTCTTGCTTATGGATTTGTGATTTTGAAGTTTTTGGAAAGAAGTATTTTGTTTCTTAGTTTGAATTAAGTTGTGTCTTGCCCAAGAACTTACAAGAGCTAAGTGTCAGGAGAATTTGATAAAAAAATATTTATTATTTTATTTTTCCTTATTCTATATCTCTTAGGTGTTATATGTGCTTAATTTTATAGAATTGACCTTATTTTATAATTTGTGGTTGATTTTACAATATTCTAATTTTATTCGATAAATGCTGGATTTGGACACTATTTCTATCTTTTAGTTGTATCTTGAGCTTTGGATGTTAAATTGAGCAATCTCTAAATTGATAGAAAGCTTAAAGAGAGATTTATATTTTTTATATTTTGATTGAAGCCTAGTTCAAACATTTTAGAGGTCATATGTGACTGAGAAGTTGAAGTCATGTCTTTATCCCAACTGAGCTTACCTCTATTTTTAGGCCATATCTGAAGTTATAGAGATTTGATTAACCTAAAACTAGCACCCAAATTCTCACAAGATATATGCCTATAAGTTTGATGTTTATGATCTATCTAAGTTACTTTGATTTGATGGCAAAAAATTGGTTCAAATCCATAGGAATTCGCTGATGTAACTATTAGATTTAATTATCTTATTAAAAATAGGTTTGGACTTCTAAAAATTAGAAATGCCCCATTATTATAATCCTAATGGTCATACAATCCAATTCCAATAGGGTTTTAACTTAACTAGGTCAAATAAATAGGAAAAACTCATTGGACATTCACACTTTTACACAACACTTAGTAGATAGTTTTCTCTTCTACTTGTTTTCTCTTTTGTTCTTCAATTAAAGATTAAACCCATGGTTAATTCAAGGAGGAGTTGAGGCTCTTTCATCTAAATTATAAGGTTATGAACTGTAATGTTGACTTTATTTAATTAATTTTTCTCTTTCTCTAATTCTATATGTTGAATTCTTAAGATTACATATGTTAGATATTGATTTGGTATAATTGATGTTCATCTTTATGATTTTTATTTTCTTTGCTATTTTGATGTTGAATTATAGTTGGTAAATCATGGTTTTACATATAGGGGCAAAGAGTTAAGGGATTAATTTAGAGGTTTCTAGTTTAATTTCACAATTCAACTGAATTTTGTCTTTAAATCAATTTTGATCTAGCATAGGGATTATAGCAGTTGCTTAATTAACCAATATTAATTAATCAAATCATAGATGGTAATTTAGCTTATAATTCATGAGTCATTGTATAGGTTCCAAGTAATTTAAGGTTAAAGAATTAATTAGAAAAGTAAAATCCTAATTGATCAATGATTAATCTAAACTAGAGTTTACAATTCCTTGAATCAATTATTTTGCTACATTGGTTTTCTCACTTTCTTTTTGCATTGCATTTTTATTTTGCTTACATTCAATTCAATTTAAATTCACAAAATCCCCTATTATGTGTTTTTGCATTATGTTACTGCATAGTGATACATACAATATATTGCATATTGCATTCTTCTACAACACTTTATTTTAGTGCATTTGCATTAGTTTCCTGTGTTTTTATTGCATAATAAATTAGATAATTATATAGATATTGTTAAGAATTCAATTAGGAAAGATAATATCAAGAGATCACTAGGGGTATGACCTTGTTGCTTTACTATACTACATTAATTTCTGCAAATGCTTTTGTAACTAATTTTGGTGCATAGTGGCATTATATATCCATTATGCTCCTATCTATAGAAAGAAGGCCTACATAAAGGTATTGGATTAGAAGTTGATTACTAATCTGGTAAAGTGGTTAACTTCTACAAAGTTTCTTAAACCTCTTCCAATATTCTTATAATGATTCTCCATTTAGTTGCCTTGTGCCACAAATCTCCTTCCTAATTGTAGCTACTCTAGATGCATAAAAGAATTTTTTCAAGAACGGTTGCTTCATGTCATTCTAGCATGTTATAGATCCAAGTTGTGGGTAGTATAACCAATCTTTGCAGCATTAGCAAAAGAGAAAGGAAAAGCCCTTAACTTGATGTGGTCTTAAAAAATGCCTTGAGGTTTCATTGTTAAATATACCACATGGAATTCTTTTAAATGTTTGTGAGGATCCTCACCTAAAAGACCATGAAATCTTAGAAGCAAGTGCATTAAATTTTATTTAAGCTCAAAATCAAGATCTAATTCAGGGTATTGGATGCCTAATGGCTAGTAGGTAATATTAGGGGCAATCAATTCTTTCAAAGTCTTACTGTTATTAGCCATGCTATCAAATTTATTTAAAAGTTTAGAATAGGGGGTGGGAATGCTAGAATTACTTATATTTTTACTTTTACAAAGAAAATAACATGTCCTATCAATTTTAGAATCAAACTTTAGTAATTCAAAAGTAGTTCTCCTAGTTATACACTACCATTACACTAAGCTACACTAGACAAAAGTATAGAAGCACCAAAACACAAATGCAATATAAAAAACCATTCTAAATACATCTAATTAACCTATCTAGACATTTTTAAAAATTATAGGACCATCATAGAATGAAGCTATAACCATGTTAAACCTAATAATCCAATGGAAAATCTTTTAAAAAAATTAAAAAGTTGTTAAAATAGTAAATTTTGGCCAAGAAGTAAGGCACTTCACAAGCAAAACTTGTGACTTTTGATGAGAAAAATCAAAACTCACCACAAAAAATCCAACTCAATTTGAGCTAGTGAAACCTAGGTACAGATCCAAGGAGTAAGGTGCAAAATAGTATAAAACCAGTTTCGTTGAGCTAAAAACATCTATTTGAATGTGGTATGAAATGAAATATCGAATTGAAATGGAAGAATATGCAAAAATCAAAAAGTGTAAGAGAATGCAAGAAAATGCAAAAAATAAGTAGCTATGGTAAAATGCAAGTAGCACACTAATAGATGCAATTATTAACTAGATTGCTTGAATAATTATGTAATACACAACTAGTAATATGTAAGAAAAGATTAATTCAAATGGAACCCCAGCAATGGCACAAAAATTTTAATTTGCACATTACAATGCATTAAAATTAGATTAATTTGGCTGGTTAAAACTAAAGCAGTATAAGATACCAAACCAAGTTACACCCCTGTGATCTTTTGAATCTTCTTTTCTTAATTAATTTACCAACAATGTTTGCACAATTATTTTAATTATTTATGAACTAAAAACATAAAGAATGGATACACATAGAATGCAAATATAAATCACATAAAATGTTGACAAGGTGCAAAATGTGATGTACAATAGTATGTAAGATTATACAGAACATAGAATTAGGGAGCTTTTGTGAATCAAAATTGAAATAAATGTATTAAATAAAGCAAAAAAAATAAATAGCAAGTACAAAATTTATATAATGAAACAGCTAATTCAAGGATTTAAGAACTCTGGTTTAGATTAATCATATATTAATTGATATTTAACTTTTCTAATTAATCTTTCAACCTTGAACTACTTGAAACCCATGTAATAATTCATGAATATTATGCTAGATTACCATTTAGGATTTGATCAATTAAGATTAGTTAAATTAAGCAACCACTATAATCCCTAAACTAGATTGAAATTGATTTAAAGATAGAATCTGGTTGGATTGAGAAATTAAATTAGAAACCTCTAAGTTAATTCTTGAACCTTTTACTTTTATATGTAAAATCATGATTAACCAACCATAATTCAATATCAAAATAACAAAATATTAAAAATCATAAGGATGAATAACAATTTTACCAAATCAATATCCAACATATGTAATTTCAAGAAATCAGTACAAACAATTAGGAAAAGAGAAAAATTAATTAAAAAAATTCAATATTACAAATCATGGTCTTATAATCCAATAAAGGAGAGCCTTAAAGTCCTTGAATTAACTCCAAATTTAGCCCCCCTTATTTAGAGAACACTAGCTAGAAGAAGAAGAAGAAAGAAATTTGTTTGCTATCTAGAGTGTAAAAGTTTATAAAGATCTCTAAGTATAATCTATGTTCTTGTCTTTATATATGACCTAGTTAACCTAAAAATTTATTTGATCTAAATTCTATGTCTCTTAAGATTACAAGAGTGGGGCTTTCCTAATTTTTAGACACCCAAAAGCTATTTTTACAAAGCAATCAACTCTAAAAGTTACAATAGTAAATTCCCACAAGTCTAACTTCCATCTAGTATAAGACCACTAAAGCAATGTAATTTAGGTAAACCATAATTATAAAATTGTAGAATTAGGTCTTACAAAGATTTAGGTGCTGGTTTCACATTAATTAGACCTCTGTAGCTCCAAATATAGCCTAAAAACTAAAGCTAGCTCAGTTAGAGTAGAAAATAGAGCTTCAGTTTCTTGGCTAAAAAAGGGCTTTAACAAGTCCAAACTAGGCTTTAACCGAAATATAAAATTTTAGATCTTTTTTTAAGCTTTCCAATAGTATAAAGATCACTCCAATATGATGTTTAGAGCTTAAAATATAGCTAAAAAAAGAAATAGTATCAAAATCTAGTATTAATCGAATAAATTCAGAACATTATAAAACTAAGCCCAAATTATAAACCAAAGCCAATCCTATGAAATTTAGCAAAACTAATGTAGATAAAATCTTTCTTATTAGAGGACAAGTGACCTCTTTCTTTTATCATTATCATTTATATAACTTTTAAGCTCCATTTCATGCTTTTCTAAGTTTCTAAAGAGATTTTGTAGAGTTTACTTACTTATCTTTATGAATTCCTTTATTATATTAATTTTTGTTTGCCACTCAATTATTAAGGAGTAAAGCACTTTATGAACCAAGCTTACATTTTCAAAGGTCATATTAAGAATGTTTAGTTGATTAACAAGGGAATTAAAACTTTACATCCCATCTTTAATTGGTTATCACTCATTCATTTTCAAAAAGTTCATATTAATAAATGAGAGTATGAACTTTAGATTGCTTGACTTATGCAGCTCCTACATGAGCAATTTCTAGAGTATCCTTTTTTTCTTTGCTATTAAACAATTTGAGAATTTTTCATACTCAACAAACTATAGGAAATTTGGTAGAATCCATTTTACATTGGAATGAATGAGATATTTCTATTTCTTTTCTTTACTCCAATCACTTCTTAGTTTTAAACTTCTTTATTGTTTTCTCTTTTAGCAGATGAATTGTATCCATTCTATATCATTTCCTACATGTCTATATTGGTGGCTTCACTATAAGGAAACTTTAGATATTAGTTTTTCAAAATAACTATCATCTTTTCTTTTTAAGAAACTTTTCACATTAGTTCCTAAAATAACTAATATTTAAAGTCATGGAATTAGTGGCATTTATGAAAATATAAGGAAATTTTAGATGTCAAAATTTAAAAAAACCATTTTTTTTCTCGCTAGACTTTGGACATTGTTTGTTAAAATAACTAACATCTAAAGTTTAGGAAATGGTGATATTTTTATGCTATAAATAAAGCATGTTATTGGATTTTTCCTTATTATCACTTTCACTTTCCTTCCTGTTTGTTTCCAAGCTTGATCTCTATTTTCATCCAACTCCCTTTGCAAAAACCTAGATTTCACTTCATTCTCCATCACACATGAATAAGTTACTAATACTCCTTCAACTAACATCAAGCATAAATCAAATATTTTGTTCCAAGCCATTGATTTAAAATATAAAAGGTTCCTTTTTTTTCCTTCTATTGCTCAAATCTTCACCTTTTCCATTACTCCAATTTTTTATACTAATTCTTTAATAGATTTTTATTTGTATTTTTTTTTATAGGTTTTAAGGTTGTATTGGAGTTTTTATATGCTTATTATATCTTTGATAAAATATTACAGTGGAGTTCAAAGTCAGCCAAACAACAATGATAGGTGGAAAAAATGTGAAAAAGTCCATGAAAATAATTGTTTTTTATGATTCTAAGAGGGTATACCACTTCTGGTAGTTTGTAGACAGGTAGATCTTCAAAAGTTATATAAAATCAAAAAGCAAGTTTGCCCTTAATGGACAACTAAGTACAAAGTTATGGCATTTCAAAAATTTTAACTCAAAATATATGTTTTTGGTAGGATGCTAAATTTATTCAATTTTTATTGTATATATTCTAAGGAGGAAGCCAAAAATTGACATTAAAAAAATATTATGCTAACATTTTACTTTGGTGTCTTTTATAAAAAAAAATTGATATGAAATGTAAAAAAAATTAAAAAAAAAACAACAACTATTTACAAAAAATTAATGTAATTCGTAAAAAGCCAACATAAAATGTAAAGAAAAGACATTAGCTTTTAGTAAAAAACTAATGTGATAACCATTTTTTTACAATGGTTATATAAATAACATTATAACAAATATATAATGACACTTGATTAGATGTTAGTAAAAAATTGACCTATAATCTACTAAACATCCAACATTTATTTGTAATTTTTTAGTAATGTGTCTAAGTCCTTTACCTTTTTTTCTTATTAAGTATAATGTTGTCCATTGAAATTGAGAGGTTTATTTAATGGAGGATATTTAGATAAAATACTAGAACTGCTTGAATTTATAGGATTTTCTTAAAATAACAAGATCTTAACACAAGAGCTAAGCTTAGATACAAAATCCAATTAAAGATTATAAATTCCATAACTTAAATGGGCTAATGTAAAATATAGGACCACTACTATTTCACTTAATGAATATATTAATTAGTTTTGATGATGATGAGCTAATTCAAATAATTACAAAGATGAATCTTCAATGTTTAGAAAGTTATATGGTCAAGGAATCTTATTAGTTTACTAGTTTAAACTTCAAAAATGCCTCTACTAAGTTATTGTCAAATTTATTCCTCTAGCTATTTTGCATTATTACTTACTTTGTTTAGGGTAAGATTTGATCCATTATAAAATTCTACTTATCATATTGGTGAAATATTGCTCTTGTTACTATCAAAAAATAGAAAAATATTATTTTTGTTTTGGTTGTTCTTTGATTTATGCTTAAATCATTATAGTTTTCTATAGTATTATTATAAATATTCTATATGTTGCTCCTTGAGAATGAATGCTCACGATGAATCAACATATGAATTCCCATGTGTAACAAATTGAAAAGAGTAAGCAAAGTACTACACTTGAAAATGAAAGCACATGCAAAATTTTAAAATTTCAAGAAATAGCAAGTTGTTTGTACTTTCAAAGTACTCAATGGAACTAACCTTTTTAGATAATGAAGAAAAAAGTTACCATTGTCATTCAACACTAATTAACCTTGAGAGTGGCAAATAAATGACACTTTGAAAAAAGCAAATTACAAAGAAATTTTGAAGAAAAAAGTAGAAGCCTATAATACCTAGGCCTAAATTTGAAGGTTTAAATTTGTTTTTATACATACCTCAAAATTATCACTTTTTTTCCATAAATTTAATTTTCCTATGGAGATTCAATATGATAGCCAGAGCAATCTTCATGTGCAAGCATTCTATTATGTGTTAGTGTCATAATTTCTAGGTATTGTGACTGACGTAAAGATACCTAAAAGGCATCTAACCAATCAAATATCCTTACAAGTCTGATTTCTATATCTACACTTTATCAAGATTTCATATGCCTTTTTGGAAGTAATAAGTAAAAACAACCAAATAATAAAGCATTGCACATGCAATGAAAACCCTTTTTACAAACTCATTTTATACAAAAATAGCACAAAGTCTTACATAAGAAATTTTCATATATATATATATATATATATATAAGCTACTTTAGTTTCATAGTCACAATAGACTCTTAGACTAATTTTATATGTACATCAACTTCTCCATGTTAGGAAATCAGATTATTAGATGCAGCGGAATTTCAAAATTTTGATCCGAATTCTACCTAGGATCCATGCAAAAAGCATAAATCAATGATTAGGGTTTTACCTATTGGGCACTCATGTTTCTACTAATCAAATCTTAAGAGCGAATGAATCAAACGCCGGCTGGAAGGTATAGCATCTCTACGATATCCACACGAAATGAACAACGACCTCTCGCCCTTTACGAATCTGCTAGAATGCATTTCTCTCTCTAGGAACTAGGATTTTGATGTTTTCTGAGTGATTTTGGGTTTTAGGAAGTTTATGAGCATGTCTCTAATATGCTGCCCTCAAGCCCCGTTTTATAGAACTTAGGCAAGTCACAATCCTAGTCCTACTAGGATAATGCTTCCAAAATCCTAATCACACTTAACAACTCATTTTATCCTTATCCTAGAGATAATGAGGAGAGATATGACTTATCTATTAATTATCTAACATTAGATAATATTATCTCATAATATAAATATCTTAATATTAGATAATTGCATATAGTTATCAAATATCAAAATAATATTATCTTATAATATATTTATCTAATATCTGATAACATAATTATTTGATATTACTTTAATATCAAATAATATCACATAATATATATATATATATATATATATATATATTATGTGAATTTATTATTATTAATAATATATATATGCACGAAAAAAAGTTCAATTAATTAGATATTAATATAATTAAAGTCCAAATTAATTATTGTCTTATTCCTACTCCTTTTATGTGACCTTGTAGGTTCTTACTATGTTGAGAATGACTCATTATTGATCCATTGACAGTAAGCGGTATCTAACAATACATCATTGCCACTTAAGTAGTAAGAATGTCTGTGATTCGACATCCACCTAATACATGATCAATATTTTGCATCATAACCCTTTTGTAATAATATCCAAATTGAACTGGAGGCATGGAATGTGTCATCCTCGTCAATGTTCAATTTATATTTCTTGATATTGAGTAGACTTAAAATAAATAATTAATATCACATATTAATTCAATTGAGCATGACCATGCATTTCTAAGTCTCACTCAATCAAGGGGCCCAAGGATATTTCTCTTTTATACAAGAGTAACAAAATTCCATCTATATCATTCACTTCCTTCTGCACGATTTATGACACACCCAATCAATGCCCTACTTGTCATCTTGATTAAAGATGACATAGAACAATATTAAAGTGAGTAATTCCTCATGTAGGGAACCGTAGTGACTTCAGGTTAAAGGTTTATGTGTATTTGTGATCATATGTGAATAACTTATGACACGTCTATCCATGCAATATTCTCATAGTGGGTCGGTCCAGTACATTGTTCACTAGCAATGTACTCATGTATTGACTTGATATCACATATCCATAATTCGTAATCATCAGTCACTATACATGCTAGTCTCGATGTATTATTACTATCCTTTTCGTAATAATACTTGACTAGGGGCATTTTAGGAATAGCGAAGCTATTCCAAGGATAATTATTATATTAAATTATAAATTGCGCATAATAATAAAATTATAAAAATAAAATATAATAATTAAATTACCTAAAATAAAACATAATACATTATGTATAACTTCAATCATCTATATGATTAGTTCTAGGACACACACCAACACTCCACCCATGGAAGTCTTTATCTAATGTAGTGCATATCAATCATCAGTGGGAGCTCCATGATCCTTATCTACAAAAGAAAATTTTACAAAAGAAGTGAGTATAGAAATACTTAGTGAGTAAGCACTCATCTTATATTCCCTAAGAATCTTCAATATCTATCTTAATTTAAGGTTTAAGCTATCTTACATATGTCATTCTACTATTAGTTTAACACGCATTTATTATTCTAAAGATTTTAGTATATAATTATAAGGATTTATGTTACCAGCTATTCTTTTCTTATTCATGTTACTCTGTTTTTACTATAAAAAATGGCTAGTATGGTTTAAGTTTCTCCTTGTTTCTCCTGGTCCGACCTTATTCGACTCGCTTTTCACCTTTTTCCCTCCAACCTTTACCACTCTTTTCCTTCATATAGAAGGATGCTGTAGGTCATAGGCCAATCTTCTCCACACATATCAAGTAACACATATGAGCCTTTGTAGGCTTTCATGCCAATTAAGGTAAAATCATGTCAATTTGGTAGAATAAAGGTATGGTTACTACCAACTAGTCATTAGCATCCTAATCTATTTTCCTTTACCTTGTAATAAGTATAGATTTAAAGTTTAACATTAAATAGTGTCAATCATTGCATATTCTCATAATGTATCAATCATTGCATATTTTCATAATGTACCATAATTTTAATACCTTTAACATTCCACAACTCAATCAAATTTATCACTATACTCTATATCCTTTGAGAACATTCAGATAATTACAATAATTCATCACATTATTCCAATCGTATTCTAATATCATCATAATGTATTTTCAAGCATAAAATATTTAATATATTTCACAAATATTCATTCAATATTGTTCACATTTAGGTTCCAGAACAAGGTAGTAGAGGGTATGTTACAATAAGAGACCTTTTATGACTTCTAAAACACTTCCAAAATTTATATGATATTCTTAACATGTTAATTAAAAAATTTGAGGCTTTAGGTTTCATGAATAATCAATAGAATCAACCCAAAAAATTTGTGAGTCATACCTTTCCAAAATAGTTTCAATCTCTGGCAACATTAGAGTTCCAAAATTGGTGGATTTATTTGACTAAGAAAATAAACTTCACTTACCATGAAATTTTTCTATGATTTATCTAACATATAAAAGGGTTCATAGTAATTTTTATAAAAAAATTTATTATCAATAAGAGCCTCAAATAATTCAATTATAGAAGCAAAAACTGTCAGCATTCTGTCCTAGCTGAACTGGACCTATACACAAGAAGGACTCTATTTCATGTTTCTAAAAATTTCCAATAAACTATCCATGATTCCTAACATTATAAGGAACCTTAAAATGATTAGAATCAAATTTTTTAGGACTTCTATGAGTCTCATCAAATTAGACATCTCATTCTAAACTTCCTGGATTTCTAGAAAGTTATCAGCATACATTAATGTGATAGTTTTGCATGAAGGCTTATTCCAAGCCCAATCTATTATATTACTAATCATTATCTTGCCTTAATCACACTCTAATAACATCAAAACACACATTTAACTATAAAATTATAAAACCATGCCTTTATGCATGGCTGCACACAATCAATCCATAAACTGACATTTTAATGGCTCAATCTTGTATTCTGCTAAAATAAAATCTATGGAAAAGCAAAGAAGTCACTACTCACCTTCAAATTTGTGTTCTTTAACCATTTAAACACCTTATCAAGGGGCTAGGGTTATAAATTGCAATAAGAAGAATGATATTTTCAAATTTTGAAAGACTTTTGTTAGGATTCTAGGAGGAAGATAAAAGCAACTTGATTTTCTTGCAAGATTTTGGTTCAATCCTCTTGTTCTCTACTCTTGGAATTGGCTTCAAAGCTTAATGTGTACTACAATGGACGTGAGGAATTTTCAACCACGGCTTTGAGAGGATGGGATGCTGGTGACTTAATGGAAAAATCTAGATTTATCAAGAGAAAGGGACCTTTTTGCAAATTTCTAGGAAATATCTTTGATATTTTGCAAAAAGATCCTTGATTTTTGCTGCAAGGACTTATGTGAAAAGCTATTAGTTTCAGCCTAAAAATCTCCAATTTAACTAACAAAAATAAGAAAAATAAAGCCTTTTGAGAAAGGTTGCATTTTGCGTAATATCCTTAGGACACTTTTCCAAGAAATACTCTTAAAGTATCAAAGTAAATTAACCCTTCTTAGTTAAACGTACTCAGCTTAGGAAAATTTTAGAGATGGGTAACCACCTAAAAAATTTTTCAAACCCTTTGAAACATGGATAAAGATAAAAAATTAAGTTAAAATATTGTTAAAAATTTGCCCAAAAGATTAGGAAAATTTTGATAGGGCCTAACTCGATTTTAGGGGCCTAGTGAGTCGAAATTGTAATAATTTAGTTTGATTTCATAAAATTATTTTTAAACCAATTAAAACTCATTTATTGAGGCTCGAATGTGCTTCTAATAAGCCTAAATTGAATGCAATGACTAAATTGAAAATTGGCCAAGAAATTTTAGGTAAAAATAAAATTTTGAAAAGATTTGGGGTCAAATATAATTTTTCAAAAATTAGAATTTTGGCCTATTCTTTTTTTATTAATTTTGGAAAATTTTGGGCTGAGGGGACCCTAAAAAATTTCATCCTTAGCTGTTGCAAAACATCAAGAAAAGTATAAAAAAAATTTCATAGATTTGGGCTAAATTGCAAAAAGGACCCATTTTCTAAAAAGTTGTAGAAAACCCTAAAAACTTTGAGAAAACTCCATTCAGCTCTTCTGGCTTCTCATTTACACAAAATTGCAGTTGCCGTAGGAGATTTCTTCAAGCTTTAAATACACAAATAAAACTAATCAACTACAAAGTTTCAAGTTCTTGCTACTTGCTTGCTTGAATTACTAGAAGAAATCATCCAAAACTTGGAAATATCATCCTTTTCTCTGCAAATCAGAAACTTTCCCTTTTAGGAGATAATTTGAAGCTTTGAAATATACAAGTTTGGAGGTGAGTAGCAACTCACTTGATTTCCCATTGAATTTTGATTACAAATTTGCCAATATTGCTTTCTACAATTTTGATTTCATGAAGCTAGGTGTGTGGCCATGCAATGAGGGCAAGGTGCTAAAAACTAGTGTTCTTCAGTTGTGTTTGAAGATATTAGAACAATATTAGTATTAATGAATGATTAGATTACCATTTGTTAAGCTTTGAGTGTAGATGGAATAGAAAGAGCTTAGAAATTGTTTAGCTGATTTTGCTTTTAGAATTCCTGAAAAATCTAGAACTAAACCACGAATTTTAGGGACATGATAGGACATCTTAAAAATTCAAAAACACCCATTTCCCAGTCTCTTATGATGTTAAGATATATATAGAATTTATTGGGAATTTTTAGAAACCTGAACAAGGGACATTTCTACACAAAGGTGCAGCTTCCCCAGAAACAGGATATGAATAATTTCACTTCTGTTCTTGAATTAATTGGGGTAATTAATTATTATTAAAAATTCCATAAAAATTCCTAGATACCCTTCCATATTTTTTTTAAAACATATTCAATTTTAGTGACATTTGAAGCTCATTTTTCTAGTGAATAAATTCATACAATTTCAGAACTCCAGTACTGCCAAAGATTGAAACTATTTTGGAAAGGCATGATTCATGAATTTTCTGGATAGATTCTCTTGATTAATTGTGAAACCTAAGGACTCAAATCCATCAATTAACATATTTATAACATCATATAATTATTTGAGAAATTTTGGAGGTGTTTTAGAAGCCATAAAGGGTTTCTTATTGTAACATACCCTCTGCTGCCCTGTTCTGGAATCTAAACGTGAACAATATTATTGAAGGAATATTTGTGAAATATACTAAGTATTTGATGCTTATAAATACATTGTGATGATATTAGAATATGATTGAGACAATGTGTTGAATTATTATAATTATTTGAATGTTTCTTAAGGGCATAGGATATAGTGATAGATTAGATTGAGTGGTAGAATGCTAAATGTATTGAAATTGTGATATATTATAAAAATATGCCATGATTTACACTTTTTAATGTTAAATGTGAAATCTATACTTGTCACATTGATCAAGGAAAATAAATGAGGATACTAATGGCTAATTGGTATTGACCATATCTTTATTCTGTCAAATTAACATGATTTTGCCCTAATTGGCACGAAAAGTCTTTCATGACTCATATGACATTTTAAATGTGATATGTGGGAGGAAGAATTTGGCCTAATAGCTTTCAATATCCTTCTAAAGGAAGGAGAGGGTGGCAAGAAGTGGAGGGAAAAGGTTGGAGGCGAGTGGGATAAGGTTAGCACGGAGAAATAAGGAGGAAACCTGTATACCATACTAGCCATTTCTATTGATGTAATATTAATACATAATGTATATAATAGATGGTAGATATTAAATGTGAAGAAAGCTAAGTATACTGAATTTATCTAGTTTTCCTAAATTTGTATCAAAGTGAACTAATCAGGGAAAACTATGGGGATAAAGATTGAGTAGTTACTCACTGAGTATTTTATATACTCACTTCTCTTCAGTGTTGTTTTATTTTACAGATAAGGAACTAGGAGCTCCAACGGAAGATTGATACACTGTATAGAATTTTCTAATCTCCATGGGATATAGTGTGACAAAAGTTTACTATATCGAGTTATCCTTTGTACAGTTAAAGTCTATGTATATTACTAGATAATTTTGTTATATTACTATATATTAATTTCATGTATTAACTTTTTCATTGCACGTGTAGTGTAATTTACTTTACTTATATTATTTGATACTATCATATATTCCTTTTTTATTACAAAATAGTCAAATATAGTTTCTTACAGTCTTGTAAAGATATCTGATTGGCTGGATACCAGTTAGATATCTTTATGCCGATCATGATGATTAAAATTAGGTCGTGACAAAGTTAGTATCAGAGCATGGTTCTAGATACAATCTGTTATTAGAGTCAGTTAGTCATATAGTATAAGGGTCCTAATCATCCTTGGAGAAAGAAACAAGAAGCAAATATCAATCACCGCACTCCATATTATTTCAAGTATTATTTCTGTTATTTTTCAAATAGTAATACTCACTTATTAGTTAATGTGTAGTATAGGAATGGCACCAAAGAAATGAACTAGAGGTGGAATGCCACAGAGGGCAACAAAGCACACCCTGAAGTATTTGAGCAAGAAGCTTCAGCTAGTGTTATGTGCCACCACAGAGAATAGAACCTACCTAACTAGAAATTCTAGTTTAGAGGCCTTTGCTCCAACAAATGCAGCAAACCATGGAAAAGATCTTGGAGCAAACACAACCATAACCTGTTCCTACTATTGGTTAACCAGAACTTGGACAACCAACACCGCCAATACCTCCACGGGAGAAATTGTAGCTGGTTCACGATTTTCAAAAATTGAACCCCCTAAATACAATGGTACAGATTCTACAATAGATGTGTACCAGTTCTTAGCACAGATTGAACGCACTTGTAGGCTACTGGGATGCAGTGAAAACTTGATGGTGGAACTAGTGGGGTTCTGGTTAGAAGGGATGGTCCATTTCTGGTATCTACATAAAGTAGAACCTCGAATTATAATAATCGAACCCATTACATGGAAATGCTTTCAAATAGAGTTGATTGATCATTTTCTCCCTCCAAGTGTTCTTGAGGCAAAAATCTGAGAGTTTGAAAAGTTAAATCAAGGTGCCAAATCGGTGGCGCAATATGACGTAGAGTTTACTAGCTTAGCTCAATATGTTGATGAGCTAGTACCAACAGAGCAGGCTCAAGTTAGGATATTTGCATATGGACTCAAAGATTACATTTATGATTGTGTACATATTACAGATGATATTACATATCAAGAAACCCTACATCAAGCTCTGAAAGCAAAACTGCATCTAAAGGATAGGTAAGCTAGGGAAACTAGAATTAGCAGAAGAAAAACTAGATTACAAAAGGGAAGGAAGCCAAAGTACAAGTAAATCGATAGCTAGTCTACCTGGACCAACCAAGACAGAACAAAGTAGTCGTACATGTTTTTGAGAGCAAAGAAATTCACAGAGATGTACACCTAGCACCCGACTATATCTTACTACTTCACCCCTTGCTCCTAGACCACCCCAATGCCTATAGTGTGGATGAAATCATATGGGACATTGCGGTACATGTTTCAGATGTGGTCAAATGGGACACAAAGCATGCGAATGATCGACAACAACAACATTGCTAAGGAGCATGGCTACAAATCCTATAGTACAACTTGGACAAGCCTCCACTCCAGCTAGTTCTGCCACACCATTAGCTAGATGGAAAACAAGCAAGGAACCATCTGGAGCATAGGCACATGTTTATGCTTTAACTCGTCAGGAGGCCCAAGTATCAAATGATGTGATTTCAGGAAAGACAAGTGGGAATGTTTACCTTTGTATCATCTACAAAGATTTAAAAACTTATAAACAAAGGTTGTGTTGCTTGGATTGATCCCTAAAGGAGAGTGAAAGGGAAAAGGTAAACATTAAAGGCGTTCAAGTTGTGAAAGAGTTTCAAGACATGTTTCCTGAAGATCTATCAGGATTGTCACTAGATATAGAAATTGAATTCACAAGTGATACTATTCTAAGGGTGGATCCGATATTTATTACACCATATCGATTAGCACCAACTTAATTAAAAGAGCTGAAAGAGCAGTTACAATACTTGTTACATAAAGGATTCATACAGCCGGGTACGTCACCTTGGGGAGCACCCATGCTTTTCATTAAAAAGAAAGATGGATCATTACAATTGTGTATAGACTATTGGCAGTTGAACTAGGTGACCATCAAGAATAAATATCCTTTGTCGAGGATAGAAAACCTATTTGATCAGTTGTAGGGATCACGATACTTCTCAAAAATTAACTTACAATCAAGATATCACCAGTTGAAAATTTAAAAGGAAGATGTTCCAAAGATGGTATTTCGTACTCGCTACAAACACTATAAGTTTTTAGTCATGTCTTTTGGATTAACTAATGCACTTGCAGCCTTCATGGATTTGATGAATCGAGTATTCAGGCCTTTCCTTGACAAATTTATTGTGGTGTTTATTGATGACATTCTGGTATACTCTAAAAGTGAAAAAAAGCATGTACAACATTACACGAACATATGTTGTATGCAAAATTTTCTAAATGCAAATTCTGGATGATCAAAGTACACTTTCTAGGACATATAGTATCAGAAGAAAGGATACAAGTAGACCTTCAGAAAGTGTAGTACTTAAATGGCCTCGACCCTCTTTTGTGATCGAAATATGGAGTTTCCTGGGATTGGCTGGATATTATAGAAGATTTGCAAAATACTTCTCAAGGATAGTAGCTCCCCTAACTAAAATGACGCATAAAAAGGTGAATTTTGAATGGAATGTAGAATGTGAAAAGAGCTTTCAAAGATTGAAAGAGTGTTAAACTACTGCTCCAGTTCTGGCTCTACCCAATAGTACAGAAGGATACACTATATATTGTGATGCATCTAAAGTGGGATTGGGATGTGTACTAATGCAAAATGGCAAGGTGATTGCCTACACTTCCTGACACTGAAGAAATACGAAGTGAATTATCCTACTTATGATTTAGAAATGGTTGCTATCGTTTTTGCATTAAAAATATAGAGACATTATCTATAGAGTGCCACTTACAAAATTTATATAGATCATAAAAGTTCAAAGTATATTTTTTATTAGAAAGAGTTAAATATGCGACAGAGGAGATGGATGGAACTTGTTAAAGATTATGATTGTTCCATTCACTACCATTCTAGTAAAGCCAACATTATGGCAGATGCATTAAGCCATAAAATATCTAAAGGCAAAGGATTGGAATTAGAAGAAGACTTACATGCAAAAGTAGCTTGTATAAAAATACAATCTACAATTGTGGAACAAATAAAAGAAGCCCAAAAATAGGACCCACACTATGAACAAATGATGAAGAAAACAAAAAAAGAAAAGTCTAATTTCATAATAACTAAAGATGGGGTGATGAAATATGAAGGCCAGTTATGGGTTCCTTCATCAATGCATAATAAAGTATTAAAAAAAGCCCATGAATCATTATATATAATGCATCCTCGCACAACCAAAATGTATCAAGACCTATAAGATGTTTATTGGTGGGAAAGAATGAAGAAGGATATCCAGGAGTATGTCATCAAATGTCTAAATTGCTAACAAGTAAAAGCAGAACATCAACGCCTAGCAGGTTTTCAACAAAACATTTCCATTCCAGAATGGAAATGGGAGAGCATCACCATGGATTTCATTATTGGATTACCATAGACCAGTAAGGGATATGATTCTATATGGGTGATCATTGATCATCTTACAAAAGTTGCTTATTTCCTACTAGTAAAAACCACTTACACAGCATCACAGTACACACAGTTGTATTTAGATAGAATTGTCCTTTTGCATGGTGTACCGCTCGTAATCATTTTAGATCGAGGATCATAATTTACTTCTTATTTTTGGCAATCATTTCAAGAGACATTGGGTACACAATTTTGATTTAGTACAACATTCCATCCACAGACAGATGATCAAACAGAAAGAACTATTTAAATGTTGGAAGATATGCTTAAAGCATGTGTTCTAGAATTTGAAGGAAGCTAGGAAAAATATCTTCCATTGATGGAGTTTGTCTCTAATAATAGCTATCATAATAGTATTCAAATGGCTCCTTTCAAAGCTTTATATGGAAGAAAATGAAGATCACCAATAGGATGGTTCGAACTAGGAGAAATTAAGATAATAGGCCCTGATCTAGTAAAAGATGCTATCAATAAAGTCAATATTATTAAAGGAAGACTACAAGTAGCTCAAAGTCATCACAAGTCTTATGCAGACCATAGACGACGAGATCTAGAATTTCAAAAAGGAAACTATGTGTTCCTTAAAATTTCACTAATGAAAGGTGTCATATTATTTGGAAAGAAAGAAAAGTTAATGCCATGATATGTGATGCCATATTTAATTACAAGGCAAATTGGAAAGGTTGCATACCAATTGGAGTTGTCAAAAATAATGCAAGCGATACATCTAGTGTTTCGAGTATCCATGTTAAGAAAATATGTTCTGGATCCATCCCATATTATAAAAAAAGATCAAGTAGAATTGGATCCTAAATTAACTTATGAAGAGTAGCCGGTACAAATCATAGACCATTAAATACATAAATTATGATCGAAAGAGATTCCCATGGTCAAGGTACTTTGGACAAAGCATGGAATTCAAGAAGGTACATGGGAATCTGAAAAGGATATAAAGAAGAAATACCTTCAACTATTTGGTAAGCCTCTAATCTTACCTATTATAAAGAATGTAATAATTCTATACGTATTATTAATTACTTTGAAAATTTTGAGGATGAATTTTATTGAAGGGAGGAGGAATTTGTAATATCCCAAGGATACTTTTCGAAGAACTACTCCTAAAGTATCAAAGTAAATTAACCCTTCTTAGTTAAACCTACTTAGCTCAGGGAAATTTTAAAAATGGGTAACCTCCTCGAAAATTTTTCAAATTTTTTTAAACATTGATAGAGATAAAAAATTAAGTTAAAATATTGTTGAAAATGTGCCCAAAATATTAGGAAAATTTTGATAGGGCCCAACTTGATTTTAGGAACCTGAGTAAGCTAAAATTCGGTAAAATAAGCTGAAATTGTAATAATTTAGTTTGATTTCTTAAAATTATTTTTGAACCAATTAAAACTCATTCACTGAGGCTCGAATGTGTTTCTAATAAGCCCAAATTGAATCCAAGGATTAAATTGAAAATTGACTAAGAAATTTTAGGTAAAAGTAAAATTTTGAAAAGATTTCGGGTTAAAATATAATTTTTCAAAAATTTGAATTTTGGCCTATTCTTTTTCTATTAATTTTGGAAAATTTTAGGCTAAGGGGAGCCCAAAAAATTTCGTCCTTAGCTGCTGCAAAACAGCAAGAAAAGTATAAAAAAATTATTCATAGATTTGGGCTAAATTGCAAAAAGGGCCCATTTTCTAAAAAGTTGTAAAAAACCCTAGAAACCTTAAGAAAACTCCATTTAGGTCTTCTCCCTTCTCATTTGCACGAAATTTTAGCAGCCATAGGAGATTTCTTGAAGCTTTAAATACACAAATAAAACTAATCAACTAAAAAATTTCAAGTTCTTGCTACTTGCTTGCTTGAATTACTAGAAGAAATCATCCAAAACTTGGAGATATCATCCTTTTCTCTGCAAATCAGAAACTTTCCCTTTTAGGAGATAATTTGAAGCCTTGAAATATACAAGTTTAGAGGTGAGTAGCGACTCACTTGATTTCCCATTGAATTTTGATTACAAATTTGCCAATATTGCTTTCTACAATTTTGATTTCATGAAGCTAGGTGTGTGGCCATGCAATGAAGGCAAGGTGCTAAAAACTAGTGTTCTTCAGTTGTGTTTGAAGATATTAGAACAATATTCGTATGAATGAATGATTAGATTACCATTTGTTAAGCTTTGAGTGTAGATGCAATAGAAAGAGCTTAGAAATTGTTTAGCTGATTTTGCTTCTAGAATTCCTGAAAATCTAGAACTAAACCACGAGTTTTAGGGACATGATATGACATCTTAAAAATTCAAAAAAACCCATTTCCTAGTCTCTTATGATTTTAGGATATATATAGAATTTATTGGGAATTTTTAGAAACCTAAACAAGGAATATTTCTACACAAAGGTGCACCTTCCCAAGAAATAGGACGTGAATAATTTCACTTCTGTTCTTGAATTAATTAGGGTACTAAATGATTATTAAAAATTCCATAAAAATTCCTGGATACCCTTCCATATTCTTTTTAAAACATAGTCAATTTTCGTGACATTTTAAGCTCATTTTGCTAGTGAATAAATTCATACAATTTCAGAACTCCAGTACTGCCAGAGATTGAAACTGTTTTGGAAAGGCATGATTTAGGAATTTTCTGGACAGATTCTCTTGATTAATTGTGAAAATTAAGGACTCAAATTCATCAATTAACATATTTATAACATCTTATAGTTATTTGAGAAATTTTGGAGGTGTTTTAGAAGCCATAAAGGATTTCTTATTGTAACATACCCTCTGTTGCCCTATTCTGGAATCTAAATGTGAACCGTATTATTCAAGGAATATTTATGAAATACACTAAGTATTTGATGCTTAGAAATACATTGTGATGATATTAGAATATGATTGGAACAATGTTGAATTATTGTAATTATTTGAATGTTCCTTAAGGGCATAGAATATAGTGATAGATTAGATTAAGTGGTAGAATGCTAAATGTATTGAAATTATGATATATTATAAAAATATGCCATGATTTACACTTTCTAATGTTGAATGTGAATTCTATACTTGTCACATTGATCAAGGAAAATAAATGAGGATAATAATGGCTAGTTGGTATTGACCATATCTTTATTCTGTCAAATTGACATGATTTTGTCTTAATTGGCATGAAAAGTCTTTCATGACTCATATGACATTTTAAATGTGATATGTGGGAGGAAGAATTTGGCCTAATGGCTTGCAGCATCCTTCTAAAGGAAGGAGAGGGGTGGCAAGAAATGGAGGGAAAAGGTTGGAGGCGAGTGGGATAAGGTTAGCATGAAGAAATAAGGAAGAAACCTGTATACCATACTAACTATTTCTATTGATGTAATATTAATACATAATGTATATAATATACGGTAGATATTAAATGTGAATAAAGCTAAGTATGTTGAATTTATCTAGTTTTCCTAAATTTTTATCAAAGAAAACTAATCAGGAAAAACCATGGGGATAAAGATTGAGTAGCTACTCACTGAGTATTTTATATACTCACTTCTCTTTAGTGTTATTTTATTTTACAGATAAGGAACCAGGAGCTCCCGCAGAAGACTGATACACTACATAGAACTTTCTAATCTCCATAGGGTATAGTGTGACAAAAGTTTACTATATCGAGTTATCTTTTGTACAGTTAAAGTCTATGTATATTACTAGATAATTTTGTTATACTATTGTATATTAATATCATGTATTAACTTTTTCATTGCACGTGCAATGTAATTTACTTTACTTATATTATTTGATGCTATCATATATTCCTCTTTTATTACAAAATAGTCAAATATAGTTTCCTATAGGCTTGTAAAGATGTCTGATTGGCTGGATACCAATTAGATATTTTTACATCGGTCACAATGCTTAAAATTGGGTCGTGACATTTTGGCCCTAAATCTTCTCATAATCCCACTTTTGCCATGTTTCTTAGGGCTTTTCTTGAGCTGCACATTTTTTGGCCCTTTTTTAATTGATTTTGGACCTTTATAACTAAATTTAATTAGTCGAAAAGGAAATTTGAAGAACCAAATTAAACTATTGCACTTTCAGGCCTATATTGCCTAATTTGGGCTCACTTAGGTTCCAAAATTTTTCTAAAATGATTTTTCACTTTGTTTTTAGCTTTTCTCATCCATTTTGGCATTTATTAAATCAAAATAATCTTATTTAAAGTTTTTTCATTCCTATTCTACCTTTTCCTTAATAATTTTTTTTACTAAGCGACTTATCAGGCCTTTATTTATAGATTTTTCCTTTCAGGCGGCCTTTTTTAAGATTTCATTTCAAATTTAAATTTTTAGGGACTTCTTTTTTATTTGAGTTGGGTACCCTTGGGATAACTTTCCAAAAGGTCACCCATCCTAACTAAGCACATTTAATGATAGGATATTACTAAATTTTGGTATTTTAAGGTATGACTTCTAATATACCACTTAAGGTATTACAATTAGCAATTCCTTAAAAAATTTAGATAATAATAGATTAATACATAGATCCTAAATGAGTAAGATCCTTACAAACTATTCTAGAATTTTATTCATTTAGTGTCTTTCCATTCATGTTTTCGTGTATCATTTGTTATACTCTTGTTACTATACAGAACTCATTTAATATTTATTCATCTCCATTATATCTTATCAAGTAACGCATCTCCATATACATATAATTTTTACATTCATAGGCATTTTGTGGCTTAACAATTTTTCATTACCATGCATGTGTCATAATTTACCACCCTTAGCTCCATATCATCCATAATTTTAATCGAAAAAAATATGTACTTAAGAATAATGCATTCGCTAATTATGATCACTTCATGGCCACATACAATGCATTTTGCAAACACTTCATCATATACAATCATAAATTCATCTTAATCACTCACACATTTTATCATAAGTAATTATATGCATACTTCCATTATATACCATTCATATAATTGTATGCCAAGTGCATACTTTGTTATAAACAGTCATCTCCCATCTCAAAGATGTATCATGCACACACTTTAACGTAAGTGGTTATGCATGTAGTATATGAATGTAGTAATGTGAAAAATGTGAAATCAAACACATGTTCATCCATAAGACACTTATGGAATGCCTTATGGATACAAATTTCTTCTTATATCTTCAGTTCAACCTCATTTATCCTACCCCACCTTATTTCTCTAGATCCAACCTTATTCATCCCACCATTGATTTAAACAATTAATGCTCCTTTCTCTAATAGGGGAAATAAGAATATCATATTGAAAATATGCTAGCTTGTATCTCCTAATAATCACATGATATCAAATGACTTTTCATTTCGTATCTTATTTGGCCTTTTTGTAATTCCACATTTCTCATTGCATTTTACATATTCAAAATTTCCATATGTATCATAAGGGACAAAGGCCCATATTATATATAATTCATCATGAATATTGCAAATGGCCAATAATTTACAAAGTTCATAATTCTTATATATTTCACCATAGATATCATAAGTGGTTAATATTTCATAATACAATTGATATCACTAGTCACATTCATAAATTTTCACATATTTTACAATATGTATCATAAATGGCTAGTATTCACAATTTTTGTTTACTTCATAATAGATTTCATAAGTGGCCAATATTTTCAACTTCACACATAGTTCATAATAAACATCATAGGTGGCCCAATTTCATAATTTTGCACACATTTCACAATAAATATCATAAGAAGCCTAACATTTGTAATTTCATGCATAATAAATATTATAAATGGCCTATAATACATAATTTCATGCATGTTTCATAATAAGCATTATTTATGGTAAAAAATTCATAATTTTACATATATCGCATAATAAATATAAAAAAAATGACCTAAATCTTACAATTCAATGTATATTTCATAATAATCATCATAAGTGACCCAAAATTTATAATTTTACAAATTCTGCGTATAAGTCACATGCTATTACTTATTATTTACTTGCATTTACACTAGTATCAGACTTTGTTTTTATAATAACCTATAATTTTATTTTACAATCATACTTATAATTTATGCTTAAATTTACACTTATTCACAATTTATGCTCTATATTTTATATTCATAAATTATATTCTCATTTTTGTACTTTCATGGTTATATCCATATTTACAAGCTATATTCAAATATTTACTTTGCTTCTACCTTTTACACAATATTTTTCACACTTTCATATATCATGATTGCTTTGTACATAACAACCCTCAATTTTACCTTTATGGATATTTACCATGGTTACCTACAAAATTATCATTTAATCACAATTCACAATTTATTTGTAATTTAATGATTTTCCTTAGAGTTTTGTATCTTGTAACACAAACATTTTGCCTCATGTAGTATAAGAAATACCGAAGTTTCCTTGCTAAATATCTTCTCTTGTTCTTAATTTTTTATTACTATATTATCCAAGTACTTAAGCATACTTATTCTTTTAGAATAAGGAAAATTCACATAACACACACATGCTTATTTTCTTGAATCATATATGCATAATGATATATATTCTAAATTGAAATCCATCAAATTTTTAATAAATAGTATCCAAAATGGCCCTCTTCTTCCTTTGTGGTCAAGCCATATACCCTTGTACGGCTTAGATTTTTATTAGTATTCCACTTTGAGTTTTGCTACATCTCTTTTCCTTTGTTTCTTTAAATAAATAATTTTTACCTCACTTCTTAAAATTTCAACACGGTTAAATTTCCATTTATTATTTAGAAATTAGGTAAAGGTTATTTAACTTAATAAATTCCTCCTTTAATAAAGATCACATATTATACATAACTTCTTTTGTGAATATATGGGTATGAGTAAACCTTTATCTAATATGTGCAACCATTGGTATTTGGAGGAAAAATTATATTTTATTATTATTATTATTATTATTATTATTATTATTATTATTATTATTATTATTATTATTATTATTACTACTACTACTACTACTACTACTACTATTACAATTACTACTACTCCTACTACAAACATAAATATATTAGGAATCCTTCCTAAAAAAAATTCTTTAATTTATTGCAAAACCCATAAAACATTCAAGGGTATTATTTAAGCATATTTACTATTTAATATATATATTTTAATTAGTATTTTTCCTTTTCACTTCCAAAAGGAATCGTATTCATGTTATTTTGCACGGACTTCCACACTTAAAGTCTATCCTTACAATTCAAAATATATTTTAGTACTGAAATTTCTAATACTACATGTTAAAAGTTATAACCACATAACCAATATTATTCACACAAGCATATAAGGTTACTTTAATAATTTAAGTAGGAATTTTATCACATATCTTAGAGGTGGCTAAAACTTATAAACATACTTTAGAGAATATAACAAGCTTAGTAACATGAAAAATTAGAAACTACATAACTAATATCATTTACACATACATACAAACCACTTTAGTAATTTAAATGAAATTTTTATTCATGATTCTTTAAAGGTAACTGAAACATACCCTTTATAATTTTCTATCCTTTTCCACCTTCTCATATGACATTTTTTCCTCTTAAATCATGTGTCATCATATTAAAAAGGGAACACATATATTTTCCATTAAAACCAAACCAATCTTTGTTCCAATCTAAATAATTACTTTCTAAAAATATACATGCATAACCATATTTTGTAAGTTTTATTATGCATGTTCATCTAAGTTAAATGCATTAATTTTTTTTAATTTCTTCTTTCTCTTCACAAAGTTAACTTTTAATTAATTTGATGAAAGTTTGACATATTTTGTCAAACATGCATAATATTTTATCGAACTCTTTTCTTTCTTTTTGTTTGCATTGTTTATCTTCACTATTTAGTATTTCCAATCCAAAACTACTCATATCACTTGCATGCATCTTTTAATGGATGATGTGGAAAACTCTAAAATAAAAGTGTAGAGAGAATATCTACATGATTAATGATGGGGTTAGATGGGTTCATGTCCTTATGTTCCTTCAAGAACAAAACATTTTAAGTTGATAAACCTTCTAACATGTAACTAGATTATAAAAAGGATAGTTTGAGATTTGATTCTCTTTTCCTAATTAGAAAAGGCTCCCTATATTCCTCTGATTATATGTTTTTGCATTTAGTTTTATATAATGGTTTTATGGTGATGTGATCATAGAAAGACAATCTTAAATAGCAAAATTATAAGGATTAAGAATGCACTTGAAGGAGTAAACATGGAGCTTATGGACACTATCATAGGGATGATTTGGCCATTTTACTATTTTAAACTTTAATTTGTACTTTTGTTATGTTTCATATTGGACCTATTCATATTAGTAATATTTGATCCATTAGTTTACTATGTTTACTTTATTTATTTACCTTAACTACCTTAGTACATTTAAATATTGATTGGGTTTATTTACTATATTAGTGTTAAGCCATTTAAGTCCAAGTATGCCTAATTAATATAATTAGCTTGTTAACTTTTAGCCTACATAAGGAGGGTTATTTCTTATAGAAAGAAGATTAGGATAATTTGTAAAATGGAATGGTTACTCTCTTTTTCTTTATGAGAGTGTAATTCTCTATTCAATTTTTGAATAAATTTGTGACTTATCAAAGGGATTTAACCATTATGGCTTCTATCTTTACTTATCAAAAGATTCATCTTTTATGATATGATTCTTCTATAATTATTCAAGGATTTTCATCCTTTATGGCATGTTTTTCAACACTTATTGCACCTATTCTTCCTCTTTTGGGGTGTGGCATGATTACCTTTTTCATTTTTGGATTTGTTAAATTTTAAGATGATCTAAAATTGATTTATATCCTTTGGTATTCAAAGTCAAATTTCCTAATTTTAGGTTTCATTTTTTCTATCTATTCTATTTTTATTTTTTTCAATTATATTTTCTACTTTGCTTTGATTTTGTGCTTTTGTTATCATATGTCTGTTATATTAAGTTTTCTATTATTGTAATAATTTAATTATTTTTCTATGCGTCAATCATTAAATTATTGCATTTGTTTACATTAATTCATCCATTCAAATTGATTTTCCATTTCATTTTGTAATTTTATTTTATGTTTTCATTTAATTTGAATTGTGTTTGTGTTATTATGTCATTGCTTCTTTATTTAAGTCAAAGTTTATTATTCAATTACATCAGTTGTGCTACAATTGTATCATTGAATTTCATCTTTTCTTAAGTTTCATTAAATTGCATTTATTATTTCATTTTTATTCATTTTTAATTCAATTGTCTAATTCATTGTTTTGTGTTGTTTTTCTATTTGTTAATTAGGTTAAGTTTATGTTCACATTTCCATTATATTTGTGCTACTTTCTTATTGTTATCATTTTGTAATTGGTCATGTGTCCATTTGTAATTCAATTTATGTTTATTTGTCAATTAATTTTTGTCTAGTCTATCCATTTTACTTTGTTTTATTTGGTGTTACATCATATTGTTTAGTCTTTATTTGAGTCCAATTCCATTTTATTTTTATCTTATTTAATTTGTTGTTGCGTAGAAGCTACACCAAATTTGACTATTCGACACTTATAATCAAGTACGACTATTTTAGTATAGTTTGTCTTGTGGATGGTCAATTTTATATGCATTTAAGTTACATGTGGAGGTGCTAATTCATGTTATTTTGGCAGTGTTGTGTTTTAGCAATGCTTTTGTGGTTAGCTACATTTAGTGCATAAGTGCTTCAGGTTATGAGTGATACAAAACTAAAAGAAGAAAAAGGGTAGTAGTCTTGAGGTATTTTATAAAGAAAGAAGAGTTATCATTTTAAAAAGTGATGGTTGAAAAAAATGAGAAATGAATGAATCTAAAAAGAAAAAAATATACTATTAGTTATGTGAAAAGATGAGTAAGAATAAAAAGAGTATGACAATTGAGAAACAAAAACAAAAAGAAGAATAAAAAGTGTTGAATTAGTGTTTTGGAAAGAGTAATGTTTTAAAAAGAAAAAAAAAAGAAGTGAAAGAACAAAATGAAAAAGAAACAAAAAGGTTGTTGAATTGTGATAAGTAAAAGAAAGTGGCCATATTTTTTAAATGCTAAAGGAAAATGAGAATTAGTGTATAATTGGCACTACTCATTATCTTTTTGAATTATGCCTAAAATTTAAGTTTTATGTCATTTTCCATTATTTTTTATCTTAATGTATGAGTCTCTTTTATCCTAATTCTTGGTTATCTTGTTTGTGTTTATTTCTTATGCATATTGGTTATAATTTTAAATCTTTGAGTCTTATATTTCTTTCCAATCCTTCTTGTACTTGGTCATAGTCTTGAATTTTTATTTTTAAGTCATGTTTATCTCATTTCTTTAATTGTTTGATTTTAATCTTTGAAATCTATTTAGTCCTTTTTTATTTGAAGTTTTCCTTATTGAATCCTAACTAGTTTTTCTCTTGATTTTCCACTTGTTGTTTCTTTAAGTGTTATGTTATTTCCTTTCTAGAAGTTCTAATTGTTCCCTTGTTGATTCTACTTGTTGTTTAGACTTTGATTAGTGATATTGATTGTCATAATTATTAAATCTTAATTAGTTGTATCTTTTTAGTCCTCAAAGAACCACATGAGAGAAAAAATAAGAGTGGAAAAAAGGTAAGTGTATCTGAGGTCATTTTGAAAGTCAAAACCTTAAATTAGAGTTCAAATACAAGTGGAGTACCTCTAAATCAAGTGAGAAGTGTGCCTTTATGAGCTTTTTTCTTTTATCTAATCCTTTCTTGCAGATATTTCTTCTATAATGTTAGGAGGTAGTAGAAATAATGATATTTGATCCATACTAAGGATTATACAATAACAAATTGAGGGAATGAATATAGCATTTGACAAGTGGAAAGGTAAACTTTGGAAGATTCAAGGTGGGTAATTCCAAAAAAAAAAAACTAATATAGTAGGATAGATAGGAGAGAAATAGAAAATAGAAAATAAAATCATTGGTATTTTAAAAAAGAAGACAGTTTAGAGAAGAGAAAGCAATGTCATGTGTTTGAAAGGAATGATAGAAGATAGGATCAACAACAAAAAGATAAGGATGGTTATAGTCTTGACAACATGAAAAATAAGAGTTTTATATCTCAAAGGAAAAGTTCAAGATATGAGCAAAATTTAAGTTTTTCACTGAAGTCTAGTAGAGAGAAGCAGAGTTCTTTTAAACATGACTACAAATATAGTTCTTCATAGGAGTCATGGGAGAAGAAGCTTTGAAAAGAAGGAATACAATAGCTATAAGAAGTAAAAGACTGAATCCTCATCTAAATCCAAGATAGAATAATCCAAGAGCAATGTAAGTACAAAGTGCAATCCTCATCAAATCTTAAAAGTGAAGTGTTAAAGAGTAAAGGCAAAGTTGAAAAATATTAAAAACATATTCATGACAAATGCTTCCAATGCTTAGAGCATGGTTATCATATTATTAATTGTCCAATTAAGAAAGCCTTGAAGATTTTAAAAGCTTTGGGAGATCAAGATAAAGAAAAGAGTGATGAGTAAAAGGATAACATCATACAAAATGCCACATTAAGGGAAAGATTTATAATATTATTATTGATAGTGGTAGTTGTGCTAATGTTGATAGTACTAATATAATAGAGAAATTGAACTTACTTACTTTGCCATACCCTACTCTATACAAGTTGCAATAGATGAATGATAGTAAGGAAATAAAGGTGACAAAGCAAGTGTTGATTTCATTTAAAATTGATAAATATTAAGATGAGGTGCTTTGTGATATTGCTCTTATGCATGCTTGTCATTTATTACTTGAGAGACCTTAGCAATTTGATATAAAAGTAACTCATGATGGAGTTCTTAACAAAAGTAGTTTTAAAATGAATAGGAGAAAAGTGATTCTTAAACCTTTAACTATAAAAGAAATGTATGAGGTTCAATTAAAAATGCAAAAAAATGAGAAAAATAGAAAAGAAAAGAAGAGAAAAATAAAGAGGAGAAGAGAGTGGAAAAAAGTGAAACAATGAAAAGAAAATTAGTGGTTGTGAAAAAAATGAGAAAAAAGTTTAAGTTGAGAGAAAAAGAGAGTAATTGTGTAGAAAAATAAAGAAAAATAGCATTAAGACAAGAATTAGAAAAAGAAAAATTGCATATGATTAAAAAATAAGTGGGATAAAGAGAGTTTTCTATTTTTTTAGGTTAATTATCTTATACAAGAAAGCCTATGAAAATGTTAACAATTTTAAATTTGCAATGCCAAGTGCTTATAATTTTACTTTATAGAAATCCCAAGATGTACTTCCAAAAAAATCTCCAAGACATTTACCATGTGAGAAGGAAAGTGCCTCAAGTGGAGCAAGGTAAAAATCATATGATGGTGATATGTTGCCTTAAAGGTATATTCCCATTTCTACTTTACATGCTAAATTATTGGGTTTTGAACATAGTAAAGATATTTTGCATGCAAAATTTTTAGATTTTAAGGACATTGAGAATTTAAATGTGAATGATTATGGTTTTTCTACCTTTTCACTTGACTTTGCTAATCTTTTACATGTTGATTTTGGCTCGGGTGTTAATGTTTGTAAGGAAATAGTCTTTGGAAACATTTTTAGGTATGATAAAATTTTGTTTGGGAAAAATACATTATGTATGCTTAAAAGTTTTTTAAGAGATTTGCTTGGTAAAAAAGCCCATAATGTTAGTGATTTTGCTTTGGTTAACATGCTTGATGATTTGCATGATCCATGTGTACTTTATAAAATTAGGTTGAAATGTAGATACTATCAAATTAGCTTAAGGAAAGAAATAGAATAGAAAAATGCATTCAAAACAAGATATGGTTTGTATGAATAGTTAATTTTGATATTTAGTTTGTTTAATACACCTAGGATTTTTATGAGCTTAATGAATCATGTTTTGTGTATTTTCAAGAATAAACTTCTTATTGTTGGCTTTTATGGTTTTCATGATCTTAAAGGATGAATTTTATTTCTATTTAAGAATTTAAAGGATTGGAAAGTTCACTTACCACACATTATTAACTTTCTTATGTATAATAAAATTGTAATGACCATGTTTGCTATGTGAAATAGATTTTGCAATTTTTGAGAAATTAAAAGTTGTATACTAATTTTTGGAAATGCCCATTATGCATCAAAAGAATTGTATTTTTAGGTAATATTGTGTATGGCAAAGTAATAGAGCTAGATAAATAAAAAGGTAACTAGAGAATGGATTTCACTTAAATCTTTTAGTGAGATTTAGGGCTTCCATGATTTGGCTAGCTTTTGTAAGAAGTTTATGAGTGATTATTGTACACTAGCTACATTATTGATTTTAATTGCTTTCTTTAATGTGGCTAATTTTCTATTTGACAAGGGTGGTTAGCTTTGGTGATATAAGTGGAAGGGAGATTCCTAAATCCAAGGGAAACTAAGTTACATCTAACTAGAGGTGGTTCATTCCAAGTTCTTGAAGAAATAATGACTCAAACTTGATTCTCATAGTAAGTGTAGTGTGAGTGCTACTCCTAATATTTTTAATCTTTCTTCTTTTGATGCATGTCCCACAAACTCGAGGACAAATCTTCTGAAAAGAGAGAAAGAATGATGTGATCCTTGGGGGACAATCTTAAGTAGCAAAACTACAGGGATCAAGAATACATTTCAAGGAGTAAACTTGGAGTTTATGGATACCACCTTAAGGCTACTTCGACCATTTGACTATTTTAGATTTTAATTTGTGCTTTTGCTATGCTTAAGACATTATTGCACCTTTTCATGTGTTAGTAGTATCGAGCCTATTAGTTTATCATTTTTACCTTGGATACTTTAGTACATTTAAATACAAATTGGGTCTATTTACTATGTTATGTTAGGCTATTTAAGTTCAAGTAAATCTAGTCAGTCTAAGTTGACTTTTAACTTTTTAACCTATATAAGGAGGGTTATTCCTTATAGAAAGAAAATTTGGATCATCTGTGAAATTGAATAGTTGCTACCTTTTTCTTTATGAGAGTGTGATTCTTTCTTAAGTTCTTGAATAAACTTGTATCTTGTCAAAGGTATTTAACTTTTGTGGCTTCTATCTTTACTTGTCAAAGGATTCATCCTTTATGGAGTGATTCTTCTATATTTATCAGAGGATTTTCATCCCTTGTAGCATATTCTTTATCATTTATTACCTATTCTTTCTTTTTTAATGTGTGGTGTGATACCTTTCTTTTTTATTTTTAGACTTGTTGAATTTTAAGACGATCTATCATCGATTCATATCATATTATGTGAATAGGAAGGAAGATAAAAACCTTATTATGTTAGGAAGAGGGGCATTTTAGCCTTACTTAGGAAGATAGGAACGAATGAGAGAAATTATGATTTAAGGAACACTTCTAAAGAGAAAAAATTTAGAATTAAACATAACTTCCTTAAAAAGGATGGTTATCCATTCTTAGGGTTAGAAACTTTTGTCATGTATTAGTTCAATATCATTTATCTTTTCCTATCATTCTAAAATATTGATGTGATAAAGAATTTTAAGTAAATGAAAATTAACTCGCCATTCATTGGCCCTTTAGGTCTTTAAGGCAATGATGATTTTTGGTTCTAGGCTTAGTCTTTAAGTATTAACACAATTGGAAAAAAAATTTGAGTTCCACTTGAGAAGAAAAAGGAATCTATTAGCTCTTCTTTATGCACAAGGCTAAATGGATCTTTCTTTCTAACCTTCATTAATTATTTTTCTATGCTATCTTATACTTTTTTTGTAATTAGGCCTTACATTATCCTATGTCTTCATGGATCCTTACATGATTCTTTGGTAACCCAAACTAATACATTTTCCATGTATATATATTAAACTTACTTGGGTAATGTTTTGAATACATTCTTATACATTTACTTACCTAGTTAAATTACTTTTATAGGTATTTGCATTTACGTCTAAAAAACTTACCTTTCTTAGTCCTTATCACATTACCTCTTGAGAAATTTACATATCTCCTTATATAATATGATCCGTTGAATGAAATTTTTAAACAAAGTAGCTTTGTGTTTCCCATATCCACTAGCACTGATTTTGTAACAATTGGATACTCCTAGAAAAAGTTATGATGAAATTACTAATTAGTTCCATAACACCTAAATCTATTCTTATTTCAGAAAAATACTAGCATTAATTAGATAGGAATTACATTGTAAAATTTATATGGAATGAATCTTTGGATATCTATTTTCCAAATCTTTTGACAATTTATCAATTGGTTATTTCCAAACCAAGTTATGAACAAAATTCTATTAGTTATGTAGAAATTCTACAAAAATGTAGCTACCCTTGAATTTTTTCTACTAATTAGTTTGATCCTTGTTTAACGATTTCTTTGGTGATTCAAATCCTTCCTTCACATTCAATTATGTCCTATATTTTCCAGTATTTAAATCCTCCTAATTTAAGGTTTCTTTTTGATTATTTTCCTTATAACTTTATACAAACAAGTCTTTTATTTTTGAGTTTCCAAAATCATTATAATCTTTCACTTTTCTCTCACTTTAACTTAATCCAAACATCTATACTATCTTTCATGCTTATACCATCTTCTTTATCCACAAAACTTCCTACACATAAGGTTATAATAGAAAATTTTATAATAATTTTCTCCTAAATGTACATTGAAATACTTGAATAGGTTTTAAGGTGTTACATAGCCTTATCGATGAGGTTGCATTTTGGAAAGTGTTCGTTCCTAACTACTAGTTTTTATCCAACCATTGTAAATAGATGATAATACTTCATTGAAAACATACAAAAGCATCTCTTCTTCTTTTTAGAAAGCTTTATTTCTTTAATTTTTTTAAATTCTTATAGTATTTTTTTTCTTATGCTTAAAATTATGAATCTATACTATTAGGGTGTGATAAACTTGTAATCTCTTTGTGAGACAATCCTTACCATTAAAGGGTCACTAGCTTGGGTGGAGTGTGAGTGAAACATTTATAAATACCTTATAGCTAAGTTGTGAAAAGAAAATCCTTACAAGTGATGGTGGGATTGATTGAGTCTTTAGAAGATTAAGTAAGAAAATGTAAAAAAGCTCGTAAAAGAAAAAATAATAATGGATAAACATCAAAGTTGAATTTAACCTTGTGACATGACCCAACCTGATTGTAATCGATGTGAAACTCGTTACCTAGTTTTGACTAGCTAAAGTTGCTATTTTAAATTAATGCCTTTGAACATACCAAAGAGTTAGAAGAAGCTTTTATACATTATGGAGAACATATATAATGGTTCTTTTATAGCAACATTTTAATTTGATTATAAAAAGAATTAGATAACTTTTTATCTTAACATATTTGGGAACAATCCAACCTATCTAGCTATAAATTTGAACATATACCATTTATCCTTTCTTGCTTTATAAAATAAGGACCTAACTTTCTAAATCAAATAAATCATATGCTACCTAAATGTACCTTAAGTTTTTTGCCAAGTTTAATGCCAATGTGATGGAGGAGGTTCAATTAAGAAATCTACAAAGAAAACATATAAAAGGTAAGCCCCTGCTTAGTAAGTGAATGTCTAAAAGTAGATAAAAATAAAAGGGAAACATAAGCTTACTAACCAGGTTTACCCTTATGATACCTCACATTTTTAAGCTTCATTGATTATATTTTAATTTTCCAATCAAAACAAATGCAGTATAAATGTTTGTATTCGATGCGCTAAATATCACACACATACATACATACACACACACACACACTTTATAATGTACCAAACATAATAACCAATTGACGATAATCTAAATTTCATCCATATCTTAATCAATTTACCTAATCCAAGTTTTTCATAACATGACTTAGGAAAAGTGAAGATAGTTTTGTGGACATTTAACGCTTTGCTTAATGAAGACAATCTTAGCTTCCAACACTACCCCTTTAACTTTTTGTAAAGATTGTTAGGATTAGAAGCCAAATAAGCGCAATAGAATTAACCGATCCCAGCCAACGGATCGATGCAAAATGTTAGATTAAAATAAAGATTCAAGGAATACTTTTTCGATGATACAGGAACTCATTCGTTGATAACCTTTTCGACTTCCTTTCAGCTGAAAACTCCGAGGTATCCATACGAACTAGTAGATCACCAATAAATATTCATATGAACACTGGTTGAAATTCTTCTCCTTAGTCTCGTAGTGCTAGCTACCCTCTTCAAGGGTTATGGTCAAGGAGGGGTGTTAGGGCTTTTCTATACTTTGGTATGCATGAATAATCATGTATTATTACCTAACAAGCCTATTTAAATAGGTGCATAGAAAATCCTAACTAATTGGGCTTTGTTCTATGTATAATTATAGGGTTATTATTGGGCCTTATAATTATAATATGGAATTCTCAAATATTAGGCCCAAACAATTTGGTCCATCAATTCCAAATCCACTAAGCTATAAGTGTGTGATCTTACGAGCTCTCATTACATTGATAATAATAATAAATCGCATTAATGATCATAAACAATGAGTGGTGTCTAGTAACACATCATTATTACTTAAGTAATGAGAAAGTCAGTGAATCGACTGAACCTTTATATATGATCATCATCTATATCCTTTTGTCTTAGACATCTAAATTAAGCATGGAACATGAACCATGTCATCCCCGTATAGCCTAATCCAAAGGTTTCTTAATTCCTAAGTAAACTAAATGAAGCAAATATAATTGACATCCCATGTCAATTCACTTGAGCATGGCCATGCATTTTCTCAGCCTTACTTAATTAAAGGGCCCATAGATATCACTCTTGTTATATAGGAAAGACAAATTCCATCTTGATCACACAAACCTCTCCATATGATATGTGACATATCCAATAACTACCCTTGCATTCACTTAACTATGAGTGACATAGAGTAGTATCAAAATATGAAACTCATATATTGGGAACCTTGGCGATCTTAAGTCAAAGGACTATATTGATAATAATCATTAAGAATCACTTATGACACTCATATAACAATCCATGCAGTGTTCTTAGGGTGGGTCGATCCAGTATACAAGTTCTTTAACTTGTACTCATGTGCAAACTTAATATTGTTAGAAATTCGAATTATTACATGCAACGATATTTCAAAATTTTAATCCGAATTCTACCTAGGATCCATGGAAAAAGCATAAATCAATGATTAGCGTTTTACCTATTGGGCACTCATGTTTTTACTGATCAAAACTTGAGAGTGGATGAATCAAACGTAGGCTGAAAGGTATAGCGTCTTTACGGTATCCACATGAAGTGAACAACAACCTCTCGCCTTCCACGAATCTTCTAGGATGCATTTCTCTCTCTAGGAATTAGGATTCGATGTTTTCTGAGTGATTTAGGGTTCTAGGAGGCTTATGAGCCTGTATTTAATGTACTGCCCTCAAGCCCTTTTTTATAGAACTTAGGCAAGCCACAATCTTAATCCTACTAGGATAATGCTTCCAAAATCCTAATCACACTTAACAACTCATTTTATCTTTATCCTAGAGATAATGAGGAGAGATAAGACTTATCTATTAATTATCTAATATTAGATAATATTATCTCATAATATAAATATCTTAATATTACATAATTGCATATAGTTATTAAATATCAAAATAATATTATCTTATAATATATTTATCTAATATCTAATAATGTAATTATTTGATATTACTTTAATATCAAATAATATCACATAATATATATATATATATATATATTACGTGAATAACACATTATTATTCTTAATAATAATATATATATGCATGAAAATAAGTCCAATTAATTGGATATTAATATAATTAAAGTCCAATTAATTATTGTCTTATTCCTACTCTTTTTGTGTGACCCTGTAGGTTCTTACTACGTTGATAATAACTCATTATTGAGCCATAGACAGTGAGTAGTATCTAGCAATAAATCACTGCCACTCAAGTAGTAAGAATGTCTGTGATTCAATATCCACCTAATACATGATCAACGTTTTGCATCATAAACCTTTTGTAATAATATCCAAATTGAACTGGAGGCATGGAATGTGTCATCCTCGTCAATGTTTAATTTATATTTCTTGATACTAAGTAGACTTAAAATAAATGATTAATATCACATATTAATCCAATTGAGCATGACCATGCATTTCTAAGTCTCACTCAATCAAGGGGCCTAAGGATATTTCTTTTTTATATAAGAGTAACAAAATCCCATCTACATCACTTGTAATGTCTTGAATTTTTAATTCTATCATTTGAATCTCTAAATTTTAAGGCTATAGAAATGAAGAGCACATTTGAATTAGCTTAGTGGGTGAATCTTAAGTTGAAAGGAATTAAGTGTAAGGGTAAACGAAATTTTAAAGGAAAAAGGATAGTAGGAAAAGAATCAATTTCCATAAATAATATAGATGATCAGAGGAGGTTAGAAAACCTTAAAAAGGGGAGTTATCTAATTTTAACAGTGTAAGAAATTTTAAACAAACAGAAACCCTATGGACCAAATTGCAAAAGTGCAAAATCGGGTGTGGTTAAAGTGTAAATAACCAAGAATTTAGGATCTAATATGAATAACCAAGAATTTAGGGTGTAATATATAATTTTATTTAGTGTGACCAATAGACACATGACAAGTGTCATTATTAAAAAAAAGGGCAATAATAGCCTTACTAATTAGTGAAAAAGGACTAAAATACCCTTGAAAATTTAAAAAATGACTAAAATACCCTTAAAGCTTCATGAAAACTCTTTCTTCTTCTCCATTTCACCTTGTAGCCGTGGATACCTCCATGAAAACAAGCTTGGACGTGCAAGAGAGAGAAGGAAGAGAGAGAAATTTTCTTTTGGCTTTTTTACCTAAAAATAGTGAGAATTAGGCTTAGGTGTAGAAGAGAAAATTGCTCCTCTCATCAAGCTCTATCTATTGGTGTGTTTAGATTGAAGAAAACTCAAGTTTGATCAAGTTTGGTGAGCTCTAAGTGAGGATTTTCAAGTTGCACCAAGAGGTAAAAATGTTCTCCTCTAAAAGCTATTTAATGTACTCTTTTTAGTTTCTTGAAATTTTAATGTTGGTGTGGTCAAAGGTGGTTGACCATGGAGTTTTGGATGATTTGAACATGTCTAATGGTGTTTTAGATGTTGTTATGTTGATTTATGACTTTGATTTGGTGTAAAAACAACAAGAAACCATGATGTACATACTAGGGTTTTAGAGGCATAATGGTGCATGTATGGATTTGGCATGATTTGTTTGGAATTTGGCTAAATTGATGAAGTTAGAATGATTTTTATGAATTATGAAGCCTATGGAAGATGAAATTTTGAATTATGAAAGTGTGTGTGAAACTTTCCTTTTGAGAAGCCAAAACCGTGAATATGGAAAAGAAGGAGGGAAGGAGTTTTAACCATTTAAATTGTGTTTTTGGAATATTGGAATAATGTATTACAATGAAATTTAGGAGATATTGGAATGTACATTAAAATTTAGGTCACTTCCTTCATGGTTTAGTGTATGTGGAGAAAGTGAAGAATACATGAAGTTTAAGAAAAATGATGATGTTCTAATAAGAATTATGATGTGTATTTATGTAGACTAAGAAGTGACAAGTTAGGAAGGCAAGGAGACTTGTAAAGAAGTTTTTAAGTGAGGGCAAAGGAAACATCACTATTGGAAGCTTTTAAAAGGTAGCTAGCTTTATCCTTAAGCTCTGTTTTTCATTTATGTGTTTTCTGTATTTTATGCCATTGTATGGAATGTGTATGAAATTGATGTGCATAAAATTATTGTATATGGTACCTATGGCCCGAGTACCCCGGGAAGACAGTGAGATTGCTGTGTGTGAGGCCTATGGCCCGAGTTCCCCGGGAAGATAGTAAAATTGCTATATATGAGGCCTAGGTACGACTATCTGTGATGGCCATCTTGATATCTTTATGAGTCCTTGAATGGGCTTGATGATTGCTATGTGAGATGCACATTTCTTACAATGGTATGGAATGAGATGATAAATGATTAATTGATTTTGAAATGTATGTTTTATTTGCTTAAGGATCTGGAATGACTTGATATGTTTTTATGGTAATAGCTAGCTACTGGAAAACTTTGTTTCTTATGTTTCTGTATTGTTACTAATCATTCCAGGTGATGCTTCTAAAGGCCCTCTTGACAAAGGAGAATAATGTTTTGAAATTGTATTAAAAATGTCTATATAGTTTGTGATGTTAGTATGTGATGGATATATGTTTTGTAAGTTGAACTTTTTGTATAACTATATGACCCTTACCTATATTATATGAAACATATGAATTTGATGTATTGTGAGTTGGTTTGAAGTAGAAGGTAACTTAGTATGCAATATGTGTGAAATTGGAAATGACCAAATGAATAGTAAATGACTAAATGAACAGTAAATTCGTAGGCAGTAAGAGGAGTATGTTTGTAGGGACTTTTGGTTAAGTTTTGATGCTCTAAAAATTATGATAAAATTCAGGAGTGAAATTAATTTATTTATCATAATTTGTGCCAAAATTACGCTTAAAATAAGCTCTTATACTATGTGAATTTATTACATGTTTTAGTCTCCCCTGTTACCGTCACAGTGCAGAGTACTAATTGTATCTCAGAGATCAGAAGGAGTAAATGGATGATTTTTGATCTGAAAATTTTATGGAAATTATATAACATGTTAATAAAGTTCCATACCAAATTTGAGCTTATTCGGAGTTTATTTACCCCCTTAAATAAGGGTTTACTTTTACAATTGTGAATTTTGGATAGTACTGGGACAGAAACATTTTGCTGTGAGTTCTGAAAGGTCTAATGATGTCTAAATTATTTCTAATTTTTACAGGATGTAGTTAAAACGTGAAAGGTTCATAGGATCCAATTTCATGATTTTTGGAGTCCCGTAAAGTAGTTTTTCATATTTTTGAAGTTGGTCCAGTAATTCTGGAAATGAGCAGAAAATTTCTGAAACTTAGAATATGTAATATTTTGTTTTACAGAATCATAATTTGGCCACAGAAAGACCTAATTGTGTAACAATTACCTATTTAATGAGGATTAAGGTGTTAATAAGTAAGGGAGTTACATCACTCACTTCCCTCTACATAATTCATGACACACCTAATCAATACCCTTTTCGTCATCCTGATTAAAGGTGACATAGGACAATATTAAAGTGAATAATTCCTCATGTAGGAAACTGTAGTGACTTCAGGTCAAAGGTTTATGTGTATTTGTAATCATATGAGAATAATTTATGACACGTCTATCCATGCAATATTCTCATAGTGGGTCAGTCCAGTACATTGTTCACTAATAATGTACTCATGTATTGACTTGATATCACATATCCATGATTCGTAATCATCAGTCATTATATATGTTAGTATCGATGTATTATTACTATCTTTTTCGTAATAATACTTAACTAGGGGCATTTTAGGAATAACAAAGCTATTCCAAGGATAATTATTATATTAAGTTATAAATCATGCAGAATAATAATAAAATATAATAATTAAATTCTCTAAAATAAAACATAATACATTATGTATTACTTTAATCATCTATATGATTAGTTCCTAGGACACACATTAACAAATATCTTATATAAGTCACCACACATGCTACTCTTAACATATTAAAGCAACCTAATTCATAATGATATATGACTAAGGACATTTAATAATACAATTATTCTAAGGTTATTATCATAATTAAATATATTATGTAGATGATATATATAAATATAATAATTGGAATTGACATTAAAATAACATGATACATATTTACAATCATTAATATGATTGATTTTAGGGCATATACACAAATAATCCTCCACTTGCACTAAAGCCAATCATCCATGTATCTAATACCTATAGATCTCATATAACTATTATACTTCTGCTACGTTAAGGCTTTTGTTAGTGGATCGACGATGTTATTGTCAATCAGTATTCTACATATCCTGGTATCATTTCTGTCGATAATATATCTTATAAGATGATAATGTCGGAGTATATATTTGGATTTCTAATGAGATCCGGGTTCCTTGGCTTGTACAATAGTTCTATTATTATCACAATAGAGCTCTACCGGGTCAGCAATGCTAGGAATAACTCCAAGTTCAGTGATGAACTTCTTAATCCAAACAGCCTCCTTTACGGCATCTGATGCTGCAATGTATTCAGTTTCTATTGTAGAATCAGCCACTATCCCTTGCTTTGAACTCTTCCAGGTCACAGTGCCACCATTAAGGCAAAATACATAACCTAACTGCAACCTAAAATCATCTTTGTCAGTTTGAAAACTAGCATCAGTGTAACCACTTACAATAAGCTCTTCCTTACCTCCATAAATCAAGAACATGTCTTCAGTGCTGGAAATCGCGCATCATACTTGCACATTGGAATAAAAATTTTGCACGATTTCCACCAAGGATCCATGCGAATTTAGAACGCCATAGATTAGGCATTAGGGTTTATACCTTTCGGCAAAAAATCTTCTGTCCATTGCACAGCAAATTTGATCTGCTCTCCAAATCACGAACCGGAATAGAAACTGGAAGATCAGATCACCAGTACAACGTTTATGTGGTTGCACCTCTGTGGTATCCACACGAACCCGTGAATCACCGATGAATGTCCACTACACACACTGGTTGGAATTGATCTCCTTACACCTCGTAGTGCTAGCTACGCCTCTTCAGGGGTTTTTGGTCAAGGAGAGGTGCTAGGGTTTTCTATGCCTTTTTAGGGTGCGTGAATAATGATAGTAAATCTATTATTACCCAACAAGCCTATTTAAATAGGTGCATAGAAAAACCTAACCTATTTGGGCTTTATTCCATGTACAATTATAGGCTTATTATTGGGCCTTATAATTATAACATGAATTCCCAAATATTAAGCCTAAACAATTTGATCCATTAATTCCAAATTCACTTGGCTCTAAGTGTGCGACCCTACAGGCTCTCATTACGTTGGCAATGACCATTAATCATATTAATGATCATAAACAATTATTGGTGTCTAGCAACACATCATTGTTACCCAAGTAATGAGAAAGTCGGTGATTTGACTAAACCTTTACACGTGATCATCACTTATGTCCTTTTGTCCTATACATCTAGATTGAGCATGAGACATGGACCGTGTCATTCCCGTATAGCCCAACTTTAAGGTTTCTTGATTCCTAAGTAAGCTGACTGAAACAAATGTAATTGACATCTCATGTCAATTCATCTGAGCATGGCATGCATTTTCTTAGCTTTACTTAATCAAGGGGCCCATAGATGTTACTCCTGTTATATAGGAGGGACAAATCCCATCTTGATCACACAAATCCCTCCGCATGATATGTGACATATCCAATATCTACCCATGCATTCACTTAACCATTAGTGACATAGAATATTATCAAAATATGAAACTCACATGTAGGGAACCTTGGTGATCTCAGGTCAAAGGACCATATTAATAATGATCACTAAGAACCACTTATGACACTCATATAACGATCCATGTAGTATTCTTACTATGGGTCGATCCAGTATACAAGTTCTCTAACTTGTACTCATGTGTAAACTTAATATCCCATATAAGTCTTCACACATGCTAGTCTTAACATATCAAAGCAACCTAATCCACAATGATATATGACTAGGGATATTTAAGAATACAATTATTCTAAGGTTATTATTATAATTGAATATATTATGCAGACAATATATATATAATAATTGGAATTGCCATTAAAATAACATGATTCAAAATTTACAATCACCAATATGATTGGTTTTAGGGCATATACACTAACATTCAGTTCTTCTTAAGTTCTATCCAGTGACTTCCACCAGGATCTAATTGGTATCTGCTCATCATACTTAAAGCATATGAGACATCAGGATGAGTACATAACATGGCATACATGATAGACCCAATTGTAGATGCATAAGGGATCTTACTCATGGATTGTCTCTCACACTTTGTGGAAGGACATTGAGTTTTTAAGAGACTTATGCCATGTGACATTGGTAAGAATTCTCTTTTGGAATTTTGCATGCTAAACCTCTTTAGCATCTTATCGATGTATGTACTTTGACTTAGGCTAAGCAATTTTCTCGATCTATCTCTATAGATCTTAATACCTAATACATAGGAGGCTTCACCTAAGTCTTTCATAGAAAAGCAATTTCCTAACCAAGTTTTTATATACTGTAGTGTAGGAATGTCATTTCTAATAAGTAGTATGTCATCTACATACAACATCAGAAAGACTACTGCGCTCGCACTAACCTTTTTGTACATACAAGGTTCATTTTCATTTTTGATGAAACTAAACTCTTTGATTGCATCATCAAAATGAAAATTCCAACTTTGAGAAGCCTACTTCAATCTATAAATGGATCGTTGCAACTTGCAAACTTTTCTAGCATTTTCAAGATTTACAAAACCTTCAGGTTGTGTCATGTACAAATCCTCAAGAAGATTTCGATTAAGGAAAGCAGTTTTAACATCCATTTGCTAGATTTCATAATCATAATATGCGACTATAGCTAGAAGAATCCTAATAGATTTAAGCATGACAACTAGAGAAAAAGTCTCATCATAGTTAATACTATAGATTTATTTGAAACCTTTTATAACCAATCATCCTTTAAAGGTACACACATCACCATCCATGTCGATTTTCTTTTAAAAAACTTATTTGCACCCAATGGGTTTTACCCCTTCAGGTGGATCAACCAAAGTCCAAACTTGGTTTGCATACATGGAGTCCATATCTGATTTCATAACTTCGAGCCATTTGTTGAAATCTGGGCCTATCATAGCCTCTTGGTTGGTTATGGGCTCATCTTGGTCCATGAGCAACATATCACCGTGATAAGTCATGAGAAATCCATTTCTCTCGAGCTCACAATGTATCCTACTAGACCTACGTGGGTTTTGTGTTACATGAGTAGGTTCTTCCACAACTGGTTATGTAACTAGCTCAGGTTCCATCTCAAGTTCAATGTTCTCTTGTTGATCTTAAATTTCTTCCAGTTTTATTCTCCTCCCACTAATTCTTCTAAAGATAAATTCTCTCTCTAAAAAAATATCAATTTGAGCAATAAACACTTTTTGGTCAGTTAGATTATAGAAATAATATCTTTTTGTTTGCTTAGGATATCTAACAGAAAAATATTTATTAGATTTGGGTCTAAGTTTATCAAAAGTTTGACATCTTACATAAGCTTCACAGCCTCAAATCTTCATAAAAGATAAATTAGGATGTTTCCCAGTCCATATCTCATATGATGTCTTTTGAACTAATTTTGATAAAACACGATTTAGTGTGAAGGTTGTAGTCTCTAGAGCATGTCCCCAGAAGGAATTTGGAAGGTTAGCCTAACTCATCATTAATCAAACCATGTCTATCAAAGTTCGATTCTTCCTTTTAGAAATACCATTCCATTGAGGTATTCTTAATGGAGTGAGTTGTGATACAATGCCACACTCTTTTAGATGATCAAGGAACTCTCGGTCTAAGTATTCACCACCCCGATCTTATCAAAGTGCTTTAATACTTTTACCAAGTAGATTTTGCAATTCATTCTTGAATTCTTTGAACTTTTCAAAAGATTCAGACTTGTGTTTCATAAGAAACACATAACCATATCTACTAAAATCATCAATAAAAGTAATGAAGTACTGATAACCACCTCTAGCTTGTGTGTTTAAAGGTTTACATACATCACTATGTATGCGGCCTAGTAAATCACTAGCTTTTTCACCTTTCCCAATAAAAGGGGCTTTAGTCATCTTTCCTAATAAACATAACTCACATACCTCATATGATTCAAAATCAAATGAGTCCAAAAATCTATCCTTATATAGTTTGGAGATATGTGTCTCATTTATATGGCCTAAACGATAATGCCAAAGATAGGTTAGATTTGAATAATTAGTTTTGTCTTTCTTCATATTTATGTTATAGATTGATTTTCGAGGTCTAGAATATAAAGACTATTAGTTAAATGTGCACTATTATAAAACATTTCATTTAAATAAATAAAGTAACATTTTTCCTTTATTATAAATGAAAAGCCTTTCTTGTCTAAATAAGAAATAGAAATCAAATTTCTACTAACAATAGACACAAAATAACAGTTGTCCAATTCTAAAACTAATCCATTAGGTAAAGATAAATAATAAGTCCCTACAACTAATGTAGCAACTCTTGCTCCATTTCTAATGTGCAGGTTCACTTCACCTTTGGCTAATCATATACTTCCTTTAAGATCTTGCACATTTACACAAATGTGAGTACCACATCCAGTATCTAATACCCAAGATGTAGAAGTAGATAAATTAACTTCTATAACATAAATACCTGAGTTAGAAGTCCCACTTCCCTTTTGCTTCTTAAGCTCTTCTAGGTAAATCTTGTAATTTTGCTTCCAATGTCTTGGTTCTTTGTAATGGAAGCATTGCCCTTCCTTGGCCACACCACCTTTGGGTTTAGTGCAGAGGAACTTAACTTGGACTTTCCATCAGTCTCGTCCTTTTTCTTTTTATTTTTAGCCTTAGACTTTCCCTTTCTTTTGCCCATTTTGAACCATCATAATGGAATTGGGCTTGGACTTTTTCAAGTTCTACTCAGTAGTTCTCAACATATTAAGCAATTCAAGCAAAATCTGATCAATTTCATTCATGTTGTAATTCATGATGAATTCACTATAGCTCTCAAGCAACGATTGCAGAACTATGTCAGTAGTCAATTCTTGCTGCAAAGGAAAACTCAACCTTTCAAGGCTATTAATGTATCCAATCATCTTAAGCATATGTGTAGCAACGGGTGTTCCTTTAGCCATATCGCACTAAAATAATGCTTTAGATACATCATATCTCTCATGTCTTGCTTGCTCTTGGTAGAGTTGTTTAAGTTGATCAATCATATTGAATGCCTCCATGTTCTCATGTTGCTTCTGAAGCTCAGAGTTCATGGTAGCAAGCATGAGACAACTGACATCTAGAGCATCTTCTAAATGCTTCTTATAAGCTTCCTTTTCTACTCGAGGAGCAATGGCAGTAGGCTTATCTGAAATAGGTTGCTATAGGACATATTGCTTTTTCTCATGCTGAAGGACAATCCTCAAGTTTCGATACCAATAGAGAAAATTTATCCCATTAAGTTTATCCTTCTCAAGGATAGATTGTTAGGACAAGTTTAATGTATTTAATGCCATAATTATCTACAATAGAAAATATGTAGAATGAGAATCATGTATTTTATTTATTTAATAAGGTCTTTTATTAAATAATACTCCTACTATTTTTCTCAAAATAATAGCCTTCACAATTATTTCGCAAAACCTTATCGTTAAAGTTTTCTAGTGAGTCAAGATCCATATTTTACCAAATCTTGAGTTAGCTTTAACTAATCACCCAAGAAGTGGCTATTTAAGTAGACAACTCCTTGTCAATTGCATCTTGTGCAACTCTTAGATAGTTAGGTGAATAACACTTATTCAAATTCATTTTATGAATTCATAACCAACTTTATGCCTCTAGACCCCATCCTATTAGTATAGCCTAGCTAAGTCAAACCCAATAATTAGCAATTTGGATGTCACTTTTATCCCATTGCTTCTTACAAAGATAGACTTTAGGTACTTTGCTTTGACAAACCCACCTATAGTCGATTAAGATCTTGACGAGTGCTATTATTAGAATGCATCCTGTTGATTTAATATTTTGTTTGAGGGATTTTAAAGTTATTGATCTCACCATTATTGTATTTACTTTTATTTAGCATGCATCATATACATCTACTATAGGCATCTTATACATATATCATATGCATCTCATACATAAAACATAATTTAAATGTGACATGATTATGGCCTAACCTAAGTAATATTCTAGAGCTCAAGAATATCAAATAAAACTAAGAAAGAAAAAACTTCTTTCTAAGAATCTTCTTCTTTCTTTATGGTTTGATCTCCACTTCTATTATTGCCTCTTTAGGTACTCCAACAAAATTATAATATAATAATAAAGAAACCTCGAGTTACATTCGAGGGGAGTAAGATGAGAAGAGAATGTACAACCAAAAGAAATAGAAAGGCATGACATGCAGGCCGTATTTTAAAATTGCAACAAAACTAAGAGCCATAATCATGCACTATACATCAAGCAACAAAATTACATGATAAGTGAAACATATATCCAAATATATTTTCAATATTAAAATTTGAATTAATTAATTCTAAATTAATCAATTAGTTACTTAATGTCGCACTATGTAGAGAATTTACGACGGTGTCTAGCAACACATCATTGTTACCCAAGTTATGAGAAAGTCAATGAATTGACTGAACTTTATATATGATCATCATCTATATCCTTTTATCCTAAACATCTAGATTGAGCACGAGACATGGATCGTGTCATTCTTGTATAGCCTAATCCAAAAGTTTCTTGATTCCTAAGTAAGTTGACTAAAGCAAATGTAATTAACATCCCATGTTAATTCACTTGAGTATGGCCATGCATTTTCTCAACTTTACTTAATCAAAGAACCTACAGATGTCACTCGTATCATATAGGAGGGATAAATTTCATCTTGATCACACAAATCCCTTCACATGATATGTGATATATCCAATAACTACCCTTGCATTCATTAAATCATGAGTGACATAAAGTAGTATCAAATTATGAAACTCACATGTTGGGAATCTTGGCGATCTTAGGTTAAAGGACTATATTAATAATAATAACTAAGAATCACTCATGACACTCATATAAAAATCCATGTAATGTTCTTAGGGTGAGTCAATCCAGTATATAAGTTCTTTAACTTGTACTTATGTGCCGACTTAATATCTCATATAAGTCACCGCACATGCTAGTCTTAACATATCAAAGCAACCAAATCACAATGATATATGACTAGGGACATTTAAGAATATAATTATTTTAAAGTTATTATCATAATTAAATATATTATGCAGACAATATATATAAATGTGATAATTGAAATTGCCATTAAAAAAACATGATTTAAATTTACAATTATTAATATGATTAGTTTTAGAGCATATACACTAACAAAGATGACCCTATGTACTTCTAACACTATGGCTATCTAATGAAGATAATCACATGTGGGCTTCTAACACTATTTTATGCCTTGTGACCATCCAACATTGTGGCCATTTAGTAAAGACAAGCTATTGGGATCATTTACCTCATGTTTTTCTTATGTATCATTTTATTTCAAATGTATGAATAATTAAATTCACAACATCACTCATATTTTTTTGCATGATTACAAATATCTATTCATACTATCAATAATATCTATATGTATAACAATTCACTAGTCAAGGTATCATAAGCAACATAATATCACCATACTTGTTAATATGGTCATACATATCATTAATAGCATTACACATAAGTCATAATTCAAATTACATATTACTACTTTACTATATTTGATTGTATCATTATTTATCTTATATCTAATGTTTATGTATCACATACTATTATACTTTACCCTTAAAAAGCATTAGGATACACTTAATTTCTTTGTATAACAAGTTATTTTAACTTGAACTAAGCAGAGTCAACTAGATACTTAACTATAGAAACTTAGAGAACAATTTTATAGGTTTAAAATCAATTATATAGTCAACTATTAAAGTCCAAAGAGCAATTCTAGTGTTCCTAGTCAACTATTAGCAACTAGAAAGTATCTTAAAGGCTTATAGTTGACTATCTAGTGGGTTATGACTTAGGTTTCTATGGATTTTCAGCTTAAAACACTATCTATCCACCCTAATTCAATCCAAACTCAAATTTTACTTTACCAATTGACATCAAATCTTAAACACATACTTATAACACTTCATTTATGTCATTTCTCATATCAAAACCAAGCCATAATTTACAAATCACCTTTTTTCATATATTATCATTTAAAAGCTCAAAACTTAATCCCAATGAAACAAAATTAAAGTAAACTTGTACATTAAGATAAAATTTTGACTTAAGCTATTATGAAAAAGATTTTAGATAGCCATATTTGCTTCTCCTTGGTTATAATTAGCTAAAGTTACAAAGATACTTATTAGGGTTCATTCTTTCCTTTTGAGGTAAATGCTCTAATCTTCTTAAATTCAAAGAAAATTATGAAAAATGTAATGGTTAAGGATGTCTTACCACATTAATGTGAAGAAATTACTTCTAATTTTACTTAATTGATGAAATTCTTGAAGAAGAAAGTAGGAAAACATGAGAAAGTTTTAAAAGGGGAAAGAGATTAGATAATGGTGAAAAATAAGGAAATAATGCCTTGATAGGCTGAAATTTATGTTTATAGGAGCATGGGAAATTTGGGAATAAAATAACTTATGAATTATAGTCACTTGTTGCTTTTTCTAAGCTATAGTCAACTGTATAGTTGAGCATAAAAGTTTAGAATGTAGCTTAAATAGGAGTAGTTAACTACCACATACCTTTTTGCACTTAGTCATTCTAGATGCCTTTGCTCCTCTCAGCCATTCATTCATACTCACTTTTAGACACTTTCAACTTCCCACTGTTTTATTTCATACTAAAATTTTTATTTAAGGTTTGTCCAATAAATAAAATTTTCATTTTCTCACTTATTTCAACCTAACTTTTAACTTAAATTTTGTTTAACTAATATTTTACTTCCACATAACTTTCTCATTTATACTTTTTCATCATAATTTACCTATTCCTTAGAAAACCTTTTTTCATTATATTCATTTTACCAAGATTATTTTGTTTTTCCTTTTTTCCAAAACATAACAAAATTTTAAATTTCAAAAATTTTGGAAGGGTTTGTGACACCTTAGGAGAATGGAATAAACCTAAAGGAATGGTTTTTATTTTAGACCATTAAATCACCAGATGCTATCATCTCTTTCCCTTACTATTTTATTTCATGTACTTGATTGCTTATCTTTACTTGTTATTTACTTGATTATTTATTGGAAGATTTTGAAAAAAAAAAAAACGTGCTTAAAAGCCAAAATTTATAATTTTTTAAACACCAATTCACCTCTTTTTGGAGTATTTTTATCTTATAAATTAGCATAAAAGCTTGGTATCTATTGTTAAAGTTCATCCACCTTTAAGTAAAGATGTTGTAGGGCCACTATAGATAACCTTAGATCATCATAGATAAAATAGTCATTCTACTTCTAGGCTATTATTGTTTAATGGAACCAATTATAATTATTAGAAATATTAAATGATGATTTTTCTTCAAGCCATTGATGATAACATATATGAGATATGGATTTTCTAAAACTAAAAGGCAAGTGGAATAAAGCCAAGTATAAAAAGATTAGTCTTTATGCAAAGCCCAAAAATGCTACCATATGTGTCATTGCTCCTAAGGAACACAAGAAGATCTTTAAGTACTCTTTAGCAAAGGAGATATAGGATAAACTCTAAGTCATGTTTGAAGGAGTAAAGCAAGTGAGAATAACTTATGTCAATATGCTTGCATAGTAATATGAACTTTTTAAAATGGAGAAAAAATAAAGGCATAAAGTTTATATTTGAAAAACTTTCTGCCATTGTAAATGATCTTCATTATCTAGTAAGAATCAATTTGGAATAAGATATCATCTTGAAAATACTAAAATGTTTCCCAACTACATAGGAGTTCAAGAAGGCAACAATTTTGAAAATCTTATTTATAATGATCTAAAAGGAAAGCTTATAACTTAAGAGAAAATTAAGATGATAAAAAATGTCAGTTGTAGGAAAAAGAGAAACATTGCTCTTAAAACTTTTACAACTTCTCAAGAAGATGAAGAAGAAAATAATGATGGAGAAATGGTTTGCTTTGTGAAGAGGTTTACCAAAATGCTTAGAACAAAAAAACAAAATGAACTTCAAAAGCCATTTTTGAGAAAAGAGCAAGCAAGGAAAAAGAATAAGTAATCAAATGATAACTTGCTATGAATGTAATTAAAAGCTTGGCCATCTTAGTGAGGATTGTAAACTCCCTCACTCATTAACACCTTAATCCTCATTTAATAGATAATTATTGCATACTAATTTGCCTTCTACTCTAGGCTAACTCACAATACCACAAATTTCTGTATCTCATACACTTTAGGCAAGGGTCATGTAATTATACAACAAGTTCAACTTACAAAACATACATCCATCACTTACAATATCACCAACTATACAATCATTTTTAATACAACTTCAAATCTATATTCTCCCTTGTCAAGAGGGCCTTTAGAAGCATCACCTGGAATGGTTAGTAATAATACGAAAACATAAGAAACAAAGTTTCCCAGTAGCTAGCTATTACCATAAAAAAACATATCAAGCCATTCCAGATCCTTAAGCAAATAAAACGTACATTTCGAAATCAATCAATCATTTATCATCTCATTCCATACCATTGTAGGAAATGTGCATCATACATAGCAATCCACAAGCCCATTCAAGGACTCATATCATTATCTAGATGGCCATCACAGATAATCGTACCTAGGCCTATATACAGCATCACGCTGTCTTCCCAGGGTACTCGGGCCAAAGGCCTAACATACAGCATCACGCTGTCTTCCCGAGGTATCGGGCCCTAGGTACCGCACACTTGTCATCCCCGGGGATCTCGAGCCATAGGCCTAACACAGTATTTTACTGTCTTCCCGGGTTGTGCACACAGCAATTTCATACACATTCCGTATAATGGCAAAAATATACCGAAAATCATGTAAATAGAAAATAGAGCTTAAGGATAAAGCTAGCTACCTTTATAAGCTTCCAATAGTGATGTTTCCCTTGCCCTCACTTATAACTTCTTTACAATTTCCCTTGCCTTTCCAAGTTGTCACTCTTTAGTCTATACAAATACACATCATAGTTCTTATTAGAACATTATCACTTTCCTTAAACCTCATGTATTCTTTACTTCCTCCACTTAAATAAATGCATACTTAGATGCTCTATATCTTGTTTTCAAGCCTTGAAATGACACATATGAACATTAGAAAAGGATCTGGAAGTAAAACCATGCAAAACGTGAAGAATTAAAGCCAAAATGTTCACTTGACAAAGTACACGGGGGTGAACATGGGCCGTGTTCTACCCCATGTTCAGAACATGGGGTACAACATGGGCCGTGTTCTACCCCATGTACATTACTGATCTGCCTTCGTAAAAGAACACGGGGTACAACATGGGCCGTGTTCTACCCCGTGTATAGAACATGGGGTACAACATGGGCCGTGTTCTACCCCATGTACATTACTGATCTTCCAAAAACACAATTTACATGGCTAAACCTCCTTTTCCCCTTGGCTTCTCAAAAGGGAAGTTTCATACACACTTTCATAACTCAAAATTTCATCTTCCATAGGCTTCATAACTCATAATAATCATCCTAATTTTATCAATTTAACCAAATTCCAAACAAATCATGCCAAATCCACACATACACCATTATGCCTCTAAAACCCAAGTGTGTACATGATGGTTTCTTGTTGTTTTTACACCAAACCAAAGCCATAGATTAACATAACAACATCCAAAACACCATTAAACATATTCAAATCATCCTAAACTCCATGTTCAATCACCCTTGACCACTCCAACATCAAAATCTCAAGAAACTAAAAAGAGTACTTTAAAGAGCTTTTAGAGGAGAACAATTTTACCTCTTGCTGCAACTTGAAAATCCTCACTTAGAGCTCACCAAACTTGATCAAACTTGAGCTTTTCTTAAATCTAAACACACCAATGGATAGAGCTTGATGAGAAGAGTAACTTTCCCTTCTAGCCCCAAGCCTAAATCTCACTATTTTTGGGTGAAAAAGCCAAAAGAAACTTTCTCTCTCTTCCTTCTCTCTCCTGCACGTTTTTGGTGCTTTAATGGAGTCTTCCATAGCTTTTGAGAAGAAAGGAGAAGGAAGAAGACTTTTCATGAAACTTCAAGGGTATTCTTGCCATTTTTGACAATTTCAAGGGTAATTTAGTCCTTTTTCACCAATAGTAAGGCTATTCTTGCCATTTCTTCAAATAAGGACACTTGTCCATCTTCTTCTAACAAGGACACTTGTCATGTGTCTATTGGCCACACTAAATAAAATCACATATTACACCCCAAAATCTTGGTTATTCATATTAGATCCCAATTTCTTAGTTATTTCACTTTAACCACACCCGATTCTGCACTTTTGCAATTTAGTCCATAGGGTCTCTGTCTGTTTAAAATTTCTTATACTGTCAGACTTAGACAACTTTCCTTTTTAGGGTTTTCCAACCTCCTCTGATCATCTATATCGTTTAGGAAAATTAATTCTTTTCCTATTATCTTTTTCCTTCAAAATTTCGTTTACCTTACACTTAATTCCTTTCAACTTGAGATTCACCCACCAAGCTAAATCAAACATGCTCTTCGTTTCTACGACCTTAGAATTTAAAGATTCAAATAATAGAATTAAAAATTTGGGACATTACAAGGATCACTTGAATTTAAAAGAAGGTCCTCTAAAAGGCCAATAAAGAAGAAAGTGATGATAACCACATGGAATGATAAATATATTCACTTGGATGATGATGTTTAAAATGAAAAAGTAGAGGAAAATGCTAGCCTTTGCTTTATAGCAAAAAAAGATTACAATAAGGTAATGGATTTTGACTCACCTAATCCCCATGATAAGTTACATAGAGCTTTTAAAAGTTTAATGGATTATTTTCAAAAGATAATGAAAAGATATATTTTTATTTCTAAAGAAAAATTTTCTTTACAAAATGAACTTGAATTTTTGAAAAATTATTTTAATGATTTAAAATTTGATTTTACTGATTTGAAAAATGAAAATCAAGAGTTGCTAAATGATCTTAAGTCTTTGTAAAATGAAAATGATTTAAAAAGAAAAGAAAATGAAGTTTTATAAGAAATAAATATTTTTTCTCAAAATGATTTATCAAAGGAAAACTATCTTCTATCAAATGAAATAATTTCCTTGCAAGAAAAAAAATAAACTTTGATAAAAAAATGCTATTTTAAAAAAGCAAGGTGGTTGCTCTTTCTCTAGAAAGCAATTAAATGCTAAAGGAAGCAATTTGCTCTTTCAAAAAAATCCTTATTAGCAAAAAGCAAGAAGTTACTCATTTTGAAAAGAGTGACCAACAAATCTCAAAGTTAAAAAAGAAAGTTAATTCTTCGAAAGAAAAATAGATTTTGGAAAAAGAAAAATTGATTACTCATTCTTTAAAAAATAAGAATTAACTTTTGAAAAAGAAAGTTAAAAGCTTAAAAAAAGGTCTTTCTTGGTTTGTAAAAGGAAAGAGAAATTTGAATATTCTTTTGTAAAAACAAAAATATTCTTTGAACAAAAGGAGAGTTAGCTTTATATAAGAAAAAATATGAAATATCATAAGAATTTCTTTGCAAAAGTATCTCAAAAATCTACCTAGCTTGGAACTTTTGGGGGAAAATTGGACATATATCTCAATCTTATGTTCATATGAAGAAATCACTTAACTATAATGCACAAGGAGGGAGACTTAAAGGTTAATCTTCAAAAGAGTAAGAAACTTAACATAAAAGGACCTAAGATTATTTGGGTACCCAAAATAAGATAGTTGCTTTTTATCTCAAGACAAGTGTGGAAAAGGACTATTAGTTCCTTAATAGTAGTTATTCAAGGCATATGGCGAGAGATTTAAGCAAGTTGATATCTCTCAAGCTAATTCAAGAAGATAATATAATTTTTAGAGATGTCATAAGATGAAAATTTATTAGGATTAATAAGATTGCCATAAATTATTCATCTCATCATAATAATGTTAGGTTAGTGAAAGGACAAAAACATAACTTTCTAAGCATGAATCAATTTTTTAATTAATGCTATAAAATTGTATTTAAATACTTTCATTGTTTTATGCAAAACATTTTCAATAAGAAAATATTTTTTCTAAGCTAAAGAATAAATAACATTTATGTTATCTCCTTAGAGGATATTTCTCTAAAGAAAGCTAAATATTTTATTTCAAAAAACAATTAAAGTTGGCTTTGGCATAAAAGGCTAGGTTATGATAATATACACCTTATTTCAAACTTTTACAAAAATAATTTAGTTCATGGCCTTCCTAAAATCAAATTTGAGAAAAACCGCATATTTGATGCTTGTCAATAAGGGAAATATGTAAAATCTTCTTGTTAACTTAAAAAGGTTATTTCTACTTTAAGATACTTGTAGATATTAAATATAGATCTTTTTTATTCTACTATGATACAAAGTTTTATAGGCAAAAGATATAGTTTAGTTATTATTGATAATTTCTCAAAATATACTTAGTTGTTCTTTTTAGCTCATAAAGATAAGGCAATCAATGAATTTAAAAGGTTTATTTTTTAAAAAGGTTCAAAATGAGAAAGGTGTGCACATATCAAGCATAAAAAGTCATCATGGTAGAAAATTTGAAAATCTTCTTTTTGAAAATTTTTATGAAAAAGAACATTATTAGCTATAATTTTTCATGTCCAAGGACTTTTCAACATAATGAGATAGCTAAAAAGGAAAAATAGAACTTTAATTGACATATATAGAACCATGCTTCGCAATAATGATCTTCTAAAATATTTTTAAATACAAGCTATAAACACTGCATGCTATATCACAAATAGATGTTTAATATATCTTATCTTAAAGAAAAAAAACTCCTTATGAGCTTTGGAATATAAGAAGACCAAACATTAGCTAGTTCCATGCATTTAGATGTAGATGTCATATCTTGCACAATAGGAAAGACTAACTTGCTAAGTTTGATATAAGATCTAATAAAGGTATCTTTTTATATCACTTTATCACACATAAAAATTATAGCTTTAGATGAATATAATTATTTCATTTTAAAAGGTAACTTATCAAAATAAAAGGCACAACGTGATAATCCTAGTGGCAAAGTTGTTTAGATTAGGCAAGGTCAAAATAAGTAAGCAAGCTGAGCTAAATAAGCAAAAGGATCAAATTAAGAAACTAGAGAAGAAAAATCCTAGGTTGCAACATCAAACTCTTCCTAGAAAATGGATACATATGCCAAGCTATCTAAATAAATACATCACTAGTGATCCTTCTCATACAAATTGAACAAGGTCCTCATTTAAAAGTAATAAAAAGTTGACTTTTCTTTCTCACATTGGACAAAAGATTATTCATGAAGCATTTCTTAAAAAGAGTTGAATGCAAAAGGAACTTAACCAATTTGAAAAGAATAAAGTATGGACCCTTATGTCCAAGCCTTTTACCATCTAATCATTAGCATAAAGTAGGTGTTTTGCAATAAACTTGATGAATTTAGAAAAATGATAAGAAATAAAGTAAGATTAGTAGCATGGGGATACAATTAACCAAAAGGTATTTATTACAATGAAACTTATGCTTTTTTTGTTAGACTTAAAATCCATTGGAATCCTATTTACTAGGCTTATCAAAAGGATGTCAAAAGTGCCTTCTTGAATGACTTCTTAAATAATGCAATTTATGTTAGACAACCTCTTAAGTTTGAAAATTTTGAAAAATGAAATCACGTTTTTGTTGGTGTATGCTCTATTGACCAATCATAAGATGATTGAATTTGCATACAATATATTAACCTTTTCTTATATATAAATGAAGGCATTCAATTGGTTATTATGTTTTATGTTATATCTATATAATATAAATACATATAATAATTATCTTTAAAATAATTTACATTATTTCTAAAATGTCCCTAATTGAGTATTATTGTTAATAGGTATAATAATAATAATGTATCAAGATTAGTATGTATATTGATTGATAATTATGATTATAGGTATAAGATGTTAAGTTAACTCAGAGATACATGTTAAAAAATGAATTTATTGGACTAACTCGCTATAAAAATGCTACATGAATCATTATGTGATTATCATAATCCATTCTTATAATAATAATGATGTATATGGTCCTTTAACCTAAACTTATTATGGTTTCCTACACGAGAAGTTGTGTACTTTTACACCATTAAATTTCACTTGTAATAGGGTTGGCTTGAAAGGTGGTGATTGGGTATACTATAAATCATGCAAAGGGATGTGAGTGACTTAGATGGAATTTTGTCCTACTTATGTAGAAAAAGTGATATTTGTAAGCTCCTTAATTGGATGAGACTATAAAATGTATGGCCATGCTTAAATGGATTAATATGTAATATTAATTAATTTATTTTAGTTAATATATTCAAGAATCAAGAAATACATAGGTTAAATTATAAGAGTGTAACACATTCCATGCCTCAAGCTCAATCTAGATATCTAGGATAAAAGGGAATAAATTACATAGAACATTAGTCATAGAAAGGTGTATTAAATCATCAATATTTTCACTATTTGGTGACAATGATATATCACTAGCTGCCACTCATTGTTTATAATACTAAAATAGGACTTTAGAATGATTACTAATTTAATGAGAACCTATAAGGTTAAACATAAATAGCATGTCAAATATTAGAGTTATAGTGTAATTAGAAACTTTAATAAGACTAAAGCTCTTAATTAGGATAAGCATAATAAGATTAGGCTTTATTAAGTAATACCATAATATAATTAGGTTATACTTAATGGGCATTAGATATAGGCTTGTTATTAACTAGAGTCATGCTTGGGCTTGGTCAATAATTAAAGCCTAGTTATCTCCTTTTTTAAGGCATTAGTTAAAGATCAAAAAAAGGATTTTATGTATAAAATAAAATAAACTAGATAAATAATAATATTTGATTAATATAAGTTAAATGCTTTTAAAAGGAAACGTCTTGATAGGATATTTATATTTTAAAAAAGGAAATATCTAGCTAATATATTTATCACATTATTTGATAAATAGGTAGTTAAGATTAAAAAACTTGACTGTCATCATCTATAAGATAGTGAAAGTGCCATGAAATTCTTGAAAAATTGATTTATAACTAGAAATATTCTACTACTAGCATTGTATTGAGAGAGAATAATCTGATCTAATTAAATCAAAGTATTTGATTACTCATGTGGATACCACAAAGATGTTGCCTTTTTGGAATGATGTTCGTGATTTGTGATAATTTTGTTCATGTATTCATGACAAGATCTGATCATGATAGATCATTGATCGACATCAATAGTTCATTTGTTCATGATCAGATCATTTGGATGTTAGTGATTGAAACTGAGGTAAAACACAAATACTAGTTTATGTTTCTTTCATTTGGATCCTTAGTGGGTTTTGGAATAACTTATAAATTTTTCATTGTTTCTTTTGATTGAAAACCTAACATCGATGTCAAAGCTACTTGTGAAACCATGAACAAGATTATGTATTTTATTTAATTTATGTATATGTGATATATAAGTGAATCAGTTTTTTTTATTAAAAAATGATTATTTAAGTGAAGTCACATTTTATGAAAAATATTTTACTTGAAAAGGTGAAAAATGAAAAGGCATTTTATGGAATTCATAAAAAGCAAATCATATGCTTTTGTTTATTATGAAAAACGTGAAAAGTGAAATCATGCCTTTGTTTCTTCGACTTTGGAAATATGAAAGAATTTTAAAACTTCAAAAATTATGATTCTAGATAAGCATGATGAATAATATTTTGAATGTCTTCAAATTTGGAAAATGTGATTTATTTTACTAGGATTTGTTTAATGTGATATCACTTTAAAGGAAATAAATATTTCATCTTTTATTAACGTGATTTCATATATCGTGAAATTTTTTATTCCATAAAAGGTGGTTTTACATGAAATCAAAGAGATTAATAAATATTTTAAAGTTCAAATTTAAAATAATCTGTGTTATCTCTTATGATATTTGCATGTCCTTATATGTTACATGATGTATGGTGCATAGTATGGCTTGTTAAATAAATATGATTGGATCTTATTTTGGTTATTTTAAAATGTAGCTTGTGTGTCATGCCTTTATCTACCATTTCTAAATTGTACATGACGTGGACCTGCAAGTGCACGGGTTTAGTCGAGTTATAGTATAAAAGATATCGTCTCCACAGGGATTGAATGTTGAATACTAACTGAATTTTGAGGTAAATTATCTAGGTATGCTGATTGATATTGAGAATTAAGGGTAAAATGTAAAACAGAGCTTAATTATCAAAAAGGTTTAATTCAAATGAGATGGAAGCGTGCTTAGCTTAAGGGTTCCCTTGTTCATTTCATTATGGAATGAAGATAATCCTCTCTAACTTGGTTTACTGTTAATTTAGATTGCTGGATTACCAAAAATAAGCTATACCTCATTGCAAGGCTACTAGCTACTAACCAAAAGATTAAGTGCCCAGAATTTCTCTAGTAATCACTCATCTAGGTTGCATTAACATTGCTTTAGAATCCATTCTTAGACATTTCATCCTGTGCAAAAGAATCCAATTAGCTTAATTCCTAAGTCTAATTGATATTCCCAATGATCATGCAAGGTCCAATTAATTAATTGGTCATTCCAACCTAAAATTAACTAATCTATCACACAAATCCAATATTCCGGAAGTATTGAACTGTAGAAATACAAAACAGCATAATCAAATCATAAATCAACAGTAATTTAAGCTAGATTATATAAAAATCAATTCCAAAAATCCATGAACAAGTTTACCCCTAGCTGAGCACTAGGGTTTAGTGTGAAGTCATTACACAATTAGCAGAAAACCAAAAAACAGAGAGGGAAATCAAACAAATCATGAAGCTCTACAAATTCCTTGCTTGAATCTTCAATCCTTTGCTTGAATCCACGGTTAGCAGTTGCCCCTTGGTGAGTTTGGGTCTCTCTTAGGGTTTCTACTCATGGCTCCCCTTTCAAATTTTCGGTTCTCCTCCCTTCTCTTTCTAATTGTCGCACAAAACTTATACAGGTGATGTACACGGGGTATGACATGGCCCGTGTGGTACCCCATGTTTCTTTGCGAAGGTTGAGCAGCATGATACACGGGGTATGAGACCCCCCGTGTTTACTTACGGAGTGTCAGGCAGTATGGTACACGGGGTATGACACGGCCCGTGTTCATCCCCGTGTTCTTTTGCGAGCAGCTCAGTGAAGCTTCGAACCATTCTAGAAGGAAACACGGCCTTCCACACAGGGTTCCCATACCCTGTGTTCTTTGCCAGGTGAGCAACCTTGCTTCGATTCTCCACAACTTGTACGGTTTTGACTCCGGATCCTTTTCTAATGCTCAAATGTATCACTTCAAAACCTGAAAACAAAATATTGAGCATTTAAGTACCCTTTTTCAATTAATTTGCACAAGATACTAAGTAAATGAGTGATAAAACACATAGAATTTAAGTGAAATTGTGCATTTATCAGTACATTCCCTTCTCACTTAACTTCCCTTAAATATAACTCAAGTTTTCCTCTATTTATGTAATATAAATAATTCTCGACATCATTTGGAGGAGTTAGTCTTACAAAGAGACTAGATAAGGATCTTTAAGAAGAGCGCTTAGAGAAGTTATTGTGTCTTAAGTTGATTAGTTGATCCTCTCATTAGCTTGAGATGATCTAGGTAGTTTACGGCCTATATTATGTCATAATTCTATTTTATGCTCCATTTAGTATATGAGAATGCTAGATAATATGCATGAATAAAAAGATAAATAATGGTGAGATCTAAAATAATTAAACTAATTAAAATCCCTTAATGTAATTATCAAGTTAGTAATAAATTATGATGCCTTTCCATAATTGGTACTCTTTAAGGTCTCGATTGATATAAGGTAGGATTGTCAAAGCAAAATGCCTTGTCTATTTTGGTATGACATGATAGCATAATTTTGATATCGAATTGTCAATTTTGGGTGTGACTTAATTAGGCTCAATAAGATTGAGGGCTTAGATGTTTGGAGTAGGGATGTAGTACATAAGATGGAATAGAACAAATATTATTCACCTAACTAGTTCAAGAGTTATATGTGATGTAAATGGCAAGTGTTACCTACTTAATAGCTGAATCTTGGGTGATCAGTCAAAACTAACTTAAGACTAAATGAAATATAGATCTTGGCCCATTAGAACAATGTGATTTTCCAAATTAATAATAAGGGTTATTCATTTGAATGAAATATTGAGAGGAACATTTAATAAAATACCATATAAAATGATTAAAACTAATACTTATTCTACATATTTCTATTGTAAATAATTAATGACAAATGTATCTTATCTTTGTGATTAGTCTTTAAGAAGGATAAGTTGATTGGGATAAATTTCTTGGATTGTTATAGGAATTTGATGATAGTCTTAAACAAGAGCAAAACCTATATGTCTTAAAAGGATTTGTCCTCTAGCCACCTAAAGCTAATGCCTTTCATGCTAAAAGAGATGCTTATAGGAAGCATCATAATGATGCATTAGACATTGGTTGTCTCATATTAGCTAACATGGACTCAAAAGTAACATGAAAGCATAAAAGCTTATGATACGCTAGAACACTTTAGAAATCTCTATCAAGGACATGCTCAATATGGAGGTATGACATCTCTAGAGCATTATTTCAATGTAAAATGGTAGAAGGAAACCTTATTAGGCCTTAATACTTAAGATGATTGGATATGTTAAGAACATTAAGAGGTTGGGCTTTCCATTAGACCAAGAGTAGGCCATAAATGTAGTTCTGTAATTGTTACCACAAAGCTATAGTTAATTTGTCATGAATTACAACATGAATGAAATTAACAAAACATTACTAAAATTGTTAAACATGTTAAGAATTGTTGAACAAAATTTGCAAAAGGTAAAGCCCAATACCATAATGATGGTTCAAAAGGGTAAGGACCAGGGTAAAGGTAAAAACAAGAAAGATTCAAAATCTAGGGGTAAGCCTAAACACAAGTCTTCTACATTGAAATTTAAAGGTGGTATGGCTAAGGAAGAGAAATGTTTCTATTGTAGTGAGACCAAACATTAGAAAAGGAACTACAAAGCTTACTTGGAGGATTTGAAAAAGAAAAAGGTAAGTGAGGCTTCTACTTCAAGTATTTTTATTATAGAAATTAATGTATTTGTTTCTACATCTTAAGTATTATATATTGGATGCAATTCACACATTTGCACTAATGTGTAGGAACTCCTAATGAATAAGATTCTAGCTAAAGGCAAAATGTACCTATAAGTTGGCAAGAAGCAAAAGTTGTTGCTTTAGTTATAGAACATATCATATATCTTTACCTATTGGTTTAATTATAGAATCATAGGATTATTATTTTGTGCATGTTATTAACAGGAATGCTACTTCAATTTCTTGTTTGGACGAGAAAGGTTTTTCATTTTTAATAAAGGACAAGAGTTATTCAATTTATTTAAATGAAATATTTTATTGCAATGCACAAATGTTTAATGGACTCTATATTTTAGATCTCAAGACACCGGTATATAACATAAATATTAAATAGTTTAAATCTAATGATTTAAACCTAACCTATCTCTAGCATTGTTGCCTAGGCCATATAAATGAGAAATATACATCCAAGCTCTATAAAGATGGACTCTTACACTCATTTGATTTTTGAATCATATAAGGTGTGTAAATCTTATTTATTAAGCAATATGACTAAAGGCCTATTCATTACACATAGTGAAAGGGCTAATGATTTGTTAAGCCTCACACAAATTAATGTGTGTGAGCTTATTAATTCACCTATTAAAAATGGTTTTCAATACTTGATCACATTTATTTATGATTTTAGTAGATATGTATATGTGTATCTTATGAAACACAAATCAGAATCTTTTGAAAAGTTAAAGTTATTCAAGAATGAAGCAAAATATCAACTTGGCAAAAGTATTAAGACACTTTGATTAAATTAAGGTAGAGGACACTTGAGCCAAGAAACTGATGATTTTCTAAAAGAGTATAGTAGTATCATAACTCACTCCACTTGGAACATTGTAGTGGAATGGAGTTTTAGAAAGGATGAAGTGCATCTTGTTAGAGATGGTATGATTTATAAGGAGTTATGCAAATCTTCCATTTTCCTTTTGGGGACATTCTCTAAAGATAATTGCTTTTGCACTTAATCATATTCCCTCTAAAATGATTCAAAAGACTCCACATGAGATATAAATTGGGAAATGTCCCATTATATGTTTTATAAGGTTTGAGGTTATGAGGCTTACATAAAATGTCAAGTCTCTAACAAGCTTGGACCTAAACTTAATGAATGTTATTTTGTAGGGTATCCCACAAAAATTAAAGAGTACTATTTCTATATTTTTTATGAAGGAAAGCATTTATTGCTTGGATTGGTTTTTTTTTTTTAGAAAGAAAGTTCATTTCCAAGAAAACCATGTTAATGTATATGCCCTAAAACTAATTATATTAATGATTATAAATTTGAATCATATTATTTTAATGGCAATTCCAATTATCATATTTATACATATATTGTCTATGTAATATATTTAATTATGATAATAACCCTAGAATAATTATATTCTTAAATGTCTTTAGTCATATATCATTGAGGATTAGGTTGCTTTGATATGTTAAGACTAGTATGTGTGGTGACATATATGAGATATTAAGTTTACACATAAGTACAAGTTAGAGAAGTTGTATACTGGACCGACCCACCCTAAGAACACTACATGGATCATTATATGAGTGTCATGAGTGATTCTTAGTGATCATTATTAATATGGTCCTTTGACCTGAGATCACCAAGGTTCCTTACATGTGAGTTTCATATTTTGATACTACTCTATGTCACTCATGGTTGAGTGAATGCAAGGATAGTTATTGGATATGTCATATATCATGTAGAGGAATTTGTATAATCAAGATGGAATTTATCCTTTTTATATAATAAAAGTGACATCTGTGAGTCCTTTGATTAAGTAAAGTTGAGAAAATGCATGGCCATGCTCAGATGAATTGACATGGGATGTCAATTACATTTGCTTCAGTCAGCTTACTTAGGAATCAAGAAACCTTTGGATTGGGCTATATGGGAATGACACGGTCTATGTCTCGTGCTCAATTTAGATGTTTAGGACAAAAGGACATAGATGATGATCATATGTAAAAGTTTAATCAAATCACTGACTTCTCATTACTTGGGTAACAATGATGTGTTGTTAGACACTGCTCATTGTTTATGATCATTACCAATATAATGAGAGCCTGTAAGGTCGCACGCTTAGAGCTTGATGGATTTGGAATTGATGGATCAAATTGCTTGGGCTTAATATTTGGGAATTCCATGTTATAATTATAAGGCCCAATAATAAACATATAATTATACATGGAACAAAGCCTTATTAGTTAAGATTTTCTATGCACCTATTTAAATGGGCTTGTTGGGTAATAATATATGATTATTCATGTATCCCCAATATAGAAAAACCTAGCAGCTTTTTTGAACCCTTGGAGGGCGTAACTAGCATTACGAAATGAAATGAGGTGAATTCTAATTGGTGGACATGAGACGTTTGTTGATGATTCATGGGTTCATGTGGATTCCTCAGAGTCTTTAGTCGAAAGGAAGTCGAAGAGGTGATTAATGAACAAGTCCCTGAGTCATCAGAAAGGTATTGATCGAATCCAATTCTAATCTAATGTTTTGCATGGATTTGTTAGCTAGGATCGGTTAATTCCGCTACACTTGTTTGACTTCTGATCCTAACAAACCAATGGGAGAAAAATAAAACTCGAAGAAATTTAAGACTCACAAAATAACATCGAACCTATAAAAAAAAGAATAGGGACCAAAAGTTTTTCTGGAATAATCTATTCAAGTAATATAAAGCCCACGTAGAATTGGTAGGACATATCATGAGCATGAGTGATATGAATTTCTTGTGACTTAAAAGGGCGATGTCTTACTTATGGATCAAAATGAGCTTATAGTTTACTAAGAAGCTATAAATAGGCTAAACTATGAGAAGTGGCTTAAATCATGAGATCTAAGATAGAATTCATATATACTAACCAAGTATTGATTTTGGTTATTCCACTTAAAAGGGTAAAACCTATTAAGTGTAAATGGATTTTCAAGAAGAAAATCAACATGGATGGTAAAATACAAACCTTTGAAGGGAGATTAGTTGCTAAAGGTCTTAGGAAAATTTATGGTGTGAACTATGATGAGACATATTCCCTAGTTACCATGTTAAAATATATTTGGATCTTGCTTGCTATTAAAGCTATTTATAATTAGGAAATTTGATAAATGGATATCAAAACTACTTTCCTTAATTAAAAGCTTCCTAAGGATGTGTACATGATATCACTTGAGGGTTTTATCACTTTTGAAAATGCTAGAAAGTTATACAAGCTATAAAGATCCATCTATGGATCAAAGTAAGCTTTTTAGAGCTAGAATCTTTGTTTTGATGATGCAATCAAAGAGTTTGATTTCATAAAAAATAAAGATAAATTTTGTGTTTACAAGAAGATTATTGAAAGCAAAATTATTTTCCTTATTCATTACATAAATGACATACTACTCATTAAAAATGACTTTTTTACCCTACAAGCTATAAAGACTTGGTTTAGGAATTATTTTTTGATGAAAGATTTAGACGAAGCTGCCTACATATTAGACATCAAGATCTATAAAGATAGATTAAGAAATTTATTGGGCCTAAGTTAGAGTACGTAGATTGATAAAGTGTTGAAATGGTTCAACATGCAAGAGTTTAAAAAAGGATTCATATCTATGTTACATGGTATAAGCTGGTCCAAAGCTTAGTGTCCTATAACACAAGATGAGAATGACCACTTAAATATGATTTCATGTGCATTAGCAATTGGATCTATCATTATGCAATGCTATGGACTCATGTGGATGTCTCATATGCCTTAAGCATGATAAATAAATGTTAGTAAAATCATAGTGAGAGTCATTGGATTGCTATCAAGAATATTGATGTGAACAGTATTTTATTAATATTTTTCCTTATATTTAGGTCTCTTAGGAAGTGATGATACTTAATTAGATCAATTTTACATTAATTTGGGCTTAGATGATCTACACACTGTTGGAATGCTAAGACGAAGAGCTACAATTTTCATGTTGACCAAAGAACCCAATTCTTCCATGTTGAAGGTCAAATATTAGCTTAAAGTCAAAGCAGAGTTGCTGTCCAAGTCCAAACCTGACCTAGTTGCAATGATTAATTCATATCTTGAGCTCCAAGTGTCAAATTGATGCAATGCCAGGTCCAATTACTCTTTGAAATCCATATCTAATCATTCCTAAAGCCATTTTGAAGAAACTTAGTCGTTTTGAAGGCTAAGAAAGATGGATTGATGGCTTATTATTTCATCTCGGACTGGATTGAACTACCTGTAGTATTTTAGCTATAACTTGAGCTAGAAATGTTTGATTGGGCTGAAATTTTGTGGGTAGATTCCTAAGATATTATGATACAAGTTTTTAGTTTAGGTCCAGTCCTAATTATGCTTCTAGGGTTGTAAATAAATAGAGGGCAGAATCAGAATGTGAAAAGGGAGGACAGAGTTTAGCAGAGTTCTTCTTTTCTTTCTTTTCTTATTTTCAAGACATGGAAGGCTAATTCTCTAGGTTGATTCAAGGATTGTGAAGATCTTCTTCAGGTATTATGAAATTTTTATTAGTAACATTGATTTCTTCCTATTGATTTTCCTCTTTCTCAATTGTTTATGCCGAATTATTGAGATTGCTTGTGTTAAGTACTGATTTGATATAATTGGTGCCTAATCTTGTGATTTCTATTATTTTTCTATTTTGATGTGAAATTATGATTGATTAATCATAGTTTTACATGTTGGGATAGAGGGTTAGGGGGTTACTTTAGTGATATTTGATTTAATTTCTTAAATCAACCGAATTCTATCTATAAGTCAATTTTGATCTAGTTTCGGGATTATGGCGATTGCTTAATTCATCTTCTAATCTTAATTGACCAAACTCTAGGTGATTTTCTAGTGTAAGATTCATGGATTGTTGCAGGGATTCTGGATAATCCAAGATTGAAAAATTAATTGGAACAATCAAATGTTTAGTGATCTAGGATTAATCCACAATACGAGTTATCATATCCTTGAATCGGCTATTTCATATATTGAAATCCTTCTATTTTATTTCTACCTTGCCTCTATTTTGTTCTTGTTTATTTCATTATTATCATTTTAATTTCATGCAAAACTCTTTCCCCCCCCAATTCTGCATAATTTTCATTCTGCATTTTGTTTTACACAAAATTTTGCACATTGAATTTTGTTTCTGCACAACATTTTGTTTCATTGCATTATCATTCTGTTTGCATTAGTTTTCTTTGTTTTCATTTCATAGATAATTCAACAATTGAATATATATTGTTAGGAAATCATCTAGGAAGGATAAAATTAAAGGATCACTTGGGGTACGACTTGGTTGTGCCACCATATTGCATTATTATTTTCGCAACTAGTTTTTAATTAATTTTGGTGCATTGCGGCGTGCACGTCAATTATCCTTAGGTACTTATCATTCTTAATATATAGAGGTGAAAAGGAATTACTTATAAAGGGTTATATTGATGCTAGTTTCTAATCTAATAAGGATGATTACAAATTATAGTCAGGTTATGTGTTTTATCAAAATAATGGTATTGTGAGCTAGAAAGTTCAAGGCAAGAAATAGTAGCTAATTTTACTATAAAGGTTGAGTATATTGTTGCTTCTGATGCAACTAAAGAGGTAGTTCAAATTAAGAAGTTCATCACTGCACTTGGCATTCTTCCTAGCATTTCAAACTTAATAGACCATTGTTGTGATAATAATAAGGCCATTACATAGCCTAAGGAACCCCAATCTTACTAACAATCCAAGCATTTACTTTAATGCTTCTATCTTATATGTAGAATCATTAATAAAGGAAATGTGAAGACATGTGGAGTGTTAATAGATAATAATATTGTTGGCCCATTGACAAAGTTCTAGCATAACAAAAGCATAATGGTCACACTAGTTCACTTAATATTAGATATATAAGTGATTGGCTCTATTGCAAGTGGGAGATTATAGGTGTATAATTTAGTAGTTAATCATAGGATGATTGAATTAGCATACAATGTATTAAGTTTTTCTTATATATAAATAAAATGCATTTAGATGATTATCATATTTAATGTTATCTTTACGTAATTATAATAAATATAATAATTATCCTTGGAATAATTTACATTATTTATAAAATGTTCCTAGTCAAGTATTATTGTTAACAAGGATAAGAATAATGCATAAAGACTAGTATATATGTTGATTAATTATTACAATCTTGGTTATAAGATGTCAAGTTAACTTATAGGTACATGTTAGAAAACTAGTGTATTAGACTAACTTGCTATAAGAATGCTACATGGATCATTATGTAAATGTCATAAGTAGTTCTTGCAATGATAATAATGTATGTGATCCTTTGACCTACAATTACTATAGTTTCTTACATGAGAAGTTATGTAATTTGATACTATTAAATATAACTTATAATAGGGTTAGGTTAAAAAGTGATAATTGGATATACCACGAATCATGCAAAAGGATATGAGGGGTTTAAATGGGATTTTGTCCTTTCTATGTAGAAAAGAAGATATTCATGGGCTCCTTGATTAAGTGAGGCTATAAAATGCATGGTCATGCTCAAATGTATTAATATGTTACATTGATTCATTTGTTTCAGTTAGTTTACATAAGAATCAAGAAATACAAAGATTGAATTATAAAAATAGTGATACATTTCATACATTGAGTTCAATCTAGATATCCAAGACCAAAAAGAGTAAATTAGAAGGAACATTAGTTATGGAAAGAGTCATATCACCAACATTCTCACCACTTAGATGGTAGTGATATATTACTAGAGATCACTCACTATTTGGGATATTAAAATAAGATTTTAGGACTAAAGTTACAAATTTAGAAAGTCTAATTAGATTAGGCTTTAGTATGTAATAACATGGTATAATTGAGCTATAATTAATAAACACTAGATATGGGCTTATTATTAATCGAAGTCATAGTTAGGCCTGGTTAATAGTTAATGCCCAATTATCTCCTTTCTTAAGGTATCTAGCTAAAGATCAGAAAGGAATTTTTATCTGTAAGATAAAATAAATTAGGCACATAATAATATTTGATCAATATAAGTTAAATCTTCTTAAAAAGAAATATCTTGATGAAATATTTATCTTTTAAAATAGGAAATATTTGGTCAATATATTTATTGCATGATTTAATAAATAGGTAGTCAAGATTAGAAAACCTAACTATTATCATTTATTGGATAGGGAAAGTACTGCAAGGTACTTGAGAAATTGATCTATAACTAAAAAAATTTCATAGCTAGCATTGTTTTGAGAGAGAGATATATAAAAAGAGAGAGGGAGAGTAATCCCATCTAATTATATCAAAATAATTGATTGCTTGTGTGGATACCATAAAGATGTTGCCCTTTCAGATGATGTTTGTGATTCACAATAATCTTATTCAAATGTTCATGACAACATCTAATCATGATGAATCATTGTTGTAACGACCCTAAATTAGTACAACAGTAATATATATATATATATAATAAAAAAAAAGAGAGAAGAAATTTTATTGAGATTGTAAAGAGTGAAAATTTCTTAGAAACCTAAGAATAGATTTTAGAAAGTTTCATTTAGAAATTCATCGAATTTCTGTACCCGGTAAAGTGAAAAAGTGAGAAAATGAGTTAAAATTATAGTAAATTAATTAAAAAATCAATGGATGATCAAAAATAATTTTCAAAGCTCAAAATTGGTTATGGGAAGTAAAAATAAAATTTTTAAGATGTTTGAAAGCCTAAGGGTGAAAATATAAAGAAATTAAGTAAGTCGGGGCCAAATCGTAATAAACCCTTTTCTCTTTTTGGCCTTTTTATTTTTTGTTGTGCAGGTTGGGTTGGCCCATGTTATTTTCAGACCCAAATGTGAAAAAAATAGGGCCCAAATTCGTGATTCAACATCAGCCCAAACTTCCAAGGGAAGCCAAGGACCAAAATGGAAGAAAATGGCAAAATTTGGGGCAAAAGTGTAATATTTGAAAATCTTTAATTTGTGTCTCATTTTTATTGGATAAAGCATGATGTGCTGGCCTGAATCTCAGCCACTTGGACGTGCTATGCAGCCCACCAAGTGTCCCCAAAATCCTCCCAAAGTTCAAGGCACATTTAATGTTGGAAATGATTGAAATTGTGAGATTTTTCTTAGAAATCCTTTAAGCATTTTTATATAAGCAAAAGAGGCTTGGCTGCAGCACATTTGCTGCTCCTCTCTAGCAAAAAATGTGACCCCTTAGAGAAGTAACAAGGGAAGCTAGACAAAGTGAATTCAAGGGAAATTGACAAGTTAAATAGGTAGATTTTGATACCCCTAATACTCTTGTGAAATTCTACTTCCTCTTAACTCTAAAATCTAATTTTTATTTTCTTGATTTCATCTCCCTCTCCCTTAGAAGTCAAATTTGAAAGAAGGAAGAAGCAAATAAGGATTTAAGGTGAGTAATAGCTTGTTATGCATTTTATGAATTCCTAATGTTGGATGGTCATAAGGAATATGATTTTTAGGACATGATTTGTGATAGTTGTTGAGATAATTAGTTTTGGATGATTTGAACATGTCAAATGGTGTTTTAGATGTTGTTAGGTTGATCTATGGCCTTGGTTTGGTGTAAAAGCAACAAGAAACCATGATGTATACACTAGGACTTTAGAGGCATAATGGTGTATGTGTGGGTTGACATGATTTTGTTTGGAATTTGGCTAAATTGATGAAATTAGGATGATTCTTATGAGTTATGAAGCCTAAGGAAGATGGAATTTTGAGTTATGAAAGTGTGTATGAAACTCCCCTTTTGAGAAGTCAAGGGGAGAAGGAGGTTTAGCCATGTAAATTGTGTTTTTGGATGATCAGCAATGTACACGGGGTAGAACATGGCCCATGTTCACCCCCGTGTTCTTTGCTGGAAGCTGATCAGTAATGTTTACGGGGTAGAACACGGCCCCTGTTGTACCCCGTATTCTTTGTCGAAGTATTTTTGGAAGATCAGTAATGTACACAGGATAGAACACGGCCCATGTTGTACCCCGTGTTCTTTGTCGAAAGCCATTCAGTAATGTACACGGGGTAGAACACGGCCCATGTTGTACCCCATGTTCTGAACACGGGGTAGAACACGGCCCATGTTCACCCCCGTGTTCTTTGCCAAGTGAACAATTTGTGTATGACATATGAATGATTTAATTTGTATACATGAATATCCTTTAGGGTTTGATATGAGAATGAGCATGGAAGGATAAATGAAGCATAAAACACTTATGACATTGTTGGTATTTTGATACATTCCTCGAGAAAAAATTGTGGTTGATGCATGTGGCATCTCACAATTGTTCATTTTACTTACAAAAATGTGGGAGGGAGAAAACATCCTTCGCAGAGAAGGAGAGGAGGGGTAAGTAGTGGAGGGAAAAGGTTGGTGGCCTCGGGCCTAGGGTGGCGGGGGATAAGGTTGGACCGAAGATATAAGGTGATATTGCATACCAACTAATGCCATTTCTCAAATAATGTAATATCCAAATTTGGGCTTTTTAATTAGAAAAGCAACCTTAAATGGGAAAAACCAAAAAGGGGCAATAATAGGTTATTACTCACTGAGTATGTTTATACTCATTCTGTATTTTCTTTAATTTCTCTTTTCAGATAATGATCGTGGATCCGTGGACACGCGGTAACACTTACAGAAGACATGCCACCACACCCTTTGGAACGTGTGATTTAGAGTTGTAAATAGGGTTAGTGAGTCAAATGATTAGTTTTTTTTTTGTATGTAAAGTTATGATAGGCTTATCTCTGTAAATATTTCATACTGTTATATGTATATTATGTTGGTACTTCAACTCTTTATTACCTATTTTCTTTCGGCGCGCCCTAATATTATTTTTACAAGTATATGCGATATTGTGTCGTATTTGGAGGCTAGTAAGGGTATCTTATCAGTGTGGAATGCTGATTGGGTATCTTTACGCCGGTCACGATTACAGTATGTTGAGTCGTGACAATTGTTCAGGATTAACCATTCATGCTTTCATGATAAAATTATTTGGACATTAGTGATTAGAATTAAGGTAAAACATTAACACTGACTTATACTATTTTTGCTTAGATCCTTCATGGGTTTCGAAATAATTTTTAAATTTTCCTCTATGCCTTTTGATTCAAAACCCAATAGTTTTCAAACTCATTAAAACTTTATATGGTTTCAAACAAGCTCCTAGAGCTTAATACAAGAGACTTAGCAAATTTCTTATTGAAAATAACATTAAGAAAGGAAATTTAGACGTTACTCTTTTCATCTAACATATTAAGTATGATGTTTTAATTTTATTAATATATGTTAATGATATTATATTTAGGTCTATTAACAAGATTTTATATAATAAATTTTCTAATATTATGAAAAGGGAGTTTGAAATGAGCATAATGCGAGAACTTATAGTCATCCTTAAACTTCAAGTAAAATAAACCAATGATGGAATTTTCATCAACCAAGTTAAATACACTGAAGATTTGTTGAAGAATTTGAGATGGAGAATGCAAAGATTCTTAATACACTTATATCCAACTCCCTTAAACTTGATAAAGATGAAAATGATAGGTTAATAAATGAGAAGTGGTATAAAGGTATGATTGGTTACTACTTCATTTGGCTTCTAGTGAACACTTAGTATGATAAATTATTCATGTCATATTGCATAAACAATTATCGATAAATCATTTAGGTAATTATTTTTTAAAAAATAAATACAAATTAGGATGCATTGCAAATATATTGTACTGGATGAAATTTATAAAATGAAAAAATAAGTATTTTCCCTTTGCATAAAAGCCTTTCTAATGAATCTATAGAGAAAAGCAAGTTTTTAGCTTATTCTAATATACTTCCATGGACCCTAAGGCAAGTTCAAATTTTTTAGTCAACCTATCTTCTTCTAATAACCTTGCATGCCTTATCACTTAAATTTTTTTTGCCTACTTAGCTTTCCTAAACATTTTCACTCTTTCAGTAAAAATACTTTTTCCAAAAACCTTAAAACTTTCTTTAGTTTTTTCCTTTATAAAAAAAATTGCTCAAAACCACTTTTCACAAAACTGTGCAATTTTATATTTTAAAATTACTTTTTTAGAAAAGTATAAACTTTCTTTCTTCTTTATGAAAACTCTTTTGTAAGTGCTGCCCTTCCTTTATATTATTTTATTGCCAACTATAGAACCTCAGCAAGAATCCTTCCTAGGTTTTTCACAAATTGGTACTAAGATTTTCTTTATTTTTCTTTTATTATTGCTTACTTGTCTGAATTCTTAACTTGCAAGTTTTCACTTTTTCATGCAAATTCTTAATTTTATCAAAACCAATTCCTAAATCAAAGCTTTTGATTCCTCCTTTGTTAGCTGAATTACTATTATTATTTTTTATATTATCTAATTTACAACTTCATTCATTATTTTCACCTTAGGATCATTTAAAACCATTTACTTTATAAAACCTAAAGCTCTTAATATTTTTTTAGACTAAAAAACAAGCTTTCTTTCTTTTGGTTCTCTTAGACTTAGCTTTCTAATCCTTATTTATGAGATTTTACAACACTTTCTTTAAAAATCCTTAACTAAAAACAAATAGTTAACCTTTATTGCCTAAAATTATGTGAGGCCTAGAAAGGTTGACTTGCAATCTTTGACTCCTAAAAAGCTTAAGTATATTGATTGCATCAAAAACTTGAACTAGGAGCCATATATGTAAATGAAATAGTCATCATATGAAGGCTATACTAAGCCTTTCTTTGCTAATTTAGAGGCCTTTAGATTAGCATAATTCTAAAAGTTTTTATAAAAGGTAGAGTTCATTTCATCACTACTAAGAAACTCAATCAACTTTTTAGAATATCAAATGAATGATAACTAGTCACTATAAGGAAAACTAATATTAAGTTTCCCATATATAATCTTAATAAATGGATTTTGAAAACTCCTAGTAGAAAGGATCATATAAGAGGAAAGATTATTAGAAAAAATAGAAAGATACTTATATACATTATCACTTAAATTATTTTTCCAAAATAAGGAGGCCTTAGTAATATATGTAATTTTGAAACATTTTTTATGTAGGATATTGAAAAGGTGTTGTGGTAAATTTAGGCCCTTGATTATACAACACATGGTTCAAAGTTCAATAAATAGAGAGCTCACTTACCATATAGGATAATCATAACCTAAATTTACTAAGAGCTTGATATGGATTTATCTTATGAAAAAGAAAAAGAAGTGACTGAAGGTAATGTTATGAATGCAAGTTAATTAAGATCTCTATCATATAAAGGCAGTAAGACCCTCAAAAAGACTAAAAGCCCTTTAAAACTAATTAACGTTAAAAAAAAGTTAGAAACAACACTTGAGACAAAAGAGCAAGCTCCATCTAGCACTAATGATGAAGCCATTAAATCTGAATTAGCAAAAGTAACTAGGTGATCTTCCTCTTTTAACCTAAATGATAGGCTATCATTAAGGAGCAAGTAAACCATATTCTTTCACTAACCTTTTCTAAAAAAATTAAGTGTCTCAAAATCTACTATTGATTTAAAAGAAAAAAGAATTTCAAACCTTCTTTGTGAGCCTAATAGGAATAATAATTGTTGAAATATACTAAATGGTCAAGAAAAGCTAGCATTAGCACCACTTTTAATGATTGTCTATCTCCAAGGAGGTCAAATAGGCTTAGAACAAGAGTTAGAGCACCTTCTATTTCCAAGAATAAAAAGGCAACCAAGAGTGAGAATAAGCCCATCTTGATTAATGTTAATTTAGAAACACAAAAAGAAGCCTCATTTGTCCAACCCTTGCATAAGGCAAATCCTAACCAGAAAAGGCAAGCAATTGTTGAGGAAAAGTGATTCCATGAAGCCTTTAGTCATTTCTGATAGAACTTTGGACCATCCCCTATTGAAGTAGCCTCAATAAGTTTCAAACATGAAAGGAATGATAAGAAAGAAGAAGAAAAGAATATTGAAGAAGTGATACATGATTTTATTGTTCAATCTTCAAATAGAGAACTTATTGTATAGGAATCTAGCCTAAATGCACTTACTCTTATAGTGCAAAAAGAGGCTAAGGAAGACTTGAACAAGTTAGTATAAGCTGCCCTATACCATTCTTTACCTTAGATAAAGTAAGCTATAATCACTGTTGAAGAATCCTTTACTTTTCCCAACCTTTCCTATTCCGACAACCATATATTAATATAGCCTTAGAACCTTCCATAAAAACTTTTAATAGGCAACATTTAGCACTACCACTACCTTATAAATCCCTCACATTCTTCTTATGATGATCAACCTTAATAACATGGTATATGGCTTAACTAGTAACTTATCTGGCCAATCATACTTTTTTATAGTTCCTTTTCACCCTATAAGCCCTACCTTAGCCAATCTTGTCAATATTGTGCATGTTACCATTAACCAAATTGCTAATAAAAAAATCCTCTAAAGCTAAGAAGCAAATGAATGCTTAAGTTAATGTTATTATTTTTAATGGCAATATGGTTAATACAAATGAGTAAGTTATTGCATTATAACAACCAGTGATAAACTAGTAGATCTAAGAAAATTCTATGGCTAGAAGAATTGGGATTTTAAAATTTTAAATAGATATGGTGATTAGTGAGTTAGCTTAGTTAAGGGAATTAGTTCAAAGACTATTAAGAGATGTTTAGGCTATAGCACAAGCTACTATCAATGCTTTTGGGAGAGCTAGAAATAATTTGCCATAACACCGGTTGTGCATTAGGATTTCATGTAGTATAGGATATTATTGCATGAAGTTGTTGTTTAGGATGTTTTGGTATTGTCTAGTTGTTAAATATGTCCATTTTAAAAAATTTCCATGTTTAGGATGAATTTATGATCATCATGTGCATTGTATTACCATTTTAGTATGCATTTATTGCATCTAAACTACTATTTATACAAATTACACCTTCTGGAACTACTGCTTGAATTAAATGTAATGATCCTTTTATTATAGTGATATGTTCCCTTACTTATTATATTTATACTTGCTCTTTTTTGCTACAACTTAACTTTTTTGCAAGTTAAATAGTGTATTAACTTAATGGAAAGAACTTTTAAAGATTGATTTTTCCTATATTATGTTAATTGTCATGTTAATTTTCTTCCTTGCGCACTTGCAGCCTATGTGCTGTAACACAGATTTTTTCTTTACATTTAAGTCTTTGATACTTGCAAAGAAAGATGACATGTTCATTTTTTAGATCATCCTTTTATGATGTCTTTGATACTTGCAAAGAAAGATGACATGTTCATTTTTTAGATCATCCTTTTATGATGAAAAGGAAATGTTACAAAAGTAAATAGCAAGTAATAATGCCTACTTAAATTGAAAACAAATAGTGCCCACTTAAATTGAAAACAAAGAGGATTATAAAATAAAATAGCTAGGCATACTATCATATTTCTAAAAGTATTTACTCTAATATGCTCTAATAACCTTTGAATGCTTTTGTGCTAAAATATGGGCTTGTTGTTTCATGGTTTCTTAAGATGATACCTTGTTTTTTAACACCTTTGTAGGTTAAGATCATAAAAAAGGAGAATGTAAAATATAGGACCTCACTATTTCACTTAATGAATATATTAATTAGTTTTCATGATGATGGGCTAATTTTGGTAATTGCATAGATGAAAGTTTAATGTTTAGAAAGCTACTAGGTTAAGGTACCTTGCTGGTTTATTGGTTTAAACTTAAAAAATGTCCATGTACTCTTTACTTTGTTAAGTTAACATCAAATTTGTTCCTTTAACTATTTTTCAAAATTATTTATTAAGTTTTAGAAAAGATTTGATCCATTATAAAGTGTTGCTTACCATATTGGTAAAATATGCTTCTATTATTGTAAAAAACTAGAAAAATATTGATTTTTTTTAAGTTGCTATTTGCTTTCAACATTAACCATTACTATTTTCTACAATATCACAAATATTTTGTCAAAAACTAGAAGGCTTTCTCTTTTTAAATTCTTTATATTCTTGTAGTCTTCTTTCTTGTTATTCAAGTTACAAATATACATTATTAAAGTTTGATAATCTTGTAGCCTTTTTATGAGAGAATCCTTACCTATAAAGGTTCAATAGTTAGAGTAGAATATAAGTGAAACAATTGTAAACACCTTGTCATTGGATTATAAAAAAAATCCTAAAGTATTATGGTGGGATTGCTTTAGTCTTTGAAAGATCAAGTAGGAAAATGCAAAAGGGTCTATGAAAGAAAAAGTGACACTAGATAATTCACAATGTTGGATTTGGCCTTGTAAGGGTAAAGTAAACCTAAAAGAATGATTTTTCCTTTAAACTATCGAATCACTATACATTGGTACTATCATCTCTTTCCCTTAGCCTTCTATTTTATGCACTTAATTATTTATTTTTACTTATTATTTACTGAATCTTTCATACTTATATTCTAGTTGCTTTTTGGGGAATTTCAAAAAGCAAGCTAAAAAAGTAAGTTATTTTAAAGCTTAAAGTTATAATATTTCAATCATTAATTTACTCCATATTAGTGTATTTTTGTCCTATTAGTTAATAAACATAACATTATATTCAATTCCAAATGAAATCAAATGAAATAAATAAATATATAACATCAAATCTATAAATCAACTAACATAAGCAAATTAACCTAAAAATGAGTTTATATATACAAATTCAAATTCAATACTACATTGCATCACAAATTCATTAAAAATAAATTATGTAATAGAAAAAAATTATATCATATGTGTTTATTAGAAATCAACTAAAAATAAATTATCTAACCTAAAAAATAAAAATTATAAAACCTAAAATTCTTAAGCCCTTAATAACTTTAACTAACACAAATTAAAAAAATTGATGCTAATTAATAACAATTAATCAATGATTATACTATATCTTATGAAACTAAATCAATGTAAAATTGAATGTAAAATCAACCTAAAATAGGAAAATAAAAAAGGGAAAGAAAAAACTTATGGACTATGCAAAAAACTAATCTACAAGGTGTTATATGGCAGTTAATGGGCACCTTAATTTGTAGGACATTATCACAACCCATCCTAGGACATGTAATTGGACCAACATAGAGAGTTGTTAGGGATGATAGCTTGCTAACCTATCCTAAAACACATATAATATGGATTATTGTATGCAATTGTGCCTTCTTTCAAAAGAGGATATGATTTCAAAATCAAGTATGAAATGCATTGATAGACTATTCCAATTGTCCTAATGCTTATCTTGGTGCCAAAGTTCTCTAGTAGGCCTACTTCCAATCCAGAAAATCTTCAAAGAAAAGAGAAGAAAGGAAAGGCAATGACTTTCTTTGAAACTTAATGAATAATCATTCTAACTAAAAGGAAAAATTATAGATTTGAAATTGAATAATAAAAGGAAATTCAATATTTCATCTTTATGGAAGATATTGACCATCATTTCCTTTTTAAGGGAAGAGAAACTATTTCATACCTTAATAAAAGAATAATTCAACATTTATAGAATAAATTCCTCTTTGCCTACAAATCTTTCATGACAAGCTAAGGGTCCTTGATTATGTGGTTTTAGTAGGAATTTTCCTAATTAATAGTAAAATAACAATATCAAAATTAGGAACTCAATTCATATATAGGGAAAATATATCCATAGTTCCATGCACCAGTTAAACAAAATTTATTCAAGCAATTAGATGATTCTAAACATAACAATTAAGTGAACTTTCTTATGATTCCCTTTAACCTTATCCATCACAACTCCAACCTTATCCCTTTAGGTTAGCCTTATTCCAGGTACTTGGATCTAGTACAATAAGTTACAGTATGTATATCTTCTCCCCTATCATCATTAAAGCTCATTAAATGCATAATTTATCTTAATAGTGCAAGTGCCTTAACTAGAACTTTAATCACTTTATCATAACAATAATAATATCCTTATATTTAAATATAAACAAAGCCTTAACTAATATATCAATTTAAATTAATTGGTTAAATTTCTATATCATATGAATGTAACACCTATTGCTATATAACAATTACAAAATGAATGAGTGAGTCACAATAATGATAATGCCTCATTTAACACTTAAATTTCAAATTTTGTAACATAACATTCATATCAAAATTTATATGCACAAGTAAAGTCTTAAATGGCTTTTCCTTTCAAACAAGTCTTAGAATTAGATTGTCTAAGTATTCATAGATTAATATAATCTAATTGTACAAATTCATTCCCTTCATAAGCATAAACATGATTACTTATTCATTTTACTATTTATCATTCATATTCTAAGTTGTCAATTCTAATCTTACATGTGCAAGAAGGTTCTATTGCATTTGATTCCGTAAAACATATGATGATATAAGGAGATGGGGAGCCATATTTGATTATATAATTGACTATGAGTGTTTAGAGAAGAACTTTGGCACTAATAATTAATAACTGACTATGTAGTTAACTATAAGGTCTTAGAGGGTAGCTCTACCTAACTACAATTGATTACATATAGCTAGAGGGTAGCTTAACCTAGTTGTACTTGACTATAGTCAACTATGTCAAGCTTGAGAGCAATACTAGCTAGTTGATCATATAGTCACAATCCAAAAGACAACTTAGCTAAGCATAGTTGGCTATCACATCGTGATTTGTAGCTTTTTCTTTTTTTCTTTTTTTGCAAAATCACAATTCATCCTACAATAACCCATAAATCACATTTACAATATACCATGTCACAACCAAACCTTTATAACACCAAGATACTCTCTTAAACATAAAAACCCATCAAATAAACTTCAATTTTTAGGCATAAATCAACATTTTATATGAAGGAGATAATAGATGAAGGAAATTATAGGTTGTTTGCTCTAAATCACTCCAAGATCAATAATTTGGAGGTAAGGTTCCAAAATCCCTTTTAAATCAAGATCTGTTAATCATTTTAAACCCAAAGAGAAAAACTGAAGAAGATTCTTATAGGAATGGAAGAATAGAATTCATTACCTTGTTCACTTGAATGGATGATGAAGAGACACTACAGCAAAAAAGACTTTTAGCGGCGACATTTTTCGTCGCTAAAAGGTTTTCGGTCGTCGCAAAAGAAAAAGTCGTCGGTGTAGGTTCGTGCCTGAAGAGATCATTAGCGATGACAATTTGTCGTCGCTAAAAGGTAGACCTTTTGTGACGACAAAGTCGTCGCAGAAAATAATTTCAAATTTCAAAAAAATTTGAAATTTGATTTTTAGTGGCGACAATAGTCGTCGCTATAGGTCATAAGTCGTCGCTGAAGGGCAGGCCTTCAACAACGACAATTGTCGTCGCTGAAAGTCTAATCTTCAGTGATGACTTCTAACCTATAGCAACGACTATTGTCACCGCTAAAAGTTTTTTAAATTTTTTTTTAAAAATTTAAAATCAAATTATCGTATATTTTAAATGATATATTCTTTATTTTAATTTACTTAACTCGTTTAATAATTTTTTTAAATTTAATTTAATTTATTTTAATATAAATTATACAATTATAATATATCAGTCGTATTATTAATAATGTTTAACAATTTGATCTAACATAAAAAATTAATACTCATAAAGCAATGGTAAAAATAATATTTATATAAATAAACTAATATATATACATCATTTATGTAAATGTGCACATATAGAAAATATAAAAATACATAAACAAAATATACTATGGGGAAGTAGGGAGGTGCAAAATCACAGTGCATCGTGATCGTCATCGTCGTCGTCATCATCATCATCATCATCCTGACTACGAGGATGATAAAATGACGGTGGCGGCTGAGTGGTAGGTGCAGGCGCAAATCTACTCGGTCCAGGGGGTGTAGCAGCAGCAAATGGAGGCGGCGGTAGGATGATACCCTGCTGTCTAAGGATCGAGGTCATCTCAGTAAGATAAGTCCTAAACTGCTGCTGCATCATCTCCTGCTGCTGTATAATCTGCTGCTGTTGCTGATCAAGCCACTGCTGCTGCTGCTGAATCAATAGCTGGCTCTGCTCAACCTGCTCCCGACTCTGGTGTAACTGCTCCTGCAACTCACCGACCTGAGACACGGTCTGTGAGCTCGTCGCCATGCTAGAAGTCCCCATCGAACGATAAGTCTGACCAGTAAGTACATGCCCAACAGCCTTCCTGTACCCTCGACGAGTGCCAAGTACCTCATCGGCGATGGCAGCCTCATCTAACTGTACAGGAGTCGTAGGCAGGCTAGTGGATGATACACTAGACTGTACATGTTGAGTCATGAGCTCAGTCATCCTCGCCTTAAATTATTAAAAAAAAGTAATAAGAAATCTATCTTAGAAGATATATTTGTAAAATTTTATTTAAAATATGAAATTCAAACAACTAACATGTTGCCCCTGAGGGATCGGATGCACCCACTCCCCCGACCTGTATGTGTATTGGTCCCTAAAGTTATCGGGCACTGGCTGCAGCTCACCAGTATCTCTGTTTCTCTGTTCAATTTTTGCAACAAAAAAAAGGATGAAGGGTAGTAATGCTATTTAACAAATGTATATATTTAAAAAAGATAGAAAAAACTTAAATTACCTTATCAAAGCGATGTGCGGTAATAGACTTTGACCCATGCCGGTCATTCACGACCTTCTGTGCTCTATTATTTATATTTCTTGCAGACAACTCCTGCAAATTAAGAGAAAAAAGTTAAATTTTAATGTTCACAATCTACTAATTATGAAATACTTACATAATACCATAAAATATCATACTTACCCTGTGCTCGTCACTATCAAAGAAGTCCACACACCTCTGCCATGTCTGCGGTGAGACAGACCGAGGCACACAATGTCGAGCTCGATCCAAGTCATACTCCTCGTATCGATCACCTCCATGCTCTAAGAAATGCTTATTCAACCTGTACTTCCAATCTCGGTACAGGTCGGCAGCAGTCCGTATCAAACCAGAGAGTGCTCTCTCCCGATCACCCTCGGAGATGCCCTGGAACTCGAAATGGGACTGCATTATAAGACATTTAATAAATTTATAAGTCATATATTTAGAAATTTCAATCTCAAAGACATTAATTCAAAAGGAAATGGATACTTACGCAAACCTCCTGAACAACTCTATCTCGAATCTCCTGAGGTACAGTCCGCCATGACTTATAATAGGGCGGCACGTGGGCGCGGATCATGCTGCCAATATCACGAGGGAGATGACTAGCATTCTCACCAACCGCATGCCATGTACTAGTCGTATCAAACTATACAGGCACCGGTCTGCCTCCACCCCTGCCAATCTTCTCATGCAGTCTTAGGGACCTATTCGGCCCCCTCTTCTTAGCAGGTGCTACTTTATTTAATAAAGAAAAATATTAACAAAATAAACATAATATTTAATTAAGCTTAGGTATGCACAATTAATAACAAATACCTGAGCCCTCACACTGAGATGGAATACGGCTGGGTCGCTCCGGTGGGTCACCTCCAGCGTAATAATACACATCATATAAATAATTAAAAAGAGCTCAATGTTCAGTTGAAGGATGAAATGGTTCAATCTCTTACAATCACATTTATTATTTTAATAATCATGCTTACACAATTATGAGTTGTAGTTGTAGTTTGAATATGTTATTTTTTCCCTAATCAGAATTAATGTCGGTGAACCTAACAGACTGATGGTCATCGGATTCTCCTTCATTATCAGATTGTGTGGGCTCCTCATCCATATAATCATCAATTATTTCATCTTCAAGGCTCTCGTCATCATCGATGAAGGTGTCTTCTCCATGAGCACCAGGTCTAACATTCCTGTGCGTTGGAATGATTGAAGGACTATTTCTTTCATTACCTAGATGTACTAGATCGAAATCTCCCAGATCAACTGTGAGGTTGAAGTTGGACGAGTTACTATCCTGTAGAAATAACAGGTCTTGTGCATTATCTCCATCACTGGGTAGATCCCATATATCGCAATGCACCATATTATGGACGACCCTCCAATTTGGTCCATTAAGGAGATCCTCAATGTAAAACACTTGTTTTGCTTGAGTAGCAAGTATGTAAGGATCATCCTTGTACCATTGTCCGTTGATGGAGATACTTGTAATATTCTTGTCAGTATAAAGTTTCTTCTTTGTAGGATCAGTGTCATACCACTTGCATTTAAATAAAGTCACATTGTACTTATTTAAATAAGTCAACTCAATTATTTCTTCCAGTACACCATAAAACATGTTGCCATCAATCCCTGGAACAGAAATGCCACTATTTTGCGTTTTATGCTTCTCATCCCGAGCTTTGGCTACAAAACGTACTCCATTCACAATACACGCAGAGTATACCATGTTAGTGAAACTAGGACCGGATGCTAATGACAGTAACTCTTCGGTGGCCTCTGGGGACCCGTTCCTATGTAAATAGTACATCTACAAAAGTAGCAATTATTCCAAGAATTAAATTAAAATATCAACAAGAGAAATGAACAATATTTAAGATATCCGTTCAATGGATTTAGGAAGAAAAAAATCCTTACCTTCGAGTAAAACCAGGAGGGGAATTTGGTTCTCTGTAAGCTATCAATATCTTCAGCACCACTTTGTTTAAGTTCCAATCGATGCTCACTGTAGAACATAACAATCTTAGTCTATTGTAATCACAAAAGGGAGAAGAACATAACTGAAGTTTAAGATACTCACTGGAGATATTTTTCAATCTCAGTACAATTATTCAAGATGTACCATACTGCAATATCCCGATCCTTCCTATCGAAATGAGAAATTGTCTTCTTCCCTATCGGTTGACATTGGGACTGGAACACCGACAATGTCCTTCTTGTTTGACTAGGTGTTACATCTTGATTTCTATCAAAGTGGTTGAATCTAGTTTCCACTCCTTCCAAATACATGGAGAAAAATGTCAACGCCTAATCAACAATATATCCTTCTGCAATTGAACCCTCCGGTCGAGCACGATTTCAAATGTAATCCTTTAACTTTTTTATATACCTCTCATATGGGTACATCCACCGAAAATGAACGGGTCCTCCTTCCAATGCTTCGTCTGGCAGATGCATCACCAAGTGAACCATTATGTCAAAAAATGCTGGGGGGTATATCCTCTCAAGCTTGCACAAAATTATGATAATGTCTTGTTTGGCTTGCAGAATATCCTCCCTGTTAAGAGTTCTAGCACATATTTGACTAAAGAAATTGCATAACTCGACAAGTGGATATGATAATTCCTTTGGCAAAAAAGCCCGGACACCTGGTCCTAACAGTCTTTGCATAATAACATGACAATCATGTGATTTCAACCCCTTTAACTTCAGGTCACGATCTGTGACATTCTTACTAAGACTCCCAGCAAAGCCATTTGGAAATTTCACATTCTTTATATACTGGCAAAATCATTTTCGCTCTTCTTGGTTAAGCGTATATCCAGCATGTGGCTTGAAAAGTTGACCCCTCTGCTCATGCAGATGCAAGTTAGGCCTTATCTTCATGTCTGCCAAATCTCGTCTTGCATTGTCTGTATCCTTTGTTTTGTGCTCAATCTCCAATAATATACCCAAGATGCTATCACATACATTTTTCTCGACATGCATGACATCAATGTTATGCCTTAAGTTCATTGTTGGCCAATAAGGAAGATTAAAAAATATACTTCTCTTGCTCCAATTAAGTTCGTCGGCACCTCTCTTTCGCTTTACACCACCAAATTCAGCATGTTTTCCTGGAAGTCTCTGTGGCACTTTAGCCAACTATTCCATGATAACATTATTAGTAAGAGGTTGAGGAGGGGGTCTCCTCTCCGACCTTCCATTGAATTCCTTCATATTTCTCCATGTGTGACTTCTTGGAAGCCAACGACGATGACCCACGTAAGCTATTTTTCCTCTAACTCGAATCGATGGAGTATCCGAATTACATGTAGGACATGCTTTGTATCCTTGCCCGCTCCATCCGGATAAACTACTTTGAGCAGGAAAATCATTAATAGTCCAGAGCAATGCTGCCCGCATATTGAACACCGTATTTGTATTTGCATCTCGAGTTTCAACTCCTCTCTCCCAGAGATCCCTCAACTCTTCTACGACCGACTGTAAGAACACATCGATATCTTTACCTGGCGATTGCGGCCCTAGGATTAATAGGGTCAACATGAAAAAAGATTGGTTCATGCATATCCATGGTGGCAAGTTGTAAGTAGTCATAACCACTGGCCACATGCTATAAGATAGGTTCCTATCACCAAAAGGATTAAATCCATCTGCACTTAAACCCAACTTGACGTTTTGTGGGTCAGCAAAGAAATTAGGATACCTCTTATCGAACTCCTGCCAAGCTTTTCCATCCACGGGATGTCGCATTACTCCATCTTCTTTTGATTTTCCAGTGTGATGCCATATCATGTTTTTTGTAGTATGTCTCGACCGATATAGACGCTATAGTCGAGGAGTTAAAGGAAAATATAGAACCACTTTTTGGGGCACCTTCTTTCCTTTTGTAGTTTTATTTACCCATCGACTCTCCTCACAAATTGGATAATTATCTTTAGAAGCATGATCTTTCCATGCGCAATCATGTTTGCATACATGGATTGATTCATACCCCAACCCCAACTTGTTGAGCCATTTCCTTGCACTATAGTACGAATCAGGAAATTTATTATCGTTTGGAAGTGCCTCTTTTAATAATCGAAGAAGAGCATCAAATGATTTGTTTGTCCACTTATGCAGAACCTTCAAATGCATAAGTTTGACCAAGAAGTTCAATGCTGAAAATGCTGTGCAACCTGGATACAACTCTGTTTCTACTTGCTCGAATAGGTTATCACAGTTACTATATTTTGTTCCAATGTCTTCGTTAGCCGCATTCTCACACCTATACTCGTCATTGTGAAAATCAACTTCAGTTGCCTCAGGGCCAATGAAATCATGTATAATATCTGCCAGCTCATCTCTATTGTTAGGAGATATCCCACTAGTTCCTCTAGAAGTCGAAACATTTGCTTCACCGTGATGTACCCAATTTATGTATAATGGATGAAATCCATTATCTATAATATGCGCCTCCAATGTTAGTAATGGCTGGAATATTAAATTCACACACTTTTTGCATGGACATCTTACCATACCCCTTTCATCGGCAAAGTCTTTGGCTCTTTGAACAAATCTTACTGCACCATTCCAATACTCATCCGATAATCAATTTGGTAGATGTATCCAACTTTTATCGACATACATTGTATCACTGAACAGCAAGGAAATTACTGTAGGTGAAATAAAGCATGTTGATTAATATTTGACAGTCACCCTAAATGCACCGTATCACTCCAATTTTAAAGGGTAGGATCCTATCCCATTCAAGATACTTCTATAGTTATTATTTTTTTCAATTTATCCACGTTCATCGTTTGACTCATGCAGAAATTTCGGCAGCATCTCCCTATGGTTCTCCAAGTGCCTAAACTATACACGTGTATAGTTTATACTCGGAGAACAGTTAGGATGCTAAGATATTTCCACAATATCAAACAAGAGCCCGATAAATTGTTAATAATAACTACATGATAATATCCCAAACTGTCTAACTTTTCAGGACAATTCAAGGGTTGATTGATGTTCAGAAAACATCCAACCCTTGAACGGGTCTAAGCTTATAATTTAAATGCAAATGCAGTTCTATTTGAAATTATTGTAAAAATATATTTACAATAATTAAAATTAACAATACAACATTTTATGAGTATCGTTGTTTAAGTGTCAGTACTGTTATTTACGTAACTTATTATATAGATTATTGATTTTTCTAAATATTCATAACAACCGTTATGTTTCACAATAAGCTTGTGGGAATTCAAAAGTATCATCTACTTTACTATATTGATAAGGTGCACAAGATGCTTCTTTATAGAGAGGTGTATACTATGAATACGGACTTCCTAGTTGTAAATTTAAGTAAGTTTAGTTTTATAAAGTGTATATTATTTATAAGATACACAATTCAGCTTCTTTATTTAAGTAAATGTTGTTTTATCCAAGAGGGGGTGATTTTCATGCGAACTTCCTAGTGTTTTGAAAATTTTAATTTTTATGTAATGCAGATATCATAATTTGGTTTGTTAGGGTTTTATTTTTATGTAGTCTCTAGTTTAATTGAATTTTTCTTAGTATGTGGTGTAAATAATACAATTTGAATTGTTAAGTTTCAATCTCAATTAAAAAAAAGATTATATTATTGTAATCTCTTATTTTTTAAGATAGATTTATATATTTATTCTAATTTTCTATCTTACATTATTTCATCGAATCTAATAAGTTTGAAGTTTCCTAAATTGCATCGTTAATTTTAGATTTTGTGTACGGACTTCCTAGTTGTAAATTTAAGTAAGTTTAGTTTTATAAGGTGTATATTATTTATAAGATGCACAATTCAGCTTCTTTATTTAAGTAAATGTTGTTTTATCCAAGAGGGGGGTGATTTTCATGCGAACTTTCTAGTGTTTTGAAATTTTTAATTTTTATGTAATGTAAATAATATAATTTGGATTGTTAGGATTTTATTTTTATGTAGTCTCTAGTTTAATTGAATTTTTCTTAGTATGTGGTGTAAATAATACAATTTGAATTGTTAAGTTTCAATCTCAATTAAAAAAGAGATTATATTATCGTAATATCTTATTTTCTAAGATAGATTGATATATTTATTCTAATTTTTTATCTTACATTATTTCATCAAATCTAGTAAGTTTGAAGTTTCTTAAATTGCATCACAAATTTTAAATTTTGTGAATAAAATATCATAACTATTTTATCTTACATTATTCTAAATGAATAATCTACACATATATTGTATACTTCAAAATTGTAAATTGAGAGATGCATATATAATAATAATCAAATTTATATTTATAAAATTAATGCTAAGTTAAATTTACATAAATCAATTTAAAATTTACAATATGAAAAATTAAATAATACAAAATTTTATATTAAATTAAACATACTATCAATTCCATTAATTCATTGTAAACTATTTGAGTAAATTAAATATATTAGTACACAAAAAAAATTATACTTTTTTATTTACATACCTCAATGATAAAAATCTACTGATCAACTCTGAATACTCTTCACGAACTAAGCTAAGTGCTAATAATAACTAACAAATTAAAAGATATAATATACAAAATTAATATATATCAACATATATAAAAAATAAATATACTAAAATTTAAAAAAATTAAAAGAGAGAGGAAATTCAGGAACTTACCTCAGGTCCAGAAATTTCAAACGCGCAAATGAGGAGGGAGGAGGCGTGGGGAATAAATAGCCTCCGACTGCTTTCAGCGACGACAAAAAAATTCGGTCGTCGCTGAAGCTTTCAGCGACGACCGAATTTTTTTTCAGCGACGACATTGTCGTCGCTGAAAGTTTAATTTTCACCGACGATAATGTCGTCGCTAAAGCCAAGTGTCGTTGCTGAAAATTGGACTTTCAGCGATGACAGAGTCGTCGCTGAAAAATTTGGCCTTCAGCAATGACTATGTCGTCGCTGAAGGGTCAATCTTCAGCGACGACAGTGTCGTTGCTGAAAATTGGGATTTTCAACGACAACATAGTTATCGCTGAAGGCCAAAGTTTTTCTGAAAAATTATTACGCCTTCTGCGACGACGACGTCATCGCTGATTGTGCACCCTTCAGCGACGACACTGTCGTCACTGAAAGCCCTGCATTTTCAGCGACGACATTGTCGTCGCTGAAGGAGAAAATTTCTCGCCTAGCTGCCAAATATTCCCGCCTAAATTTTTTTAGGCTTTTTGTCGTCGCTAAAAGCCTATTTCTTCCCGCACTCCCTCTGAAAAGTTTTTCTATTTTTACCGACGACAATAGTCGCCGGAAATACCTTTAGCGACGACTGAAATTTTGTCGCCGCTAAAAGTGTCGTCGTTATTGCTGCTTTTTGTTGTAGTGAGACAAGAAATATTAGCAAATGGTTTTTGACATAACGGAGAAAAAGACAGATCGGGTTTGGGGAAAAAAAGGGAGAGTTAGTTGATTTAGGAAATATATTAAAGGTAAAAGCCTCAAAGTCAATTTAGGAAATAAGTTTCCAAATCTCCTCTACACTTAGATTCTTATTCTTAATCATATTTGACTTTAAACATTTCAAATTATTCTTTTATTAGTTATTCCAAATTTTATTATAATAATTATATATATACATATATATATTTTTGTACAAAATATTTTAAAATTTCAAGGGGGCATAACAACGCTTAAGTCACAGTGAGTGGTAACCTTGTTATTCCAAACAGTCATGAGTTTGATGAATTTGGAAAGAGTAAGAGAATGATGAAGGGAGTGAAAGGAGGAGCGAGAAAGAGAAGGTTTGAAATGGGAAAGAAAAGCTAGGTAATACAAGATATTCGCAGTTTAGTAATGGATTAAATGACGGACATTTGTAGCTAAATATTAGTCAAATCGTGATTTTTGAATTATGTGGGAATTAAATCATTTTGAAATTAATGGTTGGAAATAATTCTTTTTCAAATTAGCAATGGGCAATTCATCAATAAATCCATTGCTAAATAGCAAAAAAAAAATCTTTGCAAAAATGTAATCACATTTTTTTATATATTAATTTTATAATTTACCAGAAAAATATTGAAATTCGTCATTTAAACCAAAAGCATTCATCCTTTACAAAATACTTAGAATTCACATATAAATTTATTTGTTAAATAGTAGCAATAAATTTAATAACAAAATTAATATTTTTATTTATTAATTGAATTTATCATTAATAGCTGTCAATAAATTTGGCAGGAATATCACCAAATTTAGCAATGAAATTAATGATGAAATAACCTTATCCATCATTAAATTATTTACTTAAAATTTTTAATTCTTCTCATTATGTTGTGATAGGATTTTCTTCTCTAACTACGTTCCTGAATCTTTGCCAATTTTCTTATAGTGTTATTCAAAATATCTGTCACACCCTCTATTCCTGCTTATGAAGTCAGTTTAGGTTTGTGAGTAATTTCAACTACATAATTTATAACCTATCTCGATTTGAATTTTAATTGAAATGAATTCATTTAAAATCAAATTTAAATTGAATTTTTCGTTATCTCGATTTAAGTAATCACTAATAACATTGCCCGTTTATCTTTCTCATTTACATTTGCCCGTTCAGTATTTAAAATCCTATTTCTTCCCTCTTTGATTTTTGGTAATTAAAGGGAAATTAGAACCTTCAAGAAATTGTGAGTTTTCCTCGCTAAATAATTTAATTTTTTAAGATTTATATTTTCATATGAGAAGTTCGACCTTTTAGGATGTTAAATATCATCATAATTAAATTATTTTTTTAAATTATCAAAATAAATAGTTCAAATATAAAATATAAATTTCAATGTAAAAATATTTAATATTTTAAGATGGTGAGCTTTCTCATCAAATTGCCTATAATCTTTCTAATTACTTTGAAAATAAATAATTTAATAAACTATTCAATTTCTTTATAGCTTGAAATTATGGTTGAATTACCCTAATTTTTAATTTTTATGTTTGTCTATAGATTCTAAGAGATTGTGGACCGAAAATAGGGATCGAACCCACGCATGCTCCTGTGTTCACCAAATTCATAATTAATTATTTGATCCCCACATGCATATAATGGATGTCTTGATTTTAAATCACATTCCACATGAATACGTGTTATTTGTACAATAATGACTTTCTTCCATGCACTAGGCATTGTGGGGAAGGAAGAACCTAAGGCTGTCCCCCCCGCCCAGTTAATGGGTCAGGAAAATCCTTAATTACCACAATTGAGCTCATTAAAGCTTGTCCTGTTTTTGAATGCCACTTATTGGAGGAGGCGCTATGCATTAAAAGCCAACAATATCTTTTTTTTTTACATTAATAATTGCTCTTTAAGAAAAAAAATAGGATTAAAATAGGCGGTTCTCAGGTTGAAACTTGAGAAAAAAAGTCAAACAAATTGAAATATAATTTGCTAAATATTTTTATGTTAATTTTTTAATTTTAAGACGTTAAGTATGAATTCTCTTAAAAAGAATAGAACTTTTTTACAGTTTTTTCAAAATTTGGGGAGATTTTAACAAAGCTTCTATCTATTTGAACACTAAAAATAGAGTATACCACTAGTTTCTTTGACTCCCCAATCACCTTATTTCTTAGAACTTTTGGTAGTAAATTTCAAATATATAATTCGAATGATCAAAGACAGACAATTTTACGAGCTCAGCTAAGGAGTTAGACTATGATAATTCTTGCACATCAAGGTAAATTGACAATCCTATAACTTCGTTGAAAATGATAATATTTTCGTAAAGTACAATTTATTAAATTTGTATTCTTATAATTTTTTAAAAGTAGAAAAATCAGTTTCGCCGAATAAACTACAGATAATTATAAACAGTATAGGATGAGAGAAATCCTTGGTTAAGGATTGTAAGCTCATCAAATGTCCCCCTTTTTTTTTCCCCTTCATGATGTCATCAATCAAAAGTGTAAAAAAAAAAATATAAATGATCTCTTAAAGTAAGAGACTACAAACAGTTTACTACAGTTTTCAAAAAATTGAAAAATTTAAATTTAATGTCAGTTGAAATTAAAACAAAAAAGGCAAATGAGCTATATATGACTCTTTCTGACTATTTTTATTATAAATTTAAGTCAGTTGGTAAATCAAATTTTTTCTAAATAATTTACTAATAACTGGGTTGAGGCTTTAATATACTTAGGGTATGAGTGGACACAAATCTTTTAAATAAATTATTACTGAAATTTTATTTGATTGTATTTGGGAAAATAAAATATGTGCAATTTTTTATTTTTTTCATTACTTCGATTTTACTGTACCAAAAAGAAGCATTTAAAAAGATTGCAAGTGGCTAATTTTTTTCTTTTTTTATTGGAATTTCAACAATTTTAATCTTTTTATATTTTAGAAAAGTTATTTATAGATTTGTATTGAATCTTTCTTTAAAAGGATTATTTATATTTTTCCCTTCTTTGAATTAAAAGAGGGTTATTTATATTTTACCCTTAAGTATTAAAAGGCACAAAATCTTTTCCCAATTAAAATTGGTTCAAATTTATACTCCCAGATCTTTTACTTTTACTTGATAGATAATAAATATTTTTTCCAAATAAACTAAAAATAGGAAAGGCAACCCCCCATAAATAATTAATATTATCTTGTTAATGTTTGTCCCATTTTTTTTCATTAGATGTTGAAAATTCTTGTCAATTAAGTTAATTAACACTCATGGCTCTATTCTATGTCGCATGATGCATTATCTATAAGAAAATACTACAGGTTAAAAAAAATGGGTTCTAAATATTTTATATCTATCAGATTAAGCATTACATATTTATCCCACTATTTTATACTTAATAACAACTTTTAATTTCCATTTGAAAGCCAATTTTGAATCTCATTTCTAATGGATATAGCATTGCTCTTATCTATATTTTCTTATCCTAAAAAATGGTAAATATTACACTCACTTTGGTTGAAATTTGTATAATTACGTTCGTGCTCTTACAACTTTTAGAAGTATACACCGATCTCTTTTTTTTTTATTTTAAACACACATCACCTCTTTAGTCTATTTTAGGAAAAAAAATAAAAGAGGTGAATATATATTTCTAAGAAAAATGTGTATTAAAATTAAATTTTAAAGAAGATGAGTATAATTGTTTTTTCAAAAAAAGTATCACATTTATCTATGATTGATAAAGTTTCCAAAGTAAAAAATGAAAATATTCCTATTTTCTTGTTTTGATATTCGGAAGACTATATTCTTTGATCAAATAAACTGACTGAACCAAGCCTAAAGGCTTATCTATATTCTTTACATTTTTTTTTTTTTGTTGTGTATCGATTTTTTGTGAAGTAACAACTGTGGAAGGTCAAACATCCAAAGAGACAACGCATTGAGACGAAGTTACAAATGAATCGGATCATTTGGTCACTTTTAATTTCGAAACACAAGGGAGCTTGGAAATTTAATTTTAGAAACAATCTTGAGGCAGTCACAATAATAAAAAGGGTAATTTTTTGGTACCTACTTCAATTCGAGGTAATATCTATAGAATTTTTTTTGTGTGTTGTGGAATTAATTTATGATAAAACAGCTTGCAATATTTTATAATGTATTTACATAACATGTGGGAAGACATGACTCATAAGTATGCCTTGCTCAGCAGTTGTTTTGAATGTCATTATATTCTCAATTGTTATATAAATTTTACAATTACGAGAAGTATTACATATGAGTATACGTTGTATGGTTTATAGTATAAATGAATGAGATTATTGGTTTAAGGGTTAGGGCTTGAGGTTTAAAGTTTAGAATTTAGGATTTATGACATGACTTGTATGATAAAAAATCTTGATACTCACAAGTGGTATTATAAGTTATACAATTGCATGAAGTATATGAGAAGTATTGTGTTGAGTATAATTTTGTTTGCATAATTCGTTGTATACTTGTACAAGGTTATGAGTTATATACATGAAGTATGAGAAATATTACATTAAAGCATATTTTCGTTACATAATTTTATTGGAAGATTTACAAGCATAATTTCTCCATTTTTTTGTTGGAAGATTTGCACGAAGAGTTTAGAAGTTGGGGATTTGGAGTTTGACTTATGGAAGTTGAGGATTTATGCTATGACTCATATGATGACTATCTTGAATGCCATCAATTTCATAAGTGGTGACATAGTAGATTTTCGATGACAAATTAATTGAGTTAAATCTTGTTGAACAACTTCAATTTCTAAAATGGGAAAAATATACGATTGAAAATTGTAAGCTCACGATATGTTTCCTGTTCTCCTTATATACTGTTTTATGTGTGATCGAAGAAAATAAAGAATTGTAAACTCTTCACTTTTTTATTATGTCATCAATTGAAAACTCCATGGAGTAAAGGAAAAAGGATAAGATTTCCTTGGCAAATTATAATTTGTTCACATCTATATCTCAAATCAAATCTTTATTGTTTATTACCTAAAAGGATAATAAGTATCCTTACCAAATGAAGTAAAATAAAAATATATAGAGGAAGGTATATCCTAGATGAATAGATTATTATATCATTTATTGTTTTTCCTTTTTTTTTCCCTAGTGAGTTATTGTAAATCCTTGGCAATTAAATTAATTACCATTTTTGGCATTTAGTGTATGATATCGATAACGTACTAATTTTATCTATAATATGGGTTAACGTTATCCTACAAGGATGTCAAAAAAAGAAAATATTTCAATTTTCATACACTAATCCCCACCAACCTTATTTCTTTCAACATATAAATTCATTGAATCAAGCACAAAATATTCAACTAGATTTCTCACATTATTTTCACATCTTTCTATTGCGTATTCTTCGTGAAGTATCAACTATGGAAGGCAAAAAAACCAGAGGAAAACAACACATTGAGATAAAAAGAATACAAAATGAAAAAGATCGTCAAGCGGCATTTTCCAAACGTAAAAGCGGCATTTTCAAAAAGGCAAGTGAGCTTGTTGCCCTATGTGATATCGAGGTTGGTGCTCTGTTATTGTCTCCGGGCGGCAAGCCTTTCACATTTGCAAATCCATCTCTCGAATCAATAGTTAATCAAATTATTAATGGAAATCTATTGCCAAAGAGTACCGCATCTTATTTCTTAGAAGCTCAAAGAAAACACAAACTTGTCAAACTCAATGAGATATATAATTCTTTGAGTGGCGAAATCAACGCTAGCAAAATTGAAGAAGCATCCTATGAATCGGAAAATGAGAAGAATGAAGATGAAGAATGGTGGAATACTCGTGAGAATGAACCCAGGCATAAAGAGATAAAGCAAAAGGAGATAACTTTCTTTGAGGTTCGCAGAACTCTTTATAATGAGCTTAAACAGAAGATGATTAAAGCTTCTTGTTCAATGAGGGATTAACTTGCTGATATCCAATTTAAGTTTGAAAAATGTCATATTCAAGATTATTTTCTTTTCTATATTCTTTGTTTAGTCTGTTTTTATTATTATAATAAAATAAATTATATTGTTGAATTTTTTTTTCAAATCAAATAAGAATATAGCTTGCTTGTTTTCTCAACTCTATGACGTTATATACATATATATTAAGAATCTAAGCCATGTCATCACAATGAAATCATATCATCTTTATTTTGTAAATTCATGATTATTATTAGGCACTAGATGTCTTAAGCCAAACGTCTGTTTGGGTGAATAAGTGGTATTGAAGTGTAACAATAACGCTTCTGTAATACATTGCATTTACAATGTGTTTCACTGGAAGCATAAGGCTTATCCTTGAGTTTTAGAAGGGGCAGTGGAGCACAATGAGCCATACTAATGCAAGTAGATCTTTAATGCACTTGTCTTGTGTAAGAATAACTCCTCCAATGCAATGTTGGATCTCAATACCCTTGATGGTGAATTATGAGTTCAGTTGATGAATTAGTGTACTGATGAATATGTTACTGTTTCCGGTCACTGAGATGTTGATAACATTAAAGTAGCACCGTGACAAAATTTTGATAGTAAACAAACAGAGACGAATCTGCCTTGTTGTAATAAAAACCTATAGGTAGAAGGAATTGAGATAAATGAAACCAAGCTTTGAGGACTTACTTTAAATCATAAAGGGATTTGTCAAGAACACATACATAATTGGGTTTATTTAGATCGACAAAGCCTGGGGGCTATTGTTTATACACGGTTTCTTTAGGTTTCCATTAAGAGGCATTCTTTACGTCAAGTTGTCTCATGTGCCAGTTTTGTGCTATGCCCAACAACTGGGCTGTGAGTTTTATCAAGATCATTACTGGATACTTGGTAAAACCATGGACAAAAAGACTTCAATTAATCTACTGATCCATCCTCATATTGTTTGATGTGAAAGGCCTATTTTGATTCAATGACATCCACATTGTTGGTATTAGAGTCGTTAATTTCTAGGATGAAAACTGAATGAATATATGAGAATAATTGGCTTTGACTACTTTAACATTAAGGTACTAACTTTCTTTAAGATTGGTGGCTTAACAAGTATTAAAGGAAAGGGCTAAAAGTGATGATTAAGGAAGTAAGGGAGAGAATGAATTGAACGAGTATATGTCCTATTACTTCCCTAAATTTCATTCAGTATAAACATATAGCTATTTATAACCTTTAAGTAGTAGATTTACTTACACGAGAAACTTCTAAACTTTTCTTACATATTTCCATAATATGACTTAGGATAATTAATATAATTTTATCATCTCACAAAAAGCTAAAATTATCTAATTATATTTTTAGAAATTTTTAATTTTTTGAATACTCATGATTTTTCTAAATTAATGGTTTTTCAACACTCTCCCTTAGTCAAGAAAAATCATAAATTTTAAGCATTTCTCTAAACTTGACAAGTTTCTCGATCATAACTGATTTTGTGAAAATATTTTTTAACTATTCTCTAGTCTTGCAAAACTCTAACTTAAACTCTTCCTTGTCCAATAGCTCTTGAATGAAGTGATGTCAAATCTAAATTTGCTTTGTGCAATTGTGGAATACTAGGTTCTTTGTCATGGTTTTTACGAACTAATGTGCAAGATTCTATCTATGTTATTTATTTTTATTTTATGTTTCTTAATATATTACATATACTTTTTTTTTGCTATGAGTGTGTTACATATACTTAATTTTTGGGTTTAGTTTTACTATGATTTGAAATTATTTAATTAATATTAGATTTTTATACGATTTTAAATTTTCGGCTATTTCTTGAGTTTTGAATACCAGATTTGGCTAATCTTTATATTTTTGGAAAACTTAAATAAAGTTCTATAACTTTTATATTTTAGTCAAAACTTAATTTGAATGTTTGGAAAGTCTAATTTAATCAAGAATTTGAAGCTTTGTTTCTTTCCTCGCTAATCTAATTTCAATTTTTTGGCCATATCCGGAATTCCAAAGGTCCAATCAAGGTAAAACTAATATCAAAAGTTTCCTATGACCTAACCTTACAATTTTCATGGTTGGAGTTCAAAAAAACTGTAATTTTGTTAGTCTCACATTAGGTAGAAGTCAAATTTACAAAATTTCACTACTATAGCTTTTATAGTACATTATTTTGTAAAATAGGTTCTGAGCTTTTAAACTTAGCAAGGCCTTATTTTTTGTAACCCCAGAATGCGCATGATTAGATCCATTAGGTTTTAAAAATTAACAAGTCAGATATAGGGTGGCCTCCAAAGGGAAAAACACTTTTACTTTTACATAATTTAGCAAAGATAGTTTTTCTCTATTTTTTCAAGTTTCTTTTTCTTTAGCCATGGAAGGTGAAATTTCTAATTGATTCAAGGATTTAAGACTCATTTCTATTTGGATTATAAGATCTTAAGTTATAATATTGACTTCTTCTAATTGATTTTCCTCTTTCCCTAATTCTTTGTACTAATTGCTTAGAATTGCATGAGCTTCAATGCTGATTTGATATAATTTGAGTCCAACCTTATGACTTTTTATATTTATCTATTTTTATGTTGAATAGTGATTAGTTAATTATAATTTTCACATGGGGATAAAGGGTTGAGAGATTAAATCAGAGGTTTTTAGTTTTATTCCTTAATTCAGCTAAATTTTATTTTCAAATCAATTTTCATCTAACTTTACAAATTGTAGTGATTACTTAATTCTAGTAACTTTAATTGATCAAATTCTAGATGGTCTTTTGGCATTGAATTTATGAATTATTGTTGGGGTTTCAAATAATTTAAGATTAAAAAATCAATTAGAATGGTCAAACATTTAATGATATATGATTAATCTACACTAAAAGCTCTCAAATTCTCGGATTAACTATTTTAATGTATTAATTTTCTTTCCTTCTATTTTAAGGTTGTATTTTGTTTTGTTTAATGCATTTGTCTTTATTTCAGATCAAACCCCTCAATTTGGTTTTGTGTTTATTCTATTCTACTTTCTATCTAAATTTTGTCTATGTTTCTATTTCACTTCTATTTGCATTTCTTTCTTCTACTTTTAGTACATAAAAAGCTTAAAAAATTTGATAATCATAGTTAGTAAATCATTGAGAAAGAATATATCAAGTTGATCACTAGGATTCAACCTAGTTTGTTACTATTTACTAGCAAATTCTTTATCGAATCATTAATATTTAATTTTGATGTGTTGTGGCATGCATTCATAAATATGTTATCATAATAAAATTTTGTTCAAGTCTCAATGCTATATTGTAAATCTTGTAGAGTTCTTCTAAGCTAAACTACCTTAGCTGCTGCACTTGTCGTTATCATATTCTTTGCTTTAGTTACTAAAAGTGCTACAATTTTCTACTTCTTTGAAGGCCATGAAATTACTTTGGATCCTATAAGAAACACAATACGCTTGTGCTATTGCAATCATTAACATTTCTAGCCTAGTCACTCTTAATGTAACTAAGTAAATTGGAATCTTCTTTTAATTCAAATAAAATGTTGAAAGTCTATGTGCGCTTGACATACCTTATAATTATTTTTTGTTATAGCAAAATGTGTCTTACTGAGCTCACTCATGTATTTGGAAACTATGTTAACTGCATGTACTATATCTAGCCTTGTGTTTGTCAAATAGATTAGTGAAACAACAAGACTATGATAAATCATCTCATTAACTTTCTCCATTCTATCATATCTTGTTAGCTTCTCATTTAAAGCCATCAGTGTTGTTAAAGGCTTGAAATTTTTTATGTGGAATTTCTATAGCAAATCATTTGCATACTTTTATTAGGAAATGAGTATTTGTTTAGGCCTTTGTTTAACTTGCAATCCAAGAAAATACTTCATAAGATCAAGATCCATCATTTTGTATTCTTGCATCATGGCTTCCTTTAAGTTTTCAATCATCTTTGCATTAGTGTCAGTGTAGATTAAGTCATCCACGTACAAGCATAAAATGAGAAAATGATCTCCATATGTCTTTACATATAAGGATGGCTTACTTTGGCTTTTTTAAGAATATATGATCAAGAAGATATATATCAAATTTGCTATTCCATGTATGTAAGGCTTGCTTAACTCCATAAAGCACTTTCTTTAAGCAATTTACCTTATTTTCTTTGCTTTGAATCTCATGCCCTTATAGTTTCTCCATATAGACTTCTTCTTCAATTTCTCCACTAAGAAAGGTTGATTTTACATTCAACTGATGAAATTGAAGCTTCAGTTGTCTGGCTAATGCAAGAACCATTCTAATTGTCTCCATATAAACCATTAGTGCAAATGTCTCATTAAAATCAATGCTTGGTTGTTAAGAGTATCCCTTTATGATAAGTCAAGCCTTGTACTTCTAAATTGTATCATCTTTATTGTGCTTAGTTTTATAAACCCATTTTAGGCCTATGATATCTTTGTTTCTTGGCTTTTATATAAGCTCCCATGTATAATTCTTTTCTATCATCTTGATTTTCTCATTCATGGCTTGTCTCCATGCTTTTTCTTTTGCTATTTTTTCATACTTTTATGGCTCACAAGAAAATAATGCAATATCACGAGTATGATAAATATCTCTAATGATAGCATTTTTCATGGAAAAGATGAATCCGGGGGTGAATCTTCTTAACTTGAATTTTAGTTTGAACTTAAAGGTTGTGTACTTGGGCTTAGAGGAGATGAAATTGAAGATGGATATTCTTGTCTTTAGCTAAAGCTTGGGCTTGAAGGAATCTTTAATTTTTCATATTTTTCAAAGAATTGAATGATTTTGGTTGCTTCACCACTTTATTGACATGTTACTTCTTCATAAAAAATGGCATCTTTTGAAATAATCAATTTCATTAAATCTAGATTATAAAGATGATAGCCTTTTGATTTATTACTATATCCAACAAAGATGCATTTTCCCCTTTTCATTTAATTTTTCTTGATTTTCTTTTGGAATGTGAGCATAAGCAATGTAGCCAAAGATTTTGAAATGATCAAATTTTAGTTTTCTATTGAACTAGGCTTCATAAGGAGTCATATCTTTCACTACTTTTGTAGGACATTTATTTAGAATATAGATCGCCATGTTAACAACCTTAAACCCTAGATTTTTTTGGTAAATTCTTACTATGAAGCATGGTACATGCCACCTTAGCAATTATTCTATCTTTTTTCTCGGTGACAACATTTTTTATGGTGTACATCGAATAGTAAGCTCTTTTTTAATACTATACTCTTTGGAAAAATTAATAAATTTATGATTAGTAAATTCTCCTCCATTATTAGTTCTTAAAACTTTTAGAAAATGCCCAATTTATCTTTTTAGCAATGACTTTGAATTAAGTAAAGTATTTGAAATCATTTGATTTTTGTTTGACAAAATAAACCCACATTGTATGAGTAAAATCATCAACAAATAATAGAAAACATCTCTTGTCACTAGCAATGGGTTTTCTTGATGAACCTTAAATATTAGCATGCACCAATTCAAGAGAAGCTCTCTAGGATGCTATTGGAAATGGCAATCTATGCATTTTGCCATAAATGCATCCTTCACAAATTTTCTTTTCAACATAAATATATGGAAGCCCAAGAACCATTTCTTTTTGTTTCAAAAATTCTAAGACTTCAAAAATTTAGATGGTTATCTCTCAAATGCCATAGTGTGTATACATCCACATTTTCACATTCTAAAGTACATTTTTGCCTAAGTGGCATTATCAAAGGAAAAACATTATTAGGGGTCATTTTGACTATAATTATAACTTGCCCATTCTTTTTGTCAATAATAAGTCATCTATCATTATAAAAAATAAGCTTATAGTCCTTTTGAACTAATTGTCCCATGCTTAAAAATTTTTTTGTAAGGCCCAGAACATAAAGCACATCATGAATATGTTTTTCATTTCCATCTTTAGTTTTTACTACAATGTTCCCTTTTCCTTCAACATTTTGAATTTTCCCATCACTAAGTATAACTTGGGATTTTATATTTTCATCCAAAGAAATAAACCAATTTTATTGCTCATCATGTGGTTTGAAAAACCACTATCTAAATACCACATATCCCTTGATTTTTTATGACTAAAATAAGCAAAATAAAATAATTGACCAAGGGATTCATTATTTTTGATAAAATGGGCTTTTTATTTTTCCTAGAACTAACAATCTTTTTCAAAATAATTATGTTTTTTTGCATCTTTTCCATTTAAGCTAGCCATTTTCTGTATCATGATCATTTTTCTTGCATAGAACACAATAGCAGTTTCTTTTTTCTTTATTGCTCCCTTGATTTTTGTAGTTTCCTCTCCCCTACCATGGTAAGTAAATGTTCCTCTTTTTAAGGATTTTCTCCATTATTGTTGGAGAAATTTAATTTTGATTAGAAAGCTTGTTCTAATGGTTCATCAAATTTTTGTATTTTTTCTTCCCATGTTTCAAGTGTTTCCTTTAATTCATCTAGAGTAAGCATTGATGTATATTTTGTCTTTTCTATTGCAACCACAATATAATTAAATTTAGAAGGAAGGGGTCTTAAGATTTTTTTTAATAATTTTCTTATCTTCTATTGTGTTCCCATAACTTCTAATTTGATTTATAATAATGGCCATATGAGAGAAGAATGTTTGAATAAATTCTCCTTCATTCATTGTCATATTTGGAAATACTTTTAGATTGACTCCTTGTTGTAGGAAGTACAAAGCCTTCACATCTCTTTGCATGTTGAGCTTAGATTCCAATTGCTTTCCATCAACCCGTCCTAATAACTCTTCTTGATCTACTGGCAATTGATATCCTTCTTCTACTAATTCCCACAAATCTTGTGAGATTAGTAGAGTTTTCATTTGCATGCTTCAAAAATCATAGGTTTCTCATTTAAATATTGGAATGGAAGTTTGAGTATAATTGATAGTTGAAGTGGAAAAAATGGAGCCCATGATGATGATTTAAATTAGAGATTTGATGAAATAAGGTGTATTAAAAAATGAACAACAGAAGCGATGATTTTAGATGGGATGAGCTTTGATACCACTGTTAGTATTAGAGCCATTAATTTCTATGATGAAAAGTGAGTGAGTGAATGATATGAAATTATTGGCGGCTACTTTAGTATCAACACGACTTTCTTTAAGATTGGTGGCTTAATAGGTATTTAAGGAAAAGGCTGAAAATGATGAATAAGGAAGCAAAGGAGAGAATGAATTGAATGATTACAAGTTCTATTACTTTCCTAACTTTCATTCCGTACAAACAGACGACTATTTATAGCTTTTAAGTAGTAAACTTACTTACACTAGGAGTTTTTAATTATTTGTTAGATATTTTCATAATATGATTCAATATAATTAACATAATCTTATCATCTCACAAATAATTAAAAATATATTATTGAACTTTGCATATTAGAATTTCTAAGAGACATTTAATTTTATTTTCTAAAAATTTATATTTTTTGGAGATTCGTAGATTAATGATTTTTCAACATGGTCGTTATAGAACCAACGACTCAGCATCCAATTCTTTTTCCTTGATAGCCACCCATCGAGTATGATGATGGTTTTGTGGTTTTACTAATAATGTGCCTAGAGTTAGTTAGCATACGTAGTCCTGCAAATAACTAACAGGTTGTCTATTTTGATTTTGTTGTGGGTGAGTAGAAATGTCATTGGTATTGCTATTAATGTTGGCATCAACAATGTGATTGGACACGTCATCAAGTGATGTAATATTTTGTACATTTACTGATTCCGTCGAAACTAATGGTTTACATTCAAAATCGTGTTTCCTTTGGCTACAGGTATTATCTTACATAGTTGCTATTTTATGTCATATTAATTTGAAAGGCTTAAGGGGGAAATCATAAGCTGTAATCATACCTTTCATTCTTTTCAGGCCTATAAATTTTCCAGCTATCGGGATGCTTGGCTGCTTGTTTCAAATATCCATTTCTTCATTTTCTTTGATATTCATTTAAGCCTTCTCTACATAGATAAATTTTTATTCTATTTTTTTATTTTTTTTCTATCCTTTTCTTTATATTTTCATCGAGTTACGGTTTCCAAGGATGTCACTTGTGATTACACCCCACCATAAAAGATGCAATAGAACAGGTTCCAAATTTAAGTGCCAACTAATACATAATAAATGTTTGAAATGACACTCATGAAGAGTCTTTCAATGTTTCAGAGGAAAAAACCAACATATTTCTCATCGGTCCTGGTCATGAGACGACAAAGATAATAAGAAGCAAACTGAAAGGCGTCCTATAATAAGTATCATAAAGTTTTATTTCTACATGAATTTTTTTCTTCCATTTTATATTCAATCATGATTTTAAGTTAAGGTTATGGAACAATGTACTATAGCAATATTACGTATAATACTAAAGTAGACCAAGTTTAAAATTATGCATGCAGCATTTTTTAGGTGAGGGGATACACTAATTTCCCATTTTACAGAATTAGATTGGTTCACTTTGTGCAAGACAAAGCTTGCAGATGGTTCACTTAAATTCAAAATAGAACTAAGTTAATAACTATATGGAAATCAGAATCAATCGAAAGCCTCCCCCCAAGACATAAATTTTAGTGTGCTTCAGCTTTTAAATTACTCCACAAAAAATGAGAAATAATTGACAAACAGTAAAAATACAAAAATCATATTTCTAAATTCATATCCTAAATACACATAAAATATATTATAATAATATTGTTTATACTCTTCACTATTTTAATTAATTCATAATAATATTATTTATACTCTTCATTACTTCAATTAATTCACCAAAAAAATAAGACCTAATTTTTGGATCTCAATTAACTCCTACAAGGAATTATAAATATAAACTCTTTCCTTATTACATCTTAATCTTTTCAATTTCTTCAACAAATGAGTCAAGCCCAAGTATAATTTATAGGCGCTAAAACAATTACTTAACAAGTATTTTATTATGAAACCTAATTTAATAATGAAAATTCTTAGAATAATAATATGTCATTATTTTACAAAAATTAAATTTTATTCCAAAAGTATTCGACCAATGTCGGCTTAACAAAATACCAATCAACCAATGGTTCATCTGTTTTAATCATTTTTTCAGTTAACAAAATTAAATAAGCCATGACCTAATATGATTTTCAGTTCATTGTTAAATCTGGTTTATGGGATACTGTTGATGTAAGCCTAATAGAGTTCTAAATTGGTTTTTGCGGCTGGGATGAGTTCAATGTTAAATTTGGTTTTTTCCACCGCCACACCTTAGATTTAGATTACGATTACGGTGTGATGTGGTTCTTGTGGACACCGCAATCCTAATATTACAGCTGCAACATGCAATTTAAATTTATGAAGCCAAGAATCTTAATTTCCTACAACTTTTTTTTATACTTTCATCATACAATCTTTATGACATATCCTAAATTAGTTGCAAGTTGCATAATTCATATAAAATAATTTTTCTTGTGGAAAGTTGCAAACATCAATTTATTTAAAACAAATATAAACTTGATTTTATTACTAGGTTAAAGAAAAATTGATGTGATATAATATAAATTCACCTTTTTCTTTTGAGGTGGGTACATATTATCAAGTTCAACAATAGCATAGATAAGAGAGGTGACCTCAATATATTAAATCAAATATTAATTTAATTATATTGTTTATCAATGGGAAGTTTTTTTTTTTTTTTAATTCTAGCAGGATCATTCTCAATGCCTTTAGTTTTTTTTAGATAGGCTTTTGAAGTTTATTTTGATTTTATATTTGAGAAATTTTTTTTAAAATTTTGAAAGTTAACGTGTTGGTTATAATTGCTTTACTTAGAGGTAATAATTTTTAATACAACATGATAATTTAATATAAAAAATACCTTTATTCGAATTTTGGTTAACACCTTAATTTATTTAAGAATTTATATTAAATTTTTAAAAATTTTATTTAAAAATTATTAATAATTTAATTATAAATAAATATATTTAATAAAAATATAAAATTATTATTTTAATAAAATGATAACAAAAAATTAAAATAATATTTTATTAATAATTATTTTTATGAAAAATATTAAATAATTAAATTTAATGAATAATTTTATAATATAAATTTTATTAATTAAAGTTATTAAATAAATTAAATAAATAATTTATTTTAATATATTTAATAAACGAATTAATTCTAAGGATACGAATTGTAACTCTTAACTTTATTGTTTGGAATTATTCATTTTTTTACAAAAATTTTATATTTTAGAAAGTTAACGCTGTATACCTTTTGTTTGAAATAGTTAAAGAAGCAAAAACAACAATTTAATTTGTTCACAATTGATTTCATGTGTAAAATTATTATAAATTTAATTTTAAACATTTTGGCTTTTAGTAGTTTTAGGGCTGTGTCCTTTGGCTGCCTTCAATAAAGACGCGTCAGATACTACAGTAAACTTGAAGAACTCCGCTAGAATGCGCGCGCCAGACCTTTAGTAGCATCATATATTGCTTCACTCGTACTGGGCTTGTCGGTTCCGTATACACGTTTATCAAAATTAATTTCTTTCTGAATTATTTAATGTGCATTTTCCAACATCAATTCTTTGCATTCAAGATTTTATTACACTTTAAATGTCTCTTCCTTTTGTAAAAAGATTCTCCAATCTTATCCAGCATGGGCAAATTGATTGTTGTAATTATAGGGATAAATTATACTTATATTTTTCCGATTTCAGCCTAATTATATTTGCATTTTTTATTTTCAAAAATATATTTATCTTTTTTTTCTCTTATAAGCAGGTAAAAAAGAAGGAAGATTAAATATATGAAAAGGAATGTTATTAATGTAAATTTTTAAAAATATGAGAAGGGAAAGTAAGTATAAGAAAAGGGACGTTATTGTAAATTTAAGCATAATTACATGAAATTTTGAATGAAGCAAATATAACTTATCTTTATAATAATTGTCCCCAAAGTATTTTAAATTATAATTACAATTGCAGTTACAATATAAAGTGATTAGCAAATTTGTCAATAAATTTGAAAAAATAATAGGCTTTGTGATATAAAATGGTGGTCTTAGAATCACTATATATTATTATAGCAAACCGTAATTCAATACCTTGATCATACTTGAGGTGGAAAGAAAACCATAATAATATAATTTCAAAATGATAGATTCCATCTGCAATAAAAGTGCAAATAAGCAGACATCCCTTCTATATAGGATAATAGCAACTGAAAGCAAACAAATACAAGTAGAGGAAGATAACCCAAAAGTACTAAATCTAGGTACATATGGTGTTCTTCATGGCAGCCCTAATCCGAAGAGAAGACAACCTTATACAACATGAAGATCCAAAAACCACATATCAAGACCAAATTGCGTTCCCAACGTATTGTAAAAGGCAGCCTCACCTTCATCAATCCTTATTTGTAGTCGCATAATTAGGTAATAATCTGCCATCAACAACTGTTGTAGCCTTTCCTAGCCAAAAACAAGAAAGCGCACCTGTTAGGGTTCCTGATAGAAAATTACAGAGAATAAATGCTATTCTAAAATAACAACATAAAAATAAAAATATAACTTTTAATTTTCTTTACTCACAATTTTCTTGCCGCACCTGAGTAGAGACACACCCCGACCTTCACCATTTGTTAGCATAGCTGATATTGAAGAAGAAAAAAATAAAAAAAATTAGGGTTTCCGTACGAAACGAACTACCAGGCATAATTTCAAATTGTAAACTGCTACAGATCATTAGATTGTTGTTGTGGTATCTTTTGCAATCACAATTTTACGTAATTTTACTTCACAATATGATTTTCAAATTGGATTTGCAACTTTGTTGTGATTAATAAAATTACAAATAAATATAAAAAGTGTAATTATTGTAATGCAAAATTGCAAAATATTACAATTACAAATCGTAATTTAAAACCTTGCTTCACAATAATCATATATACATTTCTTCAATTTCACTGATCCGCAAATTAGACTGTAGAAAAAGGGTGAAGGAGAAGATAACAGCCAAAACATGAGGGTTGTATTAGTAGAAAAAAAGCCTAACATATAAAGCCCTAAGAGCACCGTGTTAGTTTACTGCTATAATCAATCAAATCGATTTGATAATTTATCAATATTTTTCACTTACCCCATACTAAACATCTGAACTTGGCTTCCTTTGTTGGCTAACTTATTCAACAGATCAGGAAGGCTCTTCCTCTTCTTAATCCCCTCCGACGGCAAAGGGGGCTGCTCAGCCGGCCTTACTGTCTCGGCTGACTGCCGCTTGGGAGGTCCCACTCTCACCGGCTCGCGGGCCGCATCGGAGCCAAGGAGGTGAGGAAAATTCAGCTTGGCTTTAGAGCCGCGTATCTCGAAAGCGGCCCTATCATAAGCCAAAGCCGCATCCTCCTCTGTCTCATATGTGCCGAGCCAAACCCTAGCTCCGTTCTTCTTCGGGTCCCGGATCTCCGCTGCGAACCGACCCCACGGCCTCCGTCTCACGCCTCTGTAATGCTTCCACCTCGGTGAAGGTTCGTTTGTGTTCCCCTTCGGTCTGGTGGCTGTGGCTGCGGCTCCCATCACCTCCGGCTGAATATATGGGTTGTTTATGGCCTCATCGGAGTTCATTGCCTCGTCGGAGCTGGTTACGCTTAGCAGCGAACCGGAAAAGTTTTCCGACGAGGAAAAGTTGTCGGGAAAAAACATCGGAGTATTGCTAATATTTGAGTTCAATTCATTCATCAGAGAATCAGGATCATCATCAAGGAGGTACTGTTGAACGTACTCAAAAAGGGCAAGATCGGAATCAAAGGAAGAAGAAGCAGCCATTTTTTCTTAGTTTCTGAGCTAGGTTTAACTTTTCTGCTACTTGAAGGCAGTGCATTATATAGGCAGTTAGGCGCTGTAGTAGGGTTGAAAATATCAAGAACGTAACTTGATTTTTTACTGAACGGTACATGTCGGATTTTTTACTATATATGAAGGTGAAAGTTAGGGAATTTTCTGAAAAACATTCCTCCGATATTGCGTACAATCTTAGTTCTCAGAGTTAGAAAAAAAAAAAGAAAGAAAGAAAGAAAGAAAAGTGCGTTTTTCTTTCTTACACGTACGTAGAAACATATTTTATTCTCGCGTAATCTGTGAATTTATTAAATTAAATATTTTATACTCTTAACTTTAAAATTTTTTTAGAAATTTTCTTTTTGTAATTTTGGCAACAGTATTATAAACAGTTTTATAAGTTAACAACAAATATATTCAAATCCTATATTTAAATATAATATCTTCAGCTTTCTACCTAAGACTCTCGCTACTTTTTTTATTTACTGTGAGATAGCAGATTAATCAGCACCAGCTAGTATATCTAAACATTATTATAGGATATTCTCTGGGTATTTATATGTAGTAAGTGCAGTAAAGAAGTTACAAAATGTAAGATTTTTTTTTTTCGTAAAGTTCTGATTTTATAAAATTTGCAAAATAATATTTGCAGGTCCCAACAGGTATGCAACAGAAAGCCCTTAAAAAGTTTGTCAGTTTCTGCCCAGTAACAATTAATTTTCTTATCTTGTAGTAATAATACGTAGGTACTGGACAAAGTGTAATTGACATCAGAAATCGTTATTTTTTCAAACTAATTTTTTTTGCTCTGCTCACTACCTCTTTTGTTTTTTCCACGCCAGGCTGCAACTCACGATTTATGAATTATAAAAAAATACAATGTATATTATTTTCTAAATCAATTAGATAACAATTATGTTTCCAATTGGAAAATTTCTTTAAAAATCTGAATATATAGTATTATGGAAAGCTTTTCCATATTTCAAAAGTGGGTTCAGAGCTAGGTAATATAAAATAATTTCATAAATAAATCTAACTTTATCTGAAATATTTAAATTACACTTTTTTACATTAACTTAATAATAGCTTTATTTTCATGTATTGTTAGATGAATCATGACAAATAAGTTTTATCTAAAATTTGAACAAAGTAAAGTTTAGTTTAAAACCAGTCTCTTATTCTTCTATAAGGAAAACGATTAGATCAAATAAAAGTTCGTTTTGTGAAAATTAAATTTTAATTAAGAGTTCCTCTCAATTGCTTTTGTTTAATTTAAAATAGACTTGATAGGAATTGATTTTAAATATTGAGGTGTTAACAAATATTATAACGTTTTGAAATCAGCTATAAAACATTTAAGTTCTTTGGAGAGTTCTATACTTGTCTATAATTATATATTTTCCTTGATTATAAAAGTGACTACAATTAATTTTTTTTGGTTTTTAAATAAACTTTAAATTTTGTTTGCATTTAATTTAAATAATATTTTATTTTCTTTCATTTTTTTGCAATTCATATGTTAATTATATCTGTATCGTTATGAGGCTCATTCAATTTATGAAGGATAAACACAACATTAAGTCTTTATGGTAGAGACTATTATGCCCCTTAAATTTTATGACTAATATTAATAGGCCCTTATTTTTGCATTTTTTATAATTATTTGTCTCTCTCTTCACTTATGATGTTAAGATAAATAAAAAATATTGAAACAAATTGATAATTTTCATCTTAAAAATATCCAATATATGCTTACATTTCTGTTTTATTCTTGTTTTTACCATTTATTTTATTATTACCTGTGAAATGAAGAATGAATAATTATAACAAATGCAAAAATAAGATATTAATAGTATTAATCGTAAAATTTGAAGATGTAATAATCATTACCTTTATAAATGAAAGATTGAATATTATGTTTATCCTTAAGCTATATATAATTTATTTCATTTGCCATAAAACACATGGTATATTAAAAATTTTAATTTCCCTCATTGTAACATTTTATGTACCCTAATACCATCAAAATTTACCAAATTTTTATTGAATTCAATGGTTTCAAACAAAACAACTTACTTGTAAATAAATTCAGATAACTCTTTTTAACATAATTTTTAAATAACAGAATTTATTTATAAATAATTAAATTCATTTTTAAAAAAAATCGCAAATAAATGATTAAACTAGCCTATGTTATTAAGAAAGGTTCCGCCATGTCCAATCATGCAAAAGCATTTAGGACTTAAAACGAGACGTAGACAAGAAATTCTTATGTACTAATATGCGTTCTTAATTATTTTCATTTAAGATAAAGAAGATAATTAAGTGTTAATTTAATGGAAAGCATACTTACCCAAGCAGATTTTATCTTTTAATGTACAAGCTTTCGAATTTTAAAGACGACCTTTATTAGAGAAAAAGAAAACTTTTTATGCTCTAATTCATTGAATGATTCCATCACATGGTGTGGCACCAAAGGAAAAATAATTATAATTTTAATGCTTTAAAAATACAAAAAGTATAACTAATTTTTAAAATATATGAACTCATCAAACTGGCGTTTGAATAATAAAATTAATAGCTATTCTTTTATTAGATGGAGGTAAGGAGATGTGTCGTGTTATGAGCTGTATATTTACAATTTTTTTTCCACACGTACGACATATTTTATTACAATATGGTTATTACTAGGGATGAAAATGAGTTGAACTAATTATGAGTAGCTCAAGATTGGTTTACAAAAAAATTCAATTTAAGTTCTCATTCTAAACGAATTGAACTTGCCTTTAAGCTTAATTTTTTATTACTTGGCTTTATTCGCAAATCTTTATGGATCTAGTTATAAAATATAAACAATATAATATAATATATAAATTTGAGCTTATATCAAGGCATAAATAAATTAAAAATATATAATAAATAATAAATAAAGAGTTAAGATCAATTAAGTCTTATTAGGGTCATTTTTAAAGTGAGTTCAAGCTCAAATTTAGGTTCGAATACTTTAGACTCAAATAGGAACTTGGACTAAATATATAATGAGTGGCTCATTTAAGTTCAATTATAAACTCATATTCAATCCAAATTCAAGGTTGAAATTTTAAGTTTGACAAATTTAGACTCGAGCTCCAATTCATTTACTATTGTTGTGTTCAAATCCAAACATATAAATGTTTGGGTGGGCTGGTTTGCATCCTTGTTACTATAAGAAAAGCGAACTGGGAGTTTGAAATTAACTTGTATCTTTTGGTTGAATAATCTCTTAAAAGATATCAATTTTCCGTTGAACCCAACGTGCAAAAACCATCAAAAGACCTACGTAATAAGTGCAATGATTTAAGGGCGTTGGTATTTTCATAAGCACTTTTGATATGTCATATTTTATTTAATACAAAATTTTATATAAAATAAATTGTCTTTTTATTAAATAAGGAAAATTAGTATTAATAATTAATTATTTTATAATAATTTTTTAAAATAAAATGGTTAAAATTGTTCTATAATTTTTAATGTGATCAACACTTAATTTGTTATTAAAATGAAGTATGACTTATAAATCCTTTTCGTATGCTTTTATAATTATACATTTATTTGTGAGCAACTATTATTAATTATTCTTTATTACTATAATTTTAGGTTTCACTGCAGTAAAAATGACCTTTAACAACGACAATTGTTGTTAGTATAAAAAGTTCGATCGTTGCTAAATACAAAAGTCATCGGTGAAAATGTCGTTGGTATACCTTCATAAGTGAAACCTCTAACATCGACAATAATTTGTCATTGCAAAAAGTATACCTTTTACCAACAACAAAGTTGTCATAGAAAATATTTTCAAAATTTAAAAATTTTTTAATTTTGATTTTCACCGACGACATTTGTCATCGCTATAGGTCCAATTAAAAAAATTTGAAAATGCTTTTTAGTGACAATAAGTGTTGTCGCTAAAAGTCCAAAACCTTTAGTCGTCGCTAAAACTTAAGCTTTTAGCAACAACAATGTCGTTGTTGAAAGTTTTTTGAAATTTAAATTGAAATTGAAATTACAATTAAGTGTAATTCAAATAATATATTATATTTAACATAATAATCTAAAATATTCTTTATTTCAATTCAATTGAATTATATTTATCCTTTTTAAATTAATTTTAATTTAATGTAAATTATACAACTACAATACATCAACAATACTAATAATAATGTATCACAATTTGATCCAATATAAAAAAAATGAATACTTATAAAGTAACTGTATAAATAGTATATATATATATGAATAAATTATATATACACAATGCATGTAAATGTGTGCATATGAAAATATATATATATATTACGAGGAGGAGAGGTGCAAATATGTCGATGCATCCTTATCTATGCCAGCACTATCGTCATCATCATCATCCTAGTGACGGGGACGATAAAATGATGATGATGGCTGAGAAGGACTAGGTGGTTGGGTACCAGGTGCAAGAGCAAACCTACTCGGCCCAGGCGATGTAGCAGTAAATGGAGGCAGTGGCAGGATGATGCCTTACTGTCTAAGAATGGAGGTGATCTTAGTAAGATAAGTCCCAAGCTATTGTTGCATCTACTACTATTGAGTAAGCTACTACTGTTGCTATTCCTGAATCAATCGTTGGCTTTGCTAAAACTCATCTCAGCTCTGCTATAACTACTTTTGCAACTTACCGACCGGAGACACGTACTGTAAGCTCCCCTCAGCACTAGAAGTGCCCACCAAATGATAAGACTGACCAGTCAGCACATGCCCAATAGCCTTCCTATACCCTTAATGAGTGCTAAGCACCTTAAGCAAGCTAGTGGATGATACACTAGACTATGCGTGCTGATTCATTAGCTTAGTCATCCTCGTTTTAAATTATTAAAATAAAATTCAATAATAAATATTACAAGATATATTCGTAAAATTTTATTTAAAATATAAAATTCAACTAACTTAAATATTGCTCCTAAGGGATCGGATGCACCCACTCGCTCGATTTATACGTGTATTAGTCTCTAAAATTCTTGAAAACTGATTGTAACTCACCAGTATCTTTATTTCTCTGTTCATTTTTTATAAAAGAAAAAAAAGTATAAAAGTAATGAAATAATGAACAAGAAGTTGACTAACAAAATGTATGTTTAAATAATGAACAAAAAAGTTAAATTACTTTATCAAAATGATGTGCAGCAATAGATTTCGATCCATGTCGATCATTTACTACCTTCTATGCTCTGTTATTTGCAATCCTCCCAGACAACTCTTGTAAATTAAAAATAATAATATAAAATTTTTATGTTTACAATTTAGATATGTGAAATAATGATCTAATTTTATAAAATATCATACTTATCCTGTACTTATCACTGTCAAAAAAGTCCATAGACCTTTGTCATGTTTGCAATGAGACAGATCGCGACACACAACATCTAGCACGGTCCAAATCATGGTCCTGTTCCTATTCCTGATCACCCCCATGCTCTAAAAAGTGCTTGTTTAACCTGTACTTCCAATTTCTGTACAGATCTGCAATAGTTCGTATCAAACCAAAGAGTGCTCTATCCCGATCACCTTTAGAGATGCCCTGGAACTTGAAGTGGAATTGTATTAGAAGACATTTAACAAATTTATGAGTATTATATTGAGAAATTTCTATCTTAAACATAACTAAGTCAACAAAAGGAGGAGATAGATACTTACGTAAAACTCCTGCACAACTCTATCTCGGATCTGCTGAGGTATAGCCCGCCATGACTTATAATAAGGTGGCATGTGCGCTCGGATCATGTTGTCAATATCACGGGAGAAATGGCTAGCATTCTCATCGACCACATACCATGTACCAGTCATATCAAACTATATAAGCACCCATCTCCCCTACCCTTCTCTATCTTCTCGTGCAACCGAGGGACTTATTCAAATCCCTCTTTCTTACAGTTGCCACTTCGTTAAATAATGAAAAATATTAATACCATAAATTCATATTAATCAACCTTAAGTATGCACAATAAGAAAAGATACCTGATCTCTCACATTATGATGGAATATGGGTGCGTCACTGCGAAGGGTCCCCTCTAGCATCACCCCCATGGTGTTGTGCCTTGACATATGCCATGACTGGGATAATACACATTATATAAGTAGTTAAGAGAAAATTCATAATCAAGTTGAACAATTAAAATATACAACTTATTGCAATCATATAGATTGTTTAAACAATTATGCTTACACGATTATGAGTCGTAATGCAAAAAAATTATTATTTCCCTAGTCTGAATTAGTGTCAATAAACCTAACAAACTCATCCTTATCAGTTTCTCCGTCATTATCAAATTGTAAAGGCCTTTCCTCCATGTAATCCTTAATCATTTCGTCTTCAAAATTGCCTTCATTATTGATGAAGTGATCTTCTCCATAAGCACTAGATCTAACATTTTTGGAAGGTGGAATGATTGAAGGACTATTTCTTTAATTACTTAGATCTATTAGATGGAAATCTCTAAGATCAATTATGAGGTTGAAATTGGATGAGTTACTTTCTAGCAGAAATAGCAAGTCTTGTGCACTATCTCCATCATTGAGTAGATCCCATATGTTGCGATGCATCATATTATGGACGACCCTTCAATTTGGTCCATTAAGAAGATCCTTGGTGTAAAAGACTTGTTTTGCTTAGGTGGCAAGTATATAAGGGTCATCTTTGTACCATTTCTCATTAACGAAGATGTTTGTGATATTCTTATCAATGGAAATTTTCTTCTTTATAGGATCAATGTCATACCATTTGCATTTAAATATAGTTACACTACTTTTATTTAAATAAGTTAACTCTATGATGTCTTCTAGTACACTATAGAACATGTTACCATTAGTACCTGGAACAAAAATGCTACTATTTTGTGTTTTATGCTTCACATTTTGAGTTCTGACTACAAAGCACACTTCATTCACAATATACGCAGAGTATATCATGATAGTAAAATTAGGACTGGAAGCTAATGATAGTAGCTCTTGAGTGGCTTCTGGAGAACCATTCCTATGTAAATAGTACATCTATAAAAAAAGCATTTTTTTCAAGAATTAAATTGAAGGATCAATGTGAGTAATGAACAATATTTATATGATTGATATAATGCATTTGAGAAGAACAAACATTTACCTTGGAGCCAAACCATACAGGGAATTTGGTTTTCTATAAGTTATTAATGTTTTCAGCACCACTTCATTTGAGTTCTCATCGGTGCTCACTATAGAACATAGACATTTTAGTCCATTATAATTAGTTAGGAGAAAAGTACAAATGATTATAGAAACTTACTGGAGATACTTTTCGATCTTAGTACAATTATTCAAGATGTACCATATTGCAACATCTTAATCCTTCCTATCAAAGTGAGAAATAATCTTCTTCCTCACTGGTTGATATTGGGATCGGAACACTGACAATGCTCTTCTTGTTTGACTGGGTGCTACATCTTGATTTCAATCAGGCCGATTGAATCTAGTTTCCATTCCTTCCAAGTATATAAAGAAAAATGTTATTTCCTCATCAACAATATACCCTTTTATAATTGAACCCTCCGGTTAAGCACAATTTCGAACATAATCTTTCAACTTTTTAATATACCTTTCGTATAGGTACATCCATCGAAAATAATGGGTCTACCTTGTAATACTTCATCTGGCAAATGCATCATCAAGTGAACCATTATGTTAAAGAATGTTGGAGGGTATATCCTTTCAAGCTTGCATAAGATAATGATAATGTCTTGCTTAGCTTGTAGAACGTACCTCCTATTGAGAGTTCTAGCACATATTTGATTGAAGAAATTGCACAACTTAACAATTATTTATGATGATTCCTTCGGCAAAAATGCTCAAATTCCTAGTCCTAACAATCTTTGCATAATAACATGACAATCATATGATTTCAACCACTTTAACTTCATATCACGATTAGTGACATTCTTCTTGAGACTCTCAACAAATCCATTAGGAAATTTTACATTCTTTATATGTTGGCAAAATTGTCTTCGTTCTTTTTGATTAAGCATATATGCAACATGTGGTTTGAAAAGTTAACATATAGATGTAAGTTCAGTCTTATCTTCATATCTGTCAGATCTCATCTTACACTATCCGTATCTTTTGTTTTATACTCAATATCCGATAATATACCCAGAATACTATCACATACATTCTTCTCAACATGCATCACATCAATGTTATGTCTCAAGTTCATTGTCGGCTAATATAAGAGATCAAAAAATATACTTCTCTTGCTTCAATTAAGTTCATCGGTACCTCTCTTTCGCTTTACATCACCAAATTGAGATGTTTTCCAAGAAGTCTCCATGCCACTTTACCCAATTCATCCATGATAATGTTATTGGTAAGAGGACAAGGAAAGGCTTTTCTCTTTGACTTCCCATTGAATTCTTTCCTATTTCTCCATGTGTGACTTCTTGGCCAATGACAATGACTAATATGAGTTATTTTTCCCCTAACTCGAATTGATGAAGTATTAAAATTACGTGTAGGACATGCTTTATATCCTTGTCCACTCCACCCAAAGAGACTGCTTTGAGCGGGAAAATCATTTACAGTCCATAGCAAAGCTGCCCGTATGTTGAACATCATATTTGTATTCACATCCTGAGTTTCAACACCCCTCTCCCAAAGATACCTAAACTCTTCTATGACCAGTTGTAAGAAGATATCGATATCCTTGCCTAGCGACGTAGCCTTGGGATTAATATGGTCAACATGGAAAAAGATTAATTCATACATATCCATGGTGACAAGTTATAAGTAGTCATCATCATCGGACACATGCTATAAAACAGGTTCCTATCACCAAAAGGATTAAATCTATTGCACTTAAACCCAACCTAATGTTTCGTGGGTCAGTAGAGAAAATAGGATACCTCTTATCGAATTTATACTAGGCTTTTCCATTAATGGAATGTCGCATTACCCCCTCCTCTATTGACTTTTCAGTATGATGTCATATCATATTCTTCGTAGTATGCCTCGACCCATACAATCGCTTTAGCCTAGGAGTTAATGGAATATATTGAACTACTTTTTAAGGCACCTTTCTTCCTTTCGTATTTTTATCTACCCATCGGCTCTGCCCACAAATTAGACAATTATCCTCTGAAGTATGTTCTTTCCAGAAAAGTGCGCAATCAAGTTTGTACGCATGGATTAATTCATACCCTAACCCCAACTTGTTGATCCATTTCCTTGCACCGTAGTATGATTCGGGCAATTTATTATCGTCCAGAAGTACCTCTTTCAACAACTTTAGAAGAGCATCAAATAACTTATTTGTCTATTTATGTAGAACCTTCAAGTGTATGAGTTTCACTAGGAAGTTTAAGGTTGAAAATGATGTGCATCTCGGATACAATTCTATTTCTACTTGCTCAAATAGGTTATCACAACTACTATAATTTGATCTAATGTCTCCATCAGATGCATCCTTATTCCCTTCCATTTCATTGCAAGCTATTCCTTCAGGTACACGAGGGCCCATGAAATAGTGTATAGTATCCACCATCTCATCTCTATTGTTGGGAGATGCCCCCTCATCCCTCTAGAAGTTGAAACATCCGTTTCACCATAGTGTATCTAATTTATGTATAATGAATGAAATCTATTATCTATAATATGTACCTCCAACATTGCTAATGTTTGGAATAATAAATTCACACACTTTTGGCATGGGCATTTCATCAAACTCCTTTCATTAACAAAGTTTTTAGCTCTTTGAACAAACACTACTGTATCATTCCAATACTCATTCAACAAGAGATTTGATAGATGTATCTAACTTTTATCTATAGAAATTGTATCACTAAATAGGAAGAAAATAACTTCTGGTGGAATAAAATATTATGATGAATATTTGAAATATACCCTAAATATACCGTATCACTCCAACTCCAAAGGGTAGGGTCCTATCCTATTTAAGATATTTCTGTAGTTATGATTTTTTCAATTTATCCATGCTCATCTTTTTTATTGTGCAAAAATTTTGGCAGCATCTCCCTGTAGTTCTCTAAGTTTGTAAATTATATGTCCATATAATTTATACTCAGAGAATAGTTAGAATGCTAAGATATTTTCACAATATCAAATAAGAGTCAGATAAATTGTTAATAATAAATACAAGACATATCTCAAACTGTCTAACTTTTCAGGATAATTCAAGAGTTAGTTGATTTATAGAAATCAACCAATCCTTGAATGGGTTTAAGCTTACAATGCAAACGTAAATGCAGTTCTATTTTAAATTATTGTAAAAATATTGTTATTTAAGTATTAGTATTGTAATCTAAGTATCTTATTACTTAGATTATTGAATTTTTTAAATATCCACAACAATTGTTATGTTTCACAATTTGTAATTGAAAATTCAAATGTGTAACCTAGTTTATTATATTGATAAGATACACAATTTAACTTTTTTTGTGAGACGTGCATTTTATGAGTACTTATAAATTTTCAAACATTCAAAATTTTTAAATTTTTATTATTATATGATCATTTTGATTATTTTGTCAGAAAGTCTATTTATAAGAAATATTATATATATATATATATATATATATATATATATTTATAGAAGCATAATATGTCACATGTTATTATAATTAAATAATAACATTTATCATTATAACAATGAAAGAAAGTAAGTTTCTACTTATAAAAAAGATAACCATTATTTTTAAATTTTTTTTATTTAACACTAAATAAATAAAATAATTTTTCATCATTTCAATATTTTATAATTCTATTTTTTCAAAAAAAATTTGGCAAATTTTAAAAATTTTTAGGATAAATAACACCAAATTAATATCTAGAAGATTGTACCATTAGTAGATTGAGCTTAAAAAATATTTTACCATACATTTACTGTTTATTTCATAAGTTATTCATTAATATAATGTTGTTCTAATTTTAGCTATTGGAATTATGTACATAACATATATTTTCTAAAATAATTAAAAATTGTTTCATTATTTTTAGAAATTATATTCCTTATTTTGAAAAAATAATTTTAATCAAAGAAAAAAATCAAATTAGAGGATGGTTGAAATTGTAAATAAAAAAATAATTCACTTAATTATAAAATTGAAAATGAAAATAACAAAATATAATTCAAAAAGTAAATAAATATTATTTATTTTGATTATGTTTAGGGTCTAGCTTTAAAAAGTAATTTTGACAAATAGATTTTGAAAATAGGTCAATTATAAATTTTATTATTTTTAAGAATAAATAATAAATTTATTTTATCCAAAAAGGGGATGATTTTAATGTGGGCTCAAGTTTAATTGACTTTTTCTCATTGTGTGGTATAAATAATATAATTTGGATTGTTAGGTTTCGATTTCATTTTTAATTAAGAAAAAGATTATATTATTATAATCTCTTATTTTCTAAATTATATTTACATAATTATTCTAATTTTCTATGTGACATTATTTCAACAAAACTAATAATTTTGAAATCTCCTAAACTACATCATAAATTTTAGATTTTGTGGATAAAATATTATAACAATTCTATTTGACATTAATCTAACTAAATAGTCCACATATATATCGTATAATACAAAGTTATAATTTAAGGGATACATAATAATAACAAAATTTATATTTATAAATTTTATGCTAAGACAAATTTACATAAATAAATTTTATATTTACAACATATAAAACTAAACAAGATGGAGTTTCACATCAAAATAAATATACTATCAACTTCATTAATTCATTGCAAACTATTCATCTCATAAATTACATATTGCAATAAAAATATTATAAAATTTAATTCACATCCCTCAATGGTAAAAATCTATTGATCAAATATACTCTGAATGCTCCCCATGAATAATGATGAATAATAACAATAACTAACAAATTAAAATTACCAATATAACAAATTAATACACATAAAAATTTATATAAATTATAAAGAAATTTATAGGACAAACTTATCTTAAATCCACTGCTTCTTCCTTGTAACCGTGTAAAATGAGAGCTGAAAGGTGCCGGTGGCATATATATAGACAAACTCTTCAATGATAACAAAATTCTCGATCATTGCTGAAGAGTCATCGGTAAAACATCAGACGCTTCAGCAATGACTTTGTCATCTCTGAAGGTTCTGTCCAGAAAATTGAACCAGACTTTCAACGATGACAAAAGTTATCACTGAAAGGTTTGACCTTTTACCGATGACAGATGTTATCGCTAAAGGTCTATCTGGGAAATTGAACTAGACCTTCAGCAATGACTAATGTCGTCAATAAAAAGTCAAATCTTTCAACGATGACCTTTGTCGTTACTAAAGCTCCGCCCAATTTTCTGTCGAAATTTCTCAAGCTTTCAACGATGACATAAAGAGTTAATCTTTTCGCCCAATTTTTTCAACTCTTTAGCGAGAGTGCCTCCAAATGTCATTTTAGGTATCATTGACGACTATGTCATCGGTGATACCTTTAGTAAGATCAAATTTTTATTGTCGCTAAAAATATCATCATTGTTATTCTTTTTTCTTGTAGTGTTTTCCTAAATATGTTGATGGCAAATTTAATTTCTTATTAAAATCAAACATGACTTATAATTTGTAAATATTTATTTTTATAATTCAACAATTATATATCTTTATGAGAAATTATGATTAATTAGATTTAAATTTAATTTATTATTAATATGAATCAAATTTATACTTTGACATGCCCTTATGTTACTATGTTAATAAAAAATTATTAAAGTCTCTTTATTATTGTTTAAATTTCTTAATTATTACTACTTTTTTAATGATGCATCTTTTGCTCATTTAATAATAATGTAAAATTGTTTTATTTAGACTAATCAGATTTAAATTCTAATTAATTATATTTTTATTATAATTTTAGATATTTTCTTTTGTACAACGTTAATAGTGAAAAGATTTGAAAGTAATAAATCTAGCATACACATTCAAGCCGAAGTCCTTACTATTAAATCACCACCTGATGGCTTAATTTTAGGTGGATCTTGTTTTAATAAAAATTGCGTTTATATATCATGTATGTAAAGTAAAAAATGAAAGAAGGAAAAGATAGATTTTTTATTTTTTTTATGATGATAAGAGTGATAATCTACTTAATATACATAAGATCTCCGGTTTGAACTCCAAGTATGATAAAGAATAAAATTCTTAAAATAATATTAAGTATCACTACACCACTGAAATGTTGAGAAGGATTTTTTTATTATATGTGATATGAAGTTGTATGTTGTTTAGAATTATTTGTAAAATATTCCTCATAAAAATGGATACCTTACAATTTTAATTTTAATCAGAGTTATGCAATTTTTTCAAAATTAAAAAAAAAAAGAGTGCGGGTTCTACATGTATGAATTATAAATTAATGCTTTGTAAATTTCATAAAATTTGAACTCCAAACACAATGAAAATTAAAATTTTTAGGATAATATCAAATGTCACTATACTATTAAAACTATTAAAATACTAAGAAGAATTTTTTATCATATGTGATATGATGTTGTAAGTCGTTTGGGATTATTTGCGAAACATTCCTCATAAAATTGGGTAGCTTACAATTTCAGTTCTAATTAGAATTATGCAATTTTTTCAAAATTAAAAAAAAAGTGCATGTTTTACATGTAAGAAGTATGAAGTTAGTACTTGCAAAATTCGTAAATTTTATAAAATTTGAATTCCAAACATGATTACATTACTAAAATAACAAGAAGGATTTTTTATTATCTGTAATATGAAGTTTACGTCGATTGGAATTATCTGGATAACATTCCCTCATAAAATTGGATACCCTACAATTTTAGTTTTGATTAATGTTATGAAATTTTTTAAAAAATTTTAAAAAAAAGATTGCATGTTTTACATGTAAGAAGTATAAAGTTAATGCTTGCAAAATTTGCAAATTTTATAAAATATTTCTATACCTTTTATAAATTACTTACAAAGATTTTTTTAATAGTTTACGTTATAATATTTGTTAACAGAGTTTCAAGTTTTAACATATTTATTTCATTTAAAATGCATACAATAATTATTCTTTTTTTAAAAAATAGAAAAATGCTAGAATTTTTTTTATTAAGTTACAACACTTTTTGTAAAATTTGCAAAACAATACTTAAAACTTCCATAGAATTGGAAGGACAACACCCCAAAAATGTTTGTCAGTTTCTACCCATTAACAATTCATTCCTATCATGCAGACCTAAATATACATAATTCTATACGATACTTTGTACGAAAAAAATTTTAATCTATACTCTATACTTAATTTTTTTCTACAATAAAATTTTTTGGGCGAGTGAAAAAAATTTTTGTTTGTCACGTGTTGGGCTGTGGAAGAATTTTTTTTTTCCCATCCAGCACTGTGGCTTAGTTTTTTTTTTATTTTTTTGATTTATACTATTTATATTTCTAAAATAAAAGAAGGCTTTTTTGGGGGGAATGAAAATTTTTTAAATGAAATAAATATGTTAAAAAGAAAATTTTAGCAGTTTCTACCTTTCGCTTGAATGCGAAAGAAAAGGAATAAAAAGAAAATGAGAAGAACTTGGATAAGGGGAAAATAAAAAAAATAATTTTTCTTTACTTGTTTATATAGAAAGGTAAAAAAAAAGAAGAAAAATAAATTAAGTTGACTAGCAATTTTATACTTGAAAATAAATCTTAAACTAAAAAATCAATAGTAAAATTGTAACAAATCAGTTTTTCATTCATTTTCTTTTTACATGTCGCAAGAAAATATTTTGATGGTTCCTATTCATTTTTTTCTACTCCTTTTCTTTTCTATCCCTTTTCTTCATTGCAATCAAGTAAAAGAAAATATTATTTTCTCCTCATTTTCTTTGCTCTAATTTTTTTTATTCATTTCCTATAAAAATAAGCAAAGGGTTAATGATGTGATAATATATAAATTAGTGATAATGAAAAACTATTTTATACTAGCAAAGAATAAAATTATTTTTTTAATTAATTTGCACCCATGTATCTTTACATATTCTGATATGTGACTAATTCTCATTTAATAGTACTTTTAAGAACAATATATCAAATTTAAATCCTACTGTTAATTATACTTAGACAAATAAAATATTTTAATATCATAACAAAAGGAATGCTACGATTAAAAAGACAACTTTTGAATTTACCATAATGCTATAAACAATAATATTGAGATTATTTAAGATACGATTAATACTTCCGTCATCGGATACTTGCTGCTCTCTGGTTTCTGGTTCTACTAAAAACGGCACAGTTACAATATTCGACAAAAGTGCTATTCCTTTTGTAATATGACACTTTTCGATCATTAATATTATGTGATACAAAAAGCTTTTGCTTTTAATCTATATTTATAATCCTAAGTAGGGGTGAGGGAACCTATACCACGGTGGTTAAAAAATTCTATTATAATATTTAAAGTATTCAATTTGTTTTAATTTCATCAATGAAATAAGATTTATATTAATTTAATCTTTAAAATTTTAAATTTAAGTAAAATTTTAGTTTCTCACAGAAAGTAAAATTTTAATTAAATAAAAAATTTTAGGAATGAAATTGATAAAAACTGAATATTTTGGAGATTAATATAGAATTTAGTCTTAAATTTATATAAAAGCATGCAATTTAAAAAAAACTTACAATTTTCTATACAAAATAAAACTATAGCTATTGAGAATTGCTAATGAGTTTTCACGGATTTTTGTAGAGTAATTAATCAATAAAAATATTACAAAGTGAACAGAGCCAGTAATTCCTTGGGAAATATGCAAATTAAGTACCTCTTTCAATTTTGGAGTGCTTAAATTTTATGCTTTTTAATTTTGAAAATTTTGGATATTACTTCCTTAAATTGTACAAAATTTGAAACTAACACTCATTATCAACTTAATTTTTCATTTTATCAAATTATGCTGTTTATTCATAAACATTTCATAATATTATAAAGTGTTAGTTTATCTCACCCTTTTTTAAAAATAATTTCATAATTTATTTTTAAGTATTTAATTAAAATTATGTATATCTAATTAATTTCTATTAATTATATAAAATAAAGATTATATTTGAGAAAATAACAAAATAAACTAACATATTATAATATTACAATTCTTGTTTAAAAAAAATTATGAAAAAATCACATGAATTAATAAATTGAGAAATTAAAGGTCTATTTATTTACTATTTTTAAAAATAGTTTTCCATTTTAAAAAAAAAATAGAAGAATCTGTTTGAGAAACTATTTTTAGAATATGTTTTTAAAAATTGTAACTCTAAATATATAACTTAAAAATAGAAAAATAGAATTAATTTTTGAATATTTTCTAAATTTATTCTCTTGTTTTAAATGTCAAATTTGTAATTAAATAAAATATTTGCTTATTTGCAACACCTACCATTTTTTGTTTATTTTTCTTCAATCTAGAAAAAATTTTAAGAATAGCTTTTGAAAATACAAAAATAAAAAAATCCAAACATAGCTTAAGTTAACGATGGGTTAATATCAAGATTATTATAGTTTAAGGGGGATGATATCCCAATTTCTAATATTGAAAGGAGTAAAGTCTAAAGTATCACAAAATTGAAGGGAATATTTTGCATTTTTCCTTTTTTTTTTATATATGTAACCTCTCAATCTTATTGAATATTTTCTAAATTCATATATTCTTATTAAAATTGTAAGAAAAATAATTTAATAACAAATCAATTAAATTTTTAATATTATAATTTATTTAAAAATTAAAATTTTATTTCATTTTCATTTTTTGCTAAGAAATGAGTCAAATTTTATTCAAGAATGATTGATGAACTATCATGAAGTACATAAGTCTCAATAGCCTAAGGGATAATTGATAAGGATCTTGTACCCTTAATAGCATAACTCTACTATATAATTGACTTTTAACATTGATTATTTAATATATTTAAAGTTGGTTATTCGGGTATTGTTATATATTAAATTATTTTATGTTGGTTTATATAATTGACATTAAAAAGGATTACCCTGTCAATTCTTTTGCTGAAAAACTAACATTTATTATTTTAATTATATTTTAATTATTTTACATTTCATGTTGATTTTTAATAAAAAATGGACTTGAAATTTAACATACTATAATATTATGATTAATACAAGAATTTCAATACTTAGCAATGGAACAAGCATTGCAAAATATATTTCCATCCCTAATTTTGAAAATAAAATTAAAATTAATTTTAGCAATGAGTTTTTTTTGCTCATCACTAATTCTATCATTAAATAATAAAAAAATTACTTATAAAATTAGTAATGGAATTTACAAAAAAAATAATTTATCGATAGATTTTGTAATAGAATATTGCATGACAATTTAAAAATTCTTTAACAAAAAATTTAATTTAAATTTTTAAAAAATAACAACGGAACAATAATAATTTACATCAATCTAAATGCATCATATCATTAAAATCAAATTAGTGATGGAAAAATATGTTACTAATTTTCAAATATAATCAATTCACAACATCCGCTCTTCATTTCTACTCCTCTCTTCACCTTCATCACCATCCTTCAACCTCTTGATTGCCATCTATTGCCTTAGGAGCTTCTTTGTTGTTCCTTCACTCCTTTAATCAATTGTTTTTCTATCAAATGTTAAATATAATGGTTGAAGTTTATATGATTATTTTGTGAGAAATTTCTTTAATTTCTTCAATAATTGATAATTGATGTTTAGCTTGTACTTTTGATGTATTGTTTAAATATTAGAATATTTTAGAACTTTGAATATAAGTTAAATTTGTTAATTTGACAATTTAGGGTTTGATAAAGGAAAATTGGAGTTTGTTTTATTTTAATTCAATTTGAATATGATGATTTATTACTACTTAAAGTAATATAATGTTTATATTGATTTTTTTTATTTTGATTTTGCATTGATTTTGTCAATATTATAATTAATCTAGCTTTGGAAGAGGAGATATATAAATGATGTTATAATTAATCACTATTTTTATAAATGAAAGATTAAATATTGTATTTACTCTTAAAATTAACATTCATTATGTACATAATTAACTTTTTTTAAATTAAATGCTCTAAATTTTTTAACTAAAGATCATAATATTATTATGTCTTAATTTACTACACTATTATGTTTTTACTTCAATTGATAATTAAAAGTTAACTGTTAGTTTTTGTGAATTTTAATTTTCTAAATTCAAAGAAAATTCATTTTTTAATATTTACGAAAAAATATTAATATATTACACTCATAACACGTGTTGTTATTCTTATAATGTAACTGAAAAAGGATAATTGTTTTGTTCAACTTGAGTTCAATGAAATTGGTTAAAACTTCTCCTTTTCAATTCTTAAAATATAAAAAATTATTAAGTGGAGAACTATGAATACATATTATGATCGGAGCATATAAATAATTAACATCAGTTAAGAAGAAGTTAATTACATATTATTTAAAATTTTACGACTTTATTGCAAGAATAAAAACAATGAGGATGATTTTCACCAAAACCAAAAAACAAATAATAATAAACGATAAGAATGAAATTACAAATTTAGAAAAACTATAAAAATTAGAACCTTTGTTTTTCCCGTAATATAATATTTAATGTGTGATTATATAACATGTATAATTATAAGTTATGTATTTTTATTTCAAAATAAAAGATAACATATAATACATGAAATAAGATTTTCATTTAAATATAATTACTCTGGTATGAAAGTGATGGGAGTGGAGAAAAAAGTTATCGACTGAATTGGGCATTTAAATTTATTTTCATTTCCTGATATTATTAATTATTAATGGTTTATAATTTAATAACTGACGTAGTATTTATAATTTAATAAAATTTCTTTCAAATGTTTATAATTCGATCGTCGGGACCGTAGTTGGGCATCATAACTGACACAGAATCTATAATTAATAAATTTTCTTTCACATTAAAAATGAAAATAGACGTGGGATGGGATTATGGGAATATCAAGCAAATTCTAATCTTTTAAGAGAATATATGGAAATAAAAATAAGAAATAAAATGTAAAGTAAACCTTTAATAATAACAAGAAATAGCCAAGTTTGCAATATTATTGGATTAAGTCAAAATAAGTATAATTAACAAGCTTACTTTATCATATTCTTTATGGTGACAAACTAGAACTTGACTAAGACAAAGCTATAAGAAAATTTTTGAAGGAATTAAAATATAATTTTTTACGGATTTTAATAAAAATATATTTTAAATTTTAGGGAAGCATTTTGTACAATATTTTTTAACAGAATGTGCAAAATTGCAAGGAAAACTTCTTAATTTTCTTATTCTAAAGCGGCCCCAAAGGCAAAATTGGAAGAGTCCTAAAATTTAAATTGTTGGAGATAAAATTAAAATCATACTATAATTATATATTAAATTACTTTCTTATAATCCAATAATTGTTTAGTTTAATAGTAATAAATTCAGTTTTAAAATATTTCAAATTTAAAGTATCCTCAATTCAATTGCTCACGAACTATTCAATGTGATTTGATAGTTCATTTGATCTAGTCAAATGAACTAATTGAACTAAAATCTCAAGTAAATAAACTATTTACTTAAGTTAAATTAAGTAAACTTATATTATTAATTTATTACTTCGACTCATTTAATTCATTTAGTTTATTTGATTTAAAATCATATAAAAGTGCTATTCAAATTCATTTAACTACACTATATATAATATATATTATTATATTTAGAATTCAAAATTATTTTCCTATCATTGTAGATTATCAATTAATAAAAAGTTAACACATTATTAAAAAAGTAATAAAAATTAAAATTTTTTTAGTAGTAATAAAGTACTTTTAACAATTTTTAATGATATAATAATACATAAGTAAATAATAATATAAATTTGATTTACTATAATAATAAAATAAATTTAAATCTTTATATTTAATACTATAATTCATTTTATTAATATAATTAAACTATACTTATAAATATAATTAATTTATCGAATTGATTTGTGTATCAAAAAAGTCAAATTAATCATTATTCGAGTTTTGTTCTTTTTGCAAACAAGCTGACTTATCATTTATGCTCAATTTGTTTAGTTTGTAAACCTAACTCATCAAGCTATTTTCCAAGTTGAGTTATGAATTATTCATGAGTTAGTTCAATTCATATCTAACCTTGATTACTATTTATTATTTTTTTAACAAATTAAAAAAAATTCTCCTCAATTTTAAGATTCAATCAATCAACACATGTTAATAGTTCGATTTCTCAAAATATAATATAATAGCAACATTAGTATTATGAATGAAAATATTTTGGAGGATAAGAGGCATCGCCCTAGCAATTTTTCAACCAAAACATTCCTTAATGGCATGTCCCATGCAAGAATACGGCATGAATACAATGCCCACAATTCCACCTGTATAATACTAGAACAGTTCTCAAATTCCAGCCAAACTCTCAACCAGCTCCATTAATTATTAAGAACATTCAAAGCCATTTGATTAAACCATTTTAAATTTCAAACTTAATTATGAACTGGGAGGAACTTACGCATGTACCACTATATCTATTTGTATGTCATATTTATTTTTTTGATCAATTCTCATACGTAATAATATATTAATAATTAAATTTAATAATATATTAATATATTATTATAACATTAATGTGTCGAATATTCTGCCTTCTGAACCAACAAAATTCAATGAAAGAAGTGGGTCCGCCGAAAAAATTATGTGTACCGGTAATAATTAATGCTTGATAATGCTGTTGTGCTGTTTAGTTATTGGACAACAGAATGCATGGCTCATATAATGTCCACCTTTAACGGATTTTGGCAGGCTAATTTGGACGGTGTATATTTATATTTATTTATCGTAGTCTTCAGCATTTCAGTACCCGTAATTAATGGCCAATTGAAATTTATAAAATAAAATGATATATAATTAAACATTTAAACTGGAAATGGTTGAATTTTATTTATTTTTTAATATATTATCTTTTTAATTATTTAATATGCTATTAGAAATCATATTTATATTATTATTTATTCATATATTATCATATCAATAAAAAACTTTTAACACTCTTTTATTATTCTTAAATACTCTTAATTTTTAAATGTCATATCTTTTTTTTACTTACTAATCATATGAAATAATTGATATTAAGAATAGTAAATAAAATTTAAACCCATCTAATATAATATATGATGTATATTAAAATTTTCATTTAATAATCACGTGATCGTCAATGTCGGCAAATGATGTATATGATTATGGCATTTGATGTACAGTTGATAACCATGTGACATGCTGTTACGTTTGGGAAACTGCTTGCCGCACAATCATTTTTCTTTATACGTATATAAATTAATTATTTAAATTGTAGCAAAAATTTATACAAAATTATTTCCATATTATCTAAAAGACCGAAATATAACATCTAACAATATGAATTATTTAAAATTTTATTTTTTATATTAATAATGAGAAGATTCAAATCTAATTAAATACTATTATATCCTGGATTATAACTAACGTCTTTTGAGAATTCACTCATGAAACATGATTAACATGGGCATCAAAGAATCAAAGGAAGAAACAATATGTTAATCTTATTTTAATAACCATATATTTTTTAGTGGATCTCTAGCGGCAACTTTAGCTTGTCATTAACATTCTATTCGTGAAGATTAAGAGGCTTTTCCTTCTCATCATTATTATTACCAAAAGAAATATTTTCAAATCAATATTTACTGTAACTTATTGTCTCTAAATTTCAGATTATTAATTTTTCTTATTAAATTTTTGTAAAGGGAAAGACCGTGGAACGGAGAAACTTTTAATTGTATTAAATGAATTTACATATATGTACTAAATTCTACAAGATCACATATATACTAGTATTTTTTTAGCATGCAAATACTAACAATAGTTTCAAACTGATGTTAAGTATTAATTATTATCACATTTAATATTCTACTTTTTTTAGTAATATAATAAATAGATGATACTATTTTTAACAATAATATTTTTATTTATTATCTTAATAAAAATAGAAATAAAATATTAAATATAATTGGTTAGGAATTAGTAATTAACACTTAATAGCGACCTCAAACTCTAGTCTGGTTAATGATCCCCCCCATATTTAGTGGCATATAGTTTTTATAACGTGAAAACATTCTGAAACTAAATAGTGTATTTGGATTTTACTCCTATGAGTTATGGAAACAAACAAATTATCCACTAAAATTATATAAAACTTGAATTCTACCTACTGTTAATAAATTAAGGAAAAATGTTAGAGAAAATTGCAAATCACTCCTATGAAATATGGATGGTTGCATTTTATTCTGACTAACTTTAAAAGCTTGTACATCAAATCTTTAATTATATAAAACTTGCAAATTAATAATTATTATTTACTTAATTAATCATTTTATTAAATTACATAATTTTTAAGAAAAGTTTTTAAGAATGAAATAAAATATTATTATATGCTAGATATCACATCATTTTTGTGCATAATTTTTATGTTATATAATTAATAGAAATTAGATTAAATGTGTAAAATTTTAATTAAATACTTAAAAATGAGTTTGCAAAGTTATGTAAAAAATATACAATAAATTAATATATAATAATATTGTAGTTTATATATAATAGTGCTATTCAATATTAACCATTACTATTCATTTTTTCTTTAAATTAGTCCCTCATTTTATGAAATATGGACTGAAAATATTAAATGAATAATTGAAATAAATACAAATGTTATTTATATAAAAGAAGACTGAAGATTTATCATATGATTATATTTAACTTAATTTTAATACCACAATGAATATGGTAGTGATAAACAATTATTTATATTTCATCTGTTAAGATTTTTTTTATGATTTGGTTATTTTTTAAATTTGATAATTAATTAATGAGTTGTCTTTTTTTCTTTAAGCTTTATAATTCATTATAATATTCATATTTAGACTACTACATCTATTTTTTAAAAAAGAATATATTAGCAATTAAATTTATTTTATTTGTTAAGTACATTTTTTATTTTTTTATTTTTAAAATTTTCATATATAATCTTTTATCTAAAAAATTTTTAATTTACTTATATCATTAAAATACTAACTATTATTTTCTTAAATAATACCAAGAATGAGCACCAAAAGGAAGGGAAATACTATGTGACTTATAGAATAATATAATAGTTAAAAATATAATATGTAATTAAATAATTTAATTAAATTAAATCAATAATTTCTTTATAATATTTTTTTAAAAATAAAATATATAATTGCTAGCGTAAATAATAAACATTAGTGTAAATATAGCAATAAATAATTATTAGATAATATCGGAAATGAGTATGGAAAAGAAAAGGAATAGTATGTAACTTATAAAATAATATAAGAGTTAAAAATGTAATATAAAGGTAAATAATTCTTTTAAATTAAATGAACAACTTATTTATAATATTTTATAATAAAATAAAATATGTAGTTATTAGCATAAATAATAAATATTAGTGTAAAATAGTAGCAAATAATAACAAAAATAAGTATGAAAAATAAGAGGAATAGTATATGGCTTATAAAATAATATAAGAGTTAAAAATATAATTCATAATCATATAATAAGAAAAAAAAATTAGTTCACTTATAACATTAAAATTTTTTCTAAGATAAAAAATTATATATGAAAAATTTTAAATTGTAACATTTTTTAAAAATGTGTCTAGGAAATAAAGTAATTTTTGTAACTAATTTAATCCCTTTTTAAAAATAGACATATTAGTCTAAATATAAGTATTATAAAGAATTATAAATTTTAGAGGAATAAAATAAAAATAATTCATAAACTATATAATTATTAAATTTTAAATAAATAAAATTGTAAAAAAAATCATATGCAGCAAAATAGAAATTATTATTTATCTCTACCATGATTGTTGTGGTGTTAAAATTAAATTAAATATGTTCATATGAAATAGAAATAATAAGTTTTTAGTTTTTATTCATATAGCATAACATTTATATTTACTTCACTTCTTCACTTAATTTTTTTTGGCCCATATTCCATGGAATGAGTGACGACTAATTTAAAGAAAAAATGAATAGTGGTGATCAATATTGAATAACATTAGTAAATATAAATTACAATATTATTGTGTGTTAATTTGTTACATTATTTTTTATACATAATTTTTGACTCATTTTTAAATATTTAATTAAAATTTTATATATTTAATTTAATTTATATTAATTTTATAACATAAAAATTATGCATAAAAATGACGTGATAATCCAGCATATAATAATATTATAATTTTTGCTTAATTTTTTAAAAATATATAATTTAATGAAAGTGTTAATTAAATAGATAGTCTATGTTAATTGTAAGTCTTATATAATTAAGGGTTTAATTTGCAAGTTTTCAAAGTTAGTAAGAATAAAATATAGTTATTCCATAATTGGTGGGAATAATTTACAATTTTTCCTAACATTTTCCAAGTAGCAATAAAGATGTAGTTCAAATTTTGTATAATTTCAAGAAATAATTTGTCTACTTTCATAATTTGTGGGAATAAAATTCAACCACTCTATAATTTGTGAGAGTAATTTACAGTTTTCTCTTCATTTTATGTTGAACTATCAAAATGTATAAATTAATGGGGCAAAATAGTAGATATTAGATAGAAATTTTGTTTTTAGTAACTAGCTAGCTACAAAAAATTATATTTTAGCACATATTAAAAACAAGAATCCCTACTGATACATACTTTTGGAATATTTATATATAAATTTTATACTTTTTTGCAACTTGTTCACTTAAAGTTGTTTTTATATAAATACTAAAAATATTAAAGAATTTTTTTATATAAATTTGAATAATATTTTACGCAGACTTATAAATTCTTATAAAAATTATAAATTTTTGTATAAAAATATTTTTTATGATTTTATAAGAAATCCCCGTGTCTAAATATTGCCCTCTGTTGATTATAAAGCATTTAATTTAAAAGATTTTAAAGAAAGAAATACGTACGAGACGAGCATAAATCTAGGGGGGCCTACGTCAATATGACCTAAAATGGAAATGAATGTCTTCCGGTGAGCAAGTAAATTATGTGACCTTTTGTGTGGCCAATGGACCCAATGCCTCAATTAATACTGCTATTTTTATTGTTATCAAATAATTAAATGCTGTTCTCAACAATTACTCCCTTCCTTCCTCCGTCCCTTGTTATTATTTATTGCTCTTAATCGATTTCATTAGTTTAAATGACTTCACAAAGATTAAAAAATAGTATAATTTACTTTTTAGAATTTTTTAAAATTATTTTTAATTCAAAATTTAAAATTTATTCCATTCTTATTTCTTTTTTTACTTAAAATTTATGATCAAACTTAAATGTACATATAAGATTTTCGCTTATTTTATTCATAAATTTCAACACAATTGAAAATAAAGAATAAAATATAAAATAAATTTGTTAAGATATTTCAAGTTAAAAGTATGGAATAATAAAAAATTCATTAACGAAAAAGAATGATAAAATTAAAAATATATATTTAATGCATTATTATGTTTTTAAAATGAAAAAATAAAAATAAATAAAAGAGTTTGAGAAAATATGATAAACAATAAAAAACGAAAAGAGTTTGAGAAAATATGATAAACAATAAAAAACGAAGGAAATAATTTAATAGCCATTATAATCATGGTCCCAACTGTGGAGAAGAAATGTGACCCACTGTTTTTATGACATTGATGCGATGTTTTTATGGTTAACTAACTGGTTTAGGAACTAGATATTTTTTAAATGTAAAATGCACTTTTGAAAATAAAATAAGGCATTATAATTATTGATGATAAATTCAAATTTTATAGTTGAACAACAATTAATTAAAATAATTTTTAAACTTTTAATTATCTGCTCCTTTGAATTTTTTCATCAAAGGTTATAATATCAAGAAATTCTTAATTAATCACTAGGTATAATTTGTATACCCACTATTAATAAGAATCGAGATAAATATAAAAAAGGATTGTTAAAAAATTAATTATTAAAAAATCTTACATTTTACTCAATTCCTTACATTTATCTCATTTCTTATTAATAATAAATACACAAATTGTATGCTGACCGACTAAACTAAGAATCTCTCTGTGATATTTCACTTCATATTCTTAAGTACATTTGAAACTTTAGAGAAGACAAATCTGTTAGTTTAGTATTTGTCTGATATACAAGCAAAATATCATATAATTATTTGTATTAAATTTAATATACAAAAATTGCCATTCAATTCATATTATTTGAAAATTGTAAAAGTTATTCTGAATACCATAATCATAAATCGTAGAGTAATTATTTGAAAATTCAAGTATTACAATGTAATTAAAATTATTTTCAGTGTTTATGGGTAAGCTATACAGTATCATCTTATGCATTCTCCTCTCACCTTTACATAAAAATGTTATAAGTATTTGGTTTAATTGCAGCTGATATCCTTGGCGTCGCATCTTCTTTCCATCTCAGATTCAATCAAGGTCCTAACATGTGTGAGCCTAGACATGAGCGGGGCCAAAGGGTATAAGTAGAGGTTTGGCCCCCAAAATTTTAATTTCTTCATTTTTTATATATAGTAGCTAGATATTTTTATCCATATACTTTGCACAGCTTGATTTTATTTATTTTTATTATTTGATAAAAATGCTATTTTATAAGATATAGCATTATTAATAATATAATATAATATAATTTTTAATTACTCTAAAACACAAACGGTAAGCAGGTTGCTATTAAAAATTTCAGCAAACATAAAAATAAGCTATAATACTCTGCATGAAATCACACTATGATTAAATAGATAACTACTAATGAATTTCAAACACTAAAATATACTCTTTTTATTTTTTTATTATTTATTACAGTTAATTGATTTCAAAAATATTAAGAAATTGATTTAATTTGTTTGTTTTTAATGAAGTTTTTAAGTCTATTATTTATGTACAAAGTTTAAAATAATTGAAAATAGAAAGATAAATATGATGGAATAAATGGAAATGGGTTCAAAGTGTAGAACAGTGAATTATTTATTAATGAAAAGGAATAATAAAATTGGAAAAATATATTTAATGATTCATTATAATTTTAAAGTGATAGATACAAAATAATTTTTTAAAAATGTAATAGATAATAAGAAACTAAGGAAGTAATTTCTTAATAAGAAATGTAGAGCCAACCCCATTCATTTATTAAATACAAGAAAACAAAAAAAATATAAAACTCCTAACAACATAGTAATTATTCTAATCAGCATTTAAATATGTAAGAAATTGACGATAATAATAATAATAATAATAATAATAATAATAATAATAATAATAATAATTATTATTATTATTATTATTATTATTATTATTATTATTATGAAATTAATTATTAGAAAAATTTTATTTATAATTAATAGAAAACAAAAGAATATGTAATAAAAATATGTAAGGAATTCATAAATATTTAATGTAATGTGCTAGTTAATAATTATTGTTGAAAGATATTTAAATAAAAAGGATAATGTTAACCATTACTCCCGAGGCATGGGCAATGGTCAGTTAAGGTGTAATTATTAGCTCTTAATTAATTTATAATAATATAATTAATATTAAAATCAAATTTAAAGCTTTATTTTTTTAGTAATATGATCAATGAAAGGCATTACTTTTAATAATAACATATTATTATAATTGAAACAAAATTAAATATAATTGTAATTATTATTAATTAAAGGTTAATAATTACATTATAATCATCGCTCATAAAAATACTAAAAGCTTTATTTTAAACATTTGTAATGTGTATATTCTCTGCCATGTTTAATTATTAAATCTATAATAAACAATAACTTAAGATAACATTATAATTCCATTAAATTATTAAATATTGAAAATAAATATATGGGTGGATACTATGGTACCCATGTGGTACTAAACCCAATCTAATGACTTCCAATATTGTCACGTCAACATGAATTTGATACTACATGGAATAATCTCATTTAATGGCTCTCAATGCTACCACATCAATATGAATTTGGTACTATATAAATACCATAGAATTCTCCAAATGTTAAAAATATAAAAATATTAAAACATACTAATTATTTCAATCAATATTTAAATAAGTAAGACATTGAAGAATATTAATGATTAAGAATAATTGTATTTATAATATTAATTCAAGTTAATAATATATTAAATGTCAATATTAATCCAAAATTATAAATATTTATCAAATTATTATCAACAATAATTACAATCGAAATTGGAGAGTGTATAAAAAAAATAAGAAATTAAAATATTTAATTTAATGTGTTAATTAAAAGTAATCATTGCAAGATATTTGAAAAAAAAGGCTAAAAGTTGGTCTTAGACAATTTTAATTATCGAGTGTATAATAAATAATTTTTTAATAAAAGATATTAAAGTTAATTTCATTAACTTATTAAGTATTATAAACAGTAAACTAAAAAATAATTAAAAAATTCTTATAACATACTAATTATTTTGGTCAACATTTAAATAAGAAAAATGTTGAATATTAATAATTAGTAATAATTATAATTATATCATTAATGACAAGCAATAATCACAATTGAAATTGAGTAATATATAATAAAAATAAGCAAGAAATTCAATATTTAATTTAGTATGTAAATAGTTATCAAAATGCTAAAAACTAGCCTACACAAGTATGATATTAACCATAATTGTAATTGAAAAATTAATGGCTAATAATAGTTATAACATACTAATTATTCCAATCAACATTTAAATAAGTAAGAAATTGTGCAGTATTAATAATCAATAATAATTATATTATAGTTATAATTAAAACTGGGAATCATATATGATAAAAAAAATAAGCAAGAAATTGAATATTTAATTTGGTGTGTTAATTAATAGTTATCAAAATATTAGAAACAAGTCTAGACAAGTATGATGCCAATCATAATTATAACTAAATATTTAATGTATTAATTAATAGTCTCCTTTGAAAAGATAATTGAGTATAAAATGCTAGAAACTTGTCGAAAACATATATTATATGATATGATATGTAACTATTTTTTCAATGAAAGATATCAGAGTCAATTCTATTAAATGATTGATAATGTATAAATAATGTAAAACTAAAAAATTAAAAAATTCAAAATACTACTTAGTAGAATTCTTATAGCATACTTCGATATTATACATAAAATTTTTAACAGAACCTTCCTATAATTTTTTTATTTTTTATTTTTGTGAAACTTTTACTTTAAACTTGTGTTATAACCAGTTTTGATATAACAGTTCACCCATAAAAAAATAAAATGACAATTGAATTAAAATACATGCACTACTTTTTATATGGTATCTTGTATTCTATTATATTCAACTTTAAAGTTGATTTCCTATTTATGCTTACAAAGTCAAAACTTTAAAATCAGTAAAAAAAAAAAGAATTAAAAATCATACCATAAATTATAAAATAAATAAAATTTTAAAGTAATTACATTTTCTTTCATATAAGACCTTGTTGGTGAATAAGCAATTTACAATCTCTCCCTTGATTTTCAAAATTATCAAATAGATATATTTAAAAATAAAACTAATGGTAATGCTAAATATAGAACCTAACAACAAAGTATTGGAAAAAAATTAATTCATTACTTTAACTTATTTGAATGGTGTAGAATGGAAAAAAATAAATATAAAATATGCCCTATAAAATAGAAAATTATATAATTACCAAAAATATTAAAAAAAGCCCACAATCATTGCATATAAAATAAATGGTTGACCCTAGAAAATATAAACAAAATCCAATTTAAATATACAATGTTTGGAGATAAAATTTAAAATTTATAGTCATACATATTGCTCATATAAAAAAATTAATTTTTGAGATCTAATGTTAAGCAAACCATCATTCTTAATTGAATTCTGGGTGAAAGAAATTTGATATAATAAAAAATTTAGTAAAATCTTTTCAATAATATGTTAGCACAATTGATGGTTGAGGTTGAATGGAACAAAGAGGGATCATAATAGTAGTGATTAAAGAGATGATAATGGTAGTGCTGGGATATGATGGGTTGGAAATAAACAAAAAGAAAAGGGCTTCAAATACGATCCAGTCTAAGATTGCAAATGAGATTGAGGTGGCAAGCAAGAGCATGGAGAGATAAAAGAAAGAGCAAGTTAGCACTTCACTAAAGAGGGAAATCTGAGGAATGAGGAGGTTAGACGATAAGCAGAAGATAGTCTAGGTGAGAAAATATAAATATAAGAAAAAGGAAAAATGAAGAGAGAGGGAAAGTAAGAAAGGATTGATAGAAAAGTGAGAAGTGTAGGGAAGAGGCAGAAACTTTTATATACAGTATTGATTTCATATTTAGCTCCTTAAAAATTTAAAAATTGTATGTATTGCACAAAAAAAATGATACTTAATTAACCTTCTCAAATGAAAACAAAATAATGCCATAAAATACTATACACCTCATATGGTGAAGAAAAAGTCCGATAAACAATACTCATACTAAAACATTAAAAATGAAAAGAAAAATTCCTCTAAAAAAATTTTTATTACTCATTATTATTTTCACCACTTCCACCACTAATACGAAGATAATGACTAGGATGTATAGCAGATAGACGATTATTCCCTACAAACTTGGTACTAGATAGTTTAAATCTATGAAAAAAAAATCAAAATTTAAGTGATTCAATTTAATTCATATTTTATTCAATTTGTAAATTAATTTACAAGTTTTAACTATAAGTTTGGGGATTGATCTGATTCAAACCAATCCGTGAGAACTTCAGTTCATGTGGATTGGTCCATATAAGTTCATGAAAAAATGAATTAAAGTTTGAGTATATTAGCTCACAAAAATTTGCAAATCAAATCAGCCCAATTTGTGGACCGCAATCTATTTTACAAATCTAACGATAACTGCTACCCTTGTTACCATGAGGTGCTATGTGAGAGATTGTTTACACTTCTTGCAATAGAGTATACTTAAGTATTTAAAATAAAGGAGAAATTACCTATTAATTTTTTCAATACTCATTACTCATTCCGTTTCTATTTATCTATTATCATTAATCGATTTCACACATATTAAGAAAGTAATTAAATTTATTTATTTTTAATGAGCTTTATAAGATTACCCTTTATGCACAAAATTCAAAATAGTTGAAGATATGGAGAAAAATATAAAAAAATAAATGCAAGTTGACTAATAGTATAGAATAATAAAGCATTTATTAATGAAAGAGAAGAATAAATTTAGAAAAAAAATATTTTATGCTTCATTAGAATTCTGAAGTAATAGATAAAAAAAATAATTTTTTTTAAAAATATGACACATAAAAAGAAACGGAGAGAGTATTATTTACCCTTATCCACACTAATATGAAGGTAAGGATCATTGCTATTGTCACTACAAGCTACAAATGTGATGACAATGACTTATTATCACTACTTCCACTATTATTGTTACTAATAATATAAAGGAGGTGACAATTGTCATTATCATTATCACTATCATTGATGTGACAATAATTACATACAATTCTATCAATATTATCACCGATCATTGTTATTGTTGCCTCCTCACCACTACCATCAACCCAAGCACTAACCATATACCCATTTTCTTCTTTAATATTAATTTATCTGTGTTATTACTATCACTGATCATTATTGTCACAACTCAATTGTCAACAAACCCGTCTCTTTAGAAAATTATGATAAGTGTCTAAATTTTGTAAGTATGAAAACGCTCTATTAAATTTGTTTGGGAGTAATTTGTGAATTCTCTCTCCAATTAAAATTATTACTTAAATAATAGTTAACTTTTATGTTGGTGTACACATATTTATTATACGTAAAATTTACACACATTTAAAAAATTTCTACCAAAAAATTATAAACTTTTATAAAAAAATTTATGACTTTTACAATTTTTATGTTTATCTTTTATAAAAACTTGTAAGATATCTTATTACATATCGAAATATTGCCCCACATATAAATTCTAATGTACACAAACCTTTAAAAAATTTCAAAGAAGGCAAATACCTACATGGCCTGAAACTATGAATGCCTCTGTCTATAAGACCATATATAAAAGCGACGTGGATTAAAATGGAAATGAATGCTTGCCGGTCAGCAAGTATATAAATTATGACCACCTAGCAGCGTATGCAATGCCTTAATTAATAGTATTAATTTTATTATTTATTATTATCAAAGACTAATTAAATATGGTGCTCAGCAATTAATTTAGTAGCCATTAAAATCATGGTCCCACCTTGAAGAATAAATAAGAAATTGAACGTAACATTGTCCGTTAAAAACACTGGCAATTAAGATTTTGATGTGATGTTTATCAAAGTGGACCTTTCAATATGCCTAGCTCGTTTGACATTTAAATAAATACCTATTCTGATATAAAAATATATATAATTATTTTTATTTATTATTTTATATTAAATTTTTTAATTAGATAAGTGATAAATCACTTAATATATATCTAAAATAATGAAGTCTTTAAAATAATATCGATGTCATTATACCTCACTAGGGACACCAACTATTATATATTAGATTTAGTATATCAAAATTGTTATTCAGTTCATTTTATTTTGACGCAATAAAAGTTATTTTAAAATGCTCTTGTTATAAATATTTGAATGATTATTTAAACATTTTTAATTAAATAAAATTTGATATATATATATATAATATAATAAAGATATGAAAATTAATTTTAAAATCATTGCTTGACGATAAAATAATATAAGCAATTATAAAATTATAGACGGTCTATATCTATAATCTATAATAATATATACAATAGAATTACAAGTACATTCAAATTTTAAGAATCATAGCATGTTATATCAAATAAATGTTACGATACCCAGCGACTAGATGTCCCGAAATTATGTGCGATGGCTAATTGAATCAAGAAGACAGATAAGATGGGAAAATTTCTTTCGCATTAGTGATTTCTCCTCAAATATATATATATATATATATATATATATATATATATATATATATATATATATATATATATATATATATTGGGAAAATCATCATTTCGCATATCAAATTTATATATTGGTCAATCGGTAATGGTGCATCTGCAACTTTGAGTAACACACAATGGATAAATACCTTGAACATGTAGTGCCATAATAATTTAGAAATTCTCGGTATATTTAGAGATGAATGAACGGAAGGAAATGTTATATTATAATTTCTTTATATATGCATGTATGTGCGTGTGGATGTGTTGATTATGGAGGGAAGCAATTGCAAGTTTATAATAATCATTTGAATAAAAGGAGGGAAAGTCATGGCAATCATTTATTTCCCTTCCTACCCCTTCCCTTATTATCTTTTATTATCTTCTCTTCTCCTCTTTTCTTAACTTTCAAACATACACTACTATTTTTAGAGGTAGATTTCCATATAATTTGATGGTAGCCATGACAGTCAAAAACTTTCAGAAGAAAAGATGCACAGAATATTTTCTTCAATATTGAGGGGGTCAAATTTTACACACATTGACTTTAAAAACATAACTTTTACAACATCAGATGTGTTTGGAACTATTGGGCATTGCATCCAACGGGGTGACTTGAAGGTTCAAAGGTAAGCTGAATTCCTCGTGTGCCATTACGCGAACGCGTACGGGCAGCCACAGGACATCGAAAACAAAACCTTGCGTAGGCATGGTAAGGCATGCATCATACTCCTCCTCGGCAGCCAGATGTTTACGGAGAGGGGGGAGAGCATGGTGCATCTCATGTGACTCCATATGTTGCAAAACCTGAACGGCGTGAAATGATTAGTTCTTCTTGTTTTAGTCATTCTTTGTTGACATGACAATTTACCCTCTCTCTTCACTTTCAATATTACTATGTGCATGTTTAGCTAGGGTTCGACCATCCTTGACTAGCTTTACCACGACATGTAGGGCAGTGACAAGATCAGCTGTTGCTTTCGTTTGCTATAGGTTTGTGTGTGGGACTGCAATCCCAGCTTGACTCCTCGTAAGCTATAGCAGCCTTTACGGAAGCTGGGCGACGGGTTCATGCCCATGTGTAGTCAGTGGATCAAGCACCCGAGGTGCAAGTATAGCGATCACTGATGTGAATAATATTTTATTAATATTTTCTCTCATATTTAAGCCTCTTAAGATGAGATGATACTTAATTAAATCAATTCTACATTGATTTGAAACTAATTACATCAATTTGATATTAATTGAATTTCGGGTTTAATACTAGATTGTTGGCACTGTTTCAGTTTTCTGATCATAACTTGAGTTATAAATGTTGGATTTGGACGATTCTTTTACCGTTGGAAAGTTAAGAAAAAGTTATACAAATTTTTAGTTTGTTTGAAAACCCATTTTTGCCCTCTTGGAGGTCAAAAGTAAGCACGAAGTCAACCAAATGTTGTTGTTCTGATCTAGACCCGAACCTGTTACAATAATTAATTCATATATAGAGCTCCAAGTATCCAATTGATGCAAGGTGAAGTTCAATTATTCCTTAAGGTTCATACCTCATCATTTATGAAGCCTTTTTGAAGAAACCAAGTCATTTTGAGGGTTAAGGAAGATAGATTGATGGCTGATTACGTCAAATTGGAATGGATTGAGCTGTCTATAGTATTTTGGCTATAACTTGAGTTAGGAATGTCGAATTGGGCTGAAATTTTGAGGATAGATTCTTAAGATACTAAGCTACAAGTTTTTAGTTAAGGCACAGTCTTAAAGATGCCTCAAAGGTTGTCAATAGTCAGAGAGTAGATCAGAATGAAAAAGAAAAGAAGAAACAGACAATTTTGCTAGTTCTCTGAATTTATATTGTGTTTTTTCTTTTCAATGTAAGGCTAAACTACAAGTTTGTAGTTAAGGCCCAGTCCTAATGATGCTTTAAAGGTTATGTTTTTTCTTAAGACACTAAGCTACAAGTTTGTAGTTAAGGCCTAGTCCTAATGATACCTCGAAGGTTGTCAATAGTTAGAGAGCAAATCAGAACAAAAAAAGAAAAGAAGAAGAAACAGATAGTTTTGCTAATTTTCTGAATTTTTATTGTGTTTTTTCTTTTCAATGGAAGGCTAATTCTCTTTGGGTTAATTCAAGGAATTTTGAGGCTTTTGTCTGCTTGGATTATGAGATCTTGAATTCTATGGTGATATTTGTAATTGATTTCTCTTTTTCTTCATCTATCTTTTCTGATTTACATGAGTTGGTTAGTTTGAATGTTAATTTGATATAATCTTAATTCAATTATGAGGTTGATGATTTGGAATCAATAGTGAATTTTGGTTAATTAATCATAATTCTATATGGGAGAAAAGGGGATGAATGGATAGTTTAGGATTGTAAATTAATTTATTTAATTTGGATGAATTCTATCTTTAGATTAGTTTTGATCTAACTTAAGACTTATGGCGATTGTCTAACTTTGTTAATCTTAATCAACTAGACCCTAGATAATTATCTAACTTAGAGTTCATAAATTGTTGCAGGAATTCTAGATAATTCAAGGCTGAATAATCAATTGCAAAATTAAGTTTATAGTGGTCTATGATTAATCCCCTGAAGAGACCTTAAATTCCTTGGATTGACTATTTTTTATTCATTGATATTCCTTGTTTTTATTGTTACTGCTATGTTGATTCTTTTGTTAATCTTTTGCTATTATTTTCTGCTTGTCTTGACCTTGGAAGTCCTCACCTCAATTTGGTTCTAAATTTATTTTGAATTTTGAATTCTGCATTGTATGAATATTTTGCATTTTGCATTAGTTTAAAGTTTGCATGTTTTGTATTTGATTAATTGCATAAGTAGTTAACATTCTATTTTTTTTAGGTATTTCAATATAATTTCACATCATAAACATAATCAGTAAGTAATTACAGAGGATTAATTAAAAAGGATTTCTAGATGTTCAACCTAGTTCGCACTATTTTGCTACAAATTTTCTTAAAAATTAATAATTTTAATTTGGCTGGTTCGATAACCACGATCAATCACTAGAGAATTGCTACCATTACCTTAATGACTTTCTTCTAATACAAGTATGCAATCCTTATCCATTTTTTGCTAATTCAACTCCTGATTTTTGTGCACAGCTTAACTGTTCCATCTTGCAAATCATGTGGGATCATATAATGATCCTGAGGTGCAACCTTTCATTCTGTCAGGGATGATGCGTCATGAACATTTGGGGCGAGCCGGCGCCATTGATCCACTTTATAACAGTTGAACTCCACCAACCAGACCACGTCATTTGTTAGGTACGCTGTTACTTTTGCAGTAACTCCTTCATTTTTATTATTTCTACACATCTATAGTTGTTGTACCATAAGCCAAATACTTCGCTTTCATTATTTCTAGCCAAAATTGATATAGATGTGTAGCTTCTTGCTCATGATGCATCAATCTTGAGCTTAATTATTCCAGAAGGGAGAGATTTCCTATATATTCGGCCCACTTGTAGATCGATTGAAGGCCCAATTCTTTCCCTCCTAGCTTGCAGCTCGACATCTCTAACCCTCTTTTTCTTAAAGATAGAATCACGCTTAATCCTCAACATCAATACCTCAACGCCAATAGCCTTCCTTTAGTGCACCACTTCATTGTGCAATTCCCAAATTTGCCTCATGGTAGTCACCGCAAATATCAACACATCCATTCACAGCTCACGATTGTACGATGTGCCCAGCCCAGCGAAACTATGCAGCACTGTGTCCATATACTCGGCTACCATCATCGAGCATAGTTCCTTAATTTTCAGGTAAACCAAGGATTTAAATTACGTTATGGTTGCGGTCGCAGTTACGGTCGTGATTGCGTTACAATACGGACGAATGCAAAAAAATACGGCCATGATAGTTTAAAATTGTAGAAAATCACAAATGCGATCTGTTTCAAAAATGCAATATTACGATTGCAGACCGTTTTTTAAATCCTAGTCTGAAATCATACAAACCGAGTAAGAACGCATGACTCCAATGAATGTATCTTAGTTTCCAGCATCACTAAACAGATTGGGCAGAAGATGTTGCCGACCTTATTAGCATCCTTATTCGAGAAAGAGTTAAGAGAACACCACTCTCGTATCTCTAGAAAACTACTTTGAACCTCTGTTGCAATTCGGACAACCATATTTTGTATGCTGATTTTGTAGTGAATAGACCATTGTTATTTAAACCTCATATGAGATGACCGTTACAATTCTGCCGCATTGTTATTACCATATTTCGCTATTGGAATTGTATGCTGATTTTGTAGTGAATAGACCATTGTTATTTAAACCCCATATGAGATGACCGTTACAATTCAGCCGCATCTGTAATCTCAAAATTTTAATAGCATTTTCATTGCAGAATAACTCCGTAATTAAATCCCGATTCAATAAATTTGATTCTTTAAGGTCATCATTAGGAATCATTCCCTTCTTTAATTTAGGGATAAATCTTTCATAGTCAAGAACCTGTAGGCATTTTAATCCACAAACAAAACTTCTATTTCCTATCATGAAACATCTTCTCTCTGCTAATAAATTCTGGCCCTCGTATACACCTTTCCAAGCCCACAAGCCCTTAACAGAAGACTGCTCTATCAAGTTGCTTGACTTGATATAATTTCTGACGGAAGCACCTTACCCAGTGTTAATCTAACTCCATTTCTATCTTACATGTGAGTTTTGCTAAGACTGATAAGTTTCCACTATACATTGTGAAATAATTTAAAACCTAAGCCTCTATCAACTTTTGCCAAACATGAGTTACAGTAGGCCTCTACGAAGAAGTAATGTTTATCCATTCCCACTCCTCAGCAAAAATGATGACAAATTATGTCTAATTGGGCGTCTATTAAGTTAGGCACTCTCAATGTAGACATTGAATATACGGGCAAATGTCAAAGAACAAATTGTACTATTGTTAGCCTTCCCACCCATATGATAAGGTTGATCTTCTCCACCCCGCTAATCTAACTTAGACCTTTTCCATAAGATATTGAAAATATTGAATCTTTGATTTAGAAAGAAATAAAGGTATACCAAGATACTTGGCATTGCTTTTAATTTGGTTCATTCCCATAAACTGTAATAGCAATTTCCTTATTTCATGCAATACATTCCTTGAGAAAAACATGCCTAACTTCATTGTATTAGTTTTTTAGCCCAATCACATTTCATAAAGTTCCAAAATTATGCATAAAGAAGTTGGTTCATTTACGTTTGTATTTATGAAAATTATAGTGTCGTCAAAAAATGTTATGTGCAATATCGTAGACCCTCCTCTTGATAATTTAATCTCACGTATACTCTTTTCAGCCTCAGCCCTAAAATTAAGTCTTGATAGTACTTTAGAAACTAAGATAAATAAATAAAAGGAAAGATGGTTTCCTTACCTTAGTCTCTTAATGGATGAAATTTCTTGGTTGAGCTTCCATTAAGTAGATTTTAGAAAGATATAGTTGTCATACACTGATGAACCTGATTAACAAATTTAGCATCAAAATTGAATAACTCTAGCATTCATAGAACAAAACTCCACCCAACATGGTTATATGCTTTCCACATATCTAACTTGAGGCACATCTGACCCCTCTACCATTTTTTTAAAAAAAAGTACAAATGATATCTTGAGCCAGTAGGCCCATTTTCAGCAATCGATTCATGGCACAAAAGCAAATTGAGTCAATGATATTAATTTGCTAAAGTCTTTTCTCATATGATTTTCAATAACCTTAGAAATTAACTTATAGACTAAGGTGCAAAAGCTAATAGGTGGGAAATCATTAAAATTAGTTGCCTTTTTTTTTTCCTTTCGAACTAGAACAACAAAGGTAGAGTTGAGCTCTTGAAACAACACTATAAGAAAATTATCATTTTTTATGTCCAAATGCATTGGAAATATGTCGGAAAATATCAATTTTCAATGGATTTCCAATGTTCACCAAAACGTTAGTATTTGACTTGTCGAAAAAATTTTCAATGTCCATAGTCATTGGAAATTTTCAACATCATTTCCAACATCCACATATGTTGTAAATTTTGATGCCCAAATACGTCAAAAATTTCATCAATAAATTTTGATGTCATTTTCGACGATAAAAAATATCAAAAATATATGAACATGTTCATGGTTGGGCAATGCCACGTAATTTTTTTTTTATAGCCACATAGGTCGGAAATATTGACATGGCACTAGTGTTAATATGGTAGTAACATGTCAGCTTTTTTCTGACAATCACATATGCCAAAAAAGATGACATGGTAATGACATCACCAAGACATGTCATTTAAGTTGTTATTTTCGATACTTTGCAATGTTGGAAAATTACAACTAAGATGTGCCACATCACATTTATGACGTCCTTATTCATCAAAAAGATGTCGGAAAGTATAACATGACAAAAAAAAAATTTCTACCTAATTAAATAACTTAACATCAATTTTTGAATATATATATATATATATATATCCTACTTTAAATCTAATCTAAAATATGCAAATGCAATTGAAATATATTAGAAATCAAGATCAAAATGATATAGCTATTGTCCATATAATTCAACCAAAATATCCTAAACAAAGGTGTTAAACATTTAAGCAATTTAAACTAAAAATTATTTCATGATGCAGTTCTATAATCTTCCTCATCCTCTACTCTTGCATTTTAGTTTGAAGGATTTTATTGTGAAGCCTTTGATGATCTACTAGTGTGTTGTTGTGGCCATGTTACTGGATATGTCTAACACGGTTGGACTAGTTGTTGTCTAGAAAGAAGCTGCATAGAAGTGTAATGAGAAGCCATATGTGAAAAAGGCATCTGAGCAAGCATCTGAGTGTGTATATAGGGAGTAGGCATTTGAATAGGTGGTCCATAAGGCATAAAAGACCGTTGGATACTTAAAGATTGCATTCTAAATTGTTACATCATGGATTGAATTAATTGTAATAAAATCATCAGTTATATCCACCTTTTATTTTCACTCTACATCCACTTTTGAAGAATAAGTAAAAAGTCCTCCAAAATATTGTGACTCAGACTATATTGTGTGCGCCTATGATCCCATCCCATAGATTCAATCTCGTTTTTCTCCCACAACTTGTTTTCATATCTGGGTATCAAATGGAATAAATGAATAGCTATTTCCTTTTGATGTTGATTGAGAAGTCGTCAATCTATCTTTTTCTTTATTGAAATTCTCCTACAAAGGGAAGTAAAGCATAAATAGAAGATTGTTAAACTTACATAAATTAATCTAAAATAACCATAATTTATACTCAATTAAACTAAAAACTTACAAATATTTGAGTAACAGTAAAGATCCACCCACTGCTCTATACAATCCTTTTTCTTCTTGAATTTGTGTAAGTAAGCAAATACTTCATGAAATTCAACTTTCTTGCAAGTTTGTTTCTCTTATTTTAAATGATTTAAAATTTATAAATGACACATTAAGCAATTAGTTATACATATATAATATATAGATAAGATTTTACTTACATTTTTGAGGGCATGTTCCACCATAGATATGGAAGCCCCACAATGAAGGGATACACTTGGTTTTGCAACTTGATTGCTTTTATTTTTCTCTTGCAACTGCTTAAATTTTGGATCTTCCCATTGACTTAAAAGATCTTGCAAAATATATTTAGTAATGCAAATAGGATTTTTATCGGTTGCTTTAGCCTCATTGAATGCATTACTCAACATTTAAGACCCTTAGTGATTAAAAGCTTGTCATAATTTATCACGATTGATAGGATTCCATTGGTAGAATTTCTATAAATAACATATTGGTAAAAAAATATCAAATGACATGATCCTAATAATAGATAGAAATAATTAAATATATAAAATTTATAAATTAATATAGAATACCCTAAATTCGCTATCAAACCACATTAATCGAGTTAATTTTGGAATGTTTGTCCATTTTGCCCATGGTTCAATAAAGAATCTCTACATAATGTCCTTAATATAATGCACAAGTCCTTTTGTGGGAAAAAACCTATTTGAATATTTAAAAGCATTATAATCTATTATATAGTTTTAAATTACTCATAAGCATAAATAATGACATAAACAAATATGATAACTTACATTCGCCAAAACATTGGAAGTATGTTTTCACTAGGTGCAAAATGAAATTGATCATGACTTAACCTAACGGGAGCTATTGATATTTGAGTGGAAGCCAAATGATTAGTAGATAGGATAGGTGACTCATGAGAAAATTGGGTGAAAGGCGCGCTAGGAGAAGGGAACTGAATGGGAGATGGCACATAAAAAGGTAAATGTATAGGGGCTAGTGTACTAGTAACTTGGGTGGGAGAACACATCTTGGAATGAGTTTGTGTGAGAAGGGCCATGCTAGAAGTCATCTATGGTGAGATTTGATCAAAGTTTAGTTGTTGATTAGCACCAAGAGTAGGCATAAATATATATTCCAATGAATGCTAACCATTAAAAGGTATCCTCATCAAGGGTGGCTAAAATAATGTAAGAGTAGACTGATTCTTTTTTTACTTTGCCTTGCCATTCTCTTTAACCTTTTTTGATGACATCTGTATTGAGGAAACATACCAAATAAATAAGTATTAAAAAAGTCTAGCATTAGATCATATATATCAAATAAAGTAGGCATAAGACTACTATGTAGAAAAAAATTAATGCAATAAAGGTGTAATAAACAATGTGATTTAAGATATATAATTAATTATATTCAATTGACTATATGACCTATCAATTAAAATCACTAAGATTGTCTATTTGCTCATCTTCATTACAATTTTGGTCCAAATCATATGAACCTATGAAGTCAGATTCTTCACATTCATTTTTTAATTCATCATGATTTTTAATATGATCTCTTTCTAAATTAGGAGCTTCAGCTTCCTCCATCCCTTCATTAAGGTCATGTAAACTACCAATTTGTTCAATCTGAAGTATAATCTGAATAAAAAAATATATTTCATTTTAATAAGTACTTTCTAATATAACATTATTTTCAATCATACCTCTTGGCTTGGTTTTGATTACTATCCACCATGGTCACTTTTCTCTTATTGATTTTGGATATAGTGCATAATACACTTGTGTTGCTTGATATGCAAAGATGAATGGATCATATTTAGCATATCTTATACTATGCTTAACCTCCATAATTCTATACTCTTTATAAACTTTCATTCCATGATCAATCATCAGATCAAACCAATCATAAGCAAATAAGACTAACTTTTTCAAAGGAGTGCCCAAATACTCAATTTCAATAGTTTCTTTAAGCACTCCATAAAAATCATCTTCCCCCATATTAATGTTCCTTGTACCCTTTACACAAACTCCACTATTATTCATCTTTTCCCCTTTACTGCATGATAAAATGTGAAACTTATACCTATTTACAAAATAAATTGGCCACATCTTAACCTTCCTAGAAATGCCATATGCTAAGTCATGCAAATATTGATTAGTGACACCATTTTTTGGATTTAAGACCTATATTGAATAAGAAAGAATGATAAGGACTTAATATTAAAAATAAAAGCTAACTTTGTAGGCTACATCTATGAAATAAGGGAAGAAAATTCTTACAAAATCTTGAAACCATTTTTGAAAATGGTTAGCACGTGTTGCTTTTATATCAGGATTTATTATATTTTGGTGTATCATCTTCATCCATTGAATGAATAAGCTATGCACATATTCAACAAAACATTAGCAGTTATAAGTTAGCTTCGAAGTCAACAAAGATATGCATAATGGGAAATTAACACTTACTTTTTATAAGGTTTAACCTCGTTACAATTTAACAAGACATATAAATAGGCAGCATGCAACTCATATAGTTTTAGCCATCATTCAGCACATGCACTGGATGGATGGTCAGGTAGAGTAAAAATGGATAGAGTATGATACGTAATTTTAACCTTACCACCATCATCATTCCACCTAACTCTGGTTGCACTTGTTTGTATATGACACTTAAAATAATATTAATAAAAATATGCAATTTCTTTAATCCTAATAAATGGATCCCTCAGGACGAACCCTATTTTTCACTTTCTATTTCAACTTGTTAAGGAATCTCCCATAAGGATACATCTACCAATATTAAATAGGACCATCGACTAATGCTTCATATGAAAAATGGATTGGTAGATGTCTATAGCATCAAAGAACCCCAGTGGAAAGATTCTTTTCAATTTGTAAATGATGAAAGGAATATTTTTATGCATCTTCTGTAAATTCTCCTTCTATAACACACATGAACAAATGTCTCTAAAAATTGGCTCAATTCATTTAATGGCTTCCATATGCGCTCTGGTAATGCTCAAAATGCAGTTGGCAATAAATGCTCCATAAATACATGACAATCATGACTTTTCATTCCATATATCCATCCATTTGCAACATCCACAACTCTATCTAATTTGGCAGCATAATCATTAGGCATGAGTAATTCTTTCACCTATTCATACGCCGCTCTTTTTTATCCATATCTAGAGTGAACATTGCTTTTGGCTTGTAAATTCTTCCATTTATTTGTTCTTATAGCTTTAATTCCCTTCTTCTATAATATTATTTCAAGTCCATCCTTGCTTTAACATTATCCTTCATTTTACCTTTAACATCCATACTAGTGTTGAATATATTATTGAATACATTTTTCTCAATATGCATTATATCAAGATTGTGATGGACAAGATTATTCTTCCAATAAGGCAAGTGCTAAAATTTACTTTGTTTAGTCTAATTATAGGTCTCTCCATATCCTGGTAATCTAATTAGTCAAACTTCAGTTACTTTTAGAAAATGGTAGACTTTCATCCATAATTAATCACCAGTAAGCTAAACGAGAGGATTTGATAGCTCTACTTTATTTTTTAAGAAGGTATCTTTATTCCTACTAAAAGAGTGGTCTATATTTAAACACATACAATGACAATTAAACTATGATTGCTTTCTACCATTTTTCAATGTGAATGTATTGGTTTGCTCCATGTATATTTAATAAGCTAGCCTACCAGCTATCATCCAACCTGATAACATGCCAAATGCAGGAAAGTCATTGATTGTCCACATCAAGTGTGCTCTCATGATGAAATTTTGCTTGGTGGAAATATCATATGTTAGTACACCTTTGTGCCATAATAGTAATAATTCATCAATTAAAGGTTCTAAAAACACTTAATTATACTTTTTGGATTATCAAAGCCTAAAATGATCATTGTTAGAAATATATATAGAAGGGTATTGCATATTTCTAAAGGAAAATTGTAAGAAGTGACAATTACTAGCTAACACAAATATACAATAGTTGATTAACTATATAAGGTAAATCCATCTGAACATAGGCCTAACCTTACATTCTTTAGGCTTAACCCTCCTCGGCCTACATTGTTTATAGCGAGGAGCATTACAAATCCTACATTCTCTCTTGTTGATAGCATCTTTATAGTAAATCATGCAATTATTCTAGCAATAATCAATTTTTTATACATGAATTTGAGTTTGTGAACTCTCTACTTTGCTCTTTAAAATTTGTAGGAATAAAATTATTTAGTAGGTGTGACTCTACATATAGCTACCTAATTTGATCAAAGCATCTTTGTGGCATATTGAAGTTTGATTTGATACTTAGCATCCTTACTGCCTATGACAACTCAGTATGATTGTTACACCCAGGCCATAATGGTTGTTAAGAAGATTCTAACATTTTACAAAATTCCTAGCATTCTCGATTTAGAGACTCATATTGGTTGGTTTGAAAGTGATTCTCAAAATATGAATGACCAGCATCAAAAATCATACTTTTATACCTATTATAAGGGCCCATGTCATAAGTTCCCTTTACGTTGGAGTCCATTCTTTCATCTATAACTACTACTGGGATAGCTTCCCTATGACTAGTCCAATACCAATAATCTTTCATGAACCTATATTTATAAAGACAAAGCTTAATATCATTTATAAGAAAGAACCTCATATTCCGATGCTTTCTGCATGGTACATCTAATTATACCGTCTTTTTTATAGCTCTTTTGTTGCTGTGCATAAGATATGAAACTTTGAACACTGCTTAAAAACTCATCTGTGAGCTTTCTCCCATTATCTTGAAATCTAGTTTACATGATACGCTAGGCACTCATCCATCTAGATTCAAACTAAACTAATCATCAAATTTTTGTTACAACTATAACAAAATAACATGTTTTAAAATGCTAAAAGCTAATTCTTAAAATACCCTCATTTTGATGCATAAGTGTGCCATCAGGTATGTAGTATTGAAATCTTTTTAATGTCTTAAGAGAAACAAAATTATCAAATTAAACATGAAGGTAGTGTTTTTTCTAAATAATAAATCAACTAAAACTTTTTATGCTTAAGTTAGTTCAAAATAAGACATGAATTATAATAAGAGGAGAAGCAAAAAGAATTATCTAGGTAGAGTACTATACCTTGTAGAAAATGAAGAAAAGCGCAATTGAAATAAACTATTCCTCAAATATATCACATCAATCACTCTTCAATTTTAGCTTTCAATTTTAAAGAAAAAATTAATATTCAATATCAAGAGAAACAAACATGTTAAGAAAGTTGAATCTAGATAGGTAATTGAATTTAGATATATATATATATATACTAAGTATGGCATTCAATAAATATATTAATGCAATAAATAGTCGCAATCTTTCAGCAAAGTTTTCTTAATCTTTTGGTTTAAGATACGTAATTAATAAATAAAATCATATTAAATTTACATAATAGTTCATCTCATATTACAAAACTTTGATAAATTCATTAATTTTTTGGTTTAGGTAAATTCATAAAATAATATTAATGTGGAACTAAAAGGGAAAGAGTAAGTTATTAATCATTAATTTTTTGGTTTAGGTAATTGAATCTAGATATATAATGTTACATACCTGTTGTTGATGTTTACTTGATCTTTTGGCTTAGGAAATGAAGCAACCATTCAAGGCAATGGAAGAGCTAGACATGGACTATAAGCCTTCTAATACTAGTTGAATCCATAGACAAGATTATGAATAAAATCTTAAAGCATGAAGATTATGAATAAAATTCCTTGCATGAAATGAATCCTTTTGTGTTCCCTATAATAATATATAAATTAAGAATAAGTTACTAAAGGATCCATATTTATTCTTAATTTAAATTAAGGAAGAAAAGATATATTACTCAAATCATAACCTTTTGCACTTACAAAAGATTTAAGAGAAATCATTAAATTATTACATAAAAGATTTAGTTAATAACAAATTAATACTGATTATATGTGGGAAATTCTCAAGTGTAACTCATTCCAAAGCAGGGAAATGAATGTGAATCTCTAAATTGGAAGTACGATTCTAATAAGATGAATTATCTTCATGATGAGATATTTTAAGGAGAGTAAACGTGAAAAGACATACCAACTTAGGACATGAGAGACAACTTTTGAAGTGTCACAAACAATCTTCTGTTTTGGAGTTGGTTACAATTTATTATGGCTTGAGCACAAAAAGAAGAGAGACAATTTATTATGATCACTTCCAAAGGCTCCATGAATTGAAATATATAATTTTATGAAGATATGGTAAATAAGAAAAATGTACTAGGTAAAATTTTCAATAAAGTTTAATTTATTTCAATTGAAATGAATTTTGACCATCTCATCAATTTTCTACAATTTTAAAATTTGGAAATCATCAAACATGAGTAATATTATAAGAAAAATTTAGCTAGTCAAATCTAAATTTATTTTTCTAATGCAATCATATTAAAAAAATAAACTAAATTATTTTTTTCTTAATTAAAATACATAGATTAATTAATTTTTTTCATAAGCTACCAAATCCATGCCATTCTTATGGAACATGTGACACATATTCAATCACATATTCATCACATTCATAGTAATTAAATGGTTATTCGGCATAATGATGAGCATTCTCAAAAATTAATCATAAATCGAATAGCTAATTTTGAGTTTCTAATAAATATAATTATTTGTATTTCTATAAAATTTTATAATCGATTATAGGTCATAAATTGAAATAAAATCAATACATAGATAAAAGCCAATGAGTGCTTTCCTTTTTTATTTCTTACAGTTTTACTCTCACTTCAAATGAGGAATAAATTGAACGTAACATGAGAAATCATTCAAACAAGAAGAATTTCATAGTTTAGGAAAAAAGAATAATGAAGATATAATCTTACATGTTAGTTCAAGAAAGCTTGATATAAGGCATAAATCTAACTTAGGTTAACAAGAAACATAATTACTACAATATAAAATTAAGGAAATAAGTAAAAACTGCACAACAGATGAACAAATAAGGAACAAACCACACAACCAAAGGAATAGAGGCACGTTGTCTCTCTGGTTTTTTACTGCCTCAAAGATATTGTCTACTACAATAATAGCTTTGGTGCATTTAGAAACAAACCAAACAAATAGCCATAAAAAATATAAGAACAGCATATAAATTGTTCTCCTAAAAATGAAGAAGCCATGCTTTATTTTTGGGTTAATGAAAATATTGCATAAAAAGGTGCATAATCCTAACTTAGCAGTAAACATACAAGGAAAAGGAAAAATGTTCTTCAAGGGAAGTCAACAAAGATGAAACAAATAATGGAAAAAGAAGAAAAGAGTTATCTTGTAGAAAAGCAATCCATTCATGAAAATGAATACAAACAAAATGGAAAACTAAAAGAGCCATTTGTTTTCCACCAAACAAATTGTTGAATGGAATTGCATACGACTTTTGAGTTTTGATATATTCTTCTTCAATGATTTAATTAGAAATAGCTAGCTTGCAAGAAATAAAAATTGCACCTCGTAGGTGTATGATAAATGTTACTTGAACAATACTTATCTCCTCAATATGAGGACTAATTTAATTGCTTGGGTTCAACTTAAACCTATTTGTATTCGCTTACAAAGTGATAATGTTAATCCTTAACTGCTTTCAATAGAATGCTCCTCCTTTAGAATGGAAGTAACTTCCTTTTACTTCCATTCCAACAGACATTTAAGATGGCAAACAAAATCTCAACCATGTTCCTTACCACGTAAGGCACCATAACCATACAACAAACACAAGGAAGTCAATAATGCCAATAAAACAATACAAAGCAGAGGCTGGTCAAGCTACAGGATGACTACACTAAAACTAATGAAAAGCCAATAATTTCAAACCAAATTTGTATACCTTGCTTTTCTGGTGCTAGAATGAATTCACAAATATAGACATATCATGCAAGAATATAATAGTGATTTATTTTTGGACCACATGTAACTAGTGCTAACGTATTTCTTACTACGGATAGAAGCAAAATTATATTTTTATAGATGATATGCCTATTAGTTTTCAATATAATGTGCCAAAACCAACACTAATGGATTCATAATATATAACAAGTGAATTCACAATATATAAGAAGTCTTAACCATTATAAATGCTAGACCAATAGGTCAATTGATGTAGAATATAATAATAGTGTTGTGCATGAAGTTAAGAATTGTATAGAACTTTAGAGCAAATACTTACAGGTAAAGGAATAGAGGCCTTTTTTAACAAAGGTTTAAACCCAAGTGAAGGTTTGCAACTTGAATCTAACTTCAATATTTCACCTATTGCTCTCTTGCCAACAGAAGAATAAAAACCAATGTCAAATTTATCATCAATATTTTTTATTTTTCACGTATTTTCAATGTAATTATATTTACACCAAAAATAAAAATAGTAGTTGAACATAATATAAATTAATTTAAATAAGGACACATAATACAAACTAGTTCAAGTGGAGGTCAATTATGACATCATAAATGAGGCAAGTCTAGTAGGACTAGTACCTATAAAGCAATACAAAAACCCAATTATTGAAATGGTAAATTAGATAACTGCTAAAACAAATAAATGATTTGATTAATATTTTGTGAGTAGCTTACCAAGACAAGCAATCAGATATTTAGCAAAAAGAATATAGGGCACATGCTTTGTAGCAGTTTCTTAAAATGTCACACGCGAGAGAGAACTTTGGATACAATAAGGATATAATCTAGAAGGTCAAAGAAAGAAAGAATAAGGAAAATTTTAAATTACTAATGTCATAATATAACTAATTAGATGTACAGATTAGGATAAACATCAAGCTTTGAACGTGTTTCCACTTTTCAAATTACAGTAAGGGAGAGATAAGCTTGATGCGAAGAAAGAATAGAGTCAAAAACAAACTTTGAAGAAAATATGCCACGGTGTGATCTATACTGCATTTTCATTACTTAAGACACAAAGACAAATTTTATTTTGGTTGCATTAGGATTAATTTGTAAAAAAATAACATATGAAGATTTAAGTATTTGTTTCTAAATTATGCCATTTGTTATCTTGTTTCCATGAATAATTTTTGGTTAAATTCCATGAAAACTTTTAACTATCCTAAAGTTATTTCAAATTCTTCAATTAAAGAATATATCAGCACATGCATATATTACAAGAGTAAAATAAGAATTTTGATTAAGCTTCATCTAACTAAAATATATAAGTAATTAAATGCAAACTTTTTTTTAAGTAATGGCAAACCTATTACTAAATACGTGTATCTAAACAAAGCCTTAAACATGTCAGAGTGATAGAATCTTACAGACTCGGTAGCATAAACTAGAACCATAAAAATAATAGCAACAACCCATTTCTATTCCTAAATACAAATCAACTTTGTGTTAGGAGTTCATATACCATACTAACAAGGTTCAATCTTGGTTTTTCCCTTATCAAGTCATAATGGCTATATGTCTCAAAACTTCCTTTATTCACATGATAACAAGACTTTTTAATGCATGTCCAAGTATGGAGGAAATCTTTGAGATCAATAAGCACAAGTAAAAAATATAATTATCCATAATTTCTTAACTAGAAATTCAACATGCTTGAAACAAATTTTCTGAGAGTTTGGATTTTAGTAGTGGTGATATAGTATCAATTAAGAAATGACTATATTAAAGAGGAACTATCCTTTCACTGCTTAATTACTCTTTAATTTTATGAAAACTCAATTTTAAATAAATGTTTTATTAAAAAGTAAGTGATATAATTTGCATAAATTATCAATCAAATATTAACTGTTTGTAAAAGAATCATAAAGATTGTAATGTGCAATCTGCAAACCAGCTGGAAACTATACATGATAAACCTTTGAACTTAGTGTCCACCGCAGCACATGGGAGCAAGTCATTTTTCTTGAAATGATTAATTGATTCACATGGATGGTAGTTTTACTATTACTTAATTGATTCATATTTTCTGTAACCTAATTTTATCTTAATTACTCTTTATTAAAGAGGAACTATCATTTCACTGCTTAATTACTCTTTAATAAAATTATATATCTAATTTAATTTATTTTGTGCAAATTATATCACCTGGTGGGTTTCCATAAAAAAATGGTACAAGATGCAGCTAAAACTAAGTGGTTTGTAAATTTACGGACCTACAGTATGATATAAGAAAAGAACAATCATAAAGAAATAAAATGCATGAAACAAGTAACTCTAATTTAGGACCTTTTTAACTGACATAATATAAGACAAGAGTAAAAGAAATGAAAAAACACCAAGCTTGGGCACATAGATACACTAGAATCCAACCAATATATAACAAGTAAAAAAAAGAATTCTACTTGTGATTCAACCAATAGCAGTATAGCACCGTATCTAACAATATGAGTGAAAAAAAAACTTTAACCTATCATCAATCAGTTCATGTTACTTTAACGAAATTCCATAAACCCAATGAGAATAAAGAAGGCCTACAATTCAAAAACACTAAGCTTCATTCAAATTTAGAACCGAAATTACAACATAAACTAAAAGGAAAATTGACACCTCCAAAAGAAAAACAAACACCAATAACCCACAAAACATCGATAGATATTGAAGCAATTTATGAATAAAATAAGCAGAAAAAAGAGAATATAAAATAAAAACCTTAGTCTCAAACAAAGGGTCGGTGTTAGCTGATCTTGGCTTTCTGATCCGGCAATAAATTAGAGCCCCTATAACAAGAAGCACAAAAAAAGGATAAAAAGGGAGAAAACAAAAAAAATTTTATTCAATAACTAGGGAAAAAAAGGAAGGGAGAAGAGGAAATTATTAGCCTTGATTGGAAAAGAAAATTGTGCGCGATAATGTAGGAAATGGAAGCGAAGAGAGGGTGAATGGAAATATAATATATTAATACAATATTAAAAGGATTGAAACAGAGTATTGGATGACACTATGTTGGTGTAGAATTAGTCTATGTCTTTTAAATGGCATTGTTTTAGATTCGAGTGAAGAAAACGATGAGGAAGACTGGTGGCTTCACTAACAGTAAGGAGTTGTGAGGCTAAGGCAAAAATGGTTGATGGAATGCCAGAATGTTTGGTGATCGCGGCTTTATGTTTTTGAAAAATAATTCTAAGTTTTCCAATGGCCTTCTAATGTCCAACAACATCATAAATATGGTTAGCAATTTATATTTCAAAGTATTTTATAAATTTCACACAACATTTAGATACTTGTAAATGTTGACAATACCATATCAACATCTAATGCAAAATTTCTTATATTCTGGATTGTCAATAATTAATGACATGTATTTTTTTAATTTTAAAAATTATTTATTAATTTCTTCCGATATCTAAGGAAAATTTTTTGATGAACACAAATTTCCAAAACTAATCATTGGAGACTCGTCAAAGAAATGACATTGGAAATTGACAAATTTTTTGTAATGATATAATCTATGCTAAAAGATTGTTGTACCATTTATACTACTTGGTCCCCCACAATATTGTAACATTGCTTATAAAACAAGGTCATCATTCCATTCGGTCTCAAAGCTTTTAGATCATGCATTTCCTTTAGAATTTTGAATGCTTTTTCTCTAGTAGAAATATCACAAAGCAAATTATTCTCCACACATTTGCACTTATTATCAACTTGTGGGGGGCCCTTTCCTTAAATTGTAATGTATCTGGGTTTTAAGTGTAATCCTTTCACATTTTTCATCTTTCTCCTTTTTAATTCACCCAATTCTTATATTTCTCATTTAGATTTTCTTTGTAACAAATTTTCTCTTATGTTCAACCTCTTGAAATTTATGATTAGATTTGTTAGTTTTGCCTTATCAATGTCAACCATATTTTAGTCATCATTTAATAAAGTACCTTAATTTATAGCAATAAGTTTACCATTTGATCTATTGCTCTAATCATAGAAATGTTGCACTTCTCTACCAATTTCTTCACCTTAGGGCATTTTAGATATCCCTTAGCAAAAATATCACTCTTTCTAGTTTATTTGTCTCTCTAGTAGCCCCTAAGATATTATGCATAGGAGGAACACACATCTAACTTCTAAATCTTCTAAATTTCTCTTTATATGTGTTTACCAATTTAGGTCTTTTACAATGTTTTACATCATATCCCACTATTTTGTAGTCATAAAAAATATTTTATAATTTCTCATAACAAAAGTGAATGTAACTTTCCTTCCCCTTCTCTATGGTAACCAAACTCTAGTCACAAAAGATTTTTGGAGCTTTATTTTATCCTTACTCATGGAAAATGACATAGCATACATCCTTAAATAACAAATCAATTAACTTTAATGATCTCTCCTATTTGCTATCCTATTTTTCTAATGTTTGGTTCATTGGAAAACTTAAAAAGGAAAATGGTAGATAGGCACCCAGAATTTTACCTCAAAGAAATTCACTTCTGCCACACTAAGATTTAGATCCTATGCAATAAGATTAAACAAATTCCCCATGATATTCCAAGGTGTGTTATTTAAGATATCCTTAGCCTTAATTGTATTAATAAATGAAATGATTAATGTATTCATATCTCCAACTCTAATAAGATGATTTAGGTCTAGGTCACCACTTTTGTGTATCATGTTTTGCATAATCCCTTTGTTAAATTTTCAAAAGCTACATATTTTTCCAATTATCATGGTCCTTGCTACATTTTTACTACTAGAGAATAGTTGGTTAAGGTCAGTTGGCAGCCATTAGTTACCAATATCATTGATATCTATTATAACACAATGACTTTTTTAAAATTATATAAAACGTAATACAATGGATATCAATTATAACCAATGTTCATGTAAATGCAATGGTATTGTTAAAAATAGAAGGAAACTCATTACATCGATTTTAAAAAGTAATTGACATCCAAAGTTTAAGATCAAGTAGTGTGAAAACTTAGGACATTAATTTTCTTATAATTGTCATCCAAAAAGGCATTTAAAGCACTTCAATAGGAAATGTGAAATGTTCACACTTCGATTTTGGACTTAACTATCATTCCAAAGCCATTTCAAAAGTCTTTGATATGGTAACTGATAGCCTTGTTGGAGATTGGTGTTATATTGGACATTGGTTTTGGTTAATAAACAATGATTATTTTTCTAAATTCTTCTTATAAATTTTTATGCTAATTCTCATTTTCCACATGAAACACTTCTTTTGTCTTACTCTCTAATATTCTAATGAGTTCTTGTAACTCTCACTTTCCATATCAAATAATTCTAACATCTCACTATCCAATATTCTGACAATATTTATCTAGTAATCTTCCACTTTCATCACTAGAGTATGTAATGAAAAGACCAAAGGACTAACTAACTATCCTTCCACTGTATACTCTCATGACTAAAATGGTTAACATTAAACAATAAATTGGAATTTGTATCAATGATAATGATTTTTTTTATATAGTGGCTTTCTTATAATTTTTATCTATTGATGTAAACATATTCATTTTTTGTGTATTGATGATTTGATGTACTTTTGTTAAGTTATTTTAGTGGAATACATGATTTATCAATTTCAAGAAAAGTGGATTTTGGATAATAGTAATGAGGAACCTTGGTAGCAAGTTGGGCAATGAAGATTGAACAATGCACAACCTTTTTTCCTTTTTGTTTATGTAATATTAGTGTAAAATTATATTTATTAATGTAATAATATATGGAAATGAATGAAATTGCATAATAAATTTTAGTAATTGGATTTTTCCTTTCTTATATTTTTGTGAATTTGTATTTAATGTATTGATGTTTGTATTAGTATAAGAAAATTATGCAAAAAGACATAGTGTTAAGATTATTATTTAGTAATCAACATTGTATTTATCACTTAACTGAGGTATACTTGTAAAAAAAATTAATGTATGGAATTCATATCAAATTTTATAAGTTGGAAAGATAGTATCCATGATTACCAGATTTGATATGAATTTGTAAAATAATTGGTGTATTTTATAATAAATTCTATAATCTTCTAAAATTCAATGTCGTTTCTAAGTTAGAATAAAATGATTTGCAAATGCATATTCACTAACTAAAGGATGCTAGTTGTAGATGCATATAGCTTTTTCTTTTTTATGGAATAGACATCTAAAGAAACACTAAAGGTCTGTTGTTGAGGGAATGATAAACTTAAAAAATGTCAATTTTACAATTAATTAACATGTATGATAATAACAAATATAAATTTACAAGAAAAGCACAAAAAAATAAAAATGTGTATTGAATGATATTTATGAGATTATAAGGAATCATGAAAACTTAAAATTGTTGATTTTTTTTAAAATGGCCATCATCTAAGGCCATTTCAATCATTTTGACAACTCATGTTAGAAGTCACTAATAGACATTGCGTATTTAGAAAATTATATGTCAAAAAATGACTTATGTGTAATCAAGTGCTATAGTATATATAGTTTGAACTTCAACTAGTAAACTATTGTAAAATATAAAAATAATGCCTATTTTTATTCCAAATTTCTATCATCTTGAAAAATGATATTAAACATCATTTACTCTCTAATAACTGAAGTTTAATGGCCACAATATCACATTGATTCTTTTAAATAATCAATGTTGTATATTTTAATCCTACCCACCTAAACCCCAACCCCCAATTCCTCATTCTTTCATCCTAGACCCTAACCCTATCCTCACATTCCTCACTCCTTAATCCTCCTCATTTCTTCGGTATTCCTAACTAAATATAGAAAGCTAATATCTTTTATTACTCTAGAGAATCCTAATTTAAACAACTTTAAAGATTAAACTAAAAAATAATAGATTAAAAATAGTGAAAAGTTTTATATAATACCACAATTAAAGATGGGTTCTTTATTAAATCTTTCTTGATATCTATTACTCAATGTGTGAGGTTTGCATTCCCTAGCAAAAGCCTTTTGAATACAATATCTATAAATGCAATAAGCATTGATGAAAAATTGATGCATTACACATTTTGGTAAAAATAAATAATTGATAATATGAAAAAATGTCAAAAAAGATGAATAAGATCAAATTTCTTATCTATGCAAACTTGTAAAAGGCACATCAAAATAATAGACAATAAAATAGGATTGATTAGGAAGCTCAAAACTAAATTGTAAGAACAATAATAAGAAATTAAAAAAATCCTCACATTTATATTTTATACTTTTTTAAGGAGTATTAAACCTTGTGTGTTTGGCCATATGCTAACTAAGCTTTCAATCATACAAAATGATTAGTGAGCAAAAATATAACCAAAGAGAATTATCTCAAAACTGAAATATGACTATATATCATTAGACAAAGAATCATTCCAAGGTTAGAATGATTTTGGGATGAAATTTGTAAATTGCATTGTGTTTCAATTTTTCAACTTATGCCATGATTTATCCTTTTCATTTCTAATTTGTACCTATGGTTAAAGATTCGATGTCATTTAATTCACAACAACCAACATTTAAAATTTATATTACATGTCAATTATGAAACACCATTATTGTCTTTAATATAACAATGTTGTCCTATTAAGATCAAAGTCTTAATAGATGAATGTATTTTCTAGAAAATTAAATTTCTTTTCTTATTATTATATAATTAAATAGAAAAATAATAGATTGAATGTAAATAAAAAAGAGAAAGGAGATAATATATTACAAATATATATTCTTTCATTTTATATTTTTTTATATCAGTACATGAATATATAAAATAAAAAAATTGTTATTTATAATGAACAAAAAACTTTACATTTATAATAAAGATACATAGCATCCCTACAAAAATTTAAAGGGAAAATTAATTATCATTTACTTGTAATTCCTTTATCTTGGTTAATGGCTTCTAAGATGTTTGATTTAATTAATTTTATATCTATTAATCTTGAGTTCCTTGATTGCTTAATTTACTATGAACTTTCTAAGGTTCCTATTTTTTGTTGTGAAAATGGCCATGCTTCTTACTTTATGTGTATCAAACTTTAACATAGCACATAAAGCAAGTAACATGTTGATTTTTACATTGAAACACAAGAAGTATGAAAGGCTTATAGCAAATGAAGAAATCAAATACTTTAATGTTAATTGGAGGACAACACACATTATCAATGCCACATAATTAGAAATGTTTTGAATTTTATGATATGCCAATTGCATTAGTGCATGGATATGCTCATGACCATCAATTTAGGTGCAAAAAATAGCTATGATTTAATGTGATGTTCATGGCTATAAGAGGTAGCTTTTCAAATTAAAATGAAAGGTTTAGATCATAGTATTTAACATTAAGAAGTAACTAAAATCTTATAAAGTTTATTTAATTAAAGGACTTGTATTTGCACTTCAATAGTGAATATAAAAATCCTACAAAGAATTTGGAAAGATTCTTGTTTCAAGTTCTTACAAATGTTTTGTAGAATTCCTATGTTGATCGCCAAATTGTGGATACAAGTTATTAGATGGAACTTAGATCAATTCTAGAAATGTCTAAAAGGATTAATTTTGGAAATCCATCAATAGAGAGGGCTTTTGTGATGAAAGGTATAGAATATAGTATTAACATTACTTAGGCTATTGAGAAAAATTCAAGAATCTCTTAGGGTTCCTTCCAAGGTATGGATACGTGACCTTATAACAAACTCTAAATAGTTCCCTAATAGCCATGGTAATGCTAAATACCAAGATCTACACCCTAACTTAAAAGTCACCTTTTTTATGGAATGAAACCTATCTTGCAAGATGATATATTTGTTATCAATAAGTTTAATTTATAGGCTGGGAGTAAAATAATTAGATGTTAATTATTTATTTAAATTTAACATTGTAAGTTTGGCCATATGTACAATTGAATGACTTAAGACATTAGTTAAGAAATAAAATGATATGTAAACTATTGATGAATAGTCATAATAATTCAAATAGATTTATATAATGATTACCACAAAAAATTAACATTGTAATTTCCTATTATTGAATAGTCATGACAATTGAAATAGACTTACAAGATGATTACCACAAAAAATTAACATTATTCATTAAATGTCATTGTTGAGGTTATCTTCACTTCCATTCATTTAGACTTCTTTAGTTTCATTTATTTAAAATTTTTTCATAAATTTACTTTTTAGAGATTTTCAATTTCTCTCATTTAAACTTTTTTCATAAATTTATTCATTTAGACATGTTTAGTTTTATTCATTTAAACTTTTGCATAAATGGTATTCATTTAAGCATCCTTATATATTTCAAGAACATGTCATCATATTAGACATCAATTAGACTTAAAAATGATGTTTTGTATTTGTTATTTTCTTATCATTATTACAGTTTCTATTATGTAAATAATTGAAAATGTAAACAATTAAAAATGAAAAAAAAGTTATTTTTGAACTAATTTTACCTAGAACATTATATTTATTTTGATATGTCTTTTCTTTCTTAATTTGTGTAATCAAAATGCCGATTTTAGAATTTTAAGTAAAAATAACAAACAGATAAGCAAAGAGAAATAATTATGTAAATTGAAAAAAATAATTATCATTACTTTATTCATATTGAAAGTAAAAATAGATGAGTAGAGAGGAATAATATCTCTATATTTATGCAAAATTTTTACAAATTAACTACATTAAATCATTAATAAACAAAAAGTATATGTTTACATATGAATACATAAAAATAAAAACCCATTATGTATTAAAATCTTCATCCTTGATGCAAACTCTGATATTATTGCTCAAATTTGTCTAGTTTGTATACTTCATAAGAAATGAGAGAGTATATAACAGAAAAGAATCAAATGTTAAGGTTCTCCCATTGTACACTCTTTTAATGAAAGAGGAATAAAAGTTTAGTGACTCTTCCACTAGCTTTTCCATTCCACTTTTACTACATGAAAAATTAAAGAGTATACAATGAGGAAAAATAAAGGTTAAAGTTCTTCTATTGTACATTCTCTCAATGAAAGTAAGAAAGAAATTAATAGTAACATTATGTATCAAACTTAGACTTAAGAGCATATTTGTTAGAAGAATTCATATAGAAAAATAGAGTTAGAGTAAAGATTTATAGGAAAAAATAGATGTCCATTATTAAATAGAACCTATGTTGTATGATTATGAGGTTTCCAATGTGATTACTTAAATGACTTTCAAATGATGACTGTTAATAAAGATCAATGTCTTATGCTTTTTCAGTTTTGAATGAGACTTTTGAAATGCTTTTTAGATAATAGATATTGACAAAAATCAACATGCTATGATTTTACAATTTCCAATAAGACTTTTGAAATTCATTTTTGATGATGGTTTGTATAAAATTGATATTGTAAGTTCTTGAACAATGTTTAAATGTCAATTATATTCTTATCCATTATCTTAAGTTTTTATATAATTTCAAAAATATCATTGTATAAAAATAAACATCAATTTTGTTGTAAAATGACATCTATTGACCAATATAAATCATTAATTATGAATTAGTTGTGGAAATTGCCACTTTGTTAAGATATGATCAAACTTAAGACATCAATTTAATATTAATAACTAATGTCTATGTTTTGCCTACCACTTATAAATATCGCTCTCCTTACATATTTAGTGATATTGGGAAAAGGAAAATATGGATCACTATATATTGAATATAATTTTATTAAATTGCTCACAATTCCTTTATCCTAATTTTACTTGTGATTTACTTTAGGTGATTTTTGTATATTGTTTGATTGCAAGCAATGCAAAGTAAGTAAAAGAAAACAAGGTTGAAGGGATATAAACAAATAAAAGTAGAATAGGTTCTATTAGAGTAGAAAACTCTCCCTGATGAGAGAGCAGAATAAGATAAATAATTTTATTGTCACTTTGTGTGAGAAAATTTAATGACTAAAAAATATGTGCTCTAGGCTATTTTATTCTTTATACATTGATTGTACTTTTTGTGAAGGCCTAAAATTAATGTATATGTCATTGCATCTAAGTAACATCTAGAGATTGAATTTTAAATCAAGCTAAGAAATTATTGTTACTTGCTAATAATTCTAGTTTTGGGTTAATCTAAATATGCTTATTCTACTGATTTTATTCAATTATTACTATCACAATTTTTTTTAAAATGTCATTTAATCATTTACATATTTATAGATTTTGCAGTTTCACTACAACATTTATCAAGTTTTTGAACTATGGAACCTTATTCCAACATTTTAGGCTTATGACTTTAATATCACTATTATAGAATAGGACACTATGTTACTATATAGATGTTGACTCAAGTTAACACTAATGTCTATATTATCATGGTGGTATTTTTGAAATTATTTGAAAAATTAAGACAATAGGTGATAAATATAATTGATATCAATTTGGACATGGTGATATTTCTAAAGTTAATAAAAAAAACTTAAGACATTGATTTTTACTTTACCAATATCATAATGTAAAGCATTGGAAAAACAAAGAAATTTAAGACATCAATTTTGGATTTAACAGACATTTATTTGGATGCAATAATATTTTTAAAATTATTAAAAAATTTAATGCATTGATTATTTACTTAATCGATGTCAAATTGTATGATATTTAAAGGTTGCTAGAAAAAATGAAAATGCTTAAGATGTCAATTTTAGAATTAATCAACATCTATTTAAATATAGTGGCATTTTTAAAATTATTAGAAAATTTAAGAAATTTTTTTTTTAACTTAACTAATGTTAAAATATATAACATTTAAAGGTTATTAAGAAAATGAGAAAGCTTAAAAAGTTAATTTTGAAATCAATCAATGTTCAAAGTTATTGCAAAAATTTGATAAGAATAATGTCAAATTTTAACACATCAATTTTGAATCAAACTGATGTATTAAATGATAGCATTTATAAGGCTACCAGAATTTACAAAAATTTAAGATGTCAATTTTTCTACAATTGTCATGTAAAAGTATTTCAAACAATTGATTAGGAAATGTAAAAAGTGAACATGTCAGTTTTATATTTAATCGGTGTCTAATAGTATAGTAACAACTAACTATTTGGAGAATGATGATATAGTATTACAGACTTATAGTTCTACATTGGTCAGTAGATGTTAGTCATAAGATAAACTAATGCCTAAATGTGGTGATAGTTTTGAAATTATTGGGATAAATAATACTGTAGTTTAATACAAACTAATATCCTTAGTTAATTGGTGGTATTTTTGAAATTTAAATGAAAACTTAAGATAAGGTTTAAGTTAGGAAACTATCATCCAAAAGACACTTAAAAGTTCATGCAAGAAGAAGAAAATATTGCATGTTGGTTTTGTTATTAATTAATGTGTACAAGCATTTAAAAAGTTCCCTTAGGCAATGAACTAACAATTAATTTTAATGGAACAATCCTAAGATGTCGGTCTTTATTAAATAACTAGCATTTATAGTTTAGTTTATTAACTATATATTTCATGTTCACTCTCCATTTAAAAATATCTCAATAATGTTTTAACCTTCATTATCTAACTTTAATGTGTATTTGAGTTAGAAGAACATAACTTCCCTACCATTTCATTTAACATCTCCAAAAATATTATAGAATTTAATCTATCATTTAAATATGTCAAATGAGATGGTGGGGGAGTTGTGTTCCTCCTCCTCAAACACAAGCTGACATTGTAATGGAGGCAAATGTATTACTTAGATCTATAAGTTATGAAGTTTGATAGATGACTACAAGAACTAGCACCATGAATGGCAACAATAATGAAAGACTAAAGTCCCCTTTTTTTCTCTCTTATGTAATATTATTCTAAATTTTTATTTATTAATATAATGATATATAGAACAAATAAAATTATTGAATAAATTTTCTTATATTGATTCCTTCTTTCTCATATTTTTATATACTCATGTTCAATGTGTTAATATTTATCTCATTGTAGAAAAAATATGTAAAAAAGCATATAACTTATTCTGAATTTATGATATTTAATAAAATTAATTAAATATTCTTTGTTAATTTTGAAACTAACATTCTTTTTTCTTCAAATTTACAAAAATTAATGTCCTTTAAAATAAAGTAAACCTTTCATTCTATTTATGTAACTTTTAGCCTTTCTCATGCTTGATCCATCTTTTAGGCACTTTCTAGAATAATTACTTTATTTTTTAATAGTTAAAGTAATTTTTTAAAACTCAATGTGGTATATAAATTCATTAAAAATATATGCAGAAAAGATATTGGTTACTAATTAAAATTAATATTATTTGTGAAAATTATATTCCTATACCATAGCAATTTTTTTATCATAACTAATGTCTAAATCTAACATAATAGCTTAATAACATGCAATAAATATTTAACAAACAATAATAAATATATACCAATATAACAAATGACATTTGAAATTCTCTAACTAAACAATATCTTTATTTATAATGTCAAATTTTTAATTAGAAATTGATGTAAAATATCCTATACTATCAATAAATTGCATTTAGATTTTATTTTCGTTTCCACTCATTTTTTTCATTTAAGGTTTTGATCAATAGTTTCTCTTTCACTATATTTTATTTATGTAGTATAAGAGGACAGTACAAGATTGATGTTGCTTGATCATCAAGTGCTAAAATGCAAGTTGCTACTTCTAGATGCAATTATTTATAGGTTTTGCATCACTCATATAAGGATATACTTCATTGAAATTTTTCATGGACATGAAACAAGGTGGAGGGACTACCTCATGGATATTATGCAGAAATCCACCATCACCTTTCTTCAAAATCATAAAATCAAATAATTGATTATAATGCTACTATGTTTACTAGTTAATGTTGATAATGTTGTTATAATAATGATTTGTTATTATATATGTCATAGAAAAATGTAAAGATATAGAATTTATAAAAAATAAGAATAAAATACAAAAAAACTATATAGTTATTTACTATAAAACCAATGTAGTTATAACTGGATGATGTCACATTGTTTATTTGACTAAACCAACGTATAAAAGTATAAAATTTGCCACCTGACTTTGATCAATGGTGGTTGTAAGCATTTACTAGAGGCTACCTAACTCTAATAAATGATGGCAGTAAGCATGTATTAAAATTGGCATTTTATGAGGTATCAATATACGATGTCATTTTCTTTAACAATTGACATAAAAAGGATGGTATACGATGTCAAATTTTTGCTAAAAATGAAGGTGTAAAGTTTAGTAATCCATTTGAATTATTATGATGGTTTATTTACATGTTATAATGCTTTATCAATAGTTTATATGTCATAATAGTTCATCATCAATTTAGTCTTAACTTATAAATAAGGCTCTCTTTGCATATTGGAAAAATTATCAAGATAACTCTCCTTGAAATGTTTGGTTGCTTTATTTGCTATGAGTACCTGATTACCTTAAGTTTTAGTGCTAGAATCAACATGTTGATTGCTCTATATGCTATGTTAGACTTTGATACACATAGAGCAAGTAGCACTATTCTTATATTGAAAAATAGAATCACTCAAGCGCTTAAAGCAAATGATCAATCAAGCACCTCAATATTAATAGATACAAATTTATGGTGTCAAACTTTTATGGGTGGTAAAATCATGATAAATTATTGTGAAAAGAAGTAGCATCTTTAGTCTTAAATTAATGATCTTTACTACAATACAAGTTTCTTGATGCTATTTTTTATTATAATTTATTATCAATTTGCAACCATTTACATCACTTAAAAGCCTTCAAGCAATATCTCACTTTAAGAAAACATAAAAATGATAAAACTGATGAAAAATTATAGTAAGAAGAAGTAACGTATTCATTTTTATATTGGAAAGCTTGAGTTCATTACAACATTGGATATGTTGCTACATTTCAATATAATTTATCATTAGTTTAATACCTAGATAATAACTTAAAAGTTTTCAAGCAGTCCAAAGGGATTATAAGAAGATGTATTCCACTTTTTTTTTATTTAAAGTTTATTGTTCATTGCAAATTATAGTTTCTTATTTTTTTAGATTGTTCTATATATTGTTTATATATATATATATATAAGAAAAACATTTTGGTTTATGATGTTTTGTATCTATTGTTGTTGTATCTATATAATTGCATAAGAAAAACATGATTATTCAATGTTAAAAAATAATTTTAATGCCAATCAATTTGCATAATTATAAAGTTTTTGCTTGAAACATATTTTTAGACAAAATGTTTTAGTTTATAACATAATTTTTTTTATTGAAAACTAACATTTAAACATGTATAGTTGAACTATGTTATTTTACTATACATGTCAATTTTTTCTGAAGAATTAATGTTTAATATTAAAATCATTCAAATTTTCGATATGAAAATAAAAAGGGTAAAGTCTTGATGCCATTTGCAAATTTTATCATTAAGTTTTTCTAAGCCTAAAATGATTTTCTCTTTAATAAGGTATGCTTATATTCTAACTTAAAATGATTCTCTTCATTTTTTTTTTTACTTATGCTCACTAATTTTTTTTTTGCAATATTGAATAATTGTTAGCCCATTAGTAAATTTATAAGGTTATGTGTTCATTAGGAAAACATAGAATATAAATGCAACAACTTTTTTAGCTTTTGTTTTTTGTTCTTGCAATTTATTCTCTTTTCTTTAAAGTTATCCTTACATACACAATTGCTTGATTCTTAGCTTATATAGCATGTTGAAATATTTGGATAATGTAAATCCTATTTTAGAGACGTAAATGAATAATAAATTAAATATACTCAACTAGAATGATATCCATGACAAATTAGAAGTTAATTTTTATTTCATCATGATAAACCTTTCTTTTGCAATTGCTACAATACTTAAACTTTCATTTGCTTACTTTGTTCCTTTGTAGTTTGAAAATACTCTATACATATGTCATTTAGCAGTGCAAATCATTAGCTATTCCCTAATCCTATATCTAAATTGTATGAAATTAATATAGATAAAAAAACAAGGCTATTATATTTGTTATGAATTACATATGTTGAATTTGGTATTGTGTACTATAATTAAAATGAAATGTATATTGCTTTATATTCAATATAAGGTCATTATATATTATAAAATTATAGTATTATAGTTTTGAGGGTTTTAGATGTACTTAAGATTGGAAGTAGTATGGTAGGAAGTGTCATAAGACATTATATAGAATAGAGAGGGTGTATGGAACAAGTTTTTTTTTAGGGGGGGAATGTAATACAACATTGGTTATGTGAATCATCACATTGGAATATTAAAAATTTCACATTGTTCAATAAAATAATTCAACATAGAATTATAATTTTTAAAGATGGTTATATAGATAAAATCAACATCATTAAATGTAATCGGTTATTGAGTGGTGTGACCTACAAATAATGGCAACAATTTATTAGTTAGGAAATTGGCATAATATTTCTTTTCTATGATGGTTTTATAACTAATGTTATAAAATATTTATTATGATGATTAATAAAATGATAATTTAAAACTAATGTCTAATCTCTTAAATAATTGATGTAAAGTTATGATTCTATAATAGTGATAAGACATTGATTTTGTATTAATAATTGACATCTAAAATTAGTGACATTTTTATACTATAAATAAAGCACATTTTATTTCTTTTTTTATTATCACTTTGAATTCCCTTCTTATGTGTTTCCAAGCTCCATCTCTCTATCTCTATCTAACTTCTTCTATGAAATCTTAAATGTCATTCCATCCTTTACCATAAGTCAGTAAGTTATTAATATTCCTTCAACTAATATTGAACATAAAGAAAATACTTTATTCTATGCCACTAATTCAAAAAATAAAAGATATATTTTTTACTTCTATTTCTTAGATCTTTGTCTCTTCAATTTTCTTATTTTTTGCCTAAGCTTTTTTAAGAGATTTTTGTTTATCTTTCCTTTATATAACTTCTAATGGTATATATAATTTTAGATATTTATTATGTGTTTGATAATGTTGCAGTGGAGTCCAAGGATGCCCAAATGCCTTTCTTACTTTCATTTATTAGATATTTGCCTTTTACATTTTTTTATTTTTTGTCCAAATTTTTTAAGTGATTTTTGTTTTATTTATTTTGTATAAATATTTTTTATTTGAAAAGAATTTTAATTCTTTTTAATAAGGAATGAAAGAATAAATCTTATAAGGTTATATCTAAGTTTTAGATACCTATTATATGTTTGATAAAATATTGTAGAGTAGTTCAAAATCCACCAACAATGAAAAGAGATGGAAAAAAAGTTAAAAAGAATTCATGAATGTGGGTGTTTTTCTTTATGATTTTGAGAAGGAGAAAACCCCATTAGGGTTTTAATTTTGAAAAATTATATGAAATTGACATAAAATTCACTATAAATGAACAATTAGGTACAAAGTTATGATTTTTCAAAAATTTTAACTTAAAATATTTATTTTTGATGGAATGTCAAATTTATTTAATTTTTGCTATAAATATTTCAGCACGAAATTCAAAAACCATTGTTAAAAAAATATTTTACAAACATTTCATATCAGTTACTTAGTAAAAACAAATGTCTTTAACTCATTATCAATGATCAAATTTCACAATACATAAAAAAGTTAATAGTTCAATCAACATAGAAACCAATGCTATTTTATTTTTCCAATTATAACTTATTTGCAACAATGCTTAATAAGACATCGATCATATTTCAATGTACAATTTACTAAATAACCAGTATCAATTAACTATTCTATATGTCATGCAAGTTTTACTCTATCTTTTATTCATTATTTCCTTTAATTTTAGGGGAGTTTAACTAATGCACTTGTGTGCCAACAAATTATGAATTTTCAATATAAAGAGTTTTATGGATGCCTTAATTATTCGCATAAAATACATTATACCATTGGAACTGCATTAGAATAAGGCTTTGGTTTTATATTAATGTCTAGTATATAAAGTGGTAAGGAAAGAAAGTGGCAGGCCCGCGCACATGAGGTAGGCCAAAGTTAATGTAAAATGGTGAATTTGTCCCTTCCTATTATGTGCAAATATTACAACAGGCCCAGGCCCAAGCTTATTTTTACAAAACAAAACTAAAATAATTTTTATTTTACAAAATCTAATGCTTATTTATGAAACCAAATTTTAGTTCTAGTAAAATTTGAAATGCTCAACAGATTTATTTTTAACATTTATTTCTAACAAATTTGTGTCCCACATTTATTTCTAATAGTTATATTTCTAATGACTATATTTCCAAAAGATTTATTTCCAACAGTTATATTTCCAATAGATTTATTTATAGCCTATGAATGGTGCATCATTTCTCTTATTTTTACACAACACACCTCTAATAACTCTCTCTAGAAAACACTCTTCCCCTACTTGCTAGTTTACATTTCTTGCTACCTACATCTTGTTCTAATCATGTATTTATAGAATAAATGAGTTTGTTGAATCTTGAAGGAACTACTAGTTTAAGCTCTAATGAGAGGCATAGATAATTCCTTGAAAACAATGATGTGTATCACACTTCAGACTATGTAGCCTTTTTATTAATAGATGTAGTCTAGAAAATTGATGCTTTAGGATTACCTAAGGCAATACATTCAATCAAGCGGAAATTTTATCTTGACTAACTTCAATTTCAAAATTACTATATTTAAGTAATTATATTATATTTTTAAATTTCCTAAATATTTTATTCTTATATTTAGATTAAGAGGCAAAACTATAGGAACCATAATGGCTTAGAATGAAACTAGCAAGTTTAATGAAATTGAAAATGTGTTCTGTTTGTGTAGTTGTGTGTTTATAAGGAATTGCAAGTTTATCATTAAGTTAGTAATATGAGTGACTCCTTTAGTTTATCAATAAATTTGTGATGTGCCATAATTAAAAATAAACTCTTTTAATTTAATATTTAAAATTAATCTCATTAATTTTAAACCTCAAAAATTATAATTAATGCCTAGCTATAGATAATGAACTAAGTAATGTATAAATATGGACCTTTTTTGTTAGTATCACCATGTAGTACAATCCTTTCACCTTATATCATAGTTGAACTCAATGTGTGGTGTATTAGTTAAAACCCTAATTTTTAAATACAATGTATCCTATTCACAATTTGACTTATAACATAAAATTTAGAAAAATTTTTTCCTAATTTCATCCCACCAGTTAAGATCTCCAAGTCATAATTCATGACAAAATATTTTCTTTCCTTTATGAGAAGTGATGAATTCTTTATTGAAATTCACAAAACTTAATAGATGATAAAGTTTGTTAGGAAAAATTCATGGATGACTACAATAATGCAGAAACAAGTTATCATAAATCAAGATCAAGGAAGTAATAAATCAAAAAATAGAGATAATTTAATGTGGTCTAGCGCTTAGTCTTCTCCACATGCGAAAATGATAAATAAAATTCACTAAGAGGAATCAAAGAAAGAGATTACAAAATATTTGATCATTCTCAAACCCATATCCTAAATACACTTAAAATATCTCATAATTTTCCACTAATAGGTGATACATATTCTTACAAATGTTATATATGCTCCCTACTTAATATAAATTGTTACACCAAAAGACTAAGAGCTAATCACATGATCTTAATTAACCTTTCATGGGGGTTACAAACTTTCTCACCCTAGTTTCTTCAACAATACAAGTACTTATATGCCAAAAGACAAGATAAAGGAATCCTAATTTGAATAAGAAAATAATTTAATATAGGAAATAACCATAAATTGATAGAAACCTTAATTTTAATTGGAAAATAATTGAAGATAGAAAATAACTATTAATTGACAATTATTAAAAATTTTATCAAATCCAAAATATCTTCATCCAAACATAAATTTTATCATTAAAAGTCTTTTGGATCAAAATCTTGAATAATCTTCATTAAAGACCACAAACATCTTCAAAAACTCTACCTTCAATGTTGCATTAGTACTTTACACATATATCAAATTTGCTTCATCTTCTCCATAAAAAGTTATAGTGACTAAATCACTTGAAACAAACATACAGAGCTATTGCTCAAACAAAATTTAAGATTGATAAAATTTAGAAATAGATTTATGCCAAAACTTCTTTAATTACTTTGAATGCAATAGTGGAACTAATCGAGCCTATATGAATAAATAAAACCCAAACCTGGCAAATCAAATTTTGATACCAATTTTTAGGAAATATTCTCTAGATAATGGTTGTGATAATGTAGAAACATGTTTCCATAATTCAAGATTAAACAAAGTAATAAAATCTACAAGACATAGATAATTTTATATGGTTTGACTTTTAGACTATTTCATAGATGAAGATAAGAAACAAATCCACTAATTTAGATGAACTATAAAAAGAATATAAGTAGCATAAGAACTCTTAGTCACATGCCCTAAATACTTCCAAAAATGCCTTACAATGCATATAATCTTCACTTTCAATAATCTCACTAAAAAAGAAAGAATTAATTGTAGGATCACAAGTAACCCTCCATGGGAGATGCTAATACAAACTTTCTCAAGATTCCCTTGTCTTGTCTTTTGGTAGGTAAATACTTCTAATGTCAAAGAGACAAATATGAGAAAGTTTACATTTGTAACTCCAATAAAGGATTACCTAAAATCTCATAATTAACTTTTACTCTTTTAATTAGATAATTTGTATTAAGTGAGGAGTATTTTCACCATTTATGAGAATAAGTATCACTAGTTAGAGAAAAACAATGAGGTATTTCATGTGTAATTAGTGCATAAGTTTGAGAGTGGCCAAACACTTTGTAATCTCTTTCTTTGATTCCTTTTGCTAAATTTTATTAATCATTATCACCTGTAAAGTAAGCTAAAAGCTAAATTATGTTTAATTATATATGTTTTTTTAGATTTGTTGCTTCTTTGATCTTGAATTATGATAACTTGTTTTCACATCATTGTAACCATACATGAAAATTTCTCAATAAGTAGGATTTAACCTAAATTTTAATTATTATCAATTGGTAATTGTTTCCTATTTTGAATTATTTTTCAATTAAAATTAAGGTAGCTTTTTATTTACATTTATTTCCTATTTTGAATTATTTTCCAATTAAAATTAAGATTGCTATCAATTTAAGGTTATTTCCTATTTTGAATTGTTCTTCTATTCAAATTTGGATTCCTTTATCTCATTTTTTGGCATATAAATACTTGTACTATTGAAAAGATCAAAATGAAATACTTTTTAGTCGTAAGTGTAACGGCTTTACCCTTAATAGGTAACATAGAATTGTTATAGTGTGAGAATATAATTAGATAGTTTTGATATGAACTTAAGATTATCTTAAATGGTCTTAAAATATTTCTTTTCTAACTTATTGAAAGGATTTAATTTGATTTATACTCTTGTTTAGCTTAATTCCATAAAAAAAAGTTGAGTCTATTAGAATTCGAAAAAAATTTCTAAGTCTGGGTACCTCCCTTGGAAGGTTATATGAAATATGTATTATTTGAAAATAAAAATTTTAGTAATTATTCCTCTTGTAATTTTACATCAAAGAGTAATTTTTAATGAATTTTTGGAGATCTAAAATGACCATTTTGAGAAAATGCTATTTTTAAATTTTTTTAAAATTTGACATTTTGAAGAACCTAAAATCTAGATTTTTATTCTTTAAAATTTTTATTTTTTTAATTCAAATGGGGGGTATTTCCTTATTTACATTTATTTTTTAAGTAAATGGAAAGTAAAATATTAAAAAGCAAATGAGGATAATAAATAAGTTGTTGAACCCGTGACCTAGTATGCTAAACCCTGAACCTATGACTTAGTGTGTTGAAACCCTGACCCACAGACCTACCCAATAACCCAGAAACGTAAGTTAACCTAGACAAACCCTAACCCGAGACTTATAATAGCAACATAAAACAGAACACATCAGCAACACAAAATAGAACATAATACGCTCTCCCTTCAGCTCTTCTCTTCTTTTTCTTCCTTTTCCACTTTTAAATACATAAGACAGCTCCCTTTTCTTCATGTTTCCATACGTTTCCTTCCACTTTCTCCATGTTTCTTATTGTTGTATCTGTTAATTTGTGATTTCCTCTGCAGGTTTCAAAATTTATGATTTTAAGCAGCAAGCTTCGAAAATTCCTTTGATTTTCTTAATAAGGTAATTTCCAAGTTTTATTCTCTTAATTAGGATTTAGATTAGCTTATATTAGTTAGTAGATAGTAAACATTAGTTTGTTAGGTTATGCATATAATGTGAAAATTTGAGGGTTTTGTAATAGGAAGCTTGATAATGTATTTGGGTGTCAATTTGTGTTTGAATTATTATTTGATTGCTTGCATAAGATAAAAAAATACTTTCTAGTGGCATTTGTGGTTCATGAAGTAGGAAGAAATCAACTTAAGCATTTTGGCCATTTTGTGAGTAGATAATGTGTATTTTCACATTTTTATATACTTTCTAAACTTCTCTATACTTTGAGATATTAATTTTATCAATTTATTAATTGTCATTATTTTCTATATATTTTAATTCCGTATATGTGCAGAGCTCTAGGCACTCTTGGGACAAGCACCTTAAAAATTTCCTTAAGTTATAATGATTAAGAATGGTACTAAAATGACTTTATGATGAGAAAATTAATTTATATGATTTGTTTGTACTAGTGTATTATTGGAACTTATCTTGTAAGGCTCTTTGAAAGGTTTTTGTGGATGAAGTGATAATGTATTGAAGTTTCATGTATGTTTGTAAAATTAATTTTTGATGAGTTTAGAATGATTTGATATTGGAGATGTTGATTGTCATAGTTAAAAGCCTTGATGAACTACTCATAGTTGAAAGAAGTATGGATTGAGATTGTTTTAAATTATTGATGTATGAAACTATTTATTTCCAATAATTTTCTCATATAATTGTTACTTATATATATATATATATATATATATATATATATATATATATATATACATGGTGTTTTATTATTTTTATAAACTAGTTTTAGGAAAAGATTAGTTAGAAAGTGTAGCTAATGGCAGCAATAACATTAGTTTTAGTGCACCTTGGTTCGAACCCCAGTTAGCAAGGAAGTTACTAATCCTGTGTGTTAGCCAATACATATAGATTGGTTTATGGTAACCTGATGGGTTGCCTTACAACTAAGAGCTCTCTTGATATTGTTAATTCATGAGTGGAATGCTCATATTTGTTAATCATAATTGGAAATCTCCCACCCTAAAGTGTAACTTTGATGGTTTATGTATTTTATAATTTATTAACCTTGATTTTGATTATGCATTTATTATGAATACATTGTATTGAAATTTATACCATAAATATATGTCTATGGTAATTTCTTATGATTAAAAAACTTACTATCTACTTCTTGGCTTGAAACTTATGTTTTAGCATTCTACTTCTAATGAACATTCCAATTGTTATTTTATCAAATATGATTGCATAACTCTTATGATCTTTTTGGTATTGAAAAGCTATTCAACTATTTCTAAGGAAAAACTCGTGCCCTAACTTGTCCCATTTCTGTTGAAAATTCATATTATCTATTCACTAAGTCAACAACTCACTTTTTTTATTATAATATTTTTCAGATAGAGATTTGACTTTAGGTCTATCATCTGCATCTCCTTAAAGAGAGAGGAGTATTCTCTTATGGTAAACTACACTTTGTTCGTGTAGACTTGATGTAGAACTTTTATGTATTTTTGAAAGTTGTAAAATTTTTAATACTCTTAGATGTGCTCCATTAAATCCATAGGTAGGGCATGCTTCTATTGAATTACATCTATGTATTTTGTTATAATTGCAAAGGATTATCTAGTTACTAAACGATATGGATTTTATGTTAATATATGAACTAACAGGTGAATGTTGAAAAATGAGAAAGTCCACGTAGGACTATGTGTATATGAAAAATTAGTGATTGTGTAATGAGTATATGCCCACTTGAGTTTAAAATAGGTTACAAGTTATCTTATAATGTGTTAGGCTAGCATGGCCTAATGTTTTTCCTTAAGGTCATACGTCAGTCACAACCCCTAGTTTTCGATCGTAACAGTAAGCCTCTTTAGAGATTACTTGAGATTTCATAATAAGCACTTATTCTTTAAGTGAGATAATTTGTATTGAGTGAGGAGTATATACACTATTTATGATAATATATGCTGCTAATTAGAGGAAAACTCTGAGATATTTTAGGTGTATTTGAAGTGTGGGTTTAAAAGTTGTCAAATAATTTATAATCTCTTTCTTTGATTCTTCTTTGTGAAACTTATTTATCATCTTTGCTCATAGAGTAGGCTAAAAGTTAAATCACATTAAATTATTTATATTTTTTGACTTATTGCTTCTTTGCTCTTGAATTATGGCAACCTATTTTCACATCATCAAAACCATATTTGAAAATTACTTAACAAACGGTACTAAAGTTTAGTTTTGTTGAGTTTAGGTTTTGTTCATTCAAATAGACTCAATTGGTTTTGCTATTGCATTCAAATTGATTAAAGAAGTTTTTGTATAGCTTTGTTTTTAGCATTTATCAATCCTGAAGTTTGTTTAAGTAGCAACTCTATTTGAATGTTTTTAGTGATTTTATGAAAGGAATTCTTTATTGGGAATATGAAGTGAATTTGATACTTATGTAAACTGCTAATAATCCATTGGAGGAGGAGTTTTGAAGATAATTATCATCTTTAGAGAAGATGATTCATGATTTTGAACTTTAATACTTTTAATAATGGAATTTATGTTAAGATAAAGGTAGTTAGAATTTTAACCAAAACTCTAATAATTCCTAATTAGTGATTATTTCCTACTTTGAATTATTCTCTTATTAAAAATAAGATATTTAAAATTTTATGATCTTTTTCTAGTTGTTGGGAAATTTTCACATATGGTTGTAATGATATGGAGATGAGTTTCTATAATTTAAGATCAAAGAAGTAGTAAATCAAAAAAATAAATAATTTAATGTGTTTCAACTTTTAGGCTTTTCTATAAGCAAAGATGATAAATAAAATTTAGTAAGAGGAATTAAAAAGATAGTTTACAAAATATTTAACCACTATCAAACATATAACTCAAATACATCTAAAATATCTTATTGCCTTCCTTTAATAGATGATACATATTCTCACAAATGATGTATATATGCTTCACTCCATACGAATTATTTCACCAAAAGTGTCAATGCTAATTATGGGATCTTATGTAACCCCTTATGGAGGTTATATATACAAACTCTCTTATCTTGGTCTCCTCGATAATACAAGAATTTATATGCCAAATGACTTGATAAAGGAATCCTAATTTGAATAGGAGAATAATTGAATATAAGAAACAACCATAAATTAATGAAAACCCTAATTTTAATTGAAAAATAATTCAAAATTGGAAATAATCATTGTTTTGCAATTATTTAAATTTGAATCAAATTCTAAAAATATCCACCTTGATGCAATTTCCATTATCAAAAGTCTTCAAGCTTAAAACCTTAAATCATTTTCTCTGAAGACCATAAACATCTTCAAAATTGCATATCCATTAGATCATTAACACTATATACATATATCAAATTTGCTTCATCTTCTCTATAAAAGATCCTTGAACAAAATCATTAGAAACATACAAATAGAGCTATTACTCAAACAAAATTTGAGAATGATAGATTCCAAAAATAGATATATGCTAAAATTTCTAAATTAGTCTGAATACAGAAGTAAAACCAACAAGCCTATTTGAAAGAACAAAACCTAAACCCAATAGAACTGAGTACTAATACCACATATCAAGAAAAATTCTCCAAATGATGGTTGTGATGATGTAAGAGCATGCTTACATAATTCAAGATCAAAGAAAGTAATGAAATCAACAAGTCACAGATAATTTAACATTGTTAAGCTTTTAGCCTATTCTAGGGGCAAAGATAGGAAATAAATTCACTTATTTTGAGGAACTATAAATTGAATATAAATGATATAATAACTCTCAATCCCACACCCCTAAATATTCCTAAAAATGCCTTATAATGCATAAACTTTTCACTTTCAATAATCTCACTGAAAGAGTAAAAGTTAATTATGGGATTTCAAGTAGCTCCTATAGGGGTTGCTAATACAAACTCTCTTAAAATCCATTTGACTAGTCTTTTAGCATATCAATACTTGTATTGTAAAAGAAACCAAGACAAAAAAGTTAGTATTTGCAATCCCCATGAAGGTTACTGGAGATGCCATAATTAGATTTTTCTCTCTTGGTGAGATAATTTGTATTGAATGAAGAATATATATATCATTTATGAAAATATAAACCATCAATTAGGGAGAGATAGTGAAGAATTTTAGATGTATTTAAGGTATAAGTTTGAGAGTAGTCAAATACTTTGTAATCTCTCTTTTCTATTCCTCTTAATGAATTTTATTTATCATCTTTGCTAGTAGGATAAGTTAAAAGTTAAATTATGTTAAATTATTGATATTTTCTACTTTACTACTTTTTTGGCCTTAAATTATGGAAACCTATTTCTATAGCATCAGAATTATACATGAAAATTTTCAAATAAGTAAGATTTGACTTAAATTTTAAGTATTGCTGACAAGTAATTACTTTCTATTTTGACTTATTTTTCAATTAAAATTATCATTTTTATTAATTAATAGTTATTTCTTATCTTTAATTATTTTGCAAATAAAATTAGGATTGTTATCAATTTGTGATTATTTCCTATTTTGAATTATTCTCTAATTCAAATTAGGATTCTTTGGTATTGCCTTTTGGCAAATAAATACCTTTATTGTTAAAGAGATTAAGACAAGAGAGTTTTTGTTTGTAACCTTATAGAGGGTCACCTGAAATCCCATAATTAGCACTTGCTCTTTTGGTAAGATAATTTGTATTGAATGAAGAATATATACAACATTTGTGAGACTATATATTACCAAATAGAGGAAGACTGTAAGATATTTTATATGTATTTAGAGTGCAAGTTTAAAAGTAGTCAAAAACTTTATAATTTATTTCTTTAATTCCACTTAATGAATTTTTCTTTAATCATCTTCACCTATGGAGTAAGTTAAAAGCTAAAGCACATTAAATCATATATGTTTTCTAGTTTATTGCTTCTTTGATCTTGCATTATAGCAACCTATTTCCATATCATCCCAGCCATACATGAAAATTTCCTAATAAATGGTATTGAAATTCAATTTTTTCAATTTTGTGTTCTATTCATTCATATAGGCTTGTTTGGTTCTACTATTACATTCATACTAATTAAAGAAGTTTTCTTACAAATTTATTTTTGGCATCTAGCAATCCCATATTTTGTTAAAGCAATGACTTAGTTTGTATATTTCAAGTGATTTTGTTAAAGGAACTCTTTGTCGAAAAGAATAAGCAAATTTGATGCACATGTAAATTGGTAGTGATCAATTGGAAGTGGAGTTTTGAAAATGTTTGTGGTCTTTAGAAAAGATGATTCAAGATTTGGAGCTTAAAAGCTCTTAATGATGAACTTAATGTCAAGGTGGAGACAATTAGGATTTAAACCAAATTCTAATAATTCCCAAGTAGTGGTTGTTTCCTTTATGAATATTTTTTATATTAAAATTAATATATTCATCAATTTGTGGTCTTTTCCTACTTGTTGGGAAATTCTCATGTATAGCTGCATTGATGCAATAATAGGTTGCCATAATTCTAGATGAAAGAAGTAGTAAATCATAAAACATAGATAATTTAACTTAGTTCAACTTTTAGCCTATTCCATAGGCAAATATGATAAATAAAATTCTCTTAGGGAATCAAATAGAGAAATTACAAAGTGTTTAACCATTCTCAAACTAGCACCACAAATACCTCATTGTCTTCCTCTATTTAATGGTATATATTCTCCCAATAGTGTATATATTTTTCACTCAATACAAATTATTTTACCAAAAGCATAAGAGCTAATTATGGAATCTTAACTAACCCCTTATAGGGGTTATAATTATAAACTTTCTTTTCTTGGTCTCTTCAACAATATAAGTATTTATATGCCAAAAGACTAGATAAATGAATTCAATTTAAATGGAAGAATACTTCAAAATAGGAATAACCATAAATTAATTGTAATCCTAATTTTAATTGAAAATAATTCAAAATAAGAAATAATCACTAATTAGCAATTATTGGAATTTGATTCTAATCCTAAAAATCTCCACTGTGACACAAACCATGACATAAATTTCATCATCAAAAGTCTTTAGCTTCAAAATCTTGAATTATCTTCCCTAAAGACCATATAAGTCTATAAAATATCACATGCAATGAAGCATTAACATTTTACATATGTATCAAATTTGCTACATTTTCTCTTTAAAGAATTCTTTTAACTAAATCATAAAAAACATACAAATAGAGCTACTATTCAAAGAAAATCTAAGATTGATAAACTCTAAAAATAGAACTATGTCAAAAACATTTTAAATTAGTCTAAATGCAATATTATAACTAACCAAGCCTATCTAAATGAACTAAACCCAAACCTAACAGAATCAAGCTCTAAAACCACTTGTTGAGAAAATTTTAATTTGGCTACAATGACACAAAAATAAGTTGCCATAATTCAAGATGAACGAAGCCATAAATCTAAAAAAAATAATAATTTAAGGTAGTTCAACTTTTAGCCTACTCTATAAATAAAGATGATAAATAAAATTCACTGAAAGGAATAAAAAAAAAGATTACAAATTATTTGACCACTCTCAAATCCATATTCCAAATACATTCAAAAAATTTTCTTTAACTAGTGGCATATATTGCCACAAAAGATGCATACGCTCTTAACTCAATACAAATTATCTCATTAAAAGAGTAAAATTTAATTGTGAGATATCAAATAACCTCCCATAAAAGTTACAAATACCAACTCTTTTATGTTGATCTCATTGACAATACATGTATTTCTATGCCAAAAGACTAGACAAAGGAATCTTAATTTGAATAAAAGAATAATTCTAAATAGAAAATAACCATAAATTGGTAATAATATGAATTTTAATTACAAAATAATTTAAAATAGAAAAATAATTAACAATTGACAGTTATTAGAATTTGGGTCAAATCCTAACAATGTTATACCTAATATATGTCATTTGAATGACTTATAGGAATCAAGATAATATTAAAGTATTATATATAATATTACCATAATGTCTTTGCTAAAAGGAGTAACTTTGCTCTATTGTAATGTAAAATTTCCAATTTGACCTATCCATATTGAAGTTCTTAAATAAGTTAATCTGGTAATATATTTGACTAATAAATATCTATATATATGCATTAGTGTCGTCATATCAATCCCCATGAGTTAAGACCTCCTCCTACTCAAGCGTATATCATATGTATTAGTCTATTTGAGTTGTTAATATCTATTCTTAGTAACACTATGATTTAGAGCATTTTAAGATCTAATGTTTTAAGCAAAATATATTTTTTTGTGATTGTTATCTCTATGTATGACCACTTTCTATGACCATCATAATCTTTAGATTTTATCAAAAATAAATAATCAATAAAAAAGAAATCCTTTTTATTAACAATTGATAGAATGAAAAAAAAATTACAAAGCATGTCCTAATACATTATGTATAAGTGGCTTATAGGGCATAACTTCAATGTAAACAACATATGGTTGTAGCTATTATGTCTTAGGAGGTAATATGTCAAAAACTATTAAGTATAATCACCAAAACCTTAAAGAAAATAATAGCATATCTTAATTACTCCATTTACTTAACTCAATCTTATCACTATTTTTATCATATTTTTCATATATTATTCATGATAAATAATGAAATTATACTTAATGAGAATTTTTTTCCTTTACTCTTGTGCATCACTTTTATAGTTTCATGACCATTCCATTTTTCAATATTTTTTGCCAAAGGAACAACAGCTACCCCTACCACCAATACAATAACAATAATCCACCTCCATCACTTCCATTATCAATGTAGTGGTAGTGACTGCCATAATGGCTATCACCACCTTTGTTGTAATAACAATTGCAACCACTTATAGCAACATTATTTCAAACCATTACTACCATCACACCATTGATCCATTTCTGTTGTCGTTAACAGTTGTAACCATAGCTAGTGCTACTCCATCACCAAGTGCATTGCCTTATTATTACTACTATTAGAAACCATCACCATCACCATCCACTTATCAACAAACCTACTTCCACCATGACCACTACCAACCTAAGTAATATTATCAATATGGATTGTTGCACTTTTCTTACTCTTATCATCTTTGCTGCACCTACCAAATCTATCATCTTACTTTTTTTATTTCCACCATTACTATCCATCATATGTTAATATCATTATCATACAATTCAATTATCATCTATCCACCACTACCATTATTATGATGTAAGGATAATTATATTCAACATATCCTTCAATATTATATATGTTAATATTTTACTATACAAAAAAGAAATATATAACATTAAATAATTATATAATTTATAATGATGTATTAAATATTATATAAGAGCTAATACTATATATATGTCATTCGAATATCATGACTTATACACCATTGATATTTATTTTATACAACACACCAACATCAATACTATATGCATAAAAAATAAGATTTAAAATTAAATTCTAAATAAAAAAATTAAGGGTTGTTATTAAATAAAAAATGGTAGGATAAATTTGTACAATTCAAAAAAATTTTGAAATTCAATTCTAAATCTTATTTTTTAGTCATCATAACATTTTTGTTGTAGTAAACCAAGTTTAAATTATAGTTTCATGTAGAATTTTCAAAAGAAATAATAAATATGGACTAAGTTAATTAGCCCACACAACCATTGATGCAAAATAAATAGGAACATGATTTATCTTTAAGAAAAAATAAATTAGTTGTTTAGATGTCAGCCTATACATAGTAAGTAAGCTTTTCTAGAAAGAACATTTACTTGTTGAATGATGATTATAATTATAATTACAATTGTCTTTATATCACAATCAAGTTAATTATGTAAATAGAATCAAAGATTATAAATTTGAAAGTAGCATAGCAAAATATCAATTAGGTATATAATTGAAATGCAATTTCACACCTTTAACCAATGTTTATTACAAAATATGACTACTTGTTTATCTCATAGTCGTCTATTTATTTTATCTGTTTAAATCTAATTCATTATTAGTACAAAATATTCCAATTATTAATAAATAAAAAGAATACACATCATTAATAAAATAATAATAATTAATATTTTTTTACAATATTAAAAAATTTTAACAATTTTTTTGACATATAAACATTAGGGTGATTGATAATCATTATAACAATTATGTAATATATAGATGACATTTATACAAATAACATGATCTCAATTGTTTGTACAAGTTTTTCAAAATTTTTTTAAAAAATTAAAAAACTCTATACAAATGACTTTTATCATCTGTATAGGTTTTATAAAACCTTTTAAAAAATGAAAAACTCTATAAAATGTCTTTTTTTTGTCTATATAGGTTTTTCAGCAAATTTCTTCAAAAAAAATTAAGAGAATCTCTATAGACGACAAAAGTCATTTGTATAGGTATAATGACTTTTTTAAAAAGATAAAAAAAAATTTATATAGACAACAAAAGTTATCTATGTAGGTTTTTTATGATTTAAAAAAATTAAATTCTACATAGACAACATTATGTCATCTATACAAGTTTTATAAATTTTTTAAAAAAAATTAAAAAAATTATATAAATGACTTTTTAGGTATTTTAAGTTAAAAAAACCTTTTTTTCTGCAAATAGATAATAAAAATTATCTATATGGAGTTTCAATTTTCAAGGCGACAAGAATTTAGTAGTTAAAATGGCAAAGGAAATACAAATAACCTTATTTTAGCTGTGTAGACATTTTTGTCATCTCAATAGGTTTGAGGGGCAAAATAACGCATGTTCCCCTCTCCTTGGATAAATAAAAATGACAACTTAGACTACAAAGATGATAATTTGTCATTTTAATATGTTTGAAAGGCAAAATGATATATGCACCCCTCATTTTGGATAAATTAAGATGATTGAGAAAGCTTTTAAGATAAGTTTTTGTCATGTGTACATGCTATGCTTATGAATGGCCACTGTGAGCCATTTCTTTCATTTTGTGTACATGCTAGTGGAGCTCTTTCTCTTTGTTAGAGTTTTTATGTTTTCTTCTTTCCTTTTTAATTTTTTTACCATGTTTTTATACTTCTTTATTAATTACTAATTGTTGTTCTATTCCATAATCAAATTATGTTGTTGCATTATTGTTTGAAATTCCTAATTATTGTTTCACTATTTTATTGAAGTATGTTAAAAAAGTCATACAATAAATTCTTTGAAAAGTATTGATATAACATATGAAAGTAAATTTTTACTTTATCAATCAATTTAATATAATTATTATTTTGTACAATAATGTGTATATTTATTGTGTTAAACATATAATGAGTTTGAATTATTTTTTTCTATATTTTATTTTGATATTTGATTTAAAAAATAATTATTTTACACAGTTTGATATAATTATTGCTTTAAACATCTGATGATATTGATTTGATATTTAAATATAATTATTAAATTTTTATTGTGTATTATGTATATAATTATTAAATTATTAAATATAATATCAAAAGTAAGTCATATAATTTTTATTAAATTTTTTAATTATATAAAAAATGAAAGTATTTAAAAAATGGTAGATGCTAATTTTGATAATTACAATAATGAAAATTAAAACTTCTATGATGCAAAATATTTTATAATTTAATTAATAATTTAAAGTACTAAAAATATAAGTTGTAATACATAATAAAATACATAATAATTTAATATTATAGTTAAGCCATATAATGTAATTAATTAATTATATTATATGAGAATTAAAGTAACAATATAAAGTACTAAAAATATAAGGAGTAATGGATAATAAAATGCATAATAATTTAATATCATAAGTAAGTCATGTAATGATAATTAATTTGTTATATTATATAAAAATGAAAGTAATAATTTAAAGTACTAAAAATATAAGTAGTAATTGATAATAAATACATAACGATTTATTTTGTAAGTAAGTTATATAATAGTAATTAATTTATTATATTATGTAAGAATGAAAGTAATAATTTAAAGTGCTAAAAATATAATTAGCAATAGATAATAAAATACATAATAATTTATTGTCATAACTAAGTCATATAATGTTAATCAATTTATTATATTATACAAGAATGAATGTATTTAAAAAATGATAGCATAATAATTTCACAATGATACTAATGAAAATAAAAAAAAATCTATAATGTCAAATATTTTGTAATTTAAGAATTTATAATACTAAAAATATAAGTAATATTGGATGATAGAATGCATAATAATTTAATAGTAGAAGCAAGTCATATAACTTTTCTTAATTTGCTAAATTGTATAAGAATACAAGTAAATAAAAAATGATCACACAATATTTTGATGATAATAATAATTAATACATAAATTTTGTATGATGTGAAATATTTTATAATTTAAGTAATAATTTAAAATATAAATAATATAAATAATAATGAATAATTAAAAAGTTATCATTTAATATCAAGGTTTAATCATATAATAGTAATAGTATATTTTATCATATAAGAATGAAAATTGTACTAAGAGAATATTAATTTGTAATAACTTTTGACAATTAAATTAATCAAATGTACACAATATTTGATTATGTGGGATATTTATATTATTAAGTAATCATTTAAAATAGTAAAAAAAAAACAACAAATAACATTGAAGGAGGAATTGAATCTTAGAATATATATAAGTCAATTATCAACATAATAATGCATAAACTGAAGAGTTTAGATATTGTTAAAATTATTGTAATAAAAATTTATAGTATGGTAAACATAAAACACATTTGCATTGTAACTTTATACTCATTCAAGTGTTGGTCGGTCTTTCTGGATAAACCACATCTTGAATTCTCTTAAAAATTTGAATAGCTTAGAATATGTCTTTTAGTTATTATGCTCAACTTATTTGCTTATTATTTTACTTTATAGAAATTTCTTCTCTCTCTATTGTTCTCCAGATGTGTATTATATCGATCTATAGTATACACACTTAGAGAATTATAAGGAAATGCTATCGAAATTTCTACATGTATTATTATAGATAAGTCGAGATAATAATTATAGGAATATCTCAAATGAAATAGGGTCATACCTATTAGAGTTGGATTAATAAGGTGTATTTAGAGCACACAATAAATATGCATGCATAATTAAATCATATGATGAATTATGACATTATAATCCAGTTACAACATGTTTGTTAACAAAAATTAAATAACCTTAAAAGATTGATTATGCAAAAAGTATTAAAACGATGTTATTACATTTGTGAAGAGAGCTAAAGACTTCGTTGATCACAAAGGGTTTGTAAGATATCCATAGAAGAAGTGTTTAAATATATTGTACTAGACATTAGAGACCATAGAGGCATATCTAATAAATAATGAATTTGATCTATTGTATATAAATTGGGTACATCATGATGAATAGTATATATCTAGGGGTAAGGTTATATGTAGGGCACCCTTTAATGATGCTGATGAGATAGTTGATATCATATATAACTTATTGGCCCTTATGTAACTAATCAAGTAGATGACAATGATGGAGATTAGAATGAGGACACCTTGAAAGAGAAAGGATATCTTATGGCCAAAGCTTGGTTAAGCTATTTGTAAAAATTGAAATAGAATTGTACCTCGATTGCACAACCTTTTATTTACTAAACTTTTTAGTTAAACTTGTCCATCTAAAAGTGATATATAAGTGGACTAATAAGTCATTTGACTCTTTATTGAAGTTATTGAAGGAAGCACTATTCGAAGGATAAAAAATTTCCTAGATCACATTATGATACATGATATAAGGAAATTACTTAATAAGTTAAGATTAGGTATGAATCAATTTATATTTATAAGTATGATTGTACACTTTTTTAGAAAGAGCATGTTAGAAATAAGACATTTTCAATCTATGGGGAGAGTTGGTAGATTCATAAAAACACAAAAAAGAAAAAATTTCCTTAAAAATGCTATAATATTTCCTATTAACCCCTAATATGAAGTAGTTGACATATCAAGGCACATGGCAAAGGATATGACATGGCATCATACAAGATAATTCACTAAAGATAGGGTTATGTGACATCCTATTGATGGAGAAGTTTAACAATATTTCAACAAAAGGTATCCTAATTTTTTAGCGAAATCAAAGAATATACGATTGGATTTGAATACCGATAGATTCAATCCTTTCAATGATATGAGCCTGTCATACAACATGTAGCTAGTTGTGATAACTACCTATAATTTGTCACCATGTCTTTATATGAAAAAGTCATTTTTCACATTGACGCCATTAATCCATAGACCATAATCTTCAAGAAAAGATATATATATGTCCTTCTTAAGACTACTTATTGAAAAGCTAAAATAGTTATGGAAGATGGGAGTTGAAACTTAGGATGCTAATATGGATAGGATGTTTAAAATGTGAGCAACATTGTTATAAACTATAAATGACTTTCCTGCACAAAGTAATCTTTTGGGTGGAATGGACAATAGTACAAAGTATGTCTAACTTGCAACAAAGATATGTCATCAATGCATGTTAGAGGAAAAATAACTTATATTGATCATTGTCGCTTCCTTTCAAAGAGCCATAGTTAGTGAAATAATAAAGACTTTAATGAAAAGATTGAAAGGAAAACCTCTAAGGTAATTTACTAATGACATGACCATAGACTAATTAAGTAGAGCACATCAAAGACTTCTTAGAAAACACATGCAATGCGGTAATGTTAAGTGAAAGAGAAGTGTAGATAAACTTAATTAGAGTAAAAAAAGTATCTTTTTTGAACTTTTATATTAGCCCACAATGATCATAAGGCACAATATTAATGTGATGTATGTTAAGAAGAATGCATGTAATAATATTCTGGACACATTACTGGACATTGAACATAAATCAAAAGACATAAGAATACAAGATGTGATCTAGCCAATATAAATACAAGACCAGAATTGCATTTATATAAGGAGAATGGTTGGTGGATGAAACCACAACTTATATACACATTCAATTAGGACAATTGATAGTGGTTTTGCTGGTTTATTAAAAATGTCAAGTTTGCTGATAGGTTTGTTAGAAATCTAAGAAAGAATATGATGATACTAAGATCTAAGGGTTGAAATCCCATGATTATTATGTCATTATATAATAATTATTAACACCTACAATATAAGCAATTTTGCTAATAAAGTTGGCATGTATGATTATTGAGTTGTGCAATTACTTAAACTATATCTATGCAAGAACTCTAAATAAAAAGGATGTAAGCAAACTAAGGAAGACATTATACTAATTCGATATAAACTTGAAAAGATATACTATTTAGGATTCTTTGACATCATGGTTCATTTAGTGATGCACTTACCTGGAAAAGCATTGCTAAAGGTCCTATTCATTTTTTATGGATATGCACATATAAAAGATATATAAAGAAGCTAAATGATTATGTTAAGGACCATGCTCAACCTAAAAGCCTTATTGCTAAAGAATATGTTATAGATGAGGCATTAATATTGTGTTCTATATATCTATAAAGGGTGGAAACTAAATACAATTACCCTCATCAAAACTAAGATGTAGTCAACATGAGAATAGAAAGGAGATTGTTAATTTTTAGATCTTAATATCGACTTTATTGGAAAAAAGTACATTGTTCATTTGGATAAGAATGGTTAAGATATTGCAATAAGGTATCTCTTAAATAACTATCTTCAAATCCAAAATTATCAAGAGTAAGTCCTTCAAACCAGTTAGTATTTCATCTGAGTCCTTCTAGTTCTTAATGAATAACTTATATTTTATAGAGAATATATAGGACAACTACTAGCACATAATGGTGAAAATATTAATCATCCACAAAGAACCTTGTTTCCTCCTTAGTTTTACTCCAAGGTCATTCTTTATCATATCTATTGTAACTTTATTCTTTACAATTTTATTTTTTAGTTACTCATGTTGTTGTTATTCATTTCAAAAAGTTTTATAGACGTACCACTTTTCACAAGAATGGATCCCCCAAAATGGCTAATGAGCTACTATCTTTAGCTTCTGGACTAAGCATTATGGTTATATCATGTTCAATGTGTGGCAAATAGAGTTCGATTTGTAATTACTTCTTGAGATGCAAAGCATAAAATATATAATAACAATGCATTTTACAATATTTTGGAGGATGTTTAGCGTTAAGTTATGTAAATAATTACTCTATGACTTCATTCAAATATAAATGGTATAATATCAACCATAAAAAAAAGAAAATTATCAAATACAAGAATATAACAAGCATTTTTATCAATGTTTAGTGGTATAAAAATGATCTGCGTATATTAACATCTTAAGTAAAATAAGTTTTCTAGATTGATGATCCTCTTAATGAACCCAACTAGAGAGTTGTAAATAATGTTTGCATTGTGATGTATGGGATCTCCCTAATGATGATAATGTTAGTGTCAATAGTATGTTCTATTTATAGGACAATAACTCCAAAAACTCCATACTCACAAGTTGATCATGGAGATTTTGACTTAATTACCTTATGGAATTAGAACTATTACCTTTATTGTATTTCATCTTTTGAAAACATTCATCTTGTTGCATAAATGTTCAATGACTTAACAATTTAGAAGATAAAACAATTGGTGATTACATAGAGGAAGAGCTTTTATAATCAAATGATAATGATGAAAATAATGAAGAAGATGATAACCTTATAACATTCACTGACAATGAGTTTGATTAAGGTCAATACTTTTTAGTTTTTCAAATAATAGTTAAGCTTTTGAGGTATTGATTTGATATTCTATAATAAGTATTATTTTTTTCCTATTATACTAACTATTTCAAACAATTCATTTTGTAAGTATAAATATAATTTACCTTGAATGGAAAAAAATGTGACATTTTATCATAAGTATTACTTACATCCTATTATAATGATTATTACTTATGTGATCATATATAATGATGCTTGATAATCATGGCTAATGTAATGTCACATTATCATAGAGGAGATAATAGACATGACTCCCACGTGATTCCACTTGCATTCCTTCTCAGTGCAAGACAGGTAAAACTACTTATACAAGCACTTCATTTTGCACTTTTTTTCATGTAAATATATGTTATTAATAGTGTATTATATTTGAAAGCTATATTGAGTTGACAACCTTGCAGTAAATTAATGTCCTTGACCTTTCATCAAAAAATCCAAAAGATTAATGGAAGACCATTGCTTGTTTATTTTGATAAAATAGGTATATGACAGGATGATTAGCCCAAACTTAAAGAATTTTGCATGTAACATGAGAATGCTGGATCAAGTAGCATTATAAACACTTCCACAAAAATAAAAAATGAGTACCTAAAGAACAAAAGGAACATGTTATGCAAGGATCTATATGAGTATTATTGAATGTATCATTGATATTATTTTATGTTTGATATTAAGATTAATGGATACAATAATTGCAACATTTTTACATGTATTTCAATACAATACTATTTCAATTTTATGAATGTTAAATCTAAGGAGTAGAGATACATGATTATTGGTATCTAGTAGACAAGTAGCCAACTAATACAAAGATTGAAAGTTTGTGCTCCATTAATATTTCTTGCAACATGGAGTTCATGATGACATTCGTGATTTGCACAGCAGTAAGGGGATCTTCCCCCACTAATATCTCGATAGAATATTAGGATAAGTTATGCAGATACTTCACTAGTGACGAGCACAAGGTAAAATTGAAGCAAAATTAGTAACTTTCCATTTTTAACTTTCAATTAGTTTCTCTTCTAAGAAGATGCATAATGATTGCCATGAATTAAAGTCTATTATGACAATGTGACTGTCATGATGTGCCCTGCAATGGGATCCAAGGGAGGTGAGCGAGCTTCTGCGCCTTTTTTAGAAACATGATTTTAAGTGTGTGTGAATAAAAAGAAAAAAAAGTTGCCACAAATCATTTTTTATAGTATGATTGGAACACCGAAAGTGGTTTATATTCCTATATTTGGATTCAAGAGTTAGTTATGTGTAGGAAAGGTATTAGCATCCTACAACATCCATTCAAAGAATGATTGACTATTTATTCTAATTCTATCTTATGAGTTAAATTATGATGGTCCTTATTATATTACATGTATTTTATTAAGAGTATAATTTTTAATTTTAGTTAACTTGTTGATTTTATTATCCAAATCCATCTAAATAATTTGTGCTTTATTATTTTTAAATATACGTTAAATCTATCTAAGTACCATTATGATCGCACCTACAATCAGATTACGTAGTTTTAATATGTCATAAGCATAAATTTTATTATTTAAATAATTTTTTATTTATTATATTTAAAAATATTTTTAAATGGTTTTTACTTTATTATTGATTAATTATTATTTTATCTATTTATAAATATTTTCATTTTGTTATTTTTAAATATTTTTTAATAAAATAATTGTAATATGAATTTTTTAGTTAACAAAAATCATTTAAAGTAATTTTATTTATTTAAAAATATTATATTAATAATTTTTATTTAAATTGTTAAATTTGTCTAACTTTATGACTAAATTTGAAATAAAATTTTGAAAGAATTGAAATTATAATTTCAATATTATTCTACAATTTTAAATTATCAAATTTGTTAATTTCATGACTAAATATAAATACATAACTGCTTAGGAAAATTGAAATCATAATTCAATATTGATTTTATAATTTTTGAAATATTAAAATTTTTTAACTTTATGGTCAAATTTAATTAAAAAATTACTCAGGAAAAGTTGAAATTATACTTATTGCACCTACAATTAATTTCAATATTATTCTGTCATCACAAATATGTATTTTTAAATAAATTATGAGTGCACATATGACACATAAAATAATTTTATGTGCAATAATATTGAGATTCTTTAATTTAATTTACTCACTTGATTTATAAAGCATCTCTCACCTCAATAATATTAAATAGTTTAAATCTTCAAACTATTACATCATTGCATCATAGGAGTTGCATAAAAATAATATTTTGATAACATTAATATATATATATATATATATATATATATATATATATATATATATATATATATATATATAATTTTTTTTTAATAATAACCTATAATTCCTTTCAAACTTTCTTATCGCTAAAAGTTAGAAGGTACCAAGGTTTATCTAAGCGAATATATTCTTATGTAAGCAATCATTAAACATATTCAAAATAAATAAATTAATTGACATACGTGGCTTATTGAAGAGAGAGAACAAGTTCTGAGCATCTGATGAATGTGAACGATAACATCCAATTCCCAAAGCAAGATTAACTTCACGGAGCCTTTTATCTATGTCTAACTTTTTTTTAACCATCTTCCACTTTTTCCTTATTTTCCAACAAAAGCCTCCTTATACATACCGTGAAAATGAAAATCATCCGAACGGTGTGTTAATAGCAATGGAAGAGAATAGCTGGCTACCACGATGAAACTGAGGACGACATCTGGTGGCAACGATGATCCTTTCTTGATGAAGAGGCTGACGTTGGACTTCTTGGATGCTATCATGGTGGTGCTTCATTTCTAGGATTTAGAGAGAGATGGGAAAGAGAGAGAAACACATCGAAGATGGAACGTGAGAACTAAGAGAAATAGGGAGAAGCGATCCCTTGCTGCTACATTCTTGTTTGCGGGCTATGGCATCTTTCACATCAACGAACAACAACTAGAGTTGAAAGCAGAGAATGGAGGAGGAGTGCTACCTCGCTATGGTAGAGAGTGTGCATCGCAGCAAATGGTGACTGGATATGCAGAGACAACGATGATGAGTGACAAAAACAAGGGAATGAGGGAGAGATTCCATTCTCGTTGGGAAGAGCATTGTTTAGTAGGCAGAAGTAATGACCGAAGATGCAGAGACAGTAATGGCAAGTGGAGAAACAAAGGGAGAGAGCAACGAAAACGAAGGAGGGGATGTTGCCTTCATGCAGTACGTGGTTGCAGAAGGAACAAAGTGGTGATGAAACAATCGCTGCAGGTACTCATTGTGATATTCATGATAACGAGACTAAACCTTGAGTCAATGACTGGTGTAGCAGAGGATGGTGATGATTGTGAAGAGAGCAATAGCAAGAAGAGAGACAACCGGAGGAGCTAGGAAGCCCCCTTTCTCCAAATATTGATGAGAGATAAATAAAAGAGTGTAGAAGCTACCTACGAGTAATATACTTCTCCTTTTTTCATGTGTGAAAGGAGAAAATTCCATTATGCAATTGGTAGAAAAATAGGCTTTCAGCAATAGGTAACCGCCCATTGAAAATGAAAAACATGGAAGTAACTAGTTACAACATTTTTTTTATTTTTATTATTATTTTTTATTTTTTAAATTTTTTTTAAAATTTATTTATTTATTTATTTATTTTATAATAATTTTTATAATTTTTTAATTTAAATTTTTTATTTTTTAAATTATTTTAGTTATATTATTAGTTAGATAAAATTGGATGTCAATAGTGACATGATAATGTATTTTAACATAACATTTCCGCATTGTGTTATTGTAAAAAATCTTACTAATGGTTAATACTATATTTTAAAATTGGCACAAAGAAATAAGGATATAAGTGAATTGCAATCAATAATGGAGAATTTTCATGAGCATCATATGTATTATATAAGGGTGTAGATGATGGATGCCCAAACTATTTATGTAAGTAACTAATTTGTGATTAAATAATTTTAATTATCGTAGAAATAGTTTTTTCCTCAAACTTTATGATTTTTGTCAAAAAATCAATGTCAAAATACTAGAAGCTGGTCACCCAACAATCTTCATAGTCTAGTACTTCCTCAAATAGTTCCCTAATAGGTTTGTTATTGCTTGATAAGCTTGCTATTGCTAACAAGGTAATTGGGTATTTATCAAGGGCATGGGAAGACGATCGGTAATGTGCTTGCCTAGGATATCATATGACACCTCTAATACCGACTTATCCACCACAACATTTCCTTTAAGGCAGCAATTGGATTAAGGTTTTGCAGATGAGCTGTAGACTTACATTACTAATAGTCAATAAGCCTTAGTTATGACAGAATAGTAGATTCTCTATCATGGGCAAGTGTAGCAATAGATCCACATTTCCCTTGAAGTGATACATACTACTTTGCAGTTCATGAAATTTTTTCTACCTCATCCTATTATGCCTCCTCCTTTTCTTCAAATGAACATCCCTCGGTCGAGAGTAATATTCAAATTTGCTTCCTAGTTGCCCCTTACTCCGTAGCATCCTCTAGTTCCCTTGCTATAGCAAGCCTCACCCCCAAGCCATAATCACACCCTAGCCTTGCATGTGCCTTTAGATGATGATGAGGACGAGGATAAGAATGGCGAAGATTATTATTTCATGTAACTATTATATATATATATATATATATATATATATATATATATATATATATATATATATATATATATATTATTTGATAATTTATATTGTTATGTATGGATGTGAAATTTTTTTTATATATTATTAAAAGTTATTTTTTGTCTTATTTATTTTTACAATTAATATTATGATATTTCTTAATAATTATTAAAATACTTTAGTGTGTATTGAATTTTTTTCACCATTCAATTACAAAAAAAAATTCTCTAAATTAGAAACAAATATGTTAAAAAATTATTAAAATTTTAAAATCATTAACATTATTAAAATTTCTTTTAATGTGGATTACTTTTTTTTTACAATGTTGATATACAAATAAAACACCTATATAGATGACAACGTTCGATACAAATGACATTTGTCATCTTAATATGTAATACCTCTCTAGACAACAATTATCACTTGTAAAGGTTTTCACATATCAAAATGACTTTGTTATTTATATAAGTAGGTTAGTATTGACCGTTTTCCTACTCTATGCAAATGATTTTATTGTTTGTATAAGTGAAACCTACATACATGATATGAAAAGTCATTTGATTAGGTGGAAACACATATGAATCTATATAAGTGACTCAGTACAGATGATAATATCGTTTATAACATCTATACAAATGAAAATTAGGGTTTATATAGATGACATCTTTTTTCTTTTGTAGTGCAATTGATTTATTCAAATATCCATAACTTTACCTAATGTTTTTTTATAACTTTAAATAATTGAATTTATAAAGGAATTTTATATTACATTACCAATAAAGAAAATCAATATAATATTTTGACAATCGTGATTTAGACTAGAATATTTATATTTTTGCATATGTTCAATGTTATAAATCATACAAACTATTGATGCTTTCTTATTATTGTACTATATATAATTTTTATAAGATTTTTTTTCCATCAGATTATGCATTTCAAAATTTTTAAATTGTCTGATGTATGAATTTACCAAAGGTAAATCAATATGAGTTATTTTATTTATTGTTTTACTTAGATATTTAATTTTTTAAATACATATTATCAAATATGATATCCCTAATAATCAAATCAAAAGACTTCTTTTTAGAATTTATGTATTGCAGGGGTTCAACAATCTGCAATAAAAAATGAGTTGCCAAAAAATTGTTTGACATCAATTGTTGCTAAAGAAGTCGCTGAAAATGATGCTTCTCAATCAAACAGATTTGTAGACTTTCCAATCATGCAGATTGATTTTGATGAGGACAAAAATAATGCTAACACATAGATAATTTTGAAAGATTTCTGTATTTAATACTTTTCATGATATGCCTTAAATCTTTGAATTTTTGCTGTAATAGGTAAGTCTATCTGAGTAACATATGATTTAATTGAAAAAATAATTATCAATTGATGTTTTCAAATATTCATAATTTTAGCTAACTCTTTCTTATAACTTCAAATAATTGAATTTATGAAGAAACCTAATATTACATTACCAAGAAAAAAAAATCAATAAAATATTTTGTCAAGGGTTATTTAGACTAAAATATTTATATTTTTACATATATTCAATCTTATAAATCATACAAACTATTGATGTTATTACTAATGAATTAAATACATTTATGAATATTTTAAATTTTTTTATTGTATATAGAATAAATGTTTCTAATGTTGCACTTTGGAAATTTTCATTTTTTTGGTATATATTATATTTCTATATTCTATAAGTTTTTACATTCTATAAATTTGAAAATGTCCCCTATATGAAATTAGCAAGGGTAAGAAATTATGTATTATTTTATTTATTAATTTACTACGCTATTTACTTTCTAATGTATATTACGAGACATGATGTGAGTAATAATCAAGATATACGGATTTTTTCCCGAAATTATGTATCGAAGGTTTCCATGTTTTGCAAGAAAAAATGATTCGCAAAGAAATTGTTTTTCAGTCACGCATATGGATTTTGATGACGATGAAAATAATGTGACTATTATATACTAACACAATAGGCGTTAAATATCATTTTTATAACTTAGATTTATTATCTAACTGTTGTACAATATTTTTCTTAAATCATATTTATGTATATATGGTTTAAATTACATTATTATTGGACAAGTACAAATTGAATTTTCAATTAACTTAGAATATTAGTTTCAAATTATTGCACAATGACATATTATCCAAAATTTTCAGATACAATGCGCACAATGCTGAGCCAAATATGGAATACAACAATGTAGAAGATAATTAAACATAAAATAATATAAATTTGTTGTCATCTGTAATTATGTTTCAATTTTTTATATGTATTCACATAATATTTTTATGCAGAAAATCCATTGACATCAAATTATGATGGAGGTACGCTTTGTTTATAAAGAAAATATTATTGGAGAAATACCTTTTCTTTTAAATAGGTATATTTAATATTGAAACAATATTGTTTCAGATTGTTGGAATATGAGAGATCCACTTTATGAATGTTAGCATTATCATGCTTTGTTTTTGGTATGAAGAATATAGTAAGAAGGATGAAAAAAAGCAGAAACCCAAAGTTTAACTTATGCTATCAATAAAGGAGAGTTGAATTGCCTAAGTTGAATCAACCTCCAAAATTTTTAAAAGGAATGTTATACAATGAGGGTAAGAAAACTAAGAGATTTTAAGAAAATATCAAGGCATATAACATGATGTTTGCATTCACTTTTATGGAAGCAAAATTATGGAAGTTTGATAATAGGGGAACTTGTGTACATGATGTATGGACAAAATTATCATAGGTAGTTTGCAACCTGTTGATAAAGCTACTCCTAAATTTATACAATTCTATTTTTATGATACTGATAATGAAATTACCAACAGAATGAATTCATGCAGATATGATCCTTTGTAAATAATTGTTTTGTTTATTAAAATACAAAATATCATTAACTTTTATATTTCTAATATAATTGTTTTAATGAATTATTAAGAACAATAAATCTATTGATGCAAAGATCGTCAACAAATTGAAAGAAATGATTAACAAAAATTATTGTCTTGCAAAATGTTAGAGGATCACCAGGGACATATTTAGCTTTGAAGGGAATTTAGATTGTAAACTTAAGTTCATAAGAAAGATGAAAAAATGAGATATTGATGGACGAAGAGAAATCTCCAACTATTTTAGAGGTAGTTGCACTTATTGTTGGACATATTGGTATTGTAGATTATAAAGATATAATTGTTAAGAGTAAGAGTGATTACTTAAAACGCATTAATGAGTTGTATCCCCTTTTTTTTTAGCATTGCAATATCCTTTTTTATTTTTGTATGGTGAGGATGGCTATAAGGAAGATTTTGATTTAAAAAGTTTAAATTGCTCATTATCTTCAAGAAGAAAATCAGCTAGCATGAAAGAATTTTTTACTTATTCAAGAGATGAAAAATGAAGTTTCTACAATGCTATCTTCACAAAGATTATTTTAGCAATTTTTGGCGAATAGATACATTGTGATTGAATCTCAAAGATTAAATTTTGTTCATAACAACTAAAAAAAGTTACATGTTAATCTTTACAAGAAATCGGAAAATGCTATTGCAAATAGAGTCTCTAATTCATCTAAAAGAGAAAAGCAAATAATTTGGCATCATCTTATACCAAAGGGGTAAGATATATAATGCAAAACTATCAAGATGCAATAACAATATGTAAATGGGTAAGATTTCCTTATTTGTTCATTACATGCATATGTGATCCAAAGTGGTAGGTGATTAAAAAACATGCTCATAGAAGACAAGATAATCTTGAAAATCATCTAGACATAATTTGCAGATTATTTAAAGTTAAGTTTGATTAGATTATTAGAGATTTGAAAAGAAACAAGTTGTTTGGAATGGTTAAGGCAAGTATTTATATTGCAATTTTTTTATTCAAACTTAACAGTATTTGCACTCATTAATTATTATTAGTCATTTATTTACAATTTATTCACTTTTTGTGCAGTAACTTGCACTATTAAATTCTAGAAACATGGATTACCAAATGCTTATATTTTGTTATTCATTCATCAAGATGACAAATTCCCTTTCGCTAATCATATATATAAATTTATCTCTGCTAAAATCCTTAATCCAAATGATGACCCTACATTATATGACATTATAAAGAATTTTATGATTCATAGCCCATATGATCTTGTGAATAAGAATTCTCCTTGCATGAAGGATGGAAAGTGTTTGAAGCATTTCTCTGGAAGGTTTTGTGGTCACATTTTCATTAATAAAGAAAGTTATCCTCAATACAGAAGAAGAGATTACAATTTTACTATTGAAAAGAATGGAGCATATCTTGACAATAGGTTTGTTGTTCCTCAAAATCAAAGTTGATAATGAAGTATCATGCTGACATTAATGTTGAGTGGTGCAATCAATAAATATCCATAAAGTATTTGTTTAATTATGTTAATAAAGGATATGATAGGATAATTGCTACTTTCTACAAAATGTTTAACAAAAAAGATGGGCATCAAAAGATCAATGAGATTAAAGCCCATTATGATTGCAGATACATATCATTTTTTGGCTTTGATATATAATATAAGGATCCCCCTATAGACAAATTGCATTTTCATCTTCCAAGATAGAATTATTTTATGTATTATTGTTAGGATTCAGATTAACATATGCAGCACAATTTTAAAATTTTGATTCAAAATCTTCTTAGGATCCATGCAAAAGTCATAAACCAGTATTAGGGTTTTACCTTATTTGTGCCCGTACTCTTTCTGATTAAATCCTTGAGAGACTGAGATGAATCTAACGCCAGTTGGAAGGTACAACGTCTCTATGATATCCACACAGAGTAAACAATGACTTTTCTCCTCCACGAAACTGCTAGGATTCGTTTCTCTCACTAGGATTGGGATAGGTCATTTTCTGAGTGATTTAGGATTTGATGGAAGCTTAGGTGCATGAATACAAAGTGTTGCCTTCAAGCCCTTTTATAGAATTAAGGCATGCCACAATCTAAGTCCTACTAGGATAATGCTTCAAAAATTCTAATTACACTTAACAAACATCACCTTATCCTAATCCTAAAGAGAGTGAGGAGAGATAGAATTTATTTATTAATTATCTAATATTAGATAATAATAATATTATCTCATAATATAATTATCTAATATCTAATAGTGTAATTATCTGATATTACTTTAATATCAAATAATATCACATAATATATAATATACATTACGTGAATAAATATATATTATCTTAATATAATATATATATATATATATATGTATGAAAATAAACCTAATTAGTTGAATTTTAGTCCAACTAAAACCCAATTAATTATTGTCTCATTCCTACTCCTTTTATGTGATCCTGTAGGTTCTTACTACGTTGATAATGACTTATTTTGGGTCATAAACAGTGAGCAGTATCTAATAATATATCACTATCACTCAAGTAGTAAAAATGTTTATGATTCAACATCTACCTAATATATGATCAATATTTTTGCATCATAATACCTTTTGTAACAATATTCAAATCGAACTGGAGGCATGGAGTATGTCATTCTCGTCAATGTTTACTTTATATTTGTTGATACTAAGTAGACTTAAAACAAATGATCAATATTACATATTGATCCAATTGAGTATAGCCATGCATTTCTAAGTCTCACTCAATCAAGAAGCCTAAAGATATTTCTTTTTTATACAAGAGTAACAAAATCCCATCTACATCACTTACTTCCATCTACATGATTTGTGATACACCCAATCAATGTCCTACTCGTTATCTTGATTAAAAGTGATATAGGACGACATCAAAGTGAGTAACTCCTTATGTAGGGAACCGTAATGACTTCAAGTCAAAAGACTAAGCGCATTTGTGATCATATGAGAATAACTAATGATACATTTATCCATGTAGTATTCTCATAGTTGGTCAGTCCAGTACATTGTTCACTAACAATGTACTCATGTATTGACTTGATATCATATATCTATGATTCATAATCATCAGTCACTATACATACTAATTTCGATATATTATTACTATCCTTTTCATAATAATACTTGATGAGGGGCATTTTAGGAATAATAAAACTATTCTAAGAATAATTATTGTATTTAAGTTATAATTTACGCAAAAGAGAATAAAATAAAATATAATAATTATATTGCCAAAACAAAATGTAATACATTATGTAATATTGTAATCATTTCTATGATTGGCTTCTAGGACACACACCAACAATTATGACAATTATTTCATTGAGTACCAACTATTAAAACTTTTAAATTTCTAGCTTGGAAGGAAGTAAGCAACAAATTTATGAAAGCTAAAGCATTAAGTGATGTAGAATTTCCAAGGTTATTAGTCTAGAAAAAAAAACTGATAGAATGGGTATTAAGAAAGGGAGATTTTTTATTGGATAGTTACTTAATGTTCATCTAAGTAGTGAAGAAAAATATTATTTCAAAATTTTGCTAAACATAGTAAAGCATCCTAAGGTTTTTGATGACATCCTTAAGGTTAATGGAATTATGCATAAATTAACAAAAGGTGTATATTATATTCTGGGATTGTTAGATGATGACAAAAAATATCTTGATGCAATCAAAAAAGCAAGTAATTTGGCTTTTAGAAATTACTTGAGAAGATTGTTTGCAACAATGTTACTCTCTGATTGCATGTCATAACTAGAATATGTGTAGGAAGAATCATAGAAAATGTTAACAAAAGATATGCTATATAAACAATGACATATAATGCAACACAATTGTAAGTTTTATTTTTTTACATATTTTTTAGTTAAATTTAATATTTTTATAATAATTTTATCATTATAGAATATTACATATTTTCATTTATTACAACATTAGAGTTAAGTAATAATGAATTGAATTTGACTTTGGTTGAAGTTGAGAGAATTTCACTTAAAAGTGGCAAGAGTCTCAAAGATTACTCTTCAATGTCATATCCAAATAAAATAGACACTGATGATCATATTAACACACTTATTCTTAATAAGCTTTCTTATGATAAAGCAAATTTTGTTGCAAAGTATGAAAGGTACATAAAATGTTTTAGTTCTAATCAAAAGGTTATCTTTAACTCTATAATCCAATGTATTGATATATATAAAGCAAGAGTATTATTTATCTATGGTTATGGTGGTACAAGTCAAACATTTATATCTAACACTTCGTCTGCTACATGTATTATATTAAATGTTGCTACAAGTGGAATAGCATTCTTATTGCTTCTAAGACACCGAATAGCGCATTTATGATTTGCTATCCTATTAGTCAAAGATAAAACTTCAATCAATAATACAAATCAAGGAATTCCTTTGGCTAAACTGTTGATGAAAACAAAGTTGGTAATATAGGATAAAGCCCCTATGATGAACAAGTATTGTTTTAAAGCTCTAAACAAGTCCTTGCACAATATTCTTAGATTTTTGAATCCTAAAAGTTTTGAAGAAATATTTAGGGGGAAATAGTTATTTTTAGATATGATTTAGGAAGATATTATTGGTAATTCCTAAAGGAAGAAGGCAAGGTATTGTTTTTGCTACTATAGACTCTTTTTGTTTGTGGAAATTTTGTAAAGCTCTCATATTGTTAAAAAAATATGAGACTTTGTCTAAATTCCAATGATTTAGTGTCTATCAAGATGAAGCAATTTGCAAAATGGATTCTAACAATTGGCAATGATATTAAACAAACAAATGAGAGAAAAAGTATTGTGGAAATTCCTAAAGACATATTAATGAAAAATAACAACAACCTTTTGGATCCTTAATTACAAGCATTTATCCAAATTTGATTAACAAATTAGATAATCGTGAATAGCTTTGTCAAAGAGCAATCCTCACACTAACTATGCAAGTTGTTAGTAAGGTAAATAAATATGTGCTATCTTTGATTTTAGGATAAGAAAGAGTATACTTGAGCTTAGACACCATTTATAGACAATACTTAGGTTGAGAAATAAATGATGACATATGTACACCAAATTTCCTTAATGGTATTACATATTTTAGAATGCCTAACCACATGCTATGTTTAAAGAAAGGTATTCCTATTATGCTTCTTAAAAATATAGATTAGTTAACTAGTTTGTGCAATGGAATTCGATTAGTGATTACTAAACTTGGTAAGCATGTTTTGTAAGCTAAAATTCTATTTGGTGATAATGTGAGAGAAAAGGCTTACATTCCTCAAATGATTATTATTCCATTAGACAATTGGTTACCTATTAAAATGCAATGTAGGCAATTCCCATTAGATGTTTGTTTTGTAATGACTATTGATTAAAGTCAAAGTCAATCCTTATTTTATTTTAGTTTATATCTTCCTATACCTTTGTTTAGTCTGGAATGGATAACTTTATGTTGCATTATCTAGAGTTATGAGTTAAGAAGGTTTAAAGTTTTTAATGAAAAATGGTAGTGGAAATTCATATAATGAAATGAAGAATATTGTGTTCAAAGAGGTATTTTAGAATTTGTAATAAATTAATTTTTATACTCCAATTTTTTTGCCAAGAAGTAATTATTTTATTAATATTATTTATGAATAAGAACTTCAATCCAAAAGGAGCAAGATGTCCCAAAGGATAAAATTTATAACATAGGTGGGAATTGTGTCATTTGCCCAATACCAATCCTAAGTGAGAGGCTAACCCACTTAATAATTCCATGAGCCACTACATTACAAGCATGAGGACACTCTAAGAGTTTAGTATTTTAGGACACAATCAGAAGATTCACTCTAATTTCCAATGTTGGTTTCACAATTTTTGTACTCTAGTGTTTATTTTATATATCAATCATTTATTCTTGCATTAACTTACTATTATCTTTTGTTATTATTTCATCGAATTATGAAATTTTAATCTCTTATTAACTAAAATAAACATTGTATAGTACAAAGCTTGAGTGGATATCTAGTATTTCAAGTACCTAATAACCTTAATGATTACTTTCCAATATGAGTACTTAGTTTATTTGTAAAACAACTTAGCTTACTAGCTACATCTATCTACAATGTCAACCCATGTGTACATTAAATTGCTAATTATATGAGAGTATTTTATGTGTGATATGCTTTCCTGAGTGTTTCTTATAAAATGAACATTGGCTCTAAGTAATGTATCTGGCTCCTCTAAGGTATGTGATATAATTTAGAAAGAGAATTAGATAATCACAATTATTAATAAGAAACTTAACGTAAAAAATTTGATAAATAAGAAGTCACAAAAATTAATTTTTTATTTTGTAATTATAAAATTTTTTAATTTTCTCATTAACAACTATAATCATCCATTTTATTTTTTAAAGTATATTTTGTACTTTAAAAACATTGGATTGATATTATACTTATTGAACTCATTAAGTATTTTCTCAATGTAATATGATTGAGATAATATCATCCCATCAAATGTTTAAGAGATTTTGATTTGTAATATAACATTTACGGCTACCATATGTTTCTTTTCAAACTTATTCGCAAACGTTTTCTTGGTAGTGTTAATGATTGATTAGTAAAAATATATATTTAATATAATTAATAATGAATTAATTTTATAATAATTTTGAAATAAGAAGTCACATTAATGACAATAATATAATGCAACTATATTTCTAAAAATATATAATAGTTACAGTCTAACATAGCATATGATGTAAAATATTATAATAATATGTTATAATTTTTACTTCTTAATTATGTGTCTTATAATTTTTACTTTTTAATTATGTGTCCCCCTTGATCTTGATAGTAGCAAAGCCAGGACCCTAAGGCCAGTAGGAGCAACTATGTTTCAATATTTTGGTAAGGGTCAAATTTGAATATCAGTGATGATATTTTAAATGATATGTACATTTTTACATGAAATCTAAAAAACTCAATAAGAGCATAGACTCATATTGAAATACATGTAACTCCACCACTAAACATTGATATTGACTCCATTACACTTAAAAAGATTTTAATTGTGGATAAATGTTACTTTTACATAAAAATAAAATAAAACGATATCAAATTATCTCACTACACAAAATAGGAAAACATAAATTTAATTTTTTTTGTATAATAAGTTATATCATGTTTAAAATTGTTGCAAAAATAGTCATTCTTGTTACAAATTTTTGTATAAACTAAATAACACTGTATTTTTGGACTTTTTTTTAACCACTATCCCTACATAGATAAAGTAGTGTAATACTACTTCCATTTGTTTACACTTATAGAATTTATAATTTTGTGATTTTATTACTTAGTGGAAGGGAATGAATGGTGAATGATGTACTCTCCAAACAAAAGTATATCAAGCATTTTCTTAAAAGATCTCAAAGATTGAATCCATATCATCTGACCTATAGCCTCTTGACAAGTTTCTAAATATTTAGATTTGATTTGAACTGTCAGTACCTAAATGCCTACTCATAATCTTGCCACATCCCATGTGAAAGTTTCCAACATTATGGGACTTGGTAACAAGGAGGGATAGGAAGCCTTATGAGATACACAAGGCCTTGTTTGGTTAAAGAAGAAAATAAAAGAGAAATAAAATAGTAAAGAAAGAAAAGATGAGAGAAATTATTTTCCTTAAGTGTGTTTGGTTGTAAGAGAAAATGAGAGAGAAATTATTATGTTCGAATGGAGAGAAAATGCAAGAGAAAGAAAATAGAAAAGAAGTTATTTAATTTTATTGAAATGAATATAAAATTGGTAGGAAACAAAATTTATTATAATAAAATGGCCATAATACCCTCATTACATAAAATAATTAATTATTTATATTATCAATACTTCAAACTTGCATAATTTTATATAAGCTTAATTATTAAATCAAATATATCATACATTTAATTTTATATAATTAAATTAAATACTATGTAACCTTTGTTTTACAAATGAGTTCAATATTAACTAAAAAAAAATAGGAGACTATAAGAGAAACAAATTAATAGGAGTTCAATTAGTAAATTATTGACTTCCTTCTTTTGTCATCTTTTTATTTATAAATAATATTAGCCAAATCCTATAGTAAGGGTTACATATGACATATTATCCAATTCCCTTAAAGCTATACTACACATTAGCTAATTGCATGTTGTTTCTCCTTTTCCTACCACCTCCTTTTTCATATTTTAGAACTAATTAAATATTCTCTATTCTTTATTTCATAATCTAGGACCTTACATTTATGGTTCCATAAGTATCATGCAATGCAAAGTCTCATAACATATAAATCCAAGAAAGTAATCTTAGAAAGAGACCCACTTATTTAAATTTACCAAGAATTCTATGAATCAACAAATTGATGAATATAAAAGGTAAAGCGATAATTAGTAGAAACAACAACTGTAACCTATTAAAATATTATCATACAAATTATTTTCTATTAACATCCGACATATGGAGATCATCTTGGTTTTCACACCAACAATTTCTCCCTATATTTTTGTTCCTACATTTATTAAGAAATTTACTATGTAACCTAACCATGAAAAATTAATCATATGTTATCTCCTAATTTAGACACATGCCATTTCAAAACAATGAAACATTTATCCACCATATAATTTGATATTGTGTAAAACATAGTGCTCACATGGTAGTACAATGAGACAACCAAGATTACAATAATCTAATATTCAGGTGGCTTTATAAACTGTATTGGTTTTCACACTAGATGGACAATTGATTGAAGCCATAACAGTTGAAGCAATGTGCCTCTCCACAACATCTAAAGCAATTGGCTTTTAGTAGTGACCTAGATTTCAATAGAATAATAAAACCACAATTTAGATAGTAATTGTAGAAGCAATTATGTCAGTAGTTATGGATATATTGAAATAATTGGATTTTTCATCCATTTTATGTAGCTACAAACACTTGACTAATCATGCTCCATTAACTTCAACTAATGTAACAAAAATGACACATAAGGTTTTAATTGACATGCATCCTAGAAATTAGCATAAGCACAAGAAGGAATACCATGTATTAGTGACATAAATACTTGGAAAAGTCCACAACAGATTTGAAATCATTTTAGAAGATTCTTACATCTTTAATGAGTTGGTATAAAAGATTCTAGTGCATCTCCTGTAGCATGCTAAAAAAATTGTTGCTTAGTGTTCTTATTTTCACATATGAAACAATAGCATTGGAATTAGAGTTCTTACATCACTCCTATGTTATCCAACTCTTTCTAAACATCTGCAAGGCTATAGTGTTAAGGTTTACTTCCTTCAAGAATGGTCAGACTTCTCTCAGCTATTTCTACCTATTTGTTAGCTAATGTAATTTCTTCCTGCATCACCTCAGTTAAGTTACTTATTCTCAGGTGCATTTTCTCGTATCCACTTTCAACCAAATTAATCATTGTAGCTTTCCTTTGGGTGCCTTTAGAAGATGTTATTCCTTGCAACTAATTTCCCTATGATGGATTTGAATTACCATATATAGGATTATAAGTGTCCATGTTACTTGTAGAACTTTCATAGTTATGTGTTAGAATTCTTCTCCATTTCTATGCTTCAGGTTTATCCTGTGTGTTGCAATCATGGTTAGTAATGTGAATACAATAGGAATAATTTAAAACTCATTTCGCATAACATATAGACATAATGAATGTAGTAATTCATTGTCAATATCCTCTTTTTTTTTTTACTTAGATAATTACCTTTATGATCTCTTCCCACACCTCTGGCTCTATTTCATACATTTGGGTTATAGGATTCCACCCAACTCCACTTTACATGTGAAATGGATCATAACATTCGTTAAAAATTTCCTTTAAAGTTTTCATTCTATTTTTAATATATTGCTTTTGGAAGAAAGGTCCTACCATTACCTTTATTATCTTCACCATGATGATATATGTATAAGAAGTAAAGGTACCATCTGACCTATTTCCTTTATGAACTTCTTCCAATAAGGCATCTAACAGTATGGTATCCATCTCCTATGGCCAGTGCAAGTTATCTTTTAAGGAACTTTGTCCTTTCTCTGATCTTATATTATTGGACATGATTTAATATGCAAATTGTCAGATGAATTAATATCAGTACATAAGTAAGAAATAGGACAGTAACAGTTAAGTTGAATAGCATGTTAATAATGTATGCAATTCATGACAAGGTAATATAATGTTAATCAACAAACTTGCATCACTTTTTGCTTGTCAGCAAAATATACAAGATGTCTTATACAATACAGATGTAACTGTCATAGCTTATCACATACTAAAATATGCTTATATGGAAAACACATAGTATGGAAGTGTAGTCAAAATACCAATATCTTCATAAATATAATAAATTACATATTATTACATGGCATACAAAAGAAATTTATGACAAACTTTTTTAATAATCATTCTATATTTGATTTGCTATGCTTTCTCTTAAAAGGAATCCTTGTTTATAGTTCTTCTTTGAGTTTCATGCATCATGGTCCCTAGGATCATTTGTAACATTATGCAATAGCTCACGATCCACTTTCTCAATCAGATGCTCATTAGGATCAACATCTATAAAAAAGTTATGTAATATATAACAGACAATAGTAATGTCGATCATAGTCTTATAGGAATAATATGGCTCCATACCATTGATTATGATTGAAAACCTTTTTTTCAATAATTCAAACGCTCTTTCAATGATAATTCTCAATGAAGAATGTTAGTGATTGAAAATTTCTTTTGCATTATGAGAATCGTGCATTGAGTATTCCTTTAGGTGGTAACATATACCTTTGTATAGTGTGAGCAGACTATTGTTCAATGGATATCTTGCATCTCCTGGGTAATATTTACCTAGTAAATATAAGAATTATATGAATATATATCATGTATCATACTTCCTACATAATTTATTACCTATAATTCTCTACTTTTTCTTTGACATTTAATTAGTTCATAATGTTTACTCACCTCTAAAAATCTTAAGTCTGTCTTCTCTTTTAATTAAGACATGCTTCAAAATTTTAGAGTCAGATGCAATTCTTTCCTAACCGACTAATACATAAGCAAATTTCATATTAAACATGCAAGTAGCCAACACATTTTGAGTTAGGAAGTATTTTCTTCCTTGAAAGCAGGGAGCATCTTTATTGGGTACTTTTATGCGTATATGTGTCCTATCTATAACTCCAACACAATCCTATATTTTAATTATGCTAACAATTATCATGTGAAACTAAATAATACATTAGAACTATTAATATACATTAAGTGTCCAAACCTATTGTTATCTTACCCTGAAATAAGGAAAGAATCTTCTATTGTTAAGTATCTGTGGAGGAACTTCTCATTATGAAGGTTCCACTAGATACTTATTCTTTAGTAAAATAATGGCTCATAAAATATTATAAAAATGATGATTGATTATCTTCCTCGATCAATGAAAAAAGAAGGACATAATTCTATTATTTACATTATGTGCTAAAATATGTAAAAATTTAGCTACTTGCTCTTCTATTATAGCATTTGTGGAATCCCTCACTGTATCAGTTCCTCTTAATTTCTCGCACAATTGAAAGAAGGCATGAGGACTTATACGTATCGTATCATAACATTTATCAGTTGTTAATAAATTATGCATTAGTTGTTGTCACATTTGATCTCTTTTGCTTTCCCACACATCATTATCTGCATGAACAAGTGATAATTATACAATTAACAAATGCATAGCATGCATAATGATACATATAAGTTGCACAATGCACATTCACCATCACATTTCCCATTCTTCCACCATGCCAATGTTAATCAATGTTTTAATTCAAATTGCTTATCAAATATGTCCTCATTTTCATCTTCCATTATTAATCCTATGGTAAGCAGAGAATAGCCATTTTGATATAGTCCAAGAGATTTTCAATAAAATTACAAATAGAAAGGAATGTCCCATCTATAACATCAAGTAAATGGTTAATTACTCCACATTTGAATAAGAAACACTCAACGTTAAAAAATAAATTTTAGCTATAACATTAAGCTATACATTATCTTATACTCATTTACAACTTGATACACAAAGGAGAGAATTCCAATTAAGAAAATAGTAAAATGAATCTCAAATTCTACTTTCTCTTAATAATTGCACACCACACAATGCTAATGTCATAATGCAAAAGTCATTTGAACCATCAAGGTAAGAATATGAAAAAGTGTAATGTAATAACTGTGCAAAGTGCATGGGCTTACGTTTGCTAATCAAGTTTTTCTAATTAAGTTTTCACTTAAAGAATGTAAAGGTAATTCTACTTGCAGTAACCCAATTTGCAAAAGAAGAAAATGACAAAGAGAAGTAATGTAGCATATAAGAAATATGGCTAATAACAACTACAAGCCTTAATTCATGTTCATTGAATATGGATTATCATATTGCTTAATTCAAAATGGCAATGTAAAGTAAAGAAATAAGGATGAAAAGAGATTAATGTATACAAATATTGGACAAAATTAGTTTATAAATATGAGATCAAATTAAAGTACCGCGGCTTCTATATATCACTTAATCCTTAATATCAGCAGTAACATTTAATCACTTTGTACTTAATGATGCAAGAGATATAAGTGTCTTTGTAAGGCCAGCCATAATATTAGTGGTAAAAAGTCATAAGCTTCCCATGGAAGCCAACAGTAAACAAGTAATAAACTCAAGACTTGACATTGACCTAACATTACCTCACTTGCCCATGCATGATTTTTAATAGGAATTGGACACATATTACACATCTTTTCTAAGTTATATATATATATATATATATATATTCAAATTTTCATTCTTTATCATATTATATATGTAAAATTAATAGTTTAATCACTTTTATTATTATTCTTATTATTATCATTATTATTATTATCATCATCATCATCAAAATAAGGGTTAGTTTAAATTCACTTTTATTAAATATGCATTGAACAATATTGAAAAAATTGCAAGTAATGAAAGCCTTGATCATAAACAAATTTGCTCGATTCCAAAGTTCTAAGAGGAGTCCATTTTTGGCTTGGTAGCTCTGGTAAATTCAAATGAAACTGCAAGAGTATTTTGTTTTATTACATTTTTTCTAGAAAGACTTTCATTTCAACTTACTAAAATGTTCAACATATAAAAAATATAAGTGGTATTAATGATAATGCACCGTTTGCAACTAAGGTAGAAAATTAGTAAGTGCTAATGAAAATATTATAATTATATGGAAGAAATGGATGTCAATGTATAGATATTTGAACTCATCCTAGAAAAGTAAAAAATTCAATTGAAGATATTAAGCGTTAGCCACATCATCTTGTTTAGTTCTAAAACAAGACATAAATCCAACAAACAAAGAGAAATTCTTAACAATTTTTTTTGAATTAGTTGCTAAAAAATAATTTTTTTGAAATGGAACCTAAGTTAGTGACCTTATAAATTGGCTCAGACATTGATCCAAGTTAGACCCATGCAACTTGGATTTGTGAGTCACACAGACCCACGGTTCTTGCACTTCAACATTGGTAATAGAGGTTTGATCTGTAGTTTCCAGTAGGTCGGCCACCCAGACTACTAGAGAGGACATTAGCAGTTGGGCAAGGCCTCATGTCGGCACCAACATGCCATTTGGAGCCATCGAATCATTGCAATTTTCCAAGAAGAGCAACATAGTATCACACCTAAATGGAAATGAAAATGACAGATAAAGTAGCAACCATAGTATTCACATGGAAGATAGGAAGACAATGACAACATTACCTACAATATTCATTTACTAGAATGGAAATGGCGGCATGCAATAGCTCTAACAGCAAAGGGGCTAGTGTGATAACAAGTGCAGTTTGCTCCATTTTTCTCCTCATATATAAGGAGAAATTTTTGGTGTGGAGCCCACGCTTAATTTTCTCTAACAATTTCTTTTCTCTTGTAATTTCACCCCTAACTAAATAGGTGAAAATAGTGATTTCTACCCTATTTTCTCCCTACAATTTTCTTTCTCCCTAATTTTTCATCCCATCCAAACAGCTTGCAAAAGTCATTTGACACAACATATATGGATCTTGTAATAAAATTTAGGTTTAGGGTCTTATGATACTAGTTGTTAATTGTAATAAAATTTAGTTGTGGAATGAGTTGTTTTACTCATGTAGATATCATATTAAAAGAATAGTATTTTACACTTTTTTTAAATAATAAATATATACTTTTCTCCAATAAATAATAAGATTTATAAAATTTTAGATTTTACCAATGGTAAGGAATTTCAAATTGAAGGGTTAAGTTGATCATAAGTGAATGATACTTTATTTAAATACATACCAAAAAATTAATAATTATATAAAATAGTTATATTTTTATAATTTTAATTTAAGGCATTTTTAAAAAAATTTAACATAAAAATATGAAACATTAAATAAAATTATAAAACATTTTTATGAAAAAAATTATAGAAACTTATTTATAAAGATTGTCACACATAAATTATTTAGACTTTTACAAGAAAATTACAATTAAAATTTTTTATAAATATAATTAATATAATAAAATTCATATGTATGCATTTTTTTAAACATATTTACTATGAAAATTTTAGACAACAAATTTAAAATGGAAGTAAGTGTCAATTCTATTGCTATCATATTATGTATATGATGTAAATAAAAATATAACCTTAAACTATAAAGGTTGTAACACACATATTATTCAAAGCTTAAAAAAATTACAATAAAAATTTATAAAAATTTTTAAAATGATAATTAATTTAATAAATTATATATATATATATATATAGATAGATAGATAGATAGATAGATAGATATATACTTTTTTGCACATGTATAAGAATTTTATTCTAAAAACTTATAATTATAAAATCAAAATAAATAGTAAATAAGCATCAATTCTAGTACAATTATATTCTAATATAAACAAGTACATATTAATTTTTATTCACATAATATATTTTTAAAAATAAAATTAGAGATAAATAAAAGTCAAAAAATATTTTGTTAGCCATATAATTTTTTTATCCTATAAAGTATTTATAAGATATAATATAATAAAAGTATTCATTTTTAGCAAAAAGAGAAAAAGATAAAAAATTAATATATAAATTATTTACAACTTTTAATTATAGAAGAATCATAATTTTATACTTTGTATCTATATCTCTATAATTTTTATAAAATTTATTTTTATTCCATAAGTGCATAATTTTTATCATAATTATGTATGTTTTAAATTTCTAGGGGAAATCAAAGTGTATCTTTGGTGAAGGGAAGCTCACCCTAGTTTCCCAGTTGAACTTTACGATCTATGAAAAGAGAGTAAATTAAAAATGAGCGTAGATGGGTAAAATTATCATTAGTTCTTGAATTATATTTTGAGAGATAGATTGGCGTGTTTAAAAATCTTATCCATTCTTGTGTGTGAGACATTGTGATTTGTGTTGAATTAATAAATATAGAAGTTAGTTCACAAAGAGAGGATGTTGATTTACTAGTAAAGTACATAGGAATTATGGCTTCGAGTGTTATGTTAAGATAATCCCTTTCATTTTCTAGTTATAATTATAAAAAGAATTAAAATCACATAAAATATACTATTTCTTTTATACTATATATAAGGGGTTTGACATGAAATAATATCTGTTATTTTAGAGAAGCAGATACTCTTTATCACTATCATTACATTATGTATTATTTTATTAATCATAAGGTAAGTAAGCAGTATAAATTTTGTTTATTTATATATAGGAAAATGAATTTTTTATGGAAAAATATATTTCCATAAAACAAACAAACTCTTGAACTAAAAGAATGTTTTTACCAATTCTCACTTTCATATCCTAGTTGGATTTAGGCAGATCCGACCCACACCTATTACAAGTTCCTTTAAGACTTGACCAAACCTGATCCAAAGACCAGAAATGAATTAAATCTATTATGAATAAGAGATATATAATTGTAATTGTTTATAAAAAGGAAGAATATAAAATTTTTTTTGATAACAATAATTAGTTAGGTTGTTACAAAGTATGTTATGTAAATGAATTAATGTTATATTTTAAAGAAACTCAAAGCTCATGGAATATTTGTATGATTAAATCTAAACCATTAAGTATTATATCTAATTTAAATTTGATTTATTAGATAATTATTCATCCATTGGATTTGGTAAGATACATTACCCATATTCTAAAATTAGAGGCGGCAATTTCACCCATATTCAATGGGGACTTGTATTCTTTATGCATTGGGGCATACATATGGGACTTGAAGAAGGGATATGGCTACGAATAGGCGAGTTTTATAGAAATTTTATTAGATATGGATTTATTTAAAGGGATTATACTACCTAACTCTTTCCATAATCATATTATATTAAATATAATAATGTAGATTTTTATATATAAATTTAATTGTATAATAGTATGAAAAATTAAAAAATGTGTCATTTTCAATTTGAATATAAAATTTTTTTAAATAAACTTTAACAAAAAATTTATGTTATCATTTACTGCCATCATTTATTGTGTTAGTATTATTAATACTTTTTATAACTATTATTTTATTATTATATGAATTTTTTATTTTTATTAAAAATTATAATAGGATATTAATAAATATATATCACTTAAATAAAATGGATGAACAGGGACAATATAAATATTTAAGGATTTGATGAGACGCATGCAAACATGAGAATGGGAAATTTTAGATTATTTCTAAATAGAGATGAATACTAAAATCTTTATCTCCTGTGTGGAAAATTATCTAATATTATATTAATACTGATAAATCAATGCTATTTCCATAAAGTTTTTAACAAGTATATTATTTTTTTTATTTTTCAACATTAAATTTAATTTTTATTTTTTAAACGTATCTTGTAAATAATTTTTATAGAAAAAGTAATACACTTATCAAAAATTATATATAAGTAATATTGAATTTTCAATGCAGGAAATTTTTTCCTCCTACTCATGCCTGCTGTTCTTAGCTAGCACTACCAATTAAGTAACAAAATAAAGTCTGTGCAAGCTCCCTGCCTGGTTTCTTTAAAGGAAATTGAGTTTACCATAAATTACTATTAATGGCTAATAAAGATGTTGGAGGCTTCTAAATGGTGATATTATGATCTGTCAAAAAGGTCTGCTGCGTTGTTACTAAAGGATTCAGAATTCAAATCAAAAGTATTTACTAATATACTAAGCTGTTTTTTAATGATGGGGACCAAGAAATTCTAACACAATGCATCATCAAATAGGAATTTTTCTATCTATCGGAAAGGAGATAGATTCAAAAAATATATACATAGGACTTTATCTTTGGAAAGCCACATATTTTCGTATTTTAATTGTATTTATTTTTTGGCATATAGACTCCTACATTTTTAAGAAATTTACATTTCTTTTTAAATCTTATATATATCTTTCTTGGGTTGAAATAAAAATCTTTGTTCAGTTAAGGTATAAATTAGGAGAGGTTACTCCTGTCGGGTGTTATTATTGCATTGCGATAGTGATGCTACTATCTGTCAACAAGGTCTGCTGCGAATTTCCATGCTAATTAAAGGATTCAGAATTTGAAAATATTTAAAATATAAAATATATTAATAACAATATTATATATATTAAAAATTAAAATTAAAATTAAGTTCTAAATATAAAATAATGATTGTCAATACAATAGTGGAACAAAAGTTTAATCTAATAAATATAAAAGATAAATAACTTAATTTTAAATTTTATTTTTTATATTTATAATATTTTTATATATATTAATATTTCAAATATTTCTTAAGTAATAAATAATATAAAAATAGACTTTTTCCTAAATGTGATATTGGAGTACTTTTATTGGTCTTTGCATTGCTTAAGATCTTAAATTTAGGAAAGTCCAATTAAAAATGAACTCCTATAAAACATTAGTCCTTATTGAGCATGCCTCCTTTGAATCACCTCAATCTGCTTCTTGAGGATACCAAGGGCAACAATTTAATTTCTTAGTTCATGAATCTTACCCTTTGTATTTGAAAAAAAAAAATGAAAATGAGAAACTTATAAAAAAAATGTGAAATCTTTTGTTGCAATAGATTAATAGAATCCATATTTATTTATAGGAATTAATCTATGGATATATAAACAAATCAAAATCAAGTTATTTGTGTTTCAAGATGAAGTTGAGATCGGTTCAAAATAAAATCAATTCAATTTTGATTTTAAGGAGATTAATAAATGAATCGGAATTAATTAATATATGAATTAAATTTAGTTTTTATATTATTTAATTTAATTTAATTAATTTATGAATTAAATAAATCAATACTAATATTTTTTTATTTTTATATTATACATAAATAATGAATAAATTTCACATTATATATAATAACATAAACATTTAAGGATGCATGTATTCAAAATTCTAGCTTCGAGATTGGGTATTTCAACCATAAAAAAACTTTGAGCTAAACAATGCATAATTCATATAAATTCATCTGGATACATGCTCGCGCTGAGTTTATGTCCGATTTCAAAATTTTCGGATTTGAAGAGCTCTAATACATATATTATTCCCCAATTAGAGCTTGAACAAATCAATATTCAATTCAATTCATTTCGTGTACACAGTTACTTGTATCAATCTTTTAACGTATAAAAAAAAGTTAAATTTACATAATTGAATGTAAACTTTTTCACAACCTTTAAAAAAAAAAAAGCGAGAGTAAAATAACTGTTTTTTTTATTTAATGCATCCGAAGTGTACGCTGGACCCGACGATAACGATAGTTCGGACAGGAACACTGCATTTCCGCTCCACTATTTTTAACGATACCGTACTAACTTGTCTGGAATTGAACACTATTTTGGCAACGTTTTTCACGTGCATTCAATCGCATTTCATCAAATGCCAGCGCTGTAGCAATGCAGCGGCAAACGACAGAATATTACCTGCTTTATTTTTTATCATATCCCGATCCAATTATATATATATATATATAGATTAAATAAATTATCATTTTTATTATTTTAAAAAAATTTATCTAATTATACTATCAATCTTTGACGAGAAATTTTTATATATTCTAATTATAATACATATTTTCTTTTTTAAATAATAAAAAAATTCATTATCAATTTTAAGTAACTCATATATATTGAAAGAGCACTACTAAATGTGCTGATCACGAGTGATGAAAGAATGCTCCGAAAAATTTTTAATCGTGTGATAAATACAATTTCAGAGGCTATCTATTCAATCAATGATAATAAAGAACTTTGTTTTTATTTGGAACAGAAATATCGGCACAACTATCAATATATATAGCATTTCTTATATCAAAATTTGTAATTTCATTTTTCAATACATTAAAATTAGAATTATTTTATTCATTGAATGAAAATAAATACGCGAGTATGAAAAAATTTCTTTCTTTTAACGTGATTAGATATGCAAAACAAGCTATAAACCTACAAACTTCGCAAGCTTTCCATGGATATAGAATGGGCTCGGTTTTCATTTTTATGCCTATTATTAATGTGCCTCAAATGGACCATCCTATGCAGATAAAAATTCATGTGGGCAAAATTGCACAGTTGGCGGGTTTGTGTCTCATTTTTCATTTTTTTTTAATCATTATATACTAAATTCATTGCCTAGAACAAGAAAGTCAATGATATACTCACACATTTATGATCCAAAAATATATTTTTTACTACCTATTAATAATTAATTAATTATTTATTAAAATAATAAAAAAAATTTAAAAATTAATGTTGGTTATTTGTGGGCCAGACAAGTTCACATCATTTTTTATCTATTTTTAGCGTAGACTAATGCAAATTAGCTCATGAAAACCTCTTCTAAGTTTGTGCAACAACCCAGATCAGCAGAGACCCGCTTCGCCTGTTTTACGTATCCTATCGTACACAATGCAGACAGGTGTCGAGCTACATCGAGGCATGGAACCACCACTTCTCAAATTACAATAATTTTTTATATACACTTATCCATGGGTTATATATCTTATTCCTTAAAAAATTATATTAACTTCCTAAAATAGGATATTATATAATGAGGTTGTTAGCCTTCATGTCCATAAGTTAGTAACTTTTAAACGGAGAAATTATGCTATTAATTTAGTGATAATAAAATAATAAAGAATATTTACTTAATTTTAATAAAAAATACTAATTTAAATTAATTAATTTAGATTCATTTATTTTTTTTCCTTTTCATAATAAATACACTTATTAAATAAAAAAATTGATGGAAGTAACAAATTGATTATAGTATACTTTTTATTATTTTGTTATTACTGAATTAATAACATTATTAATCCAAATAAAAAATAGAAATTACTTAACAATTCCCTGTACAATGTGATGTAAAAATCCTTTGATAAGATTATTAACAATTAATAATACTTAAAGACATGTAATTTATACCTAAAATTTATAGGTTTTTATTGTTCTCTTCTTTTGAAGTAAATTTTAATTCTTTTGATTATTTGTACAAATCTTACAATTTTTTAAAAGTTATAAATTTAATCAAATTGTACATATAAAAAGTGTGTAATAAGTTTGATAAAATATTGCATCAAAAAAGGTTTAAAGATTTTATAATTTTTTACGAAAATTTGCCACTTTTAATCTGACAAAACTTACACAATATGTTGATACTCTTTATTTTTCAATATATATAAGGTAAATTATACTGAACTTCTTTTCTTTAAAAGTTTATCTCTCTTCTCCTCTTTTTTAAATACAAACTCATCTCTTCTACCCAAAAAAAAATAAGGACAATAGAGTTTATATTTTAAAAATAAAAAATATAAATATAATTAAATTAAATTTCATAAGATATGAAAGTCATTTATTTTTAAATGTAACACATGAAAGTAATACTTTACAAGCGCATACAACCTCTTCATTTTTATTCTTTTTATTTTTTTCTTGGTTCTGCCTCTGCTGGTGAATATGAAATTATTATATATTTTACACAATACATTTTTATAGTAGGCTTATATTAGTCTACTCATTATATATAAATAACATAATATCTCTAAGTTCTACAATATTACAAAAAAAATGCCGTTGAATTATATAACTACAATTGAAATTTTAAATAATAATAATAGTAACAGTAGAAAGAAGAATCAAACATTAAATTGCCTTAAGAAAAATTTAAAGATGAAGCATGTGACCTACCTACTTACCTACATTACAATAAAGATGTTATATGCAACAAAAATGAAATTCAAAATTAAGTTTAAATTTTTTATATATATTTAATTAAATTTTATGTATTTATTAAACTATTATATATTTAATGATGATCTTTAATTCGCATTTAAAATTTTATCTTGAATCTCATTTTCACTATATATAAGATTGTTATATTATAATACTTAAGAGGAGTTGCTACCCTTGAAAAGCCTATCTTCCTTACATTCACAAAATTTTAATATGTCTTCCATTAATTTGTAGTTATAGTTAAATTTATGAGCTACCTACAAATTTGTCTAAAAAATGTTGGATGTAAAATTAAAATTAACGTTGCCTCCCAAATTTTATGTAAAAAATTGTCCTTACAATATTTTTTAACTGAAAAAGGGAAGGGAAAGAAAGAAAAGTAAATCATATTTAGCTTCTAAATTTTATTCATAAAATATAGTTATAAATGTTAATGTTAATATTAAAAATAAAAATTTATTTATTTAATATTAAATATAAAAATTTAAATAAAGTAATTTCTTCCATTTTAAAAAATTATTTTTATTATTACAATCCTAAATATTACTTTTTTAACTACAAATATAAGTGGGATGATATTCCTTTTTTAATATACATACAAATAATATTTTTTAATGAAACCTTACATTCTTTAAATTTTAATAAAATTATATATATATATATATATATATATATATATATATATATATATATATATATATATATCTTATTGATTTTAAATTACAAATACGTATCTTGTTCACTTTAAGTTTATATTAGTTTTGATAACAAAAATAGGCGCGCTGGTGTTTTATTTTAATCCTTACAACACCAAAACACATAAGCCCGCAAGAAAACTCGAAAAGAAAATTAAGTTTATATTTACGTTGCATTAATTTTCTCTATTTACCTTTAAAAAAAATGAAAATTTCTAATTTTTTTTATTAATAATTTGAATAGTAAGCAATGAAATGCCTGTGCTTTTGAATTGTGACAGGATCTAAGAACTGATATTGGACGGAGCCGTAAGGCCTCCAAGATTGAAAGGCGATTGGGAATATTTAGGACAAAGGGCCTATTAAATAGATTAGGGTTACGAGGGGCCCCATAATGAATGCTCATACAGATTCCTATGTCCGTGTCGTTGAAGAATATCCACGCAATCGAGTGTACTATTGTCAGACTATGTTTGATTGAGGGGGAAGAAAATGAAAAGATATTTTTTTAAAATTTATTTTTTTATTTAAATGGATAGAAAAGAAAGTGAAAAGATATTTTTAAAAAAATATAATTTTATAATCATTTCAAATTTTAAAATTTTTTTCTTCACTATCTCGTCAATTTAAATTTAAAAAATTTCTACCTTTCTTCCTCATTTTTTCTTTAACCAAACAAGAGATAAATGATCAACGCAGGGGATATTTATTCAATCTTATAGGTCATGTATTTAACTGAATATGTACTGTCTGAATAAAATGTTTATGTCATATTATAAGAGTTAAAACAAAGTAACATTAATGTTGTATGGTCCATTTGTGTTACTAAAAGGAAAAATTACATTTTATTAGCACATAATTTTGTCAATTTTTATTTAATCTATTTATATTTTCAAGCATTAAAATTAATTCTCATGTACTTTTTATTATTAATACTCTACCTTCTTAAATTTTTTAATTTAATTTTTAATAGAATATTTTATAATAAATGGATTAAACGAATTTGGACAAAATTATATTTAAGTAAAGTATAAATTTTTCATATTTACGTTAATTGTTATTAAGAATTCTAAATAGGAATTAAAATATATATATAACCCTATCTCTTTATTTTAAATCTACAGACTATATATTAATTTTATATTCTTTACAAAATTATAAATAATGAAATATATGAATTTTGTTATTTATAAATACAAAGAGTTTTACTTAATTTTTTTTTCATGCCTTATGTTGCAACAAATTTTTTTACACTCCTAAATTTTTTTCTCCAATTTTTTAATGAACCATTTATAACAAGTTAGAAATTTTTGAAAAATTATGGGTAAATAAAGTGTAATTTTTTTATATTTACATGAATTGTTGTCAATAATTCTCAAAATGGATTAATATATATATATAATCCCATTTTTTATTTTAAGTCTACAAATTAACTATATGTTACGAATCTTATTATTTCTTTTTTACTCATATTATGTATCGCTATAAATTATTTTTCTTATTTAATTTAAGGTAAATGTACGAGAGCAGAAGAGGTTTTTAAAGGAAGATGACAGAACTAATAATTTTTAATCCATATTGAGAATTTATAACTTCAGTTTAAATATGGAAAAATTACACTTTACCAATTGGTATTACGCCCATTCCATTTAACTAATGGGGTTTTCTGTTAAAAATTAAATGAAAATTTTCCAAGTAAGTAAAGTGTTAATAATATAAAATATGTATAGATAAATTTCATAACTTCAATAAGTGGAGAAAATATAATTTTCCCTTATTAAAATGATATGATGCTAACAGAAGGGGGTTAATTATACATAATAGCTTAAGGAAGCACATTGCTTAATTTCAAAGTACAAGGGATGAATTATACAGAACATATAGTTCAGGAATTTTTTAATCTACTTAATAATTTATTTATTCCTTATTTTTAAATTTTTTTGAAGATTATGTGATCAATTTAGATGACTAAAAATCATAATCAAACTAGAACTTTATTATTTGATTAAATTTTTAAGAGAAAATGGGTATTGCTCACATGATCCTGGCAAAGAAAATTAGTTCTAATTTTGTTATGAAAGTTTTTGGCATAAATCTTATTTTGTTTCAGTAATTTTTTTATTATTACACAAATTGTTGTTACATAATTTAAAGAGATAAAAATTAAAATTTTATATAATAAAGTAAAAATAAATAAATTTCCAGCACATTCATTTTGTTTAAAAACTTGTTAACCATGATAAAAAAAATTATATTCATCTTCCGAATTATGTATTTAATCTAAATACATTCAGATCTTTTCTAATTTTGGTGATATATACTTATCTCTCATATTTCTCTAAAATAGGAGATGTGATGGTATATTTAAAAAAGAAAGAAAAATATGTGAGTGTTACAATGTATATAAAATAAGATATCAGTATATATGTGTAAAATTAATATTTAATATATATATATATAATTATCCTAAATTTTTTGGAGCTCCACGTAATTTTCCTCTAAAAAAATTTATTTACATTCGTATTGTCCGCACTTTTTGAATTTTCTGAGTCCGTAGTGGGTCGTTGAAGTTTGGCACGTCCAGCAGAATAAATATACAGGTAGTTATTTAATGTAGAAATACGGAAGTGGTACGTGGATAGGACTGCTTTATTTCATCATATCTTCCTCCATGTCTATATGCTAAAGGGGCCGGAAAGTAATTGCGGTACGTAATGCTATCCTTGGAATAAAATTTTTAAAATTAATTTTATTTTATTTGAATAAAAATAATTTTAGTTTGATTTCAAATAAATTCTGCTATTTGAAAATTATATAAAAAATAATGATTTTGTACAAATTAATTTTTATTTGAAATATATGAAAGAATGTATAAGATCAAATTTAAAAGTAAATTTTAATTATATTATAATAAATAAAATACTAAAATAAGAACGAAATACAATGTATATATGTAACAATTATTTACAAGTTTCTTGCAATGTTTTAAAAACCAAATGATCCAAGCAGTTTAATAATTAATCGCTGCATTATTCAATTTGGGTCGATCCAAAAAATTATTTTAGTAACGAGTTTGAACTATTTGAACAGGATTAAATAGGCAAGAACCGGAAAAAATTGAAAATTCTTCCAATTAAACATTTTCCTCTTTTTTTTTTTTGAGACTTCCTTTTTTATTTTTATTTTTTTGATTGGGTTGGCACAATAAAGCTAAAAGTAATTAAAAAAATAAAGAATAAATATAAACAGAAAATTCAGCAATTTGATTTATTTCTTTTTTTATTTTTTATTAATAATAAGTTTATAAAATTAGATATTATTTAATTTTTTAATAAATTTATATAAATTTTTATTTATGATATCATTTAATTTATTAATTAATTTAACCAAACGAACCAATCAAATCATAATTTGATGATTTTTTCTAATTCATTGTTGGATCCAACTTTTAAAATACTGATTTCATCTTGTAAAAGCGACACATGTATGATGAAGTATAAGTGAGAGGCTTTTAGTTATTTTATTACTTTGCTTAGGGAGTGAGATTTAAAAAATGAGTTGTAATTGATTTACTTGGATGACATTATTCTAAACTGAAACGAACCATTCTCAATCAAAAACTCGGCATAAAATCTAACTCCCTACTTACGTATCATCGTTTTGGCTTGAGAAATATATCCTGTGTTGAAAGCTTTCTAGCTTTCATTTTGTCCTTTCATCGGAGTTGTGTGTTGAAAGTCTAATTTCCTACTTACATGTCATCATTTCTACCAAAGATTTCTTAGAACTGGAAAGGCAAAACACCTTAACTCAGGTCATTTCCTACTCTTTTTTTTTTTTGGGCTTTTTTTAAACACATTCAAATGTTATTTTTATTATCTTCTTATCTCAGCAGCTCACTCCCAAAACTGTCAAATATGCCGTGATATTGACAATGATGATAGCATTTCCTATCTCATTTCAAGTTTTTTGGTCTTTCTTTCTTCCCATCATACGTTTACTTTATTTTTTATTATTTTATTTGGTGCATTTATGTTGTTATGTATCTATGTTTTTGATTGAATATAGTTATTTTTTCTGCTTATTTTCCAATATCCCAAACCGAGAATAACTATTTAAATCCGCACTAAACGTCTTTGTGCGGTTAACTTTGGTCCTCTATTTCAAATTGGTTAATAACGAGTGTTTAAAATTTCAAACCAGCAAGGGTGGGTTAGTTAAAAAAAATTAGCTTATCATAACAAATGACCAGTGGACACCCCTAGCTAAGAGTTCTTGGAAAGTCAATTATTGAGTCTTTGATCCATTTCTGAGCAAGAGAAACATGGAGACATTAAAATATATAGGCAAAAAGTTGTCTGAAAAAAATAATTTTTTAAAAAAAAATTAAAAATTCTTGAATCTTGAGATTGAGAACGTAAGAAAAATGAAGACATTGAAAGATTTAGTTATTTAAAAATATTTCTGTTTTATTAATATCATTCTAATAAATGATAGGATATATCTCTAAAAAGTATTTACATTTTCAGAAGAAGAAAATTTTGGTGAAATTTTATATGTTATATTTGGATTTAAAAATTAAAATCAATGATTCAATTATTAAAAAAATTATATTTTATAGGATAAAGTGTTTTATTTAAGATAGAAGTGAATAATTTAAGTTATTAAATTTGGCATTTTAAATTCAATCAAAATAAATATCATTTTGTAAATTTCACATTTACTTTTAAAACATCATATTTGATTATCATGTCTTATCTATAAGAACTAAGTAAAATTATTCATTTTCAATATAAGAATTTAAAATTATTAATATTTACTAAATGCTTCATCCAACCATAAGTTAAGTGTTTGTTGTGAAATTTTCAAATAATAATTTTACATGTAAATTATTTTTTATGTAACTAATTAATTATATTTATTAAGTTGTAATTATTAATACTGAGTTGCAAAAATATTACACATATAAAAGTATAATTAAAAATTTCACAATAAACATCTACAAACTTCAATTAGGTTTTTTTTCCTTTTCAAATTAGATGAGTAAAAGTTAGCTTTTTAAAAATATATCTTAATTAATTGCAATATTAAATACAATATCTAAATATTTTATTATTTTAATAGCCCATTACAATTAAAAGTTTGTTTTATTGGGTTCATAAAATAGTTTTTACTATATATCCAATATAAGAGTAAAGTATATCTATATAAATTACTTGCAAGGGTTTGAAGCTGGTGAGTGCAAGTGATCCCACCGGCTTCTACCGGTGTCTGCCAGTTATATGTTAAGTGCTCCCATTTTAACTCTAGTATTATGATTTTAGCTCAATTTATTATTAATTTTATTCCCCATTTTTAATTTATTCTTTAAAAATTGAGGTACTAGAATTTAAAATCGAAGAAAAATTGAAAAAGAGATTATATAAATTAGATTTTTTGAACTCCTATTTAGTTTAATATATAGGAAAAAAAAAGAAAGAAAAGACATGAATGTTATATGCCAAATTTTGTTATATTTGAGTAGAAAACACTACAAAAAAGGGTTATACAGAGCAGAAAAGTCATCTGTATAGACCCAATTTGTTATCTATATTGCTATTACAAACAACAATGTTATCTATATTAGGTCATCTGTATAGAATCGTATCTATTGGACCCCATATAAATGACATTTTTTTCGATTGTCTATGTAGGCTACACCTATACAAATAACACCTATCGTCTATATAAACATACCTATATAGATGATAAGGGTTATACAAATCATAGTGTCATTGTGTAGGTTAGACTTATACAGATGACAAAAACTATACATACAACATATGTAGTTTGTATAGCCCTATGGTCTGTATAGGTCCGAGCTATATAGATAACAACTATGCTCTATATAGCTCTTATTGTTCATATAGGTCCAACCTATATAGACGACATTGTGATCTATATATCTTTGTCGTCTGTCTAGATTAGAGTTACACAAACAACAACTGTGATTTATGTAGGTCCAACCTACACAAACAATACTATGGTTTATATAACCTTTGTCGTATATATAAGTCATTTTAAAAAATATATATATATGTAATAAAATTTTATGTGGGTTCATGATTTTTCTTACAAATCATATTTAGTTATTTTATTTTTACATTTATATTAATTTTTTTACATTTGTGTTCATACTTAGTTATTTACATATAACTAAAATAAAATGATAGTAATTTTTTAAATTTAATGATGTTAATAATTATCTAACACAATCAAATATAAAAAATAAAATAAAATATAAAATAACTCTTAAGAATATATAATAAAGTAGGTAATTCACGTACATACTATAAAGTATCAAAACAAATTTGTATGATACAAATTATCTAAAATAATAGTCCGTACTATCATCATCATCATTATCCTCTCCATTGTCTAAAAGTGGATGCCAAGGCTGGGGTGGAGGTGAAGGTAGGCATAGCTATGGCTGGGATGGAGGCGAGGGTCATTGCTACTAAGGAAACAAGGGATACTATGAAGTAAAAGGCAATTCAAAAGCAAATTTGGATGGTACTCTTAGTCGAAGGATTCTCATCAAAGGAGAAGGAGGAAATGGCGCCTCGTGCGGAAGGAACGAAAATCCCGTGGACTATATAGTAGCATACATGCCCTCAAGGAGAGTATAGTTCTTTTGCTATAACTCCTCATGATAATGGATGTGCTCATCTACACTAGATAAAGCTTGTTGTGTCTCAATGATGTAGGTCTACACCTCCTCTATAAATGCTATATCCTGCTGCGACCTCAAAAGAAATGCCGCAGTGGATGAAATGGTGCTGCTAGTACCATATGTCATTATAGTAAGCACACGACCAATTACTTTTTTATGCGCTCAGCGAGTACCAACCACCTTATCAACAATAGCAAGCTCATTAACATCCGACGAACTTACAAAGGAGTTGTTGGAGGAAGCACTAGACTAGAAGATCAATGGGTGACCAATTCCAATATCTTAGCCTTGATTTTTTGAATATAAACATATAGTTTGAATGAAAAACTTTTCTTATAGTAATCAAACTTATTTAATTAAAAAATAGTTACTTATGTAAGTAGCATAAGCATTCGAATGCACCCACTCCCCTATATGATACGTATAATGCTCATCGAAATTCTCCCTCACCGACTGTAATTCACTTGTGTCCTTATTTCTCTATATCAATTTTAAAATATGATATTAACAATTAGTAGCCATTAGCAACTATTAGGACAATAACACCATCCAAAAATATTAAGTTAAAATACCTTGTCATGTCGTGTCGCCGTAATAGGCTTTGATCCATGGCAATCATTGCACAACTTTTTTTACCTATTCTCTAAATTTCTTCTAGATAGCTCCTACATATTTAAACCAAAATATTTGTAATTAGAAGACAAACAAATTGAATATAAAAAATGGCAAGTAACTAATTGCACTTTAACCTTATCCTATGCTTATCACTGTCAAAGTATGTACATAACTTATCCTAATAATTTGTTAAAATATTAGTGGGACAAGCTTGCCTAGCACCACTGGGATCATGAACATCGTCCTCATCGCCATGTTGCAAGAAATGCTGGTGAAGCACAAACTTCTAATCTTTGAATCAATTAGTTGTTGTCCATTGGATACCAACAATCACGTATCCCTGCTCCTTAGGCTCAATATTCACAAATTCAAAATGGGACTAGATTGGAATATATGGAAGAATGTTTCATTTATTATTTTCATCAATCTTAATATTAAATAAAAATAATGTAAAAAATATGGCATAATACTTACACAGACTCCTTGCACAACACGCTCTCACTGCTCCTTAGACATTTGCCTCCAATTATTATGGAAGGGCTCACAATGCTGCTTGACTAACACTTCTATATTAGGTGCAAAATGCTTTGAATTCAGACTAATTGCTTACCATGCACTCGTCTTATCAAAGCAAATAGGCAACGGCCTCCTATTATTCTTTTGTATTTTTTAGTGGAGAGTTAAGGACATTGCTTTGCTGCGATGCCACTCAATATAACTTTCAAATACAAAACACTATTAAGAATATACATTTGTAGAAAAAAATGTAGATTAAAGTGCTTGAGTATAACTAATTTCACCTATCTCACACTAGGAAAGGATACAAGTGAGGTCTGGTGGTTAGTCATGTCTACCATCTCCTCTGTGATAGTGTGACATAACATCAGCCATGGTTATCGAGCATTGTTATATATAACAAAGCACACATAATAGTGATTACAACAGTAAGTAAGTAATACTTATGATAACTAAAATAATTTATCCTTCTACGATAAATTACATTTGCATGTACCCAATGAATTGTTTAAAAAATAATTAGTGCAACTGGTTACAAATGATACTTAGTACAAAATCCAAAGTTATCAAAATATAATACCGAATAACTACTTGAGTATCCAAAAAGTCCCGATCCTAATCAGATTCATCATTAGTGAATGTTGCAAGGTTATTACCCTCTTTATCAGTTGAGTCATCATTATTGGACTCTAAAACCTCCTTTTCTATATAATCCCTAATGGTTTAATCTTCTATATCATCATCATCATTTATAAATTCGTCAAACATTTGTGAAGTAAGATGAACATTTCTAAAAGATGAAACAGAATAAGGGTTATGGTTCTAATCCTATAAGATAATCGAGGTAAAATTTCCAAGATTTACTGTGAGGGCAAAGTTTGCAAAGTTATCATCCTGCAAATAGGATATGCTATTGGCACTAATATTATCATCATCAAGAACATCCCATACATCATAATGCACTACATTATTTACAACCTGCCAATTTAATCCATTGAAAGGATCATCAATGTAAAAAACTTGTCATGCTTGAGACATAAGTATATACGAATTATTTCTGTACCACTTAATACTGATAGAAATATTTGTTATATTTTTATCTATGATAATTTTCTTTTTTTTATGATTGGTGTCATACCATTTATATTTAAAGAAAGTCACAAAGTAGTTATGTAAATAACTCAACTCTATGACTTCCTCCAAGATACTTTAAAATGCATTATTTTTTATTCCAAACACAGAAACCCCACTGTTCTATGTCTTATGCTTTGCATCTCGAGAAGCAACTACGAAATGAACTCTATTTACCACATACACTAAAATGACATAATCGTGAAGTTTGGTGTGGAAGGTAAAGATAATAACTCATTAGTCGCCTTGGGGGATCCACTCTTATAGAGGTGGTAAATATGTACAATTTTTCAAAGCGAACAATAACAACACAAGTATAAAATAAAATTGTGCAACATCAGGTTGTAATGAAAATGATAAAAAATTACCTTCGAGTAAAACTATGAAGGAAACTGGGTTCTCTATAAGTGTTCAATGTTCTGGCAACCACTTACTTATAATTATCGTCTATGTTCACTACATTATAGAAGAGGCTCATTAGGAAATAGAATGAACTGAATGAAATGCAAAATAGTTTAAGGGACTTACTTTAAATATTTTTTAATTTTAGGATAGTTGTTGAGGATGTACCATATTGTTGCATCGTAATCCTTCTTGTTTAAATGAACAATGTGCTTTCTGCCAATGGGTGGACAATTTGAGATAAAAAAATCAATAATCACCTTTTTGTGCTCACATTGGCTATATCCTAGTTACGATGAGGTTGGTTGAATTTTGTTTCCACCCTTTGTAGATGCATAGAACAAAATGTCAATGCCTTATTTATAACATACCTTTCAGCGATGGAACTTTTAAGTCAAGCACGGTTCCCGATGCAATCCTTCAATTTCTTTATATATCTCTTATATGGATACATCTACCTAAAATAAATAGGACCCCTAATAGTTTTTCCTCAAGAAAGTGTATCACTAAGTAGACCATTATGTCAAAGAATGTTTGAGGGTATATCCTTTCAAGTTTACATAAGATCAATATAATATCTTCCTTAGCTTGCTTCACATCCTACTTATTTAAAGTTCTTGCATAGATTTAGTTAAAGTAATTGCATAACTCAACAATTGGTAGTGCTAGCTCTTTTGACAAAAATACTTTCATTGTAAGTGCTAACAATTGTTGCATAATTACATGATAGTTATGGGACTTTAACCTCTTGATCTTGGTGTCATTGTCAATCACATTCTTTCTCAGATTTCCAGCAAACCCATTAGGAAACTTTATATTTTTAATGAACTGAAAAAATCGATGTTAATCATAATTGAGAATGGATCTAGGATGTGGTTTCATCCACCTCCCCCTCTCCTCATATAAGTGCAATTCTAGCCTTATATTCATGTCGGCTAGGTCACACCTCGCATTATATATGTTTTTTAATTTATGTTCAATATTCAGGAATCTACCCACAATGTTGTTACATAGATTTTTCTCAACATGCATCACATTAATGTTATGTCTCAAGATTATTGTAGGCCAGTATGGAAGTTTAAAGAAGATACTCTTCTTACTCCAATCAAGTTCATCTACACCTCTTTTTCACTTGACTCCACCCTATTGCATGTGTTTTTCAAGCACTCTCTAACATACTCTATTTAATTGGTCTATGATCATGTCATTCGTAAATTGTCTTGGAAGGGCTTTCCTTTCGGTCTTTCATCAAAGTTTTTACTATTTTGCCAACTATGGCTCTTTGGAAGGAATCAATGATAACTAACATAAGCAATTTTTCCTCTAATCCACATTTATGGCATGTCTTCATTGTAGGTAGGACATGCTTTATACTCTTATTCACTCTAACTTGATAGACTACTTCAAGCGAGAAAGTTGTTCACAATCCATATTAATGTCGCTCGCATCTTAAACATGCTATTCATAGTAGTATCTCGGGTTTCAATTCCAATCTCCCACAATTGTTTCAGTTCTTCAACAAACAATCTTAAGAAGACATCTATGTCTTTTCCTAGAGATTGTAGCTTAGGGATCAATAGCGTTAACATAAAAAATGACTCATACAAAGCTAGGGTGACAAATTGTAGGTGATCATCACAACTAGCCACATGCTATATGATAGGCTTATGTTACCAAAAGGATTGAATTCATTCGTACTTCAACCCAATTGCACATTCCTCAGCCCTGTTGAGAAATCAAGATACTTTCTATCAACATCTTGCCAAGCTTCCCTATCAGCAGGATGTCGTAAAACCCCATCTTTAATGAATCATCCCATTTAATGCTATGTCATATCTTTTGTTATGTGCCTCGATCTATATAACTGCTTCAACCTGGGGGTCAATGGAAAATATCACAACACTTTTTGAGGAACCTTTTTTCTTTTTGTATTTTTGTCGATCCATTGACCCTCCTCACAAATTGAACAGATCTTATATTTGGCGTACTCTCTCCAAAAGAGCGCACAGTCATGCTTATTAGCATGAAGGCAGTTTGTTATCCTTCGGTGATGCCTCTTTTAATAATTTCAATAGGGAATTGAATAACTTATTTGTCCACTTATGAAGTATCTTTAGATGCATGAGCTTAACTAAGAAGATTAGTAAAGAAAAAATTATGCAACTGGGGTACAATTCAATTTTAACTTTTGTAAACAAATCATCAAAGGCTTATACATGACATGTGTCCCCCCCCAAAGTGTCCTCATTTTGGACTCTATTATTGTTATCTACTTTATTAGTGGCATGAGGGTCAATAAAGTCATGTATGATATCAATTATCTCATTAGCATCATTAGCAAGTGCTTTGCATATAACCTCGACCCTAGATACATACCCTTCGCTATAATGGACCAAGTTCGAGTATGATAGATCAAATCCATTATTTATTAGGTGTGCCTCTATGGTCTTTAATGTTTGGTACAACACATTCAAACATTTCTTACATAGACATCTTACCATCCCCCTATCATCAACAAAGTTTCTAACTCTGTCCACGAATGCAATAGCACCATTCTAGTATGCATTGGGTAATCAATCTCATAGGATTATCTAAATTTTGTCAATAGACATGGTGTAACTAGCCTATAAGGTCACAAGTCATCATATAATTCAATTATGTGTGCATGTTTATTGTGTGCTTTAAATCTACCTTATCACTCCAATTTTAACGGATAAGGCCCTATCACATTTGGGATATTCCCTTAATTATTGTCTCTAGTTATCCACAATGTGTTTCATAAATGATGAAATTTCAACAATATCCCCCCTCATTCTTCAAGTGTGTATGCTATGCACCGATATAGTACACACCCAGAGAACAGTGGAAAAGAAAGAAATTTCAATAAAGTGAAATAATGAGTAAATAAGGTTAACACAATAATTGAAGGACATATCCCAAACTATTTGTATTCTCTAGACAATTCAAAGGTTAGTTCATTTAAAAAGATCAATCAACCGTTGAACACGTTTAAGGTTATAGTGTAAATATATTTCAAATTTAATATAGTGTGATTTTTTAGACTAATAGTTTTGATTATGACTGGAACATATACATTACACTATTAAATTATAACATTTAACAAACATATTTACAAACAATATATTAATAGCCTTTTAACATGTTAAAATTTTTAAACTGCATTGATGTAGTTTAATTCTAAATTTTATTCTTAAATTTTTTAATATATTAATAGCCTCTTAATATGGTAAAATTTTTAAACTATACCAATGTAGTTTAATTCTTGAATTTATTCTCAAATTTTCCAATATATTAATAGCCTTTTATAATGCTAAAATTTCTAAATTATATCGATGTAGTTTAATTCTTAATTTTTTTCTTAAATTTTTCAATATATTAATAACCTCTCAATATGCTAAAATTTTCAAACCTTCACATAACATTCACCATTTTATTTTTTATTTATTTTATTGCATATTACTCTTTTTTAATATTTACTTCTATTATTTATAGTTTAGATGTGAATAATATAATATATTTTTGATTATATATTTTATTTTTAATTCCTATATTACTTTCTTTATCATTTAATATTATTTGTCAAATTTTGAAGAATTTTAAATTTATTTAATTAAAATTTTTCAATATTTTTTCATATTAATTTTTGTGTGTTACGTTTTATTTAAAGATTAATTTTTAAACATATATGTACTAATTTATTGCATATTTTTTTATATTCACTTATATTATTTATAATTTGAATGTCAATATCATTAAGAAAAATATATTATAATATTATTATAAGGGTTTAGATATAATAGTACTTTTAAAAATTTATATGATTGAAATTAATTAGAAAAATTTTATACAAAGGATGACATTGAATATGATCCTTCAAATCATGGAATAGAAATTCTTGATATCATTTTGTGATAATTATAAGGAATTCTTGATATTATTTTATGATTTATGCGCTATTTTACTTTTTTTATCTATTTCATTACACTTCTATCTTCTTTTTTCCATATACACTCCTTTTATTATTTAGAACTCATATGTTAATATCATCAAGTAGTATATAATATAATATAATATAATATAATATAATATAATATTTTTTTATTTTTATTATAAAAATATTTTATATAAGTTAAAATTTTAATTTATTTTTTTAAGTACATATTCTACTTTTAATAATAATTATACTACTTTATAACTTACTAATTATTTCTCTTCCTTTTTTATGCAATTCATATTTTTCTTTCTTTCATTTTTTTTATATTCACTCCCATTGCTTATACTCTAACATTAATTTTATAAACAAATATGCATACAATAAAATATACATTTTATTTTGTCATAATATTTTAATCAATGAACATTTTAATTTAATTGAATTTTATTTTTAACTCTTATATTACTTTATAACCCACCCATTGTTTCTTTTCTTTTTCCTTACTCTATTCCACATTTTCCAATTTTTTTCTTTTATAACTTAAATGCTAATATTACTTAGTATAGATATAATATTGTATATTTAAATTTAAGCATATAAAAATTATAATATGAACATAAAAAATTATATTTAATATTTTTATAATTTTTTATATATAATATTTATTATTCTTATTTTAGAAAAAAATAGATACTCATGCATAGCACGAGCTCAATGCTAGTTTATATGAAATTGTACAAGATATTAATTGTACCTAACTCGTAATACAATCAACCTAATAAATATATGAAATTGTACAAGATATTAATTGTACTAATCTACACAAAAAAGCAATAGAACATGATAAAACATCACCATACTAACATCAACTACTATGTAAGTATCATTCGGTAATTATAATAGTAACTATACCAATCATTTATAAATTTCATTCAACAATCAAAATAAAAGTAAAAATGCACATATAATATATTTATATCAAATTTATTTTATAAATAAACTTTATTTTTTGGAGATATTATAAAAGATAATAATTTCATTTATTTGAAAATATATTTTATAATTTAAAATTTATTAAAAATACATGAAATTTATCTAAATAGTGCATTTTGATGGTATTATACTAAATACAATGTTAATAACTTCTATATAAATTCATCATATAATATGTATTTTAAGTCAAATATAATGATTTCAAGCCATTCAATCTAAACCCAAATATATAATCTACAATTTTATAGTAGATTATGTATAAAAATTACTAAATAAATTAAAAAAATACAATGAATAATTAAATAAAAGAGGAAGAACTTACCCTTTTCAATAAAAGACATCATATAAGAGAAGAGGGAAGAGAGAGCAACAACTGGGTGGCTAGAAATGGAGGGGGAGGGCACTATATGGCCCCCTCAATCATCTGCATTGCCCTTAATGAAAGGCACATGTGTTATTTGACTAATAGGGCTTATACAGATGACAAATATCATTTGTATTGCCCATTTGGTCATCTATATAGGTGGTCAAAATTTCTAGCAAACGCGCCACTCTTCTTGCCACTTAATTCACCATTCTTGCCTTTTAAATTTGCAAAATATAAGTCACAATATTATGCAGGAGAATTGAACACATGCCACTGAAGCTAAAATATTCTCCATTGGCCACTTGTGCTAACACAAGCTTATATAAGGAATTGCATTTCATTTATATAAGGCCTATTTTTTCCATTACCTTTATTTAAAATTTTTTAGATAATTTATATTAAATTATACTTTATGTAATAATTAAATCATTCTCATTTAATAAATATTGTCTCTACTTATAATAATAAATTTAAAAATTTTAATAAATTGAAATGAAGTATGATTTTAATATTATAAAATATATTTAAATTATGTTGAATGTTTGTAATTATGGAAAAAATTCTTATTTTTTCGTAATACTAAAATTTTAATACTATTTCCCACTATATTTTAATAAATTAATAGTTTTAATATTATAATTGAATAACTTTTAAAATTTTGATTGAATAGATTTTAAAATTATGAGAGTAGCTTTCTAGTTTATATGAAGAAAATGCCTAAACTTTAGTTTATAATTATGATAAAATTAATGTTCATTTATTATATTTTAAAAATATACTTGTATAAATTAAGATTTAATTTTTTTCAAATATATATGCTAACTAGTTCAACCACTTAATTCAACTGGTTAAATTGGTCCTATCTTCACCCGCTCGTCTTACTGGATTAATGGCTGGACTGAATTTTAAAATATTATTTTTATGTTAAATGTACAAAAAAAATTTACAAAGTATTATAATTTAATTTATTATATTTATTTATAGTTATATATTTAGATTTAAAATGACTTAACTTTGAACATATGGTACACTAATTAAATAATATGACATATATCAAAATAATGCAATTAAATTAAATTTTAAACTTATTGAAAAATAAAACATAAAATAGATAAAAATAAAAAAATTAAACAACTAAATTTTTGAGTTATTTAAAATATTTTTATGATGAAAAATTATATTATATTATATTATTATGATCTAGAGATATTTACAATTAAATTGTAAATAATAAAAGTAAATGAGTAAAAAGAAAAATTATGTAATGACATAAATAAAAAGTTGTTTAATAAAAAAGAGTGCTACAATGAATGCTTGACAAGTTTTCAATTAATGCATATTTATGTGAAAATATTATATTCAAAAAATTGATATCACAAATCCATTGAAAAAAGCAATTAAAAAGATTTAATTTTAATTTTTAAATGCTTTCCTTGAATAGATTATATAATTAATTATTTTAATTGATACTTAATACATTTATTTTTTAAGTGAATTCTAAGGTACCCCTAGGGGTTTGATACCCGGGGTGGTGTAGCCAAATATAGGCTACTAGATGAGATTACTAAGTCATTACCAAGATTTTTGTAATTTTATCCAGTGGCCTGTATTTTGTCACACCACCTTTGGTATCAAACCCCTAGGGACACCTTAGCAAGCACATTTTTTTTAACATATTAAAAATAGCCTTTCATAATAAATGTAAATACATGACATCATATATGTATTATTTAATGGTATTAGCTACTAATATGTAAAAAAAAATGGAGTAAAGCAAAGAAAAGGGTCCACCATGGTTGTTGTAGGGTAATATGAGAGTTAAAAATAAAATTAAGTTAAATTAGATTTATAACTTATTTAAATAGTTTCATACAGATTTAATTATTTTTAAACTTAGTATCTGAATTATACAAAATGAAAGTGAATATAGAAAAGAAGAAGAAAAACGTGCAATGGATCAATTAAAATAAAGAGAAATAATCAATAAATTGTATAGTAGAGCAATATGAAAAATAAATAGTTAGGCGAATATAAAGATAAATGTATAAAAAAATAGATAAAAAAATGGAACCATACATAAACCTAAACAAAATCTCAATTAATTTAAAATTAATTTTAATATTTAATAAAAAATAAAATTATTAACATTTAATACATAATATATACTTTATAATTACGATTAGATTTAAAATTAAAATTTTTTTAAAATGTGATATAAGAATTGAAATGTATGATATATAGTAAAATAATTTAGTTAAATTAGATCTTCAACTTAGTAAAGAAATTATTCTAAAAAATCTCAATTAATATATATTTGTAGTAAGGGTCTTTATATATTGTATTAATAATAAAAATGATTAAACAAAAAAAAACTCTACTTGACTAAACTTTTTCTTATATTTAAGAATTCTATTGAATTTAAAAATGACATATTAGCATAATTTTTTATCTTTCAATATCAATGTATTGATTATTTTGTTCACATATTTTTTAAAATAAAAAATATATTTATTAGCTCTTTCTTAGATTCAAAGATTTAAAATATAATGCTGAAAAATATATGAAAAATATATCAGTAAATTTTATTAAATAAATTTATTCATAATATAAACATAAAGGGATACTTGTCAATCTCCATCCTATTATAAGTAAAGATATTTGATCACATTAGTAAAATCAAAAGAATGAACTGTACATTGTAAAAGATGTATCTTTCAAATTATGTTAAGTAATTTTTTTTATGGAAGATATTAAGTAATTTTAACTCCTATAGAACATTGTGAAATATCATGATGAAACAAATATTATTCTTAATAAAGAGGTATGGCCTACGTTGATATGTTATCTTCGATAATTAAATATGGGTTAAAAAAAGTTGATATGCTCCATCTCTACTTCATTCCTATTATTATGTACTTTGGAGATACCTAATAATTATATTGATGTTCAATAAATATTTTGAGTTAAATTACTTTCTTATTTATTATTTTTTTCATTCAAATCATTAATAGTAAAAAAATATTTGTGCTATTAATTCTTTTAATGCACTTATACAAATTTAACCTTTAAAACCCTAACTTTACAACCAAAATTAATGTCTGCCTAAAAAATGAAAATGAATTTTTTATTTCTAAATCTAATGATTAAACATTAATTTATAATCATTTTTTTCTAGTGCTACAAAATAATAATGGTCATCAATTATATTTGAAATTATTTTTCATATTTCATAATTTTAAAAAAGATTCCCTTTTTTATCTTAATTTATTCCTCTAAATTTCAAGATGATTGAAATGATAAAATATCTTTTAAAATGATTTCGCATAAGAAATAGTTTTAAAAATAGCTAATTATAAATAATTAATTTAAAAATAATTGTAATTTGATATTTTATAATTAATAATACTAATTAATTGTTATTTTTTAATGAAAAATTTTTGCTCATAATTTTTATCTTAGAAACAATTTTAATTACAAAGTTACTTTTAATTGATTAATTTTTATATAATCAAACAAGTTAAAAAAATAAAAATAAAAGTTTTTTCTCTATTGAGAATGTGAAATAAGATTTAGTAGGAAAAGTTTTTAACATAAATAGTATGATATTAATATTTAAATAAAAAGTTTAAAATATTTTACACTTCTTATATATGAGTGACCTATATAGACTACTCATGTAGTTTGTATAGACTGGGCCTATGCAGACATCAATATCATTTATATAAGTTCTCTCATTTTTTTAAGGTATAGGGGGACCTATACAGATAACTGAGTTATCTATATAGACTAGTTTTATATGAACCACACATGTGATCTGTGTAGAGCGGGACTATACAAACAACTAAGTCATCTATATAGGTCCTCTCAAATTTCCTAAGTTAGAAAACTTTGGGGGACCTATACAAATGATAATGTCATCTGTATAGGTCCTACCATATTTTTTTAAAAAAATATATGGGGGACCTATATAGATGATCGTGTCATCTATATAACCCTACTTTATACAGACTATTAGGTTATACAAATGATAAGGTCGTTTGTATAGGTCCCTCTATATTTTTTTTAAAAAAAATATGTGGGGATATATACAGACGACATTGTTGTTTTTATATCCCTAATCTACACAGACCACACTTTGTGGTCTATATATATTAGAGCTATACAAAAGACAATATCATTTATATAGATCCCCACATATTTCCATTTTTTGGGACTTATAGGGTTGCCTATATAGCCGCAATCTATACAGACTACATGTTTATATAGATGACTTTTGTTATTTGTATTAATTTTTTAAATTTTTTTAAATCAAATTTTCAGAAGCCTATATAAATGACTGAGACATTATCATTTGTATAGGTTTCGTTTGTATATCTCTAAATTGTTGTAGTGAAATAAGCACACATTATCAAAGTTTTAATTATAAAAATTACATGTAATTATTTTTTAATATTTTAAATCACAAATAAGTTGATTATAAATAAAATTATATTACAAGTGGATAAAATGTATCTATTCCATTTAAATTTTTAGTCCATAATATTGTTAATGATAACAGCATGTATTGTATTAACACAATTATTATGTAAAGAAAGAGGAAGAAAAAACTTCTAGTATTATATAAGTACTAAAAATTCAATACTACTCTTATTCAAATATTGTCACATATATTATTTTTTCAATTCAGTAATTTTACATAACAAAAAATCATCTATTTTTAGTAGGAACTTAATTATTTTTAAGGAAATCATATTACTAAATTGAAAAAAAATAATGCATATAATAATATTTATATAAGAAAAGTAGTAGATTTTCAGTGCTAACGTAACATTAAAAAAATTTGCATAAAGGAATAAAATATAGTTACCATAGACATAGAGGAAGTCAACGGGGGCTTGACCCTATGATGCAGCATGATTTTGTATATTTTATGTTAAATATAAGATCCCTCACAGCTTTTTAAAATTTATTTTCTATAATTTTTTTTATAATTATAGAATTTATGAATTATCTTTTTTTCATTATTTTAGAATTTATAAGTCTTTTTAATAGTTGTACTTTTACTAATATAATTTTTTAAAATAATAGTATAATAGTTAGTAACTTTAGTAGATTTCTTGCACATTTTATATATATTGTTACAATTTTTAGACTTTAGTACATAATCCCTTATTTATCTCAAAATCTATCTAGATAATATAATTAAAAGGTTAGTTATTTAATAACATTTCACCTTGCTGATGCTTAAGTGCTAGATCCATCACTAAAAATAAGTAATGGTATATATTCAATATATGGACTTAGCGTAAATTTAATGATAAGCCAAATTATGCTTGCAGTTTGGATTTATTTCACTTGCTTTGAAGATAGTCTTGCTCATTCTTTGCCTAGTATTCTCGACAAGCATTAAGGATTTGTTGATTTAGATAAGCTGAAAGGCTCGGTTGACCTCTTTGATTGAAAAACCCTAATTCTAAGGCATACACTTGAATTTTTACAAGAGGAAACTCTCTTTTTCTTGTCTATAAAATTTAATTTTGTTCCTTGATAATGTGAATTCCAAAAGTGATAAGGAGTTTCTATATTTATCCGAGAGTCCAATAATAAGAAATAAGGCCAAGAGGATCAAAAGAGATTTCATGGATTGATAGAAAGAGCTTGAATGCATGAAAAAGAAGGAAAAAAAAGATTGGAGCTTGGAAGGATTTGGGTTATGTTTGTTTCAACTTTGGCTAATTCTACATGAGCATTTAAGTAACAATGTTAGGATTTAGTTCTACCTCCAACTACTTAAATATAGTATTCAAATACTTGTAAATTTTTACATAGTACTTAAATATTGTACTTGAGTATTGAAGGCCTAGTGCATGTCGGATTATCTTTTTATCTTATTTCTTATTATTTAAGACATTATTGGGCTTTGTATTCATTTGACCCATTAGCTTACAACTATAGTTGAACAATTAATGATACTTTTACTAGCTTTTTAAATTAGGCCTAATTAGTTTAACTAAAGCTTAATTAGTTTAATTCGAGCCCAATTAGTTTAGTTGACCTTTTGATTTTATAAACCTACATGAGGAGGGTTGTTCCTTATTTTCATCACTTTTTGACATTTGTAAAATAAAAGATTTCTTTATGAATGTTTCCTCTCATTGTTCTAGTAAAAACTTTAGACTTATCAACGATGATTTAACTTTTGTGGTGTCATTTCTCACTTATAAAATGATCAATGTTCTTTGTGGTATGATTTCTTCTCATTTATTGCTTCCTTTCTTCTATATACTATGGCTTGACATAATTATCCTTCTTTTTTAGTTTGATATCTAAACTTTAGGATAATCTAACCTTAAGAATTCATATCATTTGATATTAGAGGAAAGGTTTCCTAATTTTCAAGTTGTGTTCTTCATTTTCTTGTATTTTCTTTGATGCTCTTTATTTTGAAATTTTTTGATATGGTTTTGTGCTATTTTTGCTAAGAAATTTTTCTTTGATTCTATTATTCTAATGTATATCTTGTTGTTCCTTGTTGATTTTGTGCTTAAATTCAAGTTCAGTTTATTATTGCTCATCAAATTGAATTCCTTTATTTCTATATAATTCCATTTTGTAATCCATTTTTTATCTTAGATTGTTAATTGATTTTGTGTTTTAGCTTGTTCTCATGTTCAATCCTTGAATCCATTGTTTTCCTTGCTTTTTGTGTCTTAAATTTGTGTTTGAATTTGCTAAATTTCATTGGAAATTAATTAGTTTGAAAGCTTGCTTTGAAACTTTTTAAAAAAAGTTTAAAATTTAAAGTTCAACTACAAGCACCCAAGTACTTTATTCAAGTACTAAATAAAAAAATTACACAGTACTTGAGTATAGTAGTTGAATACTTAAAGGTAGAAAGCACTAATTTCGTGGTACCTATATCTAGTATTCGAATACCTTTAACAAATTGTTTAGCACTTAAGTTTAGTAGTGGAGTACCTTATTGTTGCTTATGGTATTCAACTATAGTCCCCCTTTGCCTTGTTTTGCTTAACACTAAAGGGTGTTACACAATTATTTGAGGATTCAAATTAAGAGAAAATTAATAGGAAAAAATTTAATTAAAAGCAAGAAAAAGCAAGATCAAAATATCAAAAGTGAAAATAAAAAATCAAAAGAATAAAATGTGAAGATTAAAAAAACAAAGAAAATAAAAATAAAGTGAAAAAAAAAAACAAAAGGAAAGAAGAAAAACAAAAAGAGAAATTACTAAAATAAGAAATTGAATGCTCAATGTATGCTCTATTTCATCTTTAAACTTTTCATTTTGAATTTACTTTTTCATTACTTCTTTCATACTTTCCAATTTCCATTACTCCATTAACACTTGTAATCTTTAGTCTTGTTTCGTTATTATTAATTGTATCCTTGTGTTTTTTCTTGTGTTTCCTTTTCTTGGATTGCAAGTGTTATTCATTGCTCATTGGATCATTAAGTCTTTGTTAAGTGAAATTGTTTGTTATGTTTGTTGGATCTTGTTAATTTTGTCATCTAGTTCCCAAAGAACCACAAGAGTGAAAGATAAGTATGGAAAAATGGTAAGAGTATGTGAGATCCCTTAAGAGTAAAAGCCTTAATTAAAGCACAAACATGAAGATAAGTACCTCTAACTCAAGTGAGTAATGTGCTCTTGTGAAGCCTTTTCATTTATTTAACTTTTCTTATAGGTTTATCTTTAGAAAGATATTGGGTGGTAATCTGAATAATTATGATATATTGAAAACCATACAAGAATAACTAGAAGGAATAAGTGTGAGACTTGAAAGAATTAAGGATGAAAAGAAGGAAAGAAGATCGAAAAGACAAAATGAATGATATGAAAAAGAGGGAAAAGAGAGTAATGGTAAAAGAAGCAAGAGTTTGAGTATATCTAATAGAAGTAAGAGGAAAAAAAAGGGAAAGAAGGGATAAAGAAGAAGATGTGATAGAAAAGATAGGATGAGGGATGGAAGAAGAGATAGAGATAAGCAAAGAAGGGAATAAGTTAGTGATAAGCTTGACAATATTAAAATAAATATCCCTTTATTCCAATGAAAAAATGATCCGGATGTTTACCCAGAATAGGAAAAGAAAATGGAGTTAGTCTTTAATTGCCATAACTATTTAGAAGAAAAGAAAATGAATCTTGTAGTCATTAAACCTTTGAATATGTTATTGTTTGGTGGGATCAATTCATGATAAATGTCTAGAAAAACCATCAAAGGCTAATTTACATTTAGGAGGATTTGAAGTTTATTATGAGAAAGAGATTCATTCTTAGCCACTATCATAAAGACTTATGCCAAAGATTGCAAAGCCTTACACAAGGTTCAAAGAATGTTAAAGAATACCACAAAAAGGTGAAGTTTATTATGTTTAAAGTCAATATGGAGGGAAAAAAAGAAACTAAAATGGCTAGATTTTTCTATATCTTGAAAAGAAAATTGCTAATTGGTAGAATTACAACGCTATGAAAATATGGATAAAATGGTTCATATGGCTATGAAAATGGAAAGATAATTCAAGAAAAATAGTTTCTCTAAGTATGGTTCCTAATCAAGTTCCTCATGGAGATTTTAGGAGAAAAAGAGTGATAAGAAGGAAGATAAGGGGAATAAATACAAGAAAGAATCTTCTTCCAAGTTAAAAGGTGAAAACCTAAAGGGAAAAAATAAAAGTTAAAGAACCTTAAAAACATATAAACATTAAACGATTTAAATGTCTTAAGAGAAGGCACATTACTAGTGAGTATCCTAATAAAAGGGTTATGATCTTAAATGATGGGGATGATGAATATACAAGTGAATGAAAGAATTCCACAACATTTTCAAATGAGAAAAGTATGAATGGAAGTCCTTTTGATGAAGATGCCTTCATGATTAGGAAAGCATTGAATGTGTAAGCTAGAGAAAAAGGAGAAGAACAAAGGGAAAACATCTTTCACATTAGGCATAACATCAAGGGTAAAATGTATAATATCATCATAGATAGTGGAAGTTATACCAATGTGGCTAGTACCATCTTAGTAGCAAAATGGAATTTATCCACTTTGTAATATCCTGCCCTATATAAACTACATTGGTTAAATGATAGTGGGGAGATGGAAGTGTCAAAACTAGTGTTGGTGACTTTCTCCATTAGAAAATACTATGATTAGATACTTTGTGATGTTGTTCCCATGCATGCTTGCCATCTTTTACTTGGTAGACCTTGGCAATTTGATAGGAAAGTTATATATAATGGTATTCTCAATAAGTATCAATTTAAACATGATAGGAGGAAGGTGACCCTTAAACCTTTAACCCAATAACAAGTTCATGAAGATTAAGTAAGGATGCAAAAGAAAAAAGAGGAAAAAAAAAGTAAGAATTTGCAAAAGTATGAAAGTAAGAAAAAAAGAAAAAGAGTGTGAATAAAAAGAAAGATAAAAATATAAGAAATGAAGGAGTTCAAAATAAGAAAATGACAAATTAAGTGCGGCTATAAAAGTGAGTGATACGAGGAGTGCTCAGTGTTCTTCTAGGCCAATGTTTGTGCTCTTGTAAAAAGAAGCTTACATAAACACTAATTGAGAAACCCTTGTTTTGCTAGAAGTAATAAAATCTCTTTTGCAAAATTATGAAGAGGTGTCTTAAAGAAGGTTCCAAGAGAGTTGCCATTAAAAAAATGGATAGAACACCAAATTGATTTAATTCTGGGAGCTTCTATTTCAAACCATCCTGCCTATAGGACTAATTCCAAAAAAAGCTAAATAAATCCAAAGATAAGTGAAAGACTTCATGTCCAAAGGCTATATATGAGAAACCATGAGCTTGTATATAATGCCAATCTTGTTAGTTCCTAAGAAGGATGGATCGGATGGATCATGGAAAATGTGTGTTAATTGTCAAGCAATTAACAAAATTACTGTAAAGTATAGATATCCCATTTCTAAATTTGATGACACCTTGATAAGTTACATGGGTCTTGTGTCTTTTCCAAAGTTAATTTAAAACAAGAATACTATCATATTAGAATTAGAGAGGGTGATAAATGGAAAATTATTTTTAAAACAAAACATAGTTTATCTAAATGGCTTATTATACCTTGCAATTTATCTAATGTACTGAGTACTTATATGAAGTTGATGGATCATGTTTTATACCTTTTTATTAAAAAGTTTATTATGGTTTATTTTGATGATATTTTTGTACGTAACAAAAATGTTAATGAATACGTTGTGCATTTAAGATATGTTTTGCAAGTTTTGAAAGAAGAAACATTGAGTGCCAACATAAAAAAAATGTTCTTTTTGTTTAGATAAAATTATTTTTCTAGGCTATTTATGAGTAGCTAAGAAATTGAAATGGATGAAAGGAAAGTCAAAGCCATTAAGAAATGGCCTACACCTAAGAGTGCTAATAAAGTAAGAAGTTTTAATAGGTTAGATAGTTTTTATAGAAGATTTGTGAAAGATTTTATTATTCTAGCTACCTTTTTGAATGAATTAGCTAAAGAAAATGTAAACTTCCATTAAGGAGAAAAGAAAGAAAAGGCTTTTAATTTTTTGAAAAAGTTTTGAGTTCCCCACCTTTTTCACAAAAAATAGAGATTGAATGTGATGTCTCAAGTATAGATATTAAAACTATTTTAGTGTAGGAGGAAAAACTAACCACATATTTTAGTAAAAAAAACTAATTGGAGTAGTTCTCAATTACCCTATCTATAACAAGGAGCTTTATGTTTTGGTTTAAACTTTGGGGACATGGCAACATTACCTAGGGCTAAATGAGTTTGTCTTCCACACCAACCATGAATCATTGAAGCATTTAGAAAGTTAAGGGAAAATGAATAGGAGACATGCAAGGTGGATTAAGTTTATTAAAACATTCCCATATGTCACATAATATAAGTAAGGTAAAGATAATATAGTTATTAATGCATTATCTAGAAGGTATTTTCTCATCTTTATTTTGTAATCCAAATTGTTAGATTTTGAGCATGTTAAGAATTTGTATAGGATTGATCATGATTTTTCCACTATCATTGAAGCTTGTGAAAAGATGGCCTTTGAGAAATTTTATTGAAATTTTATAGGCATAATGGTTTCTTATTTAAAGAAAATAAATTGTGTGTGTCTAGAAGTTTTCTTAGGGAATTCTTGTGAGAAAAGATCATAAAGGAGGTTTAATGGGACACTTTAGGATTAGAAAAATTCTATATATTTTGAATGAACATTTCTTTTAGCCTATGCTTTTTTATGTTAAAAAATGTTGTGTTCATTGTTTTAAAACTTAGACTGCACAGGCCAATTTAACTAGTCTAGTTAAGAATTGAACTCTAGTTCAGTTTGGATTTTGCTAGAAATCCAAGTTAACCAATAATTCAATAAAAATGTAAAGATGGAAATCCCAGGGATTCAAGCATAGAACTTTAAGGCCTACACATGCTCTCTTACCACTAAGACCAATGCTTCCTTTATTATAATGATGACAAACATTATATATAATATATAATTTTCTATTTTTCATATTTTACTTCATCTAAATTTTTTATAAAAAATATATATTACATATGTTTATATTATATATTATATATAATTAAACATTCTTATTTAGTTAATGTTTAATTTAAAATTTTTATTAGATAAAATGAAATATAATTTTAATATTGTGAAATAATGTTAAAATCATGGTAGATGTTTTAATTAGAGTAAGATTAATGTCCATTGTTTTGTATTTCATAAATATACTTGTACAAGTTAAACTTAATTTAATTTTTTATGTATATATATAATATTATAATTTATACATATAAAAAGTATATTGACTAGTTCAATTACCTGATTCGACTGGTTGAATTAGTCTGACTTTGACTCACTTATCTTATCAAGTTGATGGCTAGTCCAGGTTTGAGGACACTGGTTGTGCTAATTGTATTACGCGTAAAGAGGCTAAATTTAATGTTTTTCCACGTGGACTTTACACTTCATTTTGTATTCTTAGCAAATCTTGGATTAACATTTCTATAAATTTTATGTTAAATTTACCAAGAACAAAAAATGGAAAAGACTCCATATTTGCTATTATTGACAGGTTTTGAAGATGACACATTTCATACCTTAGCAAAAGATGAATGATTCAACAAACATAACTAATCTTTTCTTTAAGGAAGCTGTGAGATTGCATGGTGTACCAAAAAGTATTATGTCGAATAAAGATACCAAATTTTTTAGCTACTTTTGGAAGGTTTTGTGTGCTAAATTAAGAATAAAGTTGCTCTTTTCAACAACTTTTCATCCTTAAATTAATGAACAAATTTATATACTTTATTATGCTCCTTAATTCAAAAAAAATTGAAGAGTTAGGAATAATACTTACCTTATATTAAGTTTGCATATAATAAAAGTGTTCATTCCACTACTAACTTCATTTGAAATTGTTTATTGCTTGAATCTACTAACTTTTTTGTATATGTTATCATTACTTATTGTTAAGCATTCAAATTTGGATGGGAAGAGGAAAACAAATGTGATAAAAAAATTAAATGGGCAAGTAAGGAGGAATCTTGAAAAGAAAATGGAATAATATACCAAACAAGCCAACAAATGGTGAAAGATGATTATAATTGTGCCAAGTGATTAGGTGTGCATTTATATGATGAAAGAAAGGTTTCTAGCTTAAAAGAAAACTAAATTGTATCCAACAAGAAATGGTAATTTTCAAGTGGTTGAGAAGATTAATGACAATGTTTATATATTAGATTTTCTAGGTGGGTATAATATTAATGTCTCTTTTAATATTATTGATCTTTCTCCTTTCGATGAAGGATTTGAAGATTCTAGGATGAATCTTTTTGAAGAAAAGGGAAATGATGTAAATTCCATAAGTCAAGAAGAGCTTTTACATTTACCAAAAGGTCTAATAACAAAAGTTAAGGCCAAGAGAATTAAAGAGAGAATCCAAGGGTTAATGAAAAGAGCTTGGATATATGAAGAAACAAGATTAGAAAAGCTTAGAAGGGTTTGGGTTATGGGTGTTTTAGCTTTAGCTAATTTTACATAAGTACTTGAGTACTAATATTAAGATTTAGTTTTGCTACAATATTTAAGTACTTATAGATTTTTGCACAATACTTGAATATTATACTTGAGTATAGAAGGCTTGGTGCATGCCTAATAACCTATTTGTCTTGCTTCTTATTGCTTAAGATAGTGTTGTACTTTGTATTAATTTGACCCATTAGTTTTTTAATTATATTTGAGCAATTAATAATGTTTTAATTAGCTTTCTAAATTAGGCCTAATTAATCCAATTAAAGCCCAATTAATTTAGTTAACTTTTTGACTTTGTGAACTTATATAAGGAAGGTTGTTCCTTATTTTCAAGACTTTATGGCATTTGTGAAATCAAAGAACTCTTTATAAGTGTTTCCTTTCATAGTTCTAGCAAGAACTTCAAATTCATCAATGATGATTCAACTTTTGTGAGGTCAATTCTCACTCATCGAAGGATCAACATTCCTTGTGACATGATTTCTTCTCACTTATTGTTTCCTTTCTTCTCTATTTTAGGGCATAACATGATTATCTTTCTTTTTAGGTTTGATTTATGAACTTTGGGAAAATCCATTAGTTTGATTTGCATTGCTTTAAAGATAGAATTGATAAATTAATATTTTTAAGGGAGAAATTAATATAAAATATTTCATAAAGATAAAAATAAAAAAATATAAATTTAAAAAAAATAGTTATTTTTACAATAATATTATGTTCATTATTTTATATTTACTTTCTAAATCATGTCATCTCACAAATTAATGGGGTTTAAAATGATATGTTAGATTTTACTAGATAATGTAAAGGTAGGTTATGAATAGCAAAGCACAGTAATCAATTGATTGGCTAGTCATTAAGAAGGTAGACCTGCAAAAAGCCTATAGTGGTAGATACCATAAAGGCCTTACAATGCTAAATTATAGAGGGAGAGTGAGTAAATAGTAGTAAGAAAGAATAGTATAAGTGTAATCAAAGTTTATAAAGCATGCCTAGGGACCTTATATAATGGTTATCTAGAAGTTAATTAATCACTTTACACAATAATAAAATAGTCATTAAGTGTAAGAAGATCATTTAGGAATTGCTTAGATGCTAGCCCATGCAAGTTGATTATAACCATTTCGATTGCAATTAGATGTCCCATGCTATGATCGATTTGTCATTAAAATAAAAGACCTAACCAGTCACAATCTAGGTTAGCTAATAAATGCCTACCATTTTACAAAATCCTAATAGGGTCTAAAGAATTCAAATGGGATAAGGCTTATAATGATGCCTTTGTTGATTTGAAAAAAATTTCTCACCAATCCATGAGTGCTTTCAAAACCTAATCTAGGTGAATAATTATTCCTACATACTTGTCATTAAAACAAGGAATCTAATTAATCACAATCTAGGTTAGCTAATAAATATGCCTACCATTTTACAAAGTCCTAAATAGGTCTAAAGAATTCAAATGGGATAAGGCCTATAATGATGCCTTTAGTCATCTAAAAAAATTCTTGCTAATACATGAGTGCTCTAAAAACCTAATTTAGGTAAAAAATTATTTCCATATTTGGCCACTATTAAAGAAGCCATAAGTGCAGTGTTGGTAAAAGAAGTAGAAAGTAAGCAAAGGCTAATCTACTTCATGAGTAAAGTGTCATATATTACTGAAGTTAGATATCAAAAAATTGAAAAGTTGGCATTTGCCTTGATAATGGCTTCTAAAAAATTAAAGCCTTACTTTCAATCTTATCAAATAGTAGTTAAAACCAATAAACTAATCAAATAGATCATATACAAGCTCAATATAGCTAGGTAATTAATTACATGGTCAATGGAACTCACTAAATATAGCCTTAATTTTGAACTAAGAAAGGCTATAAAAGCTTAAGTTTTGGTGGACTTTGTAGTTGAAATGACTAAGTCAAAAGCAACAAAAGAACAAAATGGACCATTTCCATTTGCTTTGACCTTATGCATTGACAAGTCCTCTAATAAGGATAATAGTGATATGGTAATTATCTTAAAAGGGCTAGATGAAGTAATCATCAAATATGCCTTCCAATTTGACTTCAAGATAATAAACAAGCAGGTTGAGTATGAAATACTCATCGTTGGACTAAAACTAGCCAAAGAAATAGAAGCAAAAGTGGTAATAATAAAAGAATAACTTCTCATTTATGGTTGCATAACTTATTAGGACATATGAGACCAAAGTCCCCTTTCTAATCAAATGCATAGAAAAAGTGAAAGAGTTGAGCACAAAGTTTTAAGATTTTAAAATACAACAAATACCAAGGGCCAAAAATCATAAAGTTAACACTTTATCAAAACTAGGAGTGCTAAAGCATTAGTTAACAACTGATCGATCCTATAAGAGACATTCCTAAAACTAACCATTAAAGAAAAAGAAGCAATGTGTATAAATCAATTATCCTTCTGGATGGATCCTATTATAAAGTATCTTGAAAAAGACAAACTACCAACTGACTAAATAAAAGCTAAAAGGTGAAAAAGTGATCGGTCTTATTCTATGTAAAGAATAATTAGCTATATAAGAGGTTATTTTCTTTACCTCCTTTAAGATGCCTCCATCTTGAGCAAGCTAACTATGTGCTAAGAGAAATACATGAAGGGATATATGGAAGTCGTACCATAGGCTCAACCTTGGCTCAAAAGGCATCACGATTAGGTATTTTTAGCCAAAAATGAAAACAAATGCTATAAAATTAGTTAAAAGATGTGAACAGTGTCAAAAACACTTAAACATACCCATACTAACTATTTTTAACTAAAAATCAATCATCTCACCTTGCCCATTCTCTTAATAAAAAGTAGTCTCCTTAGGATTATTCCCTATAGCCCTTAGATAATTTAATTTTCTAATTGTTACAATAAATTACTTCATAAAGTGGATTAAGGCTAAACCTTTAGCCACTATAACAATTAAAAATACTTAGAAATTTGTTTAGGAATATATTATTTGCAAATTTAGCATCCCAAAAGTGATTATGAAGGATAATATGGCTTAGTTCACTAATAACATCTTAAAAAAGTTCTATGAAGATCTAAAGATCATTCAAAGATTCTTATCAATTAAACACTCCTAATTTAATGTGCAAGTTAAGTTAGCTAACAAGATCATCTTGGAAGGGCTAAGAAAAAAACTAGAGGGTACTAAGAAGAAATGGATGGAAAAGCTTCCAAATGTTTTATGGTCTTATTAGACAACTGTACAATCATTAACTAGGGAGACCCTTTTCACCTAACATATAAATATGAAACCCTAATACTAGACGAGATTGATAAACTATACTAGTTAAGATTGATGAACTAAGTCAAAGGGTTGATCAATATAAGAAAGAAGAAAATGAAAAGCTACTAAAAGAAGGACTTGATATACAATGAAGATATAGAAATCACCTTTATCATGTCCAACACTTATAAATGAAAAGCAATTATGTATCATCATAAAAAGGTTAAACCAAGGGGCTTTCCCATTGGAACACTAGTCCTAAGAAATTAGATAGGTCTAGGCAAGAGCAACATGATGGAAAACTGGTAGCTAATTGGTAATAACCTTATAGGGTGGTCAAAGATATTAGAAAATGGATCTTACTAAATAGAAACATTAAAAGGTAAAATCCTACCTAAGACATAGGATATCATCTATCTTAAGGAATATCATGTTATTTGATAAAATATTATTTTGTAAACAATTTGTAGCCCTTTAAATAGGAAGAATAAAAAGAGAAATATTTAGGAAAAACTTCATCTCATGCTTTATCATAAAAAGTCCTATTTGTTGTGAGTAAAAGTCCTACTGATTAGTAGGCACCCATTGACTAGTAGGCTAACAAAGTTCTATCTATGGTAAGTAAAAGTCCTACTGATCAATAGGCATCCACTAACCAATGGGCTAATAAGGTCCTATCTACAATAGGTAAAAGTCTTACTGATTAGTAGGTTACGAAGCTAAAGATGATAAAGAAATGTCATATAACTTATCAAAGACATTGGAAAAAGATGTACAAATCTCAATTAAAGTTCAAGGAATAGAAGGATCATTCAAAGTAATTTAATTATGGATTCTTAGAGGATCATCACTAGCCATTGTTCCTTGGATCACCTTTAAAGCTAACCAACTAATTTCATTAACAACCTAACTAATCCTACCTTGAGTGATTGTGTTGGTAATTCAATCGACGTCTTTAATTTCAATAAATTGACTTGTCTCTTCCTTATTTTCATTATTTATCTCAGCTTTTTCATCCCTTTTAGCTTCTTTAACAACTTAATTAATTGACCTAAATTTATTTATTTGAGAAAAATTTGCAAAAGGAAAAAAGGCTTTGGCCTAAGCCTTGATAAGGTTCTATCCCTTTATAAATGCATTGACAACAAGCTCCTTGAACTACTTAACTTCTTTGATAGCTTTATCTCAGGACTTAGCTTATTTTTCAACTTTAGTCTTCAAAAATAATCTTTTTCCTTAGCTAAAAGTTTAAACTCAACCTTTAAGTTAACAAGTTGCCTAGTAGACTTATTCATTTCATCCTTTTTTCAACTTTAAGGATTCCTTGGCTTTTCAAACTAATTACCTAAGCTTTGCATTCTTCTTATTAACATTTGTAATGAGGGTTTGTCTCTCCTAATTAAATGATCCTTGTGGTCAATCTCCCCTTAAAGCTGAATGATCTTTTATTTAGAATTTTTATCTTTTATCTTCAACTCCTTCAAGGCTTTTGATAGGTCATTTATTTCTTTCCTCATATATTCAAAAATTTCTTTATTCTTATAATAAATATTTTTATATTGAACAATTTGCTCATAAGTGATCAAGTCTTAAACATCCTACTTGTATTATTGATTGATCCCTAAGCAAAGAATTTGATAAATTTATTCTTTCTCATTTTTTCCTTATTCGTTCACTATCCTTAGGAAAGAGTAGTTGACTAACCCTAAATGGAACATTGTTAACACCATCCATGTAAAAGCTATCAATTAGTCAACTAAGGGAAGAATTGACTTCTTTAAGGGAAATAGGGTTAATCTCTTACAAACAATTCTTAGGCATTGGATATCATTTGCTCGATAAGTCAATCCAATCAATCACTTTTAATAGGTTACCTAAAGGACCTAAGTGATGAGTTTAACTAAACATTGAACCCTAAGGAATAGAGTTTCCACTTATTAGTTGTGAAGTACCTTGTTTAGTTTAGAAGAAAGATTTCTAGGTTGATTATTCTTTTTTTGAGGATTCAATTGTGTTGAAACTTGTGTTCTCATAGTTAGTTTTCTTTTAGACTATTGAGTTATTGACCTTATTTCCTTTCTCTTCAATTCTTTTCTTACAGATTGATCCCCTCAAGGCCTTTAACTTTAAGGGTTTGTGTGAAGTTTTATTGGCTAAATGTGAGCAATCTTTCTTGAAGTCTCACTAGTAAAGGATCTCTCTTTTCTTTTTAAAGCCCTTTTTCTTTTACCAATCAATTCTATTAGTTTAGGGTATTACCCCATTACTTCAGCCACCTTTTTGCTAACTTTTTTTTTTCATCTTAAAAATTGTTAATACTTGTTCAATGGTTAATTCCTCACTATCTAAATAAGTATCTATACAAGCATAAAGGAAATTAACAAAATATTAATTAGTTATTAACAATAAGTATATATAAAAGGTAAACATACTTTTAATCATTCAAATGTTGAAAGGACCATAAATAAGAGCTTGCTGAATGCTATCAATAATCTCCATGTCAAACTTTTTTAGAATAACCTCTTTTGCTTGCAAACATATGTTCATAGCTAACCACACAATAAGGAACAAAGCCTTCCTATTTGGATGAAGTTAAGATAACCTTTGTCTAGGCTAATCCATCACTCTGAAGTAGGTATCTTTCGAATCATAAATGTGAAAGTTGAAATGGTAAAAAATCAATCACCCTTTTTTGGAAGAAATATAGGCCCACGAAGCAAATCTCTTTATAGTTTAGTGAAAAAGGTAAAGGAAATTGTTCACTATTAGACTTAAGTCTAATGCTTGAACTCATAGATTGAAATAAGTAATGACTAGCCATCCATTATAGGATAATTGAGAGGGGGTGATATTTATTGATCTTAGTAGTGCTTATTGAAAATAGATAAAGAGTGGTCTAACACTTATCTTTTTAATAATTATTCTATAAAATATAAAGAAATCTCTTTTAACAAAGCTACATACCCTTTCATCCTCCTTTACAAGCTTGAATCTGATATTGGTTGGTTGCTTATAGGGTAATTAACCTTTTCTATAAAGCTCCATTATTTTCATTAGTTTTAACCTATACTTACAAATTTAATAATCTTTAGACCATTTATAACATAAATTAATATCTCTTCATCTTTCTTATTCTTAGTATGGCAAGCATTTAGTAGGTCAAGATAAGAAACACTAAAGTTACAGGCATATAAAAGATCAACCATTAAAAGGATTGGTTCAATCATGTCTAGTGTATTATTAATTAGTGAATTATTACACTTTTTTAAGGAACAAAGAGCAATTAGTTTGATTGATCTCTTGAATGATTAGTTATTTATTAATGAGAAAAATATTTACTATTTTATTTTCTTCTATTTTATATATCTTAGGTGTTATATGTGCTTCATTTTACAAAATATGTCTTGTTTTATAATTATAAGCTGATTTTACAAGTTTTCAAATTTATTTGGTAAATATTAGATTTTAATACTATTTCTATTTTTCAATCATATCTTATGCTCCGGATGTCGGATTGAGGCAAACTTTATATTAGTGGAAAGCTAAAAGAGAAATCTACAACTTTTATATTTTGGTCAAAGCTCAATTCAAACTTCTTCAAAACTTTATTTGGCTGAGAAGCTAAAGCCATATTTCTATCCTAACTGAACTCATTTCTATATTTAGGTCATATCTGGAGCTATAGTGGTGTGATTAACCTGAAACTAGTGCCCAAATTCTCATAAGACATAGGCCTACAAGTTTAATGTTTATGAAATTTTCAAATTATAATGATTTCATAGTCAAAATTAGGCTGGAAATCAGACCTACTGGAATTCCTTGATGCAACTTCTAGAAATTTGACAGCTTATAAAAATTTAATTTAAATAGGTCTGAGCTTTTAGAAATTTTGAAAAGCCTTATTATTGTAATTGTAATTCTAAGAGACATCTAATCCTAGTCTAATAATGTTTTAGGCTAATTAGGTTATATAAATAGGCAAGAGGGCTAAAGAGTATAATACATTCAGATTAAACACAACATTCAGTAAACAGCCTTCTTCTTTTTCTAGCTCTATTTGTTCTTCATCAATGAAAGCTTAAATTTACGGCTGATTCAAAAAGTTTGAGGCTCTCCTCTTGAGAATTATGAGATCATGATTTGTAATATTAACTTTTCTTAATTAATTTTCTTCTTTCCATATTTACTTGTGCTGAATTATTGAGATTGCTTGTGTTGGATATTGATTTAATATAATTGATATTCTTCCTTATGATTTCTTATTTCTGTATTATTTTTTTGATCAATTGTGATTAGTAAATCACATTTTCACATATAAGGTTAGAGGGTTAAGAGGTTAATTTGGAGGGTTCTAGTTTAATTTCTTAATTTAATCAAATTTTATCATTAAATTAGCTTTAATCTAGCATAGAGATTATAGCGATTGCTTAATCAGCCAATCTTACTTGATCAAATCCTAGGTAGTTTTCTAGTACAGAATTCATGAATTATTACAGGAGGTTCGGGTAATCCAAGGTTAAAGAATTAATTAAAAAAATTAAATTATAATTGATCTATAATTAATCTAATTTAGGGCTCTTAATTTCCTTAAACAAGCTATTTGATTTTATTGAGTACTTCTACTTTGCTTTTATTTAATGCTTATTTAATACATTGCTTTTACATTAATTTCGTGCAACAAAATCCCTCCCAATTCTGCGTTTTGTATTGCATAATTGCATAAATAGCATAAACAACATATAACATACATTATATAGCATATATATATTGCATTCTGTTTTTGCACAGCATTTTATTTTATTACATTGAATTCTATTTGCATTAGTTGTTCACATTTTCATTGCATAAATAATTCAAAAATTATGTAGGTATTGTTAGGAAATCATTTAGAAAAGATAAAAATTAAAAGATCACTAGGGGTACGACCTGGTTGTGCCATTATACAACATTATTTTCAACAACTAGTTTTAATAGAATTTTAGTGCATTACGGCACGCACATCATTTATCATGATTGGTGATCAGTATTTTAAGGTCCCTAAACATAATAATTCTACCAGTATATGCCAAAAATTACAAATAACCAAAAACAATGATATATGCACCTATAAAGATCAAAGAGTGTAAATTCAAAATTTTGAGCCAAAAACATAAAGAATAGTATGAAGAAAATTCAAATAGTAAAGTAATACCAGAATTCAATCTCAATCAATAGAACAAAAGTAAATTTATGCAAAAAAATAATATTGGAAAAGAAATTTACTTGAGTTGAAGAATGAGAAATCTTTAATCAAGTAGTCTTTAAAATGAGCTTTGTTGAAACACCATTAGCGAAAGAATCAAGCACAAGAATGCTATAATTGATAAATAGTAAAACTACAAATGATCAAAGTGAAGATTGTAAGAAGATGAAGCATATATATAAACTAATGGACAATATAGATTGAATTCTGAAAAGCAAATCCAACAATGAAGATCTCAAGAACATGAGTTATGATTTTTCTCCATCAACATCAAATGGTTTGAAAATACAATCACTTGGATTGCCACACAATCCAACGATGTGATAAGAAACGATCTTTTGAATTCTTTCCATTAATTGAATTCATTGATACTCCCATTATTTTTCATTAATTGAATTTGAATTTTAAACTTCAAAGTTTAAAAATGAGAATGCATCCTAAGGAGCCATCATTAAGTATTAAAGATTAATTAGATTGACATTAATCATTATACTATTTAACAATGGCACATGTCTCAAGGTGTCAAAATATTTTTTCCTAATTGATCGACTTAAAATAATATCGATCCATGGATACTAATTAATTAGTTGGATAATTATTAATTGACCATAAGTACTTTTGAACTGCGGTTGATATATTCCAAAAATTGAATGTTTTTACATATTGTTGACTAGCAAATAGATTGCTTATGACCACAAAACTAATTCGTTTAGTCATGTATAAAAGATAATAGCTTGTTTAAAGCCTTACTACACTATTTTGGTGGGGGAGCTAGATGATAAATACTTAGTATTAGGCAAAATAGGTTAATTAAAAGAAAACTACTTTGTGGCAACTAAATAGGTTAACAAGTCAACCTCTACTAAGACAAGGCAATTTTTTAGTTAGCTTATGCTAAGATAAGGTGATCAATCAACCTATCACTTGGATGACTTGTAGGCTTACTTTAAATATGTTTGACTTATTCCAAACAAATCATAATGCGAGATATCTAGTTGTAACCAAAACAATTATAACTGACTTGCATGAGTTGGCATCTAATAGATTCTAGAGTGATCTCCTTATACTTAATGACCATTTTATCCTAATGTAAAGTGATTAGTTTGTCCTCTAGATGACCACTATATAAGGTTCCCAGCTATGCTTTTTGAACTCTAATTACAATAATTCCACTTTTCATTACTACTCTCTACTTATTCTCTTTAAGGTTAAAAGTTGGAAAACCTTCATCGTATCCACCACAATGGGCTTCTTGTAGATCTACCTTTTTGAGGACTAATTGATCAATTGATTGCCATGCTGTGCCATTCACAACCTACCTTTACACCATCTGTAAACTTTAAAATATCATAATATTTTAAACTCTACCAATTTGTAAGAAGATTTAAGTAAATAATTGGTATAACAAAGTGAATGAAGTATTATTCGAAGCCTTGTATTGAAGTGCCGTTGTATGTTTTCATAGCAATATTTTGAAAATTATAGGATGAAGAACTCAAAAAACCATCAAATCAAATCATATTTAATTGGTTCAATATCTATATACTATGAAAATTAATCTTATACTTAAAAGTGATATGAATCCTAATCATAAAGTCTTGTTTGATTATTAGAATTAAAAAGTTAATTAGAAGTAACATAATCACTTAAAAACACTCAGAATATATGTGTGTGTGTAGGTTTTCTTTTAATCAATTTTGAATTTAAATTTGATTAACTATTAGTATAAATTGATTTTACAATATCATTTACTTCTATGTTACCATATCTTTAAAAAAACCATTAAAACTTTTTTATTATTAGTAAAAATCCTTAATTACTATTATATTTTTAATGATATGTCATATTCATATTCATATTCACTGATAATGTAAAATATTTACATCGATAATGCATCAAATTCATACTCATCAATTTTAATCCATAAGATTCTTATTGATGATAATGGCCTGTATTGTGTTAATACAAAATTATAATTGTGGAAATTTTTTAATTAAAAAAGGAAAATATAGAACTTTATATAGATAAAAATTGGCTTATTATAAAGTATGTTATTCAACCGATTTTAATGTTCAAAAAAGATTTGAGACTTGTTAAAAGTCCTTGATTTAAGTGGTATTCATTATTTCTTAGAGGTTTTCTGCCTATGGTTACATGCAAGATTTGATTTCTAATCTTTATGTGTATATTTAGTGGTTTAACCACTTTTATCATTACTAAAAAAAGAAAAAGAAAGGACTTAAGACTTATTGAATATCTAATGGTTAAATTTAAACCCAAATTAAAAAAAAGAGTCTAATTTAGATTTGACCTATTGGATAAATAACTATAAGTTCAAATAAGACTTATTCATTCTGATATAATTAAAGGTGACAAATGGATAAGTTGTATGGATTTGGATTAAGTTATCAATAGATGAGTCATTATTGACCCTTTTATCCATTGATAACCCAATTAGAATTTTGAATAATCATGAATTGATCCATGACTCATATATAAACAATTAGACTTGATTTATCAATTCACTCATTTAATTATTATTATATTATATTATTCTTATTAATATTTTCATTTTTACCACTATAACATTTTACAACTATTGTTTTTTTACTGCTTGTATTAGAAAATAATTTTCATTACTAAACATTTCTTATTTATATTTTTACTCTTAATTTAATATTTTTATATATTTTTGTCACTTAATAACACAACAATCTTTTTTATTTTTTATTTTTTAAAGTAAGAGGGATGTAGGTTATATAGAGTTAAAATTGGCAAAAATAAATTAGACATAAAAAAAATTACTTGGTCTGACGTAACTTATAATACTATTGTTGCCCATACAAGCCTAATTTATCTAAGATTTTTTAAGGTTTGACATAATCTATTAGTCTATTTAAGCTTATAAACTATAGAAGCCTCATAGGCTAATAGGTTAAGTTTTAATTAATATGTAGGCTCAAATTTTTTCTATTTTACAAATAAGATAGACTATACTAAAAATAGGTTAGGGCAAATAAGACTGACGAAAAAAATACGGATCTTGAATTGGATTTGAAACAATAAAAATGGAAAAAGATAGAGGATGGGCACCACAATCACGGATTAATAAGCTGAAGGAAAGATCGCCACAAGAGGAGGCCTCTTGATAAGATCAAGGATAATTAGCTCACTCAAGAACCTAAGAGTCACAAGCTCTCAATCTCAAATTGTATTCCAAAAATTGAATAAAAATATGTTTACGAGAGCTTATATATGATCAGCTGCCATAAGCAAACCCTAATGGGCCTTGTACACTAATAAGCCCGATTCTAAGTGACCCAAATAAAATAACAAGTTTTCATGCTAAAATAAATCTAAAAACAAGTCTCGGCCCATAAGGCCCATTTATTACAAAAATACTAAACTAACTAAATGCTAATGGATTCATTGGAGCCCAAGTCTTGCAAATACACGTAATTAAGCATCTTGGACTCTTCTAACTCCAATTGTGCCTTTTCTCAAATAGGGCAGAAATCATCTTCTCTAGGTCCTTCATCCTCTTTGCCAAACCCTTGATATTGATCCGTGAAGCCCTTCCAACACCTTTAATCCATTGTCTTCAATGGGCTTTGATTTTCATCAATCCCTCCTTCTTCAAGAGAATTCACCCTCGAATTTAAATCTTCAAAACCTACATCAATAGGAGAAAGATTAGAAACACCAAAATAAGCACTCATATCAAACTCACCATGAGAATTCAAAATTAGGAGAACAATTATTATCTCTTCAAGACTTGAAATGAACCATCTCCTCTTAGATGTAGCCATGGGGAACGCCACCTTTTCCATTCATATCATCAATATGCAACCACCTGGATCAAATATAAAATAAGAGTCATCAATCTCATGCAAGCCTATAAAATTATCAATAACAACAAGTTTGTCAAAGAAAATAGGTAGAACATGATTCTTCAAAAGCTTTGCACAAAAGTTAATGAAATCAAGAAAGCTTTCAATTTTAGCAACAAATTGATGTGGTGAACATTCTCCAATTTTCTTTCCTTCATTCATCTCTATTGCTATGCCACATACTAAATCATCCACAATTATGATACTTCTCATACAACATGAACCTTTCTTAAAATTAGCATACAACTTCTCATTCTTCAAAATTTGCAAGACACATTTCAAAAGTTCATTATGCTCAACTATTATTTTACTATCCACAAGAATGTCATCAAGAAGTGGCAAGCAATCTTTCCAATTCTTTAATTCCTCAAACAGCAACAAGATCCCACCTTTAAACTCATGAAAACAATGGAAATAAACACAAGAAAATTTATCAATGAAAATATTTATAACATGATTCATTAAACTCAAGGAAGTACTTGGTGCATTAAACAAATCAAGTATCATAGCTAACCATTCATATAAACCATGCTTTGTTTTGAAGATGTTTTTCCATGCATTCCTTATTCCAAAGCAAAGTGGATAAAATCCTCCCATCAAATCATGCTTGGAAAACACATAAGGATCTAGCAACACATAAAGCATAATATTAAGAGTACCTTTAATATAAAAATATTTTATCAATTCATATCCATAGGCTTCTTTACCAAACAAATTTCTTAGAGAACTCTTGGGCACACACATGTTGTTCTTCCCACACAAAAATTTATCATGAATAAAATTGTCTCCAAAAACCATTTCCTCACAAGCATCAACATTTGAAACACCTTCACTAGATAGAGTAGCAAAATCAACTAAAGGAATAATAACATCAAGTGAAGAACTAGGAAAATCATAATCATTTGCATGCAAATTTCTAATGTTTTCAACACCCAAAAAATTTTTATGCAAAGAAGAGATAAGAGTGTACCTCCAAGACATCATATTAACCATGACAATAATGTTACCTTGTTCCAATTGGAGCATTTTCCTTCTCAAACCTGATAACTCTTTTGAAGATTCTCTTGGATGCACTTCTTGAAATTCTTTCAAAAACACATCTCCAAATTCCTGCAAAAGAGAAGAAACACCACTAGGTAAAGCATTGTTAGCAAAATGATCAATTAATTCATCATGAGGACTTTCTTTACACAAAAGTAGATACATAGGCCGAGAGGCCAACAAAGCTTTCCTCACTTCTTTTTCTCTCACAAATAAATTTTCTCTCCTTTTACACTCACTTTTCTCTTCACTTTTCTTTTCACTCTCTTCTTTTCCACTTGTAAGTGTTCTCACTTTTTCTCCTTTCTTTTTAAGTTTTCCCTCAAACTCACTCTTTTTCTTCTTAATTTTTCTCTCATCTTTTCTCTCTTGCTCTCTTTTCAACCTCATAATTGTTTAATCCTCACAAACTTGATTAGGAGTCATGGGTACTAAAGTGATTTTGCACCCTCTATGTACAAAGGTGAACTTATTGGAATGACCATCATGAATAGCTTTCTTATCAAATTGCCATGGTCTTCCCAAGAGGATATGACTTGCTTCCATTGGCACTACATCACACAATACTTCATCCTTATACTTACCAATAGAAAAAACAATTAAAACCTGCCATCAATAACCAACTCCCTTTCATCACTCAACCATTGTAGCTTATAGGGTTTGGGATGAGGAGTAGTAGTAAGACACAATTTCTCAACAAGCCTAACACTAGCCACATTGGTACAACTACCACCATCAACAATAAGAGAACAAACCTTCCCAAGTACCAAGCATCTTGAATGGAAGATATTTTCTCTTTGTGTAGTGTCATCCTCCTTGGCCAAACTACCTAAGAGACGCCTCACCATAAGTAAATCTCCCTCATGACAAAAAGCCTCACTATCTTCTTCACTTGTAGCATGTGATGATGGAGATGAACTCTCACTTGAGATCTCACCATTCTCTCTCAAAATCATGGTCTTCTTGTTCGGACATTGGGATGCAATGTGACCTTTTCCAATGCATTTGAAGCATTTGATTTCCCTATGCCGAGAAGTAGAAGAAGCAGAAGCATTAGTAGAATTAAAAGAAGTTTTAGATGAGGATTTACCACCTTGGACAGCCACATCCTTAGTTGAAGTTCCCTCCTTCTTCACTCCTTCCTTCCATCCTTTTGAGTTGTAGGAAGAGGTGTTTTTCTTCAAAGTCCCCTTTCTTTTAAGTTGTGCTTCTATTTTGATAGATTGGTGAACCAAATATTCAAGTTCTACATAGGGATGAAGTTCCACTATGTCACGAATATCATGGTTCAACCCATTCAAGAAACGAGCCATTGTTGCTTCTTTTTCTTCAACTATATTGGCTCTTATCATTGCAACTTCCATTTCCTTGTAATAGTCATCAACACTTCTCCCACCTTGCCTCAAACCTTGAAGCTTTGTATGAAGCTCCCTATTGTAGTATGTAGGAACAAATCTCTTGCGTATTAGGTTCTTCATTTCATTCCATGTGACTACGGGTTCCTCATTATATCTCCTTCGCCCCTTTTGAATTTGATCCCACCACACCAAGGCATAGTCATGGAACTCTAGGGAAGCTACCTTCACTTTCTTTTCCTCACTATAGTCATGGCATGAGAATACTTGCTCTATCTTCAACTTCCACTCTAAGTATGCTTTAACATCATTCCTTCCATGAAAATTAGGAATCTTTATTTTAACTCCACCAATCCTCTCATTTTCTCTCACTCTTCCATCTCCTTCTCTCCTCTTCCTATCATTCCTCCTCTCTCTGTCATCTTTCTTATCTCTTCTTCTATCATACCTCATCTCTTCATCATCCCTCTTATCATATCTCCTCTCTTCATCATCTCTAGGAGAACTACTAGAATCTTCATAAGCATGTGGAGAATGGTCACGTGCTTGCCTTCTTGCATTATTTGTCATGGTTTCTTGAATATTTCTTATGGTTTCATTCTACCTCTCAAACATTCTTTCAAATCTTTGTGCAAGTCCTTCAATTTGTCTTCTAACAGCCAAGGACTTAGGTGAGGGAGGAGTGCTTTCACTACTTGATCCACCTTCATGAGACATGTCTACAAAACAGAGATGTTAATGTAATAAAAGGTCATCTCCACTCGCTAAGTGTTTCACTCAAGAGATGTTCACTCGTGTTTCACTCAAAATTGGCTTTTGTGTAAGGATTCTTTCTTGCCTTTTTCCTCTCAAGTGTTCTCAAGGAAGTCAACCTCCAATCCACACAATCAAGTGACAATCAATCAGCAAGACACAAGTGAAGCCAATAAAGACAATCAAGAAAAATGAAATAAGAAATAAGCACACTAAGGAAAACAGATTGCAAACAAGACAAGAATAGAGACAAGAAAGCAAACAGAAAGCAAATTAGAGAAGAATGGAGAAATTAGATAAGACTATGTAATGTTAAATAATAGCTAAGTTGTTCCCAAAAATTTCTGGTATGGAATAAATCAAAAACTAAGCAAAAACAAGCTGAAAATTACAAGAAAGTGGCATTCAAGAAGCACTTTTGTGTGCTGAAAAAAAAAATTGCCTATTTTTTTTTCATTTTTTTTGCTGCAGATTTTTCTTCTTCTTCTTCTTCTTTTTTTCTTTTGCACAATAGTTGCACCCCTTTTCAAATTGAATCACACAATTTTCAATTAGCCACTACTGATAAACTTGCAAGAACAAGCAAAAATATAGAATGTTCATTTTTTAGATAGCAAAAAATTCAATCCAATTGAATCAGAATTTTGGAAAGAAGTAGTAAACAAGAAATTAGAATTAATTGTATTCACAATTCCCTTTAAATCAAGCTATTATTTAACACCACACACTAAACTAACAGAATTTCCTAAGATTGAACAGATTCAGAATCAAGAACATGTGATGAACACGAAGAACACAAGTGCAGAAAACTAACAATTATTTATTAATTTAGCTATTCTAATTACCAAGAAACAAGAATCCAGCAATAAGACAATTGTTGCAACAAGATTTAGGAAAGATTGTACCAAGAATTGATGAAACCCTAACTGTATGAACAGTGACGACGTGAACAGTGGGCACATGAACAGTGGAAATTGTAAAAAAAATATAGAACCATGTGAACAATGCAGAACTGCGTGAACAGTGCGCAAATATTGACGATGAACAGTATTCTTCAAATCCAATTCCAACCAAAGCTCTGATACCAATTGATGAAAAAAATACGGATCTTGAATTAGATTTGAAATAATAAAAATGGAAAAAGATAGAGGATGGGCACCACAATCACGGATTGATAAGCTGAAGGAAAGATCGCCACAAGAGGAGGCCTCTTGATAAGATCAAGGATAATTAGCTCACTCAAGAACCTAAGAGTCACAAGCTCTCAATCTCAAATTGTATTCCAAAAATTGAATAAAAATATGTTTACGAGAGCTTATATATGATCAGCTGCCATAAGCAAACCCTAATGAGCCTTGTACACTAACAAGCCCGATTCTAAGTGACCCAAATAAAATAACAAGTCTTCATGCCAAAATAAATTTAAAAACAAGTCTCGGCCCATAAGGCCCATTTATTACAAAAATGCTAAACTAACTAAATGCTAATGGATTCATTGGAGCCCAAGTCTTGCAAATACACGTAATTAAGCATCTTGGACTCTTCTAACTCCAATTGTGCCTTTTCTCAAATAGGGCAGAAATCATCTTTTTTAGGTCCTTCATCCTCTTTGCCAAACCCTTGACATTGATCCGTGAAGCCCTTCCAACACCTTTAATCCATTGTCTTCAATGGGCTTTGATTTTCATCAAAGACCCTATAGGACATGTGACCTACTTCCACCTTTAATTAGGAATGACACTTTTACTAGGTGGCCTATTTCTACTCCTATTTGCAAGAACACATTTTCCATTAATGTTTCATATTTAATATTTTAAAATTTATTTGATTATTAAAAATAAATTCATTAAGATATATGATTTCACAAGTAAATATACAAAACATCAACTTTATATTATAGTACAAAATTAATAAAAATAGGTAAATAAAAATAAATAATGAGAGATCTATTATGTAATATAAAATATGGGTATTTTGTTAATTATTATTTTGTTAAATATTTATTTTAATAATAGAATAGAAAAATAAAGCCAATGGATAATAGATATCCATGAATGAGTAACGAATCTCTTTTATTAATGGGTATATATTCTTTGGTAATCTATTAAAAATAACGAATGAATTTGGGTTAATCTAAAGTGGATGAATAAAATAAATTCATAGATATCATACATTTTGTAAGCCTAGTTATAATTAACAAGTTCAAGTTTAATTCACTGATAATATAAAATATTTTACACTATCAATAAATGAGAAGATCAGACATTATTAAAATAATAAAAATAATTAAAAGATTTTGATAGTAATAAAAAATTTTAATAATTTTTATTAACTTAATAATACATATAAATAATAATGTAAAAGTGATTTATATTGATAATAAATTTAATTGAAATTCATAATTACCTAGCCTAAGACATTGCCCATGTTCTAGCGCCACCAAAAGACAAAATAAAGTCTTCTCGACATCCTGGGTGGTTTCTTTAATGGCATTTAATTGCCAAATAAATTACTATTAATGGCTAATAAAAATGTTGGAGGGCTTTAAGTTGTGATACTATGATCTGTCAACGGGTCTGCTATGTTGTTAATAATGGATTCAGAATTGGAAAGTAAAATATCAAGCTGTTCTTTAATAATTGGACCGAGAAATTTTAATACCCACGGAAAATAAGGGGTAATTATTTCTCTGCGAAAAAAGAGAGATAAACTAAGAATATCAATTTTTTTAATAAAACTAAGACTATCTTTTCATTTAATAGAAAGCATGTTTCATTAAAAAAATATAATTATATAATATTAAAATAATAAAAAATATTCTATTTATTTAATATTAAAAGTAAAAAGCAAAGTTTAGAATTGGGAAATAGATTAGCTGAACTGATTGTCAAATGAGTTGAGTCGAATCCATCTGATTTTTTCATTAGCCCTCCAATATGAAAGTTTATGGACTTGGATTAGCTTGTAGGATTTTTTTATTTTTTTAAATAAAAATTTCAACTTTTAACTAATAAAAAAATTAAAATCATTCAAAAGTATCACATATTTATTCATAAATTAGTTATAATATATTTAAAATTTATATATAAAAATAAAAATACCATATATATAAAATATAAGTGATAAAATATTTATAAAATAAAAATATTATTTATAAATTATTCATAACATAGCCCCATATAATTAAAAATAAAAAATATGAGTATCATTTTGTATGGATTGAAAATATAAATCTATATAAAATTTAAAAATAAAAAAAATTGTGGGCCATTTGACTTGTTTGCGAATAGGCTTGCATAGACCCTCGGCTTTTGTGAATCAAGGTCAATGATAGCCTGTGACCCAAGTCCTTCAAAGCCTACTAGCTAACAAGTCAACTCATGGGTTTCGACTCATTTCAACAACTCTAACAAAGTTATCTAATTCATAGTATGCTTCAATATGTGATACAAGTATGGATACAAGTTATGTGTTAGAAAAAATTTTGATTGGTGGGAGTAGATCTAATTAGTATACAAAGTTGAGCATGTGATATGTGTAAAAATATTGTTGAATTCACATTCACATATACCTATAAAAATTCATATAATCTTTATAATTTCAAAAAAAAAAATAGAAATAATCTTTCATCACTAATAATATTAAATATGAAATATAAACAAAAAATAATAAATTAAGTTCAAAGTTTAATGTCAAATTCAAATATACTTTAAAGTAAATGTAAAGAGTTATTATTCAAATATACTTTAAAAAATTATCAATAATTACATTTATTATGATTTTTCTCCAAAATTTTAATATTTTTTTAAGAATAAAAGAATTTGCTCATTATAACATATCAGTTTGTAAATGTATTGCATTTTGATTTGTGTAAACCAATTCGCAATTTGCAGTAGTAGGTATGGTAAATGGGCTAAGTAGATCAAATCAAGTCAAGGCTCGCGTAGGTCAGACTCATTTTAGTCTAGTTTACTAAGATCTACATTTTAAGCATGTCTATTTTAGTCAATTTGATTCATATAAAAGCTCACAAGATTCATAGCTTTACCTTATAAACAAGGTTGGTCTGCGGACCAATTCGCAATCCGCATTGATGAAACTCATTTTTTTAGGTTTATTTTTGACAAGTTAGTTTACAGAAAACTCGTGGGCGAACTCACCAAGCCCACAAACCTTAGATTCATTTACCATGCCTTACATGTGTATTTAGTAATACTAGTACAAAGTACAATAAAAAATAATATTTTTTATTTTTGAAAAAATTATTTTTTCACATTATCATATTATTAGATATATTATTTTTTTAATTAAAATATATAAGTGATATATTTTGCCTTTATTTTATTCAAAATAATAATTTTTTAATAGAGAATATCTTCCAAATCTAAAAAGGGATATGCATGAACTCGACTTTTAAGAAATTAACATATTTCGATCTTCTTTTAATTTTATATCAATTTATCAGTAGGAATGTTTATTTATTGCGTATATTAAATATTTTTGGAGACCTCGTTCCGGTTCTGTTGATAAGAAGCCCCTTTACAATAGATAGGTCATTTAATTTAATAGTAAGTTTTTAGAGTAAAGTTATAATATTTAATAAGTTTATTAATTAGACTCATTGTACATTTTTTCATGTTATTTCAGTTTTAACTTTCTACGTATAATTTCTTATTTTTATCAAAATTTCATTTTAGATTATATTATTAAAAGAGAATTTTTTTTGGTACAATATTAAAAGAGAATTATGCAATTATATTTATAATATTGTATTTCACCTCCTGCTGATAGAAATCAGGCCTCCACTGCACGAGTTTTGAACCGGTTACTGAAACTAGTTGATGCTAAATTTTCAAGGTATGGATTTAAGCCCAAATTTAGTGATGGGCCAAACCATGTTTATTGTTTGGATTTATTTCGCTTGCTTGGACAGTCCAAATTGATGCTAAACTTTCCACTTATGGTCATTCTTGATCACTTAGGTTGGAAAAACCCTAATTCTAGGTTGTTTTATTAGCAACATTTAAAAAACTGACAGGCCAGTCAACTCAGGAAAAAAAATCATATATATATATATATAGGTCCAATGCATTGGTAAAAATCTAAATAACTTATATCAAATATTAGTCATTAATTAGAATAAAATTTAAAAGTTAATCAGCAATTTGTTTTAGATAATTTTTACACTCTCTCACTTAATTAATGTATCAAATGAAATAACTCATATCATTTATTTCCTTAAGGTCTATGCTTAAAGACTGATTAAAATAGAAAATAGAAGATTTCATTTTTATTATTATGGCATCATATATTAATACAATTTTTTATGTTTTTTAACATTATATATTTAATTTTATTTTAGAAATATATTTCTAAATATTTCTTACAAAACACTATTGATATTCTAAATTAAAAAAATAATCGCATTCTTATACCATACATAGAAAGTGCATTAAAATAAAATAATAAAATAAATTATTAATAAAATTAATGATCTCTCGATACGTCATTTCAAAATCAAAATACAGCTTCAAATAAATATTGAAGATTATAATTGGTTATCTTAACATGTAATAATAAGGAAAATAGAAAAAGAAAGAAAATTATAACCAAGAAAAAGAGGGAAAAACATAGAATCAAATTTTAATTTAATAATTATTAGAATTTTCTAAGAATTCACACCCTTATTTTTTAAAAAAATTGATTTTAGTAATTATTAATAATTAAACTTCTTTGCTACAAAAACTACCATACTTAATAAAAAGACCATCCATTTTTAGTTTAATTTTTTCACTAATATAGGCTTTAAGTATGTCAATGATATGAATATTTTCATTTAATGTATTAATCAAAAGGGAGAGCAAGTCATGTAGAGTTTAAAAATGATTTAAAATGAATTTGATCTTAATATTGAAATTTTTTATAATTACTGGCTAAGATTTAGTGTAAATTATTTAAATTTATACAAGTGTTGACAAATCTTATATATATATATACACATACATATGAGGATAGATTCATTGATACTGTATAAGTTAAAATGACTTATATTAAATCTGATTTGTCAGTTCCTATTAAAATTTAGAGAATGAGATTAATTCACTTTAAATCATCTTTTACACATATGTAATCCATTCTCTCTCATACAATTAATACATTAAATGAAAATTCTTGAATCATAAAGATATTATAATTTTCAATTTAATATTTTCTTTACAAAAATAGATTAAAAATGCATAAAGAGGTGTTACAAAATAAAAAAGGAATTAGTTACCCTCTTTACAATAATCAATAATTAATAGTGTGCATTGCATTAATTATATATGCCATATATAATTAATACAATACATATTATTAATTATGGATTATTGTAAAGAAGGTAAACAATTTTAAATACACATAAAACTATTCCTAAAATTTTCCTTTTTTTTAGAGTAGAATAGTTTTATTGTGCAAAATTCTAATGCTTAAATGCATATGCAACTATATACTCTTTGTTATCTGTTTCAATAATTTCAAATATAGTTAGATTTGAAATATGCAGACATGGAAGACTCTTAACTTAAGACTTGATCTGCCTAACTATTTTTGTATGAATATCTATTCAAGGAGGAAGATTCTTTTTAAGTTCATACAAAGGTTTAATAAAATTTAAAAGATTTGTAAGGAAATTTAAGCATAGTTTAAATATCCTAAAGATCTTTGAAGTTGAGTTTTCTTAATAAATTGATCTAAAAATTTGTTAGCAAATTTAATTGATCTTTCAATTGAAGTTATGATTCCTTGATAAATGTAATAACTAGGAAATATGATTTTAGTTTGAAATAAGGAGTATTTGGTTTTTAAAACAATTAACCCATTTTTTTGAGTTACTTCTAAGAAAATATTTAGATATTTAAAGTGTTAATTAATATTTTTAAAAAATACTAAAACATCATTAACATAAACAATAATAAATTCTGAAAATAGATTATAAATATCATTTATAATTCTTTGAAATTTTGAGGGAGCATTCTTTAGACTAAACAACATTATGTTCCACTTTTATTAACCAAATGGGTTTGTGAATATTATTTTGCACTTATCCTTAAGTTTTATTTAAATTTGCCAAAATCCAAATTTTATACCAAATTTTGAAAACTTTTTTACTAATAAAGATGATTTAATAAAATTTTCTTGTTTTGGATTAGATACTAAATCCATTGGAATATAGTGCTAAAGAGCTTGTAATTAATCATAAGCCTTAGTGTTCTTCATTCAATTTCAGCACTTTTATTGACATAAAATGTAGCATATGACTAAGAAATTATAGATTTTCTAATAATTACTTTCTTTAAGAAATCATCAATTTCTTTTTAGTAATGTTTTAGAAGTTCTTGATTCATCTAATTAGTCTTGCCTTAGCTGGAAATTTTCTTTTAGAAAAATCTTTTTCATATGGCAATTCTACCATATGTTGCTTCCTATTCTAAAAAGCATTTAGATGGTTAAAACAAATATTACTAAAAATCCTTTTTTAAAAGGATTTGATCTTGGCTTGAACAATTGGATTAAGTAATTGTTGTTCTATCTTTCTATAAAATACCTATTTAGAAAGATAGTTGATTTGAGCTTCTTTACAATCACCAAATTAATATTTTCAAAATTTTTAATAAATTGGAAGGTAATTTTCTCCTTGAGAACTTTAATGGTTTTCCCTTTTTCTGAAACATTATATAGAGTCAAGGCTTTGATAAAAGAAGTTCTTAAAATGACTTTGCTGGATAAATTTTTAACAAGTAAAAAAATTGAGTTATCCTATAAGAGGAGTTTACAATTTCTACATCAGAAAGTTTAAAATTAATTTCAAAGAAAGAATCATTGATAGATTTGATTTTGACTCTAGTTTTCTCAAAAAACTTTATTTGAACTAGGCTTTCTTGAATACAGTCAATAGCTACCCCTGTATCAAACAAGGAAATTACTTCTAAATCCTAGTTATTTTTAATCATTTTGATTGGAATATGATATTTAGGAACTGTGGCCTTAGAAATAGATGCTAGAAATTCATCTTTTTCATCCCCATTGATTTTAATTTTCTCTTTTCTTTTAAGAAGATTTTGAAGTTTAGATAAAATAGCAACATGGAGTTGTTAAATTTCTTTTAGCTCCTTAACTTTTATTTTGAGAAGATTCATCTCATATTGTAAATCCTGTAAAGTAACATGCTTACTTTACTTTGGTTTAAATCTCTTCAAAACATCTTTAAAATTATAGGTGCTTGGTTGTGAAAAACCTTTTGTGGCCGAAGATCTATCTAAACTATATCTAAGTTTAAGGAAATATTCTTATTTTTTCTCATTATCAGGATATTCATTGATAATGTCAAAAAGCAAGTTCTAATCATTGTTAATCATATTTACTATTCTTTTAGACTCTTTTTCATTAAAGGATATTTCATTATCTAGAAGGAGGTGAAACATTTCTTGGACTTTCTTTTCTTCTTCTCTCGATTCCTGTTTTAACTGAAAGATTCCTTTATAAGAATGTTGGCTATTTGATTGAGGATAGACTTATCTAACTCCAGTTACTTGATCATTGTATTCAATCTATAATATTTGGCTATGTGCCCAAGTTTATTATGCCATAACACATTAGCCTACTATTTTGCGATTGATAAAGAGGTGGAGTATATTTGGATTTTCTCCTTTAGTGCCTTTTGGGCTAAAATTTTAGTTAAAGGTGAGGTTTAGGCTCTAGTTGTTGCCTAACTTTTTACCTATGCTTAGGTTTGAAGGATTTAGGACAAATGAAATCAAACTATTCATAGAAGGCTTCTAACTTTTTCTAGTTTTAGGAATTTTCTTGAGCTAATTGCCTTTGAATTTAATCATCTTGATAGATTTTAAGGGCTATTTTTTGAACATAGCTTACTAATTGCCCATAAGTAAGCTACTCATAAGAGATTTGAGCATTGAATTTGTTTCTAATTTTCTCTCTTACTTTGTAACCTAAGGATCTTAAGAGACTAGTAAGGAAACTTTCTTTCCAAAAGGGTCAATTACTATTTGATCTAGAGTAGATCTTGCTAAAAGATGTATCCTTATACCATTTAAAGTTAGATAGAGTTTTGCATGATAGGAGTTTGATAGATTTATCTTTCCATAGTGTAATGGCCTAAAAGAACAAGAAGGTTCGAGAAGAAATTTTAGATAAAACTTACCTAATATAAATATAGTAACATAATTGGGTAAGGTTCAGGTAAATTGTCAAGATAGTTTGAGGGTTCATTTAGCTAAAAATTTTGTAGAAATGCTATTAAGCATTAATATGGATCAAATGTTATTAAAAATGCCAACACTAAGTTTGAAAATTTTTTATGAAAGCCCAATATAAAATTAAAGGCCTAAGTAGCTTAAAATCAGCCTAAGTGGCTCAAAATTCAAGAGATTAGTGCCAAAATTAAAATAAATTATTTTAGTTTACTTGGGCTAACTTAACCCAATCATTTTTAGCCCTAAATATGGTTTTGAAATTAACAAAATTTCAAGCCCAAATAAGGCTTAAATTTTATAGAGAAATCTATTGGTAAGTTGGTAAATAAGTTAAAAATTAAGGGCAGTTGTTAATTTTTTAAAACATTTTTTTGGCTAAATTTGATTGCCTTGAAGCAATAATCATTTGAAAAGTGGCCAGTAAAATTGTGCTTTAAGTGCTGAATAATCACTAAAATTTTTACAAAAGAAAATTAGCAAATTAAAAAGCTTCTAGTGGAAGCTTATGATAGGATTTTTATAAAAGGTAAAAAGGGTCATTTTAAGACAAACTTTGCTCATTTATTTAGTTAGAACCATGAGCTTTCTAAAAGGGCTTCACTAGGGTTTTAACTCTTTAACAAATTCCAAGAGGTTCTGTCAAAATTTTGCAAGGTAACTTAGGTTTCCAACCATCATTTTTAAGTTTTTATAATAGTCTTCTCTCAAAAATTTCTAAAATTTAGTTTATTTTAGTGGGATGGCCTTCTTGCTATTCTGAGAGGTTTTTATTAAGTTAAAGACTTAAGAAATTAAGGTGAGTGGCAACTATCTCTTTTCTTTAGAATTTTCCTAAGGAAAGTGATGAAAATGGTGATTTATGATGATATTGTTGTGATTTTATGTGTTGCCATGTATGAAGACATGGTTCCAATTTTTGCCTTTTTAAAATTTTATTTAATAATTTTAGAATGTTGTTGGTTTGATAAAATTAGTGAAAGAAGTTTCACCAAAATAGATTGTAAGATGATCATAGGAAAGCTTAGAAACAGAATTTTGTTAAGGGGGTTATTAACTTATTTTTGTTTATCCTTTTGAATTCACGTTTATGATTTGTGTTAATTACAAATTTTGATGTTTTAATTTCATAAATGATGTTAGGAAATATGATGAAATTTTTGGAAAATTTTGGAAAATTTTAGAAATATGAAAAGTGAGTATTTATAAGCTTAGGAGGAATGAAGTCAGAAAAGAATGCTAGTAAGTTTTGCTTCTATTTTAGGGTATTTGAGCAACCAAATGATGGAGAAAAATTATGAAAATTTGTGTACTTGCCCTTACATATTTTAGGAAACTTGTAACCAAATTTGGTGATATTTTAAGCTTATCAAATTATCCAACAAAATTTTCTATTTCAAATGCTCTAGTGCAGTCTTGATTCTAGACCCTATTTATGTAGTCTCAGGGTTTGGAAAATTTTGAACTATCAAATGATTAATAAAAATTATGAACACTTTCAAGATCTGATATTTATGATCTTATCAAGCTTGTTCCAAATTTTAGTGGCAATTAAAGTTGATTTGGTTGTCCAAATGATAAATTTGTTATGATAGCTCCAGTGTTATCCAAATATCATAGCTTTAAGTTCATGCTTTAGGTGCATAGTGAAACTCACAAAATTAATTGTACAAAAATTGAGTTATTCATTAAGGATACTATATTAAAATTTAGTAATTTATGGAAGTGGCTATAATATTAAAAAGGCCTTTCCATTACATAACACTCCATGCTAGCCCTATTTTGAGAATGTGCTTTCACTTCTATATGAATAGTACCAGAGAACTATAATAACATAAGATAATTGACCTTTGATTATTCACAATAGGTTAATAAGATTCCAAGGATCTTAGATAAATTTCTGGTAAAAGTTAGAATAAGTTTAAATAGTGAATGAGGGATTTACTTATGAATACTCTTTTTATGGCCCAATAGGGTTTTTGTATTAGTAAAGTATGTTTTGAATTAATATCATACATTTATAATTCAAATAGCTTTTAGTCTTGTAATACTCATATGCTATATTTATTGTTAAAATAATTAATAAAACACTTATGGCTAAGTTGGTATTTTGACCATACCTATGATATGTCTTAATAGAATCCATGATTGATGCCTATGGTATCCCAATATGATTGATACTTACAGTGTTCCCAATATGATTGATGCCTACAATGTCTCATCTTGGTTGATGCCTATGATGGCTTGATACTTATTTGTTATGTATGGGAAAATATATATTCTTCATGTGACTTATTTCTAGGAGGAGGTATATAAAGGGAGGCCGAAGTTATAAGGGGGAAGAAGGTATAAGGCGGAACTAAGGAAAATCAATACCAATTATGGCCATTTAGCTTCATAATTTGAATAGATATCATTTTCAAGAAAATATTATTAAGAATTTATTATATGATGAAATTTGAATGTATCAATGTATATTTAAATTGTTATGGCAAAAACTCTTAAAAAAAGAAGGAAGTAGCCATTTATTAAGTAATTTTTATTACACACACTTATTTATGTTATTTCTTTTATAAATACTGATCGTGGCCTCGATGAGGTGAATTGACACATGTGCTGAATCCTTTTCTTACTCCATGAAGGCGCACCAAAAGAATAATATAGGATAGTTTGGTTTATTTAACAAGGAGTACTCTTTCTCATAATGTTATGCTATGTATATGCTAATATTAGCATAATTTGTACATTTTCTAAACTTATGTATATGTTTCTATGAATGAATTTGTATTTCAATACTTATATGACTACAAGTATTTTCCTACTATATGTTTAATTATAGAAGTAGTGAGAAAGTTGTAGAGTGTCAAGGCTTGTGAAGATATTTAATTAATGAATCTACACTAATTAGATATCTTTACTGCCAATCACGATACCTTAAAATTAGATCGTGACACATAGGTTGGGATGTCCTATGAAATGTTTGGTCATAATGTAGATCAAGGTATTTATGGCATCTGGTATTAGTTAACCATTAGGTCCTAGGATTATAAAACCTTGTTAGTCATGTTTGATAGCTTTAACTATTTGGGTTTTTTCTATTTTCGTAAAGTGCTTAGCCTAACATCCTTTGAGTTAACTAGTAAACCTTGCTATTAGGAAATGGGCCATTACTATATCATCGCAATTATAAGTTGATTAGTAGGCTGTGCTAATTATGATCATTTGCTGAAGGGGTATTATAGATTTCATATTCAGATTTGTCATTTATGTTCTATTCATAAATATTATTATTCCTATTGTAGAAATTTTGAATAATTTGGGATTTTCTTTTATGATTTAGTGAGGGTAATTGGCTCTTGAGTAGTATAGCTTTTAAAGTGCTCACCAATTAGTTTCTCTTGGTTCTCTTTTAATTAGATTTAGCTCTTGATAATCTTTTAAATATATTTCAAAACTATTATAAAAAACTCTTACCTTATGACTAGTGATAAATTTGGCTAAATAGGGTGTAGTTGGCTCATCAACATACACTTTTCCTAATTTATGTAGTAATTTTGCTTCATCTGGGAAACAATAGCTTTTGCTAAAGCCTTTTCTCCTTTGGCTATATCTTTTTACTTGAAAGGAGCTATTATGATTAGCCTTTTTGGATTAGAAGTTTTCATTTGAAAAACCTTTTGGGAAGATAACTCAAAGATGAGTTTTTCAGCTTTAATGGTAACCCATTCCTGAGTATTTTTTAAAACCATACTAATAAAGTTTGATTCTCTATAAGAATAATCTATTTAGTTATTCTCAATGTATACTTCAAACCATTCAAAGAATAAAATATTTACTTTAATCAAGTTCATAAAATTATAATGATGATTTTGAATATTTGTCCTTGATTCAGCTTGAAATTTATTTGAAAACTAGGTTCTTTAAAGGATGAATTCTTTAGAATAGAATTCCTTCCTTAAAGATACCTTATCAATTTGAAATTTTTTTTCATAATTGATATAGGTTCAAGGTTAGTAAGACAAAGTTGTGAGGCAGTAGGTAAATTAATAGATTCAGTAGATCTTTTACAATCACTACCATTTTCTATTATTTCACCATCTTTTTCCTTTTTTCTTTGAATAGTTTGATCATATACTAGTCTAAGGCCCTTTGCAGAGTTTTCAATGCCTCTCCAATTAACATTAATTATCGAATGAGTCAATGAAGTAGATCTTCTTGAAGGTTTAAGCCTAATTCTTCTAGGCCTGATTCTTCCTAAAAAGAATTTCCTTGGTCTAGCAACCAAATTTGTATGGTTTACTGGTTCAGAGAACTTTTTAAACTCCTTTATTTTTAGTTTCCTACATTTGAAAAAGAAATCAAGGCAAAACCATCAAGCATAGTTCTTATCTTTGATATATCTTTTGCTAGGAGTTTTTTAGGCTTGACAACACTTCTAAAGCCCTAGTTTTTTTATACTAGTCTATATTATCCCAAATTATTTCCCTTAGGATTGATAAATAACCTTTGGGTAGTCTATGAGACAAAAGATGATTTCTTTTTTCTTGGTTGGTGGTTTAATACTTAATGATCATGCTGAGTTGTGCAATTTATAATGGATTTAGTAGATGATTACCATAGTGATTTATCCTGGTTCCATGGCATATAGATATAGTTTAACATGATGCATTAGAAAATCTTCTGAAAATTAGTCTGTTGCAAGGACTATATCAAGATCTAGAAAATAATTAAAATAGATTGGTCCTTATGACAGATTAATGTCTACCACTTATAAAAGGGAGTTTTTGAAATCACTATCTTTTCCATCTTTAAGATAGAGAAAGATAACATTATTTAACCCTTTTTGAAAGGTAGATTTTGCTGCTATTTGAATATAATTGATGTGTATAAAGTTATACTTCTTTAGATGTTTGAGGGCTTCTTGACTTGATATAAGAGTGAAGTTCTCATTTTTCAAGTTTTACCCTAACTATTTTTTCAACAATCTTAATTATATAATCAGATTTGCTAAAGAATAAGTGATTTTGAATAGAATAAAATTCTTTGTTTAAGATATTTGGTGTCTCTCGATCATCTATTTTTTTATTTATATCCTCAAATTTAACTTTTCTTTGAAAATAGAAGTTGAAGTTAATTTATTTTTTTAAATTTGAAAGAATATTTTAATAAAAAAGGATTTGATGAAAAGTGGGTAAAGAAAGATCTTAAAATCAACATTAAAGTACAAAAAAACTTGCTTTCAAGTCCTAATATTAAAGCACTTCAGGTTCTATAAAGATGATTTTAAGAATTTATTATGTTTACAATATGAACTAAATACTAGAATCTCAGTATGACTTAATCATTCTAGATTATTTAGCCCCAACTTATGATTCACATGAGAACACAGGTGATAGAGGCAACCTAAACACCTATCCACATGGCCTAAATAGCATTTATGCCCTTTTATGAACTCATATTACTAGTTACTACTAGCAATTTTCAAAATTTCATTCATACTTAAAGGTTAATTTATTAATCCCAAGGTTAATCTATCAATCCTAACAGAAATTACATTTAAGGTTTGATAGCAATGTTTATTGGTCAACTCAAGGGATGTGGGATGAATACCTTACCGAAATAGAAAAAACCTAAATAGTTGAAGTTGTCAAAAGTGACCAATAAGTTTTTGTAATGCTAGGACCCAAAGGTCAACCAATCCTGGATGCCATAAATACCTTGATATACACTATCACCAAACATCTCATAGGAGATCCTAACCTATGGAAAGACAAATTTGCTAAATTCCTATCAAAACTTAAATACACAAATTTATTTGACTTTAGATGATATAAAGATACCTTTTTTAGTAGGATCTACTTCGAATCAAATAGTAACTAACCTTTTTGGAAAGAAAAGTTCCTTGCTAGTCTCCCAAGATCCTTAGGTGACAAAGTAAGAGGGAAAATGAGAAACTAGCTTAATAATCAAATTCCTTATAAGTATCTTACTTATGGGTAATTGGTAAGTTATGTTCAAAAAGTAGCCCTCAAGATCTATTAGGATGACAAAATTCAAAGGTAATTTATTAAAGAGAAATCTTAAAACTAGAATGAGTTAGGAACCTTCTATGAACAATTTAGTTTCATCTATCCTAAATCTTTAAAACCTAAGCATAGGAGAAAAGATAGGGAACAACTAGAGCCTAAACCTTAGCCTCAACCAAAATCTCAACCCCAAAGGCACCAAAGGAGAAGACCTAGATATACTTTACCTCTTTATCAATCGTAAAATATTAGGCTAGTCTTCTATAGGTGCAATAAACCTGAGCATATAGCTAAATACTATAGATTGAATAGGAAGATTAGGCAACTAGAGTTAGATGAGTCTATCCTCAATCAAATAGCTAACCTTCTTACTTAAGAATTTTTTTAGTCAGAAAAGGAATCAGGAAAAGAAGAGGAACAAGTCCAAGAAATTTCTCACCTCGTTCTAGATGATGAAATATCATCTAATAAAGAAGAGTATGAAAGAATAGTAAATATGTTTATCAATGAGCAAAACTTGCTCTTTGACATTATTAACAAATATCATGATAATGAGAAAAAGCAAAAATATCTTTATTAACTTAAACAAAGTTTGGATAGATTTTCAGCCTCAAAAGGTTTTTCACAACCAAGCACCTACAATTTTAAAGATGTTTTGGAAAGATTTAAATGAGAGCAAAGTAAGCTTGTTACTTTATAGGATTTATAATCTGAAATAAATCTTCTCAAAATTGAAGCTAAGGAGTTAAAAGAAATTCAACAGCTTTAAGGTATTATTTTATCTTAACTTTAAAATTCTCCTAAAGGAAAAGAGAAAATCAAAATCAATTAGGGATGAAGAAGATGAATTTCTAGCATCTATTTCTAAAATCCCCATTCCTAAATATCATATTCCTACTAAAATGGTTAAAAACAACTAGGAATTAGAAATAATTGCCTTGTTTGATATAGTGGTAGATATGAATTGTATTCAAGAAGGTGTAGTTAAAGTCAAAATTAAAATTGCCAATAGTTCTCCCTTTGAAATTAAAGTTCTTGGAGAGAAAATTACCTTCCAATTTGTCAAAAAAATCTAAAAAGATTAATTTAATAAATTGTAAAGAAGCTTAAATTAACTATCTTTTTGAAGAAGTATCTTATATAAAGATTGAGTAACAATTGACTAACTTAATTATTCAAGCCAAGATCAAGTCTTTTGAAGAAAGGATTATTAGTAATGTTTGTTCTGACTATTCAAATACTTTTTAGAATAGGAAGCAATATATGGTAGAATTGCTATATGAAAATATTTTTTTTTGAAAAAAGAATCCTAAGGCAAGACTAATCTAAATGAATTAAGATCTTCTAGTACATTGCCAAAAAGAAATTAATGATCTCTTAAAGAAAAGGATAATAAAAAAAATATAACAATCCTTGGTCATGTGTTGCATTTTATGTTAATAAAAGAGTTGAAATTAAATGAGGAACACTAAGGCTTGTGATTAATTACATGCCCCTCAACACTGTACTCCAATGGATTCGGTATCTAATCCCAAATAAGAAAAAATTATTAAATCGACTTCATTTGGAAAAAATATTTTCAAAATTCAATATGAAATTTAGGTTTTGACAAATTCAAATAAAACCTAAGGATAGGTGCAAAATAACATTCACGGTCGCATTTGGTTAATATGAGTAGAATGTAATGCTATTTGGCCTAAAGAATACTCCTTTAGAATTTCAAAGAATTATGAATGATATTAATAATTTATTTTTCAAATTTATTATTATTTACATTGATGATGTTTTAGTATTTTTCTAAAAATATTGATCAACACTTTAAATATCTAAATATTTTCTTAGAAGTAACTCAATGAAATGGTTTGACTATTTCAAAAACCAAAGACTCCTTATTTCAAAGTAAAGTCAAATTTCCTTGACATTGCACTTATTAAGGAACTATAACTCCAATTGAAAGATTAATTGAATTCGCTAATAGATTTTTAAATCAACCTATTTAAGAAAACTTAACTTCAAAGATTTTTGGAATGTTTAAACCATGTCTTAGATTTCTTTCCAAATCTTATTAAACCTCTACATGAATGTCTCAAAAAGAATTCTCTTCCTTGGATAGATGTTCATATAAAAATAGTTAGGCCAATGAAGTCTCGAGTTAAGAGTCTTCAATGTCTACATATTCCAAATCTAATTGCATTTAAAATTATTGAAATTGATGCCTCTGATTTATGTTATAGTGGTGTCCTTAAAAAGTTTTGAATGACAAAGAGCATATAGTTCCATATGTATCTAAGCATTGGAATTCTAAATAACAAAACTATTTTACTCTAACAAAGAAAATTTTGACAATAATTTTATGTATTCAAAAATTCTAGTTTGAACTCTTTAAAAAAAATTTCTCATTCAAGTTGATTATAGCTTTACTAAATCTATTTTAGAAAAGGATGTAAAAAACATTGCATCTAAAAAAATTTTTGCTAGATGATAAGGCATTTTAAGTGTTTTTAATTTTGAAATTAAGCACTTAAAAAGTTATTCAAATTTTCTTCTAGATTTTCGAACTAGAGAATTTTTACAGGGAACTCAAACTAATGCCAAAAAAAAATCCATATTAGCCTTAGGATAAAGAATCCTAAATTTTAACTTTAAAAGGGAAGCAAGTAGCTACTTTCTTTGTAACTAAACCTGAAATTAAAGCTAAAGACATTCCATTCCTTTTAGGAATAGCCACAGGTTTAGCCTCTCAACTTTGTAACCTAAAAGGAAAAGTTTAGGTTACATAGCTGAAGAAGAAGATCAACAAAATATTAAAGCTCAAACTAAGTCCAAAGTCTTTAACTTACAATACTTCAACTTCTTCAATCTTATCTCAACTTTTAGTTAGTAAACTAGAAGATCAACCTATAATCTTATGCCCAGTAAAACTTTAAAAAATTATTGCATAAATTCCCTAGCAAAAATCTTAAATTATAGAAGCTGGTGTCATGTCTTCCAAAGCCATTATGACAACAGATAAAAAGCCATCTAAAATGGTTACCAAATAAAACAAGAAGCTAAATTCTCAAAATATTATTTAGATTAAGTCAAAAAAATTGGAGAGAAACAAAAGACCTAAAATTGATTTTATTAAAAACTTTTTTAAATGGTTAGCACTTCATTCTAGAATCACTAAATAGAAATTAAGATTTTTATGAGTTAATTCCAATTTGACTCAAGATCAGTTGTTTTTTTATCAAAATGTCCATAGAAATGATCCTCGATTAGTAACTCATTTAAATTTCAAAATTCTAAAGATTTGAACTTTATCTTATTAGGGACAAAATCCTTATCAAATGAAAAAATTCAAAAAATGTCAAAATCCAAATTTTCCTATAATGTATTCATATTATGATTACTAAAAGGCATAGTATAATGCTCTATTTTTTTCAAAACAAAAATTCAAAGCATTCTTGGTTAATTTACTTTGTTGAGGATGTTAAATATCATTTTCCACTATGGTTCATTGGATGGAAGGACATCTTTAGACCAATTTTAGAAATCTTTCTAGAAAATATTAAAAGAGAATTGGACTATTTTGACAATGAAAATTTTTGAAAACTCCCCATGCTTCTCTAATTTTTTTGCTAAGGTTAGACTTCTATGGGCAATGTCTTAAGAGTACAAACTTTCAACTTTAACTGATTGTCCAATTCTCCAAAGGTAAGTTTTAGTCAAATGGTGGGCAAATTACAAACTAGCTCAAAAAGTTTAAAGGGAGGAAACCTAGAAGTAGCTTGAAAAAAAATTGCACTTCCATAAAAATGCTAAGCAAGGACAAAATCAGTTTCTCCACACCAAATCCTTAACTGCTATCAGCCTTGTTATTTTCTCAACTAAACAATAATATATTATAAACTTAATATGTGTTCTTAAACAACTGCCTAAGGAAGTAGATGATAAAGAGTCTAATAACTCAAGTACCTTTAAAGACTTAGCATAATCAAATGAAGATAACTGCTATGGTATTGATCTAGCTTAATTATTATGGCAAATTCAAATTTAATATTTCAAAGATAAAGAAAATTTGATTGTTGATGCAAGAGGATGAATTTTCTTTTAACAACAACAACTCTTAGAAAAGGAAAACATAAAGTGGTAGATTCTCTAACAAGTGTAATAATTTAGATATAATAATTCAAAGAATTGTTTTAGAATCTTGTGATAGTCTTTGGTTTGCCTATAAAAGGCCAACTCCATTTTGTAACTATTAAGCTTTGAAACACCTTCTTAAAAATAGCTTGAGTTTTCTCCTCTGTAATCATTTTATTTAACTTTTATAAAATTTGCATCTTTCAATTATTATTTTCTGCATTTCTCAAGCATTTTATTATTTGCATTTAATTGTAATCCAGCTACCATCCTTACTTCTTTCTAACTTATTATTTTCTAGGGTCCTCTGATATATATATATACATACATATATATATATATACATATATATATATATATATATACATACATATATATATATATACATACATACATATATATACATACATACATATATATATATATACATATATATATATATATATATACATATATATATATATAAAGAATGAAAAAATTGAAATAAAATAATTAATATTTCATTTAATTTCTAAAGCAATAAATAAAAGAAATCATTGAAGTATAAAATAAGATTGCTAACTTTCAAAATTTTATATGGAGGTTAGCTACTTTTACATTTTTAGTTGGATAAAAAAATTATGGTGATGACTAAGATGTGCCACTAACAAAGTGGTGCATCCATGCATCATTAGATGGATGGATGGATGGATGATTCGAATCATAAATTATAAATTAGTTAGGTAATGGTAAAAGAAATGATTTATGGGATGAAAATAAATGAAAAGATAACTTAACAAAATATGAAATTTAAATATATAACCCCTAGCAAAATATAAAGTTTAATTTAGTGTTATATGATTAAAGGCTTGAAGCCTAATCCAATTGAACATTATGAGTGGCTAGGAAATTAAGGGTGGCTTACTTCGAAAAATTTAATTTAATTATAATTTAGTAAAAAATTAAATATTTTAACATTAGCAAAGTCTTAATTATAAAATCAAATTTAATTTGAAAATTTTATATTAAATATAAAAATAGTGATAATATTTTGATTTTTAAATCATAACTAGCATTTGATTTTTCATTTTTTCCATTTAATTTATGTTGAGAAAAATAAGGATATATAGGTAGCAAAATTTAAATAAAAATCTAAATTTGTATTGAAATTTTATTATAAACATAATGATATAAACTTAATTTTGGAAAACTAATTAGAATTTGATCTTATAAATCTAAATTTTTTCTTTATTAATTAAATAATATTGAATTTAAAATTATAGGTGATTATTTAATTAAATTAAATTATTCTAATAATTTGTATCGATGGCTTACTTTTTCAACATTTGTTTGGTAACTTCCTTCTTGATTAAATTAATTAAATTAAAAATTATTAAGGTTAGATCAAATGGCTTTCGAAGCTCTCAAATCCTTTATCACCACTTCATCATCCTTCACCTTTAAAGAAACTAACCTCCACCATTTGGAGTTATGGAGCATAATTGGCACCACCTTTCATGCACTAAGTAAGAACATCTCACTTTTTGTCTCTCCATGCTTGCTCTCGATAGCGTGGATGATTCTTCCTCCATTTCTATCCATTCATATTGCCACATCTCCCCTTAAGCCACTCTATCTCAAAACACTATATAAATCTAGTTAATATTGCCAAACTCAACTATAAATACTTTATTTGCTACAAAGCCATCCCTTTTTACTAATCTCACCCCAACTTTATTTTGATAATTAATGAATTTTAGGAGTCATTATAAAATTTTATAAACTTCTTAGTAGAAGGTGAAACCTAATTAAGTCAAAATCTTTCAATGCATAACAACCATTTATGAAGTGGTGCATGAAAGTCTCTTCCAAAAATCATTCTTAATTCTAAAGATAACATAATAATTAAAGGAATTTATGTGATTTTAATAGAAAAACTTACATTTGAAATATTAAAGTTGACTCCATTTATTCTTTCTTATATTTGCAATAAATGTACTCATTAATTTAAGAAATTATTAATGATTGCAAATTAACTTTAATATGCTTTATTATTTTATTATCATTAAAGTAGTAAAATGCCTTTTTTGTTCAATTGAAATAGTATGGGCATATTAGGTAATGACGTGTTTCCATATGAGAGATGAAAGGAGTAATCATGACCATCAAATCACATATTTGATGTTAAGGATTAAAACATGATTAAATTCGCATTATCACTTAAAAATTACTCAACTTTTTAATCTTATTCCATGAATGCAAAATTAGGAAATACCAAACATACTAAGCATTTATTGAAAGGTATTTTAATTGGCACAAGTGGGCTAAGAAATAAGTAGAAAATCTTTAAGGTGTTTAATTGAACATTAAAGAAAATATAACTTATTAAAAAGTTCTACTTGTACAAATTATAGAAAATTACTTATCCACATCTTTCTTTGAAAAGAACTTCTTATGGCATTTACTCATAAAAGAATCAAGATTATCTCGACTCAGTTTAACTAATAATCACTTTATATTTTTATCCTCACTATGAATATGAAAATTATAATAAATAAAATTTATTAATTACAAAATATAAATATAATACATTGATTATTATAAATATAATATTCTTTTAGTTATATAATAAATTAAATGACTATTATATAAAATTATATAAATGAATATTAAATGTTATATCAAAGATATAATTATAACATAAATTTAATATTAATTGAATTATATTTATTATATATATATTATATTATATTATATTATATTATTTAATATTTAATATTTATTTTATTTATTATTTTAATATTCAACTATAAAAAATTATATATTTCTTATTTATTATATATATATTTGATAGAATTAATTATTTAACTAATACTTTTCTTCATTTAAATTATACTTTATTTTAATTATATTAAGATAATTTAGGATATATAAAATATTTTATTTTTATATAAATTTATTTTACTTTTTAAAATTATATTAAAGAATAAGAAATTATAATTGGGGATCATTGATATTTATTAGTATTTCTTATTTTTTATATTATAATTTTGGAGGATATATTAGTTGTTTTGGTAATACTTCTTAAGAAGTTGTAAGTTGAATTAGATAAAATAGAAGAACTTAATCCCTGAAAAACATCAATTCCTTATAACATGTTTGGTATGATATAATGGACTAGAAAGAAATAAAAAAAGTGTATTTGTGTCATATCTAGTCTTAGGGCAAATAACTAGTGTAAGGAGTCATTAAGGGCGATAATGTACCAACCTTTCCTAAAGCATATATGGAATGCATTGTTAAACTTTTGTGCACGACTATTTCAACTATCCTAATGCTTACCTAAGTGCTAAAGTTCTTGTTACATACCTAAAATTATAAAATTTAATTTTAATTATTTAACTAGTAAATTTTTAAATGAATTGATAATTAGAAAAGTTGTAGATAAACTTAGCATAGATGTTTAATTATAGAAAATGAGATTTTAATATGGAAATAGCTATGAATAAATTAATTATATAATTGTTTGAATCCAAAATTGGCATAGGATGTGTGAATGAGATTTAGGATAAATGTTTGATAAAATACTATTAATGAAGATTAAGATTTTAGAAAATGCCTTTGTCTCCTTATAACTACTAAAATATTCTCACAAATTAGCATCTTGTCCCAAGACCCACTGACCCCTTTTCTCTCTCTCTCTTATTGCTCTATACCCACCATTAACTTCAATTCAATAAATCTTTGTGGAAAATCAAGTGGAAAAAAGTCAAGAACTTGTGAATTACTTTTCAACTAGTAAGGTATGTCTTCCTTAAGTTGGAGATTGGTAGAAATCTTGCTAGAATTTAGTCATAGAAGGAAAGGTTAAGGATTTTGAACTTAAATTTGATGTATGTTTGTATTAGGATCAAAATCTCTTGCAAAATGTTTATATCTTTCACTTCATCTTAAAATCAAGGTAAGTAAATGATATACTTATTAAAATTTGTTGTAAAACTATCAAATCTATACATATGTGAAAGTTAGACTTTAGATTTTGATAAAATAATGTTAAAGTAATGTTGTTGGAATGAAATAGTGCATTTTGAGTTAGAATATGAAGGTAGGAAGTATAAATGATAAGATAGAAATTACTTGTTGTTGTTGTTGTATGTTGAAACAAAATGGATTTAGAAGTGTAATTTTGCTTGTTGAACAATAAATTCTAGAAAACTCAAAATAGTGCTTGAGTATGATACTCAAGTACCCCCTTCAGCAAGAACTTGAGGGGTAGTATTCAAGTATCCTACTCAAATACCAAAGGTGTCTCTATTCTCTGCCTTCCAATAGTTAAGTGTAATACTTGAATACTAGTCTTGATAACATAAGGCCTTATATTTGAGTACTATACTTAAGTACCAAGGTGAACCTTCAACTTTGCCTTCAATTACTCAAGTATGGTACTTGAGTGTTAGCTTGTCTTGGGAAAAAGTATACTCGAGTACTTTAAAGAATCCACACCAAACAAAATATGAAATCTAAGTATTATAATAACATATATAAATATTGTAATATTTGGCTTATGAGCTTGGATGATAATTACTATTCTTATGATTGATTTATGATAATTAAAAAATGATGAAATGTGAAAAGTTGTAAAATGTTGAAATTTGATGATAATGAATTAAGAAGGGATATGAAATGATAAAATATGATGATAATGAATCAATATGATTATGTTAGATTTGGATTACCTAATTAGAATTGATAAATAATGAGAAATATAAGGTTAAGATTATGATGGATAAGGTCGACCGGAGGTATAAGGAAGGCTAACTACTACTAATTTGAGATTATGATGAATCAATATTATGTTATGCTATATGTTGGATTTAAAATATGAAATATATGTTGTCATATAATTTATTAATAAAATTAGATAATTAAATTATTTGCTTACTAAAACTTCAAGTGTCACTACTTTTCTTTCAAATATATTATAGGTGCTTAGGTCAAAACTTAATAGCCACAACTGACTTTTTAGGATTAGAGTAGTATTATGAACAACCATATTTATTAGATAAGAAGTTAAAGAAGATAAACCATAGGGAAAATTAGTAGTAAATGTTTGTAAATACTTAAAGAATGTGATAACAGAATATTTTATGTAGATAATGTTTTTGATAATGAAATGTTGAAAATAAACTTGATTTGTATATTACTTATTATGTGATAATATTAAATTAGGTTTAAATAGACTTGTGGCTACTAGTAATGAGATCCACCCAATCAGGTTAGGTAGGTCATGACAAAGTTAGTATTAGAGTATGATTTGGGAATTAAGTGGGAAATAAGTTCAAATATGATGAGTAAGATATAAGTATGCCTACTTATTTAGGTATTTATTGAAATTTTATTAGTAATATATGTACGTTCGGGAACATATACTATAGTACCATTTTAGTAAACCCTAAAGTTATGTAATGATAATGGTGGACTTCTTATTAGATAATTGTTAGGATAGATGCTTATAAAATACTTAGATATGAAACTAAACATTTGAATTTTTTTCTTAAATTAGAAAATGGCAAATCTAATAGCCATAAAGCTAATGATTCAAGGGATGGAGAGCCATGCAAGAGATCGTAAGCTCAAAGTGGCACTTACAAGGGAAATGATAATTAAAATATTTCTCTATGGGATGTTACTTTTCGACAACAATTATTATCAAATATGGCTCAAGTTCTTTGCTAAGAGATAGAGTGGAAATAACATCAAGATCAGGAGGACCAAGCCTTTAGTCATCAAAAGAAAGAAAAGACTAACTTCACTAAAAGGAAACCTTATAGATAAACTTTCTCTTATTTATAAATTTAACAAAATAAAGCCTTCTCATTTCATTGGAACTGAATTTGATTTTGATTCTCATAAGTTTCTTGAATAAATTGAGCAATTACAATAAAATGCTTACCCATTTTGATTTTATGCTAATTGAACTTATGGGTTAACAACTAGATGTTAATCATTTCTAGTTTTCTAGCACAATTGAAAATTAAGATATTTTTCCACCATTATTGACATGGCTTGCTTTCCAACAATTTTTGATTAATCAATTCTTGCCTCTTAGTGTTTGTAAGGTGAAAATCCATGAGTTTGAACATTTGCAATAAAGCTTAATGTTATTAGTGAATAGTAGTTTAGTTTATCCATTTATCTTGTTATGTGGGATATTTAATACTCACCAAAAGAGAAAAATTTTAAAAGTTTGCCTATGGCCTACGTAATCACTTGTTCAATGTTACTCACATCACAAGAGATACTACATCTCAATATATCATTAATGAAGCATTAGAAGTTGAATATTGATTTAAAGATTATGTAGAAAGAAAAGCACAATTTAGGAGGAAGCATAGTAAGTTTGAAGGGCCTAATCACTTAGTGATTATTAGAGGAATGCCTCCATTTCATGTTCCCCATAATGATAGAAGTTAGTCTATTCTAACATTTTATCCTAGAAGCACTTCTAGTGTACCTTTTAGGTGAAGAGGTCATGGATATCGTTCATCTCATTCATCATTTTCTGGTACTCTTACTAACCTTAGTCGGGGAATGTCTTAAATTAAAAACAATTTTTTATGAAGAACCACCTTGATGTATTCTATGTGGAAATAAAAATTCTAGTCTATGTAATAGATTGAATGTAATTTGTTTTTAGTATGGTTAACTAGCACAAAAGAAGAGATTGTGATGTTAATCCTTCAAGCTTCAATGTGAACTATCCTTTTCTTCAACAAAGTTTACCCATAACATAGCTGTAACTCACTAACCTTAAATATCACAAGGTCTCAGTGGTTATGGAAATATTAGAGAAAGGAATTCATTTAGAAATCAAGCAAGAGTCTTTACATTGACTTGTCAGGAGGTAGAGGTCTCTAATACTATTATTGTAAGTACAATTTTTGTTGAAAACTTGTCTTCTTATGCTTCGTTACATCTAAGAGATACATATTCCATTATTTTTGTGAAAATTGCTACATTGTTAAATAAACCATTTAGTAGATTATTGATGTGAATATCATAATGCACCAAAATTAGTGAAAACTAGTGTGCTAAAAGTATGATAGTATATAGTGGCATAACCAGGTCATAATCCTAGTGATTCTTTTAATTTTATCCTTTCTAAATGATTTTCTAATAATATCTACATTATAGTTAAGTTATTGATGCAATAAAAATAAGAAAAAACTAATGCAAATAGTATGAAATGCAATGAAATAGAATGTTGTGCAGAAACAGAATCAATATGTTGAATGTTGTATAAGAGATTATGCAATAACAGAATATAGAATTGGAGGGGTGGATACACAAAATTAAAATGATAACAATGAAATAAACAAGCATAAAATAGAAGTAAAATAGTAATTCGATAAAAAGTATTCAATATACAAAAGTAGCCGATTCAAAGATATGATAGCTCTTAATGTGGATTAATCCTAGATCACAAAATATTTGATTGTTTCAATTAATTTTTCAACCTTAGATTATCCAGAACCCCTACAATAATCAACAAATCCTACACTAAACAACCACTTAGAGTTTGATTAATTAAGATTAGAAAATGAATTAAGCAACTGCCATAATTTCGAAACTAGATTAAAATTAACTTATAAATAGAATTTAGTTGATTTAAGAAATTAAATCAAATACCATTGAAGTATCCCCTAACCCTCTATCTCAACATGTAAAACCATGATTAACTAACCATAATTTCACATTTAAATAGCAAAATAATAGAAATCACAAGATTGAGTACTAATTATACAAAATCAACATTTAACACAAGCAATCTCAATAATTCAGCATAAAACAATTGAGAAAGAGGAAAATCAAAAAAGAAATCAACATTACTAATCAAGATTTCATAATTCTTAAAGAGAAGAGTTTCACAATCCTTGAATCAGTTAAGAGTTTTTAACCTTTCATGGCTTGAAAACAAGAAAACAAAAAAGAAAGAAAAAGAACTTTGCTACTGAGTCTGTGTGTAAAGTATGAATGTGGAATGAGTCTTTTGCCTACTTATTTGACCTAATTTAGCTAAAACCCTATTGGAATAGGATTGTATGACTCTTAGGATTACAATAATAAGACCTTTCTAATTTTTAGAAGCCCAGACCTATTTGTTACAAGTCAATTAATCTAATAGATCAATTTAGTGAATTTCTACAAGTCTTACTTCTAACTAGATTTTTACCATGAAATCAATGTAATTTGAAAATTCCATAACATTAAACTTGTAGGCTTGTGTCTTGTAAGAATTTGGGTGCTAGTTTTAGGTTAATCGAACCACTATAGCTCCAAGTATGACCCAAATATAGAAACAGGTTCAGTTGAAACAAAGATAGAACTTCAACTTCTCGGCCAAATAAAGGTTTGAAGAAGTTCAAACTAAGCTTTGACCAAAACATAAAAGTTATAGTTCTCTATTTAAGATTTCCAACAATATAAAATTTAGCTCAATATGATATCTAGAGCCCAAGATATGACTGAAAAATAAAAACTGTCAAAATTCAGTATTTACCAAATAAATTCATAATATTGTAAAATTGATCACAATTCATAAAACAAGGCCTAATTAGTGAAATTAAGAAATTATAACACCTAAGATATATAAAATAATGAAAAATAAAATGGTAAATATTTTTCTCATCAAATTCTCCCATACTTATCCCTTGCATGTCCTCATGCAAGACACAAATTTATTTAAATCTAAAACACAAAAAATTTTACTTTCCAAAAATTTCAAAATCATAAATCTATAAGTAAGAACTAACCAAAGGTAGCAAGAAACATAACACATTACAAAGAAACATCTTGAAAAACTTAAAAATAAATAACATAGTAACTTCATTCAAAAGGAATAGATCAAATTGGTTAATTCTCACAAAACTTTACTCTCCAACTCTCAAGTGTTTAAGGTAAAGTGTTTCACTTAAATTCATTCCATGAAATTTTCTACCATAAGCTTGCTAATCACCTAATCTCCATGCATAATACAAATCAAAAGGACTTTATTCATAGTTGTAATGTGGCTAAGGTAAGGGAGGAAAAATAAGGATATGGAAGGTTAAAAACTAAAGAAATTAATAGAGCACTTGAATAAAAAATTGTATGAGCAAATCATAAATAATTACAACTTAACACATTAAGCTAAATTCAAACTTAAATATTCATCAACTTCTTTGTTTTTTTTTCTCTTTCTTTTTTCTTTTTTTTTTGAATTCAAATTTTTTCTTTATTTTCATTTTCATTTTTTTTACTTTTCTTCTTATTTTTTTACTTTTTCATTTTATTTGCTCTTTTTTTAACTTTGATTGATTTTTTTCAACCAATCTTTGATGATGGCTTTTCACAACACATAAACTCACACACCCCCATACTTTTTCAAAAGTCTATTTCATAAAAATTCAAATGCTCTACTAATCTCTAAGATTAGGTAAAGACATTTATTTTTCATTGGAGTAATATGCTTATGGGTTAATTAATAAAGAAAAGGCAATAAAAGCTCAAAAGGGCTTAATAAAGGTAAAAACTTCTAGGTTAGCTATATGACTCTAGTTTAAATAAAGAAAGAATGCCTTAATCATGTTTGTGCATGCATGTGTAAAATGTAATCTCAAAAAGACTTAAAGCAAGTTCTAGAGAAACAAATCATAGAAGAATATCATACAAGAAGGAAAAACAATATCATGATATAAATTTTTTACAAAAGGCTTAAAATCTCACAAGATAGATTATGCTACCAATTCAAAATCTATCGCTACATTACTAATTTCAAGATGCTAAATTATTCATTCAATTATGTTATGAATCCTATCTAACTTCAGTTAAATCTTACTCATGAAAGTGTAAAATCTCCATTTATGAAAAGCAACTCAAAATCAAGTAAAAAATACACTTTTTTTGAATTTTTTTATCATTTTTTTAAGCATAAAATTTTGAAAGTATATTGAAAGGAAACACAAAAAATAAAGTAAATCCTAGAGTCTCCCCCACACTTAAATTTTACATTATCCTCAATGTAAAGCTTAGCAATATTATCAAGAATAACATCAAGAATAATAAAGGACATGGAAAATAAAAGAGAGGGATAAGAGAAAGCAAATCTAAATTGCTTGGGTTGCCTTCCAAGAAGCGCTTTCTTTAATGTCTTTGGCTAGACGTCATGCTTAATTTTTTTTCACCCAGGATCTACATAAGGATTAACTACCTCCTTTGCTTCCATATTTCTAACCATTACTTCATCCATCAAAGAGATGCTATGAAAATTTGAATCCTCCATCATAAAATCTTGAAGTGCTATTCTTAATTTATCTTTGCTTGAATGTGCAAAGTCATTTAGTAAAACAAATTTAACATGATCAACAATATAGTGAGAAGAATCAATGTAAAAACATTTTTTTTCTTCTTCTTGTTCTTATAAAAGTGAAATGCCTCCATTATTATTTTGTTTTTTTTGTAATTTTTCAATGAACATTGTTGTTTTCATCTAAAAATGTAAAAATTTCAACACAAATGGAACACTTAATAACATTACCTTCACAAGTGCATTCATAACTATTAACACAATTCATAAATTCAGAAAATTTAGGAAAACTATCAAGTAATTCATTATAGATAGCATTAACATATAAATCTAAATGGTGCACAGTAAAATTAGAAATAATAGGATTGAAACTAACAAAATTAGATACAAAAATGTGCAAATCAGAAATAATAGTAGAAATAGTAGAAATAGAATGAGGAAAATCATGCACTAAAGCCTCCAAAATGCTAAAAAATGATATAAAGTTATCATGCATATCTTTAGAAATATCAAACTTGGCTATAACACCATTAAACTCCACAGTTAATGTTCCATCTCGAACATTAATTATGGTCTTTGCTGTCTCAAGGAAAGGCTGACTAAGAATGATTCGTGGAAGAATACTTATGACACTCATATAACGATCCATGTAGTGTTCTTAATATGGGTCGGTCCAGTATACAAGTTCTCTAACTTGTACTCATGTGTAAACTTAATATCCCATATAAGTCTTCATACATGCTAGTCTTAACATATCAAAGCAACCTAATCCACAATGATATATGACTAGGGACATTTAAGAATACAATTATTCTAAGGTTATTATTATAATTAAATATATTACGCAGACAATATATACATACATAATAATTGGAATTGCCATTAAAATAACATGATTCACAATTACAATCACCAATATAATTAGTTTTAGGGCATATACACTAACACAATTCCCAAAGAATAGATGTTAGATCTATTGGCTAATTAAGCAACAATCCTTATTTCTTTCAACACTCCTAAATTCAAAGTATTAAAAATAGAAAGAAGCATGACATTTATGGATGCTCTTAAGTCTAACATGGTATGCTCTATCCTAGTTTTTTCCATAATGCATAGAATGCTAAATATGTCTGGATCTTTGCATTTTTCTAGTAATTTTCTTTGGATTATTGCAGATACATGTACCCCCACACTTACTTTCTCATTCACCCTTAATTTTCTTTTATTCATGCACAAATTTTTCAAAAAGTTAGCATATCTTGGAACTTGTTTTATCAAATCTAGTAAAGGTATGTTAACTTCTATTTTTCTAAGTGACTCTAAAATTTGGTTTTCATCTTCATTTTTCTTTTGATGAAAAAGTCTTCTATTTGGAAAAGGGAAGGGATAAGGAAAGAGTTTACTTCACTGTCATTATCCTTTTACTATTTTACTAGGTGCTTTCGAATTTTATCTTCTAGTTTATTCTTGCTTCCTAGTTAATTACTTATTCTACTTGACTGTTTCTTAGTTGTTCTTTTCTTGGTTGATTCTAATTTTTTTGTTCTGCTTGTTTTTGTTGGTTCTGTTCTGGTTGATCTCTTATTTCTTGTTGGTTCCCTGCTAGTTATTTTGGTTAGTTCTAGTTGTCACCTTCTGGTTGAGTGATTGGTGGTACATGACTTGATTTTAGTTGTAAGGGTGAGGATATGTTAATTTCTCTGCCACTTCTTAGCATGATTGCATTCACCACTTCCTTATTTTTTATGTTATTGCAAAATGGCTAATTTGATCTTTGTGTCTTAAGCTCACTTAATGCAGAAGTTAGTTGGCCTATTTATGTTTATAAATTCATCATAGTGGCTTTTGCCCTCTACTTGAATTACAAGTTATTTACTACCATTTACTTGACTAGTTCCTCAATTGATAGTTAAGAGTAGGATGCATTTGCTTTTGGTTGTTGGATTATATTAAGTTACATTCAAGTGTATGCAGTAGGATAATACTGATTTTGACTTGGATTGCTACTATATTTGAAATTCTAGTTGTCACTCTAGCTAGAATATTGAGCTTGTTGTTGATGGTACTGGATTAGCTACTATTGCTGGTATTGATACTGGTTTTGCTACTGGAATGAGGGCTTAGTAGGATAGATAGTTGTTACATATGCTAGAGGAGGAGGAAACTCATCATCTTGCAATGTGGGGCAGCAATCTGTTGGATGAGTTGGGCAAGAGCAGATTCCATATAATTTTGTTAGAAAATAGGCTTGAATTTGCTGCTACTATCCCATTACTAATTGTCTAACTAGTAAAGTTAGCTAATCTATTCTATTCTCCAATTTTTATTAGTTTAAACTAGAGAAATTAATCTTATTCACATTTTTGGTTGCAACAACTATGATTCTTGTTCAAAACTATTGAGAATTTACTACCATGTTTACAATGAGGTCTCTTGCTATCATTAGAGTTTTATCTACTAAAACTCTAATACTTGCAGCATCAATCATGCTCTTATCTATGGGAAGAAATCCTTCATAAAAATATTGAATAAAAAGTTGCTTACTGATTTGGTGGTGTGGATAGCTAGCACACAACTTCTTAAATCATTCTCAATACTCATATAATGTTTCACCACTCATTTTCCTAATTCCACATATCTCTTATGTAAGTAGCTCTAGATGCAGGGAAGAATTTCTCTAAGAAGAGTTGCTTCATATTAATCTAACAAGTGATAGAACCAGGTTGCAGGTAGTATAGCTAATCCTTGGCTATATCAACTAGGGAGAAAGGGAATGCTCTTAGCTTAATATGATCTTATAAGATGCTTTGAGGCTTCATAGTAGAGCAAACCACGTGAAACTTCTTCAAGTGTTTATATGGATCTTCACCTACAAGACCATGAAACCTTGGAAAAAAATGTATTAGGCTAGACTTAAGCTCAAAATTAGCATCTAATTTAGGATATTGGATGCTTAATTATTGGTATGTGACATCGAGGGTAGCTAATTCCTTTAAAGTTCTATTATTAGCCATGCTTTTAGAATAATCAAAAGGGTCAAAAGGGGGGTTAGGAGGGCTAGAACTATTTGTATTGTTACTCCTATGAAGAGAATGAAATTTCTTATCTATTTCAAAATCAAAATCAAACAATTTAGCCGCATTACTCCTAGTCATGCATTACCACTACACAACATAGAAAACTACACTAAATAGAAGCGTAAGAGTACCAAAACATTAAAATGCAAAGCACCATGAAAAATTAACCTAAACACATCTAAGTAACCTATCTAGACATTTTTTAAAAATTATAAAACCACCACAGAAATTTTTCTACAACCATACAAAACTTTAAAATGTAATAAAAATCATAAAAAATTAGAAAAGTAGTCAAAACAATGGAATTTAGCCAAAAAAAGGGCACGCACAAGCTTATGGTTGTGACTTTTGTTGAGAAAAATGAAATCTAGCTCCTATAAAAATTTTAGCTTAATTAGAGCTAATATGACCAGGTTATGTCCAAAATAAGATATAAGTGCAAAATTGTGTAAAACTAGATTTCTTATGCCAAAAACCTCTATTTCAATGCTTGATAATATTTATTATGATAAAATATGATGAATTGAGGTAGATGTATGAAAAGAAAACAACGAATGTAGTGGAATCTAAGATAATGCAAAAAATAAGAGTTATTGTAAAATACAAAAAACACAATCAATAGATGCAATTACTTACTAAAATTCTTGAAGAATTATGTGGTATATTACTGAGAATATGTAGGAAAAGATAAATTCAAAATGATCGTCAATAATGGCACCAAAATTTTGATGTGGACATTGTAATGCACCAAAATTAATCAAAACTAGTGTGCTAAAAGTATAATATTGTATAATGGCACAACTAAGTCATACCTTAAGTGATTCTTTTAATTTTATCCTTTCTAAATGATTTCCTAACAATAACTACACAACAATTAAGTTATTCATGCAATGAAAATGAGAAAAACTAATGCAAATAGTATGAAAATATAATGAAATAGAAAGTTATATTGAAACAGAACCAATATGTTGAATGCTATATGAGAGATTATGCAATAACAGAATGTAGAATTGGGGGGTGGCTGCACAAAATTAAAATGATAACAATGAAATAAACAAGCACAAAATAGAACTAAAATAGCAAGTAAATAGAAAGTATTTAATATACGAAAGCAGTCGATTTAAGGATATGATAACTCTTAATGTGGATTAATCCTAGATAACAAAATATTTAGTTGTTCCAATTAATTTTTTAACCTTGGATTACCTGAAACCCCTGCAATAATCCATAAATCCTATGCTAGACAACCACTTAGAGTTTGGTCAATTAAGATTAAAAGATTAATTAAGCAACTTCCATAATCCTAAAATTAGATCAAAATTAACTTATAGATAGAATTCAATAGATTTAGAAAATTAATTTAAATACCACTGAAGTAACCCCTTAACCTTCTATCCTAACATGTAAAATCATGATTAACCAACCATAATTTCACATTTAAATAGCAAAAGAATAGAAATCACAAGATTGAGTACCAGTTATACCAAATTAGCACTTAATATAAGCAATCTTAATAATTTAGCATAAAACAATTGAGAAAGAGGAAAATCAATAAAAGGAAATCAACATTACTAATTAAGATCTCATAATCCTTGAAGAGAAGAGCTTCACAATCCTTGAATCAACTAAGAGTCTTTAGCCTTCCATGGCTTGAAAATAAGAAAATAGAAAAGAAAGAAAAAGAACTTTGCTATTGAGTCTATATGTAAAGTCTGAATGTGGAATGAGCTTTTCCCCTACTTATTTGACCTAATTCAGCTAAAACCCTATTGGACTAGGATTATATGACTCTTAGGATTACAATAACAAGGCTTTTCTAATTTTTAGAAGCTTAGACCCATTTGTTACAAGTCAATTAAATCCAACAAATCAATCAGTGAATTCTTGCATATCTAACTTCCAACTAGATTTTTACCATGAAATCAATGTAATTTGGAAAATCCATAAACATTAAACTTGTATGCCTATGTCTTGTGAGAATTTAGGCACTAGTTTTAGGTTAATCAGACCACTATAGCTCCAAATATGGCCTAAATATAGAAATAAGTTAAGTTGAGACAAAGATAAAGCTTCAATTTCTTAGCCAAATAAAGGCTTGAAGAAGTCCAAACTAGGCTTTGACCAAAATATAAAAGTTATAGTTCTCTATTTTTACTTTCCAACAATATAAAATTTGCCTCAATTTGACATCTAGAGCCCGTGATATGGCTGAAAAATAGAAACAGTATCAAAATTCAACATTTATCAAATAAATTCATAATATTGTAAAATTGACCATAACTTATAAAACAAAGCCTAATTAGTGAAATTAAGCAATTATAACACCTAAGAGACATAAAATAAGGGATAATAAAATAATAAATATTTTTGCATCAAATATTAAATTTGTTACTTGTATTAACATTTATAAATTTGACTTTGGTTGCTACTCAATTTGTAGAAAATTAGCCTATTTACACCCATGATCAAATTTTGCTGGTGAATTTGATTATTTAGGAAATGCTAGGTTATGACATCAAAATTAGGTATAGATTGGCTATCTAAATATTGAGTTTAAATAGATTGTTTTAGGAAAACAATCTCTTTTCTTGTAAAAGGAAATTCTCCTCTTATTTTTCAAGGAGAAAAGAATTTTAGAAATAGTAGAATTATCTCCAGTATTAAAGCTGAAAAGCTTATGTGTAATGAATGTTCATCATATTTTTCTATTATTGAAGATGTCAATTAACTTTCTTCTAAAATAAAAAATATCCCTATTACTTGTGAATTCTTTGATGTGTTTTTAGAAGATATACCCAATTTGCCTTTTATACCATGAAATTAAATTCCATATTAAAGTTATTCCTGATATTGATCTAATTTCTATTCCTCCTTACTGAATAGCTCTAATTGAAATAAAAGAGTTCAAGAAACAGTTGTAAGAGTCAATTAATAAAGGATTATTATCAAACAAACAAAGTCATAATAAAAAAATTATTTGCCTTGAATTAATGATTTGTTTGATCAATTACAAAGTGCTAAGTATTTTTCTAAGATTCATTTGCAATCTAGATACCACTAAGTATTTTTCTTGTTATATCTTTTAGTCTCACTAAGGGTCCAACAAATTTCATTGATCTTATGAATAGGATCTTCAAGCCATTCCTTGATAAATTTATAATTATCTTCAATGATGATATACTTATTTATTCCAAGACTAAATTAGAATAAGCTCAACATCTTTGGATAATTTTACAAACTTTTCATGAACATTAACTCTTTGCAAAATTCTCTAGATGTGAATTTTGGCTCACTAATGTGAAGTTCCTATGGCATGTGATCTCCTAAGGTAGCAATCAAGTTGATCCTTAGAAAATTGAAGTATTTCAAAATTGGCCTTAACCCTTTATTGTTTCTAAAATCCAAAGTTTCCTTGGAATGGTTAGTTATAATTGTTTATCCATTAAAGGCTTTTCTAAATTAGCTTCTTTATTAACAAAGTTTACACTGAAAGGAATGAAATTTGAGTGATTCAATAAATGTGAGAATAGTTTCCAACATTTGAAAACCTTTTGAACAACTCCTCTAGTGTTAGCTTTCCCTTCAAAATCTAATAGGTTCTCAATTTATTATAATGCTTCTCAAATTAGCTTCACTTGAAGTAATCACGTATGCATCTTGATAGTCAAAGGGGCATGATTTAAATTATTTGATGCATTATCTTGAAATAGCTATAGTTGTGCTTGCTTTGAAAATCTAACACCATTATTTGTATAATGAAGTTATGAAATGTTTATCGATCATAAAAGTGTAAAATACATCTTTGATTAGAAAGATTTGAATCTAAAGTAATGTAGATGGATGGAATTGGTGAAAGACTACAGTTATACTATTTATTATCATCTAGGCACAACAAATGTCATAGTTAATGTTTTAATCCAAAAGTCATCATGATTTTAGTCAACATTCAAATTGAAGATCAAATAGTAATTATTGGTTAAGTATTAGTTCAATTTGTATTGATAGAAAGAATTAAGGAATTACAAAAGCAAGATCCTTAATATTTGTCATTGAAAGATGAAGCAATGATCAATCAAAATGTAGATTTGTTGATAAATAAATAAGGAGTAATCCTATTTTAACACCAACTTTAGGTTCCTATTTATGAATAGAATAAATTACTTGATCAAGCTCACAATTCTTCCTATACAAGGAATATAGGTATGTCTAAAATGTATCATGATCTACAATAAAACTTTTAGTGGAGAGGGATAAAGCATGATGTACATGATTTTGTATTTAAATATCTTACTTGTTAACAAGTTAGAACCAAGCATCAAAAGCCCTCTGATTTACATCAACCCTTTCTTATTCTTGAATGGATGTTAGAAAATGTTACTTTGGATTTCCTTGTTGGCCTTCTTAAGACTTAGAGAGGATTTGATTTGATTTGGGTGATGATAGAAAAATTAATCAAGATAGCTCATTTTGTTCCAAATAAAACTAATCATTCTACATTCCAATATACCCAACTATATCTTGATAGAATAGTTCCTATGCATATAATGCTTCTTATCGTCATTTCTGATCATGACACTCAGTTTACAACCCATTTTTGATAATTTTTCTAGCAGGCACTTGGAAAATAATTACACTTTAGCATTGGTTTTTTTCCTAAAATAGATGGTTAATCTGCATGAATAATTTAGATCTTATAAGATATGTTATGAGCATACGCTCTTAAATTTGCAGTAAGTTAGGAGAAATATTTAAATTTATTTAACTTCATATATAATAATAATTATCAATCATCCATTAAGATGGCTCTTTATAAAGCTTTGCATGATAAAAGATACAAATCCCCAGTGGGATAGTTTGAACTAAGAGAAGCTAAACTGCTTAACCTTGATCTCATTTTTAGGCACTTGAAAATGTGAAGACCATTTAGGTTAGATTGAAAACAACTCAAGACTGTAAAAAATCATATGTTAACCAAAGAAGGGAAGAATTAGAGTTTTAAAAAGGAGATTTTGTGTTTTTAAAAGTCTCTCCTATGAAAGAAGTAATGCATTTTGGCAAGAAAGGAAAGCTTACACCATGCTACATTAATTTAGTTCCAATTGTTCAACGAGTTAGGACTATTGCATAACTCCTTGACCTATTAAATGACTAACATGCAATTCACCCAATGTTTCATATTTTGATACTTCGTAAACATTTGCTTAACATTTTGTATATTATTCAATATGAACCATTCCAACTAGATTTGAAACTTTTATTTGAACAATGATTTATTGAAATTTTAGATTGTTGAATTCATAAGTTAAAATCCAAACTTGTTCCATCTATAAAAGTCCATTGGGAAAGGCATGGAATTGAAGAAGCTACTTAGGAATCTGAAATTGAAATGAGAAAGATTATTTTGTATCTTTTTGGTAAGCTTAGAGCTTAAATTATTTCAATTTTTTTATAGTTATTTCCTAAGGATTTGGAGATAAATTATTTGAAAGGAGAAGAATTGTCATGCCCCTAAAATTATAAATTTTAATTTTAATTATTTAATTGGTAAATTTGTATAGGAACCTATAATTAGAAAAGTTATAAAAAGGCTTAGGTTAAATGTTTAGTTATAGAAAATGGGATTTTAAAATGGAAATAGTTATGAATAAATTAATTATATGATTGTGTGAAATAAGAATTGGTAAGGGATATGTAAAGGAGATTTAGGAAAAATATTTTCCAAAATACCTTTAATAAAGCTTAAAACTATAGAAATGCCATTGTCTTCTTAAAACTACTAAAATACTCTGACAAATCCGCATCTTACCCTAAAATCAACTAACCTCCCTCTCTAACTACTTTATACCTAGCATTAAATTCAATTTAATAAATATTTATGAAAAATCAAGAGCAAAGGAGTCAATAACTTGTGAATTTGTTTTCAACTAGTGAGGTATGTTTTCCTTAAGTTGGAAAGTGATAGAAATCTTGCTAGAATTTGGTCATAGAAGGAAGGGTTAGAGATTTTGAACATAAATTTGATGTTTGTTTATATTAAGATCAGAATCTCCTACAAATTGTTGATCTCCTTCACTTTATCCTAAAATCAAGGTAGTATATAATCTACTTACAAAAATTTACTATAAAACTATCAAATTTACATATATATATATATATATGAAACTTAGACTTTAGATTTTGATGAAATAGTGTTAAAGTAATGCTATTAAAATGAAATAGAATATTTTGAGCTAGAATATATGGGTAAAAAGTATTAACGATAAAATATAAATTACTTGATATTGTTACATGTTAAAACAAAATGGATTTAGAAGTGGAATTTTGCTTGTCAGACTGTGAATTATGTAAAACCCAAAACTATACTCAAATATCGCCTCTAGCAACAACTTAAAGGGCAATATTCATGTATACTACATGAATACCAAAGGCATCTTTGCTTTTTATGCTCCAATAGTTGAGTATGATACTTGAATACTTGCTTTGGTAACTTGGAACCTTGTATTTGAGTACCATACTCAAATATTTAGGTGGACCTTTATCGTTGCCTTCAGTTACTTTTAGCCTATTTTAGGAAACAATATATCTAAGTCTCATACTCAAATAATTTAATGAATCCACACTAAAGAGAAACATGAAATTTTAGAATTATAATATAACATATAAATGTTAAAATGTTTAGCTTGTGTGCTTGGATAGAAGCTATTATTCTTATGATTAATCTAAAGATATTAAAGAATGATAAAATGTGAAAGGTTGAGAAATAATGAAATTTAATGATAATGAATTAAGAAAGGATGTGATATTATGAAATATATTAATGAAGAATTGATATGATTATGCCAAAACCAGATTACTCAATCATGATTAATAAAAACAAAAAGGGATAAGGGTGAGATTATGATAAACAAAGTGAATTAAAGGCATAAGACAGGCAAACTATTATTAACTAATTGTTGTTTATTATTAACTATTCTTATTTATGTTAAGTATGAGGAATCTAATTTATGCTTGATTGTGATATTCAATTATGGTTGTTATGTTATGTTATGTTTCATGTTGGATTTGAAGTATGAAATATATATTGTAATATAATTTATTAATAAAATTAGACAAGTAAATTATCTATTTACAACAATTTCAAGTATCACTACTTTTCTTTTAATTATTTTACAAATACTCAAGTCAAAGCTTAGTAGCCACCATCAACTATTTAGGATTAGAATATTATTATGAACAACCATGATTATTAGATAGGAAGTTAGAAAAGATGAATTGTGAGGAAAATTAGTAGTAACTGTTTGTAAATATTCAAAAAATATGACAACAAAATCCTTTATATAGGTAATGTTTTTAATAGAAAAATGTTGAAATTAAACCTAATTATATATTACTTATTATATAGTGATACCAAATTACAATTAGGCAAGCTTATGATTATTGGTAATATGATCCAAGCTAATCATGGCCAAACTGGTGAGGACAAACTTATTATTAAAGCATGGTCTAAGAATTAAGTGAGAAATAGATTAGAATAGGATGAGTACGATGTAAGTATACTTCCTTATTTAGGTGTTGATTGAAATTTATCAGTGATACATGCACCCTTGGGAACATATACCCTTAATACTATTTTAGCACACCCTAAAATTATGTAATAATGATGGTGGACTTTTTATAGGATAATTGTTAGGATCGCAACTTATAAAAATACTTGAATATGAAAATAAACATTTGAATTTTTTTCCTAAATTAGGCAATAGTAGACTTTAATTGAAGTAAATCTAGTGATCCAGGGGATGGAGAGTCATCTGAGGAGTCACAAGCTCATAGTAGTATTTATAGGGAAAATGATTATCAAGATATTCCTTATTAAGTTGCTGCTTTCTAGCAACAATTGTTATTCAATATGGCTCAAGTTCTCTACTAAGAAAAAGAGTAGGAATAACATTAGGATCAGGATGACCAAGCCTTCATTCACCAAAAAGAAAAAAAACTAAATTCACCAAAAGGGAACCTTATAAATAAACTTTCTATTATTTATTAATAATACAAACTTGACGTGATCCCGCAAGTGCATGGGTTTGTCGAGTTATAGTATAAAAGATATCGTCTCCACAGGGATTGAACGTTGAATACTAACTGAATTTCAAGGTAAATTATCTAGGCGTATCGATTGATATTGGGAATTAAGGGTAAAATGTAAAACAGAGCTTAGCTATCAAAAGGTTTAATTCAAATGAGATGAAAGCGTACTCAGCTTAAGGTTCCCCTGTACATCTCATTATGGAATGAAGATAATCCTCTAACTTGGTTTACTGTTAATTTAGATTGCTGGATTACCAAAAGTAAGCTATACCTCATTGCAAGGCTACTAGCTACTAACTAAAAGATTAAGTGCCCAGAATTTCTCTAGTAATCACTCATCTAGGTTGCATTAACATTGCTTTAGAATCCATTCTTAGACATTTCATCCTGTGTAAAAGAATCCAATTAACTTAATTCCTAAGTCTAATTGATATTCCCCATGATCATGCAAGGTTCAATTAATTAATTGGTCATTTCAACCTAGAATCAACTAATCCTTAACACAAATCCAATATTCCGGAAGTATTGGTTTGTTCAAGTACAAAACAACATAATCAAATCACAAATCAATAGTAAATCAAGCTAGATTATATAAAAATTAATTCCAAAAATTCATGAACAAGTTTACCCCAGCTGAGCACAAGGGTTTAGTGTGAAGACATTACAAAACTAGAAGAAAACCAAAAAATAAAGAGGGAAATCAAACAAATCATGAAGCTCTACAAATTCCTTGCTTGAATCTTCAATCCTTTGCTTGAATCCAATGCTAGCAGGTGCCCTTGGTGACCTTAGGTCTCTCCTAGGGTTTCTACTCACAGCTCCCCTTTCTAATTTTCGGTTCTCTCTCTCTCTTCTTTTTGATTTTTCGTACAAAACTTATATGGGTAATGTACACGGGATACGACACGTCCCGTGTTCTACCCCGTGTTTCTCTGCGAAAGTTGAGCAGCATGATACATGGGGTATGACACTCCCCGTGTTTACCTTCGAAGTGAAGGGCAGTATGGTACACGGGGTATGACACGTCCCGTGTTTACCCCCGTGTTCTTCTTTGAACAGCTCAGTGAAGCTTCAAAGCAATCCAAAAATATACACGGCCCTCCACACGGGGTTCCCATACCCTGTGTTCTTTGCCAGGTGAGCAACTTTACTTCGATTCTCCATAATTCGCACGATTTTGACTCCAAATCCTTTTCTAATGCTCAAATGTGTCACTCCAAAACTTGAAAACAAAATATCGAGTATCTAAGTATCCTTTTCAATCAATTTTTGCACAAGATACTAAGTAAATCAGTGATGAAACACATAAAATTTAAGTACAATTGTGCATTTATCAATTCCCCCACACTTGAATCTTGCTCGTCCTCGAGTAAGGAAGTAAGAGAACAAAAAATCTACTCCAATTTTTATTCTTTTCTCTTTTTTTATATACACATTAGGCAATCATTCAACGAAGCAGAGATTAGGATCAAGTCATGCCAAGCAACTAAATAAGTCAATCCTTAGCATAAAAGCAAAAGAGAACAGCCTCACAGGTATAGTGTTTACTCAAACTCTCAGCATAAGGCTTATGTATACTTTCAAATCAATCAGCTCAGGACTTAATGCTACCATATGCTTGCAAAAACTCTAATCTCCACTACTATATTGTAAAATGCATGCAAATCAGATGACTTTATTAGGGAAAATAGTGAGGATAAAGGAAAGGAAAATCAAGGGATGAAGAGTGATAGAGTCAGAGAAGGGAAAAGACACATTGGTCTTAAGTTTGACCATTGTCAACTTCCATTACTCAGCTTAGCATATTACTTTGCTCCAACCCCTATTCTTCTCTTTCTTTTATATATATATATATATACATACATAAATCAGCAAACAAAACCTTTTCTCCCTTTTTTTTAATATTTTTTTCAACAAGCTTTTCTTCCTCTTCTTCTTCCCAAATTATTTATTTAACACCATTTTTTTTTGTTATTTTTTTTCTTTTTTTTATTTTTTTTAACAATTAAAGCTATAAATCAACTTATCCAATTAGCAGCTCTAAGTAAGGACCTCTAAGTGATAACTAAACTCATAAATTGTGTCTAAGTTCCCTTAAACTCTAAGGTTCAAGTTCACTTGGCAGTGGCTTTAGATGTACATAGTATAAGTTAGGCTAGAAATGAGGGTCCAAGGTTCAAAGTGGCTAACTAGGGAAAAAATTGAAAATGGTTTAGGGTATATCAAAGAAAAGGATTCAAATAAGCAAAACAAATAAAAGGGTGAAAGAAACAATGGCCTCATCATTTTTACATGCAAAATACATAAAATGTAGTCTCAAAAAGAACAAATACAAGTTCTAGAAGCAAAAAGTCAAGAGTGATGACATAATCCCTCAAGAAGATAAAAATGAGCTTCAAATTCTAATATGAAAAGTTGCTTAAAAGGCTCAAAGTCTCACGAGGATCAATTATGCTCATTACTCTTAGCTTTCAAGCTTTAGATTTTCCTTACTAAGTTACCAGATAATCATTAAAGGAGCAAGGCATGAATCAATCACTTTAGTTCAAAAGATTACCTAAAATTTAAAAAATTTACATTTTTTAAAAAATTTTTTTAACATATTATAGAATTTGGAGTAAATTTCAGTACTCTAAATTAATCAAGCAGGATTCAGGTGCAAAATATACTAAACGCTGCTCTCCCATACTTAAAGTTGGACATTGTCCTCAATGTACAGAAAAGTAAATGGAAAAGAGACAGAGAATAGATGGGGGACTGAAACTTCCCTGACAAATGGAGCATGGTTGTCCAGTATAGATCATGACTTCAGAGAGATCCAGAAGTAGAGACAGAGTGGGAGAGAAGGAAGAGACTGGTAATCTAAAATAAGAAGATGCAATACTGAGAAAAAATATGCTGTTAGTTATTACAAACATGAATATTAAAAGTGCAAGAAAATAGAAGAGAAATAATAAAAATGAAATGAAAGTGCATAGTCAATATAAGTACAGACTAAGAGAAACAGAAATAGAGAGGAGAAATAAGTAAAAAGCAAAATATATAAGTAAAAGGAAAAATAAACAATCCAAGCTACTGAGCAGGAGGGTTTGAATCAGTTAGGGAAGAGGGGTGGAAAAGCTTGAACAGGGGCTCGACCATGCTCTCGATGTGTCTGGATCTTCTGTCCAAGTTGTCATAAAGACCCTCAGTCCTCGTCTGACGCTCAGAAATAAGCTGAAGCTCAGCCAGAATCTGCTGCTGACCAGATAATATGTCTCTGAAGTAGGCGTCGGATGAAACTCTGCCCCTCGCAGAAGATGACGGTTCGATATTAGGAGCGGCATCACCATCGCCATCGTTTCCTGAAGAATCATGCTGTTCCTCATGGGGTGGTTGCTGCACAGGAAAATGGAGGGGTTTTAGCCATTAAAAGCTCATCCGCCCAGGAACACGGGGTCAGACACGGCCCGTGTTGTACCCCGTGTTTCTCTCTGGAAGGCTCATGTTCAAAAATCCTTATCATTAGTTCAGTCAGTGAGGTACACGGGGTAAGACACACCCAATGTTCAACACTATGTATCTCACTGGAATGCCATGAAAATCATAAATTTTTATACTAACCAGACAGTGAGTTACACGGGGTATGACACAACCCGTATTGTACATTGTGTATCTCACTAGACTGCATTTTGAGCCTTTTGTGCACGAAAATAAACAGCAAACATGCATATATGCCTAATTTACCCCAGAAACAGAGACCAAGTGCAAAAATGAACATCCTAAATCAACAACGAATGACTTATATGCCTCAAACTACTCAGAAACTCAGAATGAAAATGGGAAAACTAAATATTAAAAGCAATAAAAATAGAAAAATAAGCTTGGGTTGCCTCCCAAGAAGCGCTTGTTTAAGTCATAAGCTCGACCCCTGTTTCAATCAATTTAGAGCTACGGTTATCGGTGGCCCAACAACATAATATTTCAATCTCTGGCCATTAAGAAGTGGGCTTGCCTCTAAAAATTCTACATATGCAGCAGTCTCCTCATTGTCAAGAACTCCATTTGTGACTAGACATACTTCAAGTGGATCTTGAAGGCACCCCATTAGAAGAGTTTCTTTCACAACTTTGTCTACCACATTAATCCTGCATATGGAGTCTTCACAAACAGGTAATTTAATTGATTCATTCAAATTAAACTTAACTTTTTCATCCCCAACAGATAATGAAAGCCTTCCATTTTTAACATCAATTAAAGCACCCGCAGTGGCTAAAAAGGGTCTACCCAAAATGATAGGGATTTGTGAATCCTCTTCCATTTCAAGCACAACAAAATCAACAGGTATGAAGAACTTACCAACCTTGATAGGTATATCCTCAAGTATACCTATTGGGTATTTCACTGAACAGTCTGCTAATTGAAGTGAAACTGTGGTGGGCTTCATTTCTTCTATGTTGAGTCTCTTTGCAACCGACAGTGGCATGAGGCTCACACTTGCACCCAAATCACACAATGCCCGGTCAATTGGAACATTTCCAATCACACAAGGAATGGAAAAGCCGCCTGGGTCCTTTAACTTAGGAGGTAGTTTATTCTGGATGATTGCACTACACTCCTCCGTTAGGGCTACAGTCTCATGCTCTTCTAACTTCCTTTTGTTCAAGAGAATGTCCTTCAAGAACTTTGCATATGATGGCATTTGTGAAAGAGCATCAGTGAAGGGGATATTGATATACAGCTTTTTCAATACTTCCAAGAACTTTCCAAACTTCTTATCAAGTTTCGCCTTTGCTAGTCTTTGAGGATAAGGGATTGGCGGTTTGTATGGCTCTGGAAGGACATACTTTGATTTTTCAGATAATTCCCCTTCTTTCACTTTAGCATCATTAGGAATTGTAGCCTTTTTGCCTTCTTTCTACTTTTCCCCCACACTTATCTCTTCTTCACCTTCTTGAGTGGCATTTGGATCCTTCAATAGCCTCCCACTCCTAAGAGTGATTGCCTTACAATGCTCCCTAGGATTTGATTCAAGTTTAGCAGGGAGTTGACCAAAAGCTCTAGAAGAAGAAGCAGAAGTTAGTTGAGCTATTTGGGTCTCCAACATTTTTCCATGTGTGGCCAATAAGTCAACTTGGGAAGACAGTTGCCTAATAGAGTCCTCGATGGCTCTACCATGCTGCCTAAACTCTTCATTAGTTTTCTTTTGGGAAATGAGAAATTTCTCTAGGAGGCCTTCTACCTTAGCAGTGGAAGAGGGTTGAGCTAGTGGGTTATAAGGTCTTTGGTTTTGAAAATCGGGTGGTAGTGGTGGTGGCCTATTGTGAGTGTTTTGAGTATTGTATGGCTGGTTGGGCTTGTAGGATAGGTTTAGGTGGTTCCTCCATGATGGATTGTAGGTGTTTCCAAATGGTTCATTCGGATTCTTTTGTCCATACCCACTGTTATGCACATAGTTCACTTGCTTAGTGAAATCCTGCCCCAATGTACACTCAGTTGCCATGTGACCTATCATACCACAAATTTCACAAGGAAAGTCAGTAGCACCTGTTGCATTTACACTATTAACTTGAAATTTATCAAACTTAGCCATAAGTGCATCTACTTTGCTACCTAGACTTCTTAGTGCATCTACCTTAGCTGACAAATGATTAAAAGCATCTAATTCATACTTACCTGAAGCTTTCCTTGAAGATCCCTTCTCATTTGACCATTGGTAATGGTTCAAAGCCATATCCGCAATCAACTCATATGCTTCATCCAACCTTTTGTTCATCAAAGCACCTCCAGCAGCAGCATCCACAGTAAGCTTAGTATTGTAGTTCAAACCATTGTAGAAAGTATGAAGAACTCGCCATTTCTCTAACCCATGATGTGGGCACAGCCTCAACAGTTCCTTATATCTATCCTAAGCATCAAATAGAGATTCCCCTTCTCTTTAAGAAAATGTGGTAATTTCACTCCTTAATTGAGCAGTCTTGCTTGGAGGAAAATATCGTGACAGAAAAGCCCTCGTAGCTCTTCCCATATTGTGATAGATCCTGCTGGTAAAGAGTGTAGCCACGCCCTTGCTCTATCCCTTAAAGAGAATGGGAAGAGTCGAAGCTTGATAGCATCCGCTGCTACACCATTGATCTTGATTGTATCACAGTACTCTAAGAAAATATGAATATGGAGGTTTGGATCCTCCATTGGTAATCCACCAAACTGGTTTTACTGCACCATAGACAGAAGAGCTGGCTTCAATTCGAAGTTGTTAGCCTCAACAACAGGCCTTCTTATACTGGATTGAAGCCCAGTGGTGTCAAGTGCTGCAAATTCTCTAAGAGATCTGTTATCCATGTCTTCAATCACTGGTTCAATGTCAATTGCTTCTTGGATATCTACTAATTTTTGCTCTCTCCTTCTCCTAAGCAGAGTTCTTTCAATCTTCGGGTCTAAGTCAAGAATTCCTTCAAGACTTCTCCTTCGCATATACAAAGATTTTCTGCAAAAAGAGTAGATAATACTCAAATAGAACAAAATAAGAAAGAAATACTATAAAAATAAGAAAATCAGAACAAGATGAATCAAGAACTAAAAGAAAATGAATTGCCTAGTCTAATTCACTCAAAAGTTCCTGTTAATATTAACTAGTTGCAATCCCTGGCAACGGCGCCAAAAACTTGATGTGATCCCGCAAGTGTAAGGGTTTAGTCGAGTTATAGTATAAAAGATATCATTTCCACAGGGATTGAACGTTGAATACTAACTGAATTTCAAGGTAAATTATCTAGGCGTATCGATTGATATTGGGAATTAAGGGTAAAATGTAAAACAGAGCTTAGCTATCAAAAGGTTTAATTCAAATGAGATGAAAGCGTACTCAGCTTAAGGTTCCCCTGTACATCTCATTATGGAATGAAGATAATCCTCTAACTTGGTTTACTGTTAATTTAGATTGCTGGATTACCAAAAGTAAGCTATACCTCATTGCAAGGCTACTAGCTACTAACTAAAAGATTAAGTGGCCAGAATTTCTCTAGTAATCACTCATCTAGGTTGCATTAACATTGCTTTAGAATCCATTCTTAGACATTTCATCCTGTGCAAAAGAATCCAATTAACTTAATTCCTAAGTCTAATTGATATTCCCCATGATCATGCAAGGTTCGATTAATTAATTGGTCATTTCAACCTAGAATCAACTAATCCTTAACACAAATCCAATATTCCGGAAGTATTGGTTTGTTCAAGTACAAAACAACATAATCAAATCATAAATTAATAGTAAATCAAGCTAGATTATATAAAAATTAATTCCAAAAATTCATGAACAAGTTTACCCCAGCTGAGCACAAGGGTTTAGTGTGAAGACATTACAAAACTAGAAGAAAACCAAAAAATAAAGAGGGAAATCAAACAAATCATGAAGCTCTACAAATTCCTTGCTTGAATCTTCAATCCTTTGCTTGAATCCAATGCTAGCAGGTGCCCTTGGTGACCTTAGGTCTCTCCTAGGGTTTCTACTCACAGCTCCCCTTTCTAATTTTCGGTTCTCTCTCTCTCTTCTTTTTGATTTTTCGTACAAAACTTATATGGGTAATGTACACGGGGTACGACACGTCCCGTGTTCTACCCCGTGTTTCTCTGCGAAAGTTGAGCAGCATGATACATGGGGTATGACACTCCCCGTGTTTACCTTTGAAGTGAAGGGCAGTATGGTACACGGGGTATGACACGTCCCGTGTTTACCCCCGTGTTCTTCTTTGAACAGCTCAGTGAAGCTTCGAAGTAATCCAGAAATATACACGGCCCTCCACACAGGGTTCCCATACCCTGTGTTCTTTGCCAGGTGAGCAACTTTGCTTCGATTCTCCATAATTCACACAGTTTTGACTCCAAATCCTTTTCTAATGCTCAAATATGTCACTCCAAAACCTAAAAACAAAATATCGAGCATCTAAGTATCCTTTTCAATTAATTTTTGCACAAGATACTAAGTAAATCAGTGATGAAACACATAAAATTTAAGTACAATTGTGCATTTATCAAAACTAAAGCCTACTTATTTCACTAAAACCAAATCTGATATTAATTCTCATAAGTTGCTTTCTTAAATTAAAAGTTATGAAAAAATGTTAACATATTTTGATTCCGTGTTGATTAAACTTGTTAATTATCAACTAGAAGATGTTCTTCACTTCTAGTTTTCTAGCATAATTTTAAACTAAAATCCTTCTCTTTCACCATTGACATAGCTTACTTTCCAATGATTATTCATTAATCAATTCCTACCTTATAGAGTCCATAAGCAAAAATCCATGAGTTTGAACAATTAGCATAAGGCTTAATGTTTGTTAATGAATATGTAGCTCAGTTCCTTTATTAATTTTGTTATGCGTGATATTTGATACCCATTAAAGGAGTAAAAATTTAAAAGTTTATGTATAACCTCTATGATCACTTGTTTAATGTCACTAATGTCAAAAAAGATATCATATTTCAAGATATCATTGACTAAGCATTAGTAGTTGAATATTAAATCAAATATTATGAAAAAAGAAGGATAATATCCGGGAGGAATTATAATAGGTTTGACGGGGCTTGTCACTTAGCCAATGTTGGAGGAATGCTTCTATCTCATGTTTTTCATGATGATAGAAGTCAATATATTCTAACCTTTTATCCTAGAAGCATTTCTAGTGTACCTCATAGGATAAGAGGTTATGGATATCCCTCATCTCATTCATCATTTTTTGGTACTACTACTAATCTTGGTAAAGGAATGTCTCAAATTAGAAGCAATTTTTGTAGGGAATCATCTTGATGTATTCAATTCAATAATAAACATTCCAATCCATGTAATAAAGTAAATGTAGTTTGTTTTTAGTGTAGCCAATTAGGTCACAAAAAAAAGGTTGTTTAAGTAATTCTCCAAGTTGTAGTATGAACTTGTCCTAAGCTGCCTTATAACTATTATGGCTAGTGTGAAGATATTTAATTAGTACTAATATACCAAATAGATATTTTTACAAGTCTTTATAGTATTTTGATATCTTTATTAAATTAATATTATCAAAGGATGTAGATATTAAGTCTTAAAATACAAAACTATATACATTGAAAGTTCTAAAGTTTAATATATATATACACATCCAAAAATTGTTCATATGGAAACATAATTTACATAACACATTAGATGATATAAATTCTTAGTTGGATCCATCGAGATTCCATTCCTTTGGATTTGTCTCCATAAAGGAAGAAAAAACATCATTACTAACGAAGCTCTCAAATGGAAGTACACGATAAAAAAGATGTATTATAATAGGATTAGACTATGAATCTATTTTTCTAAGTATTACTCATAATCTACTTTTACATTCACAGGTCTAAACTAGACTTTATATTGACAAAGTATCTCACAAGTGCCATAAGGAGACTAGAAGGTTCCTATATAAGTACCAATTTACTCCATCGATTTTTTATTAGTACGTCCCATTTAATTCAATAAAAGAGCGAGTATAAAATATATTCGATGAATAACTACTCATTACCTTATTTGGAAGGGTTTTCATAATAAAAAATTAGCCTTTTACTTATATGTAATTATTATATAGTGTGTTATGAAGAATTTTTTTTATAGATTTCATTAGTATATGTGACTATGACAGTGTTAGGTATACAAGTTTTAGTTTATATATTCGGTCCAACCCTATCCTCTACCACCTCAAGCATGAAACCACCAATGTTTGCCCTCCATTACTAACCACACCTCTCTTTTTCTATGAAAGATGTTATATCTTATCCTCACAATTTACAATAAATAGTAATGGGATGTTAAAACATTCACTATTAAATTTATTCTAATAGGTATAGCCAAATACTGACTATGTCAAAAATATCTTATGTAAATTTTCCATTCTTTCACATTTTCCTCATCTTTTTAAAATATTATTTTCAAGATTGATTTTATCATCCTATCAATGATGACATTTCTTAGCCATGGGAATTGATTTTCATACTTTTACTGATGTTCACAATATTTCTAACAAGTTTTGTTCAATTCTACTTATAGAAGATTAGGAATTCATGTTATTAATTAGAGTCCTAGAAGCTTTAAAATAATTCAATAGTTTACCAAAATTCTATCTTATATTCTTGATGCATGAAACATTATTCATTTATTAATTTTGGTGGCCTTGAGTTACTATTCACACAGTAACAATATAAGGCTTCCAAAGTAAGATAGCATATGAACACTTGCAATTCGAGCCATTTTTTATCATTCAAATGCAAACTAATTGCTGCAAAATTTTCCATGATATTCTCAAAATATTTAATAAAGAATAACTTAATTGTTATATAGTAAATTTCATAGCTTTGCTAATGCACAAGATGCATAAACCTAAAGCTACTAAATTCGAACAATACTAGAACTATAAAAATAAAATTATCATTTGGGCACAAATCAACTTCATTTGCTATCAAATTTTGAATCAAGTTTATAACATCTTAGATATCATATTTAGAAAGTTTCATAATTTTTCTCCATAATTTGTTGCTTTAAATAATTCAAAATCCAAGACCCAACAAAACAGAGTTTTGAAATTGGCAGTTTTGAGTGTTTTATCTATACCTTAGTTTTTCATGAATTTAAAATTTTTCAAAAATTCCTAATTTCTTTTATAATCATCTTAACACTACTTATGGCCTTAAAATGCTAGGGATTAAAATTTTAAAAATTTCTAACCTCTAAATACATTGAGTGACTAAAAACCCTTATTCAGCTTCACTTGGATGATTTGTTCTTATTTCAACAAATTTTTATTTTCATCTTTCCTAATCAAATTTTATGAATCCTTTTTCCAACAATCTTAACATTAATATAGCAAAACCATGCCATCATATTAACATTTGGAAAGCTTTAAGATAAAGCCACATATCCTTACATTACAAGTGATATTTAAGGAAGCAAGCATAATTTAACAACATCATTATCTTTTATGAGATGACCCTAAAAATAAGGAAAAGTTGCCACTTACATTTTAATAATTAATAAAGGCTTGAATTCCTACTAACTTCTTCTTCTCCTTCTCATAGGTTGAAGTTAGCCTAAAGGAAGCAAATTTTGAGTTCAAAATGGCTGACTTACATACACACATATATATATATGTACACATATATAAAACCTTAAACCCTAATTAAAATATCTTTAATTTTTTATTATATAATTTTTAAAAAAAATCTTAGACCTATGGTTGACTACTTTGGACATCCAAGTGGCCTTTCATGTTCAATAAATTATTACTTTAAAAACTAATAAAAATATGCTACTTTAAATGTTAAAAGGGATTTATTGCAAATTAACCCAAATCTTTCATTTTCTTGCATGCTTGCCTTAGGCTTTTAAAACATTTTTAGGTCTTGATTTGGGACTTTATTTCTAAATTACATAAATTTTGAGCCTAGAAAAATTTATTTAAGTTAGTCTAAAACTTTTTTATTTAATCTATTTAATTGTTAGCTCAATTTCTCACCTTTCGGCATACTTGAGTTTTAGAATTCTAATAATTTCCTAAACCTATTATTAGGTTTTGATCTATTTTGATGTTTAATAAAATTTTCATAAAAATTCTAGTTAGGCTTAAATCCAAATTATCTTTGCTTTTTTCTCGAATTTCACCTAATTGCCTTATCAAGTTTTCTAATCCAATTGTTTTCCAAAGAAAACTCCTATGTAAATTTTCTCATTCTATTTTAGGATATTATAGAATATCCTTCTCTTCAATAAAATCTACTATAACTTAGCCCCTAGCTCATCAATCTCAAATACCACAAGGCATTAGTGGTTATGGCAATATTAGAAAAAGGAATCTATTTGGAAATCAAGTAAAAGTCTTCATTTTTGACTTGTTAGGAGGGATAGGCTTCTAATACTATTTCCAAAGGTACAATTTCTATTGAAAACCTACCTATTTATGCTTAGTTAGATCTAAAAGCGATGCATTCCTTTATTTTTGTGAAATTTGCTACATTATTGAACAAACCACTTAGTAGATTATCAAATTCATTGCTTGTATCAACAATAATGGATAAAACTTTGGTTGCTACTCAATTTGGAGAAAAATAGCTTATTCATAACCATAATCAAATTTTTCTTGTAAATTTGATTCTTTTGGATATGCTAGATTACGACATCATTTTAAATATGGATTGGCTTTCTAAATATGGAGCTTAGATTGATAGTTTTAATAAAACAATCTCTTTTGTTGTGGAAGGAAACTCTCAGTATTATTTTTTAGGGAGAAAAGAATTTTAAAATTACTAGAATTATCTCCAATATCAAAGCTTTGAAACTTATTTTAATGGATGTTTAGCATATCATGCTATTATTTAAGATCTCAATTAACCTTCTCCTAAAATAAAAAAATTTGCATCATTTGTGAATTCTTAGATATGTTTGCAAAAGATCTATTTAGTCTGCCTCCAAACTGTGAAATTAAATTCAATAGTGAAGTTACTCCCAATATCAATCCAATATCCATTCCTCTTTACTAAATGGTTCCTATTGAATTAAAAGAGCTTCAAAAAACTATTGCAAGGGTTAATTAATAAAGAATTTATCTATCCTAATTCATCATTGTGGGGTGCTTTAGTTTTATTTGTTAAAAAGAAAGATGAAACCTTGCTTCTTTGTATTAATTTTCATTAATTGAAAAAAGCCACAATGAATAATAAATAGTGTTTTCCCTAAGTCAATGATTTATTTAATTAATTACAAGGTTCCAATTCTTTTTAAGATTAATTTTTGATTTAGCTACTATCAATTGAAAATTTAAATAGAAAACATTCCTAAAATAGCTTTCAAAACCTAGTATAGTCATTATGAATTTCTTGTTATGTTTTTTAGTCTCTCTAATACTCCAACGACTTTCATGGATCTTATAAATAGGATCTTCAAGCCATTCCTTGATTAATTTGTAATTTTCTTTATTAATGATATACTTATCTATTCTAAGAAAGAATTAAATATGCCTAATATCTTTGAATAGTGTTGTGAACTCTTCGTAAGTATCAACTTTTTGCAAAACTCTCCAAATGTGAATTTTAGCTCACTTGTGTGATGTTCCTAGGCCATGTGAACTCCTAAGATGACATTTAAGTTAATCTTTAAAAAATTAATTCAAACTTAGCATTAACCTTTCACTATTTATGAAATATGAATTAGCTTTTTCATTGATAAAACTTACTCAAAAAGGAGTGAAATTTGAGTGATTTGATAAATGAAAGAATAATTTTTGATAGTTAAAGACCTATTTGACTACTGTTCTAGTGTCAACTCTTCCTTTAGGATCTAGTGGGTTCTTAGTTTATTATGATGCTTTGTAATAGTAGATATATGCTTACTAAGTTCTTGTAACTCACTCCATTTTATTTTTAACATTTTCAAGTTAAGATAACTGCCTTCAAGCCTTGATGCATCTACAAAGAATCAAGGCTACCTTATTAAAAAATTTGGACAGTTGCATTATAATCAGGTACTTGAAATAGAGATGTTATTGATCCATCAATTGATATGTTGAATTGTTTATTAGTGTATATGCCTTGAAAGTGTATAGTATTATGTGTATGTTTATCATTGTTATATTTGTTGTATATATAAGTTTTGTATTTTAAGGCATATGACCCTTAGAAAGTGTCTTAAAATATAATTTAAGTCTCCTCAAAATATGGATACTTCCATTGGATAGAATTAAAGAATTCAATGTTAAGGCTTGTAGAAATTAGGTACCGGGATCCACGCTAGTTGCGATCGAGATTGGGTCATGACATTCTATATATGTCCTATATGCTTAATTTTTTGTTCTTCTTCATTTTGAAGACTTATGTTTCATTACTTCTAATAATATTAAATCAATCTTATCCAAATGAGTTTACTCTCTCACTAAGGGAAAAACTAGAAAATTAGTGTTAAAAGGGCTAAATTTATGCACATATAAGTATAGGCCTTATTTGGTAATTAACTAATAATTATGATAGTTAACTAATTTAATTAGCTATCAACTGATAATTGATTGTATTAACTGATTTGACTAACAAATTGTATTAACTGTTTGAATAAAAATATTTCATAAAATTAACTATTTATAATTAGTTATTTGTATATAAAATGACAAATAAGAATATAAGTATATTTTATAAGTTATTTGAGTATTCTTTTATTTTAATATTTTAGATTCTATATATTATTAAGTAGATTAAATTTTTTGTAAATAATATATCATTTTAAATTATTATGTATTAAATATTTTTTAAAATTAAATTAAAATAATTTTCACAGTTATTAATTTTTTAAGAAATCAATAATTATAATTATTTAATACTTATGTAAAAATAATATTATAATTTTTATAAGAAGGGTAAAGTTAGAAATATAAAAATTAATTAGGGATAATATAGTTATTTTATAAAACAACATTTCAAAATGTTGCCCCTCAACATTTCAATATTTTGAAATCAGTTTATTTTAAGGCAATCAGCTAATTGTTGAACACCAAAAATGGCTTATTGGTTTAAGTCAATTAACTAATTTAGTCAAACTAGCTAAAAACTACTTAATAAGCCATTTGCCTAATATCCTTATATGATAAAAACATTTAAAATTAATATATTTTGATATTGTAGATAGTTTTATTCAATTATTTATTAGATATTTATACTTTAAAACTTTTAAACTAAGTATATGAAGTTATAACCATCTAGTTTAAAACTTTTAGATATAAGTATTTAATTCAAAATTAGGTAAGATTATAAGAACAACACCATAATATAATTTTAATTGAATTAAAAATTCAACTTTTAAACAATAGAACCATTTCCTATAGATTTAGTATCTTTATTTAAAGAGATTATTGTGTTTCATCTAAAATAACTAAAAGTTAAATTTGATAAGAACCTTTCTATTTTACATATTTTTACAAGTATAGTGTGTTCTTATCATATTTTATGTTATCATGAAGTGTGTTAATCATTTTATATTTTTGTACTTAAAAATGAATAATAATAAGTTATAATTATATTTTAACATATGCAATAAGAAAATAATTTATTCACCACTAAAACCTTAAACATAAGAGATTAAACATATCTTCTAAAAAATACATGATATTTGAATAAGCAATGTTAAAATTTTGAGAGGGCCAATATATAATTTTTTTAGAATTAATTTAACAATTTATAGTATAATATGTAGGATTAAGTGGAGCCTTAAGGGGCGATAGCCCCTTTAAGCTTCCACCTAGTTTTGCTCCTATCTCTCACATGAAATAGGTTATACTAAGCCCTTAGCAACAACTTACATTCACTATCCCAATTTTAAACTTGAAAAGAAAAACTATACTTAAATGTCTAACACATAACAATTCTCCTTGGCTCACTTTTATTAGCCTCAAATGGCTCATTTTGCCTTACATTACTCATGCACTCTTTATTTTTCATCCTAAGGACTATATACTTGCAACCTAATTTTGTATTTGATACAGTTTAAGTTGTAACTTTATAACTCATTCTCTATCCACTTCAAATTAATTATAAAGTCACCTTTCAATACATGAGATCATGATGCACACTCTCTTCTGCTTATGCATAAAACCTAAAGATTTATTTAGTCAAATTGTAATTTAGCTTTATCTTTTAACCTTAAAATTCTAACACCTTTTGGTTAGTTTGGAATTCAATCTTTACTTGATAAGTTACATACTCTACAAGAAATTTTAACCATGTGAGCCTTCTCTTCTTAGATACATTAGCAATAAATTAATTTAACATGCAAATGTTTCATCTAAGTAACAGCTCATATTGTTATTAAGGACCTAATTAATTACAAGGCTTGGTCATCCCACCACTAATGTGAAAATAGGATTACCTAAAAAAACTCATACATGAATAAGATACACACACACACACACACACACACACACACATATATATATATATATATATATATATATATATATATATATATATATATATATATATATATATATATATATATGTATGTATGTATGTATTCAAGAAGTTTTATCAAGGCAAAAACACACAAAGCAAGAATAGCTATCAAGTTCCTTCACCAAATTAAACTATCAATCTAACATCTTTCTATACTAATTCAATCATAAAAATTGCTCCCACTATAAGTCATCATCATTTGAAGAATAATAAGAATTGAAGTGAAGAAAAATACTCACTTGATTCACCCTAAACTGCCTATAATGAAAGTGGCCTATAGAGAATTATAGCCCATATATGCCATATTTGCCCTTTGATAGTTACCAGCCTACTATTAAGGACTTAACTTCTTAAATTACATACTTAGATAGTTGGTATTCTCTATACTATGATTTCAAATAAAAAGCTTTCTTATGCCCTAGATGATGCTTTGATACCAACTTTGTCACAACTTATTCCCAAGACACATGACTGGCATAAAGAGTTGCTAAAAGTGGTAGCTTACCAACCTTTCCTAAAACATATCTAGTGCAATGTATCATATTTACTTGTGCCTTGCATTCAAAGAGCATGTGATTTTCAAAATCAAGCATGAAATGCAATGTTAAAGTTTCTTGCAAGACTATTCCAACTATCCTAAGGCTTACCTTGGTGCCAAAGTTCTCAACCGAGCCTATGTCTAACCCATTTGATAGTAATTAGGGAGTTAAAGGGAAAAAATACCTAAAGAAAAGAAGAAAGAGGAAAAAAAATGAAAAGTGTGAAGCCCAATGTGTAAGCATTAAGAATTTGAAATAATTATAAACTAAAATATACCATAACATTTGATTCATAATATATGTGTATAGGAAAAGGTGAAGTCTCTAAAGAACAACTTGTCTATTAATAAGATAGAATAAACTTATACTATATTAAGTCATAATTAAGAATACATCACTTATTTATTAAATTTTCTTTCTTCTGTTCAACCTTAACCTTATTCACAAGAAGGAGTTTCCTTATAAGGTAATTGCTTATATGTTTTATAGTTTTGCATTTCAATCACAACATATTAACAATATCAATCAATAAGAATTAAAATAAAAAATATGTAAATCTCTTTATGATTCCTTTTAGCATTATCCGTTACAATATCAATTTTGTTCCTCCAAGATTAGCCTTATCCCCTTACATAGGATTTGGTGTAATAAGCCACAATATGTATATCATCATTGCCAACATCATCAAAACTTATATGATGCATACTTTTTCACAATAAACACAAATGCCTTAACTAAAGGTGGCAATGAGCTAAGTCGATTTGAATAGAGTTGGACTTAGCTCGAGTTTAGCTCAATCTAATATTGTTCAACTTATATCTTAACTCAAATTCGACTTAAACTAATTTTTTTTTGCTCAAACTTGACTTGAATTAAGTTAATTTGGTAAACTCAAATTAGTATTCAAAAAATCAAATTATACCAAATGGTTCAACTAAAAAACTTATGAATTGGACGTATGTTCAACCCCACTTATCACTAAAACCAGAAGTATTAAAATCATATAAAAAAGTACTGAGCTGACATTAAACTATTTACTAAGTATGAACTAGTCATGGTCTCATAATATTATAGCTTTAAAATTTTGCATTATCACTTCTATTTAATAGTGAAGATATTTGCATCTACCCTTTATAATATTCAATGTAGGCTTTTGTTTGGCGAGTTTTCACACTTTCCTACCCCTTTTTAAGTGATCTTCTTAAATTATATTTGCCTTAGCCTTACAATTGATTTCAAAATGAGAACAACATTAATAATATCTATCATTAACTCTATTTATTATTCTATTTTAATTATAATTCAAATTTAAATGTAAATATTAAATTACAATCATTTTCTTCATAACAAGTATTTAATTTAAAATATATATCACAAAAGGATTTCTAATTAATATATATATATATATATTAATTAATCTTAAATTATATATATTATTTGAGCCATCTTATGATATAATTAAATTGAACATATCTAGGTTCAAACTTAGCTCATTTAATAGATAAGCCAAATTATTCAAATCATGTATTGCTAATTTGGTTCATAAGCTTAGTTTATCAAGCTTTAAGCGTCTCACAATCTAGCCTGACTCATTGCCAACCTTAACCTTAACTAGCACTTTTATCAGGTTCTCACAACAGCAATAATATCCATACATTCAAACATGACAAGGCCTTAACCATCCTATTAACCTAAATGAATTAGTTAGAATATCTATACCATTGTATATAATGCCTAATGTTATACAATAATTATAAGATAAATGATTAAGTCATAATGATGTTAATATCTTGTTTAACTTTTTAATTTTAAATCCTATAATACTAACATTTACACAATATACTTGTGTATAAGCATACAAAGGTACAACTCAATTATGAAATGAAAATCTAGCATTTTATGTCAAAACATGAGTAACTCATTAATTTACACACTATTGAATCCATATCTTAAAGTAACATAATAAAACTAGGACAAGATATCTTATTTATGCAATACCAAGCTAAGCTTCTGTTTTCGAAATGAATTTCTTTAAGATAAGAAAAGATAAGGGATTTCTCTTTCCTAGCCATTGCCCTTGTCAGAGAGATTCCTTCATTTAAGAAACTAAATTTCATTGTTTTTTTCTACTTTATAAGTTCAAAAACACTTCACTTGCTCCTAATACTCTTTACTACTTATAATGATGTTATTTGGCTTTACTTTACATGATTTAAAAGGCACAATGTCATGTAATCCCATTAAACAAGGAATATTATAAAGAAATATGGTAACTGTTAACTATATACTTAACTATGATTATGAGTATTTAAAGATAAATCCTTGCACTTATGTTGAATATGGCGTCAATTATAAGGGCCTAGAGGCAAATTCTACCTAAATATAATCAACTATAATTAGCCTAAAAGTAAATATGCATAACTACAGTTGATATGTTAGGTTAGAAAGCAATCCTACTTGGCTATAGTCAACTATAAGCTTGCGATCTATAGATTTTTCTATAATTTCACTATTCATTCACTACTCCTAACCCCAAATCTCATTTTTAACATACTATATCACCATCAAGGTTTCCATACATAAAAATACTACTTCTAAGCAATAAAACCTACCACCAAATCATCAAATCAAAAGCCTTAACCAAAATCTCATACTAATTCCTTTAAAACTCTTAGAAATAAAAGTTAAGCAAAAGTGAGGAATCCATATTGAGATTTAAGTGGAATGTTACCCACCTTGTATGAAGGAAATACTAGATGAAGGAAATCATGAGTTACTTCTTGCTCTCTTAAATAGGAGAGGAAGAGATGAAAAAGATTAGCAAATGATTCTTTCCATAGATGGAGAGGAAGGGAAAGAAACAGAAGAAATATTAGGGTTTGGAGAAGAAAATGGGATGAAGTTGGCTTATTTGGAAAATATATGTAAGAGTAAAAGCCTAAAAGGGCAATTTAGAAAATAAGTTCACAAATCTTCTCTATATTCACTTTCTCATCCTTAATCATAATTAACACCCAAAACATTTCAAATTATTCTTTTATCAGTTATTCCTTATTTTATTATAATAATTATATGTGGAAATGTATATTTATTTTTGAACAAAAATTTTTAAATTTTTAGAAAGGTATGATAGTTTGATAGGTACCATGGAATAGGAAAACCCATTCTTTAGGAAATGTCATTCCATCAAATGATAGAACCACCATTCCGTAGTAAAAGTAATGTAATAACCATTCAATTATTAATGGCTTCTAACACTTCTATCCCTCGTATTTTTATATATTTTAATATTATCTTTTATTAATAAATAATAAAATAATATTTTTAATATTTTTATTCAAATATTTTGATAATTATATTTTTAAAAATAAATTTTGGTAAGTTAAATTTTTTATGCTTTTATTATACAAGATTTTGTGTTAATTATAATTTTGATAATTAAATTTAAAAGATAGTATTTTTTATTGTTGGTGATATCACATATTTTTTATTTAATATATATTATTATTTCACTATTTGATATACATGCTCAACTTTTAATTATATATATATGTTCAATTATAAATAAATAAAGAATGATAATATCATTTTCTACATAAATATAATTTCAATTTTACACTTTATTTTTATTTTTAAGGGTATTATTATCATTAAAATATTTTTCCATTCATTTCCTACAATATTTGTTTTACCAAACATAATTATAGAATTTTATTCCTTTTCATTCTATTCTATTATACCAGACGTAGGGGTGGCAATTCATATCATTCAGGTCGACTCATTTATTAATCATATTATTCATATCGATCCATTGGTCATTCATTTAACTTATTTAATAATTTTAAATAATAAAATATATATTATAAAATTATTTATTAAATTTAATTATTTATTATTTTTTATAAAAATATTTTTAATTATTAATAAAATATCATTTTAATTTTTTTATTATTTTATTAAATTAATAATTTTATATCTTTATTATGTATATATCTATTTATGATTAAAATATTATTTATTTCTTAAATAAAATTATTAAAAATTTAATAAAAAATTTTAAACGGGTTGGAGTGTCAACCAAATCCGAATAAATATATCATATTCGTATTGGATTATCGTGTTTGAATGGATTTTATCTATTAAGGGATGAGGGGATTCCTTAATACATTAAATTTTAACGTAATTACCCCATGTGTCACAGTTTTTTTAAAATATCATACATCAAACCAATAAGGTTGCTCATATTATACTAAGAGATATTCCACCAAGAATAAGTTTAATCATTTTGACACTTTTTCTGGTCTACTGCTGCTTTTATCAACCACCCACTGAATTGAGTACCATACGCGTATCGTTTACTACTCTAAAGTTGTTTCTCACCCACCGTCAATTTTTAATAGGTGCTTTCTCTGGCAGAAATATTCAATGATGTTGAAAATATAAAATTTTTAATAATGTACATAGTTTTAATTAATTAATTTTTTGAAAATTTATAAAATAAAGTTCAGAATAAATTTAACGAAAATATTTAAATTTTTAATAAATTTTTTATTTTCAACAAAATTAAATGTGTCTTAATTAGTGTTTTAAGTGTACGGGTTGGCAAAAACTGATACTTTATTACAAGTCATTTTTTTATTTTTAGTATAAAAAATTTAACATTATCAACAATAAAAAAAGTCATTAAAAATACCAATAATATTTTATAAAATTTTAATAACATTATAATATACGAATGAGTGATAATAAAAAATTATTTATACTGATCGTAGATTCTTTTATTATATATTATCAAACTTTATCAACCAAGAATTTGTTTATTTTGACCGGATTCCCTACCTCAAAGTTGAACACGCTATTTGTATGCCTACTTTTATCAACAACCCCTTGATTTTTGCATATTGCATGAGGTTGTTCTCTCTTTTTGTGAGATGACAACCGATTCAGTCGATTGTTTTAGCAAGTTTTTGTTATGCACACTCTTCAAATAATTGTGAAATTTTATGAAAGTTCATTATAAAAGTTATAAAAATTTAAAAATTTTCATCTACAATGCAATCTATGAAAATTTAGTATACAATAAATATATTAAAAGTTGTGTCTTCATTCATACAAGTTGTAATAAAAAAAATTCATAAAATATGAACTTTACGCGTAGTTGTGTGATTGGATTTTTAAATAGATAGAATGTGAATCAAACATCATAAAAATTTGCATGTCAAGGGATAATAAAAAGACAATATCATCCCCACTTTGTTGCTAAAGATTATTGACCAAACATTTTTCATTATATAACTAAAGGAACGTATGTAAGTAGCCATACATTCAAAGTAGTACAACTAAAATATTGTAGTCGATACAACACGGAAACCATTCACAGGGGGAAGGTTCCTCCAAACATCAAACTATTACCTAAATCCCCTCTTGTTTTCCCTCGGTCATAGGCAGAATTTCGAATGCTGGACCTGAGTCATAAAACTGGTGCATGATAGCTAGCAAGGGTGGGTCAACGGGAGCAATCATGAGTATGCCCGGAGGTCATCGAGAACAAGCATCATGTCGAGCACAGCCAATCCACAGCATGGAGATGTCCACTTTGGGAGCAGCCATAAACACTCGCACTCAACCTAGTTAACATACATGTGATTTAAATATTACAAGGAAACATCTAGAAGGTCGCGACTATACGACAACAACTTTAAAGTGTTCGAAAGGGTCGGCAGATGTGTAACCAAGTTCTAATACCACTCGTTCGAAAATTTTTTGATGATAATGAAGTAGAAGTGATGTATTGGCACAAATCAATATCAAAAAAGTAAATAAATCAACAGAAAAACAGATAATTTATTGTGATCTATAGGCAAAAATAAGAAATAAATCCACTAAGAAGGAATTATAGAGGACATACAAAGTGTTTAAATACTCTTAAACTTACATCCCAAATATACCAAAAAAAATGCCTTACAATATAAGCACTCTTCACCTTAAAAAATCTTACTAAAAGAATAAGAGCTAATTAAGGGATTTTAGCTAACCATCATGGGGACTATTGATGTGAATTCCTAAGGTTGGATCATCATAAATTTCAGAATCAAACCGAACAAGAAGAATAATCATGCCATGCTTCAAAAAAGAGAAGGAACGAAAGCAATTAATGAGATGAAATCATGTCACAAAGGATAAGGATTTTGATCCTTTCATAAGTAAGATTTGATGTCACAAGAGTTGAATCAACCTTAATGAGTTTGAAGTTCTTACTAGAACCATGAGAAGAAAAAGATCTTAAAAAGTTCTTAGATACATAATGCCAAAAATTATAATAATGAGGAACAACCGTCCTCAAATGAACTTCAAAGTCAAAAGTCAACTAAACTAATTAGGTTCTAATTTGACTAATTAGATCTAACCTAGAAAGTTAATTAAAACAATATTAATTATCCAAATAAAGTTTCAGACTAATGAACCAAACTAATATAAAGGCCAAGAATGTCTTAAGCAATAAGAAACATGACAAAATAGATAATTGGGCATGGATCAAGCTTTAGTATTCGAGTACACTATTCAAGTACTGTACAAAAATCTACAAGTACTCGAATACTGTATTTGAGTATTTGAAGTCAAAGTCGAATCCAAAGACTAGTGCTTGAATACTAAACTTAATTATTCATATAGAATCAGTCAAAACTAAAATGCACATAACCTAAACCCCTCCAACCTCTTCTCATCTTGCTTTTTTATGCATCCAAACTCTCTCCATGAGCCCTTGAAGTCTCTTTTTAATCCTTTTAGCCTTAGTTTTTGTTATTAGACCCTTGGATAAGTGTAGAAGCTCTTGTTCACTCTTGGAATTCACATTATCCCCTTTTCTTTGAAAGGATTTATCCTCGAATCTTTAATTCTTATATTGAAAAGAGAAAGGCTAGCAACATTAAAGGAAGCACAATTTATAAATACCTTCATTGATTTTATTAACCACTTGAAAAGGACCATCTCCTCTTTAATGCAATTTACTTTTCCTTTAAGTTAGGAATCTTTTCTTTTTCATATGGATCCATAACCAATCTCTCAATTCAAAGATAATCTTCGTCCACCTTTTATTGGCTTGTTTGGCATATTACTTCATTTTCTTTTCAATGTTCAACTTTACTTGCTCATGTAACTTGTGAATCACATCCACTTTCCTCTTTTTATCTAAGCTTGACCTCCGATCAATAAGTAAAGGCATCAAATCCTAAGGAATTAAAGGATTAAAGTTATAAGTAATTTCAAAAGGGGAAAAGTTAGTGGCAAAGTGAACAATTCTATTGTATGCAAACTTAACACAAGGCAAGTACTCCTCCTAACTCTTTAAGTTCTTTTGAATTAAAAAGTGTTATAAAGTACCTAATGTTCTATCCACTACTATAGTATGTTCAATAGTTTAAGGATGAAAAGTTGTTGAGAAGAGCAACTTTATCCCTAACTTAGTCCATAAATCCTTCCAAAAGTATCTCAAGAACTTGGTATCTCTATCTAATACAATACTTCTTGACACTCCATTCAATGTCGTAACTTCCTTGAAGAAAAGGTTTGCTATGTTTTTAATATCATCCATCTTGTGATAAGGTATAAAATGGGCTATTTTTGAAAACTTGTTAACAACAACAATCACAGAATCTCTTCCATTCTTTGTCACCTCTTTACATGTAACACAATCAACATAACATTTTTCTATATATGTTTCATGCTAAGCCAAAAGGTTCAATATGTCTAAAGTTTTTCTAACACTAAAATGCCCTATATAACCTCCCCTATGGGCTTCTCTCACAAGCAATTTGTCACGATCCAATTTTAAGGCATTGTGACCACTGTAAAAATATCTAATTAATATAGATCCATTAACAAAATATGTTTAAAAGTCTTAACACTCTATGACTTTCTCACCACTTCTACTGTTATACATATAGTAGGAAAATACTCGTAGCTATATAAGCATTGAAATACAAATTAATATAGAGAAGCATATACATAAGATTAGAGAGCATACAAAATATGCTAATAATAGTATAAGAAAGAATACTGCTTGCAAATAATCTAAACTATCACACACTATTATTTTGGTGCACCTTTATGAAGTTAGGAAAGAATTCAACACACATGTCAATTCGTCTCATCGAGACCACGATCAATATTTACAAAAGAAATAACACATATGAGTATGAGCAATAAAGATTACTCAATAAATGGATACTTTCCTTTTTTTTCTAAAAGAGTTTCACCATAACAAATTAAATATATATTAATACATTCAAATATTCATCATATAATAAATTATTAATGATGCCTTCTTTAAAATGATATTATTCAAATTATCAAGCTAAATAGCTACAGCCGGTACTCAAGTTTTTTCCCTTGTAACTTCAGTTCTACTTTATACCCCTTATTCCCCTTATAACTTTAGTCCCACCTTATACCCTTCCTTCTTGGAATAAGTCATGTTAAGAATACATATTTTCCCCATACATAATAAATAAGTATCAAGCCATCATAAGCATCAACCAAGATGAAACACTATAGGCATCAACCATATTGAGATATCATAGGCATCAACCATGTTGGGACACCATAAGTATCAATTAAGTATTCCATTATCACATATCATAGATATGGTCAAAATACCAACTTAACTATAAGTGTCTTATTAGTTATTTTAACAACAAATATAACATATGATTATTTCAAGACAAAAAGCTATTTGAATAACAAGTGTACGATATTAATTCAAAACATACTTTGCTAATCCAAAAACCTTATTAGACCATAAAAGGATATTCATAAGTAAATCCCCCTTTCATCACTAAAACTCATTCTAACTTTTACCAAAATTTTATCTAAGACCCTTGGCATCTTATTAACCTATTGTAAATTATCAAAGGTCAATTATCTCACACTATTATGGTTGTTTGATACATTCACATGAAAGTGAAAGCACATTCTCAAAATAAGACAAACATGGAGTGTTATGTAATGGAAAGGCCTTTTTAATATTCAAATCACTTCTATAAATTACTAAATTTTAGTATAGCATCCTTAACATATTAAATAATGAATAACTCAATTTTTATATAATTAATTTTCATGAGTTTCACCATGCACCAAAAGCATGAACTTAAAGCTATGATATTTGGATAGCATTAGAGTTGTCATAATAGATTTATTATTTGGACAATCAAATTAATTCCGATTGCTGCCAAAATTTGACACAATTGCTAACATCATAAACAACATATGCTATAAGTTTCATAATTTTTATTAATCATTTGATAGTCCAAAAATTTCCAAACCTTAGACTACATAGATAGGGTGTAAAATTAGGACTACACTAGGGCATTTAAAATAGAAAATTTTGTTGGATAAATAGATAAGCTTCAAAAATCACCAAATTAACTATGAGTTTCCCAACATGTCGAAAGGTAAGTTCAAAAATTTTCATAATTTTTATCCATCATTTGATTGCCCAAATATCCTAAGAATAGAAGTAAAATTTGCTAGTGACCTATTTTAGCTTCATTTCTCCGAGGCTCTTAGACATTCACTTTTTAAATTTCTAAAATTTTTAAAAATTTTCCCCACATATCCAAACATCATTTAAGACATTAAAACATTAAATTTTGTAATTATAACAAATCCTAAACATGATTTCAAAAAGGTAAACAAAAATATGTTAATAAACCCCTTCAATAGAATTCTATTTCTAAACTTTTCTGTAATCATCTCATAATCTATTTTGGCGAAACTTCTTTCACTAATTTTATTAACCTAATTATATTCTAACATCATTAAGCAACATTTAAAAAGGGCACAAATCAAAATCATGTTTTCATACATGGCCACACATAAAATCACAATAATATCATCATAAATCATCATTTTCATCATTTTCCTTAGGAAAACTCTAAAGAAAAGATATAGTTGCCACTCACCTTGAATTTTTTTAAACCTTCTAATATGCTTGATATTGCCAAGGCAGCTAACTCCAACCAAAATTATAAACACCATTTTAGAAAATTAAAAGAATAATTTCCTATGAAAACATGAAAAGAAAAAAAAAGAAGAAAGCATGTTTACCTTGCAAAAATTTGAAGAAATCAATTAAGGAATTCCTGACATAATCGAAGAAGTTGAAAACCTTAGTGAAGGGGCTAAGAAGAAACATGATTTTCTAGCAAAAAGGAGAAGAATTTTCTTCTTTTTAAATGGCCTTATCATATATTTATAACACGAAAACATTAATTCCAAAAAAAAATCTTTAATTTACTTATTATTTATTAATTTTTAAGAAAATATTTAAACATTTGGAAAACCAATTTGGATGTTAGTGTGTCCCTTAAAATAAAAAAGTGGCAACCTAATCACCTAATAAAAATAAGCCACTGTGAAAGATAAAAAAGAGTTATCACAATTTAGCCCTTACTTTTGCCTTTTTTCCCACTTAGGCTTTTGACTTCTTTTAGAAGCTTAGGCCCACAATTTTTAGTTCGATAAATCATATTTGGGCCTTAAAAATGGGGCTAAACTAACTTAATACTAATAAAAATTAATTACTTAAAAATACAAAAAAGAGTATATTATATATTAGCCTTAAATTTTTTATTTTTTTACATTTTTGCTCCTAAAATTTTAGATATTTTTATGCCTTTATTTTTGAACTTCCGTACTCATTTTAAGCCTAGAATAATTAATTTAAGTTAACTCCAAAGGTTTTTTAAATTAATCCATTTAAATTTTTAGGCTTGATTGCTCATTTTTCAACTTATTGGGTGATGGAATTCCAATACATTGCTATGCAGATTTTCCTAAATCTTTTAATTAGATTTTAATATATTTTGTTGCCTAATAAAAATTTTCATAAAAATTTTAGTCAAGCTCACATCAAAATTACTTTTACAATTCTCTTGAATTTCACTTAATTTTTCTACTAAGTTTTCTTATTCCAGTATTTTTTAATATAATACTTATCTAAAATTTTTAATTCATTTATAGTATTTTCTAAAGAAGACTCCTATGGAATATTATACAATTCCCCAAAAGATCCCCTAAGCACACATAATTTATTTTCCATAAACAAGAATCCTTCATGCCTCTAAAATTTTCTCAAGGAATTTCTTTGCACATACTTAAAAAATCATGGCTAAGTCAAGATCATTCCCATACAATTCTTTAATGTGTTAAAATTCTAAAATTTTGATTGCAAAGTAGAGATAAAAAGATACATCCATGATAATGCAGCAGCAATTACATTATCTTTACCTTACTTGTATTTTATTACATATGGGAATGTTTCAATAAATTCAATCCACTTTTGATGCCTCCTAATTAGCTTTCCTTAGTTCTTCAAATGTTTTAAAGACTCATGATCCATGTGAATCACAAACTTTTTTGGCTAAAGTAATGTTGTCAAGTTTCCAAAGCATGAGCTAATGTGGAAATGTTTTTATCATAGGTGGAATGGTTAAGAGCCACTCTACTTAGCTTCTCACTAAAGTAAGCAATAGGCTTCTATTTTTTGCATTAAAATAACTCCAATACCTACACCTAAGGCATTACATTTCAATTTTAAATGTTTTAGTAAAATTTAAAAGAGTAAGTAAAGGGGTTGAACTTTATCTATCCTTCAGCAAATTAGATGCACTAAGTTACTTCTCTCCCTAATGAAACTTAACATTTTTTTAACTAAGTCATTCATAGGGGCTGCTACAGTACCAAAGTCCCTTACAAATTTCATATAAAAACTAACTAACTTAAGAAAACTTCTCACTTCACTTGTAGTCTTCAGGGTAAGTCGCTCCTTAATTGTTCTCACTTTTTCTTAATCCATCTTAATTCCCTTATAACTAATAACATAACCTAAGAACATAATTTTATCCAAATAAAATGGACATTTTTCTCTGTTTACATTCAATTTTTCATATTTCAAAACTTGTAAAACACATTTTGAATACAAAACATGTTCATCCACATATTCGCTATATATAAGGATGTCATCAAAATGAACAACCATAAATTTTCCAATGAAATGGCATAAAACATGACTCATCAATCTCATAAATATTGTCGGTGCATTAGACAAGCTAAAGGGCATCATAAGCCACTTATATGACCATGTTTTATTTTAAAAGTAGCTTTCCATTCATCATCCTCTTTCATCTTTATTTAATGATAGCCTTATTCTAAATTAATTTTTAAAAATACATAAGACCAATGTGATTCATATAACATGTCATCAATCCTAGGAATAAGATATCTATACTTCACTATAATTTTGTTAATCAGTTGACAATCAATGCACATTCTTAAAAATCTATCCTTCTTTGACACCAATAAGACTAGCACCACACATGTGTTCATACTTTCCCTTATATATCCCTTTAACATAAGGTCCTCTATTTGCCTTTTGATTTCTTTTGCTTCTTTTAGTTTGGTCCTATATGTGAAATGGTTTGGAATAGAAGCACTTGAAATAAAGTCAATGTGGTATTCAATATCCTTTTTGGGTGGTAACTCCCTTAGAGTCTCCTTTGAGAATACATTTTCAAATTCCTATAAAATAAATTTTATAACTCTTAGCAAAACAAGGCTTTCATGGTTAGTGATAACATAGGCTTCTTTATAGCATAATACAAATATAAGCCTCGATACAAAAATGGGCACTCTTCACATCACTCACTTTCGCACAAATGCTCAATTTTCCACTATTTGCTCTTATTTTCATTCACACTCTTTATTTTCATTTACATTTTTTTTTCTTTTTATCACTCTCAATTCTTTTTATACTCTTTCTCTCTTTCTTTTTCCTATCCTTTCTTTTATAACCTCACTTAATCCTCATATACTTGTTGTAGGGTCAAAGGCTTAACATTTATTTTCCTTTCATCTTTTACAAACTGAAACTTATTAAGGACACCATCAAAAGTAACTTTCTTATCAAATTACCAAGGTCTTCCTAGTGTAAGATAGTGAGCATGCATAGGAATAACATCACAAAATATTTTATTATAGTATTTCCTAATAGAGAAGGACACTAACATTTGCTTGGTCACCTCCATTTCCCTACTATCATTGAACCATTGTAATTTGTATAGCATGGAATGTTGCAAAGTTAGTAAACTCAACTTCTCTACTAAGATAGCACTAGCTATATTTGCACTACATTTGCATAACTATCATTATCTATGATAACATTGCATATGTTACCTTTGATATTGTACCTAGTATGGAAGATGTTTTCTCTTTACTTTTCTCCATCTTCTTTTGCTTACAGATTCAATGCTTTTCTAATTACCAAGGCATCTCCATTAAATGGACTTTTATTTTCTTCACTTTCCTTACATGAAGATGTTGGGGTTTCATTGTTCTCTTTGTCACTAGTAGACTCATAGTCTCCGTCTTTCAAGAACATAACCCTTTTGTTAGGATACTCACTAGCAATGTGTCTTTTCTTAAAGCATTTGAAACATTTTATGTTTGAATGTCTTTGAAACTCTTTAACTTTTTTTTTTTGCTTTAGGATCTTCATTTCTTGTACTTGTTCCCTTTATCTTCTTTCTTGTTATTATTCTTATCCTATATCTTCTATGAAAAACTTAAATGGAAGCCATGTTTAGAAAAACTCTTTCTTTTAAATTACCTTTCCACTTTCATAGCTGTATGCACTATATCCTCTATATTTTCATAATGTTGTAGTTGAACCATATTAGCAATCTCCTTATTCAAGCCATAGATAAATATAGCTATAGTTATCTTTTTATCTTTTTAAATATTAGCTCTTGACATGACAAGTTCCATCTCCTTGTGGAATTCTTTTAAACTCTTGGAACCTTATGTAAGGCTTTACAATTTTGGCATATGTCTTTATGATGGTAGCTAAGAGTAAATCTCTTCTTTATAATAAATTTCAAATTTTTCCAATTGTGAATATTTTTTTATTTTTTTGGACATTGATCATGAATTGGTCCTAACAAACAATAGCATATTTAAAAAATTCAATAACTGCAAGCTTTATCTTCTTTTCTTTTGAAAATTTATGGTAATTAAAGACTAATTCTATCTTTTATTCCCACTTTAGATAGGCATTTGGATCATTTTTCCCTTGGAATGAAAGGATTTTCACTTGATATTGTCAAGTTTATAATCTACTTCTTTCTTCTTTCACCTAGCTCCTTCTTTCCTTTCATCTCTCCCTTTATTTTTATTTCTCTCACCTATCTAATCATCTCTTTTTCTCTCTCCTATTAGGTAAGTTTGATTTTTCACTACCTCCTTCATTACTATCCTATTCTTCTTCATGATGTTGTCTCTTGCCTTTCCTCCTCTCTCTTCTCTCCTTCATTTTTCCTTTTTTTTCATTTAATTCTCTCATCAATTCTCTTAAATTGTTCTTGTGTAGCTCTCCCCAATTATTCTTAGATAATTCTAATTATATTATTATTGTTTACATGACTTTCTAAAATCTTTATAAAAAATTTTCCTACAAGAAAAGGTTAGATAAATAATAGCTACTTATAAAAGTACACTTTTCACTTAAGTTTTAAGACACTTCACTTGTGTTTGCACATTAGGTAAGGCTTTTTCCTCTCAAATGATTTCACATGCTCTTTCCTTTTACCATTCTTATCTTTCCCTCTTAATGGTTCTTTGCGAACTTGGTGAAATTATTAACAAGATTCAACAAATGTAACATAAATTCACTTGACAAAGAACTAAACAATTAAAGTACTAATAAGCATACTTGGAATTCAAGAATTTAAGAAAGGAGCACACAAAGAAAGACACAAGGATATATAATAAACAATGAAGAAATAAGACTAAGAACTAAAAGATTATTGGATAATGGAAGACTAAGATGTATGAAAGAAATAATGAAAAAATTTATTCAAAATGAGAAGTTCAAAGATAAAATAAAGCATACAAGGATAAAATGAGACAAATAATTTGACTAACTAACTTCCTTAACATAAAACTCTTTCCCTTTGTGGGGTTTTTTCTTTCCTTTTTTTTCACTTTGATCTTTTGACCTTTTTTTTTCTTTTCATGTTTTTTATTCACTTTTCTTCCAATTTCCTTCTTATTTTTCTTTTATTGATACCCTAAATTATTATATAACAATATTAGTGTTAATTAAAATAAGATAAAAAATAAATTAGGATTGAATATTACAATCAATAAAAAAGTACTTGAGTACTATACTCAGGTATAATAGATTGAAGTAGCCTTTACCTTGCAATGCTTAGGAACTAGACTTAAGCACTAAACAATTTGTATAGGGTATTTGAGTACTAGATTCAAGTACCATGAGTTTAGGTGCTCTTTACCTTCAAGTACTCAACTACTATACTTAGGTACTATGAAATTTTGTGCAATACTCAATTACGATACTTAGATACTTGCAATTAAGCTTTAGATTTTAAGCTTTTTTCAAACAATGTCAATGTAAATGTTTAATTGAATTAAATTTGTTTCAACAATATTTAGCAAATCCAAACATAAATTTCCATATATTGGAGACATAAAAAGCAAGGAATAGCAATGGAATCAAGGATTGTACACAAGAACAAGCCAAAACATAAAATCAATTAACAATCTAACATAAAAAAATTGACTACAAAATCGAATTATACAAAAATAACACATATAAACTAAAATCAATTAAGAATAATGACTTAAACTTGAATTTATGAACAATTTAACAAGGAACTACAAGATAAACACAAGAACAACAAAATCAAAATAAAATAACAATGTAAATAACACCACAACCATATAAAAAAAATTAGAGCTAAAGAAATCAAATAAAATAGTTAAGAAATGAAGAACACAACTTGAAAATTTAGGAAACCATTGCTTTGAATAGCAAACTGTAATGTCCTGAATTTTTTAATTCTATTGTTTGAATCTCTAAATTCTGAGGCTGTAGAAATGAAGAGCATGATTGAATTAGTCTGGTGGGTGAATTTTAAGTCGAAGGAACTTAAGCGTAAGGTAAACGAAATTTTGAAGGAAAAAGGGATAGTAGGGAAAGAATTAATTTCCCTAAATAGTATGAATGATCAGAGGAGGTTAGAAAACCCTAAAAAGGGAAGCTGTCTAAGTCTGACAGTGTAAGGAATTTTAAACAGACAGAAACCCTATGGACTAATTTGCAATAGTGCAAAATCGAGTGTGGTTTAAAATGTAAATAATTAAGGCTGTGGGATTTAATATGAATAACCAAGAGTTTGGGGTGCAATATGTGATTTTAATTAGTGTGACCAATAGATTTATGACAAGTATCATTGTTAGAAAATTAAGGCCAAGAATAGCCTTACTTTTGGTGAAAAAAGGACTAAAATACCCTTGGAAATCTCAAAATGACCAAAATACCCCTAGAGCTTCATGAAAACTCTACTACCTTCTCCATTCTCCAAAAAGATGCAGAAAATCCTCCATGAAAGCAAGCTGGACGTGTGAGAGAGAGAAAGTTTCTTTTGAGTTTTTCACCCCAAAATACCAAGATTCAAGCTAAGGTGTAGAAGGGAAAATTGCTCCTCTCATCAAACTCTATCCATTGATGTCCCTAGATTGAAGAAAAGCCCAAGTTTGATCAAGTTTGGGGAGCTCCAAGTGAGGATTCTCAAGTTGCATCAAGAGGTAAAAATGATCTCCCCTAAGAGCTCTTTAATGTACTCTTCTTAGTTTCTTGAAATCTTGAAGTTGGTAAGGTCAAGGGTTATTGAACATGGAGTTTAGGATGATTTGAATATGTTTAATGGTGTTTTAGATATTGTTATGTTAAGCTATGGCTTGGGTTTGGTGTAAAAACAACAAGAGACCATGATTACACACCTGGGTTTTAGAGGTATAATGGTGCATGTGTAGAGTTGGCATGGTATGTTGGGAACTTGGCTAAAATGATGAAGTTAGAATAATTTCTATGAAGCTTAAAGCCTATGAAAGATGAAACTTTGAAGTTATGAAAGTGTTTGTGTGTATTTTTTTCATTTTGAGAAGCCAAAACCATGAAATGGAAAAGAAGGAAGGAAGGAGTTTTTAGTGTTTAATGTGTTTTCGGAGGATCAGCAAGGTACACGGGGTAGAACACGGCCCGTGTTGTACCCCGTGTTCCTCGTCGAAGCTGATCAGTGTGCTACACGGGGTGCAACACTCCCCGTGTTTAATTCAGGACTAAAAGGCAGTAAGGTACACGGGGTAGAACACGGCCCGTGTTTACCACCGTGTACTTCTCTGTGAATAATCCAATGAAGCTCGAAGCCATCCAGTGAGAAACACGGCCCTGAACACGGGGTATGGGACCCCCGTGTTCTTTGCTGAGTGAACTTTTTGGTTTTATTTCTTCTTGTTTTGCATGGCTTAACCCCTGGATCCTTTTCTAATGTTCATATGTGTCATTTCAAGGCTTGAAAGCAAAGTATAGAGCATCTAAGTATGCATTTATTTAAGTAGAGGAAGTAAAGAATACATGGGGATTAGGGAAAGTGATAATGTTCTAATAAGAAACTACGATGTGTGTTTGTATAGACTGAGGAGTGCCAACTTGGAAAGGCAAAAGAAAGTGTGAAGAAGTTTCTAAGTGAGAGCAAAGGGAACATCACATTGGAAGCTTGTAAAAGGTAGCTAGCTTTATCCTTAAGCTGTTTTCTATTTACATGATTTTCTGTATTTTATGCCATTGTATGAAATGTGTATGGAATTGTTGTGGCACAACCCGAGAAGACAGTAGAATACTGTGTTTGGCCTATGGCTCGGGATCCTCGGGGATAATAGTGCTTTTGTTGTGTGTGGTACCTATGGCCAGACACCCCGGGAAGACAGTGTGATACTGTGTTAGGCCTTTGGCTCGGGAACCCCGGGAAGACAGCGTGATGCTGTGTGAGGCCTAGGTATGATTAATTGGGATGGCCATCTAGATATTGAGATAAATCCTTGAATGGACTTGATAATTGCTGTGTGAAATGCATATTTCCTACAATGGTATGGCATTGAATATGATGATAATCGATTAATTGATTTCGAAACGTATGTTTTATTTGCTTAAGGATCTGGAATGGCTTGAAATGTTTTTATGGCAATGCTAGCTACTGGGAAACTTTGTTTCTTATGTTTTCTGTATTGTTATTAACCATTCCAGGTGATGCTTCCAAAGGCTCTCATGATAGAGGACAATGATATTTTTGAAGTTGTAAATGTTTATATAGTTAGTGATATTGTATGTGACGGATGTATGTTTTGTAAATCGAACTTTTGTATATTTATATGACTTTTGCTCATGTGTATAAAGTACAGAATTGAGATTTTTCCGTATTAGCTTGAGGTAGATGGCGAATGAGTGCGTAATAATCATCTAGTAATTGAGGAATAAGGTGTTAATAAGTAAGGGAGTTACACAAACAATGTGAATTCCTAGGGTTTGATCATCCTAAATTTTAGAATCAAACTAAAAAAGAAGGATAATCATACCATATTGCAAAAAAGAGAAGGAATGAAAGTGATTAGTGAAAAAAGATCATACCACAAAGGATTTTAATCTTTTGATAAGTAAGATTTAACACCATAAGAGTTGAATCGACTTTAACGAGTTTGAAATTCTTGCTAGAACCATAAGAAGGAAAATCTCTCAAAGATTTTTCAAATTCACAAAATGACAAAAGTTATGATAATAAGGAATAACTCTTCTTAAATAAGCTTTAAGGTGAAAAGTCAACCAAACTAATGGAGCTTTATTTGAACTAATTATTCTTAATCTAGAAAGCTAATTAAAACAATATTAATTACCAAATAAATTTATAGACTAATAAGCTAAACTAATACAAAGCCCAACAATGTCTTAAGAATAACAAACAAAACAAAATGGATAATTAGTGTGCATCAGACTTTAGTACTCGAGTAATTTTTTTAATGCTATGTAGAAATTTACAAGTACTTGAATATTATATTCAAGCTAAAATTAAATCCAAAGCCTAATAGTCAAGTACTATACTTAAGTACTCATATGGAATCAATCAAAACTGAAACACACATAACATAAACTTTTCCAAGCTCTTCTTGTCTTGCTTGTTCGTGCATTCAAACTCTCTCCATAACCATTGAATTCCTTCTTTAATCCTTTTAACCTTAGCTCTTGTTATTAGACCCTCCAATAAATATAGAAGCTCTTCTTTACTTTTAGAATTCATATTAACTACAAATGCAAACTCTCTAACCTTTACCCTCTACACCACAAACTTTGCATTGCAATTATAATCCAAAATCTTTACAAAAGAATAAATGTAATTATAAATTTGATTACAATCCTACCTTTTCAAATTTAAACTTGAATAAGATGAAGATAAAAATATGTAATTATTCTATTTAACAAAAAATAGGATTTGTGTTAAAATTCCAACACAAAGTCACTATTAAATGATATTATATGGCAACGAGATATTCTTAATCTAAAGAATAGTTAAATTTTATCAGTCTATAGCAGTAACTTAATCTTATAATCCTATTTGCATTAATTTCCATTGTCATAATGAATAAAAAATTTCCACCTTTTTTTTGCCACAATGTGTGTTATTCTTTGCTTTGTTCTCTTTCTCTTTCTTTTATCAAAAGCCTTTCCCCCTTTCCCTACTTTAGAATTCATTTTCCCTTTCCCTTGTTCCTTAAATAATATTTAGAACAAAGACAAAATCACCACTTAGATTTTCATTGTCTAATTTTCACTTAAGATTTTCCAATGAAATTGGTGCTTCTCATTAGATATTAATGGTTTCATACAATAAAGAGACAAAGGTGTGTAGCTTTCACATGTAACTCATTTTTTAACTACATTGTTATATATAAATTCAAATATGTTAGACCAAAAGCCTCACAATCTATTTAAAAACCTCACTTTTTCACTTTATGTTAGATCTCTCAATTCTTACCACTTCTTTCATTAATTTAGGTTTTCAACTTACATTTTGAAAAAATATTTTACATTTTGTTTTTTTGTAAAAACTAAGTTGGATTATTTGGATTGTAGTTTCCAAGTATGTATGTTTAAGTTTCTTATTTAATTTCTTGTAATCCTATTCTATATTTAATGCTACTATTTTATAATTTATGGATTGAATCACTTCTAGGAATATGTTTCAAGTTGTATTTTCCAATTTTCAGAGGTTAAGAAGTTGAAAGTTACCTCTTAAGAGAACTATTATAGGTATTTATAGTTACATTATGTTAGAATTTACAAGAACCCACTTGTAATTATTGTTACACTACTACAAAATTGTAAATAAACATAAGGTATTTAGCATATTAAATGCCAATTTCTAAATGATGTCCAACAAGCATTGTTATATATTTGTTATGACAATGGTTACATCACCACAGATGTGAAAAATTAAAATAATGATAGTTATTCTATTAATGAGACCATCATCATTTCTTCATAAAAAATACAAGTCAATGAAGTAAAATATTGGTTATTAAAAAAAGGATGTCAGTTTCTACTATGTAACTATCATTAAAAATTAATATTGAACATCAAGTCTACTAAATAATTGAATGTCTTACATACCATATCAAGTATATTAAATAACTAAATAACTAATGAGGTATATCCTCCCCCTCCTAAAAAAACCTTTTGTTCCCTTATGTACACTCCATCAATTCTAAATAGTTTTTTAGAACACTTCCCACATATTATTTCCAATTTTAAATACATATGTAGCCTTCAAATGAAATAAAAACAAAGTTTAAATACTCCAATTTCAAAATACATACAAAATGCCTAAAATGAAATATAAACTAACATTTCATATTGCACCACACAATCCCTTATTCTTCAATCTAATACAAAACAGATCAACCGAAATAGAAGCCATATTTTCCATTATATTAATTTCATACAATTAGGACATAGGATTAGATAATACCTCAAAATGAATATTGAACTATCGAATGTTTGCATATGGTCTAACCATGTTTCAAACTACAAGGAAAAATAAGCACATGACAATTTGGTAATTATAACGATCATAAAGAAAAGGTTTGTTGTTGAAAACTAAATTACCTTCTAATTGTCATAGATATTTTTCAATTCATAAATATTTAAATCTTTGTCCCTTCATCATGATTATCTATCATAGGAATCCCACATTAACAAGATAGAAATAATAAGCAAAATACAAACTAACAATCAAGAAATTATGTATATACATTTTCTCAACTATGTACCCTAAACCTAAACACAATCATAATTTTTCAAGTGTATACCAAAAATTAAAAAAATCCATACATTCACATGTAAACTTATATGTATAATTTATTTTTTACCTAAGGTTATGGTGTATACTCACAACCCAATAAAGCATCAAAAAGATTTTAGCAATCCCTTATAATCTCAACCCTAATCATCTTAAGTAGAAAATTTTGCATGCACATAAAATCCAAACAAATAACACCACATAACTAGAATGAAAATATGAAGACTTAGTTAAAACAAAAATATTAATGGCTTTGGAGAGTATACCTTTGATGTGCACACCGTAATGCACCAAAATTATATTAAAACTAGTGTGTTGTAAGATAATGCAGAATAGTGGCACAACTAGGTTATACTCCTAATGATCCTTTGATTTTATTTTTCTTAAATGATTTCCTAACAATATATACATAAATTTTGAATTATTTATGCAATGAAAATATGAAAGACAAAACAGAATGCAATGCAACAGAAGAAACAGAAATAAAAATAGAATGCAAAATGTAGTAATGAAATAATATGTTGTATGTAGGACAGAATGAGAATGGGGGGTTAGTTGCACCAATTAAATGATGTAATAAGCACGAAATTAAACACTCAAGATAGAAGTAAAATAAAATAGAAATTAATGGAATCAAATAGCCGATTCAAGGAAATTAAGAGCCCTAAATTAGATTAGTCATAGATCAATTAGAATTTAACTTTTTCTAATTAATTTTTCAATCTTGAATTACCTGAAATCCCTATAATAATTCATGAATTCTATACTAGATAATCGCCTAGGATTTGATCAATTAAAATTAGTTAAATTAAGCATTTGCTATAATCTCTAAACTAGATCGAAATTGATTTATGAATAAAATTCTGTTGATTTGAGAAGTTAAATTAGAAATCTCTAAATTAATCTTTCAACCCTCTATCCCTATACATAAAACTATGATTTATCAACCATAATTTCATAACAAAATAACAAAGAAATCAAAATTTGTAAGGGCGAATATCAATTATATCAAATTAACATCCAACACAAGGAATCTCAAGACTTTTAACACAAGTAAATAGAGAAAGAGAAAAATTAATTAAGAAAGGTCAACATTACAAATCATAATCTCATAATCCTTAAGAGGAGAACTTCAACTCCTTGAATTAACCATGAATTTAGAATTCCATTAATGAAGAATGAAAAGAGTTAAAAGAAGAAAAGAGTTGGCTACTGAATGGTATGAGTAATCTGAAATTGTGTTATTCTCTTTAGCCCTCTTGCTTATTTATATAACTTAAATTTCCTAAAACCTTATTGGACTAGGATTAGATTACTCTTAGGATTACAATTTGTAATGTCCAGAATTTTTAATTCTATCATTTGAATCTTTAAATTCTAAGGCTGTAGAAACGAAGAGCACGTTTGAATTAGCTTGGTGGGTGAATCTTAAAATGAAAGGAATTAATTGTAAGAGTAATCGAAATTTTGAAGGAAAAAGGATAGCAGGAAAAGAATTAATTTTTTCAAACAGTATAGATGATCAGAGGAGGTTAGAAAACCCTAAAAAGGGGAGTTGTCTAAGTCTGACAGTGTAAGGAATTTTAAACAGACAGAAACCCTATGGACCAAATTGCAAAAATACAAAATCGGGTGTGGTTAAAGTGTAATTAACCAAGAATTTGGGGTGTAATATGTGATTTTATTTAGTGTGACCAATAGACACATGACAAGTGTCATTATTAGAAAAAAAATGGCAAGAATAGCCTTACTAATTGGTGAAAAAGGACTAAAATACCCTTGGAAATTTTAAAAATGACCAAAATACCCTTGAAGATTCATGAAAACTCTTTCTTCTTCTCCATTCCACCTTGTAGCCGTAGATACCTCCATGAAAACAAGCTTGGACGTGCAAGAGAGAGAAGGAAGAGAGAGAAATTTTCTTTTGGCTTTTTCACCCAAAAATAGTGAGAATTAGGCTTAGGTGTAGAAGGAAAAATTGCTCATCTCATCAAGCTCTATCTATTGGTGTATTTAGATTGAAGAAATCTCAAGTTTGATCAAGTTTTGTGAGCTCTAAGTGAGGATTTTCAAGTTGCACCAAGAGGTAAAAATGTTCTCCTCTAAAAGCTCTTTAATGTACTCTTTTTAGTTTCTTGAAATTTTGATGTTGGTGTGGTCAAAGTTGGTTGACCATGGAGTTTTGGATGATTTAAATATGTTTAATGATGTTTTGGATGTTGTTATGTTGATCTATGGCTTTGGTTTGGTATAAAAACAACAAGAAACCATGATGTACACACTAGGGTTTTAGAGGCATAATGGTGCATGTATGGATTTGGCATGATTTGTTGGAATTTGGCTAAATTGATGAAATTATAATGATTCTTTTGAATTATGAAGCCTATGGAAGATGAAATTTTGAATTATGAAAGTGTGCGTGAAACTTCCCTTTTGAGAAGCCAAAACCGTGAATATGGTAAAGAAGGAGGGAAGGAGATTTAGTCATTTAAATTGTGTTTTTGGAAGATTAGAATAATGTATTATAATGAAATTTAGGAGATATTGGAATGTACATTAAAATTTGGGTACTTCCTTCATGGTTTAGTGTATGTGAAGGAAGTGAAGAATACATGAAGTTTAAGAAAAATGATGATGTTCTAATAAGAATTATGATGTGTATTTATGTAGACTAAGAAGTGACAAGTTAGGAAGGCAAGGGGACTTGTAAAGAAGTTTTTAAGTGAGGGCAAAGGAAACATCACTATTGGAAGCTTTTAAAAGGTAGCTAGCTTTATCCTTAAGCTTTGTTTTTCATTTATGTGTTTTCTGTATTTTATGCCATTGTATGGAATGTGTATGAAATTGATATGCATAAAATTGTTGTATATGGTACCTATTGCCCGAGTACCCCGGGAAGACAATGAGATTGCTGTGTGTGAGGCCTATGGCTCGAGTTCCCCGGGAAGACAGTGAAATTGCTGTATATAAGGCCTAGGTACGGCTATCTGTGATGGCCATCTTGATATCTTTATGAGTCCTTTAATGGGCTTGATAATTGCTATGTGTGATGCACATTTCTTACAATGGTATGGAATGAGATGATAAATGATTAATTAATTTTGAAATGTATGTTTTATTTGCTTAAGGATCTGGAATGGCTTGATATGTTTTTATGGTAATAGCTAGCTACTGGGAAACTTTGTTTCTTATGTTTCTGTATTGTTACTAACCATTCCAGGTGATGCTTCTAAAGGCCCTCTTGACAAAGGAGAATAATGTTTTGAAGCTGTATTAAAAATGTTTATATAGTTTGTGATGTTAGTATGTGATGAATATATGTTTTGTAAGTTGAACCTTTTGTATAACTATATGACCCTTGCCTATATTATATGAAATATATGAATTTGATGTATTGTGAGTTGGTTGGGAGTAGAAGACAATTTAGTATGCAATATGTGTGAAATTGGAAATGACCAAATGAATAGTAAATGACCAAATGAACAGTGAACTCGTAGGCAGCAGGTTGAGTATGTTTACAGGGACTTTTGGTGGAGTTTTAATGCTCAAAACATTATGAAAAAATTCAGGAATGAACCTTACATACTAAATGAACTCTGTGACAAAATTCAGCCTAAAATAAGTTTATTTACTATGTTAATTTATTACATGTTTTGGTCTCCCCTGTTACCATCACAGTGCAGAGCACTAATTGTATCTCAGAGATCAGAAGCAGTAAATGGATTATTTTTTATCTGAAAATTTTATTTCAAGTATATAACATGTTAATAAAGTCCCATACCAAATTTGATCTGATTTTGAGTTGATTTACCCCCTGAAATAATGGTTTACTTTTACAGTTGTGAATTCTGGACAGTACTGAGACAGAAACACTTTGCTGTGAGTTCTGAAAAGTCTAATGATGTCTAAATTATGTCAAATTTTTACATGATGTATTTAACACGTGAAAGGTTCACAGGATAAAATTTCATGATTTTTGGAGTTTCGAAAAGTAGTTTTTCATATTTTTGAAGTTGGTCCAGTAATTCTGGAAATGAGCAGAAAATTTCTGAAACTCAGAATCTGTAATATTTTATTTTACAGAATCATAATTTGGCCTCAAAAAGACCTAATTGTGCAATAATTACCTATTTAATAAAGATTAAGGTGTTAATAAGTAAGGGAGTTACATAATTTCCAGAAGAAAGTTTTCCTAATTTCTAGAAGTCCAGACAGACTTGTTTTACAAGTTAATTAATTCTATCAGATAAATCAGTGAATTCCCATAGGCTTATCTTCTAAGTAAAATAAAACCAAGAAATCGATGAATTCTAGAAGATCCATAAACATAAATGTTATAGGCTTGTATCTTTTGAGAATTTAGGCACTATTTTAGGTTAATTGGACCATTATAACTCTAGATATGGTCTAAATACAGAAATGGGTTTAGCTAGGATAGAAACATGACTTTAGCCTGTTGGCTAAGTAAAGGCTTGAAGAAATCTAAATTGGACTTTTACAAAAACATAAAAGTTGTAGATATCTCTTTTAGCTTTCCATAAATATAAAGTTTGTCTCAATCTGACATTCGGAGCCCAAGTTATGATTGAAAAATAGAAATAATGTTAAAATCCAACATTTATTAAATAAATTTACAAACTTGTAAAATTAATCCAAAATTATAAAACAAGGCCTAATTAGTGAAATTAAGCAAATGTAACACCTAAGAGACATAAAATAAGGGGAAACAAAATAGTAAATATTTTTTTCATCAACCTTCTTTGAATAAAAAAGAAAAAAAAATTATCCTTCATGATTCTTTTAGAGTTTATTTTAATCTTCAAAGAGTTAGAGGAATCCTAATTCTATAAATGGTGCCATCGTTTTTTAATCTTCTATTTTCATTCTCTTGCTAGTCCATTTCTATTTTCTGATGGTGTGAATGGCAATATAGAGCGACATCATATTAGTTTCCACATTAGTTATCAACAAATAACAATGTATATAGTTTAGGTAAAATATATCGACTATTAGACATTAAGTTTATCATAAAATACTATCATCTATAATAAGATGATATCATTGTATTAAATAATGTTTAACTTTGGTTATTTATTAACAATCGATGTTATAATACTTTAATGTCTATTAATCATAAAAGTTAACATATTTTGTTTGAAGAACTATTTTTACAATCTTCAAATAACAATTTTATAAATTAAGTATAAATTTTGTAAAAAAATAAATATCATTTACTGAATTGATCAATTTTACAAATTTAAACTAATTAATTTTATAAATGAAGTATAAATAAATTGAAATTGATAGCATTAATTTTTTTTATATTATGACATTTTTCTTACATAATAAAATAAATAAAATGATAATAGATTAAATGTAAATGTAAAAACATATAAGAAATGTGAATATATTTTGTAATTTTATTTATTTCCATGTCATTATATGGACATAAACACTAAAAACACTATAATTTACACTAAACATATGCAATATATGTAATGTCCCGAATTTTCAATTCTATTATTTGAATCTTTATATTCTAAGGCTGTAGAAACGAAGAGTACGTTTGATTTAGCTTAGTGGGTGAATCTCAAGTTGAAAGGAATTAAGTGTAGGGTAAACGAAATTTTTGAAGGAAAAAGGATAGTAGGGAAAAGAATTTATTTTCATAAGCAGTATAAATGATCAGAGGAGGTTAGAGAACCCTAAAAAGGAGAGTTATCTAAGTCTGACAGTGTAAGGAATTTTAAACAGACAGAAACCCTATGGACTAAATTGTAAGAGTGTAGAATCGGATGTGGTTAAAGTGTAAATAATTAAGGATTTGGGATTTAATATAAATAACTAAGAGTTTGGGGTGCAATATGTGATTTTTATTAGTGTGACCAATAGATTCATGACAAGTGTCATTGTTAAAAAAATAATGGCAAGAATAGCCTTACTTTTGGTGAAAAAGGATTAAAATACCCTTGAGAATTTCAAAAAGGACCAAAATGCCCCTAGAAGCTTCATGAAAAGTCTTCTTTCTTCTCCATTTTTCCAAAAGCTGCAGCACCTCCATGAAAGCTCCAAAACGTGCAGGAGAGAGAGAGAAAGAGAGAGAAAGTTTCTTTTGAGTTTTTCACCCAAAAATAGTGAGATTTAAGCTTAGTGGTAGAAGGGAAAGTTGCTCCTCTCATAAAGCTCTATCCATTGGTGTGCTTAGATTGAAGAAAAGCTTAAGTTTGATTAAGTTTGGGGAGCTCCAAGTGAGGATTTTCAAGTTGTAGCAAGAGGTAAAATTGTTCTCCTCTAAGAGCTCTTTAATGTACTCTTCTTAGTTTCTTGAGATTTTGATGTTGGAGTGGTCAAAGGTAGTTGATCATGGAGTTTAGGATGATTTGAATATGTTTAATGATGTTTTAGATGTTGTTATGTTAATCTATGGCCTTGGTTTTGTGTAAAAACAGCAAGAGACATGATAAACACATTTGGGTTTTAGAGGCATAATGGTGCATGTGTAGTGTTGGCATGATATGTTTAGAACTTGGCTAAATTGATGAAGTTAGAATAATTTCTATGAAGCTTAAAGCCTTGAAAGATGAAACTTTGAATTGTGAAAGTGTTTATGTGCATTTTTCCTTTTGAGAAGCTAAAACTATGGATATGAAAAAGAAGGAAGGAAGGAGTTTTAGCTGTTTAATGTGTTTTCGGAGGATCAGCAAGGTACACGGGGTAGAACACGGCCCGTGTTGTACCCCGTGTTCCTCGTCGAAGCTGATCAGTGTGCTACACGGGGTGCAACACTCCCCGTGTTTATCTCAGGACTGAAGGGCAGTAAGGTACACGGGGTAGAACACGGCCCGTGTTCACCCCCGTGTTCTTTGTCGAGTAGCCCTGAAGTGAACCAGTAAGGAACACGGCTCTGAACATGGGGTATGGGACCCCCGTGTTCTTTGTTAAGTGAACTTTTTGGCTTGGTTTCTTCACGTTTTGCATGGTTTTGCCTTTAGATCCTTTTCTAATGTTCTTATGTGTCATTTCAAGGCTTGGAAACAAGATGTAGAGCATCTAAGTATGCATTTAATTAAGTGGGGAAAGTAAAGAATACATGAGGTTTAGGGAAAGTGATGATGTTCTAATAAGAAATTATGATGTGTATTTGTATAGACTAAAGAGTGACAACTTGCAAAGGCAAGAGGAAGTGTAAAGGAGTTTTTGGTGAGAGCAAAGGGAACATCACATTGGAAGCTTGTGAAAGGTAGCTAGCTCTATCCTTAAGCTCTGTTTCTATTCACATGATTTTCTGTATATTATGCCATTGTATGGAATGTGTATGAGATAGTTGTGTGCGCATCCCGGGAAGACAGTAATACTGTGTGTGTAAGGCCTATGGCCCGAGTTTTCCCCGGGATGGTAATGAAAATTGCTGTGTGCGGTACCTATAGCCTTTAGAGTACCTCAGGAAGACAGTGTGATACTGTGTGAGTAAGGCCTATGGCCCAAGTTTTCCCCGGGAAGACAGCGTGATGCTGTATATGAGGCCTAGGTACGATTATCTGTGATGGCCATCTAGATATTGATATGAGTCCTTGAAGGGGATTGTTGATTGTTATGTGTGATGCACATTTCTTACAATGATAATGAATGAGGTGACATATGATTGATTGATTTCGAAATGTACGTTTTATTTGCTTAAGGATCTGGAATGGCTTGATATGTTTTCATAGTAATAGCTAGCTACTGGGAAACTTTGTTTCTCATATTTTTTTCTGTTTTGTTACTAACCATTCCAGGTGATGCTTCCAAAGGCTTTCATGACAAAGGACAATAATGTTTTGAGATTGTAAATGTGATGAAAAAAAAAGTATGTCTAGATAGTCGGTGATATTGTACATAATGGATGTACGAATTGTAAATTGAACTCTTTTTGTATAGTTATATGACTTTTGCTCATGTGTATAAAGTACAGAAATTTGAGATATTCCGTTTTAGCTTGAGGTAGATGGCGAATGAGTACGTATAATCATCTAGTAAATAAGGAATAAGGCGTTGATAAGTAAGGGAGTTACAATATACATTTGGACTCATTCTCTACTCATAATTCCTTTATATGGTATCCTTACACAAATCTATGTCACCCTAATAATAAAAAGGAAAAATTCATATCCTTTGATTTTGATTCTAATGAAGAAGTACACTTTTTTATATCACTTGAAGGCTTCTAAGTTGGAAACTATAGATTATTGTATTCAACATTATCAAGTCTAGGCAATACAATTGCTTCCATTACTAATACAAAAGTTTATATTAAATTTAAGAATAGCTCGCTTTCCATCTCATCTAGCATATTTAGAGATATTTTGATTCTTATCAAAGGATTTGCTTCCTCTGACATCCCTAGTTTCATATATTGCCAAGTCTTTACCAATATGTGACACTAGAGATATTAGAGTAGGTAAGTCCTTTAATAAGATTTGTAATATCTTCAAATTTGGTGCATGAAATAGAAAGTAAGTTATCTTTATATTCCACCTAAACTCTCAAATTAGATAATTGAAGCTAAAGTGTTACCAAGATATTCCATACTAGCAATTAGAGCAAAATTTATAAATAATATGCAAAAACTTGGATATCAGTTATTTATAGAAAATCAACATCTTAAGTTTGATCTATTTCTCATGGAATTGGTGATTGCCATGCCTTAAGATGTTAGTTAAGTACGTAATCGATATGTAAACTTTTGATATAAACTATCATGACAATTGAAATAACCATTAATGATGGTTATTTATAAAATCAATGTCTTAATTTTTCATCATTTCATCATAACCTTATAAATGCCATTCATTTAGATATCAGTTAAATCCAAAATTGATATGTTAAAGCTTGTTAATTCTTCATCAAAATTTAGAATATTTTTACAATTTTATTTTGTAAGCAACTAATGTTATAAGTCATTTAAATGTTGGTTATTAAAAAAATAATGTTTTAGAAATCAAACTTATTATTGAACCAAAATTAAGAGCACTTCAAAGTTTAATAGTTCAATCAGAGTTGAATCGAATCTATAATATAAACTAAAAACTTTGATATATAACAATTGAAAATAACTAAATTATCATAAAATTGAACTTATGTATATATAATATGAAAATATTTCAAACATTATCAAATAATTTCATAATTTTAGAAGTTTATAATTCAAATTATCATAAAAAATAAGTATTAACCCAATTTTCTTGTTCAATGACTTTTATTTAAAGAGACAAGGTAAATTTTGACTATTCAAAACTTTAAACTTTAATTATTGATAAATACCAAAATGGTTAATTGAATAGAATTTGGTCAGACTAGTCACTAGACCAACTAAAACTCGTCCTCCAAATAGGCTCCTAACAAGGGAATCAATCCCACCTCATATCTTATCAATCTAGTTAGTTATGAGTAAGATATTAACCTTTTCAACTTAACTCAAGCCCTAATATTAACAGTCAGTAGGAGCATGAGATTAGCCTAAACTCTAATTCTCTTATAAATGCTTTAAGTCCTATTAAAAAGCCTAGATATGTCATTATAACCAAGATACTTTTTTTTTATTTCATTAGGTTGCTTACATATTGACTTACCCATTAGACCATACTTAGCAAACCTATCTTTGTAATGCATGTATGACCTTTGTTCTCTTAGCAAGTCATCAACTTTGCTCACTTGGCATCAAAAGATCAAGCATTTTTGGAATAATCAAATATATATTATTAAGAAAAAATAATATTATTTTTATAAATAATAATACTTTTTAAGAAAAAATCAACTAGTTAAATCATTAAAATTATAACTAGTTTGCACAATTTGACCAATTCTTTGATTTTTTGATTAATTCTTTTAAGGCTAATTTTAAAGTTAACTACATCATTCACATGGCTAATTCATAATTTTTCCTATTGAATCAGTTAGTTTAGTCCAATTTTTGAAGTATTGGAAAAATTGACATCTTATCATTAGGAATTTTAATTATTAATAACCCCTATATCATTAACATTATGAATATGAAGAGAAAAATATTTTTTAACTAGTTCAAATAAAAACTTATTTGTGTTTTGATATCTTCTACTTAATAAACTATGTAATCTAACTACTGATTATACAAAATTAGTGTAAAATTTAATTGTCATTAAATTATTTATTATAATGGACAAACAAATGAGTAAAAAGCAAATAATTCTACATATTTATATTAAGATTTTATTTCTTTCCAAATTATTATATATATGTATTTCACAAAAAATATACAAAATAATTAATAAGCATTTGTATCTAAACTACATAACATAATGTATCAAAATTATCATCCTCAATGCAAATTCATATTTATTGCTTACTTTTTCTCCATATTAATCATAAGAGTATGAATGGAAGAACCACAGGTAATTCAATTCTTCCATGTAAACCTTAGTGATGAAAGTACAGAATTACCAAAAACTTTGAATTGAAAATGGTGAGTCAGAAATATATCATCAAAAACTTCAAAATCATTATCCTTGTTGAAGAAAGTTTTATTACTTATCAATTTTTGTTACACATTTAAAAATGCTGCAAATCATATGGAAGCAACTCTAGTCATTCTCTTATATTAAATAAAAAATATGGAAATGCTCCACATGATTAGCAACATTTCTAAATTTTCTACCAAAATGTTAGAGAATGAGAGAAAATTTCATAGCAATTTTGCAAACACTAAGAATATGGGTGGAAATTTATAAATATGTTGTGAAACTTTTTAAAGAATGCATCCATTCCCTAAAAAATGAAATCAAAGAATGGATAGGTTGCTTAAACAAGACTCACAATAAAAACATTCCAAAATTTTGTCATATGAAAAGATAGCAAAATTGTAGACATAATGAAAAATAATATATGCTAATTATTAACTGAAATTGATGTCCTATGTATCAATGGTTTCCAATTAAGCTAGTGGTTATCATACCATCAAACATTCACTTATTCCTAAAATGACATCTAAATGTTTTACATTTCAACATGATATGCTTGAAATACCCTTTATATATAAAATAGATATCTTAAACTTTTATGGTTTCTTATAATTTCATAAATGTTATATATTCAATCACTAGTTAAGTGAAAAATTGATGTGTTAATCTTTGATATTCTCTTACTAAAATTTTACAATTCAATGTTAGATATTTATAAATTTGACATATTAAAGTTTCTCTAAATTTTTACAAAATCCACCATATAAAAATAAACATTGATGTTAGTTTTGATCAATGTCTATTTTCAATTCTATAACAGTGAGATCATTTCTAATAATAATCATGTCATCAAAAAAAGTAGAGTACATTCTCGAATAGTTTTTTAAATAAACAATAAAGCCAAATCAAAAAATAATATAGCTAAATTTGGTAAACCATGCTTGTTGGGCTTGCTTGAATGCATAAAAAGCCTTGCATAGGTAATAAACTTTATTAGGTAGTTAATCATAGCCAAGAAAAGGTTGAATATTTACCTCTTTGGATAAGTCCTTATTAAGAAAGGCATTTTTTAACATCTATATAAAATAAACTCTATTGCTTAACATAAAAGCAATAATAATAAGACTATGAATAGAAATGAAATGAGCTACTAGTGCAAATGTCTCCTTATAATCATTAATATATTCTTATGTAAAGCTCATTACAACAAGTCAATATATAACCATTCTATAGAACCACTTGCATGAGTTTTAACTTTATGAACCCATTTGCATCTAACTATAGACTTGTCAAGGAGCAAATAAATCCCAACCATGTATACAAGTGAGAACCTAAAGTTCCTTAGCCAATACTTTATACTAAAGAAAATAAGAACTAGCCTCACGATATGTGCAATGTTCATAAGTCACAAGGGTAGAATTGCAAACATAATTACAAAGGACAATAAAAGGTTGAATCACACAAGAAGATTGATGAAGTGAAGAAGGAGAAATAAATGATGAAGAAGAAACTATGAAATAAGTTTCAATAGAGTCCACAGCTAAGTAAGATTCAACAAGAGAGTTAGTAAGTTGGATCGAGCTAAAAGAGCTATCACCTACAAAAACTTTAATAGAAAAAAAAGAGGGATATTGAGATTTTTTTAAATGAGGAGTAGAAGTTTTGTCTATTAGAAGGAAGATATGGATGAGAACATTTTTTGTCCCTAAAAAGGTGACATGATAGGAAATCCAAAAATGTTTGGAAAGTTAGTCCCAACAATAATGGCCCTTATGTTTAATATCATATCCTAGTAAACAACATAATCCTACCCTTGGCTTTAATTTAATGTACTCAAGAGGCTAAAGAAGAAGAAAATAGACACTACTAAAAACTTTATGCATATGATAATCTAGAAGGTAATTATGTAAATGTTCATAGAAAAACATTAGTAATAACTAGAAAAGGAATGGAATTGATTGTGTAAATAATAGTAAAAGTAACTTCTAAAAAAATTGGGATAAAATAAGGAGATTAAAAAGCCTTCACTATATCCAAAACATGTTTTTATTTTCATTTTGAACATTAACTTTGAAGTGATATTCTAGCATAAAATTGTTGAATAATTGTTACATTTTGAGATAAAAACTAAGTGAGAGTAGATTATTTATATTCCATGACATTATCAATGTGAATTATGTTAACTTTATAAGAAAATTTAAGTATCAATCAAATTAGCAAACTTTAAATATATAAAGGGCAACTCAAATCCATTTCACATAAAATAAATATATTTTGCATAAGATAAATCCATGTAAATTTAGAATAATCATTAACAAAAATCACAGTAATGTGAACCACCAATAGTAACATAAGGAGCATATCCCCAAATATTAGAATGAATCAAGTCAAAAGGAGCAATAGAAATAGAATCAACATTAGAAAAAGGTAAAGCATAATGTTTTGAACGTTAAGATGAGACATAATCAAAATTTTTAGGTTTTACATGACCCAAACTACCATTAAAATTAAAGATCATAATCTGGAAATTGAAAGATAACCTAAAAATGCATGTCAAATATTAAATGTGACAATTACAATAATTTTAGAAGAAAAACAAAGAGAGTTAAGCTCAAATATCTAAGTAACTTTACACTGAGTCCTAATTAAGGATCTCCTTCATTTGTGAGTCCTTCATAAAACAACTATGACTTGAAAAATGTTTATCAACACCAAGTTCACTTAATTTACCAATAGATAAAAGATTCAAGGGAATTTTTGGAACCTAAAAAAATCATAAATAGATAATCTAGGTGTGTTAATTGTTCTTACATTTTGACCATGCATAATTGAATTATTTACAAGATGAATAATTGGTGTAATAACATACCATGTTTTAGAAGTAAAAACTATGGAATCAAAAGTTATATGGTTGCAATAAGGAAAAAAACCCATAAAAGAGAAGTACCTAGTGTGACAAATAAGACTTGTAAAGTTACTTATAAGGTAAATTTACTAGATTTTGGTTGTAGTTGTTCATTGTTATAGAATAACTTATCGATGTCAAGTGTTTAAAGGATTAAATATTAGTTTATGATCGACATTTAATCAAGCAATATTGCATATCAAATTTAACATCTATTGTAAAACTGCTATACAAAATGGCAATAATGTCAGTTAATATATATATATAATCAACATCATATCACATGTTAATCTCATGATAAAGGACATTCAATGTCAATTTTTTATAAATAACCAACATTTAATAGTAGATACACCACTTCAATTTATATAAATAATCAATGCAATATATTCTACCCCCTACTAACCCTTATTTATTCCTGCTTCTCCAATTCCTCCTTTACTACCCTAACCTCCTATTGGGTTTCACACACATCATGTAGTGCAACTGAAAAATAGTTTTTTTTTCAAATTATGTCTTGTGAAACCTTTCCACAAATCAATGCGCAAGGACATAAATTAAGAATCAAAGATTACCTCTTGGAGTGTAGATTCGAATCATGAGCACAATCAGGTGATGGTACCTCTATAATATCCACACATAGCGAATGATAACTTCTTAACCTTCACAAATCTGCTAGGATTCGTCTCTCATACAAAGAGGGAAGGGTTTAGTACGATTTTGTAGGGTGTTTTATACGGTTTTACTAGTGATGAATTTTCTTGTTTTCATGCATAAACAATGACACCTTCATGTCCCTTTTATAAAGCTAAAAGCATGCATCTTTCTTAGTCGTACTAGGAAAACCACAATTAACTTAATTTTACTCAACCACTAATACCTTATCTCTAACATGGTGAGAACGAGAAGAGATAGGACTTATTCTTTAGTTATTTAATATTACTTTATTATTAATAATTAATATTATTAGATAATAACATTATCTCATAATATAATTATCTAATATCAAATTGTATAATAATATGATATTACTTTAATATAAGATAATATCACATAATATAATATAAAATATATATTATGTAAATATAATATATATACATTATTACTTTGATAATATATATGTATAAAATAACAAGCCCAATTAATACGTTTTCAGTCTAACTAAAAACTAATTAATTATCATCTTATTCTTACTCCTTTTGTGTGACTCTACAAGTTCCAACTACGTTGGCTATGACCCATCATTGAACCATAAATAATGAGCGGTATCTAGTAATACATCACTGCCACCTAAGTAATAAGAATATCTATGATTTGACATCCACCTAATGTGTAATCAATACTTTGTATCACAATCCCTTTTGTAATAATATCCAAATCGAACTAGAGGCATGGAATATGTTACCCTCATCAATGTTTAATTTATATTTCTTGATACTAGGTAAATTAAAACAAATGATTAACATCACATATTGATCCAGTTAAGTATGGCCATACATTTCTAAATTTCACTCAATCAAGGGCATAAGGAGATCTCTCCTTTATACAAGAGTAACAAAATCTTATCTACACTACTCACATCCCTTAGCATGATTTGTGACACACCCAATCAACGCTCTACACGTCATCTCGATTAAAGGTGACACAGGATAGTATCAAAGTGTGTGACCCCTCATATAGGCAACTATAGTGACTTCAAATTAAAAGACTATGTGCATTGTGGTCACATAAGAATAGTTATGACACATGTTTATCTATGTAGTATTCTCACAGCAGGTTAGTCCAGTACATCTATTCACTAACAATGTACCTATGTATTGACTTGATATCATATATCCATGATTCATAATTATCAACCATTATACATGATTGTCTCAATGTATTATTATTATTCATTTTGTAATAATATTCGACTATGGATATTTTAAGAATAGCAGAACTATTCTAGGGATAATTATTATATTTAAGTTATAAATTGTGTAAAAATAAAATAAAATAAAATGTAATACATTATATGTTATTACAATCATCTTATGATTAGCTCCTAGGACATATACTAACACCTCCTCCACTAGTTATTTTTTTTAATCCTCCTTATTCCCCCTATATTTGATCTTCCACAACATCATACCTAAAAATAGAAAATAATCCATATAACACAATAAAATCCCAATGAGAATAATTTTAAATGATAAATTTCGTAACAAAAGTTTGAAAATTGTGAGATGTTACACCGAATACCACAATTATAGTAGGTAATGTCTTAAATATATCATGATACCCGTTACTCAATAGTGAAGTTGGCACTCCCTAAAAAAGCACAATTGAATCCAATCTTTGTAAATACAATGAGCATTTATTAAATTTTAAGAAACTATTGTTACTCAGATCATATAAATAGATAGTAAATAATACAACCAAATGCCAAAAAAGATGAATGAAATCAAATTTCTTACTTATTTAAACCTATAAAAGTTGCATTGAAATGAAAGGCAATAAATATAATAGATTATAAAACTAATAACTAAGTTACAAGAACAAAAATAAAAACTAAATAAATCCTTACTTTTAAATTCTATATTTTTCTAGTGAGTATGCAACCTCACAAATTTATCAATGAGTTAACAATGATTCATTCTTGCAAAAAATTTGGCATGCTAAAATGCAAAACTGATGAGAATCATCTTCAAGTTAGAAGGAGATATACCTTTAAAGAGAAAATCACTATAGGCTCAAAAGAGCATCAGGATAGAAGTTGCAAATGATCCCATTACTTTAATCTTTTTATTTTTAACTTATGCCAAGGGGTAGGATTTATACATTGGTTATTTGTAACAAACTAGCATGTAAAGTACAATAATATCATCTTATTAATAAACAAAATGACATCAATTTGTAAATAAATAACTAATGTTTATACTATCTTTTTTTTTAAAAAAAATCATCCATTATAAATAACTAATCAATAACATAATTAGAAATAACCAATTGATACTTGTAGAAATGGATTATAATTCATAACAATTATAGAATGAGATAGAAATTAACAACATAACCAATTATATGAGCTTTTATATACAGTTTTTAAACTCTCATTTATACATCAAAATACAAGTTATAATAAGTCATTTATAATCAAACAAACTATCAACAACTAATTTATAATAACTTAATTTATTATACCACCGATCATATTTAGGAAAACCTAAATCCATTTATTTCAGTTGAGTTCTAATCTTGATCAAATATCATGACCAAATCTTTTTAATCTCATCAAGCTATTCTCAAGTGCATAGTTTAGGCTTATTCTTAAATAACTACAATTTATATACAATTAACATATTATCATTAAGACCAATTTAGTTTATTAAGCTAGCATGTGATATGTTACAAATAACCAAGTGATTACCTTATTAGGGAGTTAACAAGTAGATAACAAATCGTGCATGAAGTGCATGAAATAGTAGTCACACTCCACATTTATGGGTTATTTTAGGCATTATAATAAAACAAGAAGTTAGTTTAATCCCATTAATGCACAATCTTCGAAGTTAAACATGATACAATCTTACTATTAATAATATACCTTCACTTTTACCCATTTGAAAAGTCCATCCTCTTCTGGCTGCATACAATTCTTGTAAGCTATAGTCAGAGCTTCCCCAAGCAAATATACAAGTTGGATCACACCTCTCCTAATGAAAGATTTGACTAGTAGATAAGCCTCTTCCTCAACAATACCATGGCAAGCATCCAATGGCAACTATAATACAATGGCATAACTAAACAATCAAAATTTATTTAAGAAAAAAATATCACAATGAATGCATAATATACTTACCACTCATGGTATAGTGCGAAGTAGCAAGTTTTCTTAAGCTCATAAAGTAAATTATTGATAATGTACTCTCACCTTGATTCCTCATTAGCACAAACATCTCATAGATTTGATATGGATCTAGGAATCCATATGTAACATTCTTCAATGGAAGCACATTATAGCAACACTTACAGAAATATTGATATGAGTTAAACTTATATTCAAATAGTAGCTTAATTAATATGTATTTAGTCAAAAAAGACAATACAAATTTATATAATCTAGAGATAGATGTAAGAAACATGGAGCTCCTCGCACTACTATAGAATTGCACTTTAATTAAAATTTAAGTTATAGTAAATTAATTATCAATATTGATTACAAAATTAAAAAATTGATGTATTTCAATCATTCAACAATACATTGGAACTAAACACGTTAATTTTCTTATAAAAAAATTGATGTTATTATCAATATTCAACATTGGTTAAAAATTAACATTGAATATATTGAATATATAATGACCTCAATATATATACTAAGTAGAAACTGTAGAAATCAATGTAGAATGTGTTAAATAGTTGACATTAAATAGCTTTTCTGTAATAATGTCAAACTTCAACAGCTACTAGATGAAAGCTTTGTTAATAAAAATTAAATTTTTTAATCCCATAACTTCCTCCCCAATCAAAAGCTCAACCTAGGACTATTTGCTGCAAAAGCTATTAAGGTGCACTTGTAACTCCTTTTGAGCATGATCAAAGATTGCTAAAACAAAAACAATAAATGTTTTTAATCTTACATAACAATTCTAAAATAATATCAAAAAATATATAAGAAATTAGTGATTAGGAGAATACATGATGAATTGAATAAAATTTGTCGACCATGCAATAAAAGTCATATAGGCTTCTTCCACTATTTGAATTACATCATTTGGCATTGGCATTTCAACCATGTAGACCAAGGGCTTGTCAATCATTATCTAGAAATGGTTAATGACACAACCTAACAAAATCTACCCTTCTATAACCTTTCCCAAGGGTGGTCCCCCTACCATCAAAGCACATTGAACTTCACCCTATGCAATATGAACCCTTATTATAGGATACCTAATTCATGTGTAAATATATATGAAAAATTTTAAGGGCTAAGGGTGACATTTACCTCAGGTACAATCTTCAAAATGTCTATTGCATCAAGGTTGTCACTATAAGTGATGGCGCATCCTCCCCACCAATCGCAAAAGGGCTCAATACCCGCTTTCTAATTAGAAGTTCAGCTACCTAGATAGGTACTAGTTTCAAAAATGGACCTATCCATAGAAGTAGTGGACTTATGGACTAGCTAGATAGATGCCATAACACTTAGATACATGGTATACTGGCTAACTATCTACTTCTGTAAAGAGCAAAGAAACTCTTGCTGTTATTATACATATTGCTCTTCCCTTTATTTTAGCCTTACGTCCTAGTCTACATTAAGTTTCCATGCCACATCTTTAATAATCCTCACTCCTAAGTATGTTAACTCAGTGCTCAAATATCCTACTAGATAATAACTTAATAGGCTGATTAATTCTCTATAGCCAACACCACATTCGACAACCTAAACACGATTAGGATGTTGCTTTGTTTCTAAAGCTATGGTTAGGATGTTATTCTTCCTAGCTATCTCAAACTCATCTTATGAGGCCTATTACAAGAAAGTGTCTTGTAATAATTAATAAAGAATAGATAATTAGAGTAAACTTAAGTAAAATGGAAACTTTAAAATTAGAAAATGCCTTTCAATACAAATCTTAACACTTATAATCCTCTTTGCAATAGCTTAACTTTCCAAGGTCATATACTATCCTTACTTATTTACTTTACCTCACTTTTATAACTCTATACATGAAATGGAAGGTGCCTTATTAGCATCTTTGATCAATATGTAAAATATTAACTATATATTTCCTTATATTTTATATCTTTTAATGTATTTTATATGCTTAATTTTATAGAATTGACCTTGTTATTTAATTGTGTGATAGTTTTCTAATAGTTTTAAAATTTTCAATTAATGCTAAATTTTTACACTCTTTTAAGTTTTATATTATGACTTAAGTTTCAAATTTAAAAATTAAGAGATATTTTGATTGTTAGAAAGAAAAAGATCTAAAACTTTCATATTTTAACTAAAGTACAATTCAAACATTTGGAAGGTTAAAAATAATCATGAAATTAATGATTTGTATTTGTCCAAGCTAAATCAATCTTAATTTTTAGGCTTTATTAGGAGTTTTAGAGATTTAATTATGGTGAAATAGAGCCCAAAGTTAGCTAAGTTCTAGCCCAATCACTTATAAATTTCAAGTTTAGTAAAACTACACAATTTTGATGGCTAAACTTAAGCTGCAAGCTAGGTGACAAAAATTATTGCACTAAAACATTGTTAGTAGTTTAATTTGTAAATTAGGCTATGGACTTCTAAAATTAGCAAGGTCCATTTTTTGTAATCTTATGAGATATATTTACTTGGCCTATTAGGTTTTGTAGCTTAAAGAAATTAGATTTAAAGGTTTTGTACCTCCATATACAAGAACATAAGTTTAAATAACAGCTTTTTTCTTCTACCTTTCTTTATATTCCATATGGGTGGCTAATTTTCTACATCAATTCAAAGGATTAGTACATTAGTTTGGTTTGATTTTGAGACCTTTATATCAATTTTACTTTTAATTTAATTATGTCTTTTTCTTGCTTTTTTTTTTACTCTTGTTATGAATAATTGTTTAGATAGTTTGCTAATTACAATTAATTAGTTGATTATCTATTCTAATTTGTATCTAAATAGTTAATTACAATTAATTCTCGCTTGTAAGTTAGTTATGATTGATTGTAATTAATAGTAATTAGGCTTTGGTGATTTGACATATAGGTGAATCATTAGTTACCTAGGGAAAATAAAGGATGAATTGGCAATTTTCACATGTAAAGTTATTGATTTAGTCTTAACCTTATTCCTGATGTTTAATACTATTACTGATTAGATTTAAGCATGTGTCATAAATTATAATCAATAGTGAAAGGTTAATTTAGGTACTTGTTCTAGATTAATTGTCATTAGGAACACTTTATGATTATTATCAGTGTCCAGGTAATTTTTAATTAAGTAGTTAAATCAATTATGAATTTTATTTAAAGTCAATGATAAATCTATTTATTGGAGTGTGATATTCCTTGGATTGAGCTTTTATATTCAATTATACTCTAATTTAATTTTGTTTTTATTGTTTTATTTAAAGTGCTTTTAAAAACCTCCATTTTTATATTTTATTTTTACTAATTGATTTCATTGCTCTTAGGTTCAACCTGTACTCACCTTATTTATGTGTTAAAGTAGGTTTAGTATTAATTTTTTGGTGTGAAACAACATGCATTAGTCTTCGTCTTCTCCAACTTCAACATGTCTCTTAGCTAATAAGCCCTTCTTCAACTTATTATAACCTCCCTCGTGAGAGCTTGCATGGATATGCATTCTTCCTTTATTTCTCTTGGTTAGACCTACTTAACTATTATTAACCAAAGGACATATTAGTTCATAGATACAAATGATATACAAACAAGACATTGAGATGTACTAGATAGTAGAATATTAAAATTTTACGTTGAAATGCTCATCTTTACATTATTTATAGAACTTCTTCTATAATTCTTGGTCAATGTAGTTCCATTGCTATATCAGGTTTAGTTTTGTTACAATATTAAGATTGATGTATTCCCATCTCAATATTGTATTGAAGTCCTACCATAGGGTTGCTACATGTAATAGTACTTCTATACTTATCTATTAGGTTTTTAGAATATGAAAGGAATTCTACAAGCAAAAAATAGAAAAAAAAGGTCAAATTATATGTATGTTATAAATATAGTTCTTCATGTCCATATGATACAAAAGATTATACCTATATTATTTCTTTTCATTTTATTCCTCTTAGCATATTATATATACTTAATTTTATAAAACTGGCCTTATGATGTATTTGGGTGATTATTTTCCAATGTTTTTTAATTATTCAATTAATGATGGATTTTTAGGCTTTTAGCTATAACTTGACTTCTGGATGCCTAAATTGGGTAATCTTTATATTGTTAGAAATATAAGAAAGTTTTAAAAATTTCATGTTTTAACTAAAGCCCAATTTAGATATTTAGAAGGTGATGTTAAAGCTTTGTTTTGTCCTAGCTAAACTAGTTTTTTATTTTTAGGCTATATCTAGAGTTTCAAGAGATTAAGGTGAAATTAGTGTCCACAGTTAGATAACTGCCTAGCATAACAACTCTTAAGTTTGGAGTCTAGCAAAACTATGCTTTTTGGTGGTTAAACTTAAGTTGCAAGCTAAGTTATTAATTTTTACTGTAACAAACACTATTAGTAATTTAATTTATAAATTAGGCTACAGGCTTCTAAATTGGCAGAGGCTCCATTCTTTTTCATTAGGTTTCTAGCTTAGAAAATCAGTTTTAAAAAGGTTTTATGCCTCATTCCAAAGTTAAAACACACATTCTAAACAATAACACTCTTTTCTTTATTTTTTCTTGCAACTATCATAAGGGACTAATTCTTCAATGTTAGTTCAAAGGTTTAAGCACTCCAATTTTAGTTTGAATTTTAAGACTTTGATTTAATTTTATTTACTCTTGATTCATTTATCTCTTACTTCTTTGTTCTACTCTTATCTTATGATTGTTTTAGGTGATTAGTTAATTAAGCTTGTTAGTTGATTACTCTTTATAATCAATAGTAATTAGGTGTTTAATTTTTGCATGTAAAACTATAATCACCTAGGAAAATTAGAGAACAAATTGGCAGTTTCTCATGTGTAGGATCATTAATTTAGTCTTGGCTATTTGTAAATTGATTACTTTTGCTTGTTGATTAAGGATAAACATTAACCTTAAGTTAATTAATATTAGGTGATTAATTTGCAATATTGATTGTGGGTTCCTATAGGGTGTCTAAGTAATCCACATCTAAGTAGTTAAATCAGGAGTAATCTTGTTGATGTCAATGATAAATCTATAATTAGAGTGTGAAATTGTTAGTATATATGCCCTAAAACCAATCATATTGGTGATTGTAATTTTGAATCATGTTATTTTAATGGCAATTTCAATTATTATATTTATATATATTATCTGCGTAATATATTCAATTATAATAATAACCTTAGAATAATTGTATTCTTAAATGTCCCTAGTCATATATCATTGTGGATTAGGTTGCTTTGATATGTTAAGACTAGCATGTGTGAGCACTTATATAGGATATTAAGTTTACACATGAGTACAAGTTAGAGAACTTGTATACTGGACCGAACCATATTAAAAACACTACATGGATCGTTATATGAGTGTCATAAGTGGTTCTTAGTGATTATTATTAATATGGTCCTTTGACCTGAGATCACCAAGGTTCCCTACATGTGAGTTTCATATTTTGATACTATTCTATGTCACTAATGGTTAAGTGAATGCAAGGGTAGATATTGGATATGTCACATATCATGCGGAGGGATTTGTGTGATCAAGATGGGATTTGTCCCTCCTATATAATAGGAGTAACATCTATGGGCCCCTTGATTAAGTAAAGTTGAGAAAATGCATGGCCATGCTCAGATGAATTGACATGAGATGTCGATTACATTTGTTTCAGTCAGCTTACTTAGGAATCAAGAAACCTTAAGATTAGGCTATACGGGAATGACACGGTCCATGTCTCGTGCTCAATCTAGATGTATAGGACAAAAGGACATAAGTGATGATCACGTGTAAAGGTTTAGTCAAATCACCGACTTTCTCATTACTTGGGTAACAATGATGTGTTGCTAGACACCAATCATTGTTTATGATCATTAATATGATTAATGGTCATTGCCAACGTAATGAGAGCCTGTAGGGTCGCACACTTAGAGCCTAGTGAATTTGGAATTAATGGACTAAATTGTTTGGGCTTAAAATTTAGGAATTCATGTTATAATTATAAGGCCCAATAGTAAGCCTATAATTATACATGGAATAAAGCCCAAATAGGTTAGGTTTTTCTATGCACCTATTTAAATAGGTTTATTGGGTAATAATAGGATTACTATCATTATTCACGCACCCCAAAAAGGTATAGAAAATCCTAGCACCTCTCCTTGACCAAAACCTCTGAAGAGGCGTAGCTAGCACTACGAGGTGTAAGGAGATCAATTCCAACCGGTGTGTGTAGTGGACATTCATCGGTGATTCACAAGTTCGTGTGGATACCACAGAGGTGCAGCCATATAAACGTTGTACTGGTGATCTGATCTTCTAGTTTCTATTCCGGTTAGTGATTTGGAAGCAGATCGGATTTGCTGTGTAGCAGACAGAAGATTTTTGGCCGAAAGGTATAAACCCTAATCCCTAATCTATGGCGTTCTAAATTCGCATGGATCCTTGGTGGAAATTGTGCAAAATTTTTATTTCGTTATGCATGTATGATGCGCGATTTCCAGTAGAAATTCCTTAATTTGAGCTTTTACATTTTGTTTCACTTCATTTTAATCCTACTTTCATTATGCCTTTAAGTTTGATTTTGAAACCCCTTGCTTTAATATTTTGCTTTGCCAATTAACTTTTATTCCCTTATATATGACTTAAACTTTCCTTATCTATATTTTTAAACAAGTTTGTTTTTAATTTTTGTGTGAAATAACATATATCACTATAGCACAAAGTTATCTAAATCAAGTCTACATACTAAGTCCTCCTCCTAAATGTTATCTTTCAATCCCAAGGAACTTATTTTTCCAATGAGGAAAAGTTATTGATATTCTAGAATATAAAACCACTCCAACATAATTGGTATATTGCAATGCATTTTCTCTATCTTAATATCATTTCTTATTAAACTTAACATCTAATTTCTTACTTATAGACCGCATTATGGTAATACCCTTCAAAGTTATAGAACCTTTTATGTTTCTTTTAATAGGGCAATTGTTGTCAAGATCCATTTCTAGATTATTGTGATTAGCGTAAAGACATTAAATAAACATCTTCACAAGCCTTTTCAAACAAAAACCTTTATTGTTTTCCAAAAACATGCAATGCACAAAAATTTCAAGTTTGGAAAATTTGCTAAATATTTTTAAACATATCAGAAAACAACTTCCTTAAACTAATGAGGTTCAATCATTTATAATTTAAAAAATAGATAATGACTTCAACAAATAGAACCTTATCTTTGGGTAAATAATATTATTAATAGATAAAAAAATCTTTTAATAGAAACTAAGTAAGTAGATTTGCATTACCTTAAATATGCATAAATATTAAGAACCTTTTCTAATATAATATTTGGAAAGAGACATAACAATCCATATGTCTTTGAGAAAAACTTTCATTTTAGAAATATATTTCTTTTTAGAAATACATATTTTCTTTTTCAAAACAAACTCTCTCTTTTTCTAATTAGAAAGGAGTTGAAACATAATATTTTTCATATTTAGAAATATCTATAAAATATTTCATTATAAAATTCTTTGAGAAGCTAAAAACATATTTTGTAATAAAACGGGCAAAGAACTCTCCTAGCCTTTTTCAAGAAAACTAATATATTATTTTCAAAAATTCAAATAATAGGACAAATACAATAGAATAGGATTAGGATTGAAAAAACTCAAAAAAAATTAGAAGATTATATTTCTTTAATTAAAATGCTTCTAGAAATAACATTTTCTTCTAAAAAAATTAAAAATCAAATTTCTTTTTAAAATCAATTCAAAAATGCTTTTCTTCATAATATTTCTTTAAAAATCATATAATAAGTACCTTAAGAAAATAAGTAAATACATATTACATATTTTCAAAACTCAAGGTGTATAAAAATATTTTTGTTAATCAATTACCTCTTCTTTAAATGTCTTGAATACTGAAAATCATTTTTATTTTCTTTTCCCTTTATAAAACTGTGTATCCCTTTATTGTTCCATAAAAATAATACCTTGATTATACCATGGTGAAATCAAGGTAATAATTATGCAACCAAAATATATAACACATATGAATATGATAATTATAAATAAACAATTGGATTATATCATAAATCATAAGTCATAGTAAAATAATTATATAAGTTTGTCAAAAAGTTAGATAGAAATAAAATGGATAAAAAATAATCATGATAGTTATAATAAAGACCAATCATTAGTGGTATCCATGACAAGTCAAAGTTATAAGAAGTAATATCCTCAAGGGCTAGAAAATATGGTGATAGCGGCTCATCTACTAGTGGTGGTGGTATGAATATTGCTACTGTTGCTACTAATAAAACTTTAGTCTATATCATCCATAAGCAATCTTATAAATGTGGCACCAATTATCAATGAATATAGTGAAGGCCATTGGATGGTGGAGTATCTAAAAAGAATGTCCACAAATATAATGGATAATTAATTACTCAAGGAGATGACTATCACACCCATTTTCTAAAAGGTTTTAGCCAAGAAAATTAATTATATGCAAGACATATAGTAAAACATTTTCTTATCAAAAATACTTTTTCTATATAATTCAAAAACTTGACCTCTAAATCCCGCAAGTGCACGGGTTAAGTCTAGTTATAGTATAAAAGATTATCGTTCTCCACAGGGATTGTAGGTTGAGTACTAACTAATCTCAAGTAAAATTATCTAGGCAGATCAATTGATAGTGTGAATCAAGAATAAGTTGTAAAAACAGAGCTTAGCTATCAAAATAAGGTCTGATTCAATGGAATAAAAGCGTACTTAGCTTAAGGATCCCTTGTACACTTCATTATGGAATGAATTTACTTCTCTAACTTGGTTTATTGTTAATTATGATTGCTGGATTACTAAAATTAAGCTATACCTCATTGCAAGGCTACTAGCTACTAACCAAAGATTAAGTGCCCATAATTACTCTAGTAATCACTCATCTAGGTTGCATTAACTTACTTAGAATCCATCCTTGGACATTTCATCCTGTGTAAAAGAATACAATCAGCTTAATTTCTAAGTCTAATTGATATTCCCAATGATCATGCAAGATCCGATTAATTAATTGGTCATTTTAACCTAGAATCACTTAATCCATAACACAAATCCAATATTCCGAATATATTGGCTTGTTCTAGACAAATCAGCAAAATCAAATCATAATTCAACAGTAAATCAAGCTAGATTATATAAAATTCAGTTCCATAACTCCATGAACAAGTTCACCTAAGCTAAGCACAAAGGTTTAGTGTGAGAACATTACAAGATCAGAAGAAAACAAGAAAATAGAGAGGGAAGTCAAACAATCCATGAAGATCTATAAATTTCTTACTTGATTCTTCAATTCCTTGCTTGAATCCTCGTTAGAAGGCGCCTTTGGTGAGTTTGGGTCTCTCCTAGGGCTTCTCCCAGCAACTCTCCTTGTTAATTCTCAGTTTCTCCCTCTTCCCCCTGCAAGATCTCGCGCAAAACTTATATTTTTGATGTACACGGGGTCCAACACGGCCCATGTTATACCCCGTGTTTCTCAACGAAAGTTTGAGTAGCAAGAAACATGTTGTGTGACACACCCCGTGTTCTCTAACGAATTGTCAAACAGTAATGTACACGGGGTAGTACACGGCCCATGTTCTACCCCGTGTTCTTCAACGAAGACTGATCAGCATATTACACGGGGTGTGACACCCCCCCCCGTGTTCTTCAGGAGCGAATGGCAGAAAGATACACGGGGTTTGACACGGCCAGTGTTCAAACCCGTGTTCTTCTCTGGATGACTCAGTGAAGTCTCGAAGCAGTCCAGAACGAAACACGGCCCTGAACACAGGGTTTAACACGGCCCGTGTTCTTTGCTGAGTGAACAATCTTGCTCCAATGCTTCATGATTTGAATGGTTTTGCCTCTGAATTCTTTTCTAATGCTCATATGTGTCATTTCATGACCTGAAAACAAAATATAGAGCATCTAAGTGTCCTTTTCAATTAATTTGCACAAAATACAAAGTAAGTAAGTGGATGAAACACATAGAATTTAGGTGTATTTGTGCACTTTTCAAGTATCTAAAAAGAATGTCCACAAATATAATGGATAATTAATTACTCAAGGAGATGACTATCACACCCATTTTCTAAAAGGTTTTAGCCAAGAAAATTAATTATATGCAAGACATATAGTAAAACATTTTCTTATCAAAAATACTTTTTCTATATAATTCATAATTATCATTTCTATTTTGCTATGCTTAAAGAAATTCAGATAACTAAGCATTTGTTCAATCATACACATAGAATAATATAATCATGTAGTATAAGAATAAATGACAAGTGGATATAAAAGGTTCCTCCTTGTTACTCTAAACTAACCTTAATCACACATTTTCCAACCTTGTTCCTACCATACGCCTTCCACGCATCATTCCATGTGATTCGAAATAGAAGGCACTAAGCCAATCTCTACACTTTCCATAAGGATCTCATATCACCTCATCATATCATATATTCATGTCACATTGTCACATAAGGCATTCAAGCCACAGATTCATGTGTGACATAAAGCCTCAAAATCATATAGAGCATAAAGCCTCATTTTTCTCATATCATGAAATAAAGTAGGGTTATAATGTCATCCATTGTAAAAAACAAGCATATAATAATAAAATAATCATACTTCAAAATTTAGCCAAAAAATAATTGCATTTACCTCATCACATTGCAAGTGACTTATTCAAGCATTCTCACTTTCATTTACATATGCTAGATATCATCTCCTACAAGAAATCTATTTCAATTCATAGTCATTTCATATCTATCCTTGCATAACAATTCCTTAGTGTATCAATAAATAATTTCACAATATTCATAGGCATTAGAAACATTGCACTACTCATGGTTTTCTCATAAAAACCATATAGCATTACTCGTTCTTTTTAAGCATTTTCATTACATTTCAAGTATAATCCTATGCTACTAAATCATATACTTGTGTACTATAATTAAGCAACATTTTCTTTAGGAAAAAAAACTAAACAAATCTTAATTTTTCAACAAGAAAACCAAAGCATCAACTTGCATTTTTTCAAGTATTAACATTTCCTACTTGTGAACATTTAAGCCTATGCATTATGTATTAATTTAACAAGTAAGAAAACTATTTTATCTCACTATTTAAGCATTATAGTACACCATACAGTAGTATAAAAGCTGCATAAATACTTCAAACATATACTGAAAATTTCATGTATTCATGTATAAACCTTTCCTAGCTTTTACCAAGCAACCTATACTTAAAAATCCCATTTTAAATCCCATAGTTTTCTAACTTTTCCCAAAAATTTTGATATATTAAACAAAATGTTCAAAATTCATTTTTTAACATTTTCCAAGCTTAAAATAAGTAAGACAAGTCACTCACACATCAACTAATCAAAACACCTTGAAAGAGATGCACTAAGCATTTGAAATTCTATTTTCATATGCAATTCTTATGAAATGTTTCCTAAAATTTCCTACAATGAAATAATGGTTTTAAACATTATTTTTCAAATATTTTGATTCCCTAAACATGTTAAACTAATTACTCAAAATAATTTTTTTGTAAATCACTTTGTAAGAACTCAAATCAAACTTGAAAAATAGAAAATTTTATTTTGTTTTCAACACTAAAACCAAGAGTTTTATCTCTCTTTTCCTAAGAATTTTTTTCTTTATGTAAATGCATACTAAGATCTCAAAATGAGTTTAGAACATATAACAAACTTTTCTAAAAAAAATAGAATCTTTCCCTTTAACATAACAAGAAACCCAAAAGCTTCCAAGGGGTTTTTCAACACCACTTTTTACTCTAAAACTTTAATTTAACAATTGTATAATACTCATATTAAGTTTAAAAATAATATATACTTAATTTTAGCATAAAAATAAAAAATGTGCTCTAGGATTACATAGAGAATCCGATAGCTATTTATGCTTTCTTAACAAGAATTTTGCTTTATTTGCATGAAAATTTGTTTACAATCAACTACTTTGAGTAGTATATTGGAAAAAATCATTTTCCATGTCTCTTTCAAGATCTTTCTTTTACAAAACTCTTTTTCAATAATATTGTTTTTGTCTTATCTTTTAAAGAAACATATTCCAAATATCTTTCTTTTCCCGAAAAAAAAAAAAGGAAACCAAAACTACCATTTTCAAAACTAACACTTTTGACTTTTCATCATAAGAATTTTATGAAAAAAAATTTGAACTAATCCATCATGAAAAATCATGGCTTTAACATTTCATTGATCACAAAACATATAGAACCCATATATAAAAATCTTCTTCAAAGAAAATCATGAAGGAAAATTTAGATTTCCACTCACTTGTGTTGTGCTTGCTTGATTTTTCTGCACATCATGGATTCAAGTTTCATTATTATGAAGTTAGTAAGAAATCTAAAGGAAAAATCATGATAAGATGGAACTAAGAGATAGTAAACCTTTTACCTTCACTTCCAAGACATTTTCTCCAAAAGGACTCTAAGAATCACATAAGAACACCAAGAAATCCAAAAACTCTCAAGAACTCAAAAAAGAAGATAATGAAGAACTCACTCTAGAAACTTAAGGGCTTTTCACTCTCCTTTGTCTCTCAAGAAACCATGTGTTGCTTCTCAAAATAGTGTGAGAAGAAGTGCAAAACCTTGCCCCTATTTATAGTAAAACATAAGGGCTTTTATATCACTAGTTTAGGAGAAAATTACATCATTTTCTCTTTTTCTATTAGCCATGATTTTTGCAAAATTCTGGAAGAAAAATCTTTAAAAAATCCAACTTAATATAATTAATTATTCCCTTAATGATTACAACCCTAAATGTTCACACTTAAATGTAGGTTTGCTTAGTCATCAAGCCTATAGGTTGTTAGTTTTGATATTATCCAATAATATCTATTAAAATCTTCATAAAATCTTCTAATATCCAAGGAAATATTCTCTTATTAAATGCTCCATGTGTTGATCTCTCTTCTCTCACATGAATCACATGGCATAGTCCTATTGGCTTTTAATTTAATCATGTGCTTCTAGGCTTAAATTGCTCACCAAGTTACTTAATTATAAATCATTTTATTAATACACTTTGACAATACTACTAACTCCCAAATTCAAATTAATTCCTCAATAATATCCTTTGAAGAGTGGTATTGAAATTTATAATTCAAATACTAAAACTTTCTCTTTAATCTCCTAAACTAAATTATCAAATACTTGAATCCATAGTGCTAATTAAGACTTAAGCTAAATCAAGCAACATTAGTAAGTGTTACACTATTTTCTTCACTAATCAAATCAAATCATTATTTTATTTTTAATATAAATTAATTAAAATATTATAATATTTTAAAAAAATCATAAATTTATACTTTTTATCAAATTATCATTTATAAAAATTATTTTGCATAATCACTAGCCAATTTTTTGATTATTTATACTATTTGATTTTCAAATTCAAATTTTCCTCTTTTAGATTGCATATGTAGTTCATATGCCTCAAGTTTGCCAAAAATTCCACATTTTCAATTTCTAGGGTTTTCATAAGATGCTTTTAAGTAAAAATCTTAGGTTATTCCAAGATACTATCAACCTAGGATCTTAAATACTTCTAGAAATGGTCAAATTTTCCAAAATAAATTATAATGGTTTTGTTTTATTTGGTTTCTATCAGGTATTATAGTTGCCTCTCCAAAAGAATCCATATTTTGAATTCATTAAAAAAAATTAATGTCAATCATTTATAATAACATGTAGAAAAAGTTATAGTTTGACATTGCTTAATAATAAATAAAGTAACAAATATAAGATTGATTCTCGTAACAAATATAAGATTGATTCTTATAACAAATAATGCATTAAACTGCATGGCAAAATATATAACTTGTATCACAAGCAACTTAAATAAGATTACATTAGTCATCATGTTTTACAATCTTTTCCATTAATCTACATAACCATGGAGCAAATATAATTATGGAATAATATAAAATATATCTGATGCTTTAAAAAAAAGACACAATAGCATGCAATGAGAAATGTGATAAGTAAAATGGATAGAGACATTGTTACCGAATCGAGCATGACCATAACCATACATCTCATGTGAGACTAAACCTTAAAAGTATCACCAAATATAACATATAATATAATCTTAAACTTAGAATTGAACGAGACTAGCACAATATCATTATACACAAACATATACATTCCAACCCAATAAAAATAAATTTAATCTCTAAATATCCAAAAATATAACAAAAATGAGAGAGAAAATTATACCTAAAAAAATTCTTGATGACTAAAATGACCATGAAGCTAATTGTGAGTGTAACAGAGAATGTGAACATGGAGTAGGTTTGGGACTTGCAAAAGAAATGGCAAAAGTGATTTTGAGAAGTGGATTTCAAAAAAACAAAAATAATGGGAAACAAAATACCAAATGAAAGTTATGTAAATAAAATAATTACATGTCAATTTATTAATTGACAACTAACATCTTAAAGAAATAACATTGGATTGACAAAAAAAATAGATGTATAAAGTTAATACATTATTTACAAAAATACCACTTAACAACCAATTTCAACATCAATTTTTTGAATACTTGATGTCTTAAGTTCTTTTTCCTTTTCCTTTTCAAATATAGTAATTCACATTCACTTTCAATGTTAGTTATAAATAAAACTAACATCTTAATATCACTTCTATTTTTAAATATGTTAACCTCGACAAAAAGGTGTTAATGTTTAAGTTAACTACTATCTTAAGTTTCAATTGAATTGCAAAAAATGCCATTACATAACAATATACATCAATTTTTTTGCAACTCTTGTCTTATTTATAACAATAATTTCAAAAACATCATTATACTTATATAGATGTTGATTTACCCTATGATTGACTTTTATTAGCTAACATACAATTGCAATTAGGTAGTAGCAGTTGTAAAAGAGCTTAGATACCTCTCATGGAGATAAGAGTAGTACTTTCAAAAGACTCCTTAGTATTAGCAACAATAGAAGTACAAGAAGGTTAGGATGAAGTGATTTATCTTGAACATTTCTTAAAGTATAATCAATGATACTCAGAGATAACATAACCTTATTTTTTTTTTACAATTCTAATAGTTCTATTGAAAGGATCTAGATGAATTTTGAGTAAAATTGGATGAGTTTTAAAGTGTAGGAAAGAGTAAAAGAACTACATCAATAAAAGGTGGTGATTTGTCATCCCAAAGAGTACCTAGGTGAGTTTCCTCAAAAATCAAGTCCTTAATCACATTTTCAACTATAGGTAGAGCATTATGGTTAATTAGAGAAGTACGAACAGAATTAAATTCATCTCTTTAAGTTTCACAAGCATATAGGCCAAACATATTGATCCTAAAGATTAGCATATATTTTAACAACTTTAATCCTAAACTAAAATTAGATCACAACCAGCTAATTGATCCCTCAAAGTTTGTAATTCAAAGTATAAATATAAATGTGTTGTCCTAGTTATTATTAAATATGACAAAGTTAATATAATAATGAAAATTGATGGATATTATGAAAAAAATGTAATAATGAGATCCCAGAAAGTCTCATGTCTCTTTTATAATGTCAAACTAACAAAAATCTAGTTTAATAAGATTAACACATGTGTTGCAAAACTATGTTAAGCTCTAATGATTCTTGTCTTCCTATTTCTCCATTTGCTAAGTGAATTTTTCATCATCTTTAGCATGTTTTGGAGTTTCATGGTCATAATTTGTTATAAAATTTAGTTTCTTCAAAAAATTACACATCTCTTAGGCTTACAAGTCATAATTTGAACCACCAAACATAATATTTATTAGCTTAGAAATCTACTTGGTAGAATACATACTAGTGCAAAAAAGATAAAAAAAAATGCCTAAGAACCAAAGCAAAATGTAAGAGGAAATAGGCAAAACCTCTACTTAAAGTTTAAAGAACCAAAATCTTAGGAATGAATTTAACCAAAAAGAAAACCAACCAAAAATTGACTAAACCAATTGGTCATAGCTATGAACTAAAACTGGTTAACTAAGGTGATTAAACTAAACACATGGTAGGCCAGAATGTTTAGATGCAACAAAATAAAAAATAGACTACACTAGATGCAAACAAATGACACATCATTTAAGGAAACTACACTATATTAGGAAGAAAGAATAATGTTAAAATGACTTATTATTCAACTTCACCTTTAATTTATAGATGGGAATTTTAGGCATGTGATTAACTAAAGCAATGAATGCTAGATTTTGGATGACCATACATAGTAGAAAACTTTAAAAAACTTTTTGAAACTTACAAATGATTCATGCAAAAGGTCATAAAATGGTGATAGAATTATAACTTTGTAGTGTAATTCAAACTCTTTATAGAGGAGTCTAATCCAAATTGATCCTATTGCATCTAAATTAAAAAATGCAAGTACAAATCATCTTATACTTTTAATAGATATTTGAATGCTTAGACAGAATTTGTCATGAACATAGAATAATGATTCACGAGCACATGAACTAAATTCATCATGAATGTAAGAATCAGATTGACAAATCATGAACATAATACAAAAAGAAATATTTTTTTGGTATCCACATAAGCAGTTAAAGACTTCAATCAAATCAGATAAGATCACTCCATATTCAATGTAGTGCTAGTTGCAAGTTTTTCTAATTTAAGATCACTTTCTATTGCTTTTAACCCTAAATGCTTTATATTAAATAGGAGAGCTAGGGTTTTTTATCTAAACAAAATAATCTATATATCAAGAAAAACTAATCATGATCCTTAGCCAAAATTACCTTAAGAAATAAGATAATTTAAGCTCTAATTATTAATTAAGCCTAATAATGATTATGATTAGTAATCAATCCATATTTAGTGTTACCTAAGTATAGCCTAATCATATTGCACTATTGCTTAATAAATCCTAATTACATTGGGCTTATCCTAATTAAGAGCTTCAATCTAACTAAGATTTCTAATTACAGTATGACCCTAATATTTAACTAACTTTTTATATGCAACCCTATAGATTCTCACTACATTAATAGTGATTTTAAAATATTATTTTAGTAAAATAAATAATGAGTAATATCTAGCAATATGTTACTACCATCCAAGAAATAAGAATGTCAATGATTTGAAATAACCTTTTTCCATGACCAATGTTTTATGTACTTTAGTTCCTTTTGTCTAGATATCTAAGTTGAACTTAAGGCATGGAATGTATGAATCTATAATTTAATCTTTGTGTTTATTGATTCCTTAGTAGATTAACTTAAAACAAATGATTTAATATCATATATCAATTCATATTAGCACAATCATGCATTTCATTGTTGTACTCAATCAAGAGACCCAAAAATATTCCTTCTCCTATATAGAAAGGATAAAATTTCATTTAAATCACTTATAGCCCTATGCATGATTTATGGTATACCCAATCACCATCTTTTAAGCTAACATATTATAGGTGACATTAGATGACATCAAAGTATATGACTCATTATGTAGGGAACCATAATGATTTTAGGTGAAAAAACCAAGTACATCATTGTTACTGTGAGAATTGCTTATAACACTAGCATAGCAATCTAAGCATTCTAATGGCAAGTTTGTTAAGTATATTCATTCTCTAATATGTACCCATATATTAACTTGATATTTATATCTATAAGTAATGAGATTTAGTCATTAACCAACATGCATACTAATCTTAATGTATTATTGCTATCTTATTTTATAATAATACTTGACAAGGAACATTTAAGAATAGTATTAATTATTCTAGGGATAAATATTATATTTATTTATATTACACAAATATAATGTTAAACATAATAATGTAAATGACTTTATATATAAAGAAAAAATGTAATACAATGTATACTAATATAATCATTCTATAATTGGCCTCTAAAATATACATTAATAGTGAATTCAAGTGATGCACGTGGACACTGTAGCATTGGATAAGGCTATTTTAATTTTTCTTGGATTCTTCTAGAAATGAGGAAGGTTTTAGAGGTATTAAAAACTTGAAAAGAAATTGAAAAATCTTAAAGAAAATGTAGTAAATAGTAGCAAGGACACCAACTAAATATCATTTTAAAGTGAAAAGAAAAATATTTAAGCTTTTTTGAAGCCTCTAATACCAAGTTACAAAATAAAGGAAGAAGCAAATCATATTCTATTGATTGTATCATGTACATGAAATAATAAGTTATTTATACACAATGATCTTATAGTAAACAAGGAAAAAAACTAATACTATAATCTGTAATCTATTATATGAAACATAGTCAATTTGATATTGTAACACAATGTATTAAAAAAATCTAAATTTAAGGTTAGGTAGCATTAGTTAGTTTCTTTTTTGAACAAAGTAGAAATAAATATCTAAATGTAATTGTTCAATCAATTGTCATGTCAAGTAAATCTAACTTTTTTCTTTACTATGTAGAAATGGATGGAATTGCTATTATGTTTAACTATTCATGCATATAAAATACAAAATAAGTTTCTATACAATTTATTATTGTAAGTGTGATTTAAATAAGAGTTTGAAAGTCATATAAAAGTGCAAATGATGGCACATTATGAAAGTTGTTGCAACTATTATGAACTTTCCTTTTAAAGGCTCTTACGATTAAGTTGACAAGTTTACAAAATTGATTAATGAAAATGGACAATCACAAGTTAGAATTAATAATTTAAATGTGCAATTGTTAGATCATTTAACAAAGAATTAAAGTTTTAGCTATATTTAAGGATTCAAATTGACTAATGAAAGTGGATTATAATATTATTATAGTGTTTATGTACAATAATTTGAACCATGGGATTATCAATGTCTTCAATATAGATGTTCTAGATTGGAAAGAGAGAGAGAAAGTACTAGATAGGGAAAAGGCACTTAGATAAGTTGCTAACAAAAATTAAACTTTTATATGGTTATTTCTTAATTAAGTTACTTTGTAAATCAATCTAATTTTCCTTCATTTACTAAAATAGATTAATAGAGTAGGAAATCTAAAAAAGGCTTTTAAAATTGGACGTTATTCTAAAACACTCATTTTTAATGCTTAGCAAAATAAATAGCATAATTTATCTCATTTTATTTAGTGTGCACCTTGTGCTATTTATTAAATTGAAGGTTAAGTTCTTTTAAAGTAGACTTTTTTTCCTATGATTTGAGGATTTGTAAGAAATAGGTTTCATTGCATAGTCTCTTACCTATAAGAATGAGATAAATTATACATTAAGACTATGTTTGTTTTGTTATAAAATATTTTCTATTGGAAAATCTCATTTGTTAGTGTAAAATAAAGAAGTAACATGTCACTTGTATACTTTGATTAAAAATACTTAGTAAAATAATGTTCTCTTTGAAATATAGGATATTATTTTTCATCACACTTTTAACATTTGATATTGAACAAATAGAATATTTTTTATTATCTTAATATTTTATAATTATATTTTATAGAAGATATTTACTGTTAAAATAAATAAACCCTAACTCCTTGTTTGGTATAGCTAAAAACAAGATTCGATATCATTTTCAAATGAATTTATTTTTTTAAATAGTGTTCGGCTTTAAGTAAAAAAGGATTTTATTTTTTTATACTTCCTATATTAATTACATTTGTGTCATTATAAAATTTATCAAATTTAACAAGGATTTCACTAGAATTCATTTCATTTAGCTTTATATATATATATATATATATATATATATATATATATATATATATATATATATATATATATATATATATATATATATATATATATATATATGTTTACCATCTTTTTAATATTGTGTTTATCATGATATTATCAAAATCTATTTTAATAGAATTCCATACATTTTTCAATATGTTTCAAACAAAAAAATTATTTATAAATGAATTTAAATCATTATTTTTGAGCTAGTTCCTAAACAATAAAATTCATTTGTAAATGAATTGAAATTATTTCCATTGAAATGAAATTAATTCTTGAAAACTTTAATACCACATGAATCCTAAGTCTCTGCAATCCACTACTACAGAATTGTTGATAAATGTTAGGTGTATAAAGAATTATATGTTAGTTTTTTACTAACATTTGATCGAGCATCATTGTGTATTAACATCAGTTGTATAAGCATCGTAAACTATAATAATAACATAAGTCATTTCTTTTGCTAGCATTGTGGGAAATAACATTACATATCAATTTTTTAAAAAAACCAACATATAATTTCTATAATACCACTTCAATCTCTTTAAAAAGAAAAAGAAAAATTAACATGGTATTTTCCCCTTCTTGCAACCCTATCCTTGTCTTCTTTTTCCTCACTCTCTCATCGTCCCTATTTCCCCTAAATTACTATTTACAAAACACCCTAACTAAAAATGGAAACCAACAATGTTTTATAAAATTTTAATAAAAATATTGAATAAAAAAGGTTTGCAAATGATGAAAGGTTACATCTAATACACCAATCAAAGATTGGTGCTATACTGAATTTGTCTTGATACCCATTACTCAAAATATGAGATTCACACTCCCTAGAAAAGTATTATTGAATCTAATACCTACAAATGCTACTACTATTTGTTATAATTGGATGTATAATACATTTCATATAAACAAATAGTAAATAATACCATTGAATACTAAAAAAGATAAATAAAATTAAATTCCTTACCTATTTAAACATAAAAAGTTGCATCAAAAAGATGGGTAACAAAATATAATCTATTATGAAACCAAAAACTAAATTGCAAAAATAAACACAAAACTAAAACAAATCCTTACATTTATATTATGCGTTTATCCTACGAGTATTAAACCTCACATATTTAGCAACGGGTTAACAGATCTTTAATCTTGTAAAATAATTTTAGGCTTGGAAAGTGAGCATAAACACAAAATTGAAGAAAATCATCTTAAGGTTGGAAGAAAAGCATACCTTATTAGATAGAATATCATTTTAAGGTTAGAAGAGCTTCAAAATGAAATTTGCAAATAATGTTTTTCTTTACTCATTTTCACCTTGTACTATGTTTTACCTTTTTTATTTTCAACTTGTACCTAAGGTTACAATTTTTATATCGGTTACTATAAAACACTAACATCTAAACATTATGCGAAAACTTATATATCAGATATTAATAAAAAATTAACATCGTAAGTTTAATCTATTTCTTAAGAAAGTGGCAATTGCCATACCATATTATGTTGATGAAGCACTAAATCAACATGTAAACTTTTAACATGGACTATCATGATTATTGAAAATACCATAGATAATGTCACTTAAAAAACCAATATGTTAAGTTTTCACATTTTCTTATGACCTTATAAATGCCATCCATTTAGAAGTCTTTAGGTTTTTGCAATTTCCCCATAAATTAATAAATACCATCATTTAAGATGTTGATTAAGACCAAAATTAACATTTTTAAGTTTATCATTTCTCCCATAGAGATGTTTGAAATATCTTTAAATGTTTATTCTATAAATAATCAATGTCTTATCATTGAGAAGTTTTTTTATATCAATTTTAACATAAAATTTAATTTTTATTAAATAATTTATTATAAAAGCACAAATAGATGAGCAAAAGGAAATAATTCTGTAAATTTACACTATGATTTTATTTCTTTTCAAATCATTACATGTATGTGTGTGTGTATTCTATAAAACAAGCTACATAAAAACTACACTAAATCATCAATAAATAAAAACTACATGTTTACATCCTATAACAAAATACTATATATCAAAATCATCATCTTTGATGCAAATTCTATAAAACAAGCTACATAAAAACTACACTAAATCATCAATAAACAAAAACTAAATGTTTACATCAATACATAAAAACTATAGCAAAATCATTATGTTCAAAATCATCATCTTTAATGCAAATACCAATTTGTAGCTTAATTTTCTCTAATTTTACGTGAAAAGTATACAATGGAACACTAAAGGTTAGTCACTACTATAGAATAATTGATTGATATGGGCTGCTTAGTAGATTATATGCTAGAATATGCCAAATGTCTTATTAAGTATCATTGTAAATCAATTATGACATCAGTTACATACCAAAGTGAAAAAAAATAAAATAACAACAATTCCTATATCGACTGAACCATCGATGTTTCTTCATGTATCATATAACCCAATCACCAATAATGAGTTAAAAACATTGATTTTTATTAAGTAACTAATGTGAATGCTTGTAAAATATTTTTTATGATATTTTTTGGCTTTCATGCTAGAATATTTATAGTAAAAATTGAATAAACTTAACATCCCATTAAAAACATATATTTTGAGTTAAAAACTTTGAAACACTGTGACTTTGCATTAGGCTTTAGGTGAATTTTATGTTAGTTTTATATAATTTTTCAAGATCTATCTATTTACAAAAATGCAATAAGGTTTTGTCCTTCCTAAAATTGCAAAAAACAGTCATTTTGATGGACTTTTCTCCATCTCTCATCATTTTCAAGCCAACTTCCAACTTTGCCATTATATTTTATTAAATTTATAATGAGTATCTAAAATATAGATACAAATTTAAAAGTTATACAAAGCAAATACAAATAAAAATCTCTTAAAAATCCTATGTAAAATATCAAAGAAATAGACAAGGTGAAAATCTAAGAAATAAAAGCAAAAAAAGTGTTTAGGTGACTTTAGACTCTACTACAACATTTATCAAATACACAATAAGTACCCAAAAGTTGAATACAACCTCAAACATCATGAAAAAGAAATATAAATAAAAATCTCTTAAAAAATCTACACAAGAAATCAAAGAAATGGAAGAGACAAAGATATGAGAAATAGAAGTAAGAAAGGTATCTCTTATGTTTTGAATTAGTGACCTAAAATAGATTATTTGCTTTGTGCTTGATATTAGTTGAAAAAGTATCATTAGCTTATTGACATATGATGGAAGATGGAGTGATATATAGGGTTCTATAAAGGGATCTAGATAGAGATTGAGATAGAGCTTAACAATAAATAAGAGGGAAAGTTAGTGATAATGAAGAAAAAAAAGATGTGTTTTATTTATAATGCAAAATTAACGTCCTATATTTCATCATTTTCTAAGTGGTAGGTGTTGTTATTCTATTGGATATTGGTTAAGTACAAAATCGATGTGTTTACTTTTATATTTCTTAACCAGTCATTTGAAATACCTTTAGACGACAATTGTAAACAAAATCAACTTCTTAAGTTTTCGTAGATTCCTAGTAACATCGTAGATGCTATTACTTTAGATATCAGTTTAGTTCAAAACTAATGAATTCAACTCCTCTAAAGTGTATCTTGCACTTTAAAGGATAAAGTGTACCATTACAGTCATTAATAAGAAAATTAATGGCTCATGATTTTATAAATAATAACAAATAAAAAAATAATTATTAAATCTATAATTATCCACTCTTTTGATTTTTTCATTAATAGTTTTGATCATGCACTTTACACTCCAAATTGCATCTTAGACTTTAGAGGAGCCAAATCCAAAACTAACATATGAAAATTTGACTTTTCTTTTTCAATACCTTTGGATATTGATTAATTCCAAAACTAACATCTTAAGTGTTCTCATTTTTTCAACAATTTTTAGATGTCATATATTTTGACATTTGTTAAGTAAAAAATTGATGTTTTAAGTTTCCTAATAATTTCAAAAATGCCAGTGTATGCAAATTAACCTTAGCTAATTCTAAAACTAACATCTTAAACCTTCTTATTTTCCTAGCAACCTTTAAATGTGATATAATTTGATGTTGATTAAGTAAAAAATTGATATCTTAAATTTTCTAATAATTTTAAAGATACCACCACTTTGTAATAGATATCAGTTATTTCTAAAATTAATACCTTAACCTTTCTCATTTTCCTAATGCCTTACATTATGATGTTAATTAAGTAAAAAAACTAATCTCTTGAGTTTTTTAATAATTTCATAAATACCACTATATCCAAGTAAACATTAGTTATATTTATGACTCATCATCTTAATTTTCTAAATAACATAAAAAATGCCACTATGTTAATATAAGAGTTGGTATCAACTTGGGTCCATGCCTATGTAGCAATGTAGTTTGCCATTTTTAAAGTAGTGAGTCCAATTGTTCCATATACATTTTGGCGATGAAAGTCGAGTGAGAGTACTCCAAAACAACTATGTATCCAAATTATCATTCTCAATGCAAATTCTAATTTGTTGCTTAATTTTCTCCATTTTAATCAAGAGGGTATATAATAGAAGAACTAAAGGTTAATTAGGTTCTTCCCCATACACCCTACCAAAAAAAAATGGAAAGAGATCTTGCTATAATATTGAAAAGTGAGATGATACATATAAAGATTATGTGAGAATTTATAAATGTGCTATGAAACATCTTGAAACAGCACATCCATTCTTAAAAGTGTATCATATGCAAAGTGCTAAGTTTAGAATGAAAATTTATAGACAAAATTGAAAGAATAGATGTTGATTACTAACTAAAACCAACTTCCTATATATCAATGGTTTCTAATGGAGCTAGCAATTGTCATACCATTAAATGTCGATTAATTAAAAAATTGACATTTAATCTTTTTACATTTTCTAATGAAATGCATGAAATGCCTTTCAGATGATGATTATATACAAAATACACATCTTAAGCTTTCATAATTTTTCATAATCATAAATGCCATATATTTAGACATTGGTTAATTGACAAACTGACATGATAAATTTTATCCAAAATTTCAAAAATATTACCATATTAATATAGACATTCATTATATGTAAAACCGATATGCTAAAGTTTGCTCAAAATTTCAAAAATACCATTGTGTTAATATAGACAACAATTATATGTAACACTGACATGTTAAAGTTTGCTCAAGTTTTGAAAGTAATATATATGTCAATTATATTTAAAAATCATCATCTTAAATTTTGATATAATTTTAAAAATATTACTATGTTAAAATAAATATCAATAATAATGGTAACCAATATCTATTCACCAACATTTACCATCGATTTTATAATAGTGATCTTTTCCAAAATAATTTAGTATATTTGAATATCAATCATTATAGGGATGCATGGGAGAATAAAGGTGAATATTTCATTAATCTCCAAAAATTACTGTCAAACTAAAACCTGATCACATAAAATATTTTGATCACGGGGTTCCGATCTTTCTGGATTTCTCATTGTAACATTGAACTCGCGATTAGTTACTATGTCCTGCTTGTGTGATTTAACTAAAACACAACTTGGAATTATGCAACAATTTATTATTAAATATCACATTTCGTTACATTGTAAATGTTACTATTATACGGCGCGTGGGATGCACAGGGTCTAATAATAATAATAATAATAATAATAATAATAATAAATTCTTTTTTTTCTATTAACAATTCCTTTACTTTGATATGAGCCACGAGTTCTGAGGATTATACAAACTTTCATGGGCTGTTTTTGTGGTGAAGAGTGGGAAATGATCAAAGTGCACCATGAATAAGAATGGGATTCTAGAACCCATTTCCTGATCTATGCTTGTATTTCACTGTCCATATAATTTAATATTTTCTTGCTAAAAATTCAAATTGCTTGCAGAACTAAGATATAAATATTCAAACACAAATTAAAATAACTGAAGTGTCAATCTCATTTTCATCAGCTCTGTTCTTAACACCTTTTTCGGTAAAAATATAATGTAAATTTTTCAATTTTTTTACAATTTACAATATAATTAATTATAAAAAAACTATAATTCTATTATTATAATGTGCCATTCGGAATCAAAAAAAGTAAATCTTTCAAATTCTTCTTTCTTTTCACTTTATTTGTTTATTTGAAAGTATCAAGAACCGATGTTTTGAATGAATTAATTAAGTTCATTTTTCAAAAATATCATTAGAAAAAATGAAATGGAGTTTTTTGAAACATGGCTATTTTTGCATTAATTTCTACTTCATCAATTTTACTGATTAGTGTACCCATTATATTTGCTTTTCCTAATGGTTAGTCGAGTAACAAAAATGTTGTATTTTTTTGGTACATTATTATGGATTGAATTAGTCTTTCTAGTGGGTGTTCTTAATTCTCTCTCCTATTTTTTTATTATATATAGATATATATTTTTTATCAACAATAATAATGACATTCTTTTTTTTTAATTTAGCATATACAAAGAATTTCTAATTTTTTTCAAATAGAATTCCTTATTATTAATCAATTGAGTAATTGGAAATAAAAAAGAAGAACCAAATTTTTGCGAACAATGTAGAGTAGAGTTTATTAATTCTTAAATACGGAGATATCAAATGGGCTATATTAAGCTGGCATGTCCAGTAACTCATGTGTGGTATTTAAAAGTTTATAGCTAATTGATATTGCTCATCATCATTTAGCTATTGCATTTATTTTTCTCATTGTTAGTCATATGTATAGAACTAACTTCAGGATTGGGCACAGTATAAAAGATCAAAATCTGACCAATTAACTAACTAGCAAAACTACTTGTTAGAATTCTACCCATAACACCTATGTCAGCCTTTCGTTCTAAATGCGTTCAAAACATTTAGTTTTTTAGATGATCCCTATAGAAGAAAAATTATAAAAAAAAATTCTACTTACCTTTAGGCAAAATCTCTTAGACTCGGTACCAATTGGTTTCATTTATTTTAGAGTAAAAACATATTTAAATTTAATCTAATTTGTGTATCCTTGAAATTTTTAAATATCAATTTTACCCATCTTCTAGTTTATTATTTCAATTCTTAAAATAAGTAGTGATATTACAACTAATTTTTTGATAAAAGTGTGTCATGCATACATACGTATACATACATACATACATACATATATATATTAAATTTAACTTATTGTCATTATAAAATATTTTAAATCATTAGTAAATAATAAGAAGAAGACCCATCATTTAAAATGCAAGTGTAATTAGGATTTTTTAATAGTAGTAAAGGAGTTTTAATAAATTTTTACTGATATATTAACACATAAGTGAGTAATAGTATAAAATTAATCTATACTAAAAGTAAACCAAATTTAAATCCATATATATATAGGGTTTAAGTTTGATCCACCATAAGTAGAAAGTATTTTACACTATCAATTAATTGAAAGATGTCATATCACTAAAAAATAAAACCAATTAATAAATTTACTAATAGTAAAAGAATTTTAATAGTTTTTAAATGATATAATAATATATAAGTGGATGACAATGTAAAACTTATTCGCACTAATAGTGGAAAAAATTTAAATACACATGCACGCATGCCCTTGCGCTCGCACACACACACACACACACACACACACACACACACACACACACACATATATATATATATATATATATATTGTATCAATAATTCTTTGTTAATACTAACAATGATTGGTCCAAGGAGTAAGGAACTCGATCCTCTTACGCAAGGTCTTAAGTTTAGGCTTTATAAATGGAGAAAACTATCACTGAGAGAGATTTACCCTTATATTAGATCCATCTAGCTCCATTCTGGATTAGTCAAAGGCCTAATGTGGCTTGCTAGATGCTGGATGATTCGTATCAAAAAAATAATTTTTTGTTAATTACATTGATGACAAATCAATACAAAGATTTGATTGGTCATAATTGAATAAATGAAAGATTAAAGTGAGAACAAAATTTATTGAGCAACTTAATTAAGTATAATTGATAATTTGAGGAGTAAATCAATTAACACCAAAATTCTTTGAGTAACAAAATTGATATTCAACACTAAATTTTTAAATTTTAAAGTCTTCCATTTAGCTAGCTAGCATTGTCTTAAAATAACTTAATTATTTTGAGAAATAGTAATGCCATGTTGAATTTGAACCAAATTTAAATTGTTATTAATTATTAAGTATTTTCTCTTGTAAGTTTTTTTCCTACTCTAGTTAGGCTTTTCTATTAAAGTTAAAGTATGATTTCTTATCAAACAAGTATTTTTAGATATAAATATTTGTATTGACCAAAGATTTAGGATATGAGAGAGATATAATGTGAATGCTTGTGAAAGTTATGTGAAAACCCTTATACAGATATGTGAGAGATATAAAGATAATGGCTAGAAAGTTGTGAAGTTATAATTGAAAATCTTTAGACACATTATCTTATAATCTTTTGATGATACAATGAATATCTTTTCATCCATGGTTTTTCCCCTAGAATCTAGGGTTTTCCATGTTAAATTGTTTATGTGTTTTATTATAGTTCTCTAATTGATTTCATTGCATGATGCTTGTGTGTTTGGAAGGGTATTTTTTCCCAACAATTGGTATTAGAGTGGATTTGGTCCTATAAGAGAGTAGTAATCCAAGAAAGCAGGAATCTGATTTGATTTCATGTGTAAGATGAATATGATGGATGAAGTTGATAGTGATGGTAATGTGATGATGATAATGATGAAGATGCGAAGAATTTATGCCAGTTTATGAAGGTGTTTACAAGTTTTTTGTTCATACAGATGTGAGATATTCTTGTAAATAAGGAGATAATGGATAGATTCTAATGAATCTAGTGATTCTTGATTAAGGTGGAATTACTTGATAGAAAAATGATTGCTATAGTTTCAAGAAATTGCAATGATGAAAGATTTTCTTAGTTAACGTCTTATAATTGGTCTCATTTGACAACAGATAAAATATGAAAATTGATAAAAATGATAGAATTTTCATGGTGAAAACTATTAGGTATGACCCAAATTCAAATTGTTATCAACTAATTATTATTTCCTATTATGAGTTTTCTTCTACTTAAGTTAGGCTTTTGTAATAGAGTTGGAGTATGATTACTTATCAAACAAGTATTTTTTAGGCATAAATATTTGCATTCATTAAGAATTTGAGGTAAGAGAGATGTGATATAAGTGTCTATGAGGGTTATATAAGAACCCTCATAAAGATATATGAGAAATGTAGGGACAATGGTTAGAAAGTTGTGGAGTTATAGTTAAGAACCTTTACATGCATTATCATGTAATCTTTTGATAATATTGTAGATTTTTTCTCACTCTTAATTTTTCTCATCAAGTTTATGTTTTTTATATTAAATTTTTTGTGTGGTTTATTATATTACTTTAATTAATTTAATTGTATAATGCTTGTGTGTTTAGAAAAAGGGTATTTTTTTCCTAATGACTATAAACATAAAAAATGAGATCCAAAATTGAATTTTGAATGTAAATCAAAGATTATCATCAAATATATAATAATATTGAGCAAATTTATAAAACTCAATCTAATAGATATAAAAAATTTGAAACTCAATTTCAAATACTATCTATAGTACTTATAGCATTTTTGTTTGAAAAATAGCAATGCTATATACACTAAAAATAGGGTCCAAAATTGGATTTCAAATGTAAATCAAGGATTCTTGTTAAATACTTAATGGTTTGGCAAATTTTATACCCAATTCAATGGATATAAAAGATTTGACACTTAATTTTAGGTCTCATAGCATTTTTGTTTAAGAAATAACAATGCTATATGCATTGAATATGGGATCTAAAATTAGATTACAAATGCAAATCAAGGGTTAGCATTAAATATATGATTGTTGGACAAATTTGTAAATTATAATTCAACGAACATGAAAAATTCGAAACTCAATTTTAGATCCCATTTTTTATATTCATAGCATTTTTGTTTGAGAAACAATAATGCTATACCCATTAAAATTGGATTCCAATTGTAAACCAAAAGTTGTTATTAAATATATGGTGGTTAAATAAATTTGTAAAGCTCACTTTAATAAATATGAAAAATTTAGAATTCAATTTTAGGGCTCATTTTCAATACTTGTAACATTTTTATTTGAGAAATAACAATGATATATACATTGAAAATGGAATTCGACTTAAATTCTAAGTACAAATTAAGCGTTGTCATTAAATATATGATGGTGAAGCAAATTTATGAAGTTCAATTCAATTGATATAAATGATTTTGAACTAAATTTCATATTCTATTTTTTGTACTTATTGCATTTTTTTTGTCTGAGAAACAACAAGGCTATATGTATCAAAAATGGAATTTGAAATTAGATTTTGAACATAAATTAAGGGTTATTATTAAATATATGATAATTGGAAAAATTTGTAAAGTTCAATTCAATTAATATAAAAAACTTAGAACTCAATTTTGGACCTCCTTTTTGGTATTCATAGCATTTTTGTTTAAGAAATAACAATGCTAATGTACTTAAAATGAGATCTAAAATTAAATTTTGAATACAAATTAATGGTTGTCATTAAATACATGATGGTTGAGAAAATTTGTAAATCTTAATCTAATAGATATAAAAAATTTGGAATTTAATTTTGAATCTCATTTTTTATACATAGAGCATTTTTGTTTGGCAATAATGTTATATGCACCAAAAATGAAATCCAAATGCAAATCAAGAATTCTTATTTAAAATATGATGGTTGGATAGATTTGTAGAATTTAATCTAATAAATATAAAAGATTTTAAACTCAATTTCAAATCTTATTTTTTATACTTATAACATTTTTATCTAAGGGTTTCTCACTCTACGTTCAACAATTCATATAAAGTTATTAGTTATTTACAAATAAATTAATTTTAAAAATCTCCCCCTATCAATTGACTTTTTATTTAAATATTTATTTAAATTTCCTTATTTAACCCATTCATTCAATACAATTTAGTATTTTTCTTTAGATTTGAGACTCGTGCTTTAAAATTTTGAAATTTTTAATTTTGAAAATTAATTTCTGTTTAATATATGCAAGATCTTAGGATTTCTTTTAAACACAGTAGTAAATTTTTATGTAATCTGGGGTAAATCACAATTACTCATTCTTGGTTTGGCCGTGTTGACATGACCGACTTTTGATTTAACTTATTATATTATGGTTTGTTTTACTCTCATTTTTCCGCATGTAGTCATTTTTTATTCCTTTTTTTTTTCCAAAAAGCAACTGATGACTTGCATGTCCGTGAAAGATATAGATTTTTCTTATTGGATTGATTGCTCATTCTAAATTGATTTTATATTTTGACACACCCAGTGTTATTATATTAATAAAAAATTATTAAAATTTTAGTAAAAAATTTTAATTATTATTTTTTAAATTTATATTTTTCACATTTATTAATAATATAAAAAAATTTACACTTCAAATTAAATTAAAGTTCGTTCTTTTTTTTTATTTTGTTCTTATCATTTTTCAAGAAATGAAGATATAAATTTTATTATGAAATGTACTTTTTCCAACTAAAATCCACCGTTTTAATAAAAAAATTCAATAAGAAAATTCAGTATTCATTTCTTTTAAATATCTCTCTCTCTTATGGAATCGGGTTCTCTTTTCCTTAAGATAGTAAAAGATCTCTATTCATCCGTAAATTCCTGCTCATCCCATTCAAATATATTGTGATTGCCTATAGAAATTCTATCATGAATGAAAAAGTTTTAGTGAGAAATATTGGATACACGCAAAAGTCAATGAGATCATTCAGGAGAAAAAATTGGAGTGCAATTTTTTTATTTTTTAGAAAATAATTTTTAAAAAAGTTCTTTTTTAATATACAAATGAATGAGTATCATATATCTCTATATATTATAATTAAAAAAATATTTCTAAAATTATAATAATGAAAGAAAATAATTTTTATTAAAAATTATTTTTTGTTAAATTTATTATTAAATATATTAATTATTTTTTATTATTTTAATAATTTATAATTATATTTTTATGAAAAATAAGTTGCGCGCGCTAAACGGAGCCTACAAGTTACGTGTTGTTGCCGTGTAAAAATAAGAAGAAATTTTGACTTTGTGGGAGGAAAATTCTAAGGTACACAGTGAGCAGATCAGATATTTTCTTAAGAAAAAAATATTCAAAAATTAAAAGAAGTTAATATATGTTAGTACCAAATTAAGGATTCAAATTTATCCTTCTCCTGATTAGGAAATAATAGATTTTATAAATTTATCAAAAAAAAAATTGGTATATGCTACGGTATATACTTGAAAAATGTTACGAATTTTTGTAAAAATTTAACATAGAAATTATAAATTTTACAATTTTTATAAAAAAATTTATGTGTAACAGATACATAAAAATTTACAAATTTATCATTTAAATTTTTTTTTATTTTTTAATGAAAACATTGCAACATAAAGATTATAATATTTTATACAGCAATATTACTCTCACTTTTTTGTACTTATTTTCTATTTAATCTCTCTTCATAAGATTCACAATTTTACAAACACCATTATATAAGGGAAGTGTATAATTCTCTTTCAACAAGCATTTTTCTAGGTTATATAAAATAAATTTCAACCTTTGATTATATATGAATATAACTTTTTTCGAGAGCATACTCGTAGAACAATACCGACGCAATCAATTGTTTTTTTTTTTTTTTTTCTTGGGTGATTAAGACAAGCTTTTCATGGTTCTGTAAACTTTGCGACAAAACTAAAGCCTGCAAAACCGTATGACTTTTCTGCAACAAAAATTCAACACTGATCCATATATTCAAACGTTCTGCTTTCAAACCGCAGGTGAGTCCAACCTCAAATCTTACGGTTCACAACTCCACAATCTCATCCAAAATTAATATATATCGACGACCCAACTATTAAAGCAACAAGAACATATTTTAATAAAAAAGAAACATTAATCTAAGCACGTGATCAAAATCCTCCAACTTACATGGAGTTTTCAGAAGCTTCAAGGAATCAACAAAGACCGCCATGCCTCTTTCTCTCGCTATATAAACCACAACTCATGTCCACAAAGGAATATATCACACAAAATAGGCAAAAACCAAAGAACAATATGTTGTCCAAAATTTCATACCTTGCTTTTGTCGGTGATTCCCAGTCTTCAACGACCACGTTTCAACATACTCCGCCATATCCCCAAAATTCAAGCTTCAGCAACGTTTTCTTGACGGAGAATTGCAGCGAGCTGCCGCTAAAGGAAGACGACGCTGAAGACATGGTGATCTACGGAGCTTTGCGTGAGGCTGCCCGCACTGGATGGGCTCCCTCGTATGAGTTTAGTAACCCTAACCCTAACCCGGTGAAAATGGAATCAAATAATCCTGCCGTGGAGGCGCGTGCGGTTCACTTTCCGGCTTATAGAGGAGTGAGAAGGAGGCCGTGGGGAAAATATGCGGCGGAGATTAGAGATCCGAAGAAGAACGGCTTGAGAGTGTGGCTTGGGACTTACGAGACGGCTGAGGATGCGGCTTTGGCTTACGATCGAGCTGCGTTCAAGATGCGTGGCGCGAAAGCCAAGCTGAATTTCCCTCACTTGATCGGCTCCGATCACACGGAGCCGGTTAAAGTCCCCCTCAAGCGGCGGTTGCCGGAGCCGTCCTTGCCGTGCTCTTTAAATAACAGAGAAGAGAAGCGGGTTAAAGTTGGCGTAGTGGCAAATTACCATGGATATAATAACAATATTAATATTATAAATTCAATGAACAAAGAATGATGGATACATCCATGGTTTTAAATCGTCATTTTGGTCGTGCTTGCAGATATATTGCGGCAAACAAAATTATGGGAATATGTAATCGTTCCCATAGAAAATTATTCATAATTATAATTGTAGTTCACAACAGAAATATAATGCTGCAATCCCCGAACTAATAAATTTCAGTTTAAAACCATTAGATATAACTGTGTATTCAGTTTTGCTTTCTTTTTTCTTTTCTCCCTTCGATGTTATTGGGATTGCAAACGTGTGATGATTGAATGTAATCTTCCATAAGTTAAAGAATAAGGAGTCTGTCATTTTTTTTTTTGTTAATAATTCTGCAATGGAGTCTGTTTTTTTTCTTTTTTTCCACAAAGTATCGCTGTATATTTAGGAGTGCTCCGAAATCTCCTTGAGATTAAAATTATTGCCAAATCCCACTCAACATCTAATGGCAGCACAGTTTCATTTGACTTTTCGGTTTTCATTCAGCAATATTATTTCGGGTTATGTAGCTTTTTTTCTTTTTATATCTTCCAATCAACCGATATGATTAATTCCCTTCTCTTTTCCCCCTTTTTTTTTTTGGGGGGGGGGGGGGGGGGGCGGGGCATTTTCCATGATTAATTCATTGTCTCTAATAATTCATAGCAGAAAATTTAAATAAAATTTCATAGATATTTATTATGAAGTTTTCAATTATATATATATATTATTTTTCTCAACTAATTGAAAAATTAATTAATAATTATATTTATTAAATTTTAACTATTAATAGTAAATTAGAAAATTAATAAACAATAAAAGTGTGATCGGAAACTTCACACCAAATACTTATAGAAGTTTATATAAATTTTGTCCTAGTTCATAAGTCTGTCTAACAATATCAAATAATATAATTAGAATTTATTATGAAAATAAAAATATCATTATCTTTACTGTTAATAAAAATAAATTTGAGTGATAGATGTTGCAATGCTATAATAAAGAATTTGCTCATATTTTTTACTCTCACCGCTTTAATTCAAATCTAATGAAGTAACTAGTTAGACTTAATTTCACCGAATGTAAAAGGCAAGTCCTGGGCTGAACTTAGGGTTTCTTTCTGCCGGTTACAAGAAACCATATATAAATGGTAAGTGCTCATAAAATCTACTTTCAGACCATATATATCACACTTTAAAATTTTAAATTGCATGATATGAAATCCCCCATTTATAATTTATTATTGTATGCATTTTTTTTAATAAGTTACTTATGTAAAAATAATCATGAATATAAAAGAATAAAAAAAGCTTTCATAATATATTGAATGCCACTTGAATTCGGGATATCAGCTTTGCATCTATTGTTTTTATTTATGCGATATATTTAACACTTAATTTTTCTATTTTAGGACAATAATAGTTAGGTTAAACATCTAAATTAAATGGTATACAAATTTATTTCAAGCACGGTACCATACCATAAAGAGCTTCTGACAATTTTAAGGGCAGCTTTTTATTTATTTTTCTTCACGTGAGCAGATAGTAATTTCTTCTATATTTTCCAGTCAAATGTCTCAGAATTAATTTCAATAGACAAGATGACAATGCAGTATAATTTTTAATTTTCTTCCTTCTGCACACCTTGAAATGTGTAGCGAATTTACGACGTTAAATGACAATTTGATTACCAAAAACCAAAAATGGATAACAATGTATATTTTAATTTAAGTAAAAGAACAACAAAACACAACAAAATAAATACTGTTACTCAGGGGTCTTCAATTTAGTGAGAAAAGAAAGAGGGAGGAAGGAAAATGCAGTGTACGATAGAAATGAAAAAAATACAAAAATATTATTTGTGTCACTCTTTCTCCCTGTGAATTACCACCTTAAATTGTATAATTAGAGACCATTTCCAATTTTCAAGTTATTTCAGATTATCATAGGATGATGTTTTCACATTTAGTAATATTATATATATACCGAAAATAAAATTCGAAATTAAATTTTGAATGTAAATTAGGGATTGTTATTAAATACAAAATAATTGAGTAATTTGTAAAACTTAATCTAATGAATATAAAAAACTCCACTACTTCACCTAGCAGCAAGACACTTGTATTGCTCTCCCACAATTCCATTTTCACAGTTTTTGAAACCTAATTTTGGATTTCATTTTGGGTATTTACAGCATTTTTTTATATTAAAGGTTTATTTGATATGCACTTTTTCTAGAATTGATTTTATTTCATTTTAATAGAAATGATTCAATTTATTTATAAATAAATTCTATTGTCTAAAAATTTTATGAAAAATAATGATTTTAATTTATTTACAAATGAATTTTGTTTGGAATGTATTAAAAATGATGAAATTCAATTAAAAAGTAAATTTTGATGGTATCATGGTGTATGCAATATGAAAAAAAGAATAAATCTTTTTTATAATATATTTTTTAGATTAAATAAAATAAATTCTAGTGAAATTGAAATTAAATAAAATATCTTTTTATTTAAAGTCAAACATCATTTTTAAAAGAAATTTAATTTCAAATAAAATGAAATTTTATTTTTGATTATGTCAATCAAGGGGTAATATATGCATTTATAATAGAAGAAGTGCACTATATTCCCTTAATATGTCAATATTAAGGCTCTTTTTATTTCCATGAAAAATATTTTTTATAAAATATATTTATAAAATATTAAGATAAAAATATTTTATTTGTTTAATATTAAATATAATAGATTTAGAGAAAGTAACTTTCTCTATTTCAAAAAAAAATTATTTCCTTTCACTATTATATCTATAGATATCATTTTTTTATTATCAATATAAGTAATATATTACTTTTTTGTTAATATATATATATATAGACACACACATACACAAACGATATTTTTTTATAAAAAATATTTTTTGATGAAACAAACAAAATCAAGTGTTGAATCACTTTCTTTAATTTTAAAAACATATACATTAATTGCACCTTAAAATTTTAAAAAGATATAAACTACCCTTTTAAAATTCAAAGAAATTATGAAAGCATTAATTGGTTATTAGTTTTAACATTAAATTAATAAATGTATTGCATATTCTTTGTTTAAATATTTATTTGCTCAACTGTATGGCATGAGACTAAGGGGAACTTAATACGTTCAGTGTGACTTTTGTACCTTATAAGTTACTACGCAAATAAGTTACATTATTCGTAGTTCAAAATTAATTTATAAAAAATTAATTTGAATTTAATTTTATTCGATTCAAATTATTTGAAAGTCTAAGTAAATTTAATAATAAAAAACTATATTTTATTTTTATTGTTATACTATATATAAATAACAAAGCATATAAAAAAATTTAATCATATAAATAATTATTGAAGTTGCATGAAGAAGTATGGTATTTTAGTTGAAATAATTAGCTTTTAATAAGTATAATTATTAATATTATGTGCTGATTGTGTAGATATTTTTTAATAAATTTAATGGTTATAGAAAAATTATATTGATAAATAAAATAAAATAAAAAAATATGATGTCTAATTTATTTATGAAAGATAATATCTGATGTAATCAAATTTATGTAAAATAACAAATTATTCAATTAATGTTATATAAGCTTGTTTAGGTTCATATTTATTAAAACTTGAATTTAAATCTAAATATTCAAAATTTAATAAAAAATTAGGATCTAATAACATATTACTTAAATAGGCTCTCATGTAAACTTATTTCAATTCAAGTTCAAGTTAAACTCAACTTGAGTTCGAATTATTCAAACTTAGTAATTTCTGATTCAAGTTCAAATTTATTTATTTTTTATGAGTTCAAGCATAAAAAACATAAATATTTGATTTGGTTCAATTTATTTGCACTTCTAGAAAAAAAAAAAAAGAGCTCAATAATATATATATATATATAATACAGTCACCAATTCAGGATTAAAATTAATAGTCAATTAACACTTCCATTATTTTTTAAAAAGTTTTATAATTTATAACTTATTTAAAGTTCAAATGTGAAATTCTTAGATTTTTAAAGACTGAAGTGATAACTATTACTTAACAAACCTGGGTGCAAACTGTATTATTTTCCCCCTGTAATTTACACTAAATTCAAATTGATCATATGATCAGGTACATAAAGTCTTGCCAAAAATATATATAACGTAGGTCCGCCGTTGTCTGTTGTTGGGCTCACAGATTTATTAGTTTAATATCAAATTTAAGATAAAAATAAAAATGAAAATATTAAGTCACATAAAATAATAAATATAACCCATGCGTCAAAGTATCATATATAATATATTTTGTGTGCACTCGAAGGGAGTGGGAAAGAATATTTAAAAATGAAATATTGTTAACAATTGGATATGGCACACATTCATTCATGAATAATAAATAAATAGATAATAGTTCACACTCTTTCGTGATCTAATTTTGAAATGTTAGGCCATTTTTGACCGGAGTTCCTTTGAACATTCTTCTTAAGAATTAAGAAATTGGAGTTTTCCTTTTAAATTTCAATACAGGGATTGGCTTCTCAATCATAAAGGTTAATTCAAGGTAATTTAAGAGTTGAAATTTTTTTTATATTTTAAATTAATATTTAGTCCATTCCATATTTAATGAAGGATAGTTCAATAATCTTTTCTTTATGCATCAAGTTATTAGCTGGAACCCTAATATTAATCAATTCTTTTTTATATAGATATTATAATTAAATTTCATTCTCATTCACAATTGATGTGGAATAATTTAACAAAAACTTTTACTTGCATAGCATTTTAGTCGTTTTTTTCATTTTCATTGATTTCTTAAAATATTTTCACATTCATTTCTTTTCTTTTCCCAAGTTGAATGTACAAAAAATCTTAATTTAAACTCAAGATATAAAACTAATAATTTAGAGATAATATAAGTACAACTGTAGCACTGAAAAATGTTAGAATTCATTTTTATCTCGAAAGTGAATTAATATATGTAACAGGATCTAGGTAATCTAGTGATTATAATTTACGCTCTTTGATCCTTTTTTTTTAATCTGTCATTTTAGAAAGATTTTTTATTTTTATTTATATGTTGTTTAAAAAAAATTCTCATATCCTTAATCCCACTTCCTACCGACACCCTCTCATATTTAAGTAGAATCAGAATTCTAAGTTTCATCGATATATGAGATGATAGGGATGACAGAGCTAGAATAAAGATATGCATGGCTGCAGCATCATTGAATCAAGAATACAATTTTTTTGTCAAAATTTCTGTTAGTTCCCTTAGTCAATGTTCAATAAATTTACACATCAATTAATTTAGTATAGAATAAATTAATAAATTCTTACTATTTTTTTAAAAATTAACTATTTATTAATTTTCATTTATATATGTATATATATATTACTATTCTTAATTCTTAGGGGTCGTTTGGTTTGCAACAAAAATATAGAAAATTATATTTCTCAAAATATAAATTACCATAGAGTTGTTTGGTTGCATAAATGAGAGGAAATAAATCTTTCTGGAAACTTGTATTTCCCATAAAACACGGGAAATCACTTACCCACTCCCCCTAGGTAAATTCTATTTCTTATATTTTTAACTAATTCATAGATAAAAATATCCTTACTAAAATTAATTAATACTAATTTTACCCTTTTAATTGATTATCAGGTTTCGCTTTGTGAATGCCCATTTTAGTTAATGTTACTTTTATTTTGCAGTTTACTTATTAATTAAGATATATATATATATATATTACATGACATATTTTATTATTATTATTTTATGAAAAAAAATTTAATATTTAATTTAAATAAATTAATTAACATCATACTTTTATTTAATTCCTACGTTATTTTATAACTCACTTATTATTTTATTTTTTATTTATTTTATTGGATAATTTTTTTACTTCTTTTTTATTTTATCTATTGCTATTATTTGAAAGTTAGATTATAATTATTAAATAATATAAATATAATATGATATATTTAATTTGATTATATAAATATTTTGAATAAATTAAAATTTTAATATATATTATATTAATTGCATTATATAATTATATATTCTATTTGTTAATTGAAATTATTTGAATATTAAAATCAAATTTTCTTTAAATTTTATAAATATTTTTTAATATTAAATTTCAAGCACTATAACTCAAATTAAATATATATACACACACACACACACACATCAATTAGAATTAAAATATTTTTAATTAGTTATTGTTTAGAGAATAAACAGTAACATGCTATTATTTGACAATTTAATTTTTAATTAAACTTAATTTATCCATTTATTTGGGGGTTTTTAATTGATGTTACTGTTTTGGAATGAAACAGTAACATGTTACTATCTAGAAAACAAACAGTAATATGTTATTATCTATTTATTTGAGATTTTTAATTAATGTTACTGTTTTCGAACGAAACAGTAACATGTTACTGTTTAGAGAAAAAATAATAACATACTATTATTTAACAATTTGATTGTTAATTAGACTTAATTTATCCATTTATTTAGGGGTTTTCAATTGATGTTATTGTTTTAGAACGAAATAGTAACATGTTACTGTCTAGAGAATAAACAGTAACATGCTATTATCTATTTATTTGAAATTTTTAATTGATGTTACTGTTTTAGAACGAAACAGTAACATGTTACTATCTAGAGAAAAAAATAGTAACATGCTATTATTTAGCAATTTGATTATTAATTAGACGTGATTTATCCATTTTATTATCTATTTATTTGAGATTTTTAATTGATGTTACTATTTTGAAACGAAACAGTAATATGTTATTGTCTAGAGAACAAACAGTAATATGTTATTATCTATTTATTTGAGATTTTTAATTGATGTTACTATTTTAGAACGAAACAGTAACATGTTACTGTCTAGAGAAAAAATAATAACATACTATTATTTAGCAATTTGGTTATTAATTAGACTTAATTTATCCATTTATTTAAAAAATTTTAATTGATATTACTATTTTGGAACGAAACAGTAACATGTTACTGTCTAAAGAACAAACAGTAACATGTTATTATCTAGAGAAAAAATGATAACATGTTATTATTTAGCAATTTGGTTGTTAATTAGACTTGATTTATTCATTTATTTAGGGTTTTCAATTGATGTTACTATTTTAGAACGAAACAGTAACATGTTACTGTCTTGGAATAAAATAGTAACATGCTATTATTTAGCAGTTTTGTTATTAATTAGACATAATTTATTCATTTATTTGAAGTTTTTAGTTAATGTTACTGTTTTGAAATGAAATAGTAACATGTTACTGTCTTGAAACGAAACAGTAACATACTATTATTTAGCAGTTTTGTTATTAATTAGACATGATTTATTCATTTATTTGAGATTTTTAGTTAGTGTTACTGTTTTGGAATGAAACAATAACATACTATTATTTGGCAGTTTTGTTGTTAATTAGACATAATTTATTCATTTATTTGAGATTTTTAGTTAGTGTTACTGTTTTGGAACGAAACAGTAACATACTTTTATTTGATAGTTTTGTTGTTAATTAGACATGATTTATTTATTTATTTGAGATTTTTTGTTAGTGTTACTGTCTTGGAACGAAACAGTAACATATTACTGTCTTGGAACGAAACAATAACATACTATTATTTGGTAGTTTAGTTATTAATTAGATATGATTTATTCATTTATTTAAGATTTTTAGTTAGTGTTATTGTTTTAAAAAGAAACAGTAATATGTTACTGTCTTGGAACGAAACAATAACATATTACTATTTAGTTTACAAATAATAATAAATTATTTTTTAATAATTTTATTTGTTAAAAAAATTATTATAACACTACTAGACACTAAAAGAGTTAGGAAGAAAAATTTTAATATGGAATTCAAATGAATTTAAATTGATAAAAATAAGATCAAAGTTAAAAAAAATAACAAGAAATTAAAGAAAAATTAAAAAAATTATTGAAAAAGGCCTTTTTTGCCAAATTAGAGTGGGCAAAACACCTTCGGTTTTTGCAAGCATGTAGATCTCGAAAAGTTACATGAAATAAAAAAAATCACTTAAAACGGACAATCAAGCACAAAGTTATGATCATTCAAAGTTTTGAGCTCAATTTATACGTTTTTAACCAAATAGATTTCGTCAAACCCACATTTTCTTATTTTCTATTGAAAGAGCAAATGAAAAAGATTGAAAATGAATGGTCATGCAAACATTGGTTAACTAATAAAGAATTTATGACTTTTTAAAATTTTTAATTTACCACCGCATTCACACAGTCAAAAAAAGAGTAATTTTAATATATAACATTCATAAATCATAAAATTGGAACCTATTTAAAAAAAATCTGGCACTGTCACCTCTTTAAAATTAATTAATATCTATTAATATATATTAAATTATTATTGAGGATATTGTAATCATTTCATTATTATTTTCTAGGAAATTCAAAGTTGAACCAAACAAAACATAAGAATTTATTTCTTGGGATATGTGGCTTCCTTTATGTCAATCAAACAACATTTAAGGATTTCCTAGGAAGTGTACACAGTAAGTAACTTCCTAGGAAATTCAACTTCCCATAGGAAGTTATTTACTGCATGAACCAAATGAACCCTTATATGTTTTACCGACATGTAGGAAAAAAAAAAGGATCGACGGTGTAATCCTTACATTTAAATCACTGATGTACATGCGCTGACCCGTAGGTACATGGAATGTGTTATGCTAATTTATTTAAAATAATTTTTAAATACAAAATTACGTATAAATTTTAATTTAGTGCAACAAGACTATATCTAGTCGTTTAAATTAATGGATTATTATATTTTTATAGATTCTACACTGATTTTAATTCATTACAAATTTTATCTAATTTTGATTAATGTGAGACTAATAAAAATGCAAAAATTTATTCATTTAAACAATCAGATATAACAATAATAATTTTAATTACAGTTATTATATTGAATCAAAATATATAAATTATCTAATATTTAAAAATAATTTTAAATCACTTAATGCATTTCCCTAGAATTTCACAATCTTCAAATAGACACTGCCCTTATGTTAAAAAGGATAGAGAAACACACATACACATTTATAAATGTGACATCACAAAATCTATATTTAAATTTACAAATATTTATACATGATATGCTTTATATCCATTATAACCTTTTGTTTATCTAAAAATAACGTGATCTAGATATTTCGATCAGAGAAAAGTCAGAGTTTGATTGAGTAAAATTTTACTGCACTTCAACTTCAACTCGGACTCATAACATAATTTTCAAACTTAAAATGTGATTTCAATCTTCCACACAATAATAATGACGCCTTTCAATCTTGTTTACTTAAAGTCAAACTAAATTATTTAGTGCAAAAACTTAAACGGTATTTGTTATTCTTTTGAAATACAAGAAACATTTTAGAGAAAAAAGACTGAATTATTACAGTTGTTAATAAAAAAAATTAAGGAAGTTTATCAAATTCGTAACTTTTGATTTTTTTTTTATATCAATGATAATTATTCATTTTACTCTATAAAATATATATATCACATTTTAGAGGAATCAAATTTTTATTGAACAATGCGCTCACAATGCTAATTAAAAAATATTTAATTATATTGAAAATATAAATTTTTTGGAAAATTTATATACTTTTATTTAATTTATTTTCTACAATAAAAGTGCTTATTTTTAAATAAACGTGTGTGTGTTTTCAATGCAATTAAATGTACTTTAACTAATTTTGTGATAGCAGTATTGGCCAATAAATTAATAGGACCCCAACTTGATTATCAATTTTCTTCAATTTTGAGAGGAGAAGGACCGAATTGTTAACATATAAGAACTCGCTGATATTTTTTTTCTAAATTTACTTCCTGAAATCCATATCCCTTAAATGATATATTTATGTAAAATACATATATTATATCATGAGAGAAGTGCGTAAATTTAATGATGTGATCACCATCCAATTGAAGTTTTGCCTGATTCCTAAAACAAACTTGAAGTCTACATAAATTGTCGTTCGAATTGAACCGCATTCCTGCTGAGGAATTTTGCTTCTTTAATGTGTAAAATATATTTTAAAAAATAGTGTAGTGCTATGAGAAGTTTCACTTTGAGGTTAAATGTTTTTATTATCGGATTACATTTTTTTAATCTCAAAATAAATAAATTAAAATTAAAAATATAAATCTTTATGTATTAAAGACAATCCAATAGTAAAAATATCTAAACTCTTAAGAGGTGAAATTTCTACATTACTTTCCTAAAAGATAAAGTGGATAGTTAAGTTATATATAGTAAATTAAAATTTTAAATTTTAATAAATAATAAAATATTAAAAATTAATTTTATAATTTATAATTATTTATCCTCTTAAACTGTTCATCAATAATTGCAATGATCAATTTTCTCTTTTAAAGTGTTAGAACTCTACTGTTAAGTGTCTACTTATTTTATTGGAACATAGTAATTTCGGAGGAAAAATCCCATTTATTTATATATAACTTAAGATCTTTTATGTTACTTATATGCTTTATTATTAATAAAATAATACATGTATCGTGATAGTGATTGAAAATAATTTATGTTTCAAAGTAATAAATATTATTGTTTATCATAAATTTTATATAATATTAAATAAATAAAATATTTTTATTATATAATTTATATTTTATAATTATAAATACAAATAAATAAAATCATAAATATAAAAGATATTTTCGGTTAAAATATTAACTATGATGTAAGCGCTTGAAAATTTGAAGAATTACTCAGAGATTTGGGCATAGAGCAAACAAATTAAGATAAAATTATTAATTTCATATTTGAAATTGTATCATATTGTATTGATTTTTAAATTATATTAAATAAGTAATTTTATTTGTAAATAATAAATTATATAGATAATTTTGTCTTTCTATAGAGATTTAATATCTAAATATCTGTATGATAGGATAAAATTAATTATTTAATATAATTCAAAAATTATTTTATCAACATCAAACGGGATGAAATTGATAATTTCCTCAACAAATTAATATATGAAAACGGAAGCCTTAGGAATAATTAATGAAATGAAGATTCATGAAGTTCTTCGCACCATATAAAATATAATGTAGGCCTCTTTTTCAAACACTGTGTATTCTTTTCAATGATCTCTGTGTTATCTTTCTTGCGGCATCATAATTAGCTCTAGAAAGAATTCAACAAAACAAATAGCTTTGAAAAAGAATGATACTTTTGAATATATTAATCTTAATATGAATGATGAAACATAACAAACTTTTTACTCGCTGGGTCAAAAAATAATTTTTTTCGAAATTTAATTTATGAAAGATGTAAAAGTTTTATAATTGCTATGCATGGGACCTTTTTTCTTTTCTAGATATTATCATGTATTAAGTTTTAGACTTAAATATAATTTTGATCATCTTAAAATATAAATTGTATAATTTTAATTCTTTTAATTTAAAATAATTTATTTTAATCCCTAAATATGTAATCAATGCAATATTGATACTTCCTTTTATTTTTATAAGTTTCTTGGCCACAAAAAATTATTTCTATCTAATCTTTCCTTCATATTAATATGAAATAATTTATATATAAGAAGAAAAAAGGAAATCCTTGTTTGCGTATTAAAAAGTTTGAACCAAATCAAAGGTTTGTTACATGAAAGTTTTGAATCGTTTTAGGAGTTTGTTGTCGTTTAAATCTTAAAATATATGATTTGTCTAAAATGAGAAGTAATGCAATAAATGCTTGGAAATTAAATGGAAATGGAAAAAAATTGATGTAATTTGACGGAAATTAAACAAGATGATCAAAATTATATCAATTACATATTTAGAGAGATCAAAATAAATTATTTTAAATTAAAAAAACTACACAAATCATATTTTAAAGAATTCAACTAAATTATTTTAAATTAGGGGATCAAAACTACATAAATTATATTTTAGAAGCAAAATTATATTTAAGCTTAGTGTTGAACAAGGCAATTCAGGGATGGACTGAAAGATGGCCTGAAGTGCCCCGGAGAAATGCAAGTTCTTAACACATCAAGACCTACCCAAATATTGCTTGGTATTTGATAATGCTTTGACAGGTATTCTAAAATTTTACGATTTTTTATGAAATATTAATATAAAAATTATAAAAGTTAAAATTTCATACATTATATTTTTATAAGTTTTTAAAAGAAAATTAAAAATATGTATAGATTTTATATGCAATAAATACTTCAAAAAATTAGAATTTTATCATTTAAAATAACATTTAAAAATTCCTTAATTTTATTTAAAATTTATAATTTTTAATGAAAATAAAAAAATTACAAAATATATAAAAATATGTATAAATACAAATTTGCTTGGTACGCGTAGAAGCATAAGTTGACAATTAATTAAATCTTTATAATCATACTTGTTGGTTAATTTTCAAACAAATCGGCTGAATTATTCGTTGGTTCAGTGTACTTTTTACTTAATTAACCAATTATTAATTTTATCTTTATTCAATCTACAAGTATCTTTAGAATCTTGGGTGATCCAGGCTGAAGTATAATATTTCAGCAAAGTAAATAAGGGACATAATAACTAAACAAAAAATTGTAATAGTTAAAAGAAGATTAGTATAATATACCGATGTAATATCAAATCTGATCGTTTATATATTATGATATAATATATTAAATTTAAATTTAAGAAAAAACAAATTTAATATGTAATTAGTCTTAGTAGAATCTTATATACCAATATGTTAATAATATACCATAACCTCTCCCTAATAAAAAATACACACAAAGTAATAAAGGTATATAACTTTTGAAAGTGATTATATACATTTTAATTATATTTTATATGATTATTGATGAAACATCTTATCACCGCAATTTTTCTCACTTTTTATATAGAAGATGGTTTAAATTATATATGAAAAATATTAATTGCAATGAATATTTTTATATGGAAGATGATAAAAGAAATTAAGAATGGTAATGCATGTTCATATCATGTTAAAGATTAATAATAATTAGAATAAGTTCAACCCAATCTAACTTGAATAATAATCATATTAGGTCAACTTATTTATTAAAAATAACATGTCATGTCAATCCATCTAACCTCCTTAATAATTTTAATTAATAAAATTTATATTATAAACTTATTTATTAAATTCAATTATTTATTACTTTCCACAAAAAATATATTTAATCAATGATAAATAATTTTTAAATTTTTATTGCCATTTTATTAAAGCATAAATTTTATATTTTTAGTATATATATTTATTTATTAATTAAGTTTCAAATAGTATTTTTAAAATTTTAATATAAATTTTTAAATGAATAAGTGTGTCAATTTATTTGCAACTATAGCTCAACTCATTTATTTTTTGCATTAAACAAGTCAATACATTTACAACCCAAACCCATATAAAGATTTCATGTTTGTATTCAATTATTGTGTCATGTCAAAAACTACCAACCCTAAAAGATATTATAATTGTAAAATTTTGCATTTAATGATTAAGATTAAAAGATAATTAAAAGTCACAAGATCACTTTAAAAGATTCACATAATTTTCCTCCTGTTTAGTATAATAAAAATGATATTTCATTTCATTTAAAAATGAATTTCTTTTTAAAATGGTATTTATTTTTAATTAAAAAATAATTTCATTTTATTTTATTTACAATTTATATTTTAATTAAATTTGTGCCATTATAAAATCTATTAAACTTAATAAGAATTTTATTAGAATTTATTTTATTTAATCAAAAAATATATTATAAAAATATATATCCCTTTTTTTAATATTGTATTATTATAACACCATCAAAACTTATTTTTTAATTGAATTTCTTACATTTTTCAATATATTTTAAACAAAACAAATAAATTGGAACATTTTTTTAGTAAAATTTTTCAAACAATAGAATTTATTTTTTAAAATAAAATAAAATTAATTTTAGAAAAAGTAAATGCTAAACAAGTCCTTTGTGCTTTAATCATAACCTTTTAATACATGATCTGATAGTTATAATTCACTTCTATAATCCCTATATTAAATAGTCTCATTTAATATGACACCAATATATATAGAGAGAGAGAGAAAAAGAGGGACAATTCTACAATACTTGAACTAAAATTTTGGATATGCACACCTTTACTAATAAGTGAATCATTACTTGACAGGTGTTTGTTTCAATTGATGTCATGTAACTCGTAATTTGTACACTTCAAGTTATTAAAGTTATAAAATTGCTTCTTGAAATTACAGTACTTAAAAATATGCTCCATTTTCTACATGTGCATTCCAACTTCAAGAATAACTTTTACATATTAAGCCGGCTTTTTTTTCAATGGTTTCTTAAGATATTAAATTAGATAGAACTATATATAGTGCACATATTTGCATTATTTTTTTCAATGGTATTTTAATAAATTATTATTAAATATAGCATAATTATATGGTTGAATTAATCCATACCACCATTATCTCTTAAATGTATAATTAAAATTATATAATACTTTATAAAATAATTTCTCATAAATTAAATTTATCATTAAATTTAATATACATAGATGGGAATTAATTGATATTAATAATAACCAACGTATATGAGTAATTTTTAAGTATCAAAATATGGGTTTTCTCAACTTGTATCTATTCATTAAATTATATTATTAATTAAAAAATACCCTTCTTTTAATTTAGATATTTTTTTCTATCATACTTTCAGAGATGTAATGAAATTTGACCAAACAAAAACAATATGTAATATAATTTTTTTACAAATTGATTACAATAATAATATTTTATGATTGAAAAAAGTACTAAAAAACTAAAAAATTATACAACATATCAAGTGAGAAGAAATAATTATGGCATTAGATTTTGCATTAATGAGTTATAATTAAAATATAAAATCACATAATTTTTTTAAGTAATCATATAATTTTTGTTTATGTTTTAACCATGGCCATCAAATATAAGATCTAATAGCCACGATTACTCCTCTTGCTTCTTAAATAAAAATACTCATCTCATTTGATATTATAAATCAAGGCAACCCATACCTAAGTTATTGGAATCGAAGCCAAACAAACGCAGCAGAATTTAATCGATCCCAACCGACAAATCCATGCAAAACATTAGATTAGAATAGGATTCGATCAATACCTTTCGATAATTTAAGGACTCATTCGTTAATCACCTCTTCGACTTCCTTTTGGCCAAAGACTTCCAGGTGTCCACACTGTAACACCCTTACTTATCAACGCCTTATTCCTTATTTACTAGATGATTATACGTACTCATTCGCCATCTACCTCAAGCTAATACGGAAAATCTCAAATTTCTGTACTTTATACACATGAGCAAAAGTCATATAACTATACAAAAAGAGTTCAATTTACAAAAGATACATCCATCATATACAATGTCACCAACTATATAATTATTTACAACTTCGGACATCATTGCCCTTTATCATGAGAGCCTTTGGAAGTATCACCTGGAATGGTTAGTCACAATACAGAAAAACATAAGAAAAAAAGTTTCCCAGTAGCTAGCTATTGCCATGAAAACATATCAAGCCATTCCAGATCCTTAAGCAAATAAAACGTACATTTCGAAATCAATCAATCATATGTCACATCATTCATTACCATTGTAAGAAATGGGCATCACACATAACAATCAACAATCCCCTTCAAGGACTCATATCAATATCTAGATGGCCATCACAAATAATTGTACCTAGGCCTCATATATAGCATCACGCTATCTTCCCGGGGTTCCCGAGCCAAAAAGGCCTAACACAGTATCACACTGTCTTCCCGAGGTCCCTGGCCATAGGTACCACACACAACAAATGCACTATTATCCCCGAGGATCCCGAGCCATAGGCCAAACACAGTATTCTATTGTCTTCCCGGGTTGTGCCACAACACAGCTATTTCATACACATTCCATACAATGGCAAAGTATACCGCAAATCATGTAAATAGAAAACAGAGCTTAAGGATAAAGCTAGCTACCTTTACAAGCTTCCAATGTGATGTTCCCTTTGCTCTCACCAAAAACTCCTTTACACTTCCTCTTGCCTTTGCAAGTTGTCACTCTTTAGTCTATACAAATACACATCATAATTTCTTATTAGAACATCATCACTTTCTCTAAACCTCATGTATTCTTTACTTTCCCCACTTAATTAAATGTATACTTAGATGCTCTACACTTTGCTTTCAAGCCTTGAAATGACACATATGAACATTAGAAAAGGATCCAAAGGTAAAACCATGCAAATCCTGAAGAAATCAAGCTAAAAAGTTCACTTAACAAAGAACACGGGGGTCCCATACCCCGTGTTCAGGGCCGTGTTCCTTACTGGTTCACTTCTGGGCTACTCGACAAAGAACACGGGGGTGAACACGGGCCGTGTTCTACCCCGTGTACCTTACTGCCCTTCAGTCCTGAGATAAACACGGGAAGTGTTGCACCCCGTGTAGCACACTGATCAGCTTCGACGAAGAACACGGGGTACAACACGGGCCGTGTTCTACCTCGTGTACTTCACTGATCCTCCGAAAACACATTAAACAGCTATAACTCCTTCCTTCCTTCTTTTTCATATCTATAGTTTTAGCTTCTCAAAAGGGAAAATGCACACCAACACCTTCACAACTCAAAGTTCCATCTTCCATAAGCTTCATAAATTCATAAAAACTAATTTAACTTCATCAATTTAGCCAAGTTCTAAACATATCATGCCAACACTACACATGCACCATTATGCCTCTAAAACCCAAATGTGTACATCATGTTTCTTGCTATTTTTACACCAAACCAAAGCTATAAATCATCATAACAACATCTAAAACACCATTAAACATATTCAAATCATCCTAAACTCCATGTTCAATCACCCTTAACCACACCAACCTCAAGATTTCAAGAAACTAAGAAGAGTACATTAAAGAGCTCTTAGAGGAGAACAATTTTACCTCTTGCAACAACTTGAAAATCCTCACTTGGAGCTCCCCAAACTTAATCAAACTTGAGCTTTTCTTCACTCTAAGCACACCAATGGATAGAGCTTTATGAGAGGAGCAACTTTCCCTTCTACCACTAAACTTAGATCTCACTATTTTTGGGTGAAAAACTCAAAAGAAACTTTCTCTCTCTTTCTCTCTCTCTCTCCTGCACGTCTCAAGCTTCTTTCATGGAGGATTTTCTGCAGCTTTTTGGAGAATGGAGAAGGGGGAAGACTTTTCATGAAGCTTCTAGGGGCATTCTTGCCATTTTGACAATTCTCAAGGGTATTTTAGTCCTTTTTCACCAAAAGTAAGGCTATTCTTGCCAATATTTTTCTAACAATGACACTTGTCATAAATCCATTGGTCACACTAATAAAAATCATATATTGCACCCCAAAACTCTTGGTTATTCATATTAGATCCCAAACCCTTAATTATTTCACTTTAACCACACCCGATTCTGCACTTTTGCAATTTAGTCCATAGGGTCTCTGTCTGTTTAAAATTCCTTACACTGTCAGACTTAGATAACTCCCCTTTTTAGGGTTCTCTAACCTCCTCTGATCATTTATACTGCTTATGAAAATAAATTCTTTTCCCTACTATCCTTTTTCCTTCAAAATTTCATTTACCCTTACACTTAATTCCTTTCAACTTAAGATTCACCCACCAAGCTAACTCAAACGTACTCTTCGTTTCTACGACCTTAGAATTAGAGATTCAAATAATAGAATTGAAAATTTGGGATATTACACACACGAACCTGTGAATTACCAACAAACGTCTCATGTCCACTGATTGAAATTCACCTCCTTTCATTTCATAGTGCTAGCTACGTCCTCCAAGGGTTCAAAGGAGCTGCTAAGTTTTTCTATGTTGGGGATGCATGAATAATCATGTATTATTACCCAACAAGCTTATTTAAATAGGTACATAGAAAATCCTAACTAATTAGGCTTTGTTCCATGTATAGTTATAGGATTATTATTGGACCTTATAATTATAATACGGAATTCCCAAATATTAAGTTCAAACAATTTGGTCCATCAATTCTAAATCCACTAGGCTCTAAGTGTGCGACCCTACAGGCTCTCATTATATTGGTAATGATCATTAATCATATTAATAATCATAAACAATGAGTGGTGTCTAGCAACACATCATTGTTACCCAAGTAATGAGAAAGTTAGTAATTCGACTAAACCTTTACACGTGATCATCATCTATGTCCTTTTGTCCTAAACATCTAGATTGAGCACGAGACATAGACCGTGTCATTCCCATATATCCCAATCCAAAGGTTTCTTAATTTATAAGTAAGCTGACTAAAGCAAATGTAATTAACATCCCATGTCAATTCACTTGAGTATGGCCATGCATTTTCTCAGTTTTACTTAATCAATGGGCCCACAAATGTCACTCCTATTTATAGGAGAGATAAATTCCATCTAGATCACACAAATCCCTCCGCATGATATATGACATATCCAATAATTATCCTTACATTCACTCAACCATAAGTGACATAGAGTAGCATCAAAATATGAAACTCATATGTAGGGAACCTTGGAGATCTCAAGTTAAAGGATCATATTAATAATAATCACTAAGAATCACTCATAACACTCATATAACAATCCATGTAGTGTTCTTAAGGTGGGTCAGTCCAATATGCAAGTTATCTAACTTGTACTCATGTGCAGACTTAATATCCCATGCAAGTCATCACACATGCTAGTCTTAACATATCAAAGCAACTCAATCCACAATGATATATGACTAAGGATATTGAAGAATATAATTATTCTAAGGTTATTATCATAATTAAATATATTACGCAGATAATATATATAAATATGATAATTAGAATTGCCATTAAAATAATACGATTCAAATTTACAATCATCAATATGATTAGTTCTAGGGCATATACACTAACATAAGTGGGGGTGAATTAGGAATTTTGAAAACTTTCATCAATTTTTAAATCCTCTTCACAAAACTCTTGATTTTTTATGCCATGAAAATAATTTCAATTTAAACAAACACAAGAAAACTTTATGAAGTTATTTGCACACAAGATATAGCAATTCAAATCACTTATTCAACTATTTATAAACGAGGCATCAAGAAACGTATACATAGAAAGATATCTCTTTTAAGCATTCAATCAACCCCAAGCAACAAGATAAATATTGTAGCACTATATATGTAATAGATTTCATATATTAAAATAGAGATATCATTAAGTTTAAATAGTGTAAGAGCAAAGAGAATAAATACAATGATTTATAGTAGTTTTTCCTTGAATATCCTCTCTAAAGTTTATATTCATTCTCCAAACTTCACAAACTCAGGCTATTTCTCCACTATCATTTCAAGTTATAACCAACACTTAAAGAAGCCTTACAATCTTTTTTTTTCTCTAGTACAATCAATTGCCTTTCAAATTCCTCATTGAAAGCTCTTAATTTCTAAAAGATACCTTACTTTTAGTTTTCTTGAGATTTCTCACCTAAAATACAATGGAATGATAAAAGATGAAAAACAGATCAAATGAACTCTCAAAGAGTAAATGAAACAAATAAAACTCCAAGAATAGAAAATCTTCACAATGAAAAGTTCAAATCATGATTTTGATAAAAGAAACAATAAATGATGTTAAACAATGAATTTCATACTCCCTATATATCGTATTTAATGTTTCTTAACTTTTATAAGAAGCTCAAAATGATTTATAGCTATTTGAAACATTTAGAAATAAAAATTAGTCATTTTTTACTGTTACTTTGCAAAATTTTCCCACCATAGCCATTCAGAGGCTAATGGTCAACTATTATACCCCCTTAAAGAATGATTATTATAATTGCAGCCTATTTTCCAAAAGGATAGAAGCTAGCAATGAATCAACCTTAGGCCTACACAACCTAACATCAATTTTAGAAGATTATAACTTTTTCATTTTAAATTCATTTTGAGCAAATGATCAATTATTGAAAAGATAATTGAATATATTTTCAAATAGCTCTAGTTTTATATTCATATCATAGGTAATTTTTGAGATATCATTAAAATAATGAGCAGAGGTTAAAAAAGACAACATTTTGAAAAAAAACTAATTTTAGGATTGAAATTGTAAAAGTTATAATTATTTTATATGTCAATCATTTTAAGCAAATGGCCTATCTATGGAAAGTTATTTGAGTCTATTTTCATGGGAGATAAGTTTCCATATTAAATCATAAACATTTTATGAGATATAATTAAAAGGGTGACCAAAGGTCAAAATTAAGAAGACCAAATCTCATATCTCATTTGTCTTTAAAGTGTCCCATTAACTAATTTGTAAAAACATGAATGCTAACTATCTTTTTAAAACTTTTGATTAAATTAAGATTTTAAAAATATAGTTCTATATCATGAAAAAAATTATTTTACGAAAACATTTAAGCCTAAAAGGAAAAACTATACCAATAAAGTCCTTAAGCTTTAATTAATTATTCAAAACTTTCAAAACTTCAATCTTTTGATTCTTAAATACTTAGATCGCATTTTCTTTCTTACTTTTTCCCCTTATTCTTCTTGAGTTAAGCATGAAAATATCTTCTATTAATTTGTTTCAATGTTAACTCTTCTTCCTATTAAACTTTCCTACATAACAAGTTAAAATAAGAACATGCATAATAATTGTATCATCTACATTAATCATAACTTAGAATTTATCACTTTAGAACAAGATATACAATTCATTTGTCACGCTTATTTGTCATAATCAAAAATCATCATATAAAACTTTTAGGCTAACAAATGTACCTCTAAATATATATGTGTCTGTGTGTGTCTGTGTCTGTGTGTGTGTATTTATATGTACAGCAATGAGGGTTAATTAACACCACCCTAAGAGTTACACTCTCACACTAAATTTACACCATTGGTTTTCATTGTATCTAGCAGCTAAATATTATAGCACAATTGGACTTATCAATTCACTAAAACTCTTATGTGACACATTATATATTTCAAGCACATTTTAATCTCACAAGTCACAAACACTAATTCTTATTTCTTATCCTTAAACACTCATATATTATATAGTCATATTACTTCATTTCTATTTTCATTATCTTGTTTTCTTCTTTCATACATAGCATTTTTCATCTTTAAGAACAATGCATGTTTCATTTTTCATCTTTGCAAATGATGAATATTTAAAATCAATGAGAACAATTGCAACAAGAATTAATTAAGGCTATCCTAAAGTAACAATATATTTGATCTTTATTTTGAAACCCATCATTGCAAATTAATTATCAAAATAATTGTTAGATGTATTTTATACTTGAAAAAATTTTAAAAGCTTAGTTATAAAATAAAAACATATAATAAACTTTGTTATTGCTAGAGTGAAACCTATTACTACTAAAAGAATTATTTTGAAATTAGTTACAAATATCTCTTTAAATTCATTAAACTTGGTTATATTTTCTTCCATCGTTAAATTGTATTAGAATTTATTTATAGATTTTTTTTGCATTCTTCTAATTTTTACACAAACTTGTCATTTAATTGAAAAGGTTGGTGTAAAGGCATATACAATATATTATCATCCTATACAAGTAGTCATTTTGGAAGATAAAGATCATATAATAGCGTGGAAGTATCACTCAATCTACTGAAATAAAATTAGTAAGTAATAAGTGAAAGTAACAATATTAATAAATGTCAAATGCTTTTTCACTGCAACATTATAAAGGAAGCAATAAACATAAGAACTAGACTTCTAATAATGAAGAACAAAAGTCACATAACTAAAGCAACAAGACAAAATACTATAGCAAAAAAAAAGACATCAAAGGTGGTTCTTCACAATCATATGTGTAATTAAGCCATCACTATAAACCTATAAATCCATAAAAAAAATTAATTCTAACAAAATTGTATAATATAAACAAGAAAGACTATAAATAGAAAGACATCAATAAACTTACATCTTTATCAACAAATAGATCTTATATTTTTTTGCAACTTCATCAATTGTGACCATGTTCACCATATGATTGGCATGCTCTTCTTTTAGCCAATGTTTTATTTACTGAGAATTCAAGCCCAATTTTAAACCTTTAACTATAATCCTCTTTGTCGACATCTTTCTTGCATCCTTTGGTTTGTGATATAAATGGATCTTTAATGGTCAACTTTAGGATTTCATGGGTCGTCTAAGCAACAAATTCTACTTGCTTGATTCAAAAAAAAAGTTATTTCTTCATCAATATTCATTTCAATTGCCATGGCAATAGCTTTTTTGCAAGTGTGCTCTAGCTCAAATATAATGAATTTATATATGTCCTTTAATTTTTCTACAAAGTCTGATAATTTATGCATTTGACGTTCAACATGCACACTTCTTAATACATTAGAAGCATCACCCTACCCATTATCATCACTATCACATCCTTCGATACATTTGTTAGCTACTTTGGTCCAACAATGCAAAATGTAATGACTTGGAAGTTAACAAACATTTTTTGCTTGAAAAATCACCAAAATGTATCTACATAAAATCCCCGCAAACTCAAATAATTGATAGCAACATTTAGTAATTTTCAAATTTGAGTCCACATTTAGAACGAAAGCATCTCTAACATCAACATAACAAAAAACTTGATAAGTATATTGGGATCCCTTTTTCTCAATCTTCTCTTTGATAAATTAGTTAGTCTTCAACAATTCGTCTTGAAATTTCCCAAAAATATTTCTTATGTAACTTGATGCCACTTACTTATCAATTTTTTATCTAACCTCAAAATTCATGATCCATGTGCAAGTTCAAAGCCCTCTTTTCTTTCTACCTCATTATAATTATCCTATGTGTTGTTGTTGCATTTACAAATGAAACCCAAAAAAAATTGAAGCTTTCACTTTATTAAATAGTATTCATCTTTGAAAAAAATATATTTCTATTATAAGTTGGTATCCATGAGACTTTAATTTTATGTAACCCTTGAATCCATTCATTTTTTTCCAAACCATACTCAATCATTATCCTTTGCCAACTTTCTTCAAATTCATGGACAATTTTTATTTCTTGAATGCATCTCTTTAACTCACACCTGAAAGCTAACTTTTTATGATATATTTGAGAAAGTGTTTTAGGAAACTTCTTTACAATGTGTTACAAGCAAAAATGATAATAACTTACTAGAAATAGCTTAACCAAGCAACTCCAACAACTAAATCTTGATCAGTTATAATAAACACCAATTTCTTCCCATTCATTGCTTAAAGTTAAGTCTTAAACCACCATATAAAAGATTTATCTGACTCATTTTATAACAAGGTACACCCAAATAAAATTGATTGACAATGAAGGTTCAATCCAATAAATAGGCCAAACGATATCATATACTTGTTAGTTTTGTATGTGGTATCAAAAATGATAACATCTCCAAAGTATTTATAAGCTAAACTTAATCTGGCATCCACCTAAAAAAAGTATATCATCTTATCATCATTATCATACTAGATTGCAGTAAAAAAATAGGATTTTCAGCTTGCTTTTGTTTATAATAATTGAAAACAACTTTAGCATCTCCAATATCTAAATTCTTGTTTCAAAAATATTTAACATGATGTTAGCAATCCCTATTAGAAAAAGCTAAGTCATTGACATTGTAAATTTTTACAACTTTTCCAATCGATACACCTTCTTCATGAAATTTCTCAACTAAACTTTTTGTCACAACCCCACTATGGTCATGACCAATGTGGAATCACTAAACATGAGTCCATTAATTTATTCTAAGATTAATACTAGTGCATGTAATATTGTAAAAGGAAAAAGGTCCAGGTATCATAATTAATTTAGGAATAAAGGTAGAAACTTTATATTCATTTCCTTTTAGATCTAGAATTCTTTGAATTACATAAGGGTTGCTCTAAAAAAGAAGTTATACTAACTCATAAACTAATCACTACACAAGAAATAAGTTAGCAAAACTAAACCTAGTATTAAAGAATTCTCACAAGGATCTATGCTAACATAACTCTATGTCTTATTAACTATAATCATGGCCCCTCATTGGAAAGTCTAAGAAATATCCATAGTTACAAAATAATTATAGCATCCTTATAGCCTGGACTTAAAAGAATGGGGAAAACCTTACTTTGCAAGTTTTTCATAGATTCTTTAAATTAGGAGATATAAGTATGATAAAGGAGTACTAAAGAACAATAGTAAGGCAAAAAGGGAATAAATACTCTACAACTAAATTTTTTAGAATAAGGCAAAAGAATCTTTGTTCATGTGCTTAATGAATCCTTACGTACCTCTCTTAGGTACTGAAAAGGTTTGAACTTAAGGACTATAGAAAGGCTTGGAATGGAGGTGATTCTATACTTCCTCTAAGAGTTAGCCACAAACTATTTTCCAATATGTCTCAATGCCGGTACTTTTTAGTGAGTGTTGATATGTGTTAGGCTAACCCAACATATCTCATGTGTTCATGTGTATTTGTCTATTTTAGCTTCTATTGTTACTCTTTCTTACTTTATTTTCCTCTTTCTTTTTCTTCTTTTTTCAACAAGATTTATGAAGGAGTATTTTTAAAAAGATAGCCCATTGACATGGGTGGATATAGGCTATGAAGTAATGATTTTGGTACAGAACATTAGAATACTAAGGAATCAAAAGGACATGATGTACTTAAGGCACATTGTGGTGCAATGTAATGAATGCTAGCATGATAATAGTGATAATAATAAGGGACATTGTTAATACTATCTATGGTTGTTAAAGGTGTTGTAACTAGGTCAATTTTGGTTAATGGCCCATCAAGTATGAAGATTATTACATTCATCAAGGTTTAGAGGATGCATAATTGAAAAAGGTCAGTCGTGATATTCCTACTTCTTCTATAGGCTACAGCAAAGCCTTTATTCCAATCCTACTAAGCTATAATATTATTCTCAAGAGGGTAGGAAAAAGTTACTTTATTCCTACAGCTAAAGCAATCTTTGCCCTTATATTATATGACTACTAGATGGCCTTAAACCTCTATCAAACCCTATTTGTTCAAGCTTCCATGGCAAAGATGGTGCCAAGCTTGAAGTAAGTAGCCCCTTTGTTAAGCAATACGAATGAGAAGATAAGGTGGTTATTGTGGACTCTTTCATATTTTCAATTTTAAATATAGATAAGGAAAGGATGCAATTGCTGCAAACTCCTTCTTATATCTTATTTATAATAACAGATGAGGAGATGAGGCAATCACTACAGACTCATTTGCACAGTTGTCTTAACAAATAATGAAATAAGATAGTTATCAAGGGCTCCTTTGCATGTCCATTGCATGAAGTAGATCTTCTAACCCTTTTAAGCCTAGCTAGAATGGAATCTTGTGACTTGTTTAAGTCTTTTTCAAGGTGGAATCTTTCGACCCCTCCTAAGCCTCGCCAAAAGTAGAGATTAGATATTTATATTAAGTTTCAATGGAAATGTTAACTTTTATTAATGTCCTAATCCCCTATAGAGGCATCAAATTTAGAAAGCTTTAAGCTACTGTGAAAGTATTAACTTTTTAGTTCTAGGCCAGTATAAAGGTAGTGACCTTTGATATTTGGAACTATTGTGGGCCATCTTTTAGTGTCATTATGAAGACATTATTGAACAAATGTTCATGAAGAACCTTTCCTTAGCAAAGTGTAGGTCCCTTGAAGGATATCTATTTCAATCTTTCGTATAAGGCCTTCTTTATAGGAATTTGGACTTCTATTGATAATTCAATTTGACCTTTTTAAAACTTTCATGTTTTCATATGATCCTCATTATTAGACTTCATGACCCCAAGTATCAACAACCTTTAAGGAGGAAATCCCACTCACTATGATGGTGGCCTTTCAACCTAAGCATCTAAAAAGAAATAAGTAAATCATAAAAGGAGCAAGTTTGGGAGCTTAATGAGTCAACATTATACTTAAGTAAATAAAATTATAAAGTTATATCTTAACAAACAATGTCAATTTAATTATAAAGTAAGCAAATTCTTATATGAACTTACTAGGGGACAACCTAAGAAAGCTATACACAAGAATAACATAGGAAGTACTATTCAATTATTGGTTATAATATCAAAAGCTACCAAAAGATGTTAGCATAATATTTTCACTAAAAAATATCATTTAGTAAAGTACATGAGATAATTAACCTAGCTTGTGACTCTTAGTCATCCTTGTCCCCTCACAAATTCAATCTTATTCCTTCAAGGAAAACCTTATCCCTTCATAAATGAGATACATAGATCCAATACATAAGTCTCAACATAAGCATAGTTCACCCCCACCATTATCATTATACAATCATAAACATATATAAAATAAAATTTAACAATTCCTAATCTAACTTGTTTCATGAAGGATGTCAAGTCCATTTCATACCCATGGAATCTATAACAAGGCCATTCTTTCTAATATAGTTCTTATGAAAATGTACATTGCATGTATAATTCTCAAATCTTGAAATTTCAAAGGAAAATAAGGTGAATCATTTAAAGAATCAATTTAAGACATATATAAAGTATTCTATCCTTGCTAAATCGATTTGTGAACTAATTTAAGCTATACAAAAAGCATTATGTTCTGGCTAAATTAATTTATGAATCAATTTAAGTCATATAGAGAACAACTTAGCCTTGATGAATTGATTAGTGAATCAATTTCATCAACAATTTCAAGAAAAATTGATTTAAGCCATGAAGAAACACCTTCAATCCTAATAAATTGATTCACTTATGAATTTCTATAGCTTTTTGCTCAAAATGCATTGTTGATCTAATACAATTCACTACTAATGCCGCTCATAACTTCAAACCTCTCAACCAAACCATTATAATGCATAATCTCATCATAAAATTCATAATTTCCAAGCTTAAGACACAAAATCAATTCAAATTCCTTTAAAATGCTATGTTACCTAAAATATATAGAATTCTATTAAATTAAGCAAAAGTTTAGGCAGAATGCTACTCACTAGTTGAAAGAGGAAAAGTTGGTGTGGATTTTGTAATGAATTGAGCTATTACACATCAAAAAGAAGAATTTCTCAAGATAGGGCTTAAAATCCTTTAAATCTTATTTTGCCCTCAATCAATTAGATCAATAGAATTCTACTTATGGAATCTAAGGAGATTCAACAATAGAGCTTCTTGAGATGAAGATAATTAAGTAATTCCTACCTTAATGGGTTAACAATGATAATGAAAATCAAATTAAGAAAGATGAATGTAAAGAATGCCTTAAAGGTTAATGCAAGTTTTTAGGTGTTGAAATGAAAGAGGGAGAAAGGTAGGGAGACTATATTATAAAAGGGTAGCAACTACGATAAAATGAGAAATAGCATAATATGACTCCTCCAAACTTTTTTAGCCAAATCATTCTATAATATAGGATCATGTATAAGTTTAGAATTATTACCATATATTCTTTTTACAATTACATCACCCATGAGGGAATTTATTTGATCATAGTAATTCAATCATAGATTTACTCATTCATAATCCACCTAGTGATGTAGTTTAATTCTTAACATTTTAGTTATTTCTTATGTCAAAATTTAATTTATCCTCACCCTAAAAGTCTTAAATACAAATCTAATTAATAATTTACTAATCCCAATACTATTGGATGTAATATTACTCCCCTAAAACAAATTTATCCCTAAATTTTTGCAATATAGCATTACCTTTCTAATTAACTAGTATTTCATAAGCCGAGGTCTTAGGACTTTTGGAAAAGTTAGGGGTGCTTATATTGCATATCATTCTCAAGTTCCTACATGGCTTCTTCCTTTCCATGTCATTCCTAAAGAACCTTCACAATTGATACCTCTTTAAATAATAATTTTCAAACTTGAAGATCAAGAACCACTATTGACTACTTTAGTTTTGAATTCAATTGGAGGGTTCCTCCTTAAGGATATAGGTAACATCAACTTTATACTTCTAGAGCATAAACATAAAAAATAAAAGGTGAATAGCTCACAAACTATCCAATAATCTTAAAAGATAAGCTACAACTCCAACATGTTCAAGAATTGGAAAAGGCCTAATATAACAAGCTATAAGATTGCCCTTCTTAACAAATCTCATTATTCCTTTCATTGGTGACACCTTGATGAACACACTATCTCCCACTTGAAATTCTAGATCTCTTTTCCTTCTATTTGTATGTGACTTTTTCTAGTTTTGAGTAGATTTTAATCGTTCTTAAATGATTTTATACCTTTTCTAAGGCATTAACTACCAAATAGGGCCCTAGCAATTTTACCTCACCCAATTCAAACTAACCTACTAGATATCTACATCTTCAACCATATAATGCTTTAAAAAGGGCCACTTAGATACTTGCTTGGCAATTATTGTTGTGAGCACATTTTACTAGTAGCAAGTATTTTTTTCCAATTATCCTCAAATTTGAAGGCATAAGCTTTAAATATATCTTCTAATGATTTAAAAGTATGCTCTGACTAGCCACCTATTTATGGGTGAATGATTATGTTGAAAAATAACTATGTCCTATGGCTTTTTGGAAAAATTACCAAAAATGAGCAATAAATTGAGTGCTTCAATACAAGATGATAGTAATAGGAACCCTACAAATGGGACCATTTGGTCTAAATATGCTTAAGCATATTAAGCCATCTAAAAAGTTGTCTTAACTAGTAGAAAGTATGTTGTCTTGGATAATTGATTCATTATGACCTAAAAGGAATTATACCTCTTAGGGGACTTAGGTAACCTTATTAAAAATCCATAGTCACGCACTCCCATTACTATTCTAGGATTTACAAGCTAATGCAAATCTGTAGGTCACTAATCTTCCACTTTCACCTGTTGATATGCAAAGCACTTAGTCATCAAAATCCAATACATCTTTCTTCATCCCACTTCACCAGAAGGTTTCTTACAAATCATGATATATTTTGGCTACCCCTAGATGAATAACATAAGAAAAGCAATGTTCCTAGTGTAGATATACATTTCACTATTTAGATGAGACCCAGAATTGCCCTTAATATCAAATTACCCTATTCTCATCACTAGTTAAGTCACCCTACTAATTAGCCATCACCTCTTCCATCAGAGTGAGATATTAAGGGTCATTTTTATAGGATTCTTTAATTATTTTTTCAATAAGATGGATTGTATGGCTACTTATACAAGTATCACTCCTTGGTCACCAATTTAAAGGTAGTTAGATTATTCAATAATTTTTTGCTAAGCACTTCTGCCATGACATTCACCTCACCAAGATGGTAATGGTTCAAGAAATCATAATCTTTGATAAGTTCCATCCACCTTTGCTATCTCAAATTCAAGCCCTCTTACTCAAAGATATATTTTAAGCTCTTGTAGTTAATGTAAATCTTACATGTTTCCTTATGTAAATAACATTTCTCTATATTCAAGGCAAACACCACTATGGCCATATCAAAGTCATGTGTTAGGTAATTAAGTTCATGTTTCTTTAATTTTTAAAATGCATAAGCAATAATTTTACCATTTTGTATCAAGACATAGCCAAGGCCAATTCTGGATGCATTATAGTATACTACATACCTACCAATACTCAATGATAAAGTGAACACAAAGCCTAAAGTTGGACATGCTTTTAGCTTTTGAAAGTTATTTTCACAATTGTCAAATCATATGAACTTATTCCTTTTTGAGTTAAATTGGTGAATGGGGAGACTATCTTTAAAAAAATCTTAAACTTTTTGTAATATCCAACTAAACCTAAAAAACTAAATTTATGTTACTAAAGTGGGCTTTAATCAATTTTCTACAACCTCGATCTTTTAAGGATGTACTTATACTCTATCTTTGGATAATACATGTCCCAAAAATTTCACAATAGTCATCCAAAATTTGTATTTATAGAATTTTGCATATAAGTAATTCTCGCATAAGGCTTGTAACACAATTCTAAGATGCTGAGATGCTCCTATTCATTCTTCAAATATACCAATATGTCATCTATGAACACAATCATAAACTTATCTAAAAATGGCTTAAATCTCTATTCATAAGATCCGTAAATGTCATTGGTGCAATAGTTAAACTAACAGACATAACTAGGAATTTTTGGTGACCATATTATGTTCTAGAAGTCATTTTCAATATATCTACCTCTTAAATCTTCAATTAATGATACCCATATGATAAGTCTATCTTTGAGAAATATTTAGCAACTCATAAATTGTCAAACAAGTCATTAATATAAAGTAAAAGACATTTATTCTTAAATGTCACCTTGTTTAATTGTTGGTAACCTATACATAGCCAAAGAAATCCATATTTCTTTTTAATAAACAATATCAAAGCTCCCTAAAGTGACAAACTAAGTTAAATTTTCCCCTTATCAATTAATTCATGTAATTGCACCTTAAGTTCCTTCAATTTAACTGGGGTCATTTGATAGGGAGGTATGAAAATTAGTTCAATGGCAAGAACTAAATTAATATTAAATTTTATCTCTCTATCAAGTGATAGTCCTAATAACTCTTCTAGAAACATATCTAGGAATTTGCATATAGCCTAAACACCATTCAAGTATGAAGTAGTTCTTTGACTATAGCCAAGTAAGTGGCACACCCTTCTCGAAAAAAGCCTTTAGGCCTTAACACTGGAGATCAACTTTTATGGCATCATGGACTCTTTCTCCTTAAAACATAATTAATAGGATCTTTCTATTGGAAAGGTTACATCTTTATCAAAGCAATCCATCTAGGCACGGTATGCAAATAACTAATCTACTCCTTTTATCATATCATAATCTACCATATCTAGAAAAATCAAATCAATACGGATAAAATGATTGCATATAATTACAAGACAAGCATCAATCATTGAAGTAGCTATCAAGGCTTTATTAATTGGAATAAAAACCATTAAGGGAGATTGCAACTCACTACAAGATTTAGTTAATAAAGATGCAAAACTTTTTAAAAATAAAAAATTGAGTAGCACCTAGATCAAATAATACTCGAGCTTGCAAGTTCTCAACTTTAAGAATACTTAACACCATAACATTTGATGCTTGAGCTTCCTGAAGAGTCAAAGTAAACACTCTAGCTTCACTCTTATGCACACATTTCCCTCGATTGCTTCCATCATTCTCTTATCCTAAAGTAACTTGATTTCCTACTAAAGTAGTAGAATGTCGTAGGTACACTCTGTTGAAAAGAGAAATAGTTAGCACAATAACTAAAAAGGTTTTCAAGGAATTCCCTCTCCTTATACCCTAATTAATCGTATGTCAAACACAATATTGTTTTGGTTACGTGGTCCCCTAATGCCATATCAAATACATTTTGGTAATTCTATTTGAAAATTGCTCCACTTTTATGATATACCCTTTTCAAAACCTATAGAAACATTTAAGCAAAGTTATTGATTTCCTCTCTTTCTTCTCATAGATAAATCACTTAAAACAACCCTAAGATAAGTTGGTCCCATAAATGATCTATTCTCTTCACTTATAGTGACATTTTGTAGGAGCATCTCCCTTGCACTATGTATGCAACTAGGTTTTTCCAATTGATTTCACTTCTTAGCTCCCATTTGAGCCTTGTGCTCTATTCTCTCTTTTATTTTGAATTCTAATCATAGTGTTTGATCCAACATTTGTTAATAAATGGTGACATCACTAACATTAATGGACTCAAAGTAATAATCCATCAATCCTTAAATAAACCTTTCCATTTTAAATCTTTTAATTGAGATTAAATATCTTATATATCGAGATAAGTAGATAAGCTATACACCATACTTGTTAACAAAAAAAGCTTTCTTGTTTCAAATATCCAAACTGATCTATGACCTCTAAATCTCGCAAGTGCACGGTTTAAGTCTAGTTATAGTATAAAAGATTATCGTTCTCCACAGGGATTGTAGGTTGAGTACTAACTAATCTCAAGTAAAATTATCTAGGCAGATCAATTGATAGTATGAATTGAGAATAAGTTGTAAAACAGAATTTAGCTATCAAAACAAGGTTTAATTCAAGTGAATAAAAGCGTACTTAGCTTAAGGATCCCTTGTACATTTCATCATCGAATGAATATAATTCCCTAACTTGGCTTACTGTTAATTAAGATTGTTGGATTACCACAATTAAGCTATACCTCATTGCAAGGCTACTAGCTACTAACCAAGAGATTAAGTGTCCAGAATTACTCTAGTAACCACTAATCCAGATTGCATTAACTTAGCTTAGAATCCAATTTTGGACATTTCATCCTGTGCAAAAGAATTCAATCAGCTTAATTCCTAAGTCTAATTGATATTCCCAATGACCATGCAAGATCCGATTAATTAATTAGTCATTTCAACCTAAAATCAACTAATCCGTAACACAAATCCAATATTCCGGATAAATTGGCTTGTTCCAGACAAAACAGCAAGATCAAATCATAATTCAACAGTAAATCAAGTTAGATTATATAAAATTCAGTTCCATAACTCCATGAACAAGTTCACCTAAGCTAAGCACAAAGGTTTAGTGTGAAAACATCTCAAGATCAGAAGAAAACAAGAAAACAGAGGAGGAAGTCAAACAATCCATGAAGATCTACAAATTTCTTGCTTGATTCTTCAATTCCTTGCTTGAATCCGTGTTAGAAGGCGCCTTTGATGAGTTTTGATCTCTCCTAGGGCTTCTCCCAGCAGCTCCCCTTGTTAATTCTCCAAATTCTCCTCTCCCCCATTCTGGTCTCGCGCAAAAACTTATACTGGTGATGTACACGGGGTCCAACACGGCCCATGTTGTACCCCGTGTTTCTCTGCGAAAGTTTGAGCGACAAGAAACACGTTGTGTGACACGCCCCGTGTTCTCCTACGAATTGTCAAACAGTAATGTACACGGGGTAGTACACGTCCCGTGTTCTACCCTGTGTTCTTCAAAGAGACTGATCAGCATATTACACGGGGTGTGATACCCCCCGTGTTCTTCAGAGGCAGATGACAGAAATATACACGGGGTGTGACACGGCCCGTGTTCACACCCGTGTTCTTCTCTGGATGACTCAGTGAAGTCTTAAAGCAGTCCAGAACGAAACACGGCCCTGAACACGGGGTTCAACACGGCCCGTGTTCTTTGCTGAGTGAACAATCTTGCTTCATTACTTCATGATTTGGATGGTTTTGCCTCTGGATTCTTTTCTAATGCTCATATGTGTCATTTTATGACCTGAAAACAAAATATAGAGTATCTAAGTGTCCTTTTCAATCAATTTGCACAAAATACTAAGTAAATAAGTGGATGAAACACATAGAATTTAGGTGTATTTGTGCACTTATCAATCTACCCTTACATATCTTACACTTGGAAATAAGAATCGGCCAATGAAGCTTTCTTAAAAACTACTTAGGTCAAGGGTGCCAAATTCAAATTACTTTTCTCGATGAAGCTAAAGAACCAATAGTGTGCCACATCATCTAATTGATACCCCATAAGTTCTACTAATAAAGGTTTAACACACTCAAGCATCTTCTCATAATGCTCAATTTGTGCAAGAAATTGATATGCATCCATATCTAGATCTAAGCCAAAATAATGAAGCAATTTCAACTTAATAAATTCATGGACAATGTGCAGCCTATTATTTGAACCTCCCCTAGGAGGATTTGATATCTCTTTTTCCCATTATTTTGGTTTAAGTCATAGTTATCCTAATTCCTATATTAGTCTTGCTCCCAATTTTAATCAAGAGCTTTAACTATCTAGGTTACATCTTGCTATAAGAAGTTTGTAGCCTAAAAGGGAATTTGTTGATCACTTTCTTCTTCCTTATGCCTATTACTTTGAGCCTAGGAACCTATAAATGACTCTTTATTGTTAGGTTCATTGGCTCTTTGTCTTCTAGTGTTTACCATAACCTAATTCATAAAATTCTTAAATGTTTTAAGGAAAAGAATTTAATAATAAAAGAAGTTATTAAGGATAAACATCACCAATAACACTCGCAAGCACCATAAAGTCAATCAAAAGGCAGTAATGATATGTGATCTTGGGTGCACATAGATCACTGGTACAGTTTTGATTAACACCCATATGAAAGCAAATATGACTTTACAAAGTAACTAATACTATAAACCATTATCCTTTAGGTAAACTCTAAACCATGCTCTGATATTAACTTTGTCATAACCCTACTATGTTGTGACTAATAGAAAATCACTAAACATAACTCTACCCACCTATCCTAAGATTAACACTAATACACATAATATGCTTGAAGGCAAAAGGTTCAAGTATCATAATTAATTTAACAATAAAGGTAAAAACTTTATATCCATTTCCCTTTAAATCTTAAATCTTTTAAATTACATAAAAGCTACTTCAAAAGAAAAGTTAGACTAATTGATATACTTATTACTACACAAGAAATAAGTAGGCTTAACTAAACCTAGTATCAAATGTTTCTCACAATGATCTATACTAACACAATCTTATGTCCTATCAATTATAACCATGGCTTTTTGTTGGAAAGTCTAAGAAATATACATAGTTACAAAATAATTATATTGTCCTTGCAGCTTGGGCTCAAAAGAATAGAGAGACACTTAACAAAGAGATCTTGCTCACTGTGGTGAAGGTGGTAATGGTGGCACTTCAACCTGAGTATTTGAAAAAGAAAAATAATAAACCACATAAGGAGTAAGTCATAAGCTTAGGGAGTCAACATTCAACTTAAACAAATAAATCCATAAAACTATATCTTAACAAATATTTTTAAATTAATTATAAAGTAAACAAACTCTCGTATAGGCTTACTAAAAAATAACCCAATAAAGCTACATGTATGAGCATCATAGGAAGTACAACTCAATTGCTAACCATAATATCAAAACCTACTAAGATGTTAACACAATGTTTTCGCTAAAAATATCATTCAATAGAGTACACAAAACAATTAACCTTCACTGTAACTCTTAATCATCCTTATTTCTTCACAAATCTAACCTTGTTTCCCTAAGGTCAACTTTATCCCTTTACAAATAGGCATATGGATCTAGTGCATAAGTCTTAATATAAGCATAGTTCAACCCCACCATCATCATTACACAATTATAACACATTCATAAGCTAAAGTTAAAAATTCCTAATCCAACTAGTTTCATAAAGGATATCAAGTCCATTTCATAGCCATTTAATCCATAACAAAGCCATTCTTTTTCATATAATTTATGTAAAAAGGTATAATACATGTACAATTCTTAAAACATGTGAAATTTCAAAGGAGAATAAGGTAAATCAATTAGGAAATATTAGTTGAATCAATTTGGGCCATATAGAAAGCATTCTATCTTGGCTAAATTAACTTCTAAATTGATTCAGACCATATGGAAAGCATTTCATCCTCAATAAGCCAATTGGTGAATCGATTCCTTTAATAATTTCTAGATGAATCAATTTAGGTCTTATAGGAAACTCTTTTAGGCTCGATGAATCAATTCACTTACGAATTTCTATAGATTTTGATTGAAATGTGTTATTCATTTGATGCAATTCACTACCAATCTGACTTGTAATTTCAAATCTCTTAATCAAATTCACAAGGAACTTAATACAACAATAACTTTCATCATAAAATTTATAATTTTCAAGCTAAAGACACAAAATCAATCCAAATTACTTTAAACTCTATATTAGCCAAAATATAAAGAATTTTATGAATTCAAGCCAAAGCTTAGGTAAAATGTTACTCAATAGTTAGAGGAGGAAGAGTAGTTGTGGATTTTATGATGGATTAAGTTACTACACATCAAGAAGAAGAATTTCTCAAGTTAGGGCTCAAACTCCTTTAAATCCAATTTTGTCATTAATTAACTAAATTAATAGAAATCTACTTATGGAATCAAAATAGATTCAATAACAAAGTTTCTTAAGATAAAGAGGATCAAGTAATTCTAACCTTAATAGATTGATGATGAAGAAGAAGATGGAACTAAGGCTTGAATGGAAATAAACCCTTGAGAGTGAATGGAAATTTTTTTAATGTGGAAATGAAAAAAGAGATAAGGGAGGTTATATTATAAGAGGGTGGTGATAAATGTAAAATAGGAAATAACATAATATGACTCTTCCAAACTCTCTAAGCTAAAGGACTCTATAGTATAGGTCTATACATAAGTTCAATAAATTGTTATCATACATTCTTTATACATTTATCTTACCTTTGAGGAAATTTATTTGATCACAATGGTTTAATCATAGATTTACTAGTTCACAATCCACTTAGCATTGTAGTTAAGATCCCTACAATTTAATTATTTTTATCATTGATATTTGATGTACCTTTCCTCCAAAATTCTTAAAGATGGATCTAATTAACAATTAATTGATCCTAATACAATCGAGTGTAACACTTTTTTGCAGCAACAATCATTTTTTTATGACACCTAAAATGTGATGCACTTCTAGGATTAAACCTGTCATGATATGACAATTGCTAAAAGCTTTTATCAGCTATTACCTTTCTTGTTTCCCCTTTGACATAGTAAATGATGCTTAATAACCAATTCTTCCAATTGAATATTTCTTTTAAGCCTTCTCCCTTTCACTAATAAATTCTCTCACAAACTTAAATTAGCATTGACCCTCAATACTGCAATGAAAAATACAATAATTTAATTTACTTAAATGGGTTTGTAGTCCACATTCATTCTCCCTGATGAATGATTTGTAAAATTCCCTAACCATTTCAAGAGATTCAAATTCCATTCTAATTAAAGGTTAAGCAATTTTTTGTTCACTAATAATGCTACACTACGGTATTGCACCTTTTTGACACGCTTCAAAATTAATGGGCTTTTTTGTATCAATGATTTCATATTCAATTATTTTTTAGCCTTAAGAATCCGATTAACATCACTTTTTTTGCACTAGACATAATTTATAGTTGTAATATAAAAATTCAAATAAACAAATTAAAACAAAACTTTTAGAAATATAAATGTGTATGAATTAGATTCATACACACCAGAATATCAGAAGTACACAGCAAAAGATTTAGGATCTAATGTTTATTTCTATTAGGCATATTGGCAACCCCATGAAAAGATAATATTGTTCACAGTCTAAATCTCCTTTTTGTGTACAGAAAAAGATAGAGAGTTTCTTAAATATTCTAATAATGTTTTTGTTAACAAACCTTTTAAATCCCCTTCTTCTGCCTATTTATAAGCATTTTTCATAGGTTAGCTTATGGACCCATTTTAGGTAATCCGAATCTATGATCCAACATCTCCGCTCACACATAATAGGATCCATACTCTTTCAACATTACATAAAAGAACATCATCTGTTATACTCTATAACAAATCATACAAGAAAACAAACTGTGTAACTAATATATTTTGAGAGCTCTTTGCTATGCATTTATTAGGAATATATAACTTCTCAATAAATAATGGATCTTAAGTAGAGTTTAAGTATACAGCACTCTAGATTATTTTATCACATTTAAATTTCTCAAATGATCTCATTTTTATGCATCATTTACATTAGATATTGTATTCACAATTATAGACACACTATAACTAGGATACCAATAAATACAAACATAATGCGATACATTTAATAATCTTCCTCTTTTTTTAGATCTCTCCATTTTAATTTAATTTGCTTTCCTAGTAATGCTTTACTAGATTGAATCTCTCATAGTCCTTTAGTAACATACTAAAATAGCAATCATTAAATTTAAATTGCAAGAAATAGAATAGAGTCATAAATGTACAAATATGATGTCTGTATTCCTCAAAGGTCTCACACATCTAAGTTGAGATCTAGACTTTGATCACTTTTATTGGTCATAATTTGCACTTGTGGTGTGAAACACATGTTATGATGTTCTCTCCTTTTTTCATGGAGCATATGTCTTTATATAATATATTAATACCATACAAATAATAGTTCATACATACTCAATGTCTAACCTGAGTTCACCAATCTACTCTTTCTTATTTTCATCAGAATTCATATCTAGCAATTTAGGTAGATAAAATGAATTCCTCATTAATTCACTTACGGTCTTATATATTACCTTATCTTATTCATAAATAAGGTGACATTCATATTTTAAGCTTGACTCTCAATTATCACTTAGATAAGAAGCTTAAAATTATCTCATCTCTTATCAATTACAAAAAATTGACAAAAGATTATTACCCGTGTGAGAAGGTTAATCTTCTATTTATCTAACATATTTTTTAATAACTCAAGAATGTTCTAAGAAACATTCTTACATCTATATATGTAGGCTTATAATAAACACAATTATTATTTAAACATTAATATTCTATGAATATTGTTAAAAAAAATTACAATAATTATATCAACATCTACCCAATCCTTAAGATTTCTCATGTTTTATGAGTACATTTTGAGAAATAAGCCTAGTCATGGGATCTGTTACCATCTCACATGTAGAAATATATTTCATGTTTACTTCTTTACGTGCAACCATATCTCTTACAAAGTTGTACTTTGTGTCTATGTGTTTAGTTTTACAATGATATTTGGGGTATTTTATGTATATTATTGCTATGTGGTTATCATAGTTTGCTAATATTAGATTAGTAAAATTAGTATTTACACCCAAATAATCTAAAACCTCTTGAGCCACACTGCTTCTTGTACTACTGCTGAAAATGCTATAAATTTAACTTTCATTATGGATAAGATTATGCATGATTGCTTCTTACTACTCAAAGATATAGAGCCATTATTTAGTAAGAAGATGCACCCAAAGGTAGACTTCCTTTCATCTAAGTCTCCTCCCCAATCAGCATCATTATAGCCTTTCAATTGTAAATTATTTCCTTCATAACATAATGAATAGTCAACAATACCTTTTAGATACATCAATATCCTTTTAACTGCATTCCAATGTGCTGGGCCTAGGTTGGATTGATATCAGCTTACCATGCCAATGGCAAAATAGATATTTAGGCTTGTGTACATCATTACATACATTAGACATCCAACTACACTTGTATAGGAAACTTTTCTCATATACATTTCTTCTTGTGGAGCCTCAAGACATATCTTTCAGCTTAGACCTTCACCTTTAGCAATAGGAGTGTCTATAGATTTATAATACTGTATTTGGAATTGTTCAAGAATTTTGTTGATATAATACTCTTGTGACAAAAATAATAATTTCTTTAAACGATTTCTTGTAATCTTAACTCCAAGAATATATGCAACTTTACCTATATCTTTCATTTCAAAATTAGATGACAACCATCCTTTAATTTCATTAATGTACTCGTTGCTATTTCCAACTATAAGTATATCATCAACATATAATGATAAAATTATAAACTTATCCTTGGACCTTTTTGTATATACGCAATGGTCTTCATCAATCATGATAAAATCATTTGACATTATCACATTGTGAAAGTGAATATACTATTGTCTTGAAGACTGCTTCAAGCTATATATAAACTTCAAAAGTCTATAAACTTTATCTTCTTGGCCTTCTTTAATAAAACCTATAGGTTGTTGCATGTAGGTTTCTTCTTCCAAATCTCTATTCAGAAATGCATTCTTTACATCCATTTGATGTAATTCAAGGTCCATACTAGCAACTATAACCAGTATCAAACGGATTGAGGTAAATATAACAATAGGTGAAAAAGTTTTCTCATAATCTATTCCTTCCTATTATGTGTAATCTTTTACTACTAGTCTAGCCTTGTATTTTTTAATAGTGCCATTAGCCTTGTACTTGATTTTAAGAACCCATTTATTCCCAATGGCCTTATGTGTGTTCGAAAGATCATCAACTTTCCAAACTTAATTTGATCCTATAAGCTTCATCTCTTCTTCCATTACTTTTATCCAATTTTCCTTATTAGGGCTAGAAAGAGTCTCAATGATATTTCTTGGCTCATCTTCATCTTGTGTAATAGTCATAAACACTTTACCACCTTCAATGTTGAAATGACGATGAGGAATGTCTTTTCTACCACTACATCACAATTAAGGCTCTAAAGACATATTTCTCAGGGATCCTTAAATTACTCTCACTCGAACCAAGATCATTATTCATTTGAGTATTCCCATTTGGATTACTCCTATGTTAATCAAGATCACTATCATTCGTACTCGAAATTGAAAACATATTCCCTAAAATTGTCCCACTTAAAGGAAATGAGTCTTAAGCGCTTGTATCCATGATCTCGTATAAGGATAAGTCTTAATTTATATCACCTATTTAGGAAAATCATTCTTTAAGAATATGACATCTCGTGATTCAAATTCAATGAAACTCCTATTGTCATGTTCACCAATGAACACATAGCCTTTCAAATGTTCTAAGTATCTTATAAAGATACATTTCTTTCCTCGAGCACCTAATTTGCCACGTAGGTGTGTAATATCCAAAACATAGGCCGTACATCCCCAAGGTTGTAAAATACTCAAGTCAAATTTTTACTTTGTCCATAACTTATATGGTTTAATGGCAACTAATTTACGAGGCAGATAATTAAGGATAAATGTGGTAGTTAAAAGTACATCATCCCAGTAAATGATAGGCAAATTTGCTTGTGTCATCATAGACCTAACCATTTCCAAGAGCATTCGATTTCATCTTTTTACAATATCATTTTGTTGAGGAGTGCTTGGATTTATTAACTAACATTGAATCCCTTTTCTAACACATAATTATCTAAATTGATTAGACAAATACTCACGACCACGATCGGTTCGTAATACTTTTAGTTTTCTATCTAATTGATTTTCAACTAAGCTCATGTAGCTTTGGAAGCAACTCAATGCTTCATATTTGTGTGTTATCAAATAGATAATACCAAATCATGTAAAATCATCTATAAATGTGATGAAATAAAAATCTTCATGCTTGGCTTTCGCATTCATTGGACCATATATATTAGAATTGACTAATTGTAAAAGGAAGTTAGCTCTAATTCCTTTTTTAAATAATTTTCTGGTACTTTTACTAGCTAAACAATGCTCACAAGTAGATAGATTTACTTTATCATAATTAGGCAATAACCCTTCTTTAGCTAGCATATCCGTGCAATGCTAACTAATATGGTTAAGTTGAGCAAGCCAAACATTCGCATCAATTGTAAAATTATATGACAATTTAAACATGGAATAACTAAGATTATATTCATAATGATCAGCATCCATGATAATAAAACCATTTATTATATAACTATATCCATAATGAGTTGTTCCTAAAGATAATTCAGTATTGTCATTAGCAAGATACAAATTAAAATCGAGTTTTAACAAAACTAACCCAAATATTAAATTTCAACAAATCTAAAGTGCATATAAAATATCATGCAAGAGTAGAGTTCGGCTGTCTTGTAAGACTAACTTGCATGTGCCTATGCCTTAAACTGCAACCCATGCATTATTTCTCATATAAATCTATTTTGCTCCATATGGTATTAGCCAAAATTCTATGAAGGTGTCTTAATCTTTCGCTATATGATTTATTGCCCCTAAGTCTACAATTCATAAAGGATGGGAATATGTCAGAAAAATAAAACTAGCTACACAAAATTCACTAACTTGAGTATAGCCTAATCCCTTTCTTAAGTTCAAGGCAATCACAGGAAAAATGCCCTTTCTTATTGCAATTGAAATATTTAACCTTCGCCATGTTCTTCTTCTTGAAAGGATGTTTTCCTTTCCTATGTTGGTTATTTTTTTAATTTCTTGCTAAAATGAGCCATCTTCTTTCTTGCATCTTTGGACCCATTTTTACATTTGCATTTTTGCCTAAAAACTTTTCCTAAGCTAGATGAAATTATATACACATTTGTATTAGGCTTAATAGCCTCAAACCTTTCTTCTTCTAGCTCAAAACGGCGCATAACATTATCCATTGTTCAATGTTTTCATCACAGGTTAAATGCATCTTCATATGCTTCCAAGAATGAGACAAGGAGCGAATTACAAGTTGAACTTGTTGCTCATCGATTAACATATGACCCGCATCCTTTAATTCACAAATCATATTTGACATTTCTTATAAATATTTTTTCATTGAAAGTTCAGGTTTCTTTTTATAAGTGTCAAATTTGATCATAAGATATCTTAGTTTGGTCATAGATATTCCATTAAACTTATTTTTTAGAGTAGACCACATGTCTTTATTCAAGTTATAATTCCTAAATTCTCATGTGATGTCATTCTCCATACTGCTCAGCAACGTAATGCAAGTAAGAGAATTCTTCCTTTTCCAAGCTTCGTAAGCCTTCCAATCCTGCCTATTGTTGGGTCGTGTTTCCTACCTCAAGCTTTTCTAAAATAATATTAAGTACTTCTACAGTCTTTTGCTCTTCTAGCACATATTGAATTTTTATGTTCCTAATTTCATAAATATCACCATTCAGTTTCTCACCCTTATTAAGTTCAACGATAATATTTTTGGAAGTAGTAGCCATTATGTCTATAGAAACACAAAATTCTATATATAGATAGAATTGCACATAATTAATGTCTAGCTAAACATATATGTCTACTTTGGCTCTCATTAATTCTATTAGAACTAGTTCACATATAAGGTTTAAAGTCAAAAGGTCACTACGTTTTCAATCATCATCTAAATTCCTAATGTGAGGCTAATACAAAAATAATTAATTGGGCAAAGTATTCTAAACAGAAGAATTTATAGATATGCAATTTCAAATAAAAAAATTACACAAATTGAAACATAATTCAATAATATAATACATAAAAAAATTACAAAAAATATCAGATATTAAATATTTGCCTAAAGTTTACAATTGTTATAATGCTTTCAAATGTTTGATTCTATGCAAAAAAGAGCTAATGAACCTATCATATAGCTTTTAGGAAAACTCAATTTTGGGACTAGATTTCTTATCTAGCTAACAATACTAGTAAATAGTCAAACTACATCTATAATTCTTATACTTCAAATAGTCTAATACAAATCTATGGATAATATTATTATATTGTTTGTATCCCTTTTATCTTTCTAATAGAGAATCTAAAGTTTTTTTTAGTAATCCATAGGTAAGGATTTTTGAAAGGCTTTTAATTTCTTTGAATTTTGATTCATCTTTAAATCGCCAACCTATATCAAGTTCTGAACTTTTTCATGAAACTTGATGATATAATTTACAAAATGTTACAAAATTTTCTTTATAAACTTTCAAATTAGTTTGGAGATTATTAAGCTCAGCAGTTAACCTAATGACTTCTTGTCTTTATACTAGAGTCTATATAACTCTTGTTGTACATATGAATCTCACCATTTATATAGAAAAAAAAAAACTCAATTAGATCTCCAAAGCAATAATGTATATAAAAAAGTTATACTTCCAAAAAAAAGTCCATCAAAAAAAATTGTACATCATGTAAATAATGTATAACAAATTCTCACAATAATTATAAAAACAATAATTCAAAGTGTGAGGAAAAAAATTTTGCCATGTTCCAATATAGTATATCAATATTATTGAGCAACCTATAACACGACAGATAAAAGGGTTAAGTGGTCTAAGGTGCCAAACTTAAGTTTTGGTCCCTGGTAAAGGGTGTGGGTTCAAATCCAACTTCTGATAATATTTTTATAATAGTTTTTTATGGTTATTATGAAATTTTTTTTAATTGTTTTTAAGACCTTTTTAACCATATTTTAACATTTTTTGACAATTTTGATAATTTTTGCCTTTTGATAGTTTTTGTCATAATGGAAACTGGTTGCCCTTTTTTTTTTTACTGTTCTTGCATATCACAAAAAAAATTGGATGATGAAACAAAATCATTTGTTGTTAATGGCAATAAGACCAAAATGATTAAGTTTTAATGATTTGCATGCCTTTTTAGTAAGTGACAACACCAAGTGTAATCAACAGTAATTTACAAAAATGAAATAGGAAATGACAAGAAAACAAAGCAAGAAATATAGATACAGCCTTTTTCTTGGAGGCACTTATGAATGTGTTCAATTAATGTCACCCTGTGGGTGCATGCATTGCTATTTTTCTCTCTCTGTGTCTGGTTAAAGTATTGTCCATGGATTTTTTTTTATCATATAATATTTTGCATTTTTTATTTATTTCGTTCGTTTTGTCTTGTCTATGGTTCAATAAATGTAAGCATGCAATTTCATATGACAAATTGTTTATTATTATTTAAAGGTCGGGAAAGATCAAGTTTTAAGACATATAACTACTTTTCTTCATGTGATTTTCTAGCTTTTGGCCAAATATCAGAAGAAGAAATCCATGCCATTTCACATCAAACAAAGTATTATAAAAAAAAGGGCAATGGCAATAAAAAGAATCCTTTAAAAAATCATCATTTTCTCAAATGATAAGGACATGCACATATATATATATATTTGGAAAAGGCTTGAAAAACAAACAATCATACATTTTGATACCAATTTTAGAAATATAAATGGATATGAATCGAATTCATACATATTAGAATATCAGAAGTACTCAGCAAAAGATTCAAGATCCAATATTTATTTTAACTAGTCGTATTGGCAATCATACGGAAAGGCAATCTTATTCACGTCCTAAATCTTCTTTTTGTATGCAAAGAAAGAAAGAGTTTCTTAAAAATTTTGATAATATTTTCATTAACCAATTCCTTTCTTCTACCTATTCATAAGTATTTTTCATGGTTCAGGTTATAGACCTATTTTCGGAGACCCGAATCCATAATCCAATAAAAAAATGAACATAAAGATATGTAGCCCAATGTAAATAGAAGAAGTACTAATACTCAGTGTACACACAAGAAGACTCACATTTGTAATGTAGAAGAAGAAGTGTGATGCAAACTTAAAAGGTTAGAAAGTACAAAATGAAGAGAAAAAGGCACAAGGCAAGATTAGGGGGAGAGAGAGAGAGAGTAAAAGCTAATTATTGTGCTTGAAACAAATAAAGTGTGTAAAGTAAGTGTTTTAGTGAATTAAGACATCTAGCTATACTATATAATATTCAGTTATTGGATGCTGTAAAAGTCAATAATGCAAATTTAAGGTAAAAGTGTAACTCTTGGGATAATGTCAATTGATCTCTATTCATATACACACACATACACCCACACCCACACACACACACACACACACACACACACACATATATAGATGTATTTACATAAATGAATCATTAACCTTCACATTCATATGTAGAGATTTATAATCTCTACTTTTTCAATTGAATGAAAAAATTATGTTACTAATTTAATGATAATAAAATAATAAGAGATATTTAAATAATTTTAATAGAGAAATATTAATTTAAAATATTTAAATCAATTCTACTTATTCTCTCTCATTTTCATAATAAATACGTTCATTAATAGAAGTAATAGGTGGTGATAAAAAAATTAACGATAATAAACTTTATTATTTGATTATAATTAAATTAGTAAAATAAATTTTCATTCAAATAAAAAATTAAAAATTGCCAATCTTTACATATGAATGTGAAGATTAATTATATATATATATATATATATATATATATATATATATATATATATATATATATATATATATATATATATATATAAAAGAAAAATACACTAACCTTTGGAGATATACGAAAACTACACTTATCTCCCTTTAGTTTGAAGCTTTCCTTCTAGTTATAAAACATGCTAGATGTAAATTCATATTAAAAGTTTCTATTACTTTCCCGTTAAATAACTATATATTTCCCTTAAGGCAATGCCTTTATTTAACTAATTAATACTAAAAAGACCCTTTATACCATTTATACTCTCTTTTTCTTTTTCTTTTTTTATTTTCTCCATCAAAAGAAAGTGTTTAAGAGGAAAAAAATTCATATCAATGATATTTTTTGTCATCATTATCAATCAAGAAAAATCAAACCAAAGAGTAATGATAACAAAAGAAAATTTTACCTTACAAGGCAAAAGGAGAACTATTATCTTAGAAAATAAACCTCTAAAATTTTGTTCATGCATAAAAAATTAATAAAAGAAATTAAACTCATGTTTGAAAAAAGAAAACCTAGAAATTCAAGCTCATGCCAAACAGATAAACATAAAGAACTGGGCATCTATCTAATGAGTCAAAAAAAATTGAGAGAATATAAGAAATTTGTGTACTAAGTAAAAAAAATTCTACCTTTATAAACATAATAAAAATAAGACACGGCAAATAAAGGAGAATAATTCGTTAATTTGGAGAATTGTAGTCTCATCTTAATCTTGAATTTCTTTAACAAAAATTCTTTAAATTTTGGTAGTTGTAATGAAAGAGAAAAAAAACATATAGAAATGCATATATTTTATGTTAACTTCTGATTAAGTTGGCTAAATGCTTACTAGGATTTTAAGGATAATTCAGTAAATAAATATTATTTGATTCGAAAATCGTACTTTAAACTTAAAAATTAAATACTTAAGGAATATTCCTTTATATTTTTGCTGAAATATGCTTAAGTGGAGGTAAAATGTTGGGTTTCAAAAAAAATTGTGGCACTATTTCTTCAAAAGAAAGGTTGATGTAATTTTTTTATACTTCAATAGAATTGTGTTTCTTATATGTATAGAGACACATACATTCAAACCTCACATCTACTGTTGCACTTGAAAATGTTAGTATTTTGTATCAAAAAGAAAAATGGGAACGACAACCTATTTTTCCAAGCTTACTATAAAATGAAGTTTAATGACCAATTTCATTTGGTCAAATCACTTGAGAACCCGTCTTTAACAAAGTCGAATTAAATTATTCACAATATATTGAATAATATCATGTTTTAATTGCATGAATAATTAATGCAGTCTTTTTTACTTATATTTGGACTCGCCTTGAGACAAGAAATTGATGGTTGTAAAAGTCAAACATTCTACGAGAAAACAGCGTTAATATAAAAAAATCCTAATAAACCAGTGCTAACATCAAATTTAATTATAAAACGAATAATTAATTAGGATCGGATTGTTTTGACAAAACAAACATTTTTCATAAAATCGTAGTTATAAAACATTAATAGAAATATATAAAATATTATATAGTAAAAAATATTTTATTTATTCAATATTAAATATAAAAAGTATGATGAGGAGAGACTATAGTATGCTAATAACACAATTGTGCATGATATGTCACCAGATCTAATCCCATATTAGGTTTATTTTTTCTTTAAATTAAATTTATGCACTACATAATAGCACATTAACAATCAAATTTAATAATACATCAATATGCTACTGCATCAATAGTATATTATAGTCATCTCCATGAAAAATAACATTTTATTTTAGGGAATTACTCTACTATTATGATGTTACATATCATAATTTTTTAATTAAGGTAATATAAATACTATGTTACTTGTTTATTTATATACATACAAATAAAATTTTTCAACAAAAAATATCTTCCACCAAAATACATAAAATAATAATTGATCAATGTTATATTTTTTTCTTCTTGTTCTAAATATAAAATTAACACAAAGAGAAAACAAGATAAGCAATACTTCCATGAATAAGAATTAAATAATCTACATATCTATCGATATTAAAACGGGTTGATCCCCTTATCACGTGTTGAATTAATAAAGAATTTTTTTTTTTTGTCATTTTCCAATCGACTTGATATGAAATATAGTTATAACAAAAGGATAGTAACATATTCTAAAAGATAATGCTATCGTCTAAAATTAAGTTTGAATTCTTTACTAAAAGATGATGATTATATTACAATATACTAATTATATTAAAAAAAAGTTTAAAGGCTTTATATTTTATTATTAGATATAACTATAACATCTGTATATTTTTCAAATATTTTTAATCCAGTTAGATCACTATTTACATGTACCATGCTAGTTTGTACGTATCATGAGAGACGTGGAACAATATTATATTGGATTTGATACATTGATAAGATTATGTTCGAATCTTCGGTGTATGCGTTGCCAACAACTGTTCCACCTAAGATATTCCTCGTAAGCACGTACTGCACTTTATTCTGTTTAATTTTCTTGCATATATTTTGATTTTTTTTATTTATATCTTGTATACAATACATTTAAAATAATCTATTATACGTAGGATTTTAAATTAGATTTCGAATCTCTTATATTTATAAAATTAAATTTTACAAATTTATTTAATCACCTTATATTAATAAATAATTTTTTATTCACATTTGAAAATCAATTTTAAATCTTTCCACACATATAGTATTGCTAGTATAATTATATTTACACCAAGAAACATATGAAATTTTACCTTTTTTTAGGATTTAAATTTAATTTAGTATAAATTAATTTTACACTATCACTTATTTATTTAATGTTATATCAATAAAAAATTATTTAAATTTATTTACTGTTATTAAAATTTTCTAACTATTATTACTTTTTTATTAATGTATCTTCCTCTTTTTCTTTTCTAATACCGTGAAATATTTTAAATTGATAATAAATCAAATTTGTACGTTTTTTTAAGTGCAATGAGATAAAATAAATATAAAACTATTATCAGATGGCACACTTCAAGCCCGATTAATCATAACAATTGTTGGACGTAAATCACGTAATTTGTTGCCTTATAAATTTATAATCAACTTCTGACTCTCCCGACGCAATACTTTACTAACACGTAAGTATTTTTTATGGAATTTAAATTTGATTCAACTTTATACTATTATACTCATATTTTGTCAGAAAACTTTCTTATTCTACCGTAACACTAAGATTTAAGTGCTACTTCTCATGGTATCAAGACAAATTAACAATGATATCATAATTCGTTGGTTCTTAAAATTAAGGGAGCAATGTTTTAATTTATTTCAATACAATTGGAAGTAATACTTAGAATTTTAATGCTACAATAAGAGAAGACTAAAAAAAAATTTTTGGCTTGTCATGTCAGTGCAAAATGAATTTAAATTTGATATATTGTGAATATAAATTACTTTTATACTACCATTCACTCTTATGTTGTTATATCATTTAAAAATTGTTAAAACTCTTTTAATTACTATTTGTGAACAATTTTAATTATTATTATATTTTTAATGACTTATCATTTTCATATTCACTAATACAATAAAATATTTTATACTGACATACTAATAAAAAAAATTTAAAACTTCTTGATTGTTATTAAAAAATTTTAATTATTATTTTTTATAGTATTTCTTCTTGATAATGTAAAATTACAATAATAATAATAGACTAAATTTATACTATTTCGCATGCTACCCATGTAAATACAATTTCATCATTGTTGCATGAAGAAGGAAATAGCATTAGAATATAAATACTACGATAAAATTAGAAATTTTTATATTTTCATATTAATATAAAATAAATTTAAATTTAATTCATTATCAATATAAATCACTTTTATACTATTATTTATTCTTGTGTTGTTATATCATTTAAAAATCATTAAAACTCTCTTAATTACTATTAGTAAATTCCTTAATTATTATTACATTTTTAATGACATATCATTTTCATATTCACTACTAAAGTAAAATGTTCTATACCAATAATGTATCAAATTTACACCAATAAAAATTTATTAAAATTCTTCATTATTGTTAAAATTTTATAATAATTATTATTTTATTATTATATTTCTTCTTTTTCATTGATAATGTAAATTTATGATAATAGTAGACCAATTTCAACTCATTCGCATGCTGTGTAAATACAATTTCATCATTGTTGCATGAAATATAAACTTTTTTTAACATTTTCAATTGAAAATCTCAGCTGAAAAAGCTTTTGTGTGAGGATAGGCATCAATTGACATCAACGTCGATCAAAATTATAGTTACACAATTGCATAACATTTTATAAAATAAATTTCTCAAAACTGACTGTGGAATTAAAAATATTTTTCATGTAGTTCACCCACTTAAAATTTCATACAATCTAAAATTATTTATTACTCCATCAATGAACATAAAATTTAACGTAAAATATAGTTATGAAAATTAAAAAAAAATTCAACTATATAAATGTAAAAATATTATTATTCAAATTGTTTAAAATTGTGCATACATGATAAATATGCCTATATATAATTCAACAACTAAACTAATAAAAATCACATTATAAAAAAAAGTTATTAACTGATGCAATTATTTTAAATATTACACCAATCTCAATTGACTCCTCCTCCCTAAGGGTGCAAATGAGCTGAGCCGAGTTAGGCTTTACCTTAAATAAGCCGAGCCTATATTGTAAAACATTGGCTCAAGCCTAACCTATTAGTCTACATAAAGCTTTATTTCAAGCCGAGCTTGGCCTATTTTAAAAGTCTGGCCTGACCTATTATCCTATTTAAAAACTTGTTTTAAATACAAACTTTTAGATAGGCTAACAACTTAAGACTTAAAAGACCTATTATTAAAAAATTTTAAATAAGTCAATAACTTATATAAACTTATATCAATATATCCTTAAAATACTCCTAATAATACTAAAATTAATACAAAATTTTATATAAGAACTAATTAATAAAGAAATAAATTCATATACTCATAACATAAAATTACTAATTTAAATATTTAATATTTAATTAAAAGTAAAATAATATTAAGTTGTCATAACATCAAAAGTTAACAATAAAGGCAAATTAGTTCACCATAAATTATACAACAAACATTCAAAATATTTAATCTATATAATGGACTTAGAAAAAAAAGTCTATATGTTATTACCTTTATAGTAAATAAATTTAAATAAAAAATAGTAAATAGGTCAACTCAATAGATCTGTAAATTAAGCTTAAAATAAAAAAATCTCACCTGTTTAATTAAAAAAACTTTTATATTGATCTTAACCTGACTTATTTAATTAAACAAACTGAATCAAGCTAAACCTTAATTAGGTCGGGCGGCCTAAATAAGTCGAATCAAGATAGACCTTAATTAGGCCGAACCATAAACCCTCGATAGGCCGCCTGATCCATTTACACCCCTATTCCTCCCCACCCTCTCTCCAAAAATAAGTTACTAATATAAATGTTCTAAATATTACACCAATCTCAATTGACTCCATAGCCCATCTCTCTCTCTCTCTAAAGATTTTAACAATTTTTAATGACAACATATGAATAAATAATACAATAAACACGAATATAAAACCAAATTTAAATCCAATATTAAATTACATAAATATAAATATCCAACTTGAGGGATTTATTTTAATTCTATATCATCCCTTTCGTCTTGATATATCCTTTAATTTTGGAGTTGTTCAAATTTAAAAATCACCTTTCAATTATATAAAATTTATAATTAACACTCACCATAAATTTTATAATATTATAAATTTTTAATAATATTATAAATAAAAGAATTAAATCCAACCACTTTGCGATTTTCCCTTTTATCTTTGTTATACTCATTCTTGATGGATGGTTTCTCCCACCACTTACCAACTTGCATCTCAACTACACGTTACCTCCCCCGTCACACCCAAAATGTAGAGCTTTACCACAAACCATCTTCGTACGGTAGATTTAATTATGCCCATTAGAAAGTGAGATTTACCTTCCTAAAGAAAGACATCATCACACATTGAAAATTCAAAGTCAACTTGCACATACCAAAAACAAAGACATATCACACATAGAATATTGTTCAAGGTAATAAACTGTATTTTACCTAGTTAATTGCATGTGATAAAAAATTTGTACAAAACCCACAAAAAAAATAAAAAAATAAAAATAGTCTCGGATCAAGTTATGACACACACCAGCTGTGGTATCAAGGGGGCTATCAGGCTTGGCGAAAAATCTAATTCTACCTTCAGCCATAGATGTTCACATGTGAAGGTAGACTCTAAAGTGAAACATAGCTAGGACTGCAAACTCTTCAAAAACAAAGATTCAAGGAAATAATAGATAGATATCCAAATACAAGTCTAAAGATGCATCAAGTTTTCTTTCCTCACAATCCCCCTTTCGGGTGCAACAGACAAGTGCCATCACCAAAGCATACTTGTCGACAAAAGTTGACATTCATGGTTGATGCATGCCAAGAATAAAAGTCAGGCAAGCTACATAAAACCTTCCATCCAATAAGAGCCTTTACCTACTTCAAGACAATGGATGTCGCCTCCTGCAATATTGCCAAGTTATCAGTAAGTAGGATTGAATGATCTAAACTGAACAGCTAGGCTAGCACAATCACTGGTCTAACTAGCAAAGAAGATACAGTTAGGGAATTAACATTGACGGTGGCAATCATTGGTCTAACCAGCACAGAAGATACAGTTAGGGAATTAACATTGACGGCGGGCTGTTCCTTTACCGCCCTTTATTCCAAAAGTCATATTTACTCTTCTTTTCATCCATGGATTATGCAATACAAACCAGGGCAAGGACAGGCCATTCAGATGCAGTATTAGAACAAGCACATTACCAAATTATTGGGGCAAAAATGAGCTAATAATGTTTAGTTACACCAGCATGCTCATCCATCTATGATGATGATAGACCACTCAGGAATTGAATCCTAATTGTGAAGCAAAAATCTAATCAAATATGTCTGGGACACACTAAATTGCCTTTGTTTACCTTTTTGGGCGGCTTCGATCTTCTTCATACTCCATTACTCCACCAGATTCAGAGCTAATCTCCTCATTACCCCGGAAGTCAATGTCGGCCTGCTTACAGTTTGTAACTTCTGCCACAAAGTAAGTAAGCCACATCGACTAATATATTCCCACATTTGCATTTAAGATTATTAATCTATAACAAAGATTGGTGCAAGCTATGCAGCACAGGCAATTTATCTGTAGAAGTTATTGGAAATTCTATCTTGCCCTAAAAGACTGCAGATTTCTTCAAACTATGGCATAGGATAGCCTTAAATGTAACTTGGATGGTCATTTACGACATCACAATAGGCTAAAATTACTTCATAGCTGAGAGTGGAAATCAGACGAGCAATGTCAAAAGGTGGTGTTTGTGCAGATGAAAAAGTTCGATAACATAAATAACATAAACATATTGATTGATGTAAACTGTAGGTATGTCTTAATCTCTTAATAGAAGGAAAAAAGATAAAAAAAAAAAAAATCGGGAAAAGTTGCTCATCCAAGTAGTTTATGATAACTAGTTCAACAACAATTCCATTATTAAGTGTACATGAATCGAAAGTTGAATGAAATACGTAAGTCCAGAATGAGTAATTTACTAAACAAATTATTAGTCACAGCCTTACAGAATACTAAATGGATAACAAACCAACATGATATATGTAAAAATCTTCCAGTTTAGATGAATCAGACACTATTCACTCATTGTAATACTTTTGAACCAATGATACAAATGGGTTCAAGCTTAGGTAATCAGCATGGAATAAAGATGAATATAGCAAGATTTTCTAGTAATCACTCATCAGCCATCACAAGTGAATTAAGGTTGGCATTGAATAAGAATTAGGGTAAGTTGGTTGAGTGTATAATGGTTTAACCATGGGTATTCAACTGAGACATGGAGCCAGACAACAATAATGACATATACTCAACACACTAGGGGTGGAAGAACAAGTTCAGCAGTAACTCCTCTCCCCAGTAGTTTACTGTTTGAATGACCTTTTTTTTTTTTTTTTTTTTTTTGGAGGGGGAGCTCAGAGAGAGTAGAGGCGACTAGTGTCAGCTACCTTCCTGGGCATTAACATAAGAATACTCTTTTATTGCAAAATGTTCAGTTTGAAACATAACTACTGCCCAAAAGACAAATCTGTCACCACAGGCCCACCAATAGTCTCACATATAGCACTAGTTTCCTAACTATATTTAAAATGATAATCTTCCCAATATTCAAATAATGTGCTTAGTCTCTTATTAAATGGTACAAATTTTGTGCTTAAAAATTTTTCAATGCCATTCAGCACAAAATTCCAGTAACAAAATATTTATATTATCAAACATAACTTGAGTTAATAAAAGCACAGATGATATCAAACAGCAAGTCCCTGTCAGTTGCAATGATTAAGATTAATAAGTTTCTGTGGGTTTCCCAATAAAGCATTGTCACCTGATGTATGTTTGATGTGTTCTAAAAGTCCGCAAGCTAATAGTCACTTGTTTCTACATTGTGAGACTTTCTCCTTTGATTGGGACTTCATGAGATTTCTAAATACTTTGGACATTTTATTTACAAGTAGCCGTATCACAAGGAGAGGAGGGGGGGGACACACTGGGGAAGTAGCACGACTTGCTGTTTTATGGTGTACATGGTTGGATAGGAATGCTTGAATCTTTAAACAGCAACTTCAGCCTATGTTCTTGGTGTAGGGTAAGATAATGTTCATTACTTAGCATATAGCTTAATGTTCATGGTTTTTTTTTCCTTTTTTTTTTTCCTTTCCAAAGAGATAAGTTTGACTGATTTACAGAGGGTTTGAGGCTCTGTTTAAGAACTTTGATTGGTTGTTTAATATGCAATACCTAGTGGATGGCTCATCCTCCTTTTTAGTAACTTTTTATTTTCTTTTTCTACGAAAAAGAATTAATTCAAATGATCTGTCAAAGATTTAAATGCCTTGCAAGACAGTTTCTGCTAATATTGTGATCAAATTTCAAAGACCAAGAACCATCATTTTTAATATTTTGAGGTCAGGGCAACCTATATCATTTCTGGTAGTTTAAAGGAGCAGTAGATGTGCCTTAGCATTCTTTGAATCAGTTGTATCAGTTCAATTAAAAGGTTTGATAGTATGATATTTGAGGTCCTTAGTAAGAGTGCCCTCTACGCTGGATTGTGGTGCTTAATACCGGAAAGAAAATACCAGAACTTTGCCATAAGAAAGACCCTCCCATTACCTTCTTATAGAATAAAGTTTTCTTTGCCACTTTTTGGGTATAGGCACATTGTTTTAAAGGACCAGTAGATCCGCCTTAGCATTCATTGGATCAATTTTGTGTCAGTCCAATTCAAAGGTTTTGATAGTATGATAGAGATTGGGGTCCTTAGTAAGAGTACCCTCTATGCTGGATTGGGGTATCTATGACTGGAAATAAATACCAGAACTTTCCCATCAGAAACCCCCTCCCATTACCTTTTATAGAATAAATTGTTTTCTTTGCCACTTTTTAAGTACAGGCACGTGTTTTTGTTAAGGAAGTCTCTCGTATTTACAAAAGGATTAAAAAGCTCTTTTGAGCTAAGGTTATTACCTTTAATGTCATGTTTTAAAGGAGGAATTCTATAATCCTACGGAATTTTCTTCTCCATTCCAATAGCTTTCTTTTCTTAAAGAAATAAAATAAAATAAAATAAAAAAAGACAAAATAAGAATTGTTAGACATAACTTGCTCAGAGATGAAAAGGAAAGACAACAAGGATCTAGCCATTACTCCAACCATACAATTTGATCAAATTAGTCTGTCCAGAAGGATCTGGTAACCAACGATTCATGAGCCAATAAATAATAAAAGGAAGCTCAATAGACGGGAGAGGAAACAATGGCCACTAATATATTCTAAGCCCCTAAATCCATGTCATTGGAAATATATATTCCTGATGCTTTAAATGAACAAGAGGGAATCCACAGGATCAATCCCATAAGACAGACCAGCGCAAAGACAGAGAAAATAAAAAAGGATGAAGTTTTCACTTATGATTCAATCATTCAGTACAAACACCTCATTAAAAGCCATCCTGCTTGAGATGAAGCCAAAAAGCAAGGCGAGAAAACTTTAATTATGGCATACAACGCCACAATAGAAAAAAATGCACACAAGATTATAAGTTACACATATGCAAATTTATGGGATAACCTCCCATCTGCTTCTAAAAGAATTCTAAGCATTCGTAAAGGATAAAGGCATAAAAATCAATTCAACCGACCTTGAAAAGAGACTTCTTAACTTCTTCAACTTTGTCATCCACATCCTTTCTATGCTTCTTGTCCATTTCACTCAGTGTGTCAGCCCATTTAATCTTCTCTTGGATTGAAACAAGTAGGTTTTCTGATGTAGACAACCTAGGTTTCCAATCATGAGTAAAATTTTAGATGCAAAGCTGAACCTAGTACTTTGAAATGGAAATTGATGTGTCTCAACAATGAAAATTAATGTCATGGAGACAAAACAACAGAAACACTTGGGCACCAAGGATAAAATGGTGGACAAAAAGAAATCTAAAGAACACTATCTAGTTAGACATATGAAACAAGATTGTGTTGTGCCTCCAAATCAGCTTGATATTGAAAAACTTGAACCATCAAAAAATGGAAAGTGATGCTGTTTAGGCATTGTATGCAGCACGAAGGGTCCTGATGACTAGTGGTAATCACGTCATGAAGAAGATACTTTACCAGTTAGAAAGTGTTTCAATCATACTCCCCAGCTGCCCCGGTCTCAAGTCCCTCCCTGCTGCAAATTGGACCTAAGTTCACTCTCAAAGATCAACAGTTTGCCAACAAGAAATTTGAGATATAGAGAAACTGAAAAAGAATTACAAGAGAAAATTTAAAATCTTGAGAAATGATAATTAGATAAGACCTCAAAGCATCTTCGCAACTGATCCAACTTTCCTCTGACTATTCCCTGACAGAACCAACAGAAATGAGGATACATCAGCCATCTATGATATAGATTATTCAGAATTACGAATTTATTTTAACTAAGTTACCAAGATCAGCAAAATAGGTGGGGGTGGGGGGGGGGGGGGAATCAAGAAATACATTACAAAAATATTCAGATAAGAGAACTTATTAAAAAAAAAAAGCCTCCTACAATCCTAAATTGATAATAAGCAAGCAATCTATAATGCACTCTGCTATAACTACAGAAGAAAAATAAATAGTAGAGGACTGAATACAAGGAAGATAAAAATAGATAATCAATTTATAATATACTCCTCAGCCATTAAGAGTATTAAAGACAGATCCTTAAATTGCCAAATGATAATTTTGTAACTACAATTTATGGCCTTTGGGCTACGATCAGATTAATACCAACAGTGAAGAATATTCTAGACTTCTAGTCATCAGAATAAGAGGTCCAATGCAGATTATATTCAAGTAATTTAACACAATAAGCAGCAGTATGTTGTTGAAAAGGAGTGGTACCTACCACATACATGCACTCATTAATCAAAAAATCTTCAAGTTCACGTACATTTGTCACATCTAACTCCTGCATCAGTTGGTCATATGGTAGTACCTAAAATAGACACAATAAATATGAATCCATGATCAATGATTATATATGAAATAGAGTACACAACTAACAGGATCAACCAAAAATACTATGGACTTCAGAGAGCAGGGAGCTTATTAACCAAATTCTTTTTCAAAAGAGCACATGTGAAAAGAAACCACAGAAGTGATAAATCAACCATGGATTCTAAAGGAGCAAATGGTTGGGACTTGTGATATCATGACTCCATAACTACTAGAAAATGAATATGTCAATCAAATCTTCTCAAAATAAGGATGGCAGGGACATATGGACCTCAATTTAACTTACAGCAATCCAATTACCCTTTCTTCACTTTAATGCATAAACTAGGAAATAAAAAGCGACCAAATTTAGGAAGTAGCATGTTAATCTCGTTCACTTTTCTTGATGGGGGGAGGAGAATAGTAGCACTGAACAGAACGATATTGAAACAACCAAAAAGGATCGATTCCTTAGATTGAAACAAAGTTGACAAGTATTCCTGTATCCTAGAGTTATATATCAAGTTCCACTTGTACCCATAAAATACAAACAAGTAGTGCAGTTTCTATTATTTTGAGGAAAGAGACGAGCCTTTTTATGCATATTAAAGAAGCCATGCGGTCAATCCCTCATTCTCATAGCCCTCCTCTCCCCCCCCCCCCCCAAAAAAAAAAAAAATTCCCATAAAATTTCATTTCATAGAAAGGGCAATGGATTGCCTGACAATTGTGGCCTTTTGAAATAATACCTTGTTTGTCTCAGCCAGTGTAAGGACCGTAAGTTGCTTTAGCTTTAGGATCTGATCAGGTAGCAATTGTGGAAGGCCACCAGCATTATCTGCAGACCACATAGCAACATCCGTATCAATTTCTATTTAAAATGTAAAGTAAAAATAATGCTCTAAACACTGCTCTGTGACAGGCTTTAGTACTAAACTATAACATAATTTTAATGGTTTTGCCCAGGGCTAACAATGAGTCTATCTAGATTATGAGACACTTGAAACTCGATTTGACTTTTAGCTAAATGAGCTAAACTCATGAATCAAATGAGATACACAAGCTAAATAATTTAGATCACATATTAAATGAGCCAAGTTTGAGCTTATAGATATTCAATTCAATTATATCACAAGCTGGCTCGACTAATATACAAATTTTAAGATTAATGAGTATGTTTATATATTTATATATATTAATTATAAATCTTTTTGTAATATATATTCTAAATTAACTACTTGTTACAAAGAAAAAATAGTAAACATAATAATTGTAATTTAGTATTTGCATTTAAATTTGAATTATAATCAAAATAGAATATAAATGGAGTTAATGATGGACATTATTAATGTCATTCTCATTTTGAAATCAACTGCTGAACTGCATGGTTAAGATAAATGCAATTTAAGAACATCATTTAAGAAAGGGTGGAAAAGTGTGAAAACTCACCAAACAAAAACCTATATCAAATATTATAAAGGGTGGATACAAATATTCTCACTATAAAATGGGAGAGATAATACAAAATTTTGAAGATATAGAAACCATGAAACAATGACCAGTTCATGCATATTAATCAATTTAATGTCAGTTCGGTACTTTCTTTATATAATTTTAAAATCTTTAGGTTTCAGTAATAAGTTGGGCCAGACATGTGTCCAATTCACAAGTTTTCTAGTTAAATCATCCAATCCAATTTGATTTTTTAAACATTATTTAAGTTTATTGAGTCAAGCTAACCATGAAATCAATTCGAGTCAAGCTCAAGTTGAAAATTTTGGTTCAAAACGAATTTAAATCAAGCTATGAAGTGAACAAAATTAGATCAAGTTGAGTCTAAGTTAAGTTCAGTTCAACATGACTCAACTCATTGTTAGCCCAAGTTTTGCCTTGATACACCCTCGCAATAAGTTTTTATAAAAATCTAATGCAAGTCATTTTGCAACTTTTCTTATAAATGAAAAGGTTACAAGTGCACAGATTTGGCGAGCAATATACACTCAAATACAAAAAAGTTGCAACTCCCCTCAAAGTAGCAACAACTTGACAAAAAATTTAGGGTTACTATGAAGAAATTGCAACATTGAGTGAAAAGGCTGCAATTTTTAATAAAATTACAAAGAGTACTTATCCATGCAACTTTCTTCAAAGGCATACTAAAGCATAACCCTAATTTTAAAAGTGTCTTTTCTAGTTAATTACCACATAAGCCAAAATGAATCAAAGACTTGGAAGGCTTCTTGTATCGCACGCAAGGCAAGGTGTAGCTTTTGGCGGGGTTCAAAGTGGATATTACACGTTAGCAGGCACAAAATGGAAATATGCTTCTATATATTTATGCATGTTTGCCTTAAAATACGCCAACATGTATCTATGCCCCTCAAAAACTCTTACAAAGGCATTTAAGTATAAAGAACCTTAAATAGGCTCATCATCACTATCAATTTTCTACATCATCTTATCATCCACTTCCTTCACCTGAACTAAAGAACCAAGAACCAAAACATATATCCCACATATCATGCTAATCAATTTGGGAATTGAATTGTGAACCAAAAGGCTAATTTTCCAAATCATTAACTGTACGATTCATGGTTCAAGAATTAAAATGATTCAAACTTAATGTTCTACACATTAAAAAACCATTTAAGTACAAAAAATCAATAAAAGTTGTTGAAATAGATATAAATTACATTAATGAGTATCACTCATAAAAGTGCATATCAAAACAATCAAACAATGCTTCTTTTAAGTTCAAAAATGATGATCAAGCAAAATAAACGGGAAAAACAATACTTCTGAAGTCGAGTCAAGCAATATCAAACCACGCACATTACAACCTGATGACAAAACCCAATCAGTTGAATTGATTGAATCACATGATTCAAACGGTAAAATTGTAATATTCAAGCAATTCCATTCATGATTCCACAACAATCAATTCACATGAACAATCTGTATTGCCAGCTGCATAAAATGAATTGAACTGCATTATTCAAATGTGAAGGTCATACCACTACTTATTTTACAGTATTTTGCAGTATTTGGTTTGTTTTTCAAAGAACCTGCACTTTTCCGGTTCATTTTACACTGTTGCGCAACTTGGAATGATTCTACCTCTGTGCTTGAAAGGTTTGAGTGCTTAGGTAGGGTTGTTCGTTTGTCAACTGTGTTTGGCTCTGGGTTGAGCATTTCTAACTGAATTGGGCTTGATCTAGTTAAATTGATAAAGGTGGGATTTGTTTTGGTCCTATTCTGGTCTAGGTACCCATTTTATTTGATGTTTAATGGTGAATTGAGAACAAATTTTGGTCTGCAAAGTTCTGATTTGGCCTGTTCCATTGTGGTTTCATCTGCTTTTCTGTCCAACAGCTCGTGTTTGGAGTTCTAAGGATTTGGGGTCTTCAGAACTGTTATGTGACAGATTGCTATAAGGTAGGTGGTTGGCATTACCGATTTTCAGAGGGAATTGAAGGATTGCATTGTCATTTGATTAAAGATTTCTCTGCAGTTATATCCGGTCTCCTTTGGAATTCAAGCTAATGAAGTTCATGAATTTGTGTTTCTAACATTGTATTTTTCTACATCTCAGAGGACCAACCCATTTATAACATTTCTGGTGAAGATCCAAATCCATTGTTATTACTTATTAGCTTAGTTTAGCTTTGTCCAAGATGAAGGTTGGTTTGATTTTTGAAGTTTCGGGGTTAATAACTGTTCTGCATCTGGCTGCGATGAAGCAAGTCATCTCTAACTTCTGTTGCCCCTCATGGTGACTAAGTGGGCCAAGTTAAGATTTCCATTACGATGTGGTTGAGTTGAACATGTGGGCAGTGAAGCTGTAAAACAGAAGCAGTAGCTCTCTTGAAAGTTCTATTATGCTAGACTGCTATTCCTGTTGCGGTGAAATTACATGTGGTGTCTTTTGATTTGTAAGGTAATGTGTTTTGTCCATTGGTGTTTAACTGCAACAACGCAACCTGGGAGGATTCTAGTTTGTGCTTCTTGATGGTTTCTCAGCAACTAAGAGTATTGCAGTTTGGTTCAAGTATAATTCCAACAGTAATAATGCAAAAAATTATTTATACAACAAGGAGTAAATTTTGACAACTTCCAATAAATACCAATATCATCATCCTGAAATTCAAATCCCAACCATAGTAATCCAACACTGCCAACCTAAAGCAAATGTTACTGTATATGACTTGACCAATCACAACAAAAAATGTGAAATTAGAAGAATAGAAGAGCAATCCACCTATTTAAGAAGATTAACCCTTCTTTTGTTTATTACTATTGTCAATTTACTTACTAAGGCTAGACAGCTAAGAACCACCAACTATTACTAGTTCTTTTCCACACATCCAAACCATCTTCTCCACTCTCAATAAATCTGCAGGTTCAAACCCTATAGCTCCATGCACATCGACCAGATATATTTTAATCTGTAAAGGGTAGTGCATGCATAAAAATTATTCTTTCAAATTGTTGTAACTAATGACAGTGTCATCAAATAAAAGGCTGTCACTTACAGAGTCAAAAAAATTGTTTATTGAGTAATTATATAAACTTCAATTTTGTACAAGTATAAAAGGGTTTTAGACCAGCAGTGAACCATAAACTGCTATGTAGTAAAAACTTGCATAACATTTTCACTGTGTGCAATCTTACTATTTAAAGACGGATCACATTCCTATTAAACAATAGTGTAAATAATTTGAAACCACCAGATCATCAAATTTAAACTCAAGTGCATATATATTCATACTTTGTCAAATTCTGATAAGAAATGATAAGCTTCCAAACCACATCAACAAGAAACAACACTAACAAAAGCTACAGAAAATAATCAAAATTTAAATACGAAAAAAACCATCAAATGGTTCTAACGTCAATGAAAAAGAATTGACACCACAAGCATCAGATTTTCAAGCGAAAAAAATATAAATATATTAAGACCATAAGTATCTAATTTTCCTATCATCTATGTAAAACGCAATTAAGCACTGCATATTCTTCCTCCAGATAAGTTACAACTATTTCTCAGGACTTCAGATTCTAGAACACACCTCACCGTATGGATTAAAACTGATTCCAAATATAGCAGTAGTTACTTGTTAGCTACTAGAATAACAATTAAAAACACTAATATCATACAATTTGATGCAGAAGAATAAGTCCCACATTGGCTGGATGTGAGATGCAGATCTTCCATAAATGAGCATAGGCTCTCCTCTCTTTACAGGCACAGCATAGCTTTAAGAGTGAGTTATCCTCCACCATTATTGGAAGGAAACGACAATAAAGCAGAGGATAATGACTCTTTTATGCATGATGATTAATGAACACGATATACAAATAAACCTTTAGGAAAAAGGGTTAAAAATTAAAAGACGTAAAGTCAATCTTGAGACTTACTTTTAAAATCACTCCATGTGCCATGCGCAAACAATCGAAGCACATCAAGGTAGACGGAATTTTCAGTTCCCTCGAGCTGGACAGATTCACAAAGTCATAAATCCATAACAAATAAGTAAAACAATTGATAAAACAGTAATGAGCAAGGAGTCCTGCTATCACAAGTTCCAATGAAGACTAAAACATATCATAACAGAAAGGCATGCATATACATGTGCATATAAGTGAAATAACTCCTGGATTTGACCAGAAAAATAAAATACAAGAAAAAATCATATAAAAGAGACCAGCTGGCACTGCTCTGTTGCCAGTAACACCATAGGAAAATCATAACTGACAGAGATCCAAGGAAAAAAAACCGCTTCCCCTAAGCAAACCGAGGTTGATAGTTCAATTTTCAAAATCCAAAACCTTCAAATCAGCCAAACTTAATTGTATTTACATTGAAAATTTCCTCCGCAGTACTATACTAAAAATTTTTTTGAAAGGGTTCATTTAGCCAATCCATTATGAGGGGGGGCAAATTAAAAAAAAAAAAAAATCCTACTACACTGGTTCATATGTGGACATAGCAACCTAACAATTTCACTAAGGGTTAGGCTCATAGTTAACAACAATCTCACAATACCAAACATGAATAAGGGAAATTGCTCAGAACAAGACATCATTTCAATTTTTTTTTCTTATTTTTTTTGGCTTTCCCTTGCAATGAACAACCACCCAACAACAAACAACAATGAGGGCGAAAATCCAAAAAGAAACCCCAAAAACCCGTTGGGCAAAATACAAACCTCCTGAACATTGGATACAGCCATAATCTCAGAGAAAGCAAAGAGCGAAGGGTGAGAAGTGGCTTCAAGAACTACGGACTCAAGTGCAGAACCCTTAGTAGCAGAGGCTTGCTTCACGAAGTGATCGATCAACTCCGCCTGCTTTTGTTCGATATCCATCTCAAAATCAAAACCCAAACAAAAACTGACGGAATAAACAATGTGATTGAGTACAAAATCAAAGCATTGAAGAGAAAGGGAGGGAGAACGAGGGAGAAACTAGGGTTTCGGGATTCAATCTGCGATGCTATGAGATCAAAGAAGGATGGCGTTTTATTTTATTTTTTTTCTTTTTAAGTATACTCCCAAAATTTATATTTAAAAAATTATAGACATATTAATTTATTACTGATATTTTAATTTGATATTAATTTAAAATTAATTTCATAAATTATATATTAATTCAGTACCATTGTTATTTATTTTATAAAAATTATGCATGTAATATATGCTTAATAAATTTTATTGAAGGGTAGATTTCTTATTAAAAAAGGGTTATGAATATTACCCAAAAAAATAAAAATGGTTTTGAATAGCAACTTACATAGAACCTTAAAATTTTTAATTTCTTTGTTGAATCCACAATCCATAATTTGTTACATCTTCCACTTATACTGAAATTTCAAATTGTCTTGGTCATTTAAGATAATGAACATAATAAAATGGAGTAGAGTTAAGGTTTCAAATGAAAATGGCAATTCGTGCAAAATTTATAAATTATGATGCTAAATTAATGTAAAAATTTTTAATTGATATTTAAATAGTGTTAAAATATTCTCAATTGATCTTTTAAATACTAAATTGATAGCTTGCCCCTTTTTTTTTCCTTCTATATTATTTTAACTTTTTGTTTCATTACATATGAAAGAAAAATTAAGAAGAAAATGAGAAAAGAGATTTGAATATATTTTTATTTTTATATTTTTAAAAATTATCCTCAAGAATTATTTTTAAAAATTATTTTTTATTATCAAAAGCTATTTTAAATTAAAGAAAAATAAAGAATAGAGAGTAGTTGGTATTGTAAATAAGAAAATATTTCATTTAATTGTAAAACTAACATTCAAAATAAGAAAATAATTAAAAATTATTTCTATATTTTTTAAATTTTACATTTAGAGAATAATTTTTAAAAATAAATCCTAAAAATCAGTTGCAAAACAAATTATTTTGTTTCTAAAAACTAAAAAATAGAAAATTATTTTTAAAAATAAAAAAATAAAAAGACCCTATGTTTCTCTTGTTTGAATGCAAAAAGAAAATGGAAAAAAATAAAAAAAGATATGGAGGTGGATTTCAAAAATAAAAATAAGTTCCCCTCACCAATAAGAAGAAAATAAGTAAAAAATAATATTTTCAATCCTTTTGGACAATATTCTCAAAATAATATTAATGATTTTATAAAACATGTTTTTATCATCATATCTATTTTCAAATAAAATAATGCATTCAAATTATATTTTCTTTCCAACCATTTTCATTCCACTAAAACAAGAAAAATCAATATCACAAATGCATTATATTCCTCCTAATAATGTTGACCATGTATCTATGTATCTATCATGTTGAAGAATACAAAGATTAATAGTCATAACTTTTTATGCAAAGGACAACTATAGCAATATTACTAGATGCATGAGTCTTTAATAAAGACTACAAGTACTCTAGAGTTAATACTAGGAATTTAAATAAGATATGTGACAAAACACCTATTGTATTGGAAAACCATGCTTGCCTTGAATTGCTTGTGGTAGAATAGCATGTCACAACCAATCAAAAGTCTTATAGCTCTACTAACCATGATGGCATTATAACAAATAAGAAAATAAATTGATTGGCTTAACTATATCATATGCTTTTAAGGATATTAACACGAAGACTAAAAATGAGGAAGAAAGTCTAGAATATAGTCCTTCAAAAAAAATAACATGGTAGTAAGCTAAGGAATAAGAATACCTTTATTTGACAACACAACATGACTCTAACATAAAGTTATTAGTGGATGTAGCCATAATTCGAGCAAAAGTCTCAATTTCTTAATGGAAGAATCGTGCCAAGTGAGATGGTAACTCTAACATTAAATTATATGTGGAAATGGTTAATGTGGAATGCATTATCAAGCTCCAAATCTAGCCGTGAAATGCTTAGCTTGGAACTATAAAGGCATTAATAATGCCTTAATAATTTGGGCCCTTTAGACTTTGGTTAAATCATTAGAGTGTATTTGTCAAAATGCATTTTTCTAATTCAAATAAAGACCAAGGCTAGTGGTATAAAGGAGTTAGATTGTCACTAAATTGCATTTTCCCCTACTTTCCATTTTCTTACTAGATTGAAGCCTTATTACATGATTTTAAAAGGATACTCTTTCTTCTTTGCTAAAGGTCAAATAATGCTATTTAGAAAGTGAGAGAGAGAGAGTTAGTTTCATTTGAAGGGAGAATGTAAGAGCTTGCTTTGAATAGGGAACATCTTGTCTCTCTTTAAATGTAAAACATTACTATGAATTTCTAATAAAAGGTTATCTTAGTACAAAAAAAATTCTAAGAAAAAAGAAAGTTATTTAGGGCGTTTTATGCTTGTAAATAATAAAGGTTTGTTCAATTTATTGAACCATACAAAATTAACTAAACTAAAGTATCAAAATTCAATTTTGGTCAATTATAAAAAGTTGAATAAATAAAATCTAGTTGTAAAATTTAAACTGCCACTGATTAAACAATCAAGGTCTAGTTAGTTTTTTCCATTACTAACCCATGTTTGATTTAAACTTGCAGTTAAAAGTCTATTAGTAACTTATTATAACATTGATTTTTTGTCATTTTCTATTACCTTTTCTCTTCTTGCAACCTCTCTAGTCTTCTTCTTCTTGCTTTTTAATGTCTTAATCATGTTAATGAGCAAGTGTCATATCTATCTTTTATCTATGCTCTACTTTTATTATTATAATAATATAATATGTTTTTGTTTCTTTAAAAAGTGAAATTTATCATATCAGAGTAATGATTTTGTTTAAGGTTACTCAATAATAGCAATATCAAGGCATGTACAAACTTGAGCATGCATAATGGGACAACTTCCGTTTCGATCTCATTACACCTAATGTTATTAAGAATTGTGATTTATTATTTAAATCATACTTAAGCATACTAAAGTAGAGGTAAACTAAAATTTTAAGGTAAGAATGCATAAATCTATTAATATAAACTAAAAATCTAATGGTAATTATTAAGTGACTTGAATATACTTGAGTGTTATTGAGTTCTTATAAATTATGTTGGCATTTTAGGGGAATTCATAATAGTATAGGTGATTTAAGCTAATTAATTATTAAGTTGAACATATATAATATTTATGAAATGAAATAAAAAATAGATAAACTAGGGAAGTTCAGACGAAGTATTCTCCTTTGCTATTTTGCCCCTAATAGCTAATTCACTTTTTAATGCCTAAACAATCCTTTTTTCTTCATTCTCACCTTCCATTTTCTAAGAGCTTAATATAGAAGCTAGAGCCAACACCATCAAATCTTCATCTTTAACTAAGCCATCAATGTAAGAGATTCTTAGCTTATTTGATTTCTACATGTTTCTTAATCAAATCACCTTTATTCTCATAACAAAATCATTGAAGATTTAGTTGAGGAAAAGTTAAGGAATTTTACACTATAACCTAAGATATATTTTCCTTAATGTGTAGCTAATCGACTTGTTAAAAAATTTTACATTGAATTTTCCTCTTCCAACTTATGAATAGCATTCTACTTAATCTTTTACTTAATTTCACATGTTTTCCTAAATATTGTTCATTTTAGGCTTATAAAGGAATTTAAGTTGATTTTATGTTTTAAGTGAGAAATTTATGATTTTTATGATGGATCTTATTGTATTAAAGTAACTATTACAAGTTTTGATGACTTAGTTATGAGATTGGATATTTGAGAAGTGATCTGAGGGTAAATTGTAGTAAATAATATTTTTATAGATCATAATGCAATAATCAGTTATCTGTTATCTAGGCTGATATAATTGATTACATAATCGATTACACCTATCAATATTACTTTCTTGATACACATAACTAATTGTATAATTGATTTTATTTAGTAGAGTTACTATCTGAACCCTTATAAATTAACTATGTAATGGATTAAGGCTAGCAGAATTCTTTTTTGAACACTTACCATCGCTTACATAATCGATTATGCCCTATTTCTTTTAGAAAAATTATATGCTTAATGAAATTAAATGGCAATATCCCTTCTTGCTTGTGTGATGTAAGGATGGATATTCTTGATATGTATCATTGAGAATAAAATGAATGAAAAAAGAAATTCATATTTACGAAATGGATAAGTGCACATGATTTAATCTTATTAAGCTTTGTGGATTTGAAGTTTGGATGTCAACTTTATAGTTAAACTAATCAACCATTTGTAGTTCTTGTCTTATATATATGAATACTTATGTTATGATCATGGATTTGAGTTGTTAATTGTGGTAACATACTTATTATGATAATTACACTATTGTTAAGAATGTCAAAGTGGGAGCAATGATACATATGTTATGATTTATGCATTAGATTCGTATACTCATTTATGAAAGGATAAAGTTAACCTTAAAGGGATAATGTAACATTTGTAAAAAGAACTCACTATATTAAAATTGCTTAAAGTAATTAAAAGTATAAGTGGTATTTAATTAAATAGAAAAGTTTTACAAGGGAAAGTTTTTGTTTGGATTTTTCAAAAAATATAATAATAACATAAAATAAAATAAACATTATTCATAGTGACAAAGGTTGCTTTATGGAAACTCATGAAAGTAGCCTCTTCATCATGAAAAGGTTAACTTTTTTTAAGTTAAAGAAAGGGGTTAAATAGAGCCACTAACTCACAATTGAGTCTTTGAAATTTATCTTAATGATGAGCGAAAAAATAACCATCACAAGTACAAAGTGGTTGCCTATGTTGATGAACCCATGAAGTTGTTTTTAAATCACACTTGATTTTTTATTTACATTATATTTAAGATTCATTAATTTTTCTAAAATAACATTAATATTAAAAATTTTGAGAAAATATGTTTTAATAAGTGGAATTTAAAGGAAAGTTTTCACATAAAACTATAATTTTTTAACTTCATTTCATATATAATATAAAAAAAGATATAGAATTATTGATAAAATGGTTATTTTTTCAAAATTAAAAATAATTTTGAATCACTAAATTTTACTTATTTTACTACATGTGAAAGTTTGACACAAAAAAATCATTTTTGTTTGAAACCTAATATGCTCATAAACTTTTGCACCATAAAAAAAATTAAAGGAAAACTTAAATTGTTTAAGTTTTTGTACCAAGAAGCTTATAATATTTATTTTAATCTTGCCAAAGAGGGCAAACACCAATGATTTCTATAAATAGTATCATTCATTTCGAGAAACACAATAACAAGTCCTACAAAGAAAAAAATATTGTTAAACTTCCTTATTTATTCAATGAACATTATTTCACTAGAAAGTTTTTTTCTCTTTTCTTATGTTACACACTATCTCATTTTCTTCGGCAAAACCAGTTTCCTCTTAAGTAAAATTTCCTCTTTTAATTTAATTCTCTATTTTTTCTTAAAGTATCATACACTCTTGCTCACTAGTATAACATATATATACTCTTTTATTTGATTCTGGGTATTTTTCAAGATCTATCTAGAATTTTGATTAGTGGAAACTTTTCCTTTTTCTTCTAGGTTTTATTTTAGAAAGATGTATATTTGAAATACATATTTTTTTATAATGGTAAGCTGAAATATTTTTGGTTTATTTATAATTTTTGTTTCATGAAAATATATTGGAATTATTATATGATTTTAAAAAGTAATACATATATTACTAAAAGGTGGCTTACAATTCCATGAGCCACCTCATTAGCCTTCTTTAAAAAATAATTAATACACATGCTATTAGAGGATGGCTCATGGAATCATGAACCACCCCTTCAATTTTCTTCTAAAAAAACCACATGAAAGGTAGCTTATGGAAATTCATGAGCCACAATCCTTAGTTTTTCTTTTTTAAAAAATAAAATAGAGTTTCATTTTAAAAAAAGGTGGAGTATGAGTGCTCTCACTATAATACTATGAGCAAATCTTGGAAATTTTAAGAAAAGATAGACTTAATTCTTTTTATGGTCCTCACTTGAAATAGTGTGGAAATTTGGGAAAATGGGAAGTTAGGAATTAAGGGAACAAATAAGGAATACCAATGGGTTTAGCCACTATCCATGAGCATCCTTTTTTGTCCCTTATAAAATTTAACTTTCTAAACTTATTAAAGTCCCATAAAAAATGAAAGAAGGCATTCCTTAGTTAGTCTAAATGCAAAGATTGGAATAAATGAAGAATAAGAGTTATTATGTAAAGCCTTGGACCTATGACGCTCACCATGATTTCTTTTAAACTTGATAAATTTTGGACCTAAAGGTTTAACTAATGGAGAAAAAAACTTATATGATGGGTTTTCAAAGAAAAATCTTGCAGAATTATTTCACCAAAATGAGCCCATTTAAGTGATTGAATAGATTAATTTTGTAATAAATATGTTAAGCCTAAATAATAAATATGTTAAGCCTAAAATGATTAGGTTTCAAATAATGTAAATGTAATATGAATTAATGATATTGATGGGATTTAATTTAAAATAAATATTAGGTTTTGAGTATTCTAAATAAAATTTAGGGTAGCAATTTTGATGAATTGATTTGAATTAAAATATTATGAAATGAATTTTTGGACTATATAAATGATAACCATGGCAAAAGGATAATATTTTAACCTTACCATGAATTAAAGCCTATAATGGAAAGTTTGACAAACTAAATAGTGTCTAAAGTCTCTATGCTTGTATTCATTATAATTGCTCAAAAAAGCATGTATTGTCCTAATATGAATGAAGGAAGTTATGACCCAATGCCTTTTGTTATATGGGTGGTTTTGGAAAAAGGGATAAGAATGGCGATAAATAGGATAAGGATGATTAGAGCAATAAAGAGGTAATCTCCACAACTCCTACTATTTTTATTGCATTAGTTAAAAAATATATATCTATGAGTTTATTTTAAAGATATTCTAGTAAGAATTTCTATTCATCTTAAATATATATTTCTATATGTATGCTTTTCTTATTAAAACCTATTAGAATAAGGGTTAAGTAGTCATTCATTGAGTTTTTATACTCATTACTCATTGGTTGACTTTCTTTCAAATGCCTTACTTACCTAATGGATGCTCCTATGTTTATTTCTAACTATTAGTGAAAACCCTACATTACCTAATATAATATCTAGCGATTGGAATGTTATTTCACTATATATATAACTTAAAATAGGGTAACTCATCTTTATAGTATGCATCTAAGTTCGATTAGTATAGTCCCTTAAATTCCATATATATATTATGCAAACTAATTTCACATGAACATCAAGGGTCCTACTAGTGAACTGTATACATTTTATGAAGCCTTGATAACTCTAATTCCATAGTTTATACTAGCTTAGCCATCAGTAGATGTCTTTCCTTCTCTATCATATGTACCATTATATGTTTTACCATAACCTACTTAATAGAATCAACATCCATAAGACTAAAACTTTCATACTAATGATCAACCATGAGCCAATCCATGTGATATCATCCAATATGTTTACTATTTTTATTTTCATTTGGATTTGTATAATTAATTAAAGCCTATATGGTAAGCCCAACTAATTTTCATCAATTATATACAAATCATGAGATCCAAACTATATTTTGTATAACTTTATTTATCTATATTTCAATTACTATTATAATCATATTACCTATATAAATCATATCTTATCTTTTTTTTTGAAAAAAATTTAATTAAATTTGTGAGACTTGTCATTTTCTTCAAGTTATTTCGAATAAGTTATTTAGCAAAATTTTAGGAAAGTTATTCACAATTATATTATAAGAAGAAAAAGAAAGAGTTTTATACAAATCTTTAAATTTCAATAATGATATTCCTAAGAAATTCCTCAAGTTGTTGTTATAAAATTCTTCCATAAAGATTGTTATTTTTCTTAGTAATATCTTTAAAAAAAAATCTTGGAGAAGTCATTTTTCATAAACCATGACTTCACTCTTTCAAGATAGCAATTTGATTTCAAATTATTGTTAAATTTCCTAAATTTTTACTAATATGATCCTATTCTATTATGTCTACTTTATGGTTTGAAAATACTTTAAAAAAAGTTTTAAAGATTTAACCATCTCTCTTTCTTTTGTGCCTTAGTTTTCTTAAGGAAGAAGCAAAAACTTCATAGTGTTGATTTTCATTTAAATATCAAGAAAAAGCTCTATCATATGTTTCCCCCTAAAAAAATAGTCAAGCCATTTTCATAACTCCTAAGAAAAACATATATTAAAATAATTTTCATTTTATTTTCAAATAAGTTTAAAAAAATTATTCTTCTTAAAGGAATGGAACTTATAAATTCTCCCATGAAATGGTATCATTGTATTTACAAATTTTTCACACAATGAAATGCTTTATAGGAAGGTTTTCAAATTGATGCTTTATCGAGTATAGTTGCCCATATGGCTTTCAAACTAGCTTAGATTCTTAATGGTTTTTCTTCACAAGTTATCTTCAAGCAAATGGAGTTTTGAAAGGTTATAAATATTTTTTTAAAAAATATTATCATAGAATATCTCCCCAAGTCATGAAACAACAAAGAGGTTTGCAAAAGAAAGTTAAGTAAAGCTTAAGAGGATGTCTATATAAAGTCTTCACACTAGTCACATATAGCCAAAAATGGGCCATAACAAAGTTGATATCAAATCATGGTTTGGATAATTACAGAAAAGGTTCAACTAAGGAAAGGTGGAACTAGTTTTAATAAAAAAGTAAAAAATGAAGATAACGAGAGCTTAAGGAATGGCAAATATCTTTTATTTAAAAGAATTTTTTGTTTACTAACCTAAGTTACTCTATAGGATATTGTTAGAAGAAGAAAGTATAATAAAGCACATCTTAAAGTATCCAAACATAAAGGATCTACAATATCCTTTGTAATAAAGAGAAATAATGATAGAAATGATGAACAAAGGTAATAAAAAACACCAACTTGGTTACCTACATTGTAGCAAACCCTGGAAAGAATAGCTAAAATTATAACTTAAAACCAATGAAATCTTAATTAGAATAAAGAAGAAAATAAATAGACTTCACCTCCTTCTTTACCCTATAGACATAGGCTTCAAATTATTCATGAATTTCTAAATGATGATACTAATCTTATGGTTGATCTTTACTTATTCCTTGATCAAATAAAAAGGATCTATAGAATGTTAGGATGCAATGATGCCATGATTGTTCAATTAGTGTGTTATTAACTAAATGATGTAGCATATTATTGGTATATTCAAAACATACAACACTAAGTTACCATTGATGTTCCAATTACCAGCGTGTAATTCCAAGCCAAATTAGTGGATCAATTTCTACCATTAAGTATTAGAAAAGCAAAAGCTTAAGAATTTGAGTAATTAACTCATATAATGATGACTATTCCACAATATGATGCTAAATTATGTAACTTTTATGTTAGAGTCTAGTATTAATAGAGAAAATAAGTGTGGAAAGGTTTGTGAATGGACTACGTGATTATTTCTTTAACTAAGTCATAGGTTTTTATGATACTACATACTAAAAAACTTTAACCCAAGCCATATGAACATAATTGCATTAAAAAAAGGCAAGAGGAAGAGGTAACCTCTAGAAAGAAACAAATATGATTTAAAAAATGAAGTAGTAGGAAAATAGAAAAAAATTATCGCTATATAAAATGTACTGATGAAGGAGCAAATGAACAACTTAGTACAAGGAGGTTTTAAAGGTAGAAAATTTTCCAAGGTGCCAACTTAAATTTTATACTAAAATCTATAATAAAAGCCCCTAGTTAGGCTCATTAAGCACTAAATCAACCAAATAGACCCCTTTACTATAACTAATGCAAATACAATCATTTTAGACATTACAGACATGAATTTGGAGCATATTTCAAATATGGATATTTAACCCATAAAACTTAAGTCTATACAATAACTTAATGTATAAGCAATGTCGCAGCACTAAGATGCAAAATCTTCAAAATATGACTTTTGTGAAATAGTCAAGGAATAAGGAAAAATGGTAAAAAAAAAGGTAGAAAGACCTCAAGCTAGAGTTCATGTCATAACATATCAAAATGCTTAAGCTTTGAATATGGTTTATAGGTGCTTTATTAGTTAAAAATCTTCTAGCAAGAATATTATTTAATCTTAACGCTTCTCATTCATTTTTATCTAGGATCTAACTATTAAAATTGTAAAAAGATGAATTAAAAGAAGTATTAGTGGTCACCACCCTTATAGGAAATGTCATAATGGTTATTTAAGGGATTAGCAAGTGTAAAATTTAGATTGATGATTACTCGATGATAGTTAATTTAGTGGTTTTCGACATGATAGATTATAATGTTATATTAGGAATGGATTAGATGTTTAAATATCATGCTTACGTAAATTACCATAATAACACAGTAACTTACTAATCAAAGGGAGATGTAGCATGACTTTTTCAAAGTGAAAAGAGAGCAAAAAGTGCCTATCTTTGCTTCTTGTACAAAATTTAGAAAACTTATGAGAAAGGGTTGTATGGTGTGGGTAGCAACAGTAAGTAAAGTTAAAAAGAAAAAATTGAAAATTAATAAAGTTCTTATAGCAAACAAGTTCCAAGATATTTTTCCAAAAGAATTACCAAGTTTACCATTTAATCGTGAAATTGAGTTCACAATCAATCTATTTCTAGGAACCAAACATATATTGATTCCTTTATATCATATGTCACTAGTAGAATTGAAAGAGTTAAAGGAACAATCAAAAGATGTAGTAGGCAAAGGCTTCATACAACCTAACACTTCACTTTATAAAGATCTGATGCTATTTATTAAGAAGAAGGACCTATCTTTACAATAATATATTGATCATGAGCAATTTAATAAAGTTATGATCAAGAATAAGTATTTGTTACCATAGATAGATAATTCATTCTCTTAACTACATGGAATGTGATATTTCTCAGAAATTAATTTATGATTTGGATATCATTAATTGAATATTTGAAAGAAAGATATTCTAAAAATAACATTTTGTACTCATTATAAGCATTATAAATTTTTGATAATGTTATTTGGATTAATAAATGTACCAATAATATTTATGAACTTAATGAATCAAATTTTTAAGCTTTTCCTGGATAAGTTTATCATTATTTTCATTCATCCCATTCTAATGTATTTTAGAAGTGAAGAACATGTGCAAAATTTATAGATTATGTTATAGGCATTATGAGAGCATTAACTATATGCTAAATTTTTTAAGTGTGAATTTTGGACGATGAGTGTTTATTTCTTAGGATATGTAGTATTTTAAGAAGGAATCAAGTAGATCTTTAAGTGGTGTAAGTGATAGTTATCATGGTTTTAACCTTGGTCATAACTAGCATGAAACTCGTTACTTGATTTTTACTAGCCTAATTCATTTTCCAAACTAACATCTTAGGATATACCAAGGAATTTGGAAGAAATTTTCATGCATTAAGAAGAACTTGTATATAACAATTTCTTTTAATAACATTTCGATTTGATTACAAAAGGAATTAGGTAGCTTTTAACCTATGACAATCAGGAATAAGCTAGTTTAATTAGCCATGATTCAAAAAATAATTACCATTATACACTTTTACTTTATACAAATAAGGGCCTATATACCTAAATTAATACATCATATGCCACCTAAACATACATCGAATTCTTCTATAAGATGTAATGTCAAGATAAAGGAAGTGGTAACTCAATTAGGAAATCTATAAAAGAAAACATATAGGAGGTATGCCCAGACTTAGAAAGCAAACATAAAAGAAATAAATAAATTTGAAGAGAAAGCATAAGCTTACTAACCAAACTTACCTTCATGATTTCCTAAGCATTTAAATCAAAACATATCATAATTCAACTACCATTAGTATCATTATAAGCATTCATAATTATTCGCACTGATTAGTGCCAAACATTCAATCATATACAACCACAATATTATGCATTTGTCACAATACAAATAATAATTAAAGAAAGTTATTAAATTTCAACATATACAAGTATGGGATTTTGAATTCACATAACACAATCTTAAATATGGTGAAGAAAGCCTTATAGGCTTCTAACACCTCTTTCTCCTTAGTAAAGATAGCCTTTTAAACTTTTAACACTTTTATCCTTCAATAATGATAGTTATGGGAACTTTTGACATTATTCCTTTTATTAAAGATAGTTTCTTACAAGCTTCTTATACTAATCCTTTTATCTCTTAGTGTAGACAACCTTATGACAATTTTGGCACCACGACCATTTAAGGAAAACACACTTACATAAGCTTTTGGCATTAATTCTCAAGTAAGCTACTATTGACTTCTATGTACCACATTAATTCATCATAATGTACTTGAATCATTACCTACATAATATCATTTCATAACACTTACATGCATTTTACATGGCCATAACCTTAAATCATTTCATCAACCATATCATAACTTGATTCACAACAAATCATAGAGGTTATAACATCACTTTACCCATTTATATGGTCACATATTTTATCAATACATGCAACAATACCAATTATCATATATTTTACACAGCATGAAATTACTATACTTTATTGGATAACTATTCATCATGTATTCTAACCTCAAATGTCTCATAAGAATATAACTCAACAATAAAAAATGTTAGAATATAGCTTGACCCTTTGTATGTAATGTTATCTCAATTTAAACTAGATATAGTTAACAATATACTCGACTAAAGAAGGCCAAAGAGCAACTTTTCGTGTTCAAGATTAATTAAAGTCTAGAGACCAAATCTAATGCTTATAGTCTATCAGCATCTAAAAAGTAGCTGGAATGCTTAAAGTCATTTATAACCTAGTTTTTCTACAATTTTCCAATTCAAAGCATTATTCATTCATCATAAATTTCCATTTAACTCATTTATTACTTAACTAATCCTTACATATTAATAAATACACCTTAATAAGACTTCATTACAGTTATTTCCATCATTAAACACTATCCAAATATCACAAATTATCATAAATCATAACATATCTCATATACTTAATAAAATTTAGAACTCGAACTTAATTCAAACATAAACTAATCAAAAGTTTAAATTTGAGTTAAGATGTTCACTCATCTATTTTAAAAGAGAAGTTAGAGGATTGATTTGATTATCTCTTGACCTTAATGATCCAAAATTCCAAGATTCCTTATTAAGATTTATCTCCCTTCTTTTGATTGAAACATCCAAATCCCTCTCAAATTTAAAGAAATTAATGAATAACCTAATTTTTATAGAGATCTTACCTCAATTATGTGAAAATTTTGATAAAAATTGGCTCATAAATTACTTGATTGAGAAAGATAGTTAAAAAAATAGGAAAAGAAGAAAGAATGGAAGAAAGGTTATAATATTTTTTTTGAAGAAAATGAGGAATAGTGTCTAAAGGGATTGAAGTTTTGGTATTTATATAAGCAACAGTATTTTGGTATTATGTCCTAAAACTTTTTTATACTCATATACTTATCTCTAATAATTTATAACCTTCAATTATTTTACTTAACCTATCCTTTCTCATTTATTTCATACAAAATACATTTTCCTCAAATTTCACTAAATTGATAAATTTTATTTTACTTAACATCTTATTTATATCTTCTCACCATAATTTATTTCTTCCACATACTTCTTTCAATTCTAATCATTTAGCTAAAATTTTATTTTACTTTTTCCCTTTTTTTTTAACATATAACAAAATTTTTAAATTCAAATATACTAAAAAAGGCATGACAATACTTTCCTTTTTAAAAGAATTCATCTTTGAATTCCTAGGACTTACTAATCTTATACCACTATAAAGACATTTTGATACAAAACCTTGTGCTCATCAAGCTCATAGTTAACTTTAAATCTCATTCATGTCCTTTTTATCCAAATATAAGTAGATTTCAAACTTTAGAATTATGGTAAAATTGGTAATGTTAAGTAAACTAAACTTATAAGCTAAACTTGGTAAACACAACCAATGGCATACCATATTTAAGCAAAACTTTGCTATAGTGTTATCAATTTCAAGGATACCTATCTTTTTAGCATTTAAGACTTGGGCCTCCTAATGGGATAATGTATATATCTTGACTCCTACTTACCATTCTTTCCCTACTAATACCATTAGTACTCCTTGAAGGTGTTGATTAACTTCAAAGGAGATTCATTGGAAGAATGGAATGGGATATGGAATATTTTGCTAAGACATTATATAGTTAGCAATTTGACTTGAATGATTTTTAAGGCACTTCCTAACTTTATGCGCTACATAACCATACTTATAACATAATCCTTCAAAATAATTGCTCTTACTCTGAGTTGAAAGGGGATTTTATTGATAGTTAGAAGATGAGTTTGAATAATTCCTTTGTGATGTGATCTTAAGGAGCAAGGAACAACATTTACACATACTAGAAGGATTAATCACTAAAAGGAGGGCTAAAAGGATAAAAAAATGCCTTTAAAGGTTGGTTTAAAAGGCTTGAGAGCATTAATAAGAAAGCATGGAGGGACATCATAGGTGATTCATGTTCATTTTGGCCAAAGATGACCAATAATCAAATATTATATTTGATTACTACATTTGGAGCTCATTCTTGTGATGTGATCCTAAGGAAGCAATCATAAAAAGCTATCTAAAAGAATTAAAGATTTGTTTTAAAGGCCAATTCAAAGGGTTTGGATGCATGAAAAGAAGTCTTACAAGAGCTTTTAAGTGTTGAATAAGTGCATCATTTTTATTTTAGCTATGTAGTTGAATACTGTATTCGATAACTAAGCTTAGAGCTTGTCTTTATTTGTTAGTAGTCAAATACTATGCTCAAATACTTTCTCATTTCAATCATACTATTTAAATATTGTTTTTAAATACTTCAAGGTTGGAACATTTGATTTTCATGTTTATTTTGTTATTAGTCTTTTGGGCCTTGCATTTGCTAATGTATTTTAGCTTATTATTTTAACATGTTATTTTCAAACATTTAATACTTTATTTGCTACTTATTTTAGGTTAATTAATGTTAGTTTTATGCCTACGTTTATTAGAGCTTAACTAGTTTAGTTCACTTGTTGACTTTGTAGCCTATATAAAGAAGGTTATTCTTTATAGAATTCTAATTTGGTAATTGAGAATTAGTTATTAACTTTGTGCAAGAGTGTGATTCTCTCTTTGGTTCTTGATAAAACTTCCAAACTTATTAAGAGATTTATCTTTTGTGGAATCTACCATCACTTATTAAAGGATTTCATTTTTTATGGCATGATTTTTCATTACTTATCACTTTTCTTTTACTTTTTCTAAAGTATGGTGTGAAAATCCTTATTTTCATTTGATTCTACTAAATGTTAGGATGATCCATCACAAATTCATATCATTTGGTACTAGAGTTTTAGGTTCCTAAGTGTTATCTCTTTCTGTTTTCTTATTTCTATTTGAATTTCATTGTATGTGTTTCATTTTTATTTTACCTAACTTAGTTCTATTTTATTTATGTCAATTCATCATTATTGTGTTTAATTACATTTTGATTTCATTTTATCTTAATTATGTTTGGTCCAATTAAATTTACCTTATGATGTTCCATTTAAATCATGTTTGCATCATTAATTATTTCCATCATGTTTGATATTTTGTCAAATTCATTTTCAATTTATGTCTTTGTTCTTATTTGTCGTGTCCAATCACATCTTAATTCCTAACCTGTCCTTAATTGTTTTGTTGTCCATTTGTTTTAACTTGGAGTCGTGAATAGTATGTTTTAGTATGTCTCTTAATTTGCATCTTAACAATTTCATTTCTAACAATGTCTTAAGTTTTGTCCTCAAGTGTTTAATGAATTACATCATCAAGTTTAATCATGTTTGCATCATTGGTTTATTTTCCTTAATTGCCAAGTTCAAGTCATGTCAATGTATTAAGTTGGGGTCTTTAATTGCTAATTGATTATCTTATGTCTTGTGAATTACAATTAAATTTCAATTATCTTCAATTTAAATTACTTCCCTTTGTTTATCTTTAGTCATTTATCCATCATTAAATTTGTATCATCAATTTTATTTTTAATTTGCTTTAAGTGATGCTCTTTTGTCTTTTATTGCAATTGTGTCTTAATTTATAATAGCCATACTATGTTCATCTCGTGATTCTTGGTCTTATGTCCAAATCTATCAATATTATCTTGAAATTTACATCCTATCAAATTGTGTATTCGTTTGTATTTCATTTTTTTCATTTTGTGTAATGCTTTGTGGCTATTTAATTCTTCAATTTTTCATGAATTTAGAGTCTACTCTATCCAATTTAAAGCATTTTATTGTCCACCTTAGCATTTTAATTTTGCCATTTTGTCCTTAATTTGCATTGCATCTTACTTATTTATGCAAAGTTCAAGGCCATATTAATTATGCATGTAGTAAGCAATTATACTATTCAAGTAGTGCAAAATAAAGTGTTGTAATCAATTACACTAGTCCATTAGTGTAAGGTAGAGAGTAATAGTTTCTTAGGTATTCAAATCTTATATTCGATTACTAATGTGAAAAATATTCACTATATTATTTCATCTTATTTCATGTCTCTTAATGAATTACATTTGCTCAATTTCATAGAAGGGAGAAATGCAAACAAAATTGAAACAAAAATATAAACAGAATTTAGATAGAATTTAGATAAAATTTAAATAAATACATAATAAAATGAACACAGAAGTAAGTTAGGGGGTTTTGATTCAAAATTAAGACAAATGCAATGAATAAAATAAAATATAGAAGTAAAATAGAAAGAAATTCAATATAGCAAAAGAGTTGATCCAAGGATTTGAGAGCTTTTATATAGATTAATCATAAATTAAAAAATATTTAACCATTTCAATTGATTTTTTAACCTTTAATTATTCAAAACCTTAGCAATAATTCATGAATAATATGCTAAATAATAATCTACAATGAGATCAATTAAGATTAGTAGAATTAAGTAACCATTATAATTCATAAAGTTAGATTAAAATTAATTTGGAAATAAAATTTAGCGAAATTGAAAGCTTAAATTGAAAACCTTTGATCTAATCTCTCAACCCTCTATCTCTACATGAAAAATCATAATTAATAAATCATAATTTAACATAAAAATAGATATATATATATATATATATATATAAAATCATAAAGTTAAACACAAATTATATCAAATTAGCATTCAACTCATGCAATTCCAAGCAATCAGCACAAAGAATTAAGAAAAGAAAAAAATCAATTAGAAGAAGTTAACATTATAATTTAGGATCTTATAGTCCAAATAGAAATGAGCTTTAAAATCCTTGAATTAACCAAAAATTTAGCCTTCTATGACTAAAACAAAAGAAGCTTGAAAGAGAGAAAAGATATCTTTATTGAATTGTATAATGGTAAAAAAGTTTTTCTTGACTTTAGAGACACAAACCTCATATTTGACTTGCTAACCACTAAAAATCTAATGGATCTAAATTATATGCCTCATATAATTACAAAGAATAGGACTTTACTAATTTTAAAAGTCAAGAACCTATTTTACAAAATAATATACTAAAAGAGATACAATAGCAAAATTTCATAAATTTGATTTTTACCTAATGTATGGCCACCAAAACTACATAGTTTTGTAAAGCTTAAAACATAAGAGTTATAAGGCTAGATCTTAGGATACTTTAGACATTAGTTTTACCATGATTAGACCTCTAAAGCTCAAAATATGACTTAAAAATTTAAACTAACTTAGCTTGGACAAAAATAGAACTCAAACTTTTTAGCTAAATTAGAACTTTCAAACATCTGAATTAGGTTTAACCAAAACATAAAAGTTATAGAGCTTTCTTCATACTTTCCAATGATATAAAGATTACTCCAATCTAATATTCAGAAATCAAGATATAGCTAATAACATAAAATAGTGTAAAAATTCAGTATTAATTAAATAATTTTAAATAATTGTAAAACTAACCCCAAATTATATAACAATATCAATTCTATAAAATTAAGCATATGTAATATACTAAAAGACTTAGAATAGAAGGAAACAACATAGACAAAATCTTCCATATCATTAAGTGTGTAGGAGTAGTATCATATAGGTTAAATCTACTTGACAGTCTATAAGCTATTTATCCTATATTCCATGCATTTATGCTCTAAAAACGTGTACATAATGCCAATCATGTCATTAAAGAAGAATCTCTTCAATTAGACACCAAACTAACTTATGAAGAGCAACTTATTTTAACTTCTGATAATCCAATTTAGAAGTTCAATTAAAAGAAGCATTAACAATGAAGGTACTTTAAGAGCATTATAGTAAGAAGAAAGATACCTAGGAGTTTTTAAAACGGACATGCAACAAAAGTACCCTTATTTATTTGGCAAATTGAAAACCCAACCTGATGATTTATAGAGTAATTTAAATTATCCTATCATAATTACAAGAATTTGAGGATAAATTCTTTTTGAAAGAGGAGTATTGTTACACTTGATAGTATTGAGACATGTGATTTATAAATTTAAATCATACTTAAACATATCATAGTAAAGGTAAACAAAAATTTTAAGGTAAGAATTCCTAAATCTATTAATGTAAACTAAAAATCAAATGGTAATTATTAAGTAACTTGAATATACTTAAGTGCTAGTTAAGTTCTTATAAATTATGTATGCGTTCTAAGGAATGTTATAGTAGTAAAGATAATTTAAGCTTATTAATTGTTAAGTTGAATATTGTCATGACCTAACTTTATTCGTGACTAGCATGGAACTTGATTACCCAATTTCCATCAACCTAATCTATGCTTTTTACTAAAATACTAAAAAACATGAGTTATTAGGGGTAAGTAATCATGCAACAAGAGAGAATAATAGAATTTCATTCATCGAAAGTATTTCAACAACAAAAGAAGAGTTAGGCTCGCATATAAATCATCCAACTTTGAGGATAAGCTAGCCTAACTAGCCTTAAAGGGAATGAATTCATTTTCTTTTATCTTTAACCCTATATAAAACAATACTCTAAAATATCTATTTATAATAAAACATCTATACTTACCTATCGCTATAGTAAGGAGTTTTTGAGAATTTAACCTTGTGGCAGTGGTAGAGAAGGCTCAACTTGAAAATCTAAAAAATAAAAGCATAAAAAGGTAAGTTCAAAGCTTAATGAGTAAACATTCTAGCAACATAAGACTTAGAATTTAAATATAAGCTTACCAACTAAATTTAACTTCCTTTTTGTACTTATGCACTTTAACGACATCATTCATAACATAAATTCTTATTAGCATCAATATATATCAACTATTTTTATGAACTCATTTATACCATCACTCAGCATATCTATATTACATTCACATTACACAAGATATCAAGATAACAAAGAAATGAAAGCAAGTAAATCTCTTTATGATATCTGTCCATCTTTATCCTTTATAAGCCCATCTTTTTTCCTTTAAGTCAACCTTATTTCTCACAAGCTATTACCAAAATCTAGTGTTTGATTTGTCAAATGTATTATAACACCCTCATCTCAATTCTCACGAATTCAATACACTTAATTTCATCAATACATATAATCAAATTTACAATAAATTTCCATGCCACTTTGTATAGTATCATATCTCATTTCATCATAAAAAATTACAAACTAATCATACTTAATATCATATAATACTTAATTACCTTTTTTTATGTCATGAATTATGAAATTTAGGAAAGGTAGTCAACTATATAGTTAATATATTTTAATACTTAATTTAACTAAAGAGCATCTTAGATATCTATAATTAATTATATAATCAACTATTAACCTTTAGAGAGCAACACATGGCCACATAGTTAACTACTACCTGAAAATTGCCAAGTTTTTCAAAATTTTATTATTCATTTGAATGTTTAATCCTTCTAATGCATTAATTACTTAACCAAACCTTATAAATTCATAAATATATATCAACCTTATGCTATTAATACCATTTCCACCATATTCCACCATTAAACTAAGTAAACATCATTAACTAACACATTAATCAAGCATTTATATCCATATAACCATAAAAGCCTAGAATAAGACATTTGAGCTTAAATTTCATGAAATATAACAAATTAAGTAGGAATATTTACTCACCTAATGTGAAAAAGGATATTAGAAGGTTAGATCTGTTTCTCTTCACCTTAATCCCACCAAAAATCAAGGATTTCTTATGTTAAGGTTTTAAATTCTTATTGAAGCTAAAACTCACCAAATTTCACTATACTAAAAGGAAGATAAGAAGGAATTCTAGCAATAAGGATGTTCTTGCAGTAATTAGATGAAAAATGTAAGAAAATTAAAGTTTCTTTACCTGGAATTGGTGAAGAGAAGATAAAGAAATAAGAGGATAAGAAGAAAGGTTGAGAGAATTTAGGAAAAATGAAAGGGAATAAAAGGGAATGATCATAAAATAAGGAATAGTATCAAGGGTTATTTTTGAAATTTTTTCCTAAATCTCCTCCATAATCATATACTCACTCATAATGACTTAAAACTTTAAACCTTATTATTCTACTTATTTTTTCTCATTTGTTTCCCATCAAATTCTATCTCAAAATTTACTAAAACATTAATATTATTTTTCTTAATAATTCTTTATCCATAAAAAATTTTATCATACATGTACAAGTTCCATTTTAAACTATAACATACCAGTTATTTCAATCATTCTCCTCATAAACTAGATACTGAATTATTATATTTCAAAGATAGTATAATAATACTCTTCCTTTTAAAAGAATTCATCCTCGAATTCTTAAAATGCTTGTTATTTTGATAGTATTATGGGAATCATAGAAAATCTAATTCATCACTCACTAAACCAATAGGTGTATCTTTGTTATATATCTAATTTTAATTCTCATGTTTTTTTATTGCTTTTTTTAGCGAACCTTCACATATGGAACTTTCTCAAATCTTAGCTTTTGAGTTTAATGGTCTGCAATTTTAACCAGTTGTTCTTCATATGTCAAATTAGGATCTAATGCAATGGCTTATCTCAGATCACACAAAACTCATTTAGTATATACTTTCAAAGCATTCATACATGGAATATTGGATGAATGACTTGTAAATTGTCTAACAAGTCTAAATGATAAGCCATGACTCTAACATGCCTAATTATTGGGAATGGTCCAATGAAATAAGGTGCTAGTCTTAAGAATACCAAATTACATTACCCTTTTTATAGGTGAAACTTTTAAGAATACCATGTCCCTTACTTAGAACTCTAGTTACTTCTTTCTCTTATCTGGATAGGATTTTTACTAGTCTTGAGTTATTTTTAGATGACTTAAATGATCTAAACTTTTTCTAATGCGTCAGTCACTAAATCTAATCATAGGAATTTTTCCTCTCCTAGATCGAACCATTGTACTTAGGAACAACATTTTTAGCCATAATATGCTTCATACATCCATTTGATTGTTGAATTGATAATTGTTATTGTATATAAATTTAATTAATAGTAGATATTTCTCTTAGATCCTTTCAAATTCTAACATGCATGCTTTGAGCATATCTTCTAGAATTTGAATGGTTCATTTACACTATCCATCTATTTAGGGATGAAATGATGTGCTAAAATGTAATTGAGTCCCTAATGCTTGTTAAATAGATTGCCAAAAATAAGAAAGGAATTAGGTACTATGATTTGACATAATTATAATTAGAACTCTATGTAAGGGCACAAACTTGTCAAGATACACCTGTACATATTGAGCTGCTATATAAGTAGTTTTGATAAGTAGGAAATATGCTAATTTCATCATTTTATCAATGATGACTTGTATAGGATCATATCCTTTCTAAGTTCTAAGAAAACCAATTAAGAAGTCCATGGTGATTCTTTCCCATTCCTCTTTTAGTATCGAAAATGGTTAATGCATTCCAACTACTCATTAATGTTTAGCTTTCACTTATTGATAAGTTAAACATTTCACTACATAATCCAATACATCCTTTTTTATCCCTTTCCATAAAAAGGCATTTATTAGGTCATGGTATATCTTTGTAACTTCAAGGTGTGTAGTACACGATGAACTGTGAACTGGGAGCATCAATTCATTTTTTTCACTTAAAGAAACCCAAATCTTTCTTTAACCATCAATATTCCCTTTTTATTGATGGTTCAATTAGACTCCACTTTTTTACTTACTTCTTCTATAAAAGTTGTAAAATTTGAATCACTCTTCTAAAGGTTTTTAATTCTTTCCATAGGAACTAATTGGACTACTATATGAGCTAGCATTATTGTTTTTTCTATTAAAGGCATCTTTATTATCTTGCTTATAGCTTTCCCACTAAAGGCCTCTATTATTACATTAGCTTTGTTAGGATGATACAAAATTAAGCAATCATAATCTTTAGCAAGTTCCATCCATCTCCCCTACCTTAAGGATTTTCTACTTAAAAATATACTTTAAGCCCTTATGATCTATATAAGTTTTAATAGTTTTGCTATACAAATAATCCCACTAGATTTTGAAAGCAAAGATCATCATTGCTATCTTTAAATCATAGTGGGATAATTTAGCTTATATTTCCTAAATTTTTAGGAAGTATATGCTATTACCTTTCCATGTTGTATAAAAACACATTCAAGCCCAATTTTAGATGTGTCACAATACATTGCATGTCTTTTGGTGCTCGTAAGTAATGCTAACATTGGTATAGATGTCAAACATGCCTTCAAGCTTTGGAAGCTATTTTTACAAGCATTTGACCACTTAACTTTAACTCCTTTTACGTCAATCTAGTTAATAGAGATAAAATCTTAGAGAAGTCTTTGATAAATCTTAAATAGTATCAAGCTAGTACCTAAAAGGTTTGAATTTCTAAAATAAAAATTGGCTTCAGCTAGCTTTCCATAATCTCTATTTTTTAAGGGTTGAATTCAACTCTTTTTTATAACATCATATGCCTTAAAAACTTCTCACTAGTTTCCTAAAATTCATGCTTTGAAAATTTAGCATACAACTAGTGCTCTCGTAGAGTTTGTAAAATTACTTTAAGATATTACATATGTTTTGCTTTTCTTTTTGAATACATCAAGATATCTTCTTATAGATGATCATAAATTTATCGAGATATATTTTAACACCTGATTCATTAAATTCATAAAGGTAGCTAGAGTATTTGTTAATCTAAATGATATAACCAAGAATTCATAATGGCCAAATAAAGTCTAGAAGGCTATTTTAGGAATGTTATCCTTGAAAATCTTTAACTCATGACATCTTACACATAATTCTATCTTAAAGAAATACTTAACTCTTTGCAACTAATCAAATAAATCATTTATACAAGAAAAAAGGTAATTGTTCTTTATCATCACCTTATTTAATTAGGACTAATCAATGCACATTTGTAGTAATCTATCCTTTTTCTTTATAAACAAAACTAAAGCTCTCAAGTTGAAAAGCTTGAACAAATAAATCCTTTATCTATCAAATCTAGTAGCTACTTCTCCAATTCTTGCAATTCCATTGTGTCCATACAATATTAGATAATTAAAATAAGTTCAGTGCCAAGCATAAGGTTAATATGAAATTTCATCTCTCAATCTAATGGTAACCTACGCAAATTTTCTAGAAATACATCTAAAAATTCTAACACCACAAGAACATTGCTTATGTTAGAAATTGGTTTGTTAAAGTCCAGAACCATTGCTAAATATGCAACATACCACTTTCTAATGGGCTTTTGAGCTTTAATGTTAGAGATCAAGCCTATAGTTTTTAGAAACTTATCTCCTTAAAATTTGATAGGTGATGCACCCTTTATGAGAAGCATAATAGTTTATCAAAATAATTTACACAAGCATAATATTGGGATAACTAATCCTTTCTTAAGATCAAATCCTAATCATTCATGCTTAATAGAATCAAATTAGCAAAAGACTCAAACTTATGAATATATATAGAGTAAACCTCTATCATATGGGTAGCAAACAAAGATTTACCTATTGGTATCATAACAACTAAAGGATTTTCCATAGGTTTATACATTTTTTAATACAGGAAATAAATCTTTTCAAAATAAAATAATAGGTTACACCTAAATAAAATAAGTCTTTAACAAGAAATTCGTGGATTTTAAAGGTACCTAATACCACAACATTATAGGCTTTGGCCTCTCAGCAAGTCAAGGCATAAACTCAAGCTTGATTCCTACTAAGAACTCTTTATTAAGTATTTGCATTTGGATTCCTAGTTTAGGATTTATAAAAGGATTAATTGAAAGAGAAAGGGTGTGGGGTAAGATAGATAAAGTAACTTGCACTTTGGTTGAATGCATTCCTAGGGCACTCCCTTACTTTGTGTCCCAGTTAACCACAAGTATAGCATAAAATAAGGGTTAGGTCACAAGGGCCTCGATGTTTATTACCACATTGAATATATCTTGGTGGTCCTCCCTATTGGTTACTTCCTTGACTTCTTCTTATTGGGGGTCCACTTAACTCATTTCTAGGATGAGTGATTGGTGGTTGAGCTTTTTCACTTAAAAAGACATCCCTTTAACATTCACAATAAAACTTGGTCTTTTAGATTAGCTTTTTTCTAGTTCTTTCTTGTGCTTATCTTTCTTTTTTTTTTCCTTTGATTCTAATTCAAGCTTTAATGCTTGTTCTATAACTTCTTGGTTATTAGTGTTTTTATTAATGTGAATCCTCTCATAGTAGTAACCTTGCAATCTGTGCACAAATCTTTTAAATTTGGTTTTCTTTGTAGAAATCAAATAAAGGCATATTTGGATAACCAAATGAACTGGGAATTATATTCAGTAATAAATAGGCCATCTTACCTAAGACATTTAAACTTTTAAACGTTGCTATGATGTAAGCTTAAAGGTAGGAAGTAGTTAATGAAAAGTTTTTAAGAAAATTACCTAAGTTAAGGTTTCAAAGTGTGGATCCTAGTTTGTTAAGCATCGGTAAACTAGTAATAGGTCATATCATCTAATTAGTAACCTATCAATTCACTTAAAAAAAGTGTGGGGCTTTGCAACATTTTACCTAAAAAATTTATTTGCTTCAGGAAGTGATGAGAATCCATTGCCAAATCAAGATCAAAATATTTTAGTGGATCTGGATAGAGAAATTCATGTATAACTTTAAACCTATTTTTTATTTCCCTTACACGAGAGGTACACTCCTTGTCTTATTCTCTATCACGATTACCTTAGTTTCTTTCTTGGTGTCCTCGATCTTTATCATGCTTGGACCCTCTGTGTTGATTAAAAGATTAATCTATATAATCTAATATATATTACATGGAAGTTATAGCCCAAGAAGGAAGCTGTTGGTCGCTCCTTCCTTATTAATGTTTCTACTACTTTATGGTTGTCAAGTCGTAAAAGAATCCTCATTCTTATTTACCATCTTCTTATTTCATAAGAATTTCATGAAATTAAATAACATTCAACACATTTTTCAAACAATTCATATCATACACAAGATTGACCACCTATGTTTATAATTCTTGAAGGATCCATCAAAATGGCATTAGTGATACATGATCCCAAGTATACACATATGACTAGTACAATTTTGGTCAACACCTATCATGATAGCACACAAACTTAACCTAAAGGCCTTCTCCCCTAAAAAACCTAAACTATGCTCTAATACTTTATCTTGACCTCTATCTAATCATGACCAATGTCGAATCCATTACATAGTTTCCACCAGCCTAATCCCTTTCATTCATCATTATCCTAATTATTTACTTAAAATGCATAAAAAGGAGGAAAGATAGCCCTAAAGAAGAAAAGACATTTCATTAATCATTAATAGGTTTACAAAATATAAAAGAGTTAAGACTTCTTACAATCTTTTTAATTTAAGGATAAGCTAACTTAACTAACCTAGAAAAATTAATTCAAGAATCCTCTACCTAATGTCCATATAGAATAAGGCCTAAAATAAGTTCTAGCTATTAAATGTCTATTTTTGTAAAACCATTCTAAAGGAGCTTCCAATGGACTAACTTTGAAAGGGTGGTGGCAGAGGCTTAATCTGTGTATCCATAAAATCAAACATAGAGAGTGAATTTGAGGCTTATTCAATAAATACTCCAACATTGACAAATATAACATTGTAGAGACTTTTCCAACTTGGCCAACCTTTTGTAAAATTTATCATACAAAACATAAACTAATCAATTCAACTTCAAGAAGCCAAAAAAGGCTTAAATTATAGTTACAGCATCACAATCATGTAATATTAGATTAACCAATGACATTTAAGTTTCAATATTATAACACTATATGCAATAATTAATAATAATAACATACATCTTTTTTGTGACCCTTAGGTCAACCTTATGCCTTCTATAAGCCTAGCCTTATCCTTTCAGGATCTGCTTTATCCATTTATAAATATTTATTGAGAATTATATTTCTAATATTCACATCATCACCCTTATTATATTTCTTATTTCATATTTCATATGTCATTTCTTTCTCATATCATATATCAGGATATTTCTGTCACATTCTTATAGTAACATCATGTCTTAATGCATGATCATATATCTTATTTCGTCTCACAATTACATAAATAAGATTAATTACATCACATACCATCTATCATATTATTATTAAGTCTTATTTCAATCTCTAAGTAACATAACATTTATATTCTCAATGCATCTTATATGGTACAGCATTTAGGATTCCTATTTGATATCATAATTTAATGTAAACATCTCTAATTAATCATATTCTCTCTTATATTGATACATAAGGACCATACATCCTATATTAAACCTTTTTGGAATGTGATATCTTAAATTATATTAAGCAAAGTCAATTATATACTTGATTATAGAAGCTCTAAGAACAAATTTTAGGGCTATAGTCAAAACAATTTCAAGGCTCAATATTCATCTATATAGTCAACTATAAGACTTCAAAGAGCATCTTGAATGTCCATAGTTGACTATCAAACTCTAAAGAGTAACTTATAGCCATATAGTCAATTATATTCTTTTAGATTGCATATTCTTGGGCATAGTTGACTACTACTTCAAAATTTGTAGGTTATTTAAAAATTTTACTATTTACCCAATAAATTCATGAATACATATTAAGGTATTAATACCATTTCCACCCTTAGATTAAACAAACATCATTAAATAATACATCATTCAAGCATTTGTACCTATATAATTATAAAAGTTTAGAATATGACATGCAAGCTTAAATTTCATGAAATCTAACAAACCAAGAAGGAATATTTACTGACCAAGTATAGAGGAGGATGCTTGAAGGTTACATTTAATGTCTTTTAACCTTAATCACACCAAAAGTCAAAGATTTCTTATGTTAGGGTTCTAAATTCCTATTAGAGCTAAAATTCACCAAATTTCACTATACCAAGAGGAAAAAGGAGGAGAAATCTTGACAATAAGAATGTTCTTACCTTGATTAAATGTAAAATGTGAAGAAGATTGAGGTTCCTTTACCTTAAATTGGTGAAGAGAAGATAGGGAAATAGGAAAAGGAGAAGAAAGGTTGAGAGAATTTAGGAAAAAAGAGAAAAGATGGAGGGGGATAATCATAAATAAGGAAGAGTATCCATGGGCATTTTTAAAAATATTTCTTAAATCTCTTCTATATTCATATACTCATTCACAATAACTTAAAACTTTAAACCTTATTGTTCTACTTATTTTTTCACATCCATTTCTTACTGAATTTCTATTTTACAATTTACAAAGACCTTAAATATTAATTTTTTTAATATTTTATTTATTTTTATTCACTAATAATTTTCTTATACACATATAAGTTTCATTTTAAATGATAACATACTAGCTATTTCAATTATTCTAATCACAAAATAAATTTTAAATTATTATATTTTAAAGAAGTCATAATATGAATGGATAATCTTGATATGCATTATTAAGAATGAAATGAATAAGAGAATGAGTTCATATTTACAAAATGGATAAGTGCATATGATTTAGTTTTATTAAGCTTTCTACATTTGAAGTTTGGATGTTAACTTTATAGTTAAAGTGATAAGGCATATATGACCTTTATTTTATATATATGAATGCTTATGTTATGATCATGGATTTGAGTTATTAATTATGATACATACTATTGTGATAATTATGCTATTGTTAAAAATATTGAATTCAGGGTGATAATACATAAGTTATGGATTATACACTAGATCTATATACCTTTTTGTGAGGGGATACGACTAACTTTAGAAGGATAAAGATGGAGTTTGTTAGGGATAATAATGATTAGGAGACATAAAGAGGTTTATTTGTTTGTTACCTTTTATGAATGTTGACATTATAAGATTAAATTTTGAAACTTTTCACACAAGTTTAGTGGCTCATCTATTAATCTCCTTTCTTATAGAAAATTTATGTTGATTTTCTTTAACAAGATTATTATTATGATATAAAATTCTATTATCCTTCACATAGTAATTAAATGGGTAGCAATATGGGCTACCTACAAGTAAGTATTTATTGGAAACTTAATATTTTCATGATTAAACTGATAAATGAATATAGAATATAGTCATACAATTTATTTATTTAAGTAGAATGTTCCTCATTAAACTCCCAAATTTACTTTTTCATGGTTTACATTTTCAAATACTTAGGTCAAAGTTCAACTACCACCTCCATAGTGAGAAAAATTGTCAAAGTGTGGATCTTTCATTCTTTTATGGACTTGGCTACATTTATTTTAAAATGTAATTAACCTTAGAATACCTTGTTTGAACTTTCCAATATTGAGGTTATAGTCATAAATAAATTGAACATAGAATGCTTTATAGAAGGTTATAGTTAAGTTAACTTATTTCTCATTAGTCTCTAGGCTTATAAGTTAGTTTGACTTTCTTTTTAGAATAGCCTTTATATAAATTAAATTTTAACTAGAGTGTAAAGAATATATTTTCAAATTTTAATATCATATTTGAAGTAAATTAAAGACTTATAATTTTAATTACTTTAAGTTTGAATAAAATGCTATTAAGTTTAGAAAAGATTTGTGAGATTACTGATAATTATTCTGTATTGGTCACATTCATGTAAGGGTTATAAAAAATCCTCTTTTTATCATTCTAAAAGCACTGGACTTTTAAAAAAGATTCACCATTTTGGAAAGTTAAATCACAATAAGTGTAAGTAAGTTCATTAAGCTTACTGTGAATTATTTTAATATAAGTTTTCTAAGATAAATTAAGATAACTTAAGGATTTTTCATTACATTTGTATGCTTAAAACAAACAAGGTAACACCAAGATCTTCCATATTAAAATGGTTGGATTACATTTGCTTTGTCTTAATTAAAAAGTTCATGTCATTACATGCAAAAAGTATATCATTAACTTATGAGAAAAGATTTATAAACTTACTCATAAGAATTTTTATATGTATACATTAATTTACAACATTTGCTTCAAAACTAAAAGAAGTTATTATTTTTTTAAATTTGAGATACCATTGTTCTAAAAGCTTGTTTTAGTCTAAATATGGACCTATTCAATTTACACATAAGTTATTCTTTACTCTTCTTTAAAAAACCATATAATTGTATCATGTACACAGTTTTTGACAATTCACCTCTCACATAAATGCTTTTGGCATCCATCAAGGAAAGCTCTAAGTTAAAATAAGGCACTATAACCATAATTTCTTGAAATAAGTGTTTAATGGAAATGGTGAGAAAGTCTCTATATAGTTAGTGCCTTTTTTATTATAACTTTTTAGTACTAGTCTAGTCTTGTATCTCTTTATTTCACCTTTATCATTTAGCTTAATGTTATAAATCTATTTACATCTATCATGTTTAAACCCTCTAGGTAATTCAATAAGATTCATTACACTGTTTTAATGCATCGATTTTAATTCACCATTCATTGCATTAATCCACTTGGAAGAATGTGGATTGGAAATTGCCCTTTAGTATTTAGTGCATTATCCCATAAAGTTTGGTAAATAACAATGTATGATCAATGTCCATAAGTGTATAGTTTGTCTCTTTTCTATAATTACATTTTGTTTAGGAGTTCCTATCATAGTATATGATGCTTTAATGCCAAATTCTTAAGAAAACTAGAAAAAGGTCTAGGATTTCTACTAGTCCCATAATATTTGTCATGATATTTGCCACCCTTATTAGAATTCACTCACCCTACTATCACTATCCTATATCGAGTATAGCATATCATAGACTATCTCATATTAACCTACTTATTAGTTGTCTCATTACTATGCCTTTGGGCTAATTTTGCCATGTCTTATACCACACTTCCTTATATCATTACTATTTCTTCAACTAAATCATCATTACTAAAGAATAGCAAATTTCTTTTTGTATTTCCTATAATTTTGATGCTATGGGAAACTATAGGAATAAATAATGCCATATATTCCACATACACATTTAGTTCCTGTTAGTGTATATGCCCTAAAACTAATTATATTAGTGATTGTAATTGTGAATCATGTTATTTTAATGGCAATTCCAATTATTATAATTATATATATTGTCTGCGTAATATATTCAATTATGATAATAACCTTAGAATAATTGTATTCTTAAATGTCCCTAGTCATATATCATTGTGGATTAGGTTGCTTTGATATGTTAAGACTAGCATGTGTGAAGACTTATATGGGATATTAAGTTTACACATAAGTACAAGTTAGAGAACTTATAAACTGGACTGACCCATATTAAGAACACTACATGGATCGTTATATGAGTGTTATAAATGGTTCTTAGTGATCATTATTAATATGGTCCTTTGACCTGAGATCACCAAGGTTCCCTACATGTGAGTTTCATATTTTGATACTATTCTATGTCACTAATGGTTGAGTGAATGCAAGGGTAGATATTGGATATGTCACATATCATGCGGAGGGATTTATGTGATCAAGATGGGATTTGTCCCTCCTATATAACAGGAGTAATATCTTTGGGCCCCTTAATTAAGTAAAGCTGAGAAAATGCATGGCCATGCTCAGATGAAATGACATGAGATGTCGATTACATTTGTTTCAGTCAGCTTACTTAGGAATCAAGAAACCTTAAGATTGAGCTATACGGGAATGACACGGTCCATGTCTCGTGCTCAATCTAGATGTATAGGACAAAAGGACATAAGTGATGATCACGTGTAAAGGTTTAGTCAAATCACCGACTTTCTCATTACTTAGGTAACAATGATGTGTTGCTAGACATCAATCATTGTTTATGATCATTAATATGATTAACGGTCATTGCCAACGTAATGAGAGCCTATAGGGTCGCACACTTAGAGCCTAGTGAATTTGGAATTAATGGACCAAATTGTTTGGACTTAATATTTGAGAATTCATGTTATAATTATAAAGTCCAATAGTAAGCCTATAATTGTACATGGAATAAAGCCCAAATAGGTTAGGTTTTTCTATGCACCTATTTAAATAGGTTTGTTGGGTAATAATAGGATTACTATCATTATTCACGCACCCCAAAAAGGCATAGAAAAATCCTAACACCTCTCCTTGACCAAAACCTCTGAAGAGGCATAGCTAGCACTACGAGGTGAAAGGAGATCAATTCCAACCGGTGTTTGTGTGGACATTCATTGGTGATTCACGGGTTCGTGTGGATACCACAGAGGTGCAGCCACATTAAACGTTGCACTGGTGATCTGATCTTCTAGTTTCTATCCCGGTTCGTGATTTGGAAGGTAGATTAGGTTAGAAAACAGACAGAAGCAGATCGGATTTGCTGTGTAGCGGACAGAAGATTTTTAGCCGAAAGATATAAACCCTAATCCCTAATCTATGGCGTTCTTAATTTGCATGGATCCTTGGTGGAAATCTTGCAAAATTTTTTATTCCGCTGTGCATGTATGATGCGCGATTTCCAGCAGTTCCTACAATAATAGATCATAGAAAAATCAAATTATCTTATTTTCTTATTGTAATAAATTGTGAGAATATGAAAATGATTGCATTTTCAAGTTTCACCATGGGAAATTCAAAATGCATCATTTATTTAGCATTCCCATAATTATTCCCTTAGGAAATGCTATAGGGAAAAATCAATATATATTCATACTAGAAGCAGAATCCTTTATTTTTCTCTTTTCCTTTTTTCTCCTCTAGTGCTTTGTACCACTTTTTTTCATTCCAACCATTGATTGAAGTGTGTTCTTCACTTTAATCACTTTTTCTACATTTTTCATTAAAGGTAAGTATATTTTACTAATTATTTTCTTAATATTTTATCTAAATGTTCAAAATGTTGTGGTTGCCTATATCTTTTACCTAAATCAGTTCTTTTTATACAATAATCCTAATTATTTAAATGTTCATCATATATTTGTTTATAATGAAAATATGATGGTTATGTTGAAAAGGATTTTAATTTGGTGGTTGTGGTGTATGTTATGGTTGTGTTGAGCATGAATATTTACATATATACATAAATATATTTACGAATAATGAGATAAATATAAAAAGAAGTTTATTTCGTGATTTGCTTCGGATGAAAATGTTATGGTTGTGGCAACAATGATTTTACTTTAGTGATTATGGTACATGTGTGTATACATATATGATGAGATTAAATATATAATGAATAGTGTCCTATGTTCAATCACACATGAGAGGATCTAAAATGTTCATTGTTTAATATGTACATAATTTTCAATGTTTAATGCGTATTGGTTCAGGGTTTGGAATGGTTTTTAATTATATTAAATATATATGATTTTAGTATGTATATACTTGTCTATTTATTTGACAAATGTATTCATTAAATTATAAAAGTTTTGTGCTTACACAAGCCCCACATAGTGTAAGATTGTGACAAAGTAGTGATAATTATTTTAAAAAGGCCTCTATTAATTAGATGTAATCGCTCTTAGTCAAGTTAAAGAACTATTCAATAGGAATGTCATTCAAAGAAGTCTTTTTTGATTAAGGAATTGTCTTAAGAAACCCTATTTGGATCAAGAATATGGCTAGAAAAAGTTCCTATCTTTTAGGGTAAAAGTTTTTGCAACAAATGTAAACTAAGAAGAGCAACTAAAAAAGTCCTTGTTAATCAAGGTTAATGTGGATGTAGCATATGTTACACTAGAGAGGTAGTAGATGAAGCCATTAGATGATGAAGTAGAAATTAAATGCCACAACCCTCCTCAGGTTATGATCAATATGGAACCTAGCTACCTAACTTTTACTAGCCTAGCCTAGTCATATTCAACATAAGACATACATAAATTGATATTAATCACTAATAATATGGCTAGTGTTAGAAATATAAATGATAATTTCTCTTAAAATATAGAAGTACTATATGATTGTAACAAGATCCTTAGGCTCCATTTGTTCTATTAGAAAGCACTTTCCAAAGGAAAATGTCATTTACATACATATTAATAAAGTAGTGATATACTACTTATGTTGATGATTAAAAAAATGATAGCAAAAGGCATGCTAGTGTGAAAAAACAAATTCTTATTTGAAATAAAGGAAATTATTTTCCTTAAACTCTTCATATTTAACATTAAGCAAATAAAATATTTTCCTTTTTTTGAATATTTTATAACTATATTTTACAGAAAATATTTTTCATTGAAATAAATAAAGCCTAAATGTTGAATTAGTCTAAATTTTTCCATTCTATTATTAATACTTACAATTTTATTAATTTACCTACAAACAATCATATATCTTATTTAGAAATTATAAATGGAAAATGAATTTTATCTAATTATTTAATTTATAATAAATAAATAAATAAATCATTTGAAAGAATGAAACTTAACATTAAAGTTATTTATTTAATTACTTAACTTATAAAAATAAAATTAATATATCATTATCATTTCAATGAACAGAACGTAAGGTAAAAATCATTTACATAATTATTTAACTTATATGAGTAAAACTAGTAAATTATTATTAATTTTCTTTTCAAATTTCATTTTTTTAATGAATATTGAAATTTAAAATTATTAACCATTATTAATTTATTTTTTGTATTTTTATTTAAAATAATATTTAAAACATTTAAGAATTGTTGAAATAACATTTTAGTAAAAAAATATGTTATTTTAGATTTTATAATACAATGTGATCAAATAGTTTTTTTAAATATAATATATTATATGTATATTTATAATTACATATATACATACATACATATATATATATATATATATATATATATGTATGTATATATATATATATGTATGTATATATATATATATGTATGTATATATATATATATGTATGTATATATATATATATGTATGTATATATATATATATGTATGTATATATATAAAGCCAACTTATGATACAAATGATTTGAGCTTTAATCAGTTCATGCTCAATCCATTTAAAATATAAGTTAAATAATTTACCTCATATATCGCTCATTTGTCTTATAAGCTTGACTCATTCAGCTAAAACTCGAATAAAAATATGAGCTATTTGTGAGTTAGCTTAACTCATTACCAATCATAACTAAGGGAAAACAATTATTTTTTAGTGATGCATATCAAGTTATGTTCTCCAAACCTTTGTCTAATGCCTCTATAGTCATCCCTAAACTTATTATACTAGTCTAAGCACACATAAGAGGAAGAAAAGGATTTTGTTGTTTTTATTTCTATAAATATTATACTATATTTATTATAATTCTATTATATAGATTAATATATAGATCTTTATTTAATATATATTTTAATTAATAATAACATTAATAATATTAATTAATAATAATATTTAATATAAATATGTATGGGGAAAAGGAGCATTAAAATAGTCTTAATTCATATTTTCCTTTTTTTTGACATTTTTAAGTAAGGCTACTTTGCCCAGAAAAATAGAGTAAAAACTTATCAAGCATAAGTGGATATCATACCATTTATAGCTAGAATAATCATATTGATAATTTTTTCAAAAATGATGACTTTACCCCTAGTCCAACTATTCTTCAATTCTATGTTTAACCCTAACTTTCTACCTTCCCTAGGCTAACATTGTAAATTGTGAGTAGATTTCCCCATTAAATTTTTGCAATCATATCTTCCATAATTGTAAGCGATAATGTTACAAATTCTTTTAAAATTTAACTAATAATTATTTCCCTACTTGAGTTGTTTGCCATGACATTAGTAATATTAAATGTTTACATTGATAAATAGGAATACTTAAAACAAGTAAGTATTTATGTTACCTTAATTGTTTTTTGATTTTACCTAGTTTTTCAATACTAACTTTAGTAAAATGCACATAATCACTTGAATTAGAAAACTTGGATGTTTTATCCATTAGAACTTATAAAAGCTAACAACATATATCTATAACCTTGTAAAAGTTTATGCATTAATTTCAAACTAATTGTTCCTTGTCTCATTTTGAAATTAACCTAAAATCTACCATTATACAATCTACACTACCTTTAAACTTTCATGCACAACTTGATTTAAAATTTTTAAAAATTAGAACTAGAAACATAAGCTTATAATTCTACTAAATTGCATGCCTAAAAGTCTAAGTAGTTTGCTTCTAGTCTAATTTAAAAAATGGATTAAATTCTTGCTACAAAAAACAAGATAACTTCCAATAACTTGAATTCAAACATACTAATTAATCATATGAATCAATGCAAAAATTTGATTTTCAAAAATAACTTTTCTATGAGAAGTAAAAATGTTGTCACTAGAAGTTTGGTTCCAATGATAAAAACAAAATATCACCATTAATTGATATGAACTAATTTTAGTGACATTAATATTCAATCACTAAAGTAGCAAATTTTAATGACTAGATTTTTCTATCACTAAAATCATCACTAAAGAATTATTTTCTAAACTTGACAAATAAAATAATACGGTGTGAAAAATTAAAAGAACACTTTTAATGATGTAGAGATAATATTGGTATTATAAGCATGTAGTGATGATTTCATGTTGTCATTGATTTTTTTTTATTTTGTGATAACAGTTTAAGTTTAGACACCAAAATTAATTTTCTTTAAAAAAAGTCATTATCATTGTTAATTAGAAATAGTAATAGAGTCTAAGTTTCATTTAGCTTTATAACTCACAAAGGTTGGCGATTCTTTAAGTTAAAGTTTGTTTTGCATTGGTCTTCTTCCACAAATTCATCTTCCTTAAATTTTCTTCTTTTGCAAATAGAATTGTAGTTTAAACTGTAAATTTTGTTTTGTAGCAGTATTTTAGTGTTTCAGAACAAAGAAACTCATAAATTACATGAAAGCAATAAATAAAAGGTTGTACATCTTTGTATGATTTTGTCTTTATAAAACCATTTCTTCTAGTTTTCATGTTATATCACTATTCTTTAATTCTTTGGAGGATTCTATGATTTAATTTTTAATTTAATTCTATAAGACTATTATTAATATAGTTTTATGACTGGGAATCAAAGTAGGAGGCATTTTTACATTATTAAGGATAAAAGATGAATAGGTTTTGGTAATTTAATTTTTATCGAATCCTATTAACATGTAGTTATACTAAACTATTTAAATTGAAAATTCTTATGTACAAATTAAATTGTGTGGTTATGTTTTTATAATAGTTTGTTTAATGTAATATTGAAGTAATTGTTCTCTTTTCATCATGTATATTAATTGACCAAATTAGTTGTACAATTTTAATATAAGATTGCTAAAATTTACAAACCAAATTGCCATGATAGTTATTATATTATTTCTAGTTAAAAATAATGATGATAGCAATGAATCAAATGTGAAGCATTATAAAAATTAACAATTAACAATGAAGTTAAATCATTAATTATCAAAGCCAATAATTAAGGCTTACAATTTTTAAGTACCTTTAGATAATTAAGATAAATTATTTATGCAACATTTATTGTAGATTATGATAAATCATATGAAATGTAACTTTTGTGATTCCTTATTAAACCTATATATAATTTAAAACTTCATGACAATAAATTCCATATAATTGACATGCTTCTTTGTAGATCATATTAAGTCTTTACTTATACAGGAGATCTAGATTATTCTTAATAAATATTGTATAAAACATGTTTCAAAGATAAAACAACAAAAGTTGCCTTGTGCTCTATTTGTTTTGTTTTCCATAGGGTATAATTATCAAATGTCAAGATAGGAAAATATTTAATGTTGAATATGAAAAGTTTAGAAAAAGCAACTTTTTCCATTTAAAAATGGAATTTGCTTTCTTCCATTATTATGCCTTAGGAATCATTTTTTTAACTATCAATACAAGTGGCATATCACTCCTTCACTAATATATATATATATATATAAACATTTTCTAATGAAACAAATAAATTCTTAATATTATCTTAACAACACTACAGACCCTAATAAGTCTTCACCTATGCTAAAAATCCTATTTTTCCTATATTGTGGCCATCCATGATAAAAAGAGTGCAATTATTGATTTTTAATAAAAAAAGGCATCTCAAATTAAAAGTAATCCTTAGTATCATAAGCATATTAGTTATGCAAATTTCATGAATATTGTCCATACCTATAACTATATTATTGGCAATAATTAAATTCATAGAGTGCACTTAATAGTTACTTATATTCCATTCCAATTACAAAATTAAATACAATATTATAACAAAAAATTAAACATGATTTTGGCCCTCCTAAAATATAATTCATGCAATATTGGTCATTTAATTGAAACTAATCTATTTTGGTTCTTTTAATATTTTAATCTATCTAATTTTGGTCCTCTTATTACTTAATTCTTAACTTCAAAAGACTATTTCCTCATAATACTTCCTCTATATTAATATGAGATGACTATTGCGTAAGCATAAAAGGAAATCTTTATTTGAGTATTGAAAACTTTGAATATAATCAATGGATTACATTTGAAAGTTTGAATTTTTATGAGAGATCATTATTTCTTAAATCCAAATGACATGACTTGTATTAGAAATAATGTAATGAGTGCTTGGAAATTAGATAAGAATTGATGAAGGTTGATTAAAGTCAAATAAAAGGATAAAAAATTACATCAATTAAATATTTATGAGCGAAATTAGATTATTTTAAGTTAAGGAGACCAAAATTGCACAAATTGTATTTTAGAGAGAACAAAAATTACATTTAAATCTATAATAAATAAATGAAAATAAAATAATAAAAATTTTATTTAGATAGTAAAAGGAACAAAAATAAAAGATAAATAAGCTAAAAATAGGAAAATCTAAAACATATCACAAAATAGGAATCAAAATGATAGTTCAAATTTATGAAACAAAATAGAATAACTCTAATTTTCTCTTAAAAAAACATTAAAAAGATCAAAAGGTAAATAAAGATCGAAAGAGTTAACCAAAAAGAGATACCTAGAGAAATGTAGAAGAAGCAAATTGGATAACTCACTTCAATTACTATTTTTGCTATGTCCATCAATGAATAAGTAACCACTTTGCACTGAAATTATTTTGTGAAAATATTTATCTTTCATTTGTGTATGGAAAGAAAACTTAAAGCTTTAGATTAAAAAAATTCAAATCCAAATTAAAAAAATGGTTATAAATAACAAAAATCAAATGAAAAAGAAGTAAAATGGATCATTCACCAATATATCTTTAGAGAAAAGGATATAAAAATAGTAGATTGTTAGGTGCCTACTGTGCACGCAACTTGTATGCCTACTACTAATAACATTCAAGATAAATACAAAGAGGGTGATTAAGAGATTAATTAACCATCCTTCCTTGTATTTTTCTTAATTCTTATTAATAATGGGCCATAAGTTGTATGTCCATTGACTAACTAAGAATTTCTCCTAGAAAATCCCTTTATCTTACCACCTTTACTTGAAAGCAATATGCATTTGTGCATTTGAAAAGAAAAGGAGCATAGGATTTAAAAATAGATTTGGAAGATTTAAGGAAGAGTGAACATATCTAACTTTTAGCATTACAAAAAAATTGGATGTTTTACAACATTTCCAAGTATTGCTTAAAGAAGGTTCAGATTACCTTAAGGTGTCCTAGTAGTAGTTTCATTAATCATAAGAAACATGCTCACTAGTTTCATTTAGACATGGGTAACAACATTTGCTATAGTTGTTATGGTCTCATTTAGCAACAATTCCTTATTGCCCCATAATATTAGAAGTGGTTGCTAACCATTGCTATGGTCATTTCAAAAATTTGAATTTTAATTGTTATAATAGTTAGTAATCTTACCTAAACTTTTTAATATTTTTGGGAAAATTATTTTGGAGGTAGTTTACAATGCTTTCATTAAGCCCAATTTATTTTTTAAAAAATAGAATTAATTTGTTTATTTATATTTCAAATTTATTTCCTACTTCATTTTTTCTTTTTAAAAAGAAATTATCTCATTGTTATAACAATAGTATTAAATATATATTTTCTTGAACTAAAGTAAAAACATAATTTGAAACCAAAATGCAAAAAAAAAATATTTCATTGATTATAGAAATTGAAAATTATATTATCTCCACAAATGTAGTAATAAATAAAAGTAACTTAATTCAATTAATTGTCATAAAAATACAAAAATGAAAAAAAAATGCTTTCTATTCATAAGGCCTAGCAAACTAAACATTAGTATCCTAATGATTTTGGATGGCAACAGTAACCTTGTCAGCAAGAATTAACTTATCCTATGTTTTACCAAGGTTGATAATTTAGATAACTGATCATTAATATAAAGAACAAAATTAATAATTTGGAGCATGAAAAAGAAAATGAATAAATTCACACATTACAAGGTTTACAATTATGAAATTTTATTTTTAAGCAAATTAAAAAAAATAAAAAGCAATTTAATTGTCAAGTAACAATATTTAAGCATAAGTAGCAATTCACGACTACATTCATAAAATTCTATTTCCAAGAAAATTCTAAACATAGTAAATGTAAAGCATGAATAATACACTATATAAAAACTAAAGCTAATTGGAAATACTTCAACGTACTTAATTATATGATCTAGAAAAAATGGCAACGATCCTAAATATTGTTGCTTCTTCTTAAAGATATCCTTGGCTCCCTCAATGATGAATTTTGGTCTTGAGCAACTTGTGAATTTACTTAACCACTATCCTACAAGAAAAAAATATTATTAATATTCCAATAATAAACCACCTAATTTTCGCACATATTTATTCATAGAACCATATCCATAAGCAATGCTTGGAGCATAGTTTAAATTTGGATTCTCATACTTTAAGTTAGCTAAGGCAGATGCTTCATCGCATATATGAGATAATAATTGCAATATTGTCCTTGATGATAATACTTAAATAATAAGCGAAAAATAAGAAATTAACTAATAAATTTGCTAATTTAAGGATGCTCCCTTGTTTACAATTTTGGTTGCAGTTAGAAACCTAACAATATCATATCTTTCTATTTCTTCCTTTACTATCTAAAATCTAACTATATAAAGCTTCCTTTCTTCCTTTCCCAATCAAACAAAGCCCAAAGAAACCAATAAAAAATAAGCAAATAGAGGTAGCTATAGATATAAGAAATAATACATTTTCTCAGAAAGATTCCTAATGAAAAGAATGGAAAGGTATTAAAGTTAAGTTTTGATATTGATCTTCATAACTTAATTCATTGAGTTAATTTCAATCTTTTCATTACTACTTAAAATGATATTTCCATTAATAAAAAATTATCACAATTTAATCTAAATAGCCTTTAAAATGGTGAAAAAAGATTGATGAAGAACCAAATCAAATATGGCCGAATGCATTGTAAAGACATAAAGGGAAAAGAAGAGTGTGATGGTATTGGGTGTTAGAGGTAAACAATAAGATTAGGTTATACAAGGGGTTTTGAAGGATAAAATCTTGTAGTGTAAAGAATATGAAAGTTGAGGGAGGAAGATAGAAACTTATGAAATTGTTGGGAAGAAAAGAGGAAGCTTCAACTAATAAACCATTATACAAAGATAGAAAGAGGAGGAAGATATAAGCTTTTAAATAAACAATCCATATTATAATCTTCTTCATCCTACTCGAAAAAATGTTTACCTTACCAAATATCTACGTAAGGTACAAAGTTGGAAAATAATTTTGCCTTTTTTGAGTTAAATAAGGATAAGATAGCTTTCCCCCTAATTAAAAGCAAGTTAAATAGAAGGAACTCTATTTTTCACTGTGATTCACCATTCTGTATATTGCTATACTAGATCAAATGATTTCCTACTATAATATCAAATAAAAGTATTTAGTTTCCTATAATTTTCTTTTTAAACTTACAAATTATGGTTACAACTAGTTATTGAATACTCACATATAGGTATTAGAAAACATAAATGAGAATTTTCAGTGTTTGCATGTTTTTCTATCTTAATGTAATTTCCATCTCCATTCCTTAAAAGACAAATTAATGTGCTCTCACTAGGCATTAGCCTAATTAATTAATAAATAAAACTATCATATATATCCTATGGCTAGCCAACAAGTTAAAGCAACTAGTATAAAATCAAAAAGGCATCAAAATAAATAGAAAATAATATTCAAAATCTTTTAATTTAACTAAAGATGGGACTATATATCATTTATTATGCACATTTACATAACTATTGATTTATAAATAAGTTATTAGGTAGATAAGCAGAAAGATTTCCTTTAGTTAACTAAATGAATTCTTTTATGGCATAAATTTCCTCTTTAGCTTAAAATAATTCTTTTTTATAGGCAATGAACTTTCCTTTATATGTTGCTAATTCATCATGTGCTTGCTGAAGTTTTAATCCTAGTTTATTAATCTCATCTTGCTTATTAGGATCCATGGTAAATGAAATAGAGCCAAACAAGCTTGTAAGGCATACTCCCATTCCTATACCATGAATACGACCTAGATGTTCTTTCCCAAACATTTAACCAATGACATCATTAAGGGATATAATGTGATATGTAGATAGGTCTTGGAGGTTTAGGATTTCACTCTTCTTTTTCTAAGTAAACAAAAAAATTGCTTTTTCACATCAAATGACATTGAGCTAGTGCATGAATAATTTTTTGCTTACTCTTGTTGATTGCATTTTGTCTAGCCATTTCCTGTATGCATTAATTCAAATTAAAAAATAAAAAATTGATTGAAACATCAATTTTAATAGTAACTAAAAATAATTAATAACTTTTTATTTTAACTTATTATAAATATCAAGAAATTCTTTCCATTCTTCCTTGGGCCTTCCTCTTTCACTCAATATTTTGCTCTATGGTCAAGTTATGATCATAATACTTATTGTACAATCTAATCTAGCTTTATAATTCCTCCATCTTATTCTAATATGTATGGCTACATAATATCCCTCCTACATTTAATTTTAAATGTGAAAGAATGGCTATAAAAAAAAGATTAAAGTTTGAACTAATTATAGAAGTTAATCTACTTAATTGACACATTACATCAAAGCAACAAAAAAAAGTAGAATTTAAAAGTGAGATGAATTGTTGCATATTAGCACGTATCATTTTAGTAGGGGGTTTTTAAATAACTTAAGTACAAATAGCCAATTGTCATAGTTTAAAGGAATCTTTTTCCTAACCATTAGCCTATGCAATATTCGTATAGGCTTCATTCATTTTTTATTACATAATCTACGCGATCAAATTAGACTATCACTATTTCATTCTTTAACTGTCACACATGCTCCATCTTTAATTTCTTTTCTTAATGACACCATCATTATCTATTATCACAAGCAAAATATTCAAGTGTAATTATAACAAATTAAAGTTTGGATGAGAGTTAATAATACTAATATGATATAATTGAAATCTTAGATTATATAACACTACTATTAGTTATAAGATATATTCAATCATTATAAAATTATGTCTTATTCTTAAAATTAAAAAATATTCATAAACAGTCAAAGATTAATGTATTATGATTACCTATTAGTTTGCATTCCCACTGCTTATTTTTCTTTAGCTTCACTTACATTCCCACCACTTATTTTTCTTCAGCCTTGGATTAGCATTTATGTTTCAAGCTCCAGTAACTTCTTCAACATTGATATCCACATCTGGGTCTTCCATGTCAATATCCTTATGAGCTAATTAGGCATTTTCAGGTGGTAACTATTCTATGGGCTATGGTGTTTAGAAAGGATAAGTGGCCTAGCTAGGTTGGATAGGGCATGTGGAGTATAAAGCCTAGAAAGGGTGATTGTTGTATGTAATCTAGAAGGGGTATATAGGTTATAGGGCTTGAAATAGGCAAATAGTCTATGTAGTTTGGAGATTATGAATGGTATGGGTAACTTGGATGAGGTGTCTAGTCTATTAGGCCTAAATAAGCATGTAGATTGTGTGAGTTGCTAAGGAGAGTGGTGTAGGAAGCCTGAAAAAGGTGAATAGGCTACAGAACCTAGAGACGGTAGTTGGGCTATGTGGTTTGGCTAAAGTATATGGTGTAGGAAGCCTAAAAAAAGTGGGTAGGCTATAGAACCTAGAATGGGCGGGTAGGTTATATGGTGAGAGAAGCTTAAAAAAGGTAAGTGGGTTAGGGAACTTGGAAAGGATGGGTGGGCTATGTGGTTTGGTAAGGGTGTGTGGGGTTTGACCATATAGTTTGAATAAAATCTAGGGTAGTTTATTTTACAACCAATATATACTGAGAGCTAGGTGCTTTCATACTTTCCTAAACTTTTAATTTATTATGCTTAAGCAATTTTGCAAAACATACAATCATTAAAATATCTATACAATAAAATAATATGTAGTTTAATTTGTAACATACTAAATTTAGAATACTTAATACTACCAAACTAAATAAATTCACATCAATTTCATAAACTAAATAATATTCATAGTGTTTTTGGAACGAATTGATTAGTACATAGCATTATTGTATGGAATAATGTTACATAAATCTTTAGATGTATTTTTAGGCTTCTATTATTATTATTCTAATGCACTCAACTTGTCTTCATTGTTTATGTTAACACTTATAATGTTGAAAGTATCATTATCGACCTCTTCCCTTGCTAGCTCGATATTCATGCCATCATTAAGAAAAATTTCTTAACTCTTACTCGGATAATGATACATGACTATAGATTCCATTATCTAATTCACCCCTATGTCATATAAGTCTATTGGTCTCATATGAATTACAACACTCCATTTAGGATACTCTTGATCTTGTATGTAGTAAACCATCTAAGCTTAAGATGCATAGATGTAAGGCTTATGCTTTTCTCCTTTATATTGTGAATTAATCTAATTAAGTTAATGATTAACATGTTGCAATATACCAAAATTAGATTAAAAATTAGTTTGCTAAAATAATGCAGTATAATAGTACAATCTAGATCGTACCCTTAGTGATTCATTGATATTACTCTTTACTATGATTTACTAATAGAATATAGAAGAAGAATGCAAGAATAATTACAAAATAATGCAGAAACAATGAAAAATAAATGCAAAACAAAAGCAATCCAATATGCAATCCAAAATACTGATAAAAATGTAAAATGCAATATGCTATATGCTATATGAATGTAGAACATAGAATTAAGAATTAGAGGGTTTCAATTCAAAATTAAAATAATTAAACTAAACCAAACAAAACACAAGTACAAAACAACAAAGAAAAAAATTCATATAATGAAGTAATTAATTCAAGGAATTGAGATATTTAATTTGGATTAATCATAGATCATTAGATGTTTGACTTTTCTAATTAATCTTTAGCCTTAAATTACTTAGAACCCTTACAATAATTCTTAAATCCTATGCAATATACTGTTTAAATGTAGTATGTTGTATGTTATATGAATGTAGAACATAGAATCAAGAATTAAGTGGTTTCAATTCAAAATCAAAACAATTAAACTAAACTAAACAAAACACAAGAATAAAATAGCAAAAAAGAAAATTAATATAATGAAGTAGTCAATTTAAGGAATTAAGATGTTCTAGTTTGGATTAACCATAGATCATTAGATATTTAACTTTTCTAATTAATTCTTCAATCTTAAATTATTTGAAACCTCTATAATAATTCTTGAATCCTATGCTAGATTACTATATAAGATTTGATCAATTATGATTAGCCAAATTAAGTAATTACTATAATTCCTAAGCTAGATTAAAATTGATATAAATATAGAATTCAGTTGATTTGAGAAATTAAATTTAAAACCTTCGAATTAATCTCTCATTCTTCTGTCTCTATGTGTAAAATCATGATTTATCAACCATAATTTAATATTAAAATAGTAAGATATTAGAAAGCACAAGGATGAATACCAATTATGCCAAATTAACATCCAACACATGTAATTTCAAAAAATTAACATAAGTAATTAAGGAAAGGAAAATTAATTAAAGAAAGCTAACATTACAAATTATAATCTCATAATTCAGTGGAAGAAAGCCTCAAATCCTTTAAATTAATTTAAAAAATTAGCCTTCCATGATTGGAAAACAAAAGAACTAGAAGAAGAAAAGAAAAGTTATGTTGTTGAATGTGTAAAAGTCTTTTCTTTCTAATAAGTTGTCTCCTTTTATTTGACTTAATTAACTTAAAACCTTATTAGACTTGGATTATATGCCTCTTAGGATTACAAGAATAAGGCCTTCCTAAATTTTAGAAGCCCAAATGTATTTTTTACAAGGCAATTAAATCTAATAGTTACAATAGTAAATTCTTGTAGGTTTAACTTTCAACTAGTATAAGACCACTAAAATAATGTAATTCAATTAATCTATAAACATAAAAGTTGTAGAGTTGGATCTTGTTAAGTTTTAGGCACTAGTTCCATTTTAATTGTATTTTTGTAACTCTAAATATGACCCAAGAATCGAAGCTGGCTTAATTGAGACAAAGATAGGGCTTGAGCTTCTTGGCTAAGTAAAGACTTAAAGGACTCTAAACTAGTTTTGACCAAAACACTAATCTTTCTTTAAGCTTTCCAATGATATATAGATCACCTCGATCCAACATCTATAGCCTAAGATATAATTGAAAAATTGAAAATAGTGTCAAAATCTAGCATTAACTAAATAAATTCAGAATATTATAAAACTAACCCTAAATTATAAAACGAGACTAATTTTATGAAATTAAGTATATGTAACTAACTAAGAAGCATGAAATAGGAAGAAATAATATAGTAAATATTTTTTTCATCAGTTATCAAGATAGAAGCCCCACAAATTCTAGACAAACTCCATGTCATTTGTAATGTTAGCTTAGTCACATTTAAATTGAGTAACATATTTTCCATAGTAATTGAGCTCAATAATATTAACCAACTTTTCATGATATGGTAGTTTGACATCCTCTCCATTTGCATCTTAGCAACTTAAAATACATTGAATTATACTAGTCATGAAAAACCTAAAATTTTAGGTTTTTTTTCTTATTCTTAAGATAGTATTTGAAAATTGAATTTATTAACATTGAATGTTAAATACCTTCAAGTAGTTTTGCAATCTTTACACTAAAACCTTCAAATCATTCGACACGGTACTAACCATATCATCCATGAATACTTAGAACAAGACATATTCAATCATGATTATGTATTATGCAAAATTTGCACGATATAAACTATGTTCATTTGTTCACCCGTCTAAAAAACCATTAAACGAAGTCTTTACTAACTTATGTAACTTAGTGATCTGATGCAAATTTCAAGTGATTTGTATCAAATTTCTCTTATGCTTTGGAATCTTTCGAATGCCTTATTTTGCCATTTTCACTATTTTCACTAACATACCATCTCATATGCTTTGCTATCTTGGTAGATATAAACAACCACTACAACTTTTGCTTTAGTGGGAAGTAGCTTGAAATCTCTACTACTTGTTTCTTTTAATTCCTTATAACATCTTCATTCCATATGGATGTATTACATCTTTTGCATGTTTCCCTATTCATATCTTCCCTTCAATACAATATGTAATCATTAGGGTAAGTATGTATCTTAATGTACTTAAGCCTTAGTTTATTAATTGCCTTTTTGGTTTCATGGAAAGAATTAGGGATTTTAGCATATTCAAAAGCCTTATTTAGTATAGTTTTATCAATTATAACACATAAGCACTTAATATGGTATAAATTAAACAAAAGAAAGAGCTTGAAAAACTTCATGCACCCTTCATAAAGTAGTTCATTATCATTATTTAGAAGCTAATAGAACTCAATAATAGCTGAGTCCATCCTTCCATTTGGTAGCTAGTCATTGTTTTCAACATTTTTTAGTGATATGTTAGGCTTAGTACTGTATTTAAAACTTTTGAATCCAAATGCATTATATAGCATGTTTTCCATGAGATTTTATATTGTTTTAATTATGCTATGACAACTTTCTATTACATGATATATTATGGTAGAAGTTATAAATATATTATCTTCCCTATGCCAAATCTATCTAGTGTAATCATGAGGAAATTGCTTTCTAGTTAGGTGGTCAAATGTTTCAACTTTGGTCATTCACATTTTGTTTTTACATTTATGACAAAGGCATAGGATCCTCCCCTTAATAAATGTTTACTCAAATGTGAAATCAAGAAACCTATTTAATACTTCCCTATACTTGATTATATTCCTTCCCTAACTAATCCAAGATTTGTCCATGTTTATACATATAAAAGAAAAAGAGACATTAACTTCATATATATATATATGTATAAATAAAAATTGAATATCATTTAGTTATAAGTAGGTGGTTTAGATGCATTATTAATATTAAAGTAAATTTAGACATATTTTTAAGGTAGCCTTTCGTGAATCTCAAATGATACATGAACAAAGCATCATGATTGTTTTTAAGCATGCAATTATGTTTGTAATAGGGTCTCATATGTGCATGTTTGTGTAGAAATATTTTCAAATTTCTACATCTCAGTTTCATATGCATGTTTGTTGTGTTTGAGGTTGTGGAAGTTTGCTATATGTGTAAATAATATTAAGTGAATATATTTTCAAATAGATTTTTATTTTAAATTACATAAACTAAGCTACCAATAACTAGACATATCAAAACTCATTTGATCTTAAAAGATTATAGAATAAGTGAATCCATTTGATAAACTTTAGCATCTATGTTTGAAAAACATTAATAATGCCATGCTCTAATAAATAACCTTTATTTATCTTAAAATAGTTAGAACATATGTTTGGAATACTCACATCATAATTGTATAATCATACTAGAAGGATGCTAAATGGAGATAAGAGAGCATACTTTATAAAAGATGGCACAAGTTTTTAGGAGATGATAGGTGAGGTTCAAATTGAAGATATAAATCCATATATGAGTTATTGAAGCAACAATCTTTTCCTATAATTACATGAAAATACATTTAGGAATCATTAATCCATAAGATGTGAGAAAATAAAAAAGACTAAAATAAATTAAAAGACAATATAATGTCTTTTTAATTTAAAGGTTTGATATGTTCTACTCTCAAATAAATCATTACACGATTATAATGATTTTAAATTTAATTTGCTAAGATTTTTGGTGAAAGAATATAATTGCATTTTTTTTAGGTTATCTCTCAATGGTTTACCTTTAAAGCCTACACTTTCTTTATGGTTCCCAAAGATAGCAATGTAGCAATCTTGAATTCATATTTGGTAGTTTAACTATAGATTGTAATTTTTCTAATGGTCAAATATGTTCATTAGAATGGTCAAGACACTTAGCTTGTAATCGCATTATCAACTTGTAAGCATATCTAGACATGAACTATAAATAGTTACAATAAGGTTTGAGAAATGTTTAAAGACCCTGCTTACTATTTTTAAATAAGAGTAATAGAAATTATTACCAAATTAGATAACTTGAAAACTCTATATGAAGAAGAAATAGAAATAAACTAGTTTTAAGTAAGTTCAATTCTATACACAATGATGGAAAAGAAGCTTGTTAAAATTCAGCAACTTGAATTTTGGTGAATTTTTAGTTAGCTAACAACCTGAACATGTCCTAAAAATACTAAATGCTCTTCAAATCACATGTCATATAGGAGGACTTTTCAAAATGCATTGGAGAAAACACTAGCTAAAGATTTAAAAGCTATACTTAGAGTTTATAGAATGGAGTAAGGAAAGCATCAATAATGTAGAAGCTAAATAACAATAAGGAAGCAACTACGCTATTTGATATAATCATTTTCATGATAGTCATTGAACTTGTAAGAAGAATTCATAAAGAATTTGAAGGCAATGTCATTTTAAAATTTATGAGTAAATGCAAAAATGATGGTAAATGTGCTTAGTCCTTTATTTTAATACAATATCCATATAACATATACTCATTTAAACAAAAGTAAATGAGTATATGTGATATAGTGAAAATAAAGCCAGAGAAATCATAAGAGATTTACCCTATTCGAAGTACTTTTCATAAGTTTACTTTTTTCATTTTGATTAAAAGAACATTTTTTACATTCAAATAAGAAAAAGGATAATTTCTTTAGGTGAATGACCTTCTTTAACTTTATGCTAATATATAAATAAATTCTAATACTATTTTATTAAGTCATGGATTAAAGCATCGATCCTTAATAAAATCCCCAATTTAATGATATATATTCTTATTCTCTTATCAAAGCATTGGGGCCACAAGTCATAAAGTCAGAAGATGAACTTCACCAACCAATATTAAACTCATTAACTCAACAGATAGTAGTAGTTGAAGTTGAAAAGGAAGTTGTGACAAGTAGTGAAGCACATATAATGGATTCAAGGCTTGAACAAATGCTTTTAAATAACTAGTTGCCTTACTTGAAGTGATTGCAAACCACCACATAGATTAAATTGAATTATAAGCTTGTCCATGTTAAGTAGTGTGTTTGTCACAACAACCACATAGATCAAATTGAATTATAAGCTTTTCAAACTTATTTTATGCCCAAAATGGATTGTAACTAAACAAAAAATTTTAATAAATAAATATAAAAAACATTACTTTCACTTCTAGAATTAATTCTTAAATAAAAATAGAATTAATTCTTAAAATAAATTCATTCATAATTAACTTTTCCAAAATCAGTTATTTATAGCAAATCTTAATTTTTAGATAACATTTTTTACTAAACAATTTAGTTAAAAGATAACATAATAGTTAAAGATAGACAAACATCTATAGTTAGTTTTGCTAGGTTTTAACACAAGTAAAAGAACCAATAAAAGAGTAAAGACAACACCAAAACAAGATGCTAACAAATAACAACACAAGCAAGTAGTCTTTAGTATTAAGGTTTTTTATGTTAGCAACAATCAAGAAACATTTCTTGAAGAACTTTAAGTTAAGTAATTATCATAAAAGAAAATTATGCTAGAAATATGTCTAAACCATGTACAACCATTTTAACATTAATTCCTTATTGGAGCATTCTATTGCATAATCATTTTGAATGGAATTGAGTGATAACCCTTTGATTTTAATGTAACTAATTCTTATGGAACTGAAGTCATCTTTTCATTAAAAGATGAATATCAATGGAACAATGAATAATTACTATTAAAATCAAAACTACCATTGAATTACCATTGTAATATGTCATTTTAATTCTAAAACTATACAATAAAGTTAAAGAAATGGCATAGCTGAAGAAAGTCACTATAGCGAACAACTTAGTTAGTTATTTCATTAAGAAGCTTAACTAAAGTTTTGAATTCAAAAGACTACCCATTTCAACTGTACAATAAGCCTTAGTTTTGATAATCAAATTAACATTTCTTAAAAGCAATGCCTATTAGTAATTACAAACTAATGACAAAAAATTACTTCCTTAATTTATATTCTAGCATTTATAAAGACCTCATTATCTGACTTAAGCACATTAAATAATAGAAAAAGGGCATTTAAGTACACTATCCATGCCAACATTGTCTATGAAAAGTAATAAGATGCAATTGAAAAAGACTACCTATTTCAATGATTTCTCCACAAATTAGGTAAAAAAAAGTTAGTTGAAAATTGGGATAAAGACCTATTATTAGACTTAAGCACAAATGATTTAAATCCTTAAAATTAACTAAAATCACATTTGATACCAAAGAAAATAGGAGAAGATGAAATTACTTTAATTGCATTAAATCTAGAAGAAATTCATTCTATAATTTACAACATGAATAAACATGAAATGTAGAATCACAGAGGAATAACACAATTTGCTTTAAATTCTAATGAAGAAAAATATAAGAAAATAATTTATGAGTTTTATTAGCTAAGATATAGAAAAAATTAAGTTCAAATGTGAATTCCTATATAAAAACTTACATAAATGATTTATGAGTTTGTACCTAGAATCTTTAAAAGTTCTGATTTAGGCACAAATTCATAGCAATGAACAAATTTAGAGTAATATGCAATTCAATTGTGCACGATATGAAGAAAAAAATAGTAAGTGAAAATTGAGAAATACTTACACATGAAATTGATTTCAAGATTTTGGAAATATGTTGAGAGTAATTTGTGTTAGTCATTCACAAGTGATGATATAAAAGTGGTTCATTACATAACTGCACCTAAGAAATAAAAATAAACAATAATAATAATATGAGAGACCCAATGTTAATTTTGAGGGCAGTTCTAGTTATTTCCCTCCATACAACCACATCCAATCAATCTTTTTTTTTTAGTAATGTAGACTTGAGAGTTTTAAGAGATTAATTGAGAGTAGATATGAGAGATTTAGGAAAGAAATTAAGAATGGAACACCTTAAAGCCTTGTAGAAGAAGGTAAAACTTTTGAAAAAAGATATAGTGACATTATGAGTAAGGAAAGTCTTGGGCTAAATGTTTACAAATGAAAAAAAAAAGCTAGTTTTTGTGGAAAAGTACTTTGGAAATTAAAAGAGACATATGAGGGAAAAGCCACAAAACTTAGAGTAAAGTAATGTTAATATTGATTATTAATTGTCTAAAGTGTTTCCCAAGGTAATTAATGCCTATCTATATGTTTAAGGAAATCAAAAGGTTTCTGAAAGCGTGCCTTGAGAAAGCTATGAGGCTTCATGAAAGCTTAATACCAAATTGTAAAAGGTACATTCTTTTTGAAAAATGCGGTGTGTGGGGGAAATTTTTGTGCAACAATTGCAACCCCATCATTCAAAGGTAAAAAACAAAAAACTTTCAAAAGTTTTTGGATTTTTGAAAGAAGTTGTGACATTTAATTAAAAATTTAGAGATTTTATATATAAAATTACAAATTTAAATGAAATATATCATTAAAAAATATAAAAGAATGCTTTGATATGATTTCTTTAAACAACATATCAAGCATAACCCTAAAAACAATCCCTTTTGCTCAAAGTTTGTTTTAGTTTTCATAGCCACTTAGTATTCACCATTAGTTTACCATATGATAGATGTGTAGTCATGTGGCTCATGTTTGCAACTTTAGCCTAACATGTTCACCTTTCTAGCTCTCTTATGGCATACTTAAGATAGTTTATGGGACATCGATTGCCTATCAAATAAAATCATGACATTCAAAATTTATTGTCCATCAAATGAAATTCTATGTTTAACATGTCTGCAAGTAATATTTGCGTGTTATTGAAATTCTTGCACATACCAAGCCATAAAGACACCCCACCATAGTAGCTTTAAGCACAATAACAAGAAAAAGAGACAATTTTGAATAGAGAGAGGGACAACCTCATTTGATAGTATATATTTCATTTCATAGTTTTAAACATGTAAGAAATAATTTTAGGCCAATGTACTTACATCTCTAGTCTATTGTTAAGTTATGTGATTAGGTTTGCTGATACTTCGCTCCATAAAGACTATTTTCAAACAAAAGTTAGCTCTTGCAAGCAAATATAATTTTTATGAGTTACCATGAAGCATTTCTTCTTATTTTAAGGGGGATGTTATTATCATCTTATATCAAAACAAAGATAAAAATATGAGAATTATTGTTATGTTTTTCAACTCCTATCAAATAATCGAATAAAGCTGAAATTATTAAAAATACCTCCAAGATAATAATAAGATGTAAATATAGTATAAAAGTCATATTATTATCGAATTTTAGTTAATTGATTTTCTATTAAATTTTATTTTTTTTGGTACACTATTAAATTTTATTCAAAATCGAGAACGTTTCTCTATTCGAGCCGTTTATTTGGGACAGATTGGGATGCTCTACGGCTAGTCCGACTTCAATTTGAAGAAAAAATCACATAAGCCACGTGGAGGCAAGTCAAAATCACGAAACTCTGACCATTGATATTGACTCTGCCTTCTTACAAATTTTCGTTTGTGTTTAATCTTTCTTCTGTTTGTCAAAACCTTAGAAATCCAACTACCAGCCCGTCCCCCCTTTGTTATTTTCGTCTCTCTCTCTCGTTTTCTTCAATCAATTCACTATTTTGAACGGAAGTTCTTGGATCTACCTGTCTCCTTCTCTATCTTCTTCTATGTCTGTCGCCACCGCCGCGAGTGCCGAACCACCGCCGTCGAAATTGGACTCCGGCGATACATCTGAACCTTCCTCCGCCCGGGATTCCGGCGGTGCAGATGTTCTTGATCGGGATGATTCCGCCAATTTATCGCCGAACACTCAGAGAGATGATGAAATTCAGGTAATGTACTCTACTTCACGTGAATTGTTCAATTTCTTTAGTATTTTTTTTTTTTTTTTGGGTGGGCTGGCCGCATTTGGTTTTCTTTCGGATGATTCTGGTGGCTTTGAATTAGTTGAAAGGAATTGTGGGAGAAATGTGGAAATTCAAGTATCGGAAGTGATAGTTTGTTGCTTGCGGTATTCTGAAAGTGGAACTATATAGACAATAGTGATTGCGCTCATTCTTCGTCATCAATGTCTAGCTTCACCGACACAAATCACTAGTTAAATATATTTTCTCGTATTTTTTTTTTCTTTTGCAGTGTGATTCTTCTCGAGTTGAGATGTTCATTTGTCTTTATGTAGTTAGCTTGAAGAAGTTTATGCTTTCACTGGATAGGATGAGGATGTAATTGAGATATACCAGAGCAAAACTGTTATGATTTCTTTCCTCAATAATTTCATGTGGCTTTTTAAACATCAGTAGAAAATGGAAACTTCAGCCGTCTCAGATTTCAGTTCTAATAACATTAAATTATAGTTTGCTGGTATAGTTTAAAAACGCTTAGCTTTGTTTTTTAGATGTGAGGATATTTCTGTTGTCTTAATTTAGCTATTCTGATACTGGTGATTATATGTGAATGTGATTCATTATATGGTTGTAGAAAACATGTTTCTGATTAGGCTATGTGTTTCTTATACTTTTGGTAATTACAGTCTCCAGATGTACTGAAAAGTGAAGAGTATCGACAGTTGTTTCGCCTTCCACCTGAGGAAGTGAGTGATTTTCAACTTCCAGGATAATCACTGCATGTTGTTAGTTATTCTAATGTCTTAATTGTCTTCTTACCTGTTCAATGACAATTAAAATCATGAACGAGACAATGAAATTTGATGATATATTTAGCTCTTGACATTTGCAGAGGTGATGCATTTGTGCTGATGCCTTATCATTTTAATTGGCCATGTTAACTTTTTGTCCCTTTTTTTGGTTGTAAAAGAAGATATCCTTTTTCCTTTAAAGAATACATAGAAAGAAGACTTGAGGTCTAGAGTTTGAATATGTGGCTGGAGTTAAAGAATATTTTATTTTATCCTTGTTTATGATTTTTGTACATGGATTGATCTTCTACATCAATGTTGTGAATTATTTATTTGGGTTTACATAGTAGTAATTTTTTGGAGTTTTCCCTTTTATTTTATTATTGAAGGCACCTACTTATTTCTTTGCCTTTTCTACAGGTCCTTATTGAAGATTTTAATTGTGCCCTTCAGGAGAATATACTCATTCAGGTAGGTTTCATATTCCTTTTAAGTTTTGCAGTAGAGTTGGCACTGCATATTATTGTAGTAATTTTAATTGCCATACCCTAAATCCCAGTCAATTTTATCACTAAGCGGAGTTTCACCTTTAGTTTAGGATATATATCACCTTACTTAAGGATAAATTAAAATTTAAAAATGCATTTTTGGTTTGATGGTCCTTTTTTTGTTTGTTGTCCTAATGATTTATTAATTTCTTGTTGTAGGGTCATATGTACCTGTTTGTTCATTATATTTGTTTCTACTCAAACATTTTTGGGTTTGAGACAAAGGTATGCTGGTTAGCTCATTCGTTTATGATACTTTGATCCTCATTCAAGATAGGTTTTGTTTATGTTACTTTCTTATTATAATTTGAGCCTTTTTTTTTTTTTTTTCCTTGGGTGATTGGTCTTCATAAGGCTGATTTATGAACACCTGCTTACCTTGAAGTTTATTGTACGTTCATGTATGCCTTTTTAAATTGCTTTAGATCTTCTACTATGTGTGTCAAAATATGATTTTCTGCTACATATGCTACTTTTTCTTCTGTCATTTACTTGTTGCATTAGAATGTATCTATTTATACCTAATATATGCAACAACATCATTGTTGAGATAAATAGGATCACATGTTGTTAGTCTTCCTACTTGCTCACTTTGTAGCTAAAGAGTTGGAATCTAATACTATTAAATACAAATTGTACAATTGAACAAATATTCTTCATGAAATGTAAGAAAGATTCTCAAGTTTTGTGGCCAGGGTTTTTAGTCCTCATTCTCACTCTTCACTGCATCTTGGAAATTTTGATGATTTTATGGTTCAGAGAATAATTCCATTTAATGAAGTTACGAGTGTAAGGAGGGCAAAGACGGCAGGAATATTTCATAATGCCATAGAGATTGTTGCTGGCAGCAAAAAGGTATGTTAGAACTGGATTTTTATGAAAGTTCTGCATTGCAGTTTATATGCCAATGCATTTGTGTCCTGAATTTTTTTCCTTTTTCAATTGTTTCATGTTTCAGTATCAGCTGCACTGTCTTAATCTGCTTATTCATTTGGCAGCACTTCTTTGCATCATTTCTGTCCCGTGATGAAGCTTTCAAGATCATTAATGATGGATGGTCTCAACATGGTGACAGATCTACAGCAGTTATTGAACGTCAGGTGTTTTACTATAGCACTTTGAATTTATACTAAATTACTTATGACTAATTGTCTATTATGCCTTTTGGAGAATTTTGAGCTCCTAGCTCATTGGCACCTATTGTTATCAATTCTACATGGGTGATATGGTGGGTTTTGGAAAGAAAGGTTCTCCTCTGGTATGTTAATTCAAGAGGTGTGAAAGGAGTACCAACTTGATAAAGCGTGTTTGGATCTCCATTAGTTGAACTCAAATGTATATGTGTTCCCTAAAAAAGGTTAAGTGTTCCTCTTATGCAAAGTTTTTGGGCCCTCTAAACGTAATTTAGCTATGTCCTTTTGCTGAGGAATCCAAACATGCACTAAGACTAAGTTGGGAATGGCATAACTCCTGGGTTATGGTTAATGCGTTGGATGATGAGTCTGCTGGTTTTGTTTTTAATTTTTTGGGCAACTTCTTCCCACCTTATGAGGATTGGGCTAATTACAGCAACTCCCCTCAGGAAATTAACCTGCCAGAATGTATTAGTGTAAAAGCTATTACAGTCTTTGTGGCTCTATACAATTACATGATTATGCTAGGTCTTTTGATTGAGCTATCTATGATTGAAATTGTTTTGTGGTCTATAATACCTTTTTCTCTAGCCTGTCTACACCTTTTCCCATCAAACTAAGTTTGTCAACATGGTGTTAGAGTCCTGACATTGGTCACCTAGTTGGTGCCATGCTTCTGTCAGTGTGAACGAAGATTGAGTTATTGTATATAATCCTAGTTTTGTTTTGAATAAAGAAGAATGAAAACTTCGGGAGAGAACATGTCAGTCAAACTACAAAGGTGGCTGCAGTGTTGTTTGACTGACTCTGGTCACAGGCAGACAACTCTAGATCCAGCAGACCCCATTTAGACTTAAAATCCATGTTGGTTGGCCAGTTTCTAGAGTTGGAATTGAGCTTTCTTCTTCAGTCAATGTTATCAAGATGATGAGCTGCAAGGCTTCGGCCTCAGCCCTTGAGTGTTTCATCGGTGATGATGTCTAGGTAGTTGGTGTTTGATGGAAGCTGGAGCTCTGGTGATGGCCTGAACCAGCTCCATTTTGCTGTGTTGGTGATCTGGGTGTGGTTTTTGCTGTGATTTTCATGAGTTCTCATGGTTGGTGTGCATCTTGGGTGTAAGGTTTTATTGGGCATATTTTGCCTCTGGGTTCTGCAACTTAGATTGATTTATTACGGCCCTAGTTGCTGGTTTATTTAGTTCTGGCTGTGGCTGTGCGAATTTGAATAATTGTGGCTTGGTTGTTTGTATCTGAGCTTAGCTCTGGGCAGTGTTATTTTTCTCTAATTGTTTCTGGTTTTACTCATTTTTGGGTCTGGAAGCAATCTGAGAAAGCTAGTGTTTTTAGAAATTGTGATGGTTGTGGAGCGAGCAGCGGAAGTTGCTTCTATCTTGCCACTGTGTGATATTCTAGCTTGTGTTATTATTGCTCTAGTTTTGCAGCTATTGGCTGGATTTCTACCATTGTGAATGAATGAATTTGAGATTTGTTGCCATCTTTTTATATGATCTTGGTATGTTGGTGATTTGGAGAACACTAATATCTGTGTATGATCTTGGTTGTTCTGGGATTGGCTGTGTCTTTGTGCTTGATTTGCATTGGGTATTTGATTGATTGCAGAGGTTTAGGCTGTTTGGCACAATTAGGTGTGACTTTTACTCAATTTAGTTATATATGCATGACTTGGTGCTGTTTGAGTAGTTAGCCTCTGAGATTGCTATATAGTTTTATTCAGAACGGGCTTTGTTGCAGCTTGGATGATTGTTGGAGGATTTTCTTACACTTAGTTAATCTGAAGTGGCTTTAAAACTGCAATTTTTTTTTTTTGTGTGTGATGGGTACCATTGCAATTTCCTGTTTTTTAAGGCTATGCTTCAAGATTGTAGTCTAGGCAGGCTTGAATTACTTTTTGTTGGCAGTCATGTCAAGAGGTTGAAGGCAGTCATATGCTATATTTCCGTGGTGGTGCAGCTTCTGGTCTTTAGAGTTTCTCATTCAATTTGTCAAAATTTTTCTTGAGCATTGGGGTTCTGTTTGATTGCTATTATACTTGGGTGTCATTTTGGGTTTTGGTGACTCGAGTTGTAAGGTAGTGTGCCTCTTTCAAGGTGTTTTCATTGGAGATCATCCGTGGTGCGGCTGCAATGAGTACAATTTGGGAGCAAATTTTGGTTTATGGTTCTATTGGTGGTGTGAATTGGTCAAGGGTGTGACAATTGCAGTGTAATTCCATCTAGGTGTTGGTGACCATTGTCATCATGTTTGTATATAAATGAAGGTTTGGGTTAAGTCTTCTATGTGCTGACTACTGAGTTGTCTACTAATATTCTATGTTATTTTGTATCTTTCTCTTTAGCTTCTTTTTATGCCTTTTCACTCTCAAACTCTTATAGCATGTTTAGTATGATGGAATAGAGTGAAATGGAAAAAAGTTTGTTTGGTAGACAGCATGGAATGGCGTTGAAAATCATTAATTATTATTCTGTAAAGATCTGTTAGGATTTGATAGGATTTGTTTATTATTCTTTTTATTCTGTACAGATTTGTACAGATTTTTTATGATCTATTTTCTTTTATTAGGTCAGATTTGTTGCCTAAAATAGTTATGAGAATAGGTCTATATATTGTAAATCCCTATTGTATAGAAAGTATCAAATAAATATTTAGTTTTGTATTCCTTTGAACTTGGTATTGGAGCTCCCAATCTGAGAGACTCTCCTTCTGCAAATTCTAACCCTTTTGCCCCCATTACAGTAGTTGCCTTCATTGCGACTTCACTGCTAGCAACCATTAGCGTGTCCTATGATAGGGAATGAGAATATTTCCTCCTTGCCCCCAGCTCAGTCACTTAGCCCAATTCCATGTTTACCACACCTTTGAATCCTAATGATTTTCCTGTCTTGCATCCCATCTACCTTAATGGAAAGAATTACCCATAGTGGGTCCAGATTATTCGCACCACTCTTAAAGGATGTTGAAAATTGAACTATATTGAAGGGACTACACCTAAATAGGGCGACTTGCAATTTAAATTGTGGGATGATGAGAATTCTCTGATCATGTCCTGGTTTTGGAATTCCATGACTCCTGAGATTAGTAGGAACTGCATGTTCCTTCCCTTTGCTTGAGAAATTTGGAACAATTTTCACCAGACTTTCTCTATGAAACAAGATGTTGCCGCATGCTATGAACTGAAGACAAAAATATTTACTACCAAACAGGATTCATTCTTAGTTATAGAATATTATGGGATCCTGAATGGGTTGTGGATTGAGTTAGATCAATACCAAAATCTGAAGTTGGAATGTAGTAAGGATACTATCGCATTGGCCAATTTTGTTGAAAGAGATTGAATATTTGAATTTCTCTTAGGCCTGAATCTTGAGTATGACCCTATTTGGGTTCAATTTTTGGGCAAGGAGAAATTACTTTCATTTTTTGAGGTGTTTTACACTATTTATGGAGAGGAAAGCCATTGAATAGTCATGCTTGATGAAAAGTCCATTGATGGATTAGCCTTGGCGATAGGTAAGATGTCTAAATAAGAATCCTGCAAGCATAACCAAGAAGGTCGCTGGTGTTCCTGAGTGGTATTAGTTCTATACAACACATGACAACTTTCTTTCCTTCTGTTCCTATTATGAAAAGTCTACAATTTCATGTACTTGGTTGTGTAGCCTTTGTTCACATACATAGGCAGTAATGTGATAAACTTGATTCTCTTGCTATCAAATGTGTCTTTGTAGGGTATGCTTCTGATAAAAAATGATACAAATGTTATCACCTTTTGAGTCATCATTTCTTTATTTCTATGGATGTCACCTTCCATGAATCCGAGTTCTTTTTTAGTTGTCCTCAACCTCAGAAAGAGAGGATTTTAGAAACTGGGTTTCTTTTTCTTGAGTCTCCTACATTTCCCTTATTGTCTTCTAATGCACAGGAATTAACACTTTTAAACCAGCAAAGGCCAAAGCTGGTCCACCAACATTAGTATATCAGAGACAACAAAAACTTAAATTGATTCAACAGCAACTCCAACCAACTGCACCTATGGTAATTAATGAAACTTTGGATACTCCTACCTTTGAATTAGATACTTTTAAATAATAGTGAATTTAACCTAGGTTATTTACCAATTGTTTTGAAGAAAAGGAAAAAAGTCATGTACTAGACACCTTATATCTCAGTTTGTTTCTTCTAAGCACCTTTCTCCACAGCATCAGAGTTTCATTTCATTTTAGCCATTGATTCTATCAAAATTCCAACATTAGTACAAGAAGCCTTAAAAGATAAAAATTGGCTTCAAGCCATGAATGAGGAGATGAATGTATTGGAGAAGAGTGGAACATGGGAGATTGTTGAGAGACCAGGAGATAAAAGACTAGTGGGATGTAGATGAATATATACCTTAAACTATCAATATGATGGTGCACTAGATAGTTACAAGGCAAGGCTACTTATAAAAGGATACACCTAAATATATGGAATTGACTATGAAGAAACATTTGCTCTAGTAGCAAAAATGAATACTATCAGAATATTACTTTCTCTTGCTGCTCACTATGGGTGGGAACTATAGCAGTTTGATGTTAAAAATGCATTTCTTAATGGAGATTTGGAAGAGGAAGTCTACATGGAGATTCCACCTGGATATGACTGCACTAGTGGAAAGAATAAAGTGTTTAGGTTGAAAAAGGCAGTGTATGGATTAAAGCAGTCTCCTCGTGCTTGATTTGAAAAATTTACAAAGGCAATGGTATCCATGGGATACAGACAGAGTCAAGGTGATTATACTCTCTTCTTCAAATACTCACAAACTAGTAATATCACAATTCTACTTGTGTATGTGAATGACATAATCATATTGGGTGATGATGTAGTTGAAAAACAATTCCTAAAAGAGAAATTAGCAACTTAGTTTGAAATGAAAGATCTTGGAAGATTGAAGTACTTTCTTGGAATTGAAGTTGCTTACTCCAAGTAGGGTATTTTTATTTCTCAAAGAAAATATATTCTTGATCTTCTTAAAGAGATTAGAAAGCTGGGGTGCAGAACTCCTAGTGTCCCAATTGAATAGAATCATAGAATGGGAAATGATGAAGAAAGAACTAAAGTTGATAAAACTCAATATCAAAAGTTAGTAGGAAAATTGATATATCTAGCACATACTAGACTAGATATAGCATATGCTTTCAATATCAGTGTTGTTAGCCAGTTCATACATGATCCAAGGGTGCGACATTTGGAGGCTATGAATAGAATTCTGCACTATCTTAAAACCACACATGGAAGAGGAGTACTATTTAAAAGGAGCAGAAATCTATCCATTGTGATGGACACAGAAGCTGATCATGTTGGATTAGTCAGCGACACGAGGTTAACATTTGGCTATTGTATGTTTTTGGATGGAAACCTTGTAACATAGAGAAGTAAGAAACAGAATGTGGTTGCATAGTCAAGTGCAAAGGTTGAATTTTGAGCCATGGCTCAAGGGATTTGTGAGTTGTTATGGATGAAGATTATACTGGATGATCTTAGAATAAAGTATGAAGTCCTTATGAAATTGTTTTATGATAACAAATCAGCCATTAGTGTTGCTCATGATGTCCAGCATGATAGAACGAAACACATAGAGATAGATTGACACTTTATCAAAGAAAAACTAGACAGTAGAGTGATCACCATAACTTATATCCCTTTGGGACGTCAATTAGCAAATGTACTAATTAAGGGACTTCCTACAAAGAAATTTTAGGAACTTACTAGCAAGCTGAGAATGATAGACATCTATTTACTAGCTTGAGGGGGAGTGTTGAGAATCATTAATTATTATCTTGTAAAGATTTGTTAGGATTTGTTTACTATTCTTTTTTTTTTTCTGTACAAATTTGTACAGATATTTTATGATATGTTTTCTTTTATTAGGTTAGATTTGTTGCCTAAAATAGTTATGAGAATAGGTCTATATATTGTAAATCCCTATTGTATAGAAAGTATCAAGTAAATATTATTTAGTTTTGTATTCCTCTCAACTGAATGGAGATGTTCCTTCCCTCAAATGATGGAATCCTCATCTATAGCAAAAGTGATGGAATGGTCATTCCATCATTTATCGAATGGTTTTTTGGACGCTGTTTTCTCTTACATCATTTATATATTTCAACATTATCCTTTATTAATAAATAATAAAATAATAAAATTTAAAATATTTTTATATTTATGAAAATTATTTAATATAAAAAATGTCAAATTAAAATTTTTATGCTTTTAATTATATAAAATTTGTGTTAATTATAATTTTAATAATTAAATTTCAAATATATTATTTTTTAATTGTTGATACTATTGTATGTTTTTTTATTTAACATATATTATTATTTTATTATTTAATATACATGTTTTACTGCAAATTATATATATGTTCAGTTATAAATAAACAAAAAGTGATAATATCATCATTCATATAAATAAGATTTCAATTTATACTTCCTTTTCATTTTTAAGGGCATTATTGTCATTAATTCATTTTTTTTTTCCAATTCCATTCCTACAATATTTGTTGTACCAAGCATAATTTTAGAATGGAATGCATTCCATTTCATGTTACCAATTGCAACATAAGTTTCTCAACATAACCAAACGTCCCTTGCATTGATGGACTACAATACTGTTTGACTAAATTCTGTATTGTCTATGTCAACCTTTACCCCTTCTTTCCCCAAAACAACATCTGTAGTCACTAGGCAAAGAATATACTTGTCCTATGTTCAATTGAAACAGTCTATCTGCCAAGCATAGAGCTAACCAAACATTCTAACCACACCTCCAAATGATCAACCGAAATGTGTTCAAGTCTCTTGGAAATCCTCAAGTCAAATGCATATGTATAAATCTCACATATGATCTTACATGCCCAGTTTAGATATCTTGTTAACACCCTTGTTTCTCTACAAAGGATATTTCTATTTTTGGTTTCAATTTTTTCTTTGCTTTACATATAAACTTGCTTTGTTTTTGTTGAGAAGATGCTTAGGGTTTAGGAGGGCTAGAAGAAGGGGGAGGCTAAAAAGAGTTGGAGAGAAAACTTTGATATATTATTGAAGGAACTATAAAGATGGCTGAATTCTACAAAAAATATGATCCTAATGCTCTATTTATATTGTGCCATTAAGAAACACAAATACACAAGGACTCTACACCCATAACCTAATTACTAAATATTACCTTTCTAATATTCTCCCTCAAATTGAAGCTTAAAAAGCTTAAGCTCATTACATAAACTTCAACTCCCAAATTTAAAATGCAATCAAACATAGCTATAAAGAAAACTTCATAAACTTCAAACTTCACAAACATCTTTTAGAGAATTGCCCTTGAATGCATTCACAAACCCCAAAGCAAATCAAACTTGGGCAAAATTAGCTTTTAGAAGTCTTTTGTGCTAGCCTCCCTTGATTGCTCTCTCAACTTCCTAGTAAAAAACATCAACACCTATGGTTGGACACAGCTGTTAGGAGTCTTATCATCTTGCTACGCAAAAAACTTAACATATATGGTTGGACATAGCTTCTAGAAGTCTTTTCAACTTCTTAGTCAAAACTGCCGCTGCCTTGCACGATTGGCCCCCCAACTAGTGCATAAGTTGTATTTGATGGGGACAAACCAATCTAATGTTAGGTAGGCAGAACTAGTGGTCCAAACCACTTCAATTAGAGGACAACCTCTCCAAATTAGACTTGTGCAAAAAACAAGTCCTCAACTAGTGCTCTAAATCACATGAAAAGTGAAAACACAAAAATAAAATTGTCAAATATGAATAGCACCAAGTAGAGGATATTCTTACCAAATTAAACTTGTGTAAGCACAATTAATCCCGTGTAGACACAAGTTGCCAAACAGTGCTCCAAATCATAGAAAGATACCAAAACTAAAATTGTCAAACATGCATAGCACCAAAATGCACTCTATCAACACAATTTTGCTCACAGCAAAATTGCAAGACCTAGGGCTACACTCAACATCTTTCTAGCATCAAGACCTTTGTTGTTGAAATGTTGCTGGAGAAGCTATTCCTTGTAGTATCTCTCCAAACCACACCTCCAGCGATCCAAAAACAAACTCCAGTGGCCTACACAGCAAACACTAAAACTTAACCATGGCACTAGAAGCCAAATATCACACAAAACCGTGCAAATCAGCCTTAAACATCACAAATTTCAAGCCAAGATCTACCAAATTTCAACTCAACCTCCACAAATCAACAACAAAACTACGAACCAACACCAAAAATCAACAAATTCACCTCTCCATGCCATATAGCTATAGCATACACAAAATAGAACAGCCAAACACCCTGAAAATTGCACCAACAACTGCCAAATAGTCCATAAATCACAAACCTAGTTCTGAAAAGGGTCAGGCACAAAATACTAAAAACACAATTAACCAAATGCAGACAGTACCAAATCAGCAGAATCGTGCAGAAGAGCCACCAAAATTACCTCCAACAATGTAGAAATCCCACCAAAATGTGTCCCAACAGCACAAATCAGCCAAATTGGAGCAAATCCATTACCAACCTGTAAAATTGCATGAAATCTTGCTTGGGATGCCTCAATAGAGAAAAATGCACCAAACAGTGCCCGAAAAGGTGCTTAAAACTGGAAAAAGTTAACCTGGTCACAGTTGCAGGAGCTCTGGCCAAATCCACTGCTGTCCTCCGACACATGTGGCCTGGAAACTGCTGCTAGTGGTCTGTAGCATCTCATGTAGCAACCATGGACGAAGCCAAAATCATTCACAAGTACTCAAGATGTTGCAAATCCAATTATTAGGATAATTTGATTCATGTTCATATCCAGGCATCTGGCAGTGGTTGTGTCACTGAGGTCGAAATTCAACAATGTCATATCACCTTTGGATTCACTTTTGCTGGTTTTCTCTTGCATTGTAGCCATAATTTCATTATTTGACATTGCTAAATTTTACTTTTTCTTTCCCTTTCAACAAAACTCTTGGCTAGTTTTTTTTTTAATTTTTTCTCTATTATTTTCTTTTTGATTATCTTCTTTCTGCCAAGAACTCAATAAACAATAACAAAATAAATAAATAAATGTAAAGACTTTTACCAGGAAACCTGACTAATTATTATTTTTTTTCAATTTTTTAAAACACTGGACAACGAATAGAAATAGAAAACCTGAAATTATTTATTGCAGCAATACAACATTATTTTAGGTTGCTGGAAGTGGTATATTCTGGAAGGCCTCAAGTGGATGATACTGCTCTATACCATGTTGAGAAAATGATTAGGATATAGTAGGGGAGAGAACAAGAGAGAGGTTAGAGAGAGTTGGAGAGGAAACTTAGATATATTATTGAATGAAAAATGAAGATGACTGAATTAGGAAAAAACCTAAACCTATTGTTTATTTATATAGAGGTGCCACTAAACACAAATACACAAGAATCTAAGCCTGTAACCAGTCGCAATTATTAATTTCACTCTCAAACAGTTTTTCCACAGCTTATCGTTGCATAAATGCTAGATGAAACTCTCTCTTTCTCTCTCTCTCTCCTCCTCATTCTGAAGTTCTCCCAATAAATATTAGATGGCAATGTAATTCTGCTTTCATTGCTCGCACCATTACACTTATATAATTATTTTATTCCAGGATACAGTATCCGAGTCCAGCAGCCATCGGAATGGATCTATAGCAATTGAAAATGCTAGAAGTTTCAATGGAATAGAGAGCGAATTGCTCTCTGGTGACATGTAAGTCAATGATTATAGTAAATGTTGCTTTATAATGCTTTCATTTTATCCAAGCTTATCTAGGTTTTGCTTTTGTCATGTATACAGGGGCAAAGACACTCCTGCTGGCCCTCTGTCCAACGTTGAAGATGGCATTGTATTGATGACAGTTTCAGAGCAGCAATCCAATGAAACACATGTTGCAGAACCTGTGTCAAACAATGATGATTCAAAAGTTACATTGGATTTGAAGGAGGATACAGATGCCCCGAAAAGTGAGTTTGAAGGCATCCGTTGTGTTTGCATTTTGGATTCAAACTCCTGGATGATGTTTTATTCTTCTATTAATAGTTTTCTTAGTTTTGTCATACATTTTCTGATTTTTTTTTTGAGTTTTCCAATGAATTTTTTTTTTTAGGTTTATGAATGTCTGGTTAATAAACGAAAGGGAAATTTAGGTTGCTGATGCTTAAGATGTGGGGGGTATTTTGACTTGTTGCCTACTGAGGTTTGGAAAGCAACTGGTCATATTTAATATCTTGAGATAAATTTAGAATCCCATACGCAATTTTATTTTCACATAATAGGTTGAAAGGAATCAATTATTTTATTTTTTGGTGTCAAGAGAGAGAGAGAGAATTGAGTTCATATTCTCAATTGAGGTAGATAGCATCTATTGATAATAAAATATTTACAAGTAGGGTTGTAATAGGTAAGCCATAAGCCTACAGCCCATAGTTCACTAACCTATGTTAGCTTATAATACAACTTGTTGTCTAAGAATACTTCTTTCAAGTTGGAGCATAAATATCAAACATGCCCAACTTGTTACAAATATTATTCATCCATTTTCCAGGAAGAGCTTTAATAAACAAATTAGCAAGTTATTCCTCAATTTTACTTGTTGACGATCAATAAAGTGCTAACCATATATGGGATGAGATGGCTATAAGGGTTAGGATGATTGCTAAGACAGTTTTGGGTGAATCAAAGGGTTTTTGACTGAGAGATAAAAAATCTTGGTGGTGGAATGAAAGTGTGCAGAAAAAGGTCAAAACTAAGTGGGAATGTTTTAAGGCCCTGCATGTGTGTGATAATGTCGAGAATTAGGAAAGGTATTGGATGGTTAGGAATGAGGCCAAGGCAGTGAGTGAGACACGATCTAAAGCTTTTGAGGAGTTTTACCGAGATCTAGGAACTAAGAATGGAGAGCGAAAGATTTACAAGCCTACCGAAAATAGGAAAAAAAATTAAGAGATTTGGATCAAGTAAGGTGTATTAAGGATGAAGAAGGTAAGTTTTACTCACAAATGAAGATATCAAAGAGAGATAGGAGAAGTACTTTTACAAGCTTTTCAATGATGAGTAAAGAGTGACTAGAGATATGGAAGGATTAAAAACCCAAGAGGACGAATAAAATTTGACTTATTATCGTAGGATTTGAATTGGAGAAGTAAAATAAGCTCTTAAGATGATGGATAAAGTCGTTGGTTCTGATGGTATTCCTATTAAAGTTTGAAAATGTTTAGGAAAATAAGTTATCTTTTGGTTTACCAAGTTATTTAATGAGATTTTGAGGTATAAGAAAATGCCAAATGAGTGGAGGAGGAACATTAAGAACAAAAGAGATATCTAGAATTGTGCAAATTACCGAGGGATAAAACTTATGAGTCATAATATGAAGCTTTGGAAAAAAATGATTGAGCACAGATTAAGAGACGAGATTAGAATTGCAGAGAACTAATTTGAATTTATGCCAAGAAGGTCTACAATAGAGGCTATTTATCTTCTTCGGGGGTTGATGGAAAGGTATTGAAGTAAAGAAAGGGACTTACATATGGTTTTCATCCACCTAACAAAAGCCTATGATTAAGTATTAAGAGAAGTGTTGTGAAAGGCTTTAGAAAAGAAAAGAGTTTGTGTTGCATATATCTGGGTTATACAGAACATATACGATGGAGTAACTACAAGTGTAAAAATTCCTTGAGGAGAGACAAAGGATTTTACTATAAGGATAAGTTTACATCAGAGTTCAGCCTTGAGTCCTTACTTGTTTAATTTAATTTTGAATGTTCTTACTAGGGACATACAAGAGACTATTCCTAAATGTATGTTATTTATAGATGATATAGTTTTGATTGAGGAATCGCGGGAAGAGGTTAATTATAAATTGGAACTTTGGAGACAGGCTTTGAAATCAAAGGATTTTTGCTCGAATAAGAGTAAGACGGAGTATATGCATTGCAAATTTAACAAAAAGCAAGATAAAAATGATTTGAAAATAAGAATTAGAGAGCATATCATACCGCAAATATCTAAATTTAAGTACTTGGGATCTATTTTGTAAAATGATGGAAAAGTTGATGGAGATGTCATACACAGGATATAAGTTGGATAGTTAAAATGGAGAAAGGTATTTGGAGTATTTATGATTGTAAAGTACCTACTAAGCTTAAAGACAAGTTTTATTGGACCATTATATGACTAGTTATGATTTATGGTAGTGAACGTTGGGCTTTAAAAGGACAACAAGAGCAAAAAAATGGGGGTAGCAGAAATGAGAATGTTAAGATGGATGTGTGATCATACAAGAAAGGACAAGATATGAAATGAATGCATATGAGGGTATACTGGCATGACACCTATTAAGGAGAAGATAACAGAAAATTGGTTAAAGTGGTTTGATCATGTGCAAATAAGGCCATTGGTAATACCAGTAAGAAAAGTTGATCACATGATCTTTAACCTTGTGAAAAAGTGTAGAGGGAGGTCTAAAAGGATATTGGAGGAAGTTATAAAAAGGGATCTTTTGGTGAATAATATCACTGAAAATCTGGTTTCTGATAGAACCCAATGGCGTCGTGCGATCCATGTTCGTTATTGTTATTGAAGATCAATAACTCCTTTCTAGAGTTTTTCCTTAACAAAGTAACAATCGACCTTTATATGCTTTGTCCATTTATAAAACATTGGATTTGTGTCAATTAAGTGGCGGCTTGATTATCATACCACAGTTGCATAGCTCCAAACAACTTTGGACCAAGTTGATAAAGAAAATAAAAGAGCTATACAAATTTAGATGTAGCATGAGTCATAACTTGGTATTCTCATTTTGCATTGGATCAAGATACCACTGTCTGTTTCTTGCTTTCTCAAGATATGAGATTTTCATCTACAAATAATATTGGCCCTCTATCCATAGGACACCGTCCCCATTTAGTGCTAGAAAAGCCTTCAATTGCATCCCATTGAGAGGTGCCTCTTTCAAATATCTTATGATGTGCACAATTGCATCTTAATAATAGGTTCTTCAAGAATTCATGAATTGAATTATTACACTTATTGGAAAGGAATAATAAGGTAGTTTGGTTTGCTCACTAGCAATATTTAGTGTTTTGGATCCTCCAATGATTCTCCATCTTCCAATTTAAGTTTAGCATTTGGGATTATAGGGGTGTCATAGGTTTTGAGCCAAGTAAGTTTATTTCATTCAAAAGATCAAGGACATATTTCCTATGATAGGAAAATTCTTTTTTTGCTTCAAGCAATCTTAATGCCTTGAAAATACTGAAATGATCTTAGGTCCTTAGTTTGAAGCTTGGATTGGAGAAACCTCTTCAATTTTGAAATTTCTAAATGATCACTATCAATAATCCTAATATCATCTTCATGAATAGTAAGAAGGATAAACCTAAATTTTGATTGTTTGTGAAACATAATGATTGTAGTCACTCTTCTTTATTCCAAACTTTATTATTACATTATTGAATCTGCTAAACCATGCACAAGGAGATTACTTTGATTCATACAAAGACATTTTTTTAGTCCACACACCTTCCCTTCCTACCCTTGAGCAACATATCCAGGTTGTTGTCCATATAGACTTTTTTAAGTAAGTCACTATGAAGAAAAGCAATCTTAACATCAAGTTGATGAAGAGCCTAATTAAGAGGCAAGAAGAAAGGTAAACAAATGAACGGATGTAATTTTAGCAATAGGGGAAAAAAAGTCTTAGGGTATTTAACTCAATAAATTTATGCATAATTCTTAGCCACCAAATGAGCTTTTAGTTAGGCAGGAAAAGCCATTAGGATTAACCTTGACTTTATACATCTACTTGAACCCAATGGACTTTTTGTCACTTGGCAATGACACAATGCCCCAAGTATTATTAGTTTCAAGAGCTATCATTTTTTTTTTCATAGCAGTATGCTACTTATCATAAGAAAGAGCCTATGTAAAAGTTCTAGGAGTAGTAATATTTTCTGGAGAAGTAATAAAAGACTAGAAGGGAATAGGTAAGGAGAAATATGACCCAAAGTTAGAGATAGGATAAGTTGTAGTGTGGTTACCTTTTTGGGTATAATTATGAATATCTTTATGGTGGGTAATGGAACATCAAGGTTAGATGTGGGAGGAGAGGTTGTTTAGCAATTGGCATGGTACTTGATGTCTCGGCAGTATTAGAAGGAGGTGCATTGGTGGCTACTTGCTTTTTGCAAGATTAAACAAGCTTAATGGGTGAGGGAGTTAACGGGGAGAGGATTCCTGAGAAACAAAAGGAGTAGAGTATACAAAGAAATAATTATTAATAGACTCAACTTCAGGTAAAGAACTACTCATTTTAGAAGAATCAAAGAAAGGAATTGATTCAAAAAATATAACATCAAAAGACATAAAATAACAATCTAAATTAGGAGAATAAAAATATCTTTTTTGGGTGTGAGAAAACCTAAATTAAACACTTTAGAGATTGGCTTTAGAGATTGTGGGTCCAATTTAGAAATGTAAGAATGATAATGTTGAGCAAAACAAGTACAAGCAATGATGTGTGGATTGAGACAAGACAATGATCGAGAAAGAAATAAGGGTGGAAAAGGTACCTAACCATTAAAGGTCGAAGAAGGCATTCAATTGATTAGAAAAGAAGCAATTGTGGAGATTACTTTTGTCCAAAACACTTTAGGTACTTTCATTTGGAATAAAAGTACACGTAAAACCTTCATTAAATGATGATTTTTTTTTAAATGTTTAGTTACTCCATTTTGCTGTGGAATAATTGCATGAGAAGAGTGATGTAAAAAATCATACCTAGATAAATATGAAGAAAATTGGGTAGTAAAATATTTTTTAGTGTTATTACTTTGTATGTTTTACATAGAAGTATGAAAATGATTCATAATTTCAGCACGAAAGGTATAAAAATATCAAACAGTAAGGCTGGAAATGAGTGAAATGGAGTTGAGCTGATTTTGACCTAGGTTTGATTCAATTAGAATTCGTTTAGCTTATAGTTCAACTTGATTCGAATTTGATTTGAGCCAATGTTTTTAGTTTGATTTTGACTCGAGTTAAGTTCATGATTGGCTTGATTTGACTCAATAGGCTTGAACCATTTATGCCAAATAAGCTTTTTACACACACACACACACACACACACACACACACACACACACATATATATATAAACTAATTTAGCTCCAAATGAGTAAGCATTTGCTTATAAGCTCAATTTTATAGTATAAAAAAACCTATTAACCTTTAAAATAACTAGTAAGAAAATTGTTAACTATTACATACAAAAATTTATATAGAATGGAGTTTATATTGAAAATGGAGTATATACCTTATGCAATATATATTACAATTCTTGTTGCCTCATGCAAAAATATTTAATTAACAATGTAGAATTAATTTTATGCACACATATATATATAATATCTATATATGTTTAATATTTTATAAATATTATCAAAAAATCATTATAAGATTAATATAATTTGTAGAATTAAAAAATTATAATTAGAAAGATAAAGATATATATATATATATATATATTTAGAATTGTAAGTAGGTCAGACAATTTATTAAGGGCCTATGACCAAGGCTTGTCTAGTCTATTTATTTAAATAAATTAAGTTAAAGTTAATAAATAAACTTATTTAGACAAATAAGTAAGGCCTATCTTTTTTAGACTTGACTTGTAAGCCTATCAGATCAGTCTATTTAATTATTTATAAATTTATAAATTATAAATAATATAGATATATATATTACATATGTATAATATAAATATTTCAATATATATAATATTTATATATTTATGTATATAGGTCTACTTGGGATATTAGATGATTTTGAGTTTTAAGGTGGTTTTAGTCTATTAATAAATTTAAAAACCTATTGATATAAACAAGTTTACAGATCAAATCAGATTTTTGTACTATACTAAGTTGAGCATGGTTTTTTTTCTTTTTATAAGTTAATAGGTCAAGTTCAAGCTAATAATTTAGGGTAAAGTTTAGTTCGATTCGGTCTATTTGCACCTTTACACATTTAAATATGCATATTACTCTTTCTTTAAATTTTCTATAAAAAACTTCTATTTTATGAAGAATTTAATGTAAGATATCAAAATTAGTAATTAAATATTTTAAAAAAAATTAAAGTTTGAGAAATTAGATGCTCAATGTTATTAAATATACATATTTCAAAATTAATTTAAAAGTATAATAGTCACTCTTTACCAATAAATACATAGTGACTTATTATGCATGGACGTTAACAATTTACAATATATGCATATGTAAGTAATTTATTAAGAATATAAAATATATTTAAATAAAAATTATTTTATATTATATAAATATTCTATCTAGAAATGATTTTAATTTTGATGTGTTTGAAACATCAACTAATAAGAATATTAGTGAAATTATAAAATTAATAATTTGAAGTTCAATTAATTTAAATATAGTGAGAAATATATTGTAATAATTATGAAATTTATTTAACAATATGAAAGAATAATATTATAAATAAAATATTTTAAAAATATATTTATAATATAAAAATTAAATATATATATCATAAATTAAACTAATTTTAGTAAAATAAGGTGATAACAAATATGAGATATATGTTCATATGAGTATTATAATTATAAAAATATTAGGTAAATATGTAATAGTACTATAATAATTTAGACTATAGATATTCATTAAAAATATAAAATATATTCGAATAAAAAATTGTAAAATTTTTAAGATAAATATTAAATATGGTTTATTAACTAATTATGAGAAAAATTAAATAATTATCATATATTAAATTTAGAATGAAAGTAAATTATCTAATAAAATATAAAAATGACAGATATTGCATTAAATGTTCTTTGACATTGTTTTTAAGTTGTTTTAGTAGGAAAATTTATAGGTAGAAGAGTTTTAAATGAAGATAATATAGATTTTTAAGATTCTTGATACTAGCTTTTTAAGATTCTTAGGTACCCTTAAAAAACTCATCTTTTTCCCATCCATATCTTTTTATAAGATTTTTAAGATTCTTGATATTAAACTTTTAGAGAAGTAAAAATAAGTTGTATAAATATAAAGTGATATATTATTAATTCCCTTCTCATTTCATTTTTTATGTATATCTTTTTTTTTAATTTTTTAAGACAAATATTAAAATTAGTTTAAAAATAATTATAAATTTTTTAAAATAAATATCAAATATAATTTATTGGCAGAGTACAAAATTTTTCTCATTAATTGAAGAGAAGATAGGAAATTAAATAATTGCAATATATTAAATTGAGAAAGAAAGTAAAATAATGCAATAAAATATGACTTTCTTATTTTATTTTTTATGCATATCTTTTTTTAAATATTTTTAAGATGAATATTAAAATTAGTTTGAAAATAAGTATAAAATTTTTAAGATAAATATTAAATATAGCTTATTAATAGATTGTAAAAATTTTTCATTTATTTAAAAGAGGATTAAAAATTAATTAATTAAATTTAGAAAGAATATAAATTAATGTAATATAATTTGACTATCTCTTTTCATTTTCTATCTATATCTTTTTTTTATAAGATTTTTAAGATAAATATTAAATATACCTTACTATTAGATTGCAAAATTTTTCCATTTATTTGAGAGGATAAAAAATTAAATAATCGTAATATATTAAATTCAGAAAGAAAGTAAATTAATATAATAAAATATGAAAAATGACAAACATAACATTAAATGTTATAACTATTTTTAACTTTTCTTGAGTGCGAAAGTAAATTGACTTATATTTGACATGAATTTTTCTTTTTGGGAGGTTGTTTTGGGGGGGGGGGGGATTTTTTGTTTTAAGAGAGAAATTTGTAGGTTGAAGAGTTTTAAAGAGATATATATATATATATATATATATATATATGCGCACACGCACACTCAATAATACAATGCATTTTTATGTTGTTATTAAGACTAATTTCATTATTCAACTAAATATAATTAATTAAAATACATAATTATTATAAAAGAAATATTATAAAATATTTAAAATTAAAATTATATATAAAAATTAAATGTAATTATTAAAATGTAAATATATTTTGAATTATATTATTTGAGTCAACTCATGATATAATCAAATCAAATACTTCTAAGTTCAGACTTAGCTTATTTAATAAATAAACCAAAATTTTCAATTCATATACCGCTCATTTGGTTCATGAGCTTGATTTATTGAGTTAAAAGTCAAATCGAACTTCGAGTGTATTGCAGTCTGGATTGATTTATTGCCATCCCTATCAAACAATTTAGATCTATTTTTCATTTGATAATGCTGGGTAATTCTTGAATAATTATCAATAAAAATAATAAAGTAATGATAACTATGTTTAGATGCAATTAGATAAGGACCCCAAACATTAGAATTGGCTAACTTAAGCGGGGATGCAACTTATTTGTTGACTCTAGGGACATAATACAGACAATGTTGGGTAGTGAATTGACACCATTCACAATCAAAATGCAAAATAGAACTCAAATTGGGACATAAATTTCCTTAAGGATGCAGGGGAAGGATGACTTGAACAGCGGTGTAGGTAGTATGAAGTGATGGGAGCAGCAGTAGCAACAAGTTGAGGAGCAGGCCAAGGAATGTTTTCATCAAGCACATATGATCCGCTAGATTCGTTTCTTCTACCAAGAATTTTCTTTGTCAAAAGATCTTGAAAAACACAAGAACCGGAAAAGAAGAAAATGCTACAATTATAAGTATGCATAAATTGGCTAATGGAAAAATAAGTTGGATGAGAATTTGTGAAGTCACAAAACATAGGTCAGAGAAATATTAGAAATGACATTAACTGTACTAATGCCAACAATAGAAGTAGTAGACCTATAGTATTGGCTACTGTACGGATGAAAATGAGGTTTTAAAAGAAGAAAAGATACTGTGTGATCCGATATATGGTTAGTGGCTCTGGAATAAATTACCCACCTAAACTTGGAATGAGAAAGGCATGCAATGGGACTACATAGCTAAATCAGAGAAGCAATGGATTGGATGGTGGCTACTGTGAAGGCTAGAGCTGAACCAATAAGTCATACTCATTTTTAGTCAAAGTGATGTGTTGGGGGGGCCTGGATTCTATTGCAAGAGTACTAGTAGTATGTGGAAATTGGGACGTTGGAGTGTTCCGTTCATCCAACTTGGGACAAATCCATTTCACATGGCTGGGCTCCTTACAGTAATAACAATTGTTGCTTGAGTCACAACCCCTACGTTTACCTCCTTCTCTACCACCACGACCTCCTTGTGTAGCAAAACCAACCAAAGTAGGGAACTCAATAGTGGAATTGTTTGGAGGAATAGATTGTAACACTGCTTGCTCGTAGAGCATGAAAGAAAGTAGACTACCTTGCCGGTGGTTCAGAACAAGATAAGATCTGCTGGTGAGTAGGATTGAGCTTAAGAGGTAAGTCTAGTAGAAAACATAAGGCCTTAATTGCTCTCTTTAGGTGCGCATTGTCTTAAAGTCATAGGAAAGAAGGTTGTCCCACTGTTCAAAGATACTTTTAAAATTGCTGTAAATTTGAGATAGTTTTTCCTCTCCCATTTGGGTAAAATAGACACTCATAAGTCATAGATGTGATTTAAATTATCTTTTCCAGAATGAAGAGAGCTAAGAAATGTCCACAATTTTTTGACTGTCTTGCAATGTACATAATTATTCTCAACTTCTTTTTCCAAAGTATTGTTTATCACAACAAATAGCCACCACTCCATAATTTGTTCAGCCTTTGTATTGTCAGTCAGTGGATCATCAGTCAAATGGGCAGATTTGCCAACACCACTAATAAAATATTCAATAGCCTTTTTCCATGCAAGATATACCCAACCTTCTCTCTATCAAGTTTCTGATTAGTGATTTTCCGGTAGTAGGAATCAAATTTGAGGAGAGATCAAATTTGAGGGGAGGAACTTAAAATCTGACTTGCTATCATTATTTTGTGTAGTTTTCAAACTAAAATCAGCAGAATCTGCCATTACAACCGAAAAATAGATGAAAAACAGCACTAAAAAATATCAGCAAAATTAAAAACTACAAACAGAGTATGTGAGTCACAAGCCCAACTGTACACGAAGGTGCAGAGGCTACCAAGGGAGTTGCTGGAGGATCACTCACATGCTGTCATGTGCCAAAGAGACTGTCTCTGTGTGGTGCTCAGGTGCCCCTGAAGATGCCACGCATGGTGCTCATGTGCCTTTGAAGATGCCACGTCTAGAAACTGTTGCTGACTGTCAATTTGCCAGTCTGTCGACCCTAATCATCAAAACACCCACTGAATTGCTTTCAATCGTACCAAACAGCACCTCCGTTGTCTGGAATGCTGCATTCTCTTTGTAGCCAGAAATTCCATGATCTGGGTTTCTTCTTCATACCAGCAACTCTAAGCTGCTACTGCCACCTCTATAGCCTAGTCATGCATAAAAAAACTTGAAAAGGGAAAAAAATAGATGGGTGGGAAGTAGAAAAGAATCCTTTTTTCTGGCTATGTTTTGAAAGTTTCTAGAGCTTTGTTTATTCTAGGAGGCTTAATATACTATGTTAAGAGAGACAGAATTGTGAGGCTATAACCTCAATTGAGGCAAGCAATGTCTATTTATAATAAAATATGTAGTTGAAATAGGGTTACAATATGTGAGCCCATGGCTCATGAGCTCACTAACCTATCTTAGCTGATAATATAATTTATTGTCTACTAACAATTTGGTTTAAGAATTACACAAGAATTAAGTTGTAGTTTTTCTACCTGAGATATGTATAAACTTGCACATTGTTGATGGTTGTTTGCAAGGGGGATTGAACCCATAGTTATTAATGGTGCATTGCCATAGGGTGTTGTGTCATCAACAAAGTGGCAAGTGCAGTTAACTTCTATGGAGTTGCAATTTTGATTTGGTGCAGCCATAGTGAGTGAGCCATTTTTAATTTTGACAAAACAAAGAAGGCCCTTTAGACCTTAAAGGTGTCATGGGGTTCTGGACTTTGGGAGGTTGGCTGATTGTGTTGCTGCGATTTTAGAAGAATTTCAGGAAGAATATGCTATTAGATTGTATGGGATGCTGCTTAGACTCTTAAGTTCATTTAAAATAATTTCTTGATCTGTTTGTATATGTTTGATGTGTTTTATGCTCAGTACTTCTAGAATTTGCATGATTGACATGTTTCCTATATATGTACAGAGAATTTTATAGGTAGGAGATAGAATACCATAGGAGAGGATGATGAATCCTTTTCTATGCAAATCAGAAAAACTCAACCCTTTAAAAATGCTGTAAGCTTTCAAGCAAAGAGAAGCAACAAAAACGAAAAAAAATGTGACCCAGTTCGATTTATAAATGTTCTAGTGTTTTTTTCAATCAAATGCACTATGTTGACAAACATAGCTAGGATTTAGGAGGAGAAAGAAGAGAGAAAAATTAGATTATTAAGGGGAGAAGTATAATATATTGTTGAATGAATGAGAAGACTGGATTGATATATTAAACTCAACCCCAATGCCATATTTCTATAAAGTTACTAATAAACATTAAGACTATTTTGGATGCAAGACAAGCAAGCTCATAATATAAGCTAAGCCCAATATTATAAACCTAATTACTCTTTAACACTCTTCCTCAAGCTGAAGCTTACTAAGCTTAAGCTTGTTGTATAAACTTGAACTCCCAAAAAACAAAATGCCATAAAGCATAGCTAAATAAAACTTACAAATTTTACAACAGCTTGTGAACACTCCCCCTAGATAGAAATATTTATAAACCCCAAATTCTAGGTAGAATCACCAACAACTTTCAGAAATCTTCTGCTAGCTTCCATTGAGCCACTCCCTTAACTTCCAAGCCAAAAATTCCCATGGTTCACACCTTCTAGAAGTCCCTTTGACTTTCTGGCCAAATATGCTAACACCTTGCACGAACCAATTCAATGCTAGGCTAGCAAAAACAGTGGTCTTAACCACCCTAAACCTATGATAACCTCACCAAATCAGATCCATGCAAACACAAGTCCCTAAACAGTATCCCAAATCACATGAGGACACTTAAAATTGGTGGTCTGAACCACCAAAACCAAACATGCATAGCACCAAACAGACCTTCTGGCATCAAAATCATTTCCATTGGAACAATGCCAAGAAAGCCACCCCTTGTGGTATCTCACCAACAATGCCGAAAAAGCTATTCTTTATAGTATGTCACCAAATCCATTTCCACCGGCCTAACAATCAACTCTAGTGGACTGAATAGCAAACTCCAATGTTAACACTGGAAAATACAAAAGAGCAAACTCAAAATTACTTCATCCAACCTTCACCCGGCTTCACAAAAGAATCAGCCAAATATTCTAAGCTTTATTCTAACGGCACCAAATGTTCAAAATTATCCTCCAAACCACAGCCAGTCTAGACAACATGTGGCAGCATCAAAATGCATCCCTAAAGAGTCAGTTTAGCTAACCATATTAGAATAGGATGAAATCAAGTCCATCTGATATCAAATCAAATAGATCAAACCAAAATGGGACAAATTTGCAACCAGCTGCCCAAACAGTGCTTCAAATACCTCAGATCAGCCAACCAAGCTTTGGACGATGTCCAGATTAGCCAAAATTCAGTCCAAACAAACCAAAACAGCAGAAGTGGAACAAATTAAATCATCACTCAGCACTAACTCGCATTCACCAACTCAGATGAAACTTGGTCATAACTCAGGTTGACTCAGTATCAACTCACCATAACTCAGTATGACTCACCTCCAACAATGTTAGAATCCACCAAAATGAGTTCACACAGCAACAACCAGAAAAATCACATCAAATTTTGCTTCAAAAACACTAGATCAGTAAATCTAAATTTTACGTTAATGGCAATATAACCTCTTTGAGGTTGCTGGCTGTGGAATAACCCATAGACTCACGGTGATTGTTATTGCTTTGATACCATATTGAGAAACATGTCTAGGATTTAGAGGGAGAAAGAATAGAGGAAAACTACATTATTAAAGGGAGAAGTATAATGCATAATTGAATGAATGAGAAGACTGAATTGATATATTAGACTTAACCTTAATGCTTTATTTATATTGAGTTATTAATAAAGACTCTAATATTCAAGCCCATAATATAAGTTATGCCCAATATTATAAATCAATTACTCTCTAACACACTCGATAGCTGCAAAACAAGCACAATTCCATAGGCCCTTCTTATCATTATTCCCCCCTCCAAAATTCCTAGGATTAATATATAAAAAAACAACCTAGATTTGAGGGGCATACCCAAGAATTCCGAATTTTGGTAACATATTACACATACATCTGGAGAAATAGCAAATAAGGAAAATAACTTGGTCCAGAGCTCTTAAGCCATGTCACAATGCATAAACAGATGATTGTTGGTTTCTGAATTCCGAATTTTGGAAACACATTGCACATATATCTGGAGATAGTGCAGCATAAAGCTTGTGCACTTGAAGCATATCATTAGTATTGATCCTCTCTAGAATAGCAACACAAACAAAGACTTGAATCTTAAAAGAAGCTTTGACCTTCCAAAAAGACTTGGAAAGGGTAGAAATCGACTAGAAGGATTTTTAACCAAAAACTCAAAGGAAAACTTCCAAGTGTAAGAACCAAACGAAACCAAGGACCATGTACAATTGTTTGGAAGAGAAGAAAAGTTGGAGGGATCAGCAAAATTCATCAAATCAAGCTGTTCATAAGCCTCCCTATCATTTAAATTCGCTAAAAAGTGAAAGTTTCAAGGGACATTAGAACCTTCTTATTGAACAAATAAATAGATGACAACATTGTGAAGAGTGGATAAATGATAAAGATGTGGAAAATGATCCAAAAATGGAATCTCTCCCAATTGAGGGTCCTCCCAAAATAGGAAACGAGAGTCATCCCCTACATTACATTGAAGTAGAGGAAAGAAAGATGAATAAATTTATGAAATGAATTTCTAAGTGAGGGACACTGGGGGCAGCCCTAGCATTCCAACCATTAAGATGTAGACCCTACTTGCTTTTTTATCACTTGATGCCATAAGGAGTTGGGGTCCAAGGGAAAACGCCACAATTTACCCACCAAAGCAATGTTTTTAGACCAAATTCCCAAGAGCCAAACCACCTTCTTCTCTAGGCTTGCAACACTACTCCTAGTTAACCAATTGAGTTCTTTTATTACCATCAGAACCACTCCATAAAAAATTGCGCATGATTTTCTCTAGTTTATTAGTCATTCCATTGGAATTTTGAATAACAAAAGATAATAGAGAGGAATGCTTGATAAACATGATTCAATAAGTGTAATATGACCTTCCAAATGAAAAATGGCACCTTTCCAATTGTCCAACCATTTTGAGATCTTGGTGACTGGATCCCAAAAAGCAATGAAATTAGCATTTCCTCCAAGGGAACACCCAAATGAGGTAAAGGCCACTCCAAAATATCACAACCTGACGTGCTAACCAGTCATCCAGAAATTGGTTCCTAACATTAATACTTGCCAAATCACTTTTGCTGAGATTGATCTGTAGCCTAGATGCACTAAAAAATTTGAAATCGTTAGGTAGAAACAAAATGGTGTCAACTGCAAATTGCAAGTGAGGAACTTCCACAGATTCATGCACAATAGATAAATCTCTCGTATACACTCTTTCCATACCTTGTTGGAACATTCTACCAAGCACATCCACAACCAATGTAAATAACAAAGAGGATCTCCTTGATGAATGCCCCATTGACCCTTAAGCCAATCTTTTGGTTCTCCATTAACAATGACCAAGAAAGAAGCTATGGAGACTCCTTCAACTCCATCTTTTCCAATGATCGCCAAATCCTTTATTTTCCATCACTTTATCCAAGAATCTCTAGTTGACCATATCATAGACATAACCCTACTGCTCTATATAGAGCTGATAATAAACATAAAGGGTCTGTTTGGTGTCAATTTTTAAAAATTGTTTTTAGCTTTTAAAAACAAAAAGAACAAAAAATTCTGTCTGGACTCTGGAGACTTGTTCTGCATAGTTTGTTTTTAAAAAACTTATTCAAAATGTTGTTTTAAATTCTTTTAAATTCTAAAAACAAGAACAAGCTGTACATGTTTCCTATACTTTCTTTTTGTTCACAATGGCAACTTTGCAAATAAATCAGACAATTCTTGATTTTCCACAACTCCTTTTACCAATCTGCCATCTTTGTCATTCTTTTTTCTTTCTTTTTCTCTGTCTTCTTTCATCTTTTCCTTTCCATCATCAACAACTGACCTTCCTCTAGTTGGTGTCATCAGAAGCTTCTTAGACTTGTAGTTTTTCTGTCATGTTGCTACCACGTTGGGTTTTGCCATTCCTAGAGCTTGGGCAAAACAGAGAGATAGAGAAATCATATTGGGTATCAACCCAAACTTCTTGATCTGCAAATTGAAAAAGATGGTGAAACCATATGGATCTGCAATCGGAGAGGGACAATGAAACCATCTGAATGGGCAAACTCATTCTATTGCTTTTCACTAGGATTTCAAAGAGAACATTTTGGGTATTAATCTAAATTTCAATAATTGATCCCATAGGCACAACTAGTGAAAAACCTGGGAAGAAAAATTGCAGGAAGTAGAAAATCATTTTACAAAATAGAAATGAAAACAAATTACTGAACAGGTGTCTTTTTAATTGCTTTATTTTTTAGAACTGTTTTTACAATAGTTTTAAAAAAATTGTTTTACAAAACAAAAAAACAAATAGAAACAAACATGCTGAAAGACTAATACCCTTTAATTTTAGGTGTAAGACAAGTAAGCCCATAACATAACATAAGCCCATAATATAATCCAAACCTGATTATTAGTATTATTTTCTATCACTCCCTTTCAAATTTGTTACATAAACTTGAACTCCCAAATGCAATAATACATAATTAAAAAAAAAAATTTGATGAACATCAAACTTCATGAATAGCTTGTGATCACTCCCCTTGAATGGAAACATTAATAAACTCCAAAACCTTGGTAGAAATACCAACAACTTTTAGAAGTCATCTTCTAACTTTCCTTGAGCTATTTCCTTAGCTTCCTAGTTAAAAACACCGAAAATTAAGGTTGGATACAGCTTTTTGAAGTCTCATTGACTTTCTAGCCAAAAACACCAGCACTTATGGTTAGACACAACTTATAGAAGTTTCTTCAACTTTTGAGCCAAGAACACCAACATTTGAGGTTGGACATAGCTTTTAGAAGTCTCCTCAACTTCCTAGCCAAAAAAGGAAAAAAAAAATGCCAACACCTTGTACAACTAGCCCCTCATCTAGCTCTTCAACTGTATTTGACATGCACAAAACAATCCAATGTTAGGTAGGCAAAATTAGTGTTGTAAATTGCTTCAAATAGAGGATAACCTCACCAAATTAGACTTATGTAGTCATAAGTCACCAAATAGTTTCCTAAATCACATGAAGACACCAAAACAAGTGCTTTGAACCACCAAAGCCAAACGTGTACAGCACTGAACAGCACAATTTTGCCTACAATAAAATTGCAAGAATTTAAGCTATATTCAACACCTTTTTATCATTTAGACTTTGGGAACCTTGCATTTGCCCTAAACAATTAAATTCCTACCTATAGGGGTAGAGCCAAGAATTTTTTCTTTTTTTGGGGGGGGGGGGAAGATTTTAAACTGGTAAAATGTTAGTGAAAAATATTATAAAATAAATAAAAAATAATTAATTATAATATTTTATAATTTTCTTTTAAATTTTTGTGTAATATTTTGAACTAGATTATTATTTACTACAGAAAATTAGTTGACAGAAGACCAAAGGTTAAAATAGAAATCAAGGATTTAAAATGAATATCAAAGGTTAGAATAGGAATCAAGGATTTAAAATGAATAGTGACTTTTTCGTGCCATAAGAATAGATGTTAAAATTTCTTACTAAAAAATATCTAAAAAAATAAAATGTAAGAAAGATAAATTATGATGAATATATTAGTGAAAACATTTTGTACTTTACATAAAATTTTATATGTATAATTCAAGAAAATGAGATATATACATACATACATACATACATACATATATATATATATATATAGTCAATTCAAAATCCAAATATAGCAAGACTCTTAACTTTAATTTTAATGTTATCAGTGATATATTATAGTTAAATATTATTTGAAAATCATTCTTTTAAGTTAATAGATGTTAAAAATTTTAATTTGATAATTTTTTAAAAAGAAAAATGAACATAAAAAAGTATGACATAACAGTCAACACACTATCAATTTAAAAGAGGAAGTTTAATTCAAATTTTTGTTTGTGTGCAAAATATACAACATATTCATAGTTGTGTGGCAAAACCTTGTCATGCCCTCCTCCCCCCCCCCCCCCCTTCCCCCCCAAAAAAAACAAACACAGGCCATAAGGTAGTTCGGCCCCTACCCTCTTGAAGCACCATTTAAAACTTGAACCTTGAACCCCAAATACTTCTAATGAACAAACTCTTAACCTTTATCATCCTAATTTCTTGTAACATAACCATGTCTAGATTGGCTTTTGCTATGATTTCTATCACCCTTTTCCTTTTTGGAAGATTACCTAACCCATTCACATTCTTGCTAAGAATCTTCATGATGAAACATTTTTGCCCCTTCTACCTTTTTGATTCCCCATAATTGATTGTAGTAGCCAACTTCTCTATTGAGAAAAATAATCAGGGTTTAAAGAAGGGGGAGAAGTAGAAAGGCCAAAGAGAGTTGAAGAGAAAAAGACTTATATTATTCGTCATGATTATTGGTTGGATACTATAAAAGACTTAACTCTAATGCTTTATTTATTTCGAACTCCTAAGAAATATAAAGACTCTAATACCCTTAACATTGGGTGAAAGACAAGTAGGCCTTATGCCCATAATATAACTTAGAATCAATCATAATTAATCTAAGATAATACTCTAATATGTAACATAATTTTAACACTTCCCCTCAAGCTTAAGCTTGAAAAATAAATTAGAACTCTTAAAAAAATGTAATAAAACATAATAAAGAAAACTTGATGAATCTTCAAACTGCGCAAATGGTTTGCAATGAACACATCATGCCAACAACTCCCCTAGATGCAAAGCAATTTCATGGCTGCTGGAATATTCATTGGCGCAAAGTGCTGCTAGAATGACTATAGGTGCAAAAAAGAAGTGCTGCCGAGATGACCATTATTGTAGAAGTGCTGCTAGAATGACTGTCTGCACAAAGAAGTGCTGCCGGAATATACATTGTTTCAGTGTGTTGCTCGAATGACCATCAGTGTGAAGGAAAGAAGTGCAGATAAGACAACCTTGGGTTGCGTTGTGTGCAATTCATGAGCTTGAGAAATGGCAATGTGTGGACCTCATGCATACATGAAGCAGTGGCACTTACATCTCATGCTAGCAGGGTTGGTTGAAAAGTCACTGATGAAGCTGAACCTGGATGTATTTTTTCCTTAGTACTTGAAGACACTATAAATTGAAGCAAACAGCAAGGTTGCTGTGCAAAAGATAGCATTGATAATGGCAGTTTTCTGGGCATTGCTGATGGAGAGAGATAGAAGTATTGCAACATATAGAACCCTCTGAATGGTGTGATAATCACAGGAAAACCCTAGAATGAATAGAGCGCAACTAGAGATTCAAAATGCAGCAATATGAGAAGGGTGCTGTGTTGAAAGTGGTACAACCAACAAGGCCTTAGGGTGGATGATCTGATACCATGTTGAAAAAAATAAATAGGGTTTAGAGAAGGCAAAGAAGTAGAAATGCGAGAGAGTTGAAGAGAAAAGATTAATATTATTATTCAATGATATATTGGTTGAATACTACAAAAGGCTTAACCTAACACTCTAGTTATATAGAGCTTGACTTTAGTACCCTTAACATTGGGTGTAAGACAAGTAGGCCCTAAGTTTATAATATGACCTAGAATCAATCATAATCATTCTAAGATAATTTTCTAATATATAACATAATTTTAACATTCTCCAACTCTGTTTTAACTCTTCGTTTCATGTCTTAGGACAAAAATTTCGTGTGTTGTTGAACTGGCCATCTTAAATCCCAAATTTTGAAGTAAAGCTTGAGGGTCATGATCATCTTCTCCCATCTCCCATCTGTAACGGCTCTAAACATGAGGAAGGTAACTTTAGAGGTTGCTGGAAAAGTGCAGCAGATGAATTAGAGCAAGTATGGTCTATATTAGGAAATGGAAGGATGCCTTGGCCTAGATTATTTTCTTCACAGACAGCACCTGGATGATCGACATGTTTAAGCATTGTTTAACCTTTTCATCTATACTAGTTTAGTTAGTGCATAGTTGTTATGTACAACTATATCACACAAATTTAATATATATAATATAATGTTTCTGGGCTGCTTAAACATGGCTATGTACCACATGTGCCATAGTGCCGCATGCCTGTTTCGCCATATGCACCATGTGCTGTAATGATAACCATAAATAATTATAATCAAGCCAGGGCATCCATGTTTTTTGGTGGTCAATTGTGCCATGCGCTTGTGTAAATAATGAGAGTTGATATTTATATATCTCCATTTTATAATTAGCGTTGTTTTATAATTAGTGTATAGTATTGTGTTACAATATCTCCATTTTTTCATTGCCTTTTGATGATAAATGTTTATATATCTTATACATCAAAGTCTTGCACTTTGAGTTGAAGACCATGACCATTGTAACACTTCCATATGAATGTCAAATTCTTGAGGGGAAATTTTGTTTTATGTTACATTTGAAACGGGAACTGTTCATGTTTGAATTGAAGAAAAATCATCATTTTCATGCCATGGTTTATCATTTTCTTAGTGGTTTGATTAGAACATAATACTATTGGCTTATTTATTCTGACATAAAACTAGAATCACCTCCAGTACTGAACTTGTGTGTCATTGATTTATTCTCTGCTCAGCAAAACATTTTATTATCTGATGCCTGGTACCATCAATTGGACATGAAGACATGTATTATGATTTATAATGCACTAGCAAATTGAGAAAAATACTTGTTTCTCTGTACATTGTGCCCTTTTCTCCATTTGCTTATTGTGCATATAGTGTTATTTGTTGAACTGATGCATCTTTGTTATTCTGGTTATGTGTCTATTTTTTATGGTTTGAGCTTCTGTTTTTGATATGCAGTATTGGAAGATTACACACGTGTTGCAGAATCAAAGTTTCCGGTATATATATTTTCATTTTTCTATTTCATAGTTTCTAGGTAATTTGTCACTAGTCCCCAGCTCACCATCTTTAGATTTACCTTGTCAATTTAACAGACATTAGTAATTGACATTGATGAAACATATCTCACAATTTTCATTTTACAAGTTGCAGATAAAGGTAGAAGACTTCTTTAAGTACTTTTTCTCAGATGACTCTCTTAATTTTCTGGAGTCTTTTCATAAGACATGTGGAGATAAAGGTAGCGTGCATGGCACTCTCATCAAACTTGTGTTTTCTGTTAGCATTTTTATTTTTATCCTTTTGTTGCTTGCTGCATTGTCATGTTGTTGCTTGTGGAAGGATCAGAGAAGACTGACGTGCCTTTGTCTACCCTTTGTGGGCATAATTGCACTTTCAGATTTTAAATGCAGTTCATGGCAACCTCAAGAAAGATTTGGATATACTCGTGAAATGTCATTTCAACATCCAATAAAAATTTATCTTGGTATGCCTATGCTTTATCTTTTCCTTGTGAAGTCTCTTTGCCACCTTTCTTTTATGGTTATTGACATAATTGTGTTGCTTTTAAGGAACAAAATTTGGTGGCTGTCATGAGGTCCAGAAATTTCGTGTTTATAGGAACAGGTTTTTGCCTTGTCTTCAATTGTCTTACTGTCTCTTTCTTTTTTTTCTTAATTAGTCTCTCTCTATCTCTCTCTTTCTTTTTATTTGTCCCCTTCTACATTTGTACGTGTCCATTTATCTGCCAGTCTCTGTGGGTATGCCCTGTCCACTTGATACTGTGGGTTCCAACCATGCTGTAGTTCTGGTGTAACAGTTGAGTAGTTTCTGATGTGCTTTTATTTCTTTATCATGCTATGCCGTTAGAGGGAGGGTATAGAGTTTCTATTTGGTTTAGCAAGCTGGCAGCCTGTGGTTGAACCCAACAAGAGTGAAATAGGCCATAAGCTTATACTAAAATTGTTGAGAAACATGCTTAGGGTTTTAAGGGGAAGTAGAGATGCTAGAAAGAGATGAGAGTAAACTGATATTATTGAATGAATTAGAGGTTGAATTGTTTTATAAGTAACCTTAATACTCTATTTATATATAGCTACTAGGAAACATAAAGACTCTTAAGTACTCTTAACTTTGTATGGAAGACGAGCAAGCCCATAACATATCCTGCGATATAACTTAGATCTCATTATTAATATTATTTCTAACACTCTCCCTCGAGCTGAAGCTTACACTGCTTAAGCTTGTTATATAAACTTGAACTCCGAAAACTGCGATGCAATAAAACATAACTATAAAGAAAACTTGATAAATTTCAAACTTCACGAAAATCTTGCAAACACTGCCTCTGAATGGAAACATTTACAGATTCATAACAATCTGAATTTGCATTAATCCAAACAATCTCCCTTTCACACGTTGGGCTATAGGTTGGAACCTTACATCTCCCATGGATTATTGGGCAGAGATAATGTAACTAGGTTCTAATTCCGTGTGCCAGTTGTTCTTAAAAGCTTAAGTTGTTAGGAGAAGGCTCTAAAATGGTTTTATATTATAACTCTAGCACACCCTTTCAAGCAACAACCTTCTGGACTTGAAACGTGGACATAGCACAAATCTTCCTTGCCTTGTGGTAAAATTTAGTTGTCAAGAATGGATGTGGTAGGAATTGAACCCTTGACCTTTCAATTTAAGAGGCTCTTGTTAGTAAATAGGTTCCACATCTATTATATTCTGCTATATGTACCCTGTATTATAATATATATAGTGACTGCCTAACTCAGTTGAGGATATGGCAATACAAATTTCTCTCTTAATTAACATGGTATCTAGAGCCTTCTAGTAATCCTTCTCCTATCTTAATCAACAACCCAACTCTCTCTCTCTCTTCTTCCTCCCTTTTCTTTTTTATTTTTCTTTTATGCGTGACTAAGGTCACGGTGGGACCAATGGCACTCTAAACCGCTTATTGGTGGAAGCCCAAACCTCGGGATTGCTGTTTGGTGGCGGCGTACGGAGGTGGAGACTCGAACGGTACTGTTCAACGCTGTGGAAGCAAAAGCGGAACCGGTACGGAAGGTCTGGGTACACCGGACAACAGATCGGGCCAAGACGATCCTGGCTAGGTGGCGCGTGGCATCACACGCGCGGGTGTACGGAGGCGTGTGAAGCCCACTCGCAGAGGCAGGCAGCGGCGCGTGGAGGCGCGTGAGGCATTTTCAGGCGGCGATCTTCCGTCTGGCACTGTTTCGGAGGACTCTGAAAGACTCTATGAGGTTGGTTTTGCAGTTTCGTGTCCTTAGGTGGCATTTTCTATTTTCTGGATAATTTTCTTCTGGTTTTTTGCTGTGCTGGCTGGATATGGATACTAGTTCTGATTTCATGAACAATTCTGGAGGTCCCAATAGTTCTGGAAATTCAAGGAGAGAATTTAGATATAATTTTTCAGAATTATTACCAGTTGGTGGAAAAATAACAGAGCGAAAGTTAGATATTGAAGGACGACAATATGTTACCTGGAAAAGAGCAATTGAATATTATTTTGATGAAGTTCGTATGACACATCACCTTATTCAAGAGCCACCTATAGAAGATCCTGATCAACAATGGATCATAGAAGATCGTCGGTTGTTCAGGTTGGTTTGTAATACTTTAGCTACTGAAGTTGAAGATAACACAATTCATTGTCGTACTGTTAAGGAGTTATGGGAGTCAATTGAAGGCCTATATTCGAAAAAGGATGATCTGAATCAGGTATATGATTTGACTGTGTCCTTGTTTCAATCAGATGAGAGAGGTAAGACCAACGTTCAAATTTATATTGAGTTCAATCGTATTTATGAACAATGGAATTCTTTGCTGCCTATTATTAGTGATGTTAATGCAATGCGTTCTCAGCGAGAACAACTAGCTGCTTTGTGTTATTTGATGCGTTTACCTCCTGAATTTAGCACAGCACGACAGCAGGTCTTATCTAGTTCTAAGCCCCTCACCCGGAAAACAGCTTATTATCGAATTCAAAGAGCATCCAAAGATATTTCTTCCTCCTCTCCATCTTCAAATATGAATGAGTCAGCTGCATTAGTTGGCTCAGGTGCTCGTGGAGGCCGTGGTAATTCTAGAGGTGGTAGGGGAAGAGGAAGAGGGCGAGGTCATTTTAATGAAGGAGGAAGAGGAGGTGATTGGCAGAATCACTCTAGTGAAGGAAGGAGAGGAGGTGATTCAGTTGTGATTTGCTATCATTGTCAAGAACAAGGACACATCAAGAAATTCTGTCCGAAGTTGGTAGGAAGGAATACCCAGCAGTCTAGGTTTGCTCATATGGCACAAGAGTCAGAAATCAATGGTAAATTATTATCTGATAGCGAATATGCTGAGTATTTGCAATTAAAGGCCTCTATACAGCCGTCACCCACCCAACTTACTGCCACCATAGTTCACACAGGTAATCCTACTGCATGTCTATCCCATTCCAATTCTAGATGGGTCATTGACTCTGGGGCTACTGATCATATGACGGGTCAAACGGGTATACTATCTTCCTTTACTAATTCTCATCATTCACATGTCACCTTAACTAATGGGTCTATTGCTTCTATTGTTGGAAGTGGCATGGTCAATCTCACCTCTGATATCTCTTTATCTAATGTTTTGTGCCTCCCAAATTTTTCATTTAATTTACTTTTAGTTAGCCAAATTACCCGTGCTTATAATTGTGGTGTTTTCTTCTTTCCTGGTTATTGTGTATTTCAGGATCTGTTGAGGAAGAAGATTTTTGGTAGGGGATATGAATCTGGGGGATTATACGTGCTGGATGACAAAGTTTCTCAACCAATTGCTGTTGCTGCTGCTACCCTCACTCTACATCAATTACATTGTCGCTTTGGCCATCCCTCGTTGCTCTCTTTACGAAAATTGTCCTAACTTAGCGTCTGTGTCTCATTTAGATTGTGAGTCTTGTCAATTTGCTAAACAACATTGCCAATCTTATGTTTCTAGAGTTAATAAGTAGGTTTCATCCCCCTTTGAGTTAGTACATTCAGATATTTGGGAGCCTTGCCCGGTTATTTCAAAGTCTGGTTTTCGTTATTGTGACTTTTGTGGATGATTATTCGAGAATGACTTGGCTCTATTTAATAAAGAATCGTTCAGAGTTGTTTAATGTTTTTTGTACTTTTCATGCTGAGGTTACAAATCAATTCCAGATAACTATTCGTAATTTTCGCAGTGATAATGCTAAAGAGTATTTCTCTTCACAGTTTTCAGCCTATTTGTCTCAGCATGGTATAATTCATCAGTCTTCCTGTGCTGTCACTCCACAACAAAATGGAGTAGCTGAACGAAAAAATCGACATTTATTGGAAGTTTCTCGGGCACTTTTATTTGAAATGAAAGTTCCTAAAGTTTTTTGGACAGATGCAGTTTCTACAGCCTGTTTTCTCATCAATTGCATGCCTTCTTCTATTCTTGGTGGTCAGGTACCTTTTTCTATTTTGTTTCCTTCTAAGCCTTTTTTTCCTATTTCCCCCCGTATTTTTGGGTGCACCTGTTTTGTTCATGATCACCGTCCCCAAGTATCGAAATTGGATCCTCGGTCTTTGAAGTGTGTTTTTCTTAACTATTCTCGTACTAAAAAAGGGTATCGATGTTTTTCTCCTGAGTTAAATCGTTATATTATTTCTTCTGATGTTTCATTTTTTGAGTCTACCCCATTCTTTGGGTTGTCTACATCTTCCTCCCCCTTGCTAGAATCAGATCATGTTGATGAATACTTTCTTGTACCTTCTCCTTTACTGGACTCACAAATTCCTCCACCACAAAATTTGGTTCGACCTCTAATTCAGTTTGTTTATTCTCGTAGAGTGCAGGTAACAGCAGTAGCTCCTCCACCGGTCATGCAACAGCCATCTGATCCAGACTCGCTTTCCTACGATCTGTCAGTTTCATCTCCTCTACCGGCTTCTTCCTCATCAGATCCTCTTCCTGTGTCTTCTGATTTGGATCTTTCGATTGCTCACCGAAAAGGTATCCGTACTTGTACTCAGAAAGGTAATCCTCACCACCCTTATTCCATCTCCACCTATGTCTCTTATTCTTCTTTACCTGCTTCTTCTCGAGCCTTCATTGCTTCTTTAGATTCTATTACTGTTCCTAAGTCCTATTTTGAAGCTCTTTCTCATAATGGGTGGTGTGCTGCTATGGAGGAAGAATCTTGCAGCTAATCAGACATGGGATCTTGTGCCTTTACCTGATGGTAAACAATCCATTGGTTGCAAATGGGTATTTACAGTAAAAAAAAATCCGGATGGTTCTATTACTCGTTTAAAAGCACGTCTAGTCGCTAAAGGTTATGCTCAAACCTATGGTGTTGATTATTCAGAGACTTTTTCCCTTGTGGCCAAGATTACCTCTGTTCGTTTACTCATCTCTCTTGCTGCTACTCATGATTGGTCTCTTCACCAATTAGATGTTAAAAATGCCTTTTTACATGGCGATTTGAATGAGGAAGTATACATGGAGCAACCACCTGGGTTTATTGTTCAGGGGGAGTGTGGCAAGGTATTACATTTAAAAAAATTATTATATGGGTTGAAACAATCTCCTCGAGCTTGGTTTGGAAGATTCAGTGAAGTAGTGACAGAATTCGGAATGAAGAAATGTGATCATGATCACTCTGTGTTTTATAGACAGTCTAGTTCAGGCTGTATTCTTCTGGCTGTATATGTTGATAATATTGTGATCACAGGGAGTGATAAGTTGGGGATCTCACAATTGAAAGCCTTTCTTCAGGCTAACTTCCAGACTAAGGACTTGGGAGCACTTCGCTATTTTTTAGGCATTGAAATTGCTCGAGGGCGAAAAGGGATTTTCTTATCTCAAAGGAAATATGTGCTTGATCTCTTGAATGAAACAGGGATGATTGGAGCTAAACCATGTGAGAACCCTATGATTACAAATATTAAGCTTAATCCACAAGATGGGGAATTACTTGAAAATCCTGAATAGTACAGGAGATTGGTGGGAAAATTAAACTATCTTACTATAACTAGGCCTGATATTGCCTTTCCAGTAAGTGTGGTTAGTCAGTTTATGAACTCCCCAAGGACTTCCCACTGGGATGCTCTTACACACATTTTGAAGTACTTGAAGAAAGCACCTGGTCGAGGAGTCTTATATAAAAATCATGGTCATTGCAGAGTGGAGGCTTTTTCTGATGCAGACTGGGCCGGATGTCCTATAAATCGGAGATCAACTTCTGGGTATTGTGTATTTGTTGGAGGAAATCTTGTGTCATGGAAAAGTAAGAAGCAAGCAGTTGTATCTTGCTCCAGTGCAGAATCTGAATACCGAGTTATGGCTCATGCTACATCTGAACTTGTATGGGTTAATTATCTTCTTCAGCAACTTGGCATCAAGACTCATGGGATTATGCAATTGTGGTGTGACAATCGAGCTGCTACTCACATTGCCTCAAATCCAGTTTTTCATGAACGAACTAAGCATGTAGAAGTTGACTGTCATTTTATTCGACAGAAGTTACAAGAAAGAATTATTAGTCTTAGACATATTAGAACAGGGGAACAATTAGCTGATTTATTTACTAAAACTCTTCCGGGAAAACGGGTTGATGAAATTTGTAACAAGTTGGGCATGATTGACATCTATAGCCTAGCTTGAGGGGGAGTGTTAGTAAATAGGTTCCACATCTATTATATTCTGCTATATGTATCCTGTATTATAATATATATAGTGACTGCCTAACTCAGTTGAGGATATGACAATACAAATTTCTCTCTTAATTAACAGCTCTAATACCATGTTGAGAAATATGGTTAGGATTTTAGGAAGAGGTAGAGAGAGGCTAGAATGAGTTGAGAGAAAACAGATATATTATTGAGTGAAAAAGAGATTGAATTGTTATATAAGACTTAACCCTAATGCTCTATTTATATAGAGTTATTAAGAAACATAAAGACTCTAATACTTTGAGTGCAAGACAAACAAGTCCCCATAACATAACCTAAATCTGTAATATATTCTAGACCTAATTATTAATATTACCCTAACAAAGATATAACTGGAATGCATGGTTGAGAGATTTATTTTCAAAATTCCACGTGCATCATGGATTAACTTTATTGCCGGGGGGATTTTTATTTATTTATTTATTATTATTATTGTTGTTGTTGTAAAATTTACTTGATTTACCCAAGTAAGCAAAAATGATTGTGGAATTCTTCCTAAATGTCTGGAAGGAGCTAAAATAGTATATTATAATCAGGAAGCTTCTGGAGTGAGCTGTTGAGTTGGACATTGTGAAGTGATTGGTTGATGTTGTGGAGCATTGTTGCTATTTGAAACTTCCCTAAAAAATTTGGAAGCATTCCTCATCTGTAGTGTGATTTTGTGTGCGCTTCTGTGTTGAGGGAAAGAACATTTTTTTAATCCAATCAAAAAATTAATTTATCTGTGAATTTGGCTTGAATGCATCATGACCTTATAAGGGAGTTTTTGTTGATTGATTATTTATGTGTGCTGTAGTTTTGTCTTCCCTCTTAGTAATACTCTTTAGGACTGTTGCTGCAATTATTTCATGACCTTTTTTGGTCTACTTTATATTTTCCATTCATCTGTAGTTTCAGTTCTTTTGTCTTTCTTATTTTGGATTTTTAAGACTCAAATTTAATGCAATGACTCCCCAAAATATGTGGAGAGCTTCAATCAATTTATTTTCTTGACATTGTGTTTGTTTGTTACCAGTCATTTGGTTATCCAGACAAGACAAGAAGTCAGTGATGTACCTTATGCTGATTATTTCTGTGTTGAGGTACAAATTTTATTTCCAGACAATTAAATTTCATGCATAAATCAGTGTTCCGTTATTTTTAAGTTGTATAGTTGTTTCTTAATTTCTTTACCAAAATGTATAAAATCATTTTATTCTGTGTGATGAGTAACATGCAAAATTGACAACATCTGAAGGGTGGTGGCTGGGTGGGGAACTGCATTTGGGGCATTTATGTTAATAGTATCAGGAAGTGATGTATAAACCAGAAAGCTACTTTGTGGGTGTCGGGCCATGATTTTAGAAGGTGAAATTGAAATTAACTGTTCTCTGAATTAGACTGTCAAGTTGAACTGTCAGCTATCTTAAAATAAAATCTCTAAGTATGCTTTGGGGTGATCCCTGCTCAAGCACCCTTAGTAAATACTCCCTGGTTTTCATTCTATGTTCTTGAATATTCTACCCTTGGAAGGTTTTCTTGACGAACTCTTACAACTCAGCTTCGTTTTGGGGATGAACGATTTGGAAGATACTTGTCTAGGAATGGAAGATTTGGATTCTTATATCTTCCTCAATAAAATTGTTTGGCATTAGAAAAAAATAATGCCTTTAAAGAGTTAAATAGTCCCTGACATTTTATGTGTACAACAGCTTGGTATGATGATATCACTGTTGAGCTTTCAACTTTTAAAGAACTTCAGCAACGTCTTTCTACTCATTACTATCCTTATTATCTATTCAGTACTTTCTCCATGAATTACCAGGGGCTCTGGGATATAGAGAGAGATCCAGATGAATCAGAACAGTATTGTGTTTTGAGAGTACACGTGAATGTCACATTTTCGAAAAAAACTATTTGGAAAGGTATCTGTTTCTAGTTTGTATTCCAAAATTTTAATTATTATTTTCTCAGTCACTATGCTATGTATATTTTTTTACCAAGTTGATTTTATTATCTCTGCATGATTCATATCCTGTTGATGTTATTAAACATCACAATTTTATGCTTTTCCTGCATTTTTTATTGTCTACATTGGCTGCATAGTTGCTGATAATTCCTAAAATCTGTGATGAAATCTTTTATAATTAAATCCTGAAAAGGATGCCAAAGAAACTGAAAAAGATGCAGGGATGTTTAACTGAGCCTGTAGGATGAATAGAGGGTAAAAGTTATGCCATGTCATTGGCTGCTTTTGATTTCTGAACCTGTGTAGTTTTGGGGTTTTAATTTTTTCAGTTCAAAGTTGAATTTAAAAATCAGCACCAACAGCTTGTTGGTAATTACTTTTGATAAATGTGAAAAGGCAGGTATATGTCATGCTATATAGGTATTTATGGTATCATCATTTGGAAATTGTTGAAGAATTAATTCTCAATTCTTGTGAACTCTGGTTAAGATGAATTAAAGCATAATAACAATAACAGCAGAAGTATTTAGAACTATTTCCCAATTTTTATGCTATTGCGGGGAACCATGCTAATTCATCTAGGGTGTGTTGTTCCAGAGGCAAATGGATTTTACTGAAAACAATTTTTTTAGGAATGAATTAACCTTTTGTTGTTTGGATAAATCATTTCTTCGTTTGGTGCATTATATGAAGAACATTTTCTTTTATTTAACATTCAAGATGTAACAATTTTTTTTATATATAAATTCAGAATAAGAAAATAGATTTAATTGTAGAAATATAACTATATTCTTATAATATTTATCTAAATACAATTTTTGTTTTCCATTTTTGTTATATTGGATGTTAGTGACCTGAAGAGCAAGGAAGTGGAATCTCTTCAATTGAGCCAAAAATTACCATGATGGAAAACGTATACAAAATCCACCGACATTCTAAAATTTATTGGCATCTGTGATAATCACTACATGGAAAAACTTAAATGTTAAGCCATTAAGTTAGTGGTAGGGAAATGGATAATTTGCAGAATGTTATGAGTTTGAAATTTCATGCCATCATTGTAAAAGGAAAAGAAAAAAAAAAAAAAAATAAAAGCTTCAAGGCTAAATATCCAAGCAAAATACCTGAATGATGAAGTTTATTAGATCCGCAACTTAATAAATATTAAAAGGTGGTGCATTTATAATTACTAAGACCTATTATCTATAAACCATCAGTTATTTAAAAATATATATCATCATAATCTATAAACTAGAAAATTTTCATTTCCATTGTTTGTTAAAATAGAAATATTTCTTTTACATATATAGTATTAGATCTCTATTTTTTTTCCTTTTAAGGACTTAATATAATTTTATTTTGCCACCAATTTTACAGGTACTTTTGTTTTCTAAATTGTTCTCTGTTCTATTTTACAAAACTGTTCCAGAGGAAACAGGGAATTAGTCAGTTGCTTTTTCTATTTATACTCTACTGCACGTAGGTACACATTGGCATTACGAGAATCCTACTATCTCCAAATAGTATGAAACAGACAGTCAGTTTTTTCCAATTACATGATAATTATATTCAAGGGATAGTATGAGTTTGCACGGGTCAAAGATCACACTAGTCCAAAATCAAAACCAATTTAGAGAAGTCTCTTTTTCGTTTACACATTTTGCCCTCACACTCAAGCACTCCTAAGAGAACTGTTAGAACCAAACATAAATCAGAGTCTATATGACTTTTTAAAGCTAATATGAGGGTTGGGCATGCATAATTAACATAATTCAAACCAAATAAGTCTCATGCTTAACAATTTTATTTATTAATTTGCTTTTTTTTTATAGAAATTAATTTGAATTTCATTAAAAAATGGTTTTTGTGTTTTCAAATTACAAGATTTGATTACCGGAAAAAATTGACTAACGGAGACTCAGTTTAATTCTTTAGTGGCTGTAGGATTAGAAAGACACCGTTTGATGGCAAAAAGGTCATTTTGGACAGTGACTTGATGCAGGACAGAAGCAGGAATACTTAAGATTGGTACATAGGGATTGAGTGGGGGAAGGGAAACAAACACAACAGAGGTGTGAGCTGGCCTTCTTGTTGGAACCAGGGAAACAGAAGAAATTTCTTCTTGTATTATAATTAAACTGAATTACCTTCTTTAGAGCCTTTCATCCCTTTTATATAGGATAAAAACACTTGATCATTATGAAACCTAGACGTGAATACTGACTAAAGCCTTAACCCTTAAGAAACACGAGTTGCCTAAGCTACTTCAAGATTAAGAAACCATTCATAGATACTCTTTGAACATTGTGGTTTCTTACTCGGATTCTAATTCTACCTTGACAACGCTGAAACAGCCTAAAATAGCTATACAAAATCACTAAAAATATAGCCTAGGAAAATTATGTTAAATATCAATACATGATATTGATTGACCCCCATTTGTTCTGCATCATGACTTCTGTGACCCTGCAATGGAAGTTGCCCTACCCAAAAAATAAACAATTTCTGAAAGTAATAAATTTCTAACTTTCTGCCAGTTTCTATCACCATATATGAGGAACTGAGAAGAATACTTTCTAAAAATGCACTTTCTTCCTAAACAAACGCATCCCAAATTACTCCTGTCCTTCAACCCTTTCTATTTTGAAGTTAAATATGTCATTGGATGTTTTAAATCTCTAATCTGCTTGCCAAATCCTGGCCTAATCAATTTAACCAAAGATTGTCATTAGTATGGTAACGGTAATCTCAGTATTCTAGAACTGAAGTTGTTATCTTATAGTTGTTTCTCAGGGTAGGTTAACATATTTCTAAGAATAATGGGGCTGGCTTTGATGTGCACTTTTCTGTTCTTATTATAATGAACTTGGACTTTATTTTAAGTGGGTGTACTAATCACAGGCAAAATAGTACAGTCAACAATTGAAGAGTGTCGAGAAGCTTACGCAACCTGGATTAACATGGTAATTTCTTTGGTCTCTTTTCTGTGTGCAAGCTTGCTTATTTCCTCTGTATAATATATCTTTCCTGATTTTGCTGCTGATCTAAGTGCCTGTTTAATAATTCTGTGCATTTATTTCAGGCACATGAGTTGTTGAAGCAGAAGCACCTGGAAAAACCTGAAGGTTTGAGATTTGCATATTACTATATTTAAAAGTGTGTTTGATTTCATGATGCAGATATGAACTGGTTTTATTTAAGGCTCATTATTGACTTTTCATGGAACAGTAAGTATTGCTACTACTAGTGGGACTCAAAATGGAGAAGTAAATTCAGATGTGGACACGAAGACGGTGGAATTCTCTCGAGGGTCACAGGAGTCCTGTAACCCTTCCAGGGCACAAGATATATCTCACTCAATCGATGCTAACCAGCATGTTGTCACTCACTTGCCTGGAAATTTCATTGACGCTAGTTCCATTCCATCTCTGTTACGCGAGTTTATCACAAGGCCTAGAACGCTGTTGAAAAGTCAAAGTCATCTCACCTTACTTCTAGTCATTATTTTTGCCATGGTCTTCTTCATGCAGGTGCGCTCTCCTCCATTCACTCTTAGATCCTTCTTAGCTTTTCATATTTAGGAGATCAAAAAACGTTTTTTTTTTTCTTTTTCATGCCCAGCTTCAGTTGTCGATTTTTTTATAAAGTGTGACATATTTGTAGCATTGACGACTCTCAGGGATTTGATTTTTCTGATCCTATATTCTGTTCCAGCAGTTTAGCATTCTCGTGCTCCTGGCCAGACCACAACACATCCATGTGAACCCTCCAGCTGACTATATGACTAGGATAGAGAATGGTATGACCAGAAGCTCATCACAAGACATAGCTTGGTTGGAGAAAAGAATTCACCACCTTAAAGATGAGATGTACATGGTTGAGACTAGGCTTGAGAGGATGCGCTACGAGCATGCTCTATTGAAAAAACAACTCAAAGATCTTGAGCATAGATAAGGAACATTTCTTACTATCAAACTTCGATTGTTAAAATTTGTTTTTTCTCCACTTGGTAAATATATAAAAGCATATGGTATAAAAGGGGAAAGAAAAAGAGGGAAAAACGAAGTTATGGTGTAACATGTTAAACTAGTTGAATTTGAGTTTCACTTTGCTGTGTTAATATTCGCGGTCGAATTAGCTATACTCATGTGGAGACAGGTCACACTTTGCTGAATATGAACGTCTCTTTTCTGGTTGTTGAATTCCCATTTTTGTTTTTTTTAATAATAATTTCAGTGTTCAGGCATTTCATGAATCCTTAAATACAATCTGAAGTTCATGGTTGTTTCTTCCATTTCGTTACAGCAAGGATGCAAAATTATTTATCAAAGGATAGTAAAGCTAAATTTGGTAGAATTCTTCGTACAGCAAACGGGAAAATTGTCTTTTTCTTCTTCTCCTTTGATCTCTCTTTTGTTAAAACAAGGAAGGGAAGGACAAAGACAATTCGTAAAGAATCCGTGCCATGCAGCCTTACTTAGGCTTAGCAATTTTGACTCGTATCCATTTATCCATCCATATTCATTTTTATTTTGATTCATCCATATTTATCTATTTTATTTTTAGGATAAATATGGGTTGAGTCATTATTGACTCATTGAAATAAGGGTCATATTGGATTAACTCATGGATAGTTATTTATCCATTTATATTCATAGGAGGTAGATTTATACACTATATAAATAAATATTATAAAATAAAAAATATTATAATAAAATATTTTTAAAAATTTAATATAAATTAAATATCTTTAAAATTAATTTTTTGAAATTAAATATTATAATATTATTATATATGTGATAACATCATTTTTTTTATGAAAAAATAAAATTAAGTTCAATCTTTTGTATTAAAATTTATATAATTTATTATTTTTACTTTTAAAATTTAAAAATAATCACAAAATTATCTTTTTCGATTTTCAAATAAAAAATCTTATAATGTTACATGTTATATGTAATATACCGTATAACTATATATTAGATTCTTGATTATACTTTGTAAATATCAATACATCAATAAAGTTAATTTTTATTTTTAGGTAATACTTTATAAATTAAAATTTAATTGTTGATATATATGTAATTTTAAAAGTATAATTTATTATTGTAAAAGAATACATATAATTTAGAATTTTAAATTTTTTTAATTTTATTGCAATGTCTATTTTAAATTAAATAGGTTTTATTTAATGTATATTAAAATTAAATTATTTAATTAACTACATTTAATATTAAATAAGTTTTTGAATGGATGTTGCTTTCTTGTCATTTTTACTTGATTGCTTCCGTTTCGACCGTCAACTTGTTTTGTCTTCCTTCATGCGCATGCCAGCTACCATTCTCATTTTGCTTATGATTCATGCTTTCATTATAATTATAAATTGTAAATTCAATGTAAAGTGCTGAAAATTAGATGAAAGAAGGTTTTTAATATCAGATTCCAACGAAACAAAATACATCTGAATCACAGATTATTAGCTGAATTCCTTCTTTTTATAGTTCGTTCTAATTTGTTATTTGCGATGATAAAATAAAAATATATGCTATATAACAGTTATTTACCAAGATTTGTTCTTTTTGATCATTCATCTCCTGAATTTTACCGTTAATGATAAAAAAATTAAATAATTTATAAATATTATTATGAAATTTTAGAAAGGTTGATGTGACATGTTTGAACTTTAAAATTGGGCATTTTATCTATCAGAACAATTTGATGTATATGTTACTGGGTAAAATAATTTGATGCATAACATGTAACTAATGTTTGATGAAAATATTTTTAACAATATACAGTTATAAAATTTTATTATTTAAAAAATATCTTATTTATTTAATATAAAATATAAAGAGTTTAAAAAATTATTTTCTTTTAATACTATAATATTAAATATTATTTTTTAATTATAAATATAAGTAATATATTGTTTTTATTAATATATATATTAAAATTAAAATTTAAATTAAAAGTAAATAAAAATAAAGAATAAAAAATTTGATAGCATAAGTTTGTTTTAAAATAATACTAATAAATATAAAATAGTGGTGAAAAATAATATCAATAAAAATAATAAAATATAAAACAATAATAATTTGATGGATAAATGGATGGGCTAGATTAATCATATATCCAAGGGTTATGGGTCATCCATGACCCATTTAAAATTTTATATTGGGTCATAAATGGATAAGTAGATCAATAATGACCCATCCACTTTTGACCCAATCCATATCTATCATAACCCATCCATTTGCCACCTCTAGCCTTACCCTTTCTCTCTCTAGAAAATTAAAGTCCTTTCATTAGAGGCTTCAATACGAATTAGTACAAGGCTTCATACGAATCAGTAGTAGTGTTGATAAGATTTTTAAAATGACATAATCCTCACAAATGGTATATATTGTTTGAGATGGACCCTGATACCCTTTTCTAAGAGAATTCTCATGGTATGAAATGAAATAAGGTCGGGATATGTCAAATTATTAGGGGCATGTGCTTATCCCATTATTGTAAAACATTTACGAGAGTTTAAAATGACATGATCCTCACAAATGGTATGTGTTGTTTGAGATGGACCCTAATACCCCAAGGTCGGGATAAGTTAAATTATTAGGGCATTTGCTTATCCCATTATTTGTAAAACATTTACACAAGGGGTCCTAATTCCCTTCTTGAATTGATGTCACTTTTACACACACACACACACACACACACACATATATATATGTATATATATATATATATATATATATATATATATATATATATATATATATATATATATATATATGTATATATATATATATATATAATATGTTTTTTATGTCTCCATTACTTCAACTGATTTAATGATAATTTGTCATTGCTCATTGAATTTTGTATTTAGAGTTATTAATTCAAGCACTACCCAAAGAGAAAAAAAAAATCAATAGTTAGTGATGGAAAAATTCATTACTAAATTGAGGAAACTTGTCATTACAAAAATTATTAATAGCTTTCAAGGCATAAATAAATAATGTGTCAATAATTTAATTAGTAATAGAATTTTGACAATTGATGCTAATTTTCATTATTAAATCTATCATATGTGAGCCAAAGGCAGTGTAAAATAAACAACGAATGAAAATAGTAATGCTTGAATCTATCACTAAATAGATTTTTTGACAAAAGTTTTGTTGCTAAAATTGTTATATTTTTTGAATAAATATTCCATTTTTAAATTTGTCGTCAATATGGGAAATTCTATAAAAATATTGGCTTTATTATTTAAAAAATTATTGCTAAATTGCTAATTTACTATCTCTTTTCATGACAATCCATACAAACACCCTTACAGCCATGCATAAATACAATTTAACCACAATAGATTTAATAGACAAATTTTCAAAATTGAATTTTATGATATTGAGTATCAATTTTCTAGTTATATAATGTAAAATTATAGTATAAAAATGATGAAACATATATATAAACCAAAAATTGAATATAATATTTCTAACAAATGATAAAAACTCTAAATCTTATGTCAATAATTGTCATTGACCCCATGACATTCTTCAATGTGCTCTTCTTCATGCTAAGGTAGTGGCTCATTGTTCACAGGTAGTTCTCATATACCCAACTTTTGGAACATCATGTTAAAGTTTTAATCATGTCATTCAATCTAGGCTTGTTAAGGATCTAGTAACCTACAACAAATGAAAATCATATTGAGTTAGTATCATTTGCATTAATCTTACATGAAGGATTTTAAAATTGGAGATGAAAATATATTTTGCAATATTTTTTCCATTGCTAGTTTTATTGTTAAATATTAAAATTCCTGTAGTGAAGTTGGGTTCCTATAATTGATGTCTAAAATCAAGGATTTTAAACCTATCATATTATCCACTCTTTGATAAGCTTTTTAGTAATTACAAACCCGTCAATTTTATATTGATTTTATATATAGCTTTGTGATTACACCATTACAAATTAAATGTCAAATATATTTATCAAACTATTATGTCTATGATTTATCATGTTTAAATTCTTCAATCTTCTATACATATTAATTTCAACAACATATTCAAAGATATAACTAATCTTGATTATGGCCATAACTTTGTTTCATTTACATAATTCCAACCATTTTCTTTTTTGTTTACTACTTATAAATTTTTAAAATCAATAGTCATCAAGAAATAAGTTTACATGGCATGTGGTTTGAAGATTTTAGGGGGTTGGAAATGAAATGAAAAAATCGATTCCTTTGCTAAGCCATTGGTTCATGTGTAGTAGAATTTGTTACCCTTCTTACCTTTAACAAGTTCCTTATTTGATTCTCTTTATTTCCTTATGGTTTCAAATTACCTTACATAGTAGAAATAGAAAACACTCATCTTTTACCACCACCATTACAACCGATGTTGCCATAACCACCATTGTTAACTGTTGTCTCTACCATCATCACCATGATTGCTATCATTGTGCCATCAATATTATCACCACTAGTGTCGTTAAAACCACCATCATCACTATTGCTATAGTACTGCCATTGTCACCTTTGCATTACTATCATCATCACTGTTGCTATTATCTTCACCACTACCATTACTATCACTATCGTGCCACCAACCCCACCTCTACCTTCGTCACTGTAACCACTATTGCCACTGTTGCCATCAACACCAATGCTATCACTACCATTGCCTATTCTTTAACTAATAAACTAAATAATAAGAAAAGGAATCACAAATAGTGTGATTCCATTCTCTAAGTAAACCAAACAATTTAAAATTATAACAATTTCCCTTCCATTACTCCCTTTTTATCTAATTTCATTCTGTTTACATTCCTATAGATAGAACTAATGCCACTTTAATTTACACATGTAATTAGAAGTTATTACAATGCTTCTTTTATTATGGATTATTTTTTAACTGCACTTCACTATCATTGGTTGATTACTCAACTAGCATTTATATTTCTATTAATACAAAAATGATACAATCCTAACCTTATAATTTTTTAGAATTTTATAAGGCTTATTTAATTTTGATATTTGGATCACTTATGTTCTTTTTGAAATATGAAGGTTGTTAGAAATATGAAAAATTGAATAACAAGAAAATGGAAATAAGAGAGATGGAGTAAGAATGAAATAGTTTTAAGACGTGTATTATACTTTTTTAAAAGCTTTCTATACATCTAAAATATGATACAATTTATAAGCTCTTTAATCAAAAGTAGAGAACATAATTTAGTAAATAGCCATGTTTAAAATTGTTAAACAAATGTAACTTATCACAAAATGATTGTTACAAACATTTATGTTGTTCTAAAACTTTAAAATGTGCAAGGAATATATAAACAAATTGTGTTCACCAATTTAAATCTAAAAAATCATCTTTTTTGGTGGTCAAGGTAAGATCCAGTGGTATAGGATAAGTAACACAACCAAATTTTGTCACATGTTTAAGTTGGTGTATAAAAGAGTAGTTCTAAATGATCTTCCTTCCTTTTTACATAAAATGTCATGAAACATTATACACTCCTTGAGTTGATGCATAAAATCCAATAAGTAACATTTAATTTAAAAAATAATAAAAATTGTATAATATTTTTACTCTATTAAGTTATTCAATATTTAATTATTATCCATCACCACCACTGTTTTTCATATAAGAATTTAACCAAAAGCACGTGTGTGAAAAATTAGAACACCATATAATAGTAAGTTTACATACCTCTTAATTTACTTATAATAACCTTTGGAAAAATCATCAATATTCAAGTGCGGATTGAGAAATCTATCCCTTCCTTTACATTTGACTGCACATAATGGTTTTGATAGAGCAAGCTATTAATAACCATATGTGTAGAGAGGATATAGCCTCATATTAGTATACTTTAACCAAGTATACCTATTGTGTGCTTAATAATAGTTAGGCAAATTTTTTTAATAAAATAGTATATCCAAGAGATAAATTAAAACCTAATGAAATACTTAACAATAATTTAGGTTACTAAAGTAAGCTACATATTAATTTGATTTTAATAAAAATAAGAAAATTCAATTAATAAAATTGCAAAATAAAGAAAATTCTTACATTCTCCTAGTTAGGTAAAATTAATTGAATTTAATTAATTTTGAAAATAATTTAATGAAAATGAATCTTGGATCAATAACAACTTTAGTGGCTACAAAACATTATAATCCAATAAATTTATCTTTTAACATGATCAGGTCTAATAAAATATTAAATTTGAAACTATGGATGATAGTATATTATATAATAATATAGTACATTCATAATTATGCAAGTTCATTTCTTTATTGACATGATCACAAGAATGTGAATGTTTAGTTACATTCATAGTATGGCCAAGTAATTCTTCCATACTATTATGTAAAGTTTCTTATTGTAATCTGTCTTATGAATGTCACCATATTTTCCTAAGAAGATCATCTAAGTTTCTGATTAAAATAACCTAACATTTCTTCAAGAGATATTTACAATTAAATTTATAATAAGATCTCAATTAACCATCTCTATAAGGAGACAATTGTAACTCAATTAACCATCTCTATAAGGAGACAATTGTAATAACTTTTATTCACATAACATTATTTTCACTAGAAAAATAGTCATATCCCAAGATATGTCATTGGTACCAATATATGTTTCAAGATAAACATTATCATGGCAAATTAATCTTTAAAGCACAATCACTTGCGCATTTATGTTATCTGATAAAGAAATGAATCCTTGTAAATAACAACTTTAGTGATCACAAAATATCATGCCTTAATAAATTTACCTTATGACATGATTAGGTTCAATGAAGCCTTAAACTTAGAACTACAAATAATGATATAATATATAACAATATAGTACATCCATAATTACTCAAGTCAATTATTTCATTGACATGACCACAAAAATGTGAATGCTTAGTTACACTTATAGTATAGCCAAGTACTCTTCCATACTATTGTGTAATGGTTCTCATTGTGATCTTTCTTATGAAATTCACCATATTTCCTAAGAAGATCATTTAAGTTTTTAATGAAATAATTTAAAATTTCTACAAGAGATAACTATAGTGAAATTTATAATAAGATCTTAATTAACAATTTTTACAAGGAGACAACTACAACAAATTTTATTGAAATAATATTATTTTCAATATATGCTTTAGGAAAATCATTCTCATGACAAATCAATTTTTAAGGCACAATCACTTACACGATTATGTTATCTAGTGGAAGTACCAAGACACAATTACTTATACAAATATATATTAGCTACCATTAGTCAATCACACTAATAATTATAAACAATAAAATGATATTTGTTTCTTATGTGATTAATTTAAATAATTTATTTTTTAAAAAATTTTTAAAACTTCAATATTGATATTCATAATAGTAGTACCAAACTTCTTTTTACAAAGTTATTTTGATAATAAGATATCTGATATTCCTTGTAGCATACAAATAATATCAGTTACTAATTCATACAATATGCTATAATAAAAATTTAAAGATAATATATGAAATTATCTAACTTGTTAATAACTAAACCTATAACTTAATACAATGCAAGCAAAGTGAAGAGAAAATAATTGAACTTTACTTCAAATTAAAGTTAAAATGTTAATCACTTAAATCAAGGGAAATTAACATTAGTGTTAGGCTTACTTTAAAACTAAAACATCTTTTAAGGTTTATAAACCATCAAAGACAATATAGTCCTTATAAAATTTTGTTAATTTCACATTTGTCATTGATAAAATATTCCCTTGATAAATGAAAATTTTAAATATGTTAACATCAAACATATATTGCAAAGATAATCTTAAAATTTCTAAGTCCACTATTTAACATATCAAAATTTTGATGTTAAAATATTGATTAGAATATTAATTGGGACTTAGATAAGAGGTAACCAGCTATTACACCTTTTTTAATTACTAACAAATTATTTTATAAGAAAGAATGGTTAAGACAACTAATAAGTTTAGTTGAGTTAAGAATCTTATGTGAGAAATATGGAATAAAATAAGGTCAATCAAATTAAAAATATAGAAATATGAATTTCGTGAAAAATTTTGGTAGGGAAAAACCTATTGAAATTATGAAGTATAAAGTTTTGTATTGATATAAGTGAATGTGTGAGTATGGAAGATGTTTAGTAGTAATTTTTTTAAAATGCTCTTAGGGCCTTATTTTTCTTATTTCAGCCCTTAAGCTCTAATCTCTTTTATTTTCTCTATTTCTTAACTTGTCTCAACTTTCTCTATACAAACTCTTCACCATTCTCTTAATTAAGCAAGGAAAACTTCAATCAAATTCTTTATTCAATCAAGATAAGAACATTATTTTCATCAAAGGTCATTCCTATTTCTTCTTAATTAATGAAGAAATTTAAGGTTTATTTGATTTTGTTGGGTATTCTAAACCTTAACTCTAGAACCCTTGAATTTTGATATGATTAAGGTTGAAAGATCTTCAAACTAGATTTCTAACATCCTCTTCCATACAAGGTGAGTAGATAATCTAGTTAAATTTATGGATTTTTTTAATTATATGATGGTATTGATGAAATATGGATTGTTTATGATTTTGCTTGAATCATGTTTGATTTAATCTGGTGAGAGTAATAAATGACAAATAGAGGAGATATGAGATGTTAAATGATGATTGTATCAAGATCTAGTGTTTAAATTGTATTTAGGATTAGATAAACAATGAAATTTTTATAAAAAAATTAAGATTTTCATGTGTGAATTGAATGGTTAATTGATTTTGAGGGTTCAGAGGTAAAACTAGGCTTTAGAATTGAGGAATCGAGTGACCAATTGATTCTAAGTATCCAGAGATAATTTTAGGATAAATGAATCAATTAGTTAATTGAGTTATCAACAATAAAGTTTTATGCCAAATTTAAAAAGGCATAACTCCTTTGCTTTATGTTTATTTTAAACATGCTTTAAAGATAATTGAGTCTACTTTCAAATTACTTTCAACTCAACATCTAAGATATATTTTGATATATCATCAAAATAGTCGATAGAGATTAAAAATTCAAGATTTTGAAAAATAAAATTTTTATGTCTATCTTCTAAAAGGCATAACACTTTTAAATTTTAACTGATTTAAGTGAATGAGTAGTTTATGGAAAATTAATTAAATCTACTTACATATAAAATGAGTTTTGTAAACAATATATTCATAAATTTTGAATTATCCTTAAAACATCATCCAAGGTCATAGCTATAGTAACCCTATAGTCCACTATACCTAATCTATTTTATATTTTCATGATATCTAATAGTATTACTTAGGGTGTTTGACTTTCAAGCATTAATGATAAAGTTATTTATGATAATTATAAGGCAAGTACATGATTGGGAAATTCATGAAATGAGAAATTAGATATTGTATAATATAATATGGGTTGAAATAAACTTATTGCATTACTTATGAAATGAAATGTATTGAGAAACATTTTATAGATTGTGTGGATGCTTATAGCCAGGTAAGAGGATATGATGATGCTAATATGTATTGTAATATACATTGAAATTGAATTGTGATTTCATTAGACAGAGCTTTATCTCTAATGTTTAAATTGGATTGCATTATGAATCATGCTACAAATGACATTAAAGATGAGAAATGTGATGGACGTGATGTTATGAATACTGGATAAAAAATTTTCAATGATATGTTTGTAAAGGGTATAAGGAAAACCTTGGAAGGATAAGGATGGAAAGTTTGTAAAAGGTACAAGGCTGACCTGAGATACAAAAAGGTGAATGATTGTATTTTATCTATTATTTATTATTCCAAATGAGATGTGACTTGATTATAATTATCCTTTAGTATTCTTATATGAGATATTGAAAATGAAATGATGAAGTGTTAATTTCATTATTATTGGCTCTTGGTTTCTAATATACTTAAATGTAATATGAATGGTTAAAGAAGGATAGTTTGATGGGTAAGTTAATATGAAATATTATTATTCTTATAGATTATTCATTCACTGAGCTCAGGACTCACTCCTTTATGATTTATTTTATAGATTCCTAAGTCAAGCCTCGATTTCCACCTCCTCAAAGTTAGATTTCATAGGAGCTCACTATATGGTAGCATAGATTCTTGTATATAGTATATTTTAGGCCTTATTTTGTCACGAATTTAGGTAGAGGAAATATTTAAATTGATTTCTCATGAATTAGTTAGGCTTTCTTATCCTTATTTTGGAAGGACTATAAGTATACCTAACTACCTTATCTTTTGAAGAAACCTTAATGACTTTTAATGATTATTCTTTTTCTAAAATGCCATCTTCTCATATATATGCGATGTACTCATTGAATTAGGATTAAGCTAAATAATTAAAAATAGGTTAGTGGAAATGGAAAAAATGGATTCTATGTTGGTCACGATTGAATTACACTTATGACACTCACATTATCTAAAGTAGGTGTTCTTTATCATTATCTTTGAACTTATGCACAAATGAAGAAGATTTATCAAATACAACAAGCATGATTTCTTCAAATACCAAGGTTTCTTTTGTTATAAACTTAATATGTCTTGCTAGTGGAAGAATACCTAACAAACACATCTTCATCAGTCTTGACATCAAATTTACCAAGATTGTTCTTCCCCTTATTATGCATGAAAGATTTGTAACCAAAGACATGGAAATGAGAAATGTTTGACTTTCTTCTTTTGTAAAGTTCATTAGGGTTTTTCTTTAAAATTGATCTAATTAGAACTTTATTCATTACTTAGCAAGTAGTATTAATTGCATTAGCCCAAAAAAACTTAAGAAAAGAGCAATTATTAAGCATAGTTCTTATCATTTCCTTAAGAAATCAATTTTTTGTTTCTACAACACCTTTTTTTAGGATATCCCAATAAATGAAAATTTATGCTTAATCCTATTTGCATAATAAAAACAAGTGAAATCAGTATTTTCAAACTGATCGCTATGATCATTTTTTAAGCTCACAATGGTTGTTCCTTTCTCATTTTGAATAAACTTTGTAATCTTACTAAAAGCTTAGAAAGTTTTACTTTTCTAAGAAGAAACAAGGTAGTTTCAACCACAAGCACACAGTAGTTTCAGCCATGACTTTTAGTTCTTGATAGACTAATTAAGTTTATATGGAGGAATTAAGGTGGTCTTAATGTCAAGACAACATTTTTATGTTTAAAAGATGATTTAACTTGTTTTCCTTTTTAATATGCATCACCTTACTTATCTTTTTCATACTTGCACATTACTTATCTTTTTTATACTTAATCTTAGGAAAACCAACAACTGAATCATTTTTAGTGAGTTTCTCAAATAAATCCATACTAGCATGTGCTAATCTTTTATGCCACAACCAAGATTCATAATTCCTACTCATTAAACACTTTAAATCTAAATGAGATACATTATCAATATTAATCATATAAATATTGCCATATATTTTTCTAACAAGTTTAACTTAATTATCTAGTTTACTTTTAACAACACAATTTGCTTCATAAGTGACTCTATATCCTTTATCACAAAACTAGTTAATACTTTAAAAATTATGCTTCAAAATTTAACTAAGAGAATATTTTCAATACAAGAGTTAGGATTCTCACTATCCTTATGCAGATAACCTTTCATTCTAAATTGTCATCAAAAGTTATATTTCCACCATCTCTTTGAACAAATGAAAAGAACTTTGATTTGTTTTTGGTCATATGGCATAAGCATTTACTATCAAGATGCAAAAATTTTCTTTAAGATCTTAAGCACACCTATAAGAAATAAGTTATATTTTAGACTGAGGTACTCAAATAGTTTTGGGTTCAGGAGGCTAGTCTTATTCACTTTCTTTTTATTTTTTGGCATCCATATCATTTTCATTTTAGTATATCCATTCTTTTTATATTCACAATCATAGTTAGCATATCTTGTTTCATCACAATAATGGCAGGTAATGTTTGGCAATTGGAAAATAGTCAAATCCTTCTTTACTAAAAGAGCACCTTTGATTTCCCAATAAGGCATCCAATGTAACTTTGCCTTTTGTAAACTTCTTAAGAATTTTGTTTAAGTTATCAATTTTTTGTGAGAGCTTCACAAGAAACACATACTTAAGGAATTTGCTTAAGATTTTGAATTTCTTTCAAATGATCATCATTTTCTTGCTTTAAAGTCTTAATCTTATCATCTAAAGTAGAGATTATCTTTTTAAAAGGTGGATTTTCTTATTTTCCATAAGTAATTCCTCAAACAAATTAGTTAAAATAAAAATAGATTCCTCATTATCATTATAATAAAAAATTAACACCTCATTATCATCTCCTATGGCCATTAAGCAAAAAAAAGCTTTTTCATTTTTTTTCTTTTCCATAGTTTGAATCATTAGCATCTTTTTCCTATACTGCCAAGCAAACTTTCTTCGATGAAAACTTGTTCTTCTTCCTTTCCACTTTGAGTTGCTTCTTTAAATACATGGGATAATCATATTTGATATATTTAAGCTTCTTGCACTTATAGCAAATAAGAGAACTAAAGCCTTTGTAATCCAATCTAGAAGTTTTCTTAGCATGTTGCCTATGATTTTAGTTTGAAGACAATTTAAAGACACATAATTGATTATAGTCTATTGAAAAAAATAATTTTCAATTTAAAACTAGATTTTTTGAGAAGTTTTCATTCTAAAGATAATCCTATTCAAATAGAACCCTTTGGTAAATAATTTTAACTTATGTTTAAACACTCAAAAATCATTTTTGAACAAAAATGGCATAAAAGAACCCTAAGTTCCATGGAGCTTACATTCTTTGAACTGCAAATTATCTTATAAGCTAAATTCCTTCGAAAATCTTTTCATTTAAATCTTCACTTTGTTTAGAGCACTATTCTTTGTTCTATATTCAATCCTTAAACAATTTTATCTTGGGTTTTTTGCTTAGCTGAGGTATCCTAAGCCTTATAAAGTGAGCAAGCTCCAAGAAATGTTCTCATTCTTGTGTAAGGCATTATAAAAGAGGGCTTGCATACTACCTATAGATTGTAAGGTTTCTTTAGAATCATTAATCTAAAAGGATAGTGTTATAGTCATAGAGTTGAAGCATGTCCGATTTTAGAGAGTGGATGTAAACCTAAGAGTAAATTTTCTTCTTGGTGGAACCATTCTTTATCTATTTATTTTCTACACTTTTACTATTTGTTACATGTTTAAGCTATTTCATTTTATTATTTATTCATAGATATAGGTGCTAGTTAAGTAAAACTTGATTCGATTGATTCTTTTTTGTTCCAAGCCTTTAATTTTGAATACTTTATTTTTATTTCATAAAAATTATTTTTATTGCAAAAATATTTTAAAACCTCGATTCACCCCTTTAGTGTATCTTTATTTAACAACCAATATTAGACCAAGATTGTAAGTTCATATCTTTTAAGTGTCATGAGGGGGTAAGGAGAAATTATTGGTCAAATGGGATACCAATGATCACCTTTAAGGATTTGTATCATGTATAGGCATGATATCGATGCTTGATAGTTTAACTTCCAAGATGCCTAGATTGTCTTGTAAAACCTCTCATGCTTGGCCATAACATGCATAAAAGTTAGGTTATGCACCTCAGTATAAGAAAATAAAGTTATGTCGTGGCTAATAGTTATAGCTTTTGGCCTAGCGGTAAGCACTTGATCCTAACAAGAACGAATGATAGGCAAGTAGAGAGGAGTAAAAAGGAAGGGAAATAGAAATGAAAAGTGAGATTATATAATATTAAGATGATTTAGAAAAGCAATTTCCTTTAATTAAAAAGGAAAGTCACTTTTTTCTGACACATTATCATTTTTGTTGCTAGAATATAGAAATGATCAAATTTTTTATTACTCCCAAATATAGGAAAGTTAGGAAAATAGTTTCTAGAAAAAGCATTTTTCTCTAAAACAAACAGACCCTAAAATAAATGATATTTTCTATCATATTCCTCACACTTAATTTATATTAAATAAATAATAAATTTTACCTTACTGAATATTTCATATGTATAAATATAAGTAAATAAAAATATTCCTATAAAATATATTTTTTGTTAAAATAAATAGACTAAAAAACTTAGATGTTCACAAATAATCAATTACTAATTTCGGATTGTGAACCATGGCAGCATATGAAAGGTGTTGAATTACTTAGGTTTATTTTCAAAGAATTAATAACTACTTTTAAAACCTATGCTCCTTTGTAAATGATTTCTTTAGGGATCATCATTATCATTGTTTATATTTAAGGTAGTTTGGTTAGAAGTAATGAAAAAAAGGAAAGGGAATGATAGATTTTCATTTCATTTGTATGTATTTGAAAATTGTTTACTATTATTTTCATTTCATTTATATTTGAGATTTTTACTATTATTTTCTATTACTTTATGGCAAATTTGAAAATTGTTTCTTTAATTTTAGGAACCACTTAACTATGACATCAAAATTGTCAATTTATCAAAATATAATAGGATATAGCATTGAAATCTTAGTGTTATGGTAGAATTAGAAATTTTTCACTCCATTTTCATGCTAGAAGGCTATAAGTATTCTTGAGTCTTGCTTTCACACACTAAATACTAGTGCTTTATGTTTTTCATCGCAAGCTACTTACTAAATTTAAAATCATAGTATTTATTGGGGAACTATTTGTCATTGACTAGCTTCTTTTTTTTATTGTTTTACAACTTTTTAGATAGATCATCACTTATATAAAAACTTCTTATTTCTGTTATATAATTCAAATACTGGTTGGTCTTCCTCCAAAATAGGGTTCAATTCAAGTTCAAGCCTAAATATAAAAAATAAGCATAATATATTGGCTCATAAATCAATAGTTTGAAAATTAATAATAATTTGTTAAAAACTATGATATTCCCACATAGACTTGAGTAAAACAAAATGAAGTAGAAATCATGATGTGCACACTCATCATTAGCATAGAATTGCACCAAATGTCATGCTCTTGTATAGTGGTGAATCCAAAAATTTTAACTTATGGCAGCCATGTATATTTAAAAAATTAAATATTTAAATTGTTATAAAAATCTAATGCTTAAATAAAAATAAAAAAATTTAATACATAAGGATGTAGAGGTTAGCAATGTCCTTATTTATTTTAATACATCTCTTTATATGCATGTTAATTTGTATAATAAGTGAGATTTTAAATAATTTTATATTTGTTTAAAGTAAAATTTTTCTATTCCAACTCATTTAATGAATAATATAAGGGCAACCTATATAAGTTGTAAGGGTAAGATATATATTTAATGTGTATATGGGTTAAAAAAATATTTGTGGGCACAATTACCTTGTTAATTGGTTTTGTCTCTACTCCTATATAAAAGGCAAAATGTATCATTTTTTTATTAGTTATTACCACAATCACCTTCATTAGTCCAAATATCAAAAGTAAAACAAATAGATTGGCTCATAAATGAATGGCCTAAAAGTTAGTAACAATATGTCAAAAAGCATGACATTCCTATATAGACTTGAGTCAAGCATGTAGAATGAAATGGAAATCATACAAATACTTAAATCATGTGTGCATTCATCATTAGCTCAAAATCACACTAGATGTTATGCTCCTATATATAAAAGGCAAAAGGTATCATTTTTTCCATCAGTTACTATCAAGATTGCCTTCATTTTAACTGGCCATTCTACAAAGCAAGGTTTAATTCAAGTAATGGCCTAAATATCAAAAGTAAGCCTAACAAATTGACCCATAAATGAATAATCCAAAAGTTAGCAAAGATATATCAAAAAGCATGACATTTTCACACTTAAGTATAGCAAAATGAAGTGAAAATCATGCCACTACTTAATCATGTGTACACTCATTATTAACTTAAAAAAACACTAAATATTATGTTCTTGTATATAAAATGTTGGTGTGTGTCCTAGAACTAATCATATAAGATGATTGAAGTTATACACAATGTATTATATTTTATTTTAGGTAATTTAATTATTATATTTTATTTTTATTATTATTATGCGCAATTTATAACTTAATATAATAATTATCCTTGGAATAGTTTTGCTGTAATGTCCTAGAAAATTGCCCCCTATCAAGTATTATTTGACGCTTTATTTCTGATGCTGTAGAACGAAGAGCATGATGGAATAGCTTGGTGGGTGAAATCTCAAGTTGAAAGGAGTTAAGCGCAGGTAAACACATTTTGAAGGAAACGGATAGTATGGAAAGATTAATTTCCCTAAATAGTATGAATGATCTGAGGAGGTTGGAACCCTAAAGGGAGTTGTCTAAGTCTGATAGTGTCAGGAATTTTTAACCAGATAGAAACCCTATGGACTAATTGCAAAAGTGCAGAATCGGTGTGGTTAAAGTGGAAAATAATCAATAAGTTGATCTAATATGATAACCAGAGTTTTGGGGTGTCAATATAGAGTTTATAGTGTGACCAATAGATTCATGACAAGTGTCATTGTTAGAAAAATAATGACAAGAATAGCCTTACTTTTGGTGAAAAAGGACTAAAATACCCTTGGAAATCTAAAAAAAGACCAAAATACCCCTAGAGCTTCATGAAAACTCTCCTCTCTTCTCCACTTTTCTAAAAGCTGCAGAAAATCTCCATGAAAGCTCCAAAACGTGCAGGAGAGAGAGAGAAAGAGAGAGAAAGTTTCTTTTGAGTTTTTCACCCAAAAAAACCAAGATTCAAGCTAAGGTGTAGAAGGGAAAATTGCTCCTCTCATCAAGCTCTATGTATTGGTGTCTCTAGATTGAAGAAAAGCCCAAGTTTGATCAAGTTTGGGGAGCTCCAAGTGAGGATTTTCAAGTTGCACTAAGAGGTAAAAATGTTCTCCTCTAAGAGCTCTTTAATGTACTCTTCTTAGTTTCTTGAAATCTTGAGGTTGGTGTGGTTAAGGGTGATTGAACATGGAGTTTAGGATGATTTGAATATGTTTAATGGTGTTTTAGATGTTGTTATGTCAAGCTATGGCTTTGGTTTGGTGTAAAAAGAGCAAGAAACATGATGAACACATTTGGATTTTAGAGGCATAATGGTGTATGTGTAGTATTGGCATGATATGTTGGGAACTTGGCTAAAATGATGAAGTTAGAATAATTTCTATGAAGCTTAAAGCCTATGAAAGATGAAACTTTGATTTGTGAAAGTGTTTGTGTGCATTTTTCCTTTTGAGAAGCCAAAACTATGAATATGAAAAAGAAGGAAGGAAGGAGTTATAGCTGTTTAATGTGTTTTCGGAGGATCAGTGAAGTACACGGGGTAGAACACGACCCGTGTTGTACCCCGTGTTCTTCGTCGAAGCTGATCAGTGTGCTACACGGGGTGCAACACTGCCCATGTTTACCTCAGGACTGAAGGGCAGTAAGGTACACGGGGTAGAACACGGCCCGTGTTCACCCCCGTGTTCTTTGTCGAGTAGCCCAGAAGTGAACCAGTAAGGAACACGGCCCTGAACACGGGGTATGGGACCCCCGTGTTCTTTGTTAAGTGAACTTTTTGGCTTTAATTCTTCATGTTTTGCATGGCTTTACCCCTGGATCCTTTTCTGATGTTCATATGTGTCATTTCAAGACTTGAAAGCAAAGTATAGAGCATCTAAGTATACATTTAATTAAGTGGGAAAGTAAAGAATACATGAGGATTAGGGAAAGTGATGATGTTCTAATAAGAAACTATGATGTGTATTTGTATAGACTAAGGAGTGCCAACTTGGAAAGGCAAGAGGAAGTGTGAAGAAGTTTTTAAGTGAGAGCAAAGGGAACATCACATTGGAAGCTTGTAAAAGGTAGCTAGCTTTATCCTTAAGCTTTGTTTTCTATTTACATGATTTTATGAATTTTATGCCATTGTATGGAATGTGTATGAATTTTGTTGTGCGCACAACCCGGGAAGACAGTGTGATACTGTGTTAGGCCTATGGCTCGAGTTCCCCGGGGATGACAAGTGTGCGGTACCTATGGCCCGATACCTCGGGAAGACAGTGTGATGCTGTATGTTAGGCCTTTGGCCCGAGTACCCCGGGAAGACAGCGTGATGCTGTATATAGGCCTAGGTACGATTATCTGTGATGGCCATCTAGATATTGATATGAGTCCTCCAATGGGCTTGATGATTGTTGTGTACAGTGTATGTTTCTTACAATGGTATGATATTGAATATGATGACAAATGATTAAGTGATTTCGAAATGGATGTTTATTTGCTTAAGGATCTGGAATGGCTTGAAATGTTTTTATGGCAATAGCTAGCTACTGGGAAACTTTGTTTCTTATGTTTTCTGTATTGTGACTAACCATTCCAGGTGATGCTTCCAAAGGCTCTCATGATAAAGGGCAATGATGTCCGAAGTTGTAAATGTATAGTTGGTGATATTGTATATGATGGATGTATCTTTTGTAAATTGAACTTTTGTATAATTATATTACTTTTGCTCATGTGTATAAAGTACAGAAATTTGAGATATTCCGTATTAGCTTGAGGTAGATGGCGAATGAGTGCGTAATAATCATCTAGTAATTGAGAAATAAGGTGTTAATAAGTAAGGGAGTTACATTTGCTATTCCTAAAATGCCCCTAGTCAAATATTATTACGAAAATGATAGTAATAATACATCGATACTAGCATGTATAGTGACTGATGATTACGAATCATGGATATGTGATATCAAGTCAATACATGAGTACATTGCTAGTGAACAATGTACTGGACTGACCCACTATGAGAATATTGCATGGATAAACGTGTCATAAATTATTCTCATATGATCACAAATACACATAAACCTTTGACCTGAAGTCACTATGGTTCCCTACATGAGGAATTACTCACTTTAATATTGTCCTATGTCACCTTTAATCAGGATGACAAGTAGGGCATTGATTGGGTGTGTCATAAATCATGCAGAGGGAAGTGAGTGATGTAGATGGGATTTTGTTACTCTTGTATAAAAGAGAAATATCCTTGGGCCCCTTGATTGAGTGAGACTTAGAAATGCATGGCCATGCTCAATTGAATTAATATGTGATATTAATAATTTATTTTAAGTCTACTCAGCATCAAGAAATGTAAATTGAACATTGATGAGGATGACACATTCCATGCCTCTAGTTCAATTTGGATATTATTGCAAAAGGGTTATAATGCAAAACGTTGATCATGTATTAGGTGGATGTCGAATCACAGACAGTCTTACTACTTGAGTGGTAGTGATGTATTGCTAGATACCGCTCACTGTCTATGGCTCAAATAATAAGTCATTGTCAATGTAGTAAGAACCTACAAGATCACACAAAAAGAGTAGGAATAAGACAATAATTAATTGGACTTCAATTATATTAATATCCAATTAATTTGACTTATTTTCGTGCATATATATTATTAAGAATAATAAATTCACGTTTTATATATATATATATATATATATATATATATATATATTATGTGATATTATTTGATATTAAAGTAATATCAAATAATTATCTTATCAGATATTAGATAAATATATTATGAGATAATATTATTTTGATATTTGATAACTATATGCAATTATCTAATATTAAGATATTTATATTATGAGATAATATCATTATCTAATATTAGATAATTAATAGATAAGTCTTATCTCTCCCCATTATCTCTAGGATAAGGATAAGATGAGTTATTAAGTGTGATTAGGATTTTGGAAGCATTATCCTAGTTGGACTAGGATTATGGCTTGCCTAAGTTCTATAAAAAGGAATTAGAGGGCAGCACTTTAATAATCACATTTTAAGCTTCCATATAAACCCTAAATCACTCAGAAAACATCCAATCCTAATTCTTAGAGAGAAAAACGCATCCTAGCAGACGCGTGGTGGGTGAGAAGTCGTTGTTCACTCCGTGTGGATACTGTAGAGACGCTGTACCTTCCGGCCGGTGTTTGATTCATCCGTTCTCAAGTTTTGATCAGTAGAAACACGAGTGCCCAATAGGTAAAACCCTAATCATTGACTTATGCTTTTTGCATGGATCCTAGGTAGAATTCGGATCAAAATTTTAAAATTCCGCTGCATGTGATAATCCGAATTCCTAACATAAAAGGCAGAAGGTATGGTTTTTTTCCACTAATTACTGACATATATTTCTATCTTAAGCACTCAAAAGCTAATTTCAGTGTCAAAATGTGCTTATTAAATCATTTTTATTGTGTATAACTTATTGGTATTTTTTATGCAAGTTTGGTCTAATCGATTAACATGTAACATCCTCCAAATATAATACATATAAATTTATTCCTCATTTTAATCATGGCATCTTGTGTGCAAAATGTTTTAGTTCATAGATAATTGATGTAATTATACGATTAAGGAAGTATATACATACAATAACTTCTTGCATTAAAAGACTTATTCCATATTATACTTGTTGCATCCTATAATGAGGCTCACCTACTTTATCTTTGTTGCTTTCCCTTTATTTTTCTTTATCTATCCATAAGACTAGGATTTGACACTTACGAACCTTATTAAAGTTATGTAAGGTGTTATAAATATTTTTCTCTTTCATATTACACTACAAGAATTTTGTCCATAAGTATGGATTTAACATTATTCATATTACATATAGCATGTACATCTCAATATATGAACCCTATTCAAGTTATGAATATGTCATATATACATATATCTTTAATATTTCCTTTTCATCTTACACTACAAGAATGTTATGTTCCAAATTTTTAAAACATGATTGACATGACCTACTAAGTGATAACCCACAAACTCATATGCTTGATGGCAAAATTTTCTTCAAAACTATGAAATTTCATTTAAAATAACTCTCATAAACAATGTTCACACATTTATTCAAAACATTAATTAAAGCCCTAAATGATAAATAACTCAAATAAAATATAAATTTGTTCAATTATGCATATGGTTAACTTGGCTAGCATATAACTATTATTAGGTTAAATCACGTTTTAGGCCCCTATAATTTCAACTTTTTTTGAAATGGGTCCCTATAGTTCTAAAATTTTTTGAATTGGGTCCCCACAATTTAAAATAGTTCCTAATTGAGTCCTTCTATTATTATTTTCATAAAAAATTGCCATGTTGGCAAACGTCTAACTAATATGGACAATTTAATCCATGGTAGAGCTGGTTGAAATTATACCTTAGCTTAAGTCTTACATGTGCAGGTCATATGACTTGAAAATGGTCCAATAATTTCCTCAAAATTGTCTTGATCTTTCTGAACTTGAGAAGAAGAAATTATAAAATTGTGGAATAGTTCCTGAGTTGAAGCAAGTTGTAGGGCATTAAAAATCAATGTTATCCTTTTGCTTTTGTTGCTTTTTGAAGTTGATAGGAGTATTATGTGGTGGACCATCTTGACATCATGCATTAGGACCAAAGTAATTATTAGTCCATTTTGCTCTTTTCGTTTTTAATTTTATTACTGTTGCCTTCTTCCTTTAAATATGATTTCTTTTGGTTTCAAATAGGTCTATTATGCTTCTTTTATTTTGATTTGACTATATATTACTATTGCCTTCTTCCTTTAAAAATGAATTCTTTTTAGTTTCAAATACTAATTGCTATATTTATGAGTTATGAGTTTTATGAATCTATTTTGGCATTATTTACAATTGTTTTAGTTTAGATTTTTTCAATCATAATTATTCACTTTCTATTTTTTTTAATGCAATAATTAATTCTAATTTGACAAGCATTAATTCATTTTAAATAACCATCCTCTATAGTGTACTACAAAAGAGTGTGATTAGTTATGCTTTGTGAGCAAAGTTGGTGGTAGATTGAAGAATTAGAAGCCTAAACACACATGTGTCAAAACTATGAAGGGGCATTTAGCATAATCTTATCAGGTAGTTGAAAAGATTTTAGAGAACATGTACAACAATTAAATGTAAAAAATTATAGATGTTATTGAAATGGTGAAGAAAAAATATATGGTTAAACTGTTTATGAACAAGGCATATTAGGCTCGGAGGAAAGCATTAGAGAAGTTGAATGAAAGGTATAATAAATAATACAAAAAGTTATGGGATTATAATGTTGGATTAAAGAGAGCCAATCTTGGGACAACAATAAAGCTTTTACTTGATAAAGATTCACCTAAAGAAGAACTAAGGTTTTTAAGATACTATATGTGTCTTGGGCTTACTAAATAGGGCTTTCTTGTTATATTTAAGCCTATTATAGGGCTTGACAGATGTCATTTGAAAGGCATGTATAAAGGGCAATTGCTAGTAGTAGTGGTAAGAAACCTTAATGATCAATACTTCCCATTAGCTATTACTATGGTTGAATCTAAGAAAAAGGACACTTACTCTTAGTTTCTAGACATTTTAATGGATGGCATTGGAAGTTAGGCACAAGTTTTCATTTCTAATCAACAAAAGGTAATGTTAATTGTCGAATGCTATTTTTTCCTAAATTTTTGTGCTATAAATTTAATCCGCGATGATAAATATCTTTAATGTAGCGCTTAGTTCTAGTAATTGAGGAGCTTCTTACATGTATTCTTGGTATTGAGCACATAAAATGTGTTAGACACATGTATGCCAATATCAAGGTTAACTATAGTGGTGGGGCTATTTTGAAAATTTTAATTTTGGTTGCTTCAAGAGCCACCTATAAAAAAAATGGGAAAGGCAAACAATAGAGCTTAAAAAGGTGAAATCAAAAGCTTGTAACAAGCTGAGAGGGATTGAACTTAAAGGGTCAAGTCTTATTTTTCCTTCCAAGCTAGCAATAACATGATTATGAATAATATTTCAAAAGCTTTCAATGGTAGGATCATTAAGGTAAGAGACAAACATATAATCACTATGCTAGATTAGATTAAGGTGTATTGGATGACTAGATTTGCTGGGAAAAAGGCCAAAGGGACAAGTATACAAAGGTAAAGTTTATCCAAAGCCTTTAAAAAGGCTTGAAAAAGAAATTGAAGTAGTAGCCAAGTGGACAACAAAATGGGTTAATTCCTTATAGTTTGAATTGGGCACTTTTCTTAATAAATTTATAGTTAACTTACAAGTAAGTTATTGTAGATGTAATTGGTAAGGATGAATGAGTCTACCTTACTGACATGCATGTGCATGTATCTTCTTCATGGGAGATGAGCTAGAGCACTATGTTAACAAGAACTATCTTTCTGCAATATATATGACTTGTTATAGACCTATAGTTAATCTTATCAATAGTGAAAACCTCTGGAACTATCCTATAAAGGGAAACATACTTCTTTGAAAACATAAAAGGCTTCCTAGTAAGCCAAGAACATTAAGGAAGAGGGAACTTGATAAGCTTGAACCAACACATAAGGTCCATTGGTATGGTAGAAGTTTGAAATATTTGAGGTGCCAACAATATGGTTATAACCAAAGAAACTATAAAATACCACTAGTTTTGAAAAATAGAAAACCATTGGTAGTTGAGAAACAAGGAACATAGTCAAATTTGAAATGAAAAGATGCAGTAACATCAACTTAATAAAGGCTGTAGTAGTACCCTTAGTAGTGGTAGGAGCACAACTTAAACAAAAAGCCCTTAGAGTAAGTCTTTAAGGGAAGCAAGCTACAATAGCGAAGGGAAAAGGAAAGCAAATTACAATGGCTAAGGAGAAAGAAGGAAAGGAACTTAAAACAAGAAAGCCAAAGAAAAATCATACATCCTAAGAAACATTTAATACTAGCTAACCACCTCCTAATAGTTTGCATAAGGACTTAAATATGTAGTTATTGGCGTGTGTCCTAGAAGTTAATCATAGGGATAATTGTAATAATGCATAATTTATTATATTTTTTTTTCAAGAAATTTAATTATTATATTTTATTTTCATATTTCTTTATTTTGTGTAATTTATAACTTAATATAATAATTATCCTTAGAATAGTTTTACTATTTCTAAAATACCCCTAGTCAAGTATTATTGCGAAAGGGATAGTAATAATACATCTAGACTAGCATGTATAGTGACTAATAATTATGAATCATGGATATATGATATTAAGTCAATACATGAGTACATTGTTAGTAAACAAATGTATTGGACTGGCCCGTAATGAGAAAACTACATGGATTATCATGTGTCATTAGTTATTCTCATATGACCACAATGCATGTAGTCCTTTGACCTGAAGTCATTATGGTTCCCTACATGAGGAATCACATACATTGATGTCATCTTCTATCACCTTTAACCGGGATGTGTTGTAGGACGTTAATTGGACGTGTCATGAATCATGCTGAGGGATGTGAATAATGTAGATGAGAATTTTATTCCTATTACATAATAGGAGTGATATCCTTGGACCCTTTGATTGAGTGAGATTAAAAAATACATGGCCATGCTCAAATGGATCAATATGAGATATTGATCATTTGTTTAAGTTAATCTACTTGCAATCAAGAAATATAAATTGAACATCAATGAGGATGACACATTCCATACTTCTAGTTCGATTTGGATATCATTATAAAAGGGATTATGTTGTAAAGTGTTGTTCACACATTAAGTGAATATTGAGTCACAGACATTTTTATTACTTGAGTGGCAGTGATGTATTGCTAGATACCTCTCATTGTCTATAGTCCACAAATGGACTATTACTAACGTAGTAAAAACCTACAGGGTCACACAGAAGGAGTAAGAATGAGATAATAATTAATTAGACTTTAGTTAGACTAAAATATAATTAATTGAGCTTATTTTCGTACATATATATATTATGAAAATAATAATATATTTTCACGTAATATATATGATATATTATGTGATATTATTTGATATTAAAGTAATATCAAATAATTATATTATTAGATATTAGATAATTATATTATGAGTATATTATGAGATAATATTATTTTCTAATATAAGATAACTATATGCTTTTTTAATATTAGATAATTATATTATGAGATAATATTATTATCTAATATTGGATAATGGATAAGTTCTATCTCTCTTCACTCTCTTTATGATAAGGATAAGGTGATAGTTATCAAGTGTGATTAGGATTTTTGGAAGCATTATCCTAGCAGGACTAGGAATGTGGTTTGCCTTAGTTCTATAAAAAAGAACTTGAAAGCAGCACATTGTACGATACATTAGCTACCATTAAACCTTAAAATCATTCCAAAATGCACTAAATATAATCCTAGTGAGAGAGAGACGTATTCTAGTATATTTGTGGAGGGTGAGAAGTTATCGTTCACTCCATGTGGATACCATAAAGATGTTGTACCATCTGGCGATGTTTGATTCATGATTCATCTCGCTCTTTCAAGGTTCTGTTTAGAAAGAACACAAGCACACAAAAAGTAAAACCTTAACATTGATTTATGCCCTTTTGCATGGATCTTAGGTAGAAGTCGAATCAAAATTTTAAAATTTTCACTGCGTATGATGATCTGAATCCTAACAGTAGCAACCACCTTTATGGACTTATTTTGGATTTTTGGCCTACTATTATGTACTTAAAATGGAAAACACGTGAATTTGTTATCTAGATTTTTCAATGGTTAAATGTAATGGATATTGCTAAGGTAGTTTGGTTCAAATTGACTTATATCATATTAATCTTATTGAATTTAATGCCTTTCAGTTTGCTGTTACATTATATTTTCTTACCATGTTGAATAGTGTTTACAATGGCTCTCTATTTACAATGGTTTGAATTTATTATTAGATTGTTGTTTGTTACTATATATACTTAGTTCTTTGTTTTTGGTTTCTCTATTTTAGGTCTAAAAGTGACATATATTTTCCACTTAAAGATCTAAATTGCCCTTGGCAGAAAGTTGTTATGTCTTGAAATAGTTCTCAGCAGTAGATTGCTATCAAAGAACCTATAGTTGATGTTGTTAATGGGTGTGATGTGGAAATGTGAAATGAAAGTGATGAGTTTCATAATGAATTTATTGATCTTGCAACTAAGAAGTATGAATTCTTCAAACAATAACATGGTTAATCATGAATTTGTAGTAAGTTTTGAAACAATAGCAGAGAATATTTGCTTGAAGTGTAATTCAGGTGGTCAATTACTAGTTCATAAAACAACTACTTGTCCATTAGTGCTTATTTTCTTACTTCTTCATTAGTTTCAAAAAAGCCAACATCAACCATTATACAAACAAAGGTTGTTGCTTATAGTGAATGCAAGAAAACACAATTGGTTTCTTTTGATGCATTTGTCTATGTTTGGTTGTCACTAGTGAAAATAATAGCTAAACTTTGCATTCAATGTAAGTAAATGTCTAGAGTCAATATTGGAAGGAAAAATTGGATATAGTGTACATATATAGCAAATAAATTCAAACTTTCATTAACTACCACTAGAATACAAAGTCAATGATTCCTACTAAAGAATTCAAAATCCAATCATTTCAATCTTAGTTTTGCTAATAATCTTGCCTTTTCTCCACCAACCAATGTTTCTTATAACCATAGAAAATTCCTTTAATTTTTTGCTATAATTACTAATGAGCATAAACCATACAAAATTAGCCTTATTTCTTAAGTAATTAGAAAATACTACAATTGTAACTATTAATGCCTAAACTAAGCAATCAATATTAGCATAGTCATTTGAGACATTATTAGTAAAAGCTTCAATGTTGCTATGGTGTTTTCCAATGACTTTATCAAAATTTTCTATTGCATAATAACTTCCTTCTCTTAATCTCTATTCTTTAGTTCTTCTCAACATTCATCAACCTACTGGAAAAAACTATAGGACCATGGTCCTTGCATATATAAATACCATATTCAATAATAGTCCAATTTAATAAAGGAATTCATCAAATGACATAAGAGAATATGATAAACCTACCTTGAAGTTTTGGGATTATAGAAACTTTCTTTCAGGATTGGCTCGAGTTTTGGAGGTTAACATCATCACTTGTTGGTCACAGTGGCATAAACATTGATGCCTACTGCCTGAGCTTGATGTATTAGTCTTAACACTCCCCCAAGTCATGGAGAACTTATTTATTACTCTCTTCTTGATCTATTATTATGAAGAAGAAGGGTTTCATTGGGTTCATAAATGGCAAAATCAAGGTAGAAAATTAGACCATTATGATGTTATGTGACTTGCACATGAAGGACTTAAGCTAATTTCCAAGTTGTAATTTCAGCTAATGCCATTGTGGATTAAACTACCTAAGTTAATTTGATGTTTTCCAACTTAGCAATTTTCGGCGGAAGTGATAATGGAAGGACTTAATTAGAAACTATTTTATACTATAAGGACCTAATTCAAAATTTTGGAATTATAGGTACCCATTTCAAAAAATTTGAAACTATAGGGACCTAAAACATAATTTAACCTTATTATAATTTCATCCATATGTTGAAGTGCACATCTTCCTTCAACAAGTATAAGCATTTTTTGTAAAATAGTAAAAAAGAGTGTGCAATCCATATGCTTAGTGAATAAAAACCTACTTGACCTTAGATGGAAACCATTTGATCACATGCATATTGTATACAAACTTTACCATGTTGAAATTTTTTACTAATTTGGACTTGTAATAATTTATAAATTAAGGTTATTAATATTAATATTTAAAGACTTAATATATGATAGAAAATTAATGGGTACTTGGTACTTAGACCTAACTCAATTTTATAAGCATAGATCTTATGATGGATAAGACCCATGACCTAGTTAACAAATTAAAATATCCTTACCTCTCTAACCATAGTATGCTATCTATTAATATTCAATTAGTTTACATAATTAAGGCTTCTCTCTTCTAGAGAGAAGAGTGTTAAGGTTTTGCAAAAGAAATGATTTCCTATCACCAAATTTTTTTGTTTGTGTTATTTCAAATGAATTCTAAGTGATTAAAAACATTTCATTGGAGACATAAATCAATTCATCTAGATATTGATTGAGTAGATATTATTTAGACAATAGATGTCCTTGAGTTAAATGTTCAATATAATCCTTATTTTCTCTTCTACCTAATTTTCTAGAAAGTTTACTTAGATTTTTATTCATTAAATCATGTTATGATACATAACGTGATTCTAGAAATATTTTAAATTTATAAGATTTTTTCAACACACCATACATAAGTAATTATAATTATTATAAATAGTAGTACATAACATAGTTATCTTTTTTTTACCTATTTATCTTATTATGAATTCCATACATCATCACACTTTCTTTTATTGTAATCATTCTAATATGTTGAATTATCACTCGTAATTAATAGTGCTTAATAAAAAAATATGAGAATAATAATTGTATCATATCAAATAATCCACACATTGGTATAGTAATTAAAGGTTTGTGATGCCTTTATTTCATTTGTATCATTTATTTCTTGCACTACTTATGCCTCATTACCTCATTTTTGGGAAATCATACCATGCCTCATGTAAATTATGTTATCTACCACTAGCAAGGTCTTACTATTATACCTTAGACAAATCATGTCATGTTTCATACTATATTGGTTTATCTATTGGTCATAAATTATATTACTTATAGATATGCCCTAGTTGGATCTCATTTGCCACTTTTTTTGGGAAAATCATTCCATACCTTATGCAAATCACGTCATCTGCATTTTTGCACACCAGGCATCTCTAAAGTTACTAAGTTAGTCTAAATGCATCATGTCTTTTTAATCCTGAAATAACTAATGCACCTTTTTGCTAAATGACTATTTTACCTTTTTCTATTAAAAGTTATTTTATCCTTCTTATTTTATTTTATCATCTAATCCTAAGTTGAAATGGCATTCATTTTGCTTAATCTTTATCTTAGCATCATCTCGATACCTTCTATCAAAAAGACTAAATTATCATTAACAAATCTAAAATAGAAGTCATGATTATGTAAAGAGCACAAAGTGATAGAAAGATAGTAAGTATAAGATTATATTGCCTTTCATACACATTAAAAAGGAAGATAACCTGAGCATCTAATAATTGAAAATTATTCTAGTATTTTATGTCTAGATAAATCTTTTGACTTTGCTTGACTTTACTAGATGACATTTGAAGGCTAATGAAAATAACAATAGGTTGGTCATCCATTTCATCATTGTTTTTTAATCTTTTCATTGGGGCTAAACCATTGAATAACCCCAAAGTTGTAATGGCCCCGCCGTTAATAAATAACATAGGATCGTTTTAGTGTAAGATATGACTAGATAGTTTTAATATGAATTTGAGATTATCTTAAATAGGCTTAAACTATTTCTTTTCCAACTTATTGAAATAATTTTATTTAATTTATACTATTGTTAGCTTAATTCTATAAATAGAATTAAGTTTGTCAAAATTCAAAATTTTTTTTCTAAGTTTAGGGTACCTCCCTTGGAAGATTATATGAAATATGTATTATTTAAAAATAAAATTTTTTGATAATTATTCCTCTTGTAATTTTACATTAAAGAGTGATTTTTAATGAATTTTTAGAAATCTAAAATGATCATTTTGAGAAACCGTTATTTTTAAAATTTTTCAAAATTGACATTTTGAACTAGAACTCAAAATCTAGACTTTTATTCTTTAAAGTTTTAATTTTTTTGATTTTTTTTAATCCAAATGGGGGATATTTCCTTATTTACATTTATGTCTTAACTAAATGGAGAGTAAAAGTAAATAAGATGCTGAAATTGTGATCTAGTAACCTAGTATTCCAGTAACCTGTGACCCCCAGACCTAGTTAACCTAATAAACTAACTTGGAAAAATCCTACTCGAGATAGACACAATAGCAAAATAGAATCACGACCAAGAACAAAACTAAAACGATAGAGACACATCGAAACCCTTTCTTTTGGGCTTTTCTTCTTTTCTTTTTCCTCTTTCACATCTAACCATGCGAGACAACTCTTCTTCTTCACATTTCCACACATTTTCTTCCACTTTCTCTCTATTTCTTATTGCTGTATATATCATTTTGTGATTTCCCTACTGGTTCTAATTTTTGGGGATTTTAGGTAGCAAGTTTTGAAAACTCTTTTCTTTTGCCTAATAAGATAATTCCCAAGCTTCATTCTCATATTTAGAAGTTAGGTTAGCTTAAATTAGTTAGTAGATAGCAAAAATTAGTTTGTTCTTAGGTTATGCTTAAAATCTAAAAATTTAGGATTTTTGTAATAGGAAGTTGATTTGTATTTAAATTGTTGTTTGATTGCTTGCATAAGGTCAAGAAATACTTACTAGTAGAATTGGTGGTTCGTGAAATAGGAAGAAATCAATCCTAAATATTTTGGCCATTTTGTGAGTAAATAATGTGTATTTTCACATTTTTATATATTTTCCAAACTTCTTTATACTTTGGATTATTAATTTTATTAGTTTATTAATTGTCATTATTTTCTATGCATTTTAATTCGATATATGTATAGAGCTCTAGGCACTCTTTGGACAAGCATCTTAAAAATTTTCTTGAGTTATAGTATTTAAGAATAGTACTAAAATGACTCTATGATGAGGAAATTAATTTATGTGATTTATTTGAAATGGTGTATTATTAGAATCTTATTGTATAATGTTCTTTGAAAGGTTATCGTGGATGAAGCGATAATGTATTGAAGTTTTATGTATGCTTGTTAAACTAATTTTTGATGACTTTGGAATGATTTGATATTGGAGATATTGATTGCTATGGTTGAAAACCTTGATGAGCTACTTATAGTTAAAAAGAGTATGGGTTGAGATTGTTTTAAACTATTGATATATAAAATTATTTATTTTCAATAATTTTCTTATATAACTATTACTTATATATAAACATAGTGTTTTATTATTTTTATAAACTTATTTTAGGAAAAGACTAGTTGGAAACTATAGCTAACAGTAGTGATAATGTTAGTCTTGATGCACTTTGGTTTGAACCTCAATTAGTAGAGGAGTTGTTAACCTTATATGTTAGCCAACACATGTGGATTGATTTATGGTAGCCTGATGTGTTGCCTTAGAGCTGATTGCTTTCTTGAGATTATAATTTCATGAGTGGAATGCTCATGTTTATTAATTATAACATCCTAAAGTGTAATTTTGATAATTTATGTATTTTAAAATTTACTAGCTTTGATTTTGATTACTTATTTATTATGAATATATTGTATTAAAATTTTTTCTATGAATTTATATTCATGATGATTTCCTATACTATGATTAAAGAATCTACTATTTACCTTTTAGCTTGGAACTTATATTTTTGTATTCTACTTCTAATGAACATTTCAATAGCTATTTCATCAAATATGATTTGATAACTTTTATGATATCTTCTTGTATTGAAAAGTTATTTAATTCTTTTTAAGGAAAATTCATGCTATGACTTGTCCCATTTCCATTAAAAATTCATACTATCTATTCATTGAGTCAATGACTCAGTTTTTTTGTTATAATATTTTTCAGATAGAGATTTGGCTTTGGATCCATCATCTACAGCTCTTTAGAGAAAGAGGAGTATTCTCCTATGGTAAGTCACACTTTGTTCGTGTGGGCTTGATGTAGAACTTTTACATATTTTTGAAAGTTGTAAAATTTTAAATACTCTTAGATGTGCTCCATTGAACCTATAGGCAATGAATGCTTTTGTTGATTTACATATACATATTTTGTTATATTGTGAAGGATTATTTGGTTACAAAATAGAATGAATATTTTGTTACTATATAGATTATTATATGAGTGTTAAGAATGAGGGAGTCCATGTAGGACTATATGCATGTGAAGAGTTAATAAATGTATAATGGTTATATGCTCTCTTAAGTTTAAATCAGGTTATAGGTTATCCTGTGATGCTTTAAGCTAGCATGGCCTATATGGTTGTGTTTTTCCCTTAGGGTCATGCGTCAATCATGGCCTTTAGTTTTTAGTCATGACAAAGTTAGTATTAGAGCTTTAGGTTTCCTTGTAATTAATGGAGCAAGTGTTCTTTAATAAGGTTATGATTGTGAAAATGTTGCTAGCCATTCTCATAATTGTAACATTACTAAAGGTGTGATAGGTTATTAGTCATTCTCTTATTCTTGAAGTTAGTCTAACTGAGTTACTTGTATGTCATAAATTCTTGTTGTGTTTTGATAAAGTTTGTTATTTTTATATAGGTGGAGATGTTGCCTAAGACTCGTGCTCAAGGTAGATAAATTGATGCAAATCATGCATTTAATGAAGCATCCATTAGGCCTCACTTTCTGGTTCATAAAGGTGATAACTATAGCATTTGAGGTGGCCATGGTAGACCTCCTTTACGTCGGGGACATGCCAAAATCAATAGAAATGAAGGCCTTGAAGGCATTGTAGCCCTAACACCTAACATAACTAAGTTGATGACTGTTATACAAGGGCTCCAAGGAACAGTTAAGACCTTGGTGGGATTTATAGTTGGCTAGGGTAGGCAAAAAGGTGAAATCCATGTAAAAAGAAGCCCTCAAGGAAATGAGGCCTAAATTGAATAGCAACCACCACCTAGTGGTTAAGAAATTTATGTATCCTATTCTGAGTTTATTAAATTGCAGCCTCCCATATTTACAAGATCTAATGTTTTTGAGAATCTATAGTGATTCTTAGATGATGTTAGTAGGATTTGCTGAGCACTTGATTGTTCTTTAGAAAGATCAATTTAGTTAGTAGAGTTTAGGCTATGAGATATGACTTAGACATAGTTTAATGCTTAGTTAAGAGGAAGACCTTAAGGATCACCTACCCTAACTTGAGAGGAATTCAATGACTCTTTTATGGAAAGATTTCTTCTAAAAAATGTGAGAAGAGTAAAGGCTAGAGAGTTTGAGATATTGAAGCAAACTCCTAGTATGATAGTGATAGAGTATGATATTCGATTTACACAGCTCTCCTATTATGCTCCATACTTGATTCCTACAAAGAGAATGAGGGTAAAGATGTTCATTGATGGGTTGGTGAGGCCATTGTATTGGACAATGGTGCCCCAAATGAAGATTTTTCCTTCCTATGCAACTGTAGTGGATTGTGCAAGAATGTTAGAAATGAAAGAAATGAAGGGACATGCAACATAAGAGAAGACAAAGAAAATAAAGACCGAAGGTAATTTTAGTGGGCAACGAAATACAAGTAAAGGGCCATAACCTCAAATGCAAAAAAATGTATTATAGTTGGGCTCAAGATCCATCAGGCAATCTTTAATGAGTACACAAGGGCCAAGGCATGATATGAGAGGACAAGGGCAAACAGGTTTACAAGATACAAGACAATCTCAAGGAATAAGAGCTCCATGTCAAACTTGTAGGAAGTTTCATTTAGGATAATGTTGCTGAGTGACAAGTGGTTGTTTCCAATGTGGCCAAGTTGGACATTTGAGAAAGGATTGCCTTCAATTGTATAAAGGCTCTAACCAAGGGTTAGCACATACCATTCTTCCATTAACACCCATAGTGGCTCAACTTATGAGATAATTTCTAGCTCAAACAAATAGAAATGGTGGAGGTAGAGGATCAGAGGATAAAACCCAAGGTTAACTAGGTTGAGGCCAAGCATGTGTTTTCATATTGACACCTTAGGATACCTGGGCATCTAATGCTATTGTGATAGGTATTCTTTCAATTTGTTTTCATGATGCACGTGTGTTGTTTGATCTTGGATCTATACATTCATATGCATTTCCCTTCTTTTCCTCTCAATTTGGTAGAGATCCAATGTTATTGGATCGACCTTTTTTTATTACTACACCCATCAGAGAGTCTATAATTGTTGATCATGTGTATGGGTCTTGTCAAATAGTTGTGGCTACTAAGCAAATATCAACTAATTTGATTATGCTTGATATAATTGACTTTGATGTAATCTTAGGCATGGATTAATCAGCTACCTATCATGCCACTCTTAATTTTCACTTGAAAGTTATTAAATTTGATCCTCTAGGAGAGCCATCCTTCCTAATCTAAAGTGATTGAAGTTTAGCACTTTATAATCTTATTTCTACATTAGGTGCAAAGAGATTGTTATGAAAAGGTTATAAAGGTTTCTTAGCAATGGTAAGAGATATTGAACCATAAGGAGGAAAACTTGCAAAAGTTCCCATGTGAGGGAATTTAATGATGTTTTCCTAATGAGTTACCCAATTTACCTCTAAAAAGAGAAATTAAATTTTGCATTGATTTGGTTTCGAGCACATAGCCTATCTCTATACCTCCATACCATATGGCTCCAGCAGAACTGAAGGAATTAAAGGATTAACTCAAGGATTTGCTAGATAAGAGTTTCATTTGTCCAAGTATATCTTGTTAGGAATTTGGATTATTACATGCAATGGAATTTCAAAAATTTTAATCTGAATTCTACTTAGGATCCACACAAAAAGCATAAATCAATGATTAGGATTTTACCTATTGGACACTCGTGTTTCTACTGATCAAAACTTGAGAGCGGATGAATCAAATGCCGGTCGGAAGGTATAGCGTCTCTACGATATCCACACGGAGTGAACAACGACCTCTCGCCCTCCACTAATCTGCTAGGATGCGTTTCTCTCTCTAGGAATTAGGATTTTGATGTTTTCTGAGTGATTTAGAGTTTTAGGAAGCCTATGAGTGTATCCCTAATGTGCTGCCCTCAAGCCCCTTTTATAGAATTTAGGCAAGTCACAATCCTAGTCCTACTAGGATAATGCTTCCATCTTGCCAACAGTTGACACACCCTAAGTCGAACAATTCAACTATATGATTAACATTCAAATCATAGTTTCAAAATAGGATTTACGTCTGAACAGTTTGAATAATTTTAATTATATCAAAATAGATCCAGCTGTGTTTAAATAAATTAAAGCATACATATACCTCATAGACTAGATTCAACTTAATCATATTAAACAAATTTAAACAAGTCTTTACAGATTCAGAATTAATCACATTAATTTTGTGCTGACTAGGTTATATGCTTTAAACGCAGAGAACATCACATGTTCAGAACAGATTCAAGGGTTTATCATTTGAAAACTCAGAATTACGCATAAAATAGATTTGAATATGAAGCAGAAAAATGCATGATCATATTCATACAATTAATCTCATCAACTGATAATCAGATTCGAAATTCAGATCATATATATCATATATATATCTATGAAATCAAAATCATACACGAGTTTGCATATATCTCATATATATCTAGTTTAAACAGAAACTGATTTGATATTAATTTATCACATAAACATTCATCAAAATGTGTAACTTCTGATTTAAACCGAAATAGATTTGACATGTATTTATCATATAAATATTCATCAAAGATGATAAAACACATAATCAGAACTATATTTTTGCAAGAAGCTCTGATACCACTGTTAGGAATTCGGATTATTACATGCAGTGAAATTTTAAAAATTTTGATCTGAATTCTACCTAGGATCCATGCAAAAAGCATAAATCAATGATTAGGATTTTACCTATTGGACACTCGTGTTTCTATTGATCAAAACTTGAGAGCGGATGAATCAAACGCCGGTCGGAAGGTACAACATCTCTATAGTATCCACACGGAGTGAACAACGACCTCTTGTTCTCTACGAATTTGCTAGGATGCATTTCTATCTCTATCTCTAGGAATTAGGATTTTGATGTTTTTTGAGTGATTTAGGATTTTAGGAAGCCTATGAGCATATCCCTAATGTGCTGCCCTCAAGCCCCTTTTATAGAACTTAGGTAAGCCACAATCCTAGTCCTACTAGGATAATGCTTCTAAAATCCTAATCACACTTAACAACTCATTTTATCCTTATCCTAGAGATAATGAGGAGAGATAGGACTTATCTATTAATTATCTAACATTAGATAATATTATCTCATAATATAAATATCTTAATATTAGATAATTGCATATAGTTATCAAATATCAAAATAATATTATCTCATAATATATTTATCTAATATCTGATAACGTAATTATTTGATATTACTTTAATATCAAATAATATCACATAATATATATATTATGTATATATTATGTGAATTTATTATTCTTAATAATATATATATATTTGCACGAAAATAAGTCTAATTAATTAGATATTAATATAATTAAAGTCCAATTAATTATTGTCTTATTCCTACTCCTTTTGTGTGACCCTGTAGGTTCTTACTACGTTGACAATGACTCATTATTGAGCCATAGACAGTGAGCAATATCTAGTAATACATCACTGCCACTCAAGTAGTAAGAATGTCTGTGATTCGACATCTACCTAATATATGATCAACGTTTTACATCATAACCTTTTTGTAATAATATCCAAATTGAACTGGAGGCATGGAATGTGTCATCCTCGTTAATGTTCAATTTATATTTTTTAATACTGAGTAAACTTAAAATAAATGATTAATATCACATATTAATTTAATTGAGCATGGCCATGCATTTCTAAGTCTCACTTAATCAAAGGGCCTAAGGATATTTCTCTTTTATACAAGAGTAATAAAATTCCATCTACATCACTCACTTCCCTCTACACGATTTATGACACACCCAATCAATACCCTACTTGTCATCCTGATTAAAGGTGACATAGGACAATGTTAAAGTGAGTAATTCCTCATGTAGGGAACCGTAGTGACTTCAGGTCAAATGTTTATGTATATTTATGATCATATGAGAATAACTTATGACACGTCTATCCATGCAATATTCTCATAGTAGGTTAGTCCAGTACATTGTTCACTAGCAATGTACTCATGTATTGACTTGATATCACATATTCATGGTTCGTAATCATCAATCACTATACATGCTAGTCTTGATGTATTATTACTATCCTTTACGTAATAATACTTAACTAAGGGAATTTTAGGAATAGCGAAGCTATTTCAAGGATAATTATTATATTAAGTTATAAATTACGCATAATAATAATAAAATTATAAAAATAAAATATAATAATTAAATTACCTAAAATAAAACATAATACATTGTGTATTACTTCAATCATCTATATGATTGGTTCTAGGATACACACCAACACATCTCTATGGGGTGTTCCTATACTTTTTGATTAGAAGAAAGATGGTTCATTAGGGTTATGTATTGATTATCAATAATTGAACAAGGTAACTGTACATAACAAATACCCTTTACCCTATATAGATAATTTGTTTAATCAATTCCAAGGTGCTTAATATTTTTCAAAGATATATCTTCGTTCGAGGTACCATCAGTTAAAGATTAAAAAGAAGGATATTCCGAAGATAGCATTTAGAACTCTTTATGGGTATTATAAGTTCCTAATGATATCTTTTTGTTTAACAAATGCTCTAATTGCATTCATGGATTTGACGAATAAGGTGTTCAAGCTTTTTCTTGATCAATTTGTTATTATGTTCATAGACGATATTTTGGTGTATTCTAACAGTAAGAAGGAGCATAAGCAATACTTAAGAATTATTTTATGAACCTTGAAGGATTAACAAGTGTATGCAAAGTTCTTAAAATATGAGTTTTTGTTGAATAGTATGGCTTTCCTAAACATGTTGTTTTAAAGGATGGCATTCAAGTGGACCTAAAGAAAGTTGAGGTAGTGCAACATTGGCTAAGGCTAACTTCAATAATAGGGATTCATAACTTCTTAGGTCTAGTAGGTTACTATTATCGATTTGTTAAGGATTTTTCTAAGATAGCAGCTTCGCTAACCAAGTTAACATAAAAGAATGTGAAGCTTCAATGGTTAGATGCTTATGAAGAGAGCTTTCAAAAGCTCAAATCTTATTTAACTACATCTCCGATGTTAGCTCTACCATTAGGATTAGATGGTTACATTGTGTATTGTGATGCTTCAAGGGTTGGACTTGGTTGTGTCTTATATTAGTGTGTGTCCTAGGAGCTAATCATAGAGGTGATTGTAATAAATGCATAATGTATTATGTTTTATTTTAGGCAATTTAAATTATTATATTTTGTTTCATATTCTATCACTCTACGTAATTTATAACTTAATATAATAATTATCCTTGGAATAATTTTACTATTTTTAAAATATCCCTAGTCAAGTATTATTGTGAAAGGGATAGTAATAATACATCGAGATTAGCATGTATAGTGATTGATGATTATGAATCATGGATCTATGATATCAAGTCAATATATGAGTACATTGTTAGTGAACAATGTACTAGACTGACCCACTGTGAGAATACTACATGGATAGACATGTCATTAGTTATTCTTATATGACCACAAATGCACACAGTTCTTTAACCTGAAGTCACTACGGTTTCCTACATGAGGAGTTACTCACTTTGATGTTGTCCTATGTCACTTTTAATTGAGATGACGAGTAGGATATTGATTGGGTGTGTTATAAATCATGCAGAGGGAAGTGAGTGATGTAGATGAGATTTTATTACTCTTGTATAAAAGAGAGATATCCTTAGACCCCTTGATTGAGTGAGATTAAGAAATGCATGGCCATACTCAAATGGATCAATATGAGATATTGATCATTTACTTAAGTTAGTCTACTCGATATCAAGAAACATAAATTGAACATAAATGAGGATAACGCATTCCATGCCTCTAATTTAATTTAGATATCATTACAAAAAGGATTATGTTGCACAGTGTTATTCACACATTAAGTGGATATTGAGTCACATATAATTTTTATTACTTAGGTGGTAATGATGTATTACTAGATGTCGCTCACTATCTATGGCCCACAAGTGAGCCATTACCAACGTAATAAAAACCTACAGGGTCACACAAAAGGAGTAGAAATGAGATAATAATTAATTGGACTTTAGTTGAACTAAAATCTAGTTAATTAGACTTATTTTTGTGCATATATATTATTAAGATAATAATATATTTTTCACGTAATATATATAATATTATGTGATGTTATTTAATATTAAAGTAATATTAGATAATTATATTATGAGATAATATTACTATCTAATATAAGATAATTATATGCCAATTTAATATTAGATAAATATATTATGAGATAATGCTATTATATAATATTAGATAATTAATAGATAAATCCTATCTCTTTTCACTCTCTCTAAGATAAAGATAAAGTGATAGTTGTTAAGTGTGATTAGAATTTTTTTGAAGCATTATCCTAGTAGGACTAAGATTGTAATATGCCTTAGTTCTATAAAAAGGACTTGAAGGCAGTACTTTTAATAACGCACATTAGCTTCAATAAAATCCTAAATCACTTAAGAAAATGTTTAATCCTAATCCTAGTGGGAGAGATGAATCCTAGCAGCTTCATGGAGGGCAGAAGTCGTTGTTCACTCCGTGTGGATATCGTAGAGATGTTGTACCTTCTAGTCGGCATTTGATTCATCTCGGCCTATCAAGGATTTGTTCAGAAAAGAACATGAGTATAAATAAGGTAAAATCCTAATATTGATTTATGCCTTTTGCATGGATTCTAGGTAGGATTTAGATTAAAATTTTAAAATTCTACTACGTATGTTGATCCGAAACCTAACATCTTAATGTAGCATGGATAAGTTATTGCTTATGCTTCTAAGCAACTAAAGAAACATGAACAAAACTATCCCACCCATGATTTAGAAATGGTAGCAGTGATGTTTGCACTTAAAATTTGGAGGCATTATCTTTATGGTGACATTTGTGTGATTTACACTAACCATAAAAGTTTCAAATATATATTTAAGCAAAGAGATCTTAACCTTCGACAAAGGAGGTGGATGGAATTGCTCAAGGATTATGATTGCACAATCTTGTATCATTTAGGAAATGCCAATGTGGTTGTAAATGCTTTAAGTAGGAAGTCCATAGGTAGTTTAGCTCACATAGCTAAAGTGAAAAATTCGTTGATTAATGAAATCCATGAGTTAGAGAGAAACAAAGTGCAAATGGAAGTTAAAGGTCCTAGAGTGTTGTTGGCATATGTCTAACTTCACTAATAGAACAAATTAAAGTAGCTCAAGGTGATGATCCACAGTTATGCAAGACAAAAGAAAAAGGTTGTAAATGGAAAGGCTAATGAGTTTGTAATTAAAGATAATAGAGTTCTTTGGTATAGAAACTGATTGTGTGTACCTAAAGCAGAGAAATTAAAGAGACTTGTGCTAGAGGAAGCTTATTATTCCACATATACCATTCATCCTGGGTCAACTAAGATGTACTAAGATTTGAAATAATTGTATTGGTAAGATAGCATGAAAAGACACATAGTAGATTTTGTATCCTGATGCTTAGTTTGCTAACAAGTAAAAGCTGAACACTAACAGCCTACAGGTTTGCACCAGAATATTAAAATTCTTGAATAGAAGTGGGAAAGAATCATGATGGATTTTGTGATAGGGTTCCCTTGTATCACTAAAGGATTTGACTCAGTTTGGGTGATTGTAGATAGGTTGACTAAATCGGTGCACTTTATTCCTGTGAAGACTACTTATGGCTTTGCTCAATATGCTCAAATTTATATTAATAGGATTGTTAGATTTCATAAAGTGCCAATATCCATTATATCTGATTGTGGACCATAATTCATAGCTCATTTTTGGAGAGCTTTTCAAGAAGCCTTAGGAATTAGAGTAGACCTTAGCATTGCATTAACAAAATTGTAATAACCAAATATCATGTTCAAACTTGTTAAAAATTGTAGTTATAATAAACTTCAAAGTTGATATTCAATAAGTTATAATTAGAATAATTTAATGATTTTTTACCTAAAGAAAAAGCTATCATATAGTTCATACTTAAATATTAAAAGTGGTTATTTTTATTTTTGATAAGTTCTAGTGTATATGCATGAATAATATAAATTATTAATAAAATAAATTGAAAATGTAGCTTATATTCAATGGTTGAGAAAGATTTGTATTAACAAAATCAATGTCTTTAGGAGAAAGACTTTGAAAAAATTTTCTTTACAAATGATATAAAGGAATTTAATAAAATTTTAATGTTAACTTGGGATTTTTTTTATTCCATTAAAATATGCAATTATTTTTTCAAGGTTTTTACATAAAGTGAAATTTGATAGAATAAGGAAGTAAATGGTTGATATTTGCATGCATTAAGATTGCAAAGTAAATGCATCTTATTTCTTAAACTATATTTTTATCTATAAAAAGATTGAAATAACATAATTCTACTCAATTTATACCATAGATCTAGGCTAAAACATCAACAACTTATTGAATAAATCATAATTAATAATGTTAAAGTTACATAATTTAACCTATGTTGATTCAATAAAATTAAAATTTAAAAGAAAAGCAATGACTTTTTTAGAAACTAATTAATATCTATCAATCCAAATTATATGTATTAGAGTTGAACAAAAATAAATAACTTTTTATTAAAGATTACTCCACTACAAGAAATTACAAATTTAGTGACGACATTTTTTGTGATAACAAAAAATCGATCATCAGTGACATATAACACTTTTACTAATAATATTGTTATTGGTGATACATCAAAATTCCATGGATGCAAAATTTTGAGATTGAAAATTAGGCTAAAACTAATAACGACGATAAAGTCATCAATGAAAATAGTTTGGCGGGAAAATGGAATCTCCAATGGCAATAGTTGTCATCAATGAAAATAAAGAAATTTTGTCTGACAATCTATGAGATAAATTGTGATGACTTAGTTGTCATTGAAAGTATGTGACATTTTACTGATGACACTATTGTTAATGAAGAACACCTAAGAAATTATGCCACTCAAACTTCTATGTACTTTACCAATGACCATGTCATTGGTCAAATGTCATCATGGTTTTTCAGGTAGATTGATAGTCAAAATTTCTTTATTTTCATTGATGATAATTATCGTCATTGATGATTCCATTTTCTTGCAAAAATTTTTATTGACAACATTTTGACGACAATTGAGAATTATGTTGTTGTTAAAAGGGCCTTCGATTATAAAGAGCCCCCAATGCCATTTTATTGTCATTCACATGGGAAAGAAAAGGCACAATAGAGAGATGAGGGTTTTAGTAAGATTTATTTTTTTGTATAAATTTTATTATTTTTTTTACAATGCAATATATTTTTTTATTTATACTTTTTTAAATTGTTAGTTTTTACTACTGTTAATTGGTATTGGTGTTTGATGTTTGGTCTCCACTTAATCAGTAGACTTATTTCATTAAGGTATATAAATCAAATTTTATTGCATTTTATTTGACTATATAATTTATGAGGTTATTAATATGAAATAAGTTAATTTAGTTTAATGATATAATTATTTTGATATGAAATAAATTTTGTTTGGTTTTATATATTATAAACGTTAAATGTATTTATGTAATTTTATTTCAAAGTACAATTTATGAATTTAAACTTTGTTGTTGTTATGTTAGTGGGTAAAATTATAATTTTACATAATATGAAATGTTTATGAAATATTTAGTTAAGTTGATATATGATAAAATTCTTTTAAGGTTTTGTTTATAAATTTTAGAGTTTAGAGTGTAATTTAAACTATAAAATTTTTACTTTTATTTTACTTTTAAAATTGAAATAATATAATAAAAATTAAAATGTGAAATATGAAACTAGAACAAATCGATAAATATATTTTAAAAAATATCTTGATATGAAAATAAAATTGTTGGTATATAATTAATTTTTTTCAAAATAACTTAATAAAAATATTTTGATGAAAATGTATAATAAAAAATTCAAATGTTATAAATACATTTAATGAAAATATTATGAATATATAAATAAGATATTTTGAAAGTTTTGAAAATTTAAGATACTTATATATGTGAAAATAAAATTATATATTAAATAATTAAAAAAATATTAAGATATTGAAAATAGATCATATAAAAAATATTGAATATATAAATAAATCATTTTAATAAATTAAAAAATTCAATATTTTTATACAATTAACAATAAAATTAGATATTATAGAAATAAATAACAATAATGATTATATAAATACAAATATACCTTATAAAAATATAATGATTACATAAATATATTTAAAAAATATGTTTATATGAATGTAAAATTTTGAATATATAATCACATTTGAATTTATATAAATTAATAAATATATATTAATAAAAATATATAAACATAAAAATTTAAATCATAGCAATACATCTGAATCATTATACATCGAATATGTGACTCAAGAAATTTAAATGAGTGAAAAATTAATTTTTTTATATATTCAACAATAACATTAGATATTATATAAATAAATAATAAGAATTAAAAAAATGCATGCAAATTATATACAACAAGTAACAATAAAATTACATATGATTATATATTTTTAAAAATTAAAAAATCATAAAGATATTATGTAAAAATATAATAACTACATTAATATATTTTACATAATCCTCATTAACATAAAAATAGAACTTTAAATGTATAATTAAATATTGAAAAAATATAACTTGTTAATCTAAAACCAAACAAGTATTAGGTGGGGAGACTTGTTTAAAGGTCCATTGATCTTTATAAACCAATCAATTGTAGTTTTGGGGAATGTCCTATAGTTATTATTAATAATTTATTTAATTTTTATTTAACATTGTAAAAATTTCTTGACATATTTACTATCCTCTAAGTGTGAACTATACCAATGTATAGTTTACACACTTGGAGAACTATGAGGAGATACTGCTGAAATTTTTGCATATAAGAAATGATAAGTATAGATAAATTGATATAATCATAACTATAGGAATATCTTGAATGGGATAGGGCCTTACCTTTTAGAATTGGAGTGATACAGTAGATTTAAGATATATAACAAACATTGATCATAACACTCAATTCTATAAAAAAGCAATCTTCTTCTTTTTTAGTTATACGATATCTATAGATAAAAATTAGATATATATATGAGATCACTTATCGAACAAGTACTATAATGGTACATTAGCATTTATTGAGATATAAAAAAAACTTTGTCGATGAAAGAGGTTTGATGAGATGCCTATATAAGACGTGTGTGAACCTATTATTTCAAAAATTGACAATATTAGAGTCACATATTATAGATAATGAATTTTAGCCATTTTACATGAATTAGGTATATCATGGTGAGGCAAATGGTTTGACTTCTAGGAGGATAGGGGGCATCTCTTGATGATAAGGATGAGATGGAGGACATTATACATAATTTTATTGGCTTTTATGTAATTGAAGAAATAGTTCATGATGATAAAGAAAGGAATGAGAACGCATCTAATAGGGATATTAGATCAAATTATAGCGATTATGATGACCTTTTTGAACAAGTGGAAATAGAACTATATCCCAGATGTACAACATTTTCAATCTTGAACTTTCTAGTAAAACCTATGCATTTAAAATTTCTATATGAGTGAACTAACAAGTCATTTGATGCTTTTTTGAAGATATTGAAAGAGAAACTTTTAAAGGATAATAAATTGCTAGAATCACACTATGGTGCAAAGAAATGGTTTAACAAATTGGGTTAAGGTATGACTCAATCCATGTGTGCAAGTATGACTATGCACTTTTTTGAAAAGAACATGTTGCGGAGGAAATCTTTGAAGAGAGTTAATATATAGATAAAAACATGAAAGGAAAAATGTTCCTCAAAAAGTGCTTCGATATTTTCTACTAACTCCTTAACTAAAGTAATTGTATGGATTGAGGTACACTACAAAGGATATGATATGGCATTATATAGGAAGGTCAATAGAGGATGGTGTACTACGACATCTTGTTTATGGAGAAGCTTTATAAGAATTCAATAGGAGGCATCTTAATTTGTCTGCAGACCTACAAAACATTAGGTTAGGCTTAAGTGTAGGTGGATTTAATCCTTTTGGTGATATAAACTTATCCTATAGCATATAGCCAGTATTGATGACTACCTATAACTTGCCACCATAGATATATATGAATTAGTATTTTTTTCATGTTAACTCTGTTAATATTGGGGCCACAGTCACTAAGCGAGGATATCAATGTCTTCTTAAGACCGATTGTAGAAGAGTTAAGATATCTTTGGGAGGGGGGTTGAGACTTAGGATACTAATACAAATATAATGTTCAACATACGAGCAACATTGTTATGGATTGTGAATGATTTTCCTACATAAAGTAATCTCTCTAGGTGGAGTGGACAAGGCTATAAAGCATGCCCTAGGTGCAATGACAATACTTCATCAATTTGAGTTAGGGGAAAATTAGCCTATGTTGGTCATCGTTGCTAGCTTCCAAGGAGTTATACATGGAGAAATTAATGAGTATAAGGATCAACTTGTTATTTTCACCAATACTGACTTAGATTAGGGTTTAATGTTTTTATTACAACTTGAAATTATGTAATTTCATTATACGAATGCAATAATTTATGTGTTGTCATAATCTAGTTCAATTACTGATATCGAGGCACGATACCATGAAGATATTGGTGGAAAGGTCTCTACATTGGCCCACATGCATTCTATCGCATTGTGAGGGATAAGGTATTTTTTTATTAATGTGCATACTTAAGTTGATTATTTATTACATACAAATTTATGATACTAATATTTTCTCTTATCCATCAAAACTACAATTATAAGGAAAAGGGGCTCAAATAAGTCCTTTAAGCTACATAAGAAAATGGAAAAGGGAGGGGGAAGACATGTGCCTATACAATTTGATATAATTAGTACATGACATATGTTTAGTTAGAATGCTACCATCTCCCACGTGATATCGATAGCATCATTCGAACCTATATCCCTCTCTACTATAAATCATAACAGTCGGTACCTTAGCCATTGCAAGACAAAGTCGTGTAAGAGGTTAATGTAAGTATTGATCTCCTCCCTAACTTTATTATTTTTATATTTGATTTTGAAATTATTAGAAATAGTACTCAGAAATTTATTAAATATCTTCTAATGCAATCTCACTTTGAGTTATAGGGTCTTTTTGAGCTTGAACAAAAAGTGATTAGTGGTTTGATGTAGACTACTGCCAACCTTTACAACAATTAGAAATATAGGTTGAACAATTACTTTTTCTAACACATGGGGTGACCAAGAGTAGGGGCCCAACTTGAATCATGCTAGGCACTTTGTGCCATCATCTGTCTTGCCTTAGACCTAGTAAAGATGTGTGAACTTCTTTAACAACAACTATTATAAGGTAAGTATGATATTTAATAAATTTATGTGATTTTTTCATACATCTAAATTGTATTTCAGTTGTGACTCTTAAACATAATAATTTTGTATGCTTATTTCTCAATTTGTAGGAGTTATTTACAAGAAATGTAGAGAATAGGGCAAAGAAAGTGGTGAATGACTAACATGGATCGAAATCTATTACAACATATTATTATGATGAGTTAATTCAACATAGCATTCATGATTTAAATGTATAATCTATTCACCAAGTCAATAATCGTGTTCATCTTTTTTTTTATGAAACATAAATAGAGAAATAAGGATACGGGTGAGCTATAGTCACTACTAGAGAACTTTAAGGACCAGTACGTGCATAAGACGGGGGAGTGAATGCATCTGACTCCAGTGGAGCAGTATGTAGGTTAGCTAAACCCTATATTTTAATTATAAAAATTTTACAAATATATTATGTAATCTTTATAATTAATTTTTATTTTAATAAATTAAGAGAAAGATGATCGAGCTAGTGACTCAATACAAATAGTCCAATGTATCATTTACTAGCTCGCTTGAAACTCTTGTATAGATTGATAAGGCTACCATTGCTAATGAGGTTTTTGGTACTCATCAAAGGTACAGGAAGGCAATCAATCGTGTGCTTGTTGGCCAATCGTTCCTTTCCTTCGACACCTCTAGCTCTGAGGTGGGGCCATAGGATTTCTCCTAGGTTATTGAGTTGCAAGAGTAATTACAATAGAGTTATCAGTAGCTTGAGTAGAGTTAGTAGCTGATTCAAGAGTAGCAGGAGTAACTTACTTAGCAATAGGAGGTGTAGCAGTAGTGAGAGATTTACTTCACCAAGCTCACTTCCTTACTTAAACAGTAGGGGCTTACATTGCTTATACTTGTTTTTGCGATTACATAGCCTAAGGTGAGTAGATTTGCACCAGAAGCACCCTGGCCCAGCCATCCCCTCCCACCCGAGTATTGCTTTTGATGTATCACTCATGTCGTTAAGATGATGATGATAGCCCTAGGATGGAGGATGATACATTTAAATATCTAAATCCTAATCTCCCCTTCTTTTAGGTTTTTATCATGTATATACAATTTGTTTACTTTTATATATAGATATTTATATATTTTGAATATTATGAGCATTCATTTTTTCATACGGATCATGTTTATTTGTTTTTATTACTAATACCATTAGCATATTTTATTTTTAATATTTAAATTAGATAAAATAAAATTAAAAAAGCTAAATTAGTTTATTTTAATTAAATTTCTTGCTAAATTAATTTAATTTAATTGAAATGAAAAATATTAATATTTATAGTATTAAATATAATATATTAATTTAATTACAATTTTAACTTAATATAATTTATTTTAATAGTTCAAAATTTTCATTTAATTTTGAAAACTTTCAATGATGATTTTGTCACTGCTATATGTACAAATTAAATTTTAAGTTTTAATTTTGCTAAATTTTTAGTTATGACATTGTCATTACTAAATGTAAAATTTTATTTTTTATATTTTTATTTCAAACTTATAGCGATTACATAGTTGTCGCTATAAAGTAAAATTCTAAAATACTTGAATTTTGAAAATCATTTTAGTGACGATAATATTATAGCTAAAAGTAAAATTTTAATTTTTATATTTTTAATTTAAACCTATAGCGATGACATTATTATCATTATAAAGTAAAATTCAAAAAATTTTCAATTTTGAAAAATTTTAACAAAAATTTTATCATCATAGAAATTCAAGTTTTTAACCATGATTACTTTGTCATCAGTGTTGGTGCCAACACTAACCACTTTTTTCAGGCAACTTTTTTTCCAATGACTTTTATATTCATTGACACCCAAGATATCTACACTGACAACAATTGTCATCACTAAAAGTCTAATTTCCTGTAATGCTCTTTTGAATGTACTAATGCTAAATTCAACATTTTTGATGAATTAAAGATGATGTATATATGATGCTAAGAGATAATACATATGATTTGTTAAATCCAAAGTGATGTAGAAATATTTTTTAAGTGGAATATCATACTACTGTAAAAATGACTCCCTAAATGAGTAAGGTTGTGAAACAAATTTTGTTGAGAGAGAAGAAGTGAAATATCAATGGAAATGGAAATAATAAGTAACTTAAACAAGAAGTTTTATCATATAAGAATGTCATTTAGACATAAGGTACTCTCTATGTGTGTGTCTATAATTATTATTTATTTATGCACCTTTACAATGTAGAATTACAATATCTATAAAAAAAATAATAAAAATAAATATTTTTCATAACTTAAGAGCTAGTGATGTGCTTAAAAAATAAAGTATGATTAAGATACAAAATAAATTGTTATTACTACTATGATTATTATTATGTCATGACCTACCTAACTGTGACTAGGGTGTAACTTATTTCTTAGTTTTCACAAGTGTGTTTAATCTTATCTTAACATCATTACACAATTACTAATAGAAGAAATAATTTAGTTAAACAATTCCATTTTATATGCATTACAAATATTTACAAATAGGGTTTATATTGTAGTTTATACCAAACTATCTACATGGCCCCTATCATCTCCTAATTAATCTTTAACAAGTTTACGATTACTTTCAAAGGAAAATTTAGAAAATCTCTACCTTGAGCTGTTAATGGTGGCTGAAGAGTTACAATAGGCTAATCTAATTTAGGAAAAAAATAGTGACTTGTAGATTCAGTAAGTAGATAAGCTACTCAACAGATAAAATAACCACATTCACATCCATACACATATCACTTATTTACATACAATCGTTTAATTCTTAATCATAGCTCTAATTCTAACTTACATTATACAGCACCTTTGCTCACCTATGATAACATGTAATAGTTAATAAAATAAACACAAGATAACACCTATTTAATTCCTAATCATAAAGTAACACAAACATTATATAGTCTTAAAATAATAAACAATAGATAATCAAACTTTAATGTTAATAGTTATTTTTATCCTGCCTACCATTCCCCTTGCCTACTCCTCATAAGCACTTGGGCAGGATATAACATATAATGTGACATAAGCACTTAGTCATAAGATATAAGATGATAATTCATGGCACCTAGTAGAATTACTCCAACCTTTATAAGAAAGAGCCTTTAGGTGGAGAGTCATGCTTCGATTTTATTCACACATGAAAGCTCCTAAGGCTTAATTTTCAATATTCATACAAAGAAAACTTAGGTTTTGATATCACACACATTATAAATACAAATATCCAATCTTATAACTTTTAGGTCCTACCTTATCCCTTCCCGATGTTTTTTAAATATAGTACAATTTCACAATATCCAACCATTCTCATTTCAAATCATCATCAATACAAAACACATCATCATTTCATTTAATACACACTCACATTGGTAATTTCATTATGATTCCAATTACATTTGCAATAAATAAATAATTATTATAAATACATAACAATCCATATACAATCACATGTCCCCAACAAGATTTACCATATTAATCATAAACATAGATAGATATCAATCATAGTTATGTTCACGTCAGGAATCCATCCTTAATATCATTAACATTAACATTCACATGGCAATTGTGAAAGTATAAAAGCTATATATGTGCACATGAATTCATATTATCATAAAAATAATTAAATTAGGCATAAAAGGATATGATAGTCGTGTATTAAGGTCTAGAGATGAATTCTGGCTCTCACAATTGAGTATGTACTTGCAAATAATCATCATAAACAAATTTGGTTGTCAAACTTAAGCATGTACTCGAATGGGACCATCTAAAAGGCATCATTTTATGCATGCTTGAGTAAATTTGACCTTTGAATGATATTTTATGACTAACTTAAGATTTACAAATTTATTATTTAAAAAATTTGTTTCATATGGAAAGTAGTCTCAAGTAGTTTCCATGAACTAGTCTTTTGAATAAAATGATTAAGATTTGATGAAGCTATACCTTTAATGAATTATACCTAAAAATATAGTTTTTTATAATCATAAACTTCTAAATTTTATCTACTATTTCAATGATATCTTAAAATATACATAAAGTATTGATTTGAAACTAATTTTATTTGAAAATAGACTTAATTACTTTTCTAACAATAAGTGATTTACTAAAAAAGGGTGTAAAATAAATGAGGTATAACATTTCAAAATTTACATAACAATCATGTCCCAACATACTCAAGTATATATTCAAGTATAGTTATCCTAAAAGCAATTCTAATGCTCATACTTAAATATATACTTGCTTATGGCTACCTATTTTGTGATACTCAAGTGTATACTTAAGTATAAGTGTCTAGAAGGCTACTTTGGAGCCATATGCAGTTATATACTTAAGTATAATGACCAAATTTTGAAAAATAGTTGTTCCAAATCTAACCCATACATATCAATAAAGCCAAAAAACTTACTCAAATCCATCATTTATACTCATCCTTACACTATTAACATTAACAATTCATGCTATAATATTTCTTATCATCATCAAATTCTCATTTTAGTAACACAAGAATGATAACATTTTATAAAATGAAACCATGCAAAATCATTAACTTTTAAGTGGTTTATCCACTCATAAATTGATGAAAAAGATAAGGAGGATTTGAAAGAAGATTGGCTTGCCCTAAACAATACTAAACTAAGGAAATTTGAGTTAAAATCCCTAAATTCTCTTCAAATTAAAATCTAAGAAGATTTTTCATTCAAAATCATGAGCTAGCTTGAAATTGTCTTGGTTGCAAAGAAGAAACGATATTTTTCGTAAAATTTCCTAGCTCAACTTGCTAGGATTTGATGAATTTGGAGTGAACTATTCTAAAGATAGTTAAGAAAGAGAGTTTGGTTGATTTCCTTGGGAGAAAAATGGAGTGTATGTTGAGTGGTTTTGGCATTATAAGAGTGGATTGATATTTTAGAAGGTGAATTAGTAATTTTGGAAAGTTTCAAGGGTAAAGTAGGAAAAATAATTCCTAAATTTTCTTCATACAAACTAACTGAATTCTAATTCTACACTAACCTTTATTTATTTATTTTTACCTATTTTTATCATAGGAAAACATTTTCTTTAATTTTAACACTACCCTAAGTTTATCCATAACAATTTTAATTACCCATATATTTATGTAAATTACTAAGTAATTTATTAAAATAAAATCTTTAAAAAAAGCACTTGAGGTGTGACATATTGGGTGCTTGCTATGGCACCCTTAAAGATAAAAAATCTAGAGAAACATGACAAGTTTTGAAACCATTAAATATATTGAAATTATTCAATTAGAATTATTTATTTTTTAATGGATGTTATCAAACAATTTCAATCTAATGGTTTTTGAGATTACCATATCACTTTGGGTTTTGAAACCTTCAAGGCACTATAGAATACACCTTATTGTTATTGTTGTTGTTTTGAATATCTATGCCTAAATTGTTTTCTTTCCATTAAATTTCTAGTAACTCTAGTAGTAGTAGTAATAGTAGTAATAGTAGTAGTAGTAGTAGTAGTAGTAGTAGTAGTAGTAGTAGTAGTAGTAGTAGTAGTAATAATAATAATAATAATAATAATAATAATAATAATAATAATAATAATAATAATAATAATAAAATACTTGAACTTCAATTTATATTTATTTACATACTTTTACATATTTGAATTTTAATAATTATAAAAATAATATTTTTAGAAACTTAGGGTAAAAGATGATCTTTAGAAATAAAGTAAATGAAATAAAACTATATTTAGGATACAACATAAATTACTATCATCATCATCATATAATAAACTATGAGAAGTGGGATTTCTTGGGTTCATATTTCTTATAAAATTTGCAACTTCCTTTGAATTGAGTTTTCTTAGGCTTATAATGTTATTCACTCTTTTCACCCTTTTGTCTTTTCATAACTAGACTTTGCTTTGTTATTCCTTTGATGTGGCCTCATCTTTTGTTCTAAAGTTGAACCATGAGAAGTAAAATTAATAACATGAACCTTCCTTTTCTTTATGTTCTTCTCAACTTGACTAATAATGAAGATTAACTCATTGATAGTCCATTAAGATTTTTAGGTGCTGTAAGATGTCTTTAGAATATCGAGCTATATTAGTAAAGATTTTAGTGCATGCCAAGTCAAATAAAAGTAACTTAATTTATTCTTCATGCTTTTTAGCTTCTTGTAGTAATTGACTAATTTCATTATGTGCTCCCTCACTCCACTAAAACCATCATATACTGTTTTAATAAATAACGAGAGGTAGTGTTCCTTCTTAGCCCTATCAAATTTGATGCACTTCTTATTTACAGAATCAATAAATGCCTTAGCACTTTGGTTTATAGGGATTCTTTGTTTAATGGTCTCATCCATTGTATACTTGATCATCATTAGGCATACTTCATTTGAGCGAGTCCACTTCTTAGCTTTTGTTTTTTTTTTCTCTTGTTCCATAGTATAGTTAATGTTAATAGTGAGCATTGTTTCCATAATTGCTATATCAAGATAGGTGACCATCAAAAGAGTTTTAACGACTCGACCTAGTCCTTATAATTTGTCCTACTCAATATCTTAATGAAATTTAATTGCATAGGCATGTAAGTTAAGAAAATTTATCACTATCTTAATGCATGTGTTACTTTAATCATGCTTTTAGTTGTCCCTACTAAACTATACAATTATACACAGCATCATACGACGAGACCTAATACTAATAGGATATTCAAGACCTTATAATATTATACAAGAATTAAATGCTATATTCTTAAAACCTAACTATAATAGGGTGTTTAAAATTTTAAAAATATAATATTTAATTCTACACTTATATTATCGCTAACAAGTCCTATTAATAATATCATATTGATATGATATTTAAATATCATTAACATAACACTTTCCTTAATCTAACTAACACCTTATTATTATCAACAAAATTTTATACAATTAGGCTTATGATAAACAAATTTTCGTGGCATAACATGAGCAAAATTGGTTCATGCAAAATTATTTTCTTTATGCATATATACATGTAAAATTGTTTCAATAGCAAATGGTAATGAAAAATTTGACAATATATGTGGGCGTGCGTGTGTGTGGTGTGGTGGTCCAAATCATAGGAATCATATGCTAAAATTTTCAAGCCTATGTAATTTCAAATAGGCACTTAAATAAAATGGGGGAAGAACAAAATTATTTTTAATTGCAAAAATTAAATAATACTTAGAATTACAATCTTAGAGAATAGATATCAATGGTATCAAAACCAATGCCATCCAATGCTTGAAAGATGGTGAGTGGAAATCACACACCTTGAGCAAGAGTGGCTATTGTGCATGAACAAGTTCTCCATCTCCTTAAACTGGCCGAGTCTATAACTAGGTTAGCCTAACCCTATTGTGACCTAATTTTAACCTAGTTAAAAAAGTGTAATTTTAACCAATCTATAAACACAATTCTTGTTCTGATTTAAGTCTAAGTGCATTTTCAATGTGAATTAATTTCTCTCAAAAATGCTAATTTGAATTGAAATTTTTTTAAGAAAAACTTTAAAGTTATTCTTAATGTTTTAGAACAATAGATGGCTCAATCTTTGCATTTTTTTAATTACATTTCACAAAGAGTAATTAGTACTCATTAAAATGAATCAAAACTGAAAGAAAATATTAAATTCTCTATAAATTATGTTTTTCAAAAAACACCAAAAATAGAAAGTTAAGGAAAAATTTTAGGAAAAATATAAAGTTTTTTCCCAAAATTTTCAAACAGTAAATGATTCATTAAAATTTCCAGAAATCATCAAAACTTACAAAACACACGTGTTTTGCATACATTCTTTAGTCTTTGTTATTAAAATGCATTTTTCCAAAAATATATCGTAATTCAATAAGTGTTATTATAGTACTTAAATATGGATCTCAAATGTAATTCATGATGGAGATGATCCAATTTTAATAAGGCATGAATTATACGTGAATATAATTATTAATAAAATAGGAAACATACCTGAATTGGTAACATTATACCTATTCAGATATTATCACAATCTTTTGAATGAAAATGATCACGATCATGGCCTCTAGAGATACATAATTGGCACAAACTTTGGTCGCCACATAGGTTCTCTCCTTTTACGGAACACTAATTCTTACAAAATTGAGGAATCATACTCTAAACACCGCATGGAATAATGCACAACTAACTTAGGTTTTTAGGAGCAAAGACCATCATGAAATGTGTGAACTAAATTATGAACTAATCTATAACTGGAACTAATAGAATAACCACATTGTGTTTAAGTGCCAACAAAAAATGTCCAGCTTTATCATCATAAACAGATTACTCTACTTGAACATTTTTTTAGTTTTGAAATTATTAGCTCCATTTATGGTTAAAATTCTATCATAAACAATATATATTTTTTTATCATGAGCTAATGCCACTTTTAATCATTAATTAATATAATTCTCAATCATAGACTATCATATCTCAAAGAAAATGAAATTTTAATTTATATAAAATCAGATGTACGTATAAAATTATTTATGAACTCAATTTTAAATAAATTAAATTTTAATTTTAATGAGGTTCTAAACTGGGAGTTAAAAAAAGCATGGAATTATCAGAATAGTGGAGTTGATAGGACACAATATCAAAGGAACAATAATGATTTACGTTTGAATTTGAAGTTAAAATATAGCATCGTACGGTAAATTTCCGGGTTGAGCAATAATTAAGGAGCATGAATGCGAAGAAAGAAGGGCACATGGTCCAAGAAGAGATTATATGGATCACTTACAAATCATAATGTTGGTGAGGTGCGTCTATTTTAGACAACCCGTTACAAAAAATTCAATTTAAATCATCGTTTTGTATGTAAATAGAGTAAAATATGTGATGGAATAAAAAAATGGGTAATATAATCACTTTACGTATGTTAATCTCTTTATTTGGTCAGCTACTTTTAACTGTATTTTAATAATATTTAAGGTAAGTGACACTCTATTTACACTTGTAATTTCATTATTTTACACTTAATTTATTTATAATTTTAAAGTTTCATTTATTTCATTTAAAATATTTTTTATAAAAAATTATTTATATGTATATTGATGAATAAGTAATATGTCATTTATATTTATGATTAAAAGATGATATTTAAAATTATAATAATAGAAGAAAATAAATTTCTCTTTATTTTTGAAAATTTTTCATATTTAATATTAAACATATGAAAATGCTTTCCATAATTTTACCATTTTATAATTATTATGAAAAACATTTTCCATAAAAAAAAAGATAGGATATCAGTGTCGAAATTAACTCTCCTGTTGTTTCAAAAATTAATCCTTTATTTATTTAAATTATTTTTATCCAAAATTTAATAAAAAAATACACATAATATCTAATTCTATAGATTCCATCTAATTTGACAAATGTGTAAAACGTAAACAACAGTCCGAACACTATCACTTTTACATAATTAGGTCAAATTTATAAAAATTAAAAAAGCACGTGCATGTCTCATTTTTTGTGGGTAAAATGATTTTGAGAATAAGTGTTGAATTTAGAAAAATAAAAGGCATGTGCATTTCATATGTATGTTTCATTAAATTTTGGATAAAAATAATTTAGGCAAGAAGAGTATAAACAATTAGAGTTACAATAAGATGAATTTTAACGTGTAAAATCGTTCTGTTTATTTTATTAAAAATTATTTTTTGTAGGAAAATATCATTTACATATATATAAATGAAAGAAATATATATTACTTATATTAGTGATTAAAAATGATACTTATATATATATATATATATATATATATATATATATATATATAGGGTTTAGGGTTTAGGGTTTAGGAAAACCAACCTAAACCCTAAACCCTAAACCCTCTTCAAAACCAAGTTTTCAACCTGTGTTTTATGATTTTAAAAATATTTTGAACAGGAGGGTTTCTCCAGATTTTTTGTAAGATTTTTGAGAAGAAAATCCTGCTTTTCTTTATCATTAGGATAGTCCTTAATGAGGTCTAACCAGATTTCTTGATCACCAGTACTAAGCATACTAATTTCAAAGTTAGGGATGGTGGTTTAGCTTAGCGGGAACAACACGCCTCATGCATCACTTACATGATACTATGCGCAAACAGTTATTTTCCATGAACAGGTTCAGATCCAGATACCCACACAGGGATCCATCCATAAGCGGTTTAAGCTAAACTACCATCCCTACTTCCGCCCAGGCTCTGATACCAACTTGCCCCGGAGGTGCCCCCTAAGATAAAAAAATAAAAATAAAAAAAGTAAAATGGAATAGGGATCGCAGGCGGACTACCAAAATTTTATTTCATATAAAAAAACTTACAATGATTTTTTTTGGGAAGAAAGTAAGAACCAGTAAGAGAGAGAGCTTATATGAGAGACTCGTCTCCGCAAATGCTTGGTTCTGAACAAAAGGGAAACTGCTTAAATAAGCAGAAAATATTTCTACAGTAGACCACTAACAGTTCTATCCCGTGGGTAAACAGGAAAAGAAAACAATAAAAGTGCTACAGTAAAGTTTTCTTTCAGTCACCGAAAGGGAAAAGTGACAGAAAGCAGCAGCTTTAGCCGGGAATCCCGTAAAGATGTCTTCCACCAGGAGAGGTTGAAATGTCTTCTAGTGCCGACACTTTGATTTTGACTTGGTAGGATGATCTAATGGTTTAGATTAGATCAGGAGAATCTGGTGGACTGCTACGGTTGAGATCAATTCCGAAACAGTCATCTTCATTTGATTGAGCATAGTCTTCATCCTCTGAAAGGTTTTCAGACTTGGCTGGAGAGTTGGAAAAGGCTTCAGATTTGGCTTCTGCTTTCTGGAGCATGAGAGTACGAATGTCTTCAATTTTTTAGAGCATTCGTCTGGAGTGGATGCAGTTGCAAGAGCAGCCATAAAATTTGATCTTGACTGAAGGAATTGGCTCGTTCCCTTCCTTATGTTCTTATTGAACTCGGGATGACGCTTGAACCATTTCTAGATTTGATTGACTTCAGCCATATGAGCAAATTTAAAGTTACCCCACCATTTTACAGAGCTATGTCTTTGGAGGATAGGATAATTTCCTTCAGAGTTCTGGACCAATTTATATTCCCAGTAATAGCACCATGGGAGGTCTATCCTAAGGAAAAATTGTAAGAGAGCAGGAAAATTTCCATGAGCTTTAGAATTGAAGTGATCACGAAAGAATTCCCAACCTTTTTTGATTTTTTGAGGAAAAATTTCTTCAACTGGTCCGAAGGTATTCCACCATCTTACGAACCAATTAGGAATCTGATACTTGACATTACATTTGAAATAAATAAGCCAAGTATGCCGGTAAATTTGATTTTGAAAAAATAGAGTATTCATCCAGGCTTCTTGATAGTCCCAGTAAGAATATCCTATTAAATTAATATTTGAAAAAAGTTTTGTAAATTTTTTGATCTTGAATGGTTCCATATCCCATTCAGAAGAAGTAATAATTTTTTCAATCTGAAAATTTGAATGAGTTATAAGATCAGAATTTTCTGAACTTTTCTTTTGTTCAATGACCACTGAGCCAGAATCTTCTAAAATATGCTGATAGAATTCTCTGGTGTGGAGGAAAGATTTTAGGATAAAATGCCAAATTTTTGGAAAGATTTTGGGTATGAGATCAATGGGATCACTTGCCCAATATTTTGGTTCAGTATAGAGTAGATTTTGGCAGATTGGGTGTTTGACATATCTGGTAAATTCTGGTTTAGAATTCTGATTGGTTTTCACAATGGGCTTAGATTGGGTTGGAACAATAGATTTGGACGTCCCAGGTTTATATGTTTGTTTCTTCTGCTTTTCAATGGCTTGCAGAAGTTTAGATTGGCTTAAGATCAGGGATTGGGCTTCCTGGTCTTCTTCGGCTATATCAGCCCAAGATTTTTTCTCAATTTTGAGGGGTTTTTGGATTGAGGTTGCAAGAGCTTGCAGAACCTCAATAGGAAAGTCCTCATGAGAGATTTGTTTAGATTTGGTGGAGGAGGGGGTAGCAATTTGTTTTGCTTTCTCCTCAGCGGTGGGTTTCCGCTTATTTGGATCTAGAGGGTCTTTTTTATTTCTCCTCATTGAAGATTGCCTTGTTTTCCCTGTAAAAATTCTTTGGTTAGGAAATCAGGGAGAGAGTTTGAAGATCCTTTCAAATGTTCAATATCAAAATCGAAAACACTTAAAAGACCTTGCCATCTGGCAAAAATTTGTTTTGAAGCAATATTTTGAACATCTTTTTGCAGAATAGATTTTGCTGAACTGCAATCAGCACGGATCAAAAATTTTTGATTAAGTAATTCTAACTGAAATTTTTGAATACATAAAACTATTGCCAAAATCTCTTTTTTAGGAGTGGAATAGTTTTGTTGTGTAGAATTCCAATGCTTTGATGCAAATGCAACTATATGTTCTTTGCCATGCAAAATTTGTTTTAAAATTCCTCCGTATCTTAGATCAGAAGCATCAGTTTCAACAATCTTAGGTGCCGAAGGATTTGAAATTTGTAAGCAAGGAAGGCTTTTAACTTGAGCTTTGACTTGTCTTACTATTTTTGTATGCATGTCAGTCCTGGGAGGCGGACTCTTTTTTAAACGATCATGCAAAGGTTTTATAAGATTTGAAAGGTTTGGGAAGAAATCAGAAACATAATTTAAACAACCCAAAAACCTTTGAAGTTGAGTTTTATCAATTAATTGATCAGGAAATTTATCAGCAAACTCAATTGATCTCTCAATTGGAATGATAGTTCCCTGATAAATGTTGTGACCAAGAAATCGAATTTTTTTTTGAAAAAGAGAAAATTTGGTTTTAGAAACGGCCAAACCATTCCTCTGGGTTATATCTAAGAATATATTGAGATGTTTGAAATGTTGATCAATATTTTCTGAAAATACTAAAACATCATCAATATAAACTATGATAAATTTGGAAAAAGGATTGTAAATGTCATTCATAATCCTTTGAAATTCTGAGGGTGCATTTTTTAAACCAAAAGGCATTACATTCCATTCATATTGTCCAAATGGAACAGTGAATGCTGTTTTATAGCGATCCTCAGGTTTTATTTGGATTTGCCAAAATCCAGATTTCATATCAAACTTTGAAAAGATTTTTGCCAAATAAAGACGATTTAAAAGATCTTTTTTATTCGGGATAGGATACCTGATCCATTGAAGTGCAGTCTTAGGGGGCACCTCCGGGGTAAGTTGGTATCAGAGCCTGGGGGGAAGTAGGGATGGTGGTTTAGCTTAAACCGCTTATGGATGGATCCCTGTGTGGGTATCTGGATCTGAACCTATTCATGGAAAATAACTGTTTGTGCATAGTATCATGTAAGTGATGCATGAGGCGTGTTGTTCCCGCTAAGCCATGTGAAGGCGTTTAGGGATTTTGCCTCTTTCACCCGGTAGCTTACATGAGAACAGTAAGACGTATGAACAATTTTCTAGAAAACATTACTATTCAAACCCAGATTCAAACACTCAGATCCTCCCATAAGCAGTACAAGCTGATATCTTCATCTTTATGGAACCTTGCGGTAGATATCAGCCCCTTGGTAAACCATCTGCATACTTTCAGCTTTCTTTATTTTCCGCATTTATTTTCTGTTGATCATCTTTCCTGTTGCACTCTGCATATTTACTGTTTAAATCTATTATCACATAAATTTTAATTTATGGCTGAAAAATTTATTAGAACTTTTTCCCATTGGTTTTCACCGAAAAAATCTATGAAATCTAGCTCAGATTTGGGCAAAAAACCAATCTTCTCTGAGGAAATCAGATTTGAAAATATAAACCAGAAATTTGATGATTGGGAAATGCCGAATATCCCAAATCAAGAACTTTATCAAATCCGGAAAGAAAGTATTTTCAACAGAACTGATTATGCAATCAAGACTGTTGAAGAAACTATCAAAGTAAATCCGGACTATGAAAATTTTATACTTTTTTCTGGCCTAGACGCTGAAAAGCTTCGAAAAAGGTATAATTATTTACATATTGGCTGCATCCAAGTTATGGCAGTTTCAACTCTCCGAAAAGGACTTGATAATGCTATCCTTCTCTGTCTTAGAGATGAAAGGGATACAGATTTTAAAAACTCTCTTCTTGGAGTAATTGAAACTAGTCTGTCTCAAGGACCAATCTATTTCAACTGTTTTCCAGAAATGAAGGTTGTTCTTGATACAAATCAATTTCCAGAAGCTCTTCTAAAGCTTCAAGTCAAATTGTATAATTATACCATGGAACCTGGCCAAATTCCAGTCGTGATAATTTACAGGATCCATTATAAATTGCACAACTCTTATACGTCACTTTGTATAAAACCACCTTCACTGAAAGGAGAAACAATCTTCTTTCAAACTGATGCGACTAAGGTAAACTTATCAGTCCCAATGGAAACAATCTGGGATAGGATAAGTTGGCCTGACAATTGGGGCTTTAGACAAGCTGTAAAACCCCAAGAGATTGCTGCTAAACCAATCTCGAGAATCGAAACCATGCCTGATGGTTCGGTCTCTATTTCTTTTGAAAATAGAAATAAGCTTAGTAGTTTTATTGAGTCTGAATCATTTTCAAAAAGAAATCTGGTAGAAGGTCCCAGAAGATCTTGTTCTGGAAGGATCAGTTCTAAACCATTTTCGGAAACTGATTCAAGAAAATCTTTTCAAACTACTTCTACTATTAACGTTGATTTACGCGGCGTTGATAATAGTGCAAATATTCCTAGACCAGTATATGGTCAAACCAGCCAAACTCTTGAAATTGAGAAAGATGGCGAAGAAATAGATCCTGATAGTGAAACTATTGGATCCATTGGATCTCCTACTGCCTCGCAAATCTGCCCTGACCACCCAATTATTTTATGATGAATCATAAAACTAATTTTGAGATTGACAAGGAATCTTTGAGAAAGGAGTTTTACTCTGACAAGCTCCTCCATCAAAGAACCTGGTTTTTTAAAAATTTCAAAGGTCAGAAAAGGCAAGAAATTCAGGAAGAATTTTATGCTTATTTAAATGATATGCATAGTAATATGCATTTCTTTGACTGGTTTGAGTATTATACTGAGAAAAACCAGATTAATTTTCCCTTTAAAGATATTGGGTCTATCAATGGTCTTTCTGAATGGACAACAGCTCAAGGCGAAACGATTTCTTCTGAGCTACCTCCAAAAAAGGCGTTCCAGATTCCAACCACCGACCCAAAGAAACCAGTGATAGCCTCACCTTTCAAAACTATGGAGTCCAAGGAAGGAGAAGCTATTTCCACAAAAGATATTGCTGCCGTAATCGAGCAGAATAACTATACTAACAGGTATCTTCAAGCGATTAGTACTGAGTTAGTCTTGGATAGAAATATATCTGCTAGACATATAGGTTCTGGTGTTTCTGTAAACCCTGCAGGTGAACCTTCAACTTCTAGAACCCAATCTGGGATTAAAAATCCTCTGTTTAAACCTCATTAGATACCCGTAGAAAAACAAATTTCCAAATCAAAAAGTTCAGTTAATCAAATGATTGCAGAACTTACCAAAAGGTTAGCAGACCTTGATAGTGATAGTTCTGACACTACTAAGACGGTTAATTCTAGTATTAAAAATTTAGGAGTCCTTGATAATTGTTCAGAAACATCTTCTGAAGATTATCAAGTCTACCTTGTTAAAAAAGAACCTAGGGAAAATAACTGGAGACAACCCCAGAAGTTATATTACCCTAGAGCCACTCCTCCCGATATGGTTTTGGAAGAAAAACCCAAAATTATTCAAAATTCCTATAGTGGAAGCCACATCTATGAATGGAATATAGATGGAAAATCTGAATATGAAATTATAACTACAATCCAACAAATGGGAATGGTTTGTATGGCCTATCAATCTAACCATCAAGCTGATGATGTTGCCATCTGCCATTACCTAATAGCTGGTTTTTCAGGACAGCTTAAAGGTTGGTGGGATGACCATCTCACATCTGATGAGAAAAACCAAATCCTAGGAGCCATCAGAGGAGATGAAAATAGAGAACCTATCCTAACTAATGATGGAAATACAATTCCTGATGCTACCCAAACTTTGATCTATACCATAGTTAGACACTTTCTGGGTGATCCTAACATGTGGAGAGACAAATCTGCTGAACTCCTTTCCAACCTGAGATGTAGATCCCTCTCAGATTTTAGGTGGTACAAGGATATGTTCTTTGCTAGAATCTTCAATAGAGAAGATAGTAGCCAGCCCTTCTGGAAAGAAAATTTTCTAGCAGGACTTCCTCTAACCTTAGGAGATAAGGTTCGTTCAGAAATAAGAAATCTTTACGGTGAAAATATTCCCTATGACCGACTAACTTATGGAGAATTAGTCAGTCATGTCCATAAAGTAGCAATCAAAATTTGCCAGGATGACAAAATCTAACAACAATTGGCCAAGGAAAAAGCCCAAAACAGAAAAGAGTTAGGAACCTTCTGTGAACAATTTGGCCTTCCTTGTACCAAAAATATGAAGCCCAGGAGTCATAAAACTTGAAAAAACAAACCTAGGTCAGACTCCAAAGAAAATTCTAAGCATGATAGCAAATATTTTAAGAAAAAAGCCAGAGGTAAAAATATTCCTTCTGATCAACTTAGACAAAACCCAGACGCTAAGCCAGTATGTTTCAAGTGTGGAAAACCTGGACATATCTCTAGATTTTGTAAGTTTAATAAAAAACTTAGGCAATTAGGTTTAAATGATACTATCCTAAACCAAATAGTCATCCTCCTAGCCCAGGAAGAATCCTCTGACTCGGAACATGAAGAAGAAGTTTAACAAATAAATAAACTTCCTCAAGATGATGAAGTTTCTTCAGAAACCGATAATAACTTTGAAATTAGTATGCTTAGTATTGATGATCAAGAAATCTGGTTAGACCTCATTAAGGACTATCCTAATGATAAAGAAAAGCAGGATTTTCTTCTCAAAAATCTTACAAAAAATCTGGAGAAACCCTCATCTTCAAAACCAAGTTTTCAACCTGTGTTTTATGATTTTAAAAATATTTTGAACAAATTTAAATCAGAAAAATGTAAGCCTGTTACCCTACAGGATTTACAATCTGAAATAAATTTGCTCAAAAAGGAAATCAAAAATCTGAAATCTATCCAAAATTTTCAGGGAGAAATTTTATCTTCTCTTCAAAATCCTCCTGATTCTCCATTATCTTTAAGAGGAAAAGAAAAAATTAATAGAGATGAAGAAGACGATTTCTTAGGATTTATTTCTAGAATCTCAGCTCCTAAATATCATATCTCTATCATCCTTCAAAAAGATAACTGGAAACTGGAAATAATTGCCCTTTTTGATACTGGAGCAGATATCAATTGCATCCAAGAAGGCCTTGTTCCAACAAAGTTTTTTTGAAAAAACTAAGGCCAGAATCAGGGCTGCAAATGGTTCTGTTATGAAAATAAATTTCAAACTTTCAAATATCCAAATAGTAAATTCCTCTTTTCAAACTAACCAGGAGTTTTTACTAGTCAAAGATTTATCCAGTAAAATAATTTTAGGAAATCCTTTTATTCAAGCCTTAATTCCTTACAAGGTTTCAGATAAAGGCATTTCAACTAAAGTTTTGGGAGAAAAAAGTTACTTTCCAGTTTATCAAGAAAAATGAAAAAATAAACTTGATAGACTGCAAAGAAACTCAAATAAATTTCCTTGTTGAAGAAATTTCTTACAAAAGAATTGAACAGCAGCTTCAAATGCCTACTGTCCAATCTCGTATCAAATATTTAGAAAAAAGGATAGTCAGTAATGTTTGCTCTGACCTTCCCAATGCTTTCTGGAATAGAAAGCAGCATATGGTAGATTTACCATATGAAAAAGATTTCTCTAAAAGAGAAATCCCAACCAAGGCAAGGCCTATCCAGATGAGTCATGAACTCCTAGAATATTGCCAGAAAGAGATTAATGATCTCTTATTTAAAGGGATTATTAGAAAATCTAAGAGTCCCTGGTCTTGTGCAGCTTTTTATGTCAATAAAAATGCTGAGCCAGAACGTGGAACACCAAGGCTTGTAATCAATTACAAACCTTTAAACACTGCACTTCAATGGATCAGGTATCCTATCCCGAATAAAAAAGATCTTTTAAATCGTCTTTATTCGGCAAAAATCTTTTCAAAGTTTGATATGAAATCTGGATTTTGGCAAATCCAAATAAAACCTGAGGATCGCTATAAAACAGCATTCACTGTTCCATTTGGACAATACGAATGGAATGTAATGCCTTTTGGTTTAAAAAATGCACCCTCAGAATTTCAAAGGATTATGAATGACATTTACAATCCTTTTTCCAAATTTATCATAGTTTATATTGATGATGTTTTAGTATTTTCAGAAAATATTGATCAACATTTCAAACATCTCAATATATTCTTAGATATAACCTAGAGGAATGGTTTGGCCGTTTCTAAAACCAAATTTTCTCTTTTTCAAAAAAAAATTCGATTTCTTGGTCACAACATTTATCAGGGAACTATCATTCCAATTGAGAGATCAATTGAGTTTGCTGATAAATTTCCTGATCAATTAATTGATAAAACTCAACTTTAAAGGTTTTTGGGTTGTTTAAATTATGTTTCTGATTTCTTCCCAAACCTTTCAAATCTTATAAAACCTTTGCATGATCGTTTAAAAAAGAGTCCGCCTCCCTGGACTGACATGCATACAAAAATAGTAAGACAAGTCAAAGCTCAAGTTAAAAGCCTTCCTTGCTTACAAATTTCAAATCCTTCGGCACCTAAGATTGTTGAAACTGATGCTTCTGATCTAGGATATGGAGGAATTTTAAAACAAATTTTGCATGGCAAAGAACATATAGTTGCATTTGCATCAAAGCATTGGAATTCTGCACAACAAAACTATTCCACTCCTAAAAAAGAGATTTTGGCAATAGGTTTATGTGTTCAAAAATTTCAGTTAGAATTACTCAATCAAAAATTTTTGATTCGTGTTGATTGCAGTTCAGTAAAATCTATTCTGCAAAAAGATGTTCAAAATATTGCTTCAAAACAAATTTTTGCCAGATGGCAAGGTCTTTTAAGTGTTTTCGATTTTGATATTGAACATTTGAAAGGATCTTCAAACTCTCTCCCTGATTTCCTAACCAGAGAATTTTTACAGGGAAAACAAGGCAATCTTCAATGAGGAGAAATAAAAAAGACCCTTCAGATCCAAATAAGCGGAAACCCACCGCTGAGGAGAAAGCAAAACAAATTGCTACCCTCTCCTCCACCAAATCTAAACAAATCTCTCATGAGGACTTTCCTATTGAGTTTCTGCAAGCTCTTGCAACCTCAATCCAAAAACCCCTCAAAATTGAGAAAAAATCTTGGGCTGATATAGCCGAAGAAGACCAGGAAGCCCAATCCCTGATCTTAAGCCAATCTAAACTTATGCAAGCCATTGAAAAGCAGAAGAAACAAACATATAAACCTGGGACGTCCAAATCTATTGTTCCAACCCAATCTAAGCCCATTGTGAAAACCAATCAGAATTCTAAACCAGAATTTACCAGATATGTCAAACACCCAATCTGCCAAAATCTACTCTATACTGAACCAAAATATTGGGCAAGTGATCCCATTGATCTCATACCCAAAATCTTTTCAAAAAATTGGCATTTTATCCCAAAATCTTTCCTCCACACCAGAGAATTCTATCAGCATATTTTAGAAGATTCTGGCTCAGTGGTCATTGAACAAAAGAAAAGTTCAGAAAATTATGATCTTATAACTCATTCAAATTTTCGGATTAAAAAAATTATTACTTCTTCTGAATGGGATATGGAACCATTTAAAATCAAAAAATTTACAAAACCTTTTTCAAATATTAATTTAATAGGATATTCTTACTGGGACTATCAAGAAGCCTGGATGAATACTCTATTTTTTCAAAATCAAATTTATCGGCATACTTGGCTTATTTATTTCAAATGTAATGTCAAGTATCAGATTCCTAATTGGTTCGTAAGATGGTGGAACACCTTCGGACCAGTTGAAGAAATTTTTCCTCAAAAAATCAAAAAAGGTTGGGAATTCTTTCGTGATCACTTCAATTCTGAAACTCATGGAAATTTTCCTACTCTCTTACAATTTTTCCTTAGGATAGGCCTCCCATGGTGCTATTACTGGGAATATAAATTGGTCCAGAACTCTGAAGGAAATTATCCTATCCTCCAAAGACATAGCTCTGTAAAATGGTGGGGTAACTTTAAATTTGCTCATATGGCTGAAGTCAATCAAATCCAGAAATGGTTCAAGCGTCATCCTGAGTTCAATAAGAACATAAGGAAGGGAACGAGCCAATTCCTTCAGTCAAGATCAAATTTTATGGCTGCTCTTGCAACTGCATCCACTTCAGACGAATGGCTCTCAAAAATTGAAGACATTCGTACTCTCATGCTCCAGAAAGCAGAAGCCAAATCTGAAGCCTCTTCCAACTCTCCAGCCAAGTCTGAAAACCTTTCAGAGGATGAAGACTATGCTCAATCAAATGAAGATGACTGTTTCGGAATTGATCTCAACCGTAGCAGTCCACCAGATTCTCCTGATCTAATCTAAACCATTAGATCATCCTACCAGGTCAAAATCAAAGTGTCGGCACTAGAAGACATTTCAACCTCTCCTGGTGGAAGACATCTTTACGGGATTCCCGGCCAAAGCTGCTGCTTTCTGTCACTTTTCCTTTTCGGTGACTGAAAGAAAACTTTACTGTAGCACTTTTACTGTTTTCTTTTCCTATTTACCCACGGGATAAAACTGTTAGTGGTCTACTGTAGAAATCTTTTCTGCTTATTTAAGCAGTTTCCCTTTTGTTCAGAACCAAGCATTTGCGGAGACGAATCTCTCATATAAGCTCTCTCTCTCTTACTGGTTCTTACTCTCTCCCAAAAAATCATTGTAAGTTCTTTTATATGAAATAAAATTTTGGCAGTCCGCTTGCGATCCCTATTCCATTTTATTTTATTTTTTTTATTTTTTATCTTAGGGGGCAACTCTAATAGTTAATGAAAGTAAACTTCTTTTTTAAAATTGAAGAAGTTATTTTTTTTAAACTCATTACATTTAATATTAAATAAATAATTTTTTACTTTAATATTTTATTATTATATTTTATAAAAAATATTTTTTTATTAAAATAAATAAAATTTAAATAAAAAGGGGTGAAATTGCTTGCGGATAAACTATAATTTACTCATATTTTAGGTGTTGATTCCACGAGCTTTAGTCTAGGAGGGAAAAAAAACTGACAAATCATATGATTAATTTGGACTTGCATCTGGTACATTTTCTAATATATTGGACAAAATTTAGAAAGAAATAGATATAAATTTTTTTTCTTGAAATTGTGGATACCAATAAAAAAAATTAAGGGAGTTTTAGAGTAAAAATTATATTTTAATCCCTCCAAAATTAGTGGAAAATTGATAAAAAAAATGGAAAGGATCCGGATAAGATTAATTCACTCATGCAAGATAATCAGATTGTTTGAATACAATTTTAATTATACAAAATAGCCACCAATCATCAATTTCAGTCTCTCAGAATTTTTTAAGCTCAATTTTTGCCTACTAAAATTTCAATACACATCATCAAATTTTCCTTTGAAATAGATCATAATACAGTAATACACTTATGCTAAATAGTGAGACGGTTTAAATAAATTTATGCATAATTTGAGAATTAAATAAAAAACTACGCATTTTATTATTATTATTTTTGTTGATAATGTAGGAAATAAATGTGATATGTGGGAACATTGGAGATCTTATGTTCTTGACAACCAAACAGAAAACAAACATTTCTATATTTGAAGAAAACATCGCTAATTATCTACTTAATTTTATATTTACCGTGATTTTGGGCCGTTTCATTCTATCAGCCCAATATACTCTGAAGGCGTGTTGTCTTCCACTCGTCAAGATAGGATGCGTCTATTCCATTTTGCTCGTGTTGGTTCCTGGTCAAATCCACTGCAATTTGCTCACCTGGTCTAATTTACATTTACAGATTATAGGGGAAAGATTGTTCGATAATTTTTCTGACATCTCCTCCATCATTTCTTTGTTACTCACCCATAATTGCCAAGTCCTTCTCTCAAATTTCCTTTGCTTTGGTGAGTGGGTTATTTGAGAATTTTTTTTGGGCGTTTCTCTTAATTTTTTAATTGTTCAACTATATTTTTTCTCGTGTTGGTTCCTAATTAAATCCACCACAATTTGCTTGTCTGGTCTAATTTACATTTGCAGATTACAGGGGGTGGATTGTTCGATAATTTTTTGTTGTTTCAGGGGGTGGATTGTTCAATAATTTTTCTGGGCATTTCCTGTTGCTTTTATGAGCGGTCTGCATCTCCTCCGTCGTTTCTTTGTTGCTCACCCACAATTGCCAATTCCTTCTCTCAATTTTCTATTGCTTTGGTAAGTGGGTTATTTGAGAATGTTTTTTGGTGTTTCTCTCAAATTTTCAATTATTTGACTATTTTTTGTGATGTAGGTTCTACAACAGCACATCAACTATTCAACCATGGGACAAAGTTAGCTTTGAGTTAATTCTTCTACTACAAGTATTCAATTTGTTATTCAAGAGCAATCTTATTTTAGCGATTTAGGCATTCTTCAATTTTTCAGCTTTGCTCAGCTCTCTAGTTGAAGTCCTTCCAAAAATCACCTGCACGTCATTACCAGTGCCAACCTCGAAGGTTATGCACTAATTACTTTTCGTTTTTCTTGGAAAGATTCTTTTTAATCACTATTTAGACATGCTTTAAGCAATTATCTCTTTTTTTTAGTTAGATAATCGAAAGAACCTAATTTCCCCATTGCATTCACTTCAAAATGGGTCCGTGTTGTAGCTGTAATTTGTCGGACTATCCTTCTTTAAAGTGAAATCTGATTAAAAAAACTAGATCCATATTTTCTCAATGGATATTCTACTGTTTTGTCAAAATTTTACATATTCATTCTCTATTCCTTGTCCGTTGCACAGGTAACTGAAAGATTTTGTGTGCATTGGCTGAAACAACACATTTTAAGGTTAGAAGCAGGTAACTGGCTTTGTTCATTCAAAATTTCACTTTGCATTTGCAGTAATGTCCAAACATGCTACGTTCAACTTAAAGTGTGGTTTATGTCTATTGGTAATATGGTGCATTTTGTTTTTCTAATTCTAGCCAACAGATTAGTGCTCAAAGTAGATGAACTTGCAAACTCCTCATCGTGTTGGAATATATTATGAAATTATTTTTATTGATTATAATTTATTCTAAATTTTGACTTATATTATGATTCTTCACATTCCCAGCTTTGGATTTCCTTATTTTCACTATTCTCCTCTTACTGCTCCTCTAACCGCTACCCCTCTGAAGCCTGCTACTTCCTCTGTTGTTTCTCCCAAAAATTCCAACCATTCAATTTTTTTCAGTTCCATCAAACTAGACTCAAATTGTTAGATTCACCAAATCTCTCTCTCTTTCTCTCTCTCTCTTTTTAGCCTAACGTATTTCTTTCCCTTCACTTTCTCTTCTCCTCTCTTCCTTTCTCCCTATACTCTACCTTTTAGTTTTCCTTTTGATAATTGCAGTGCTTTACGTAGTAGTACTATGAAGGAGGAGCCAAAAGCGAATTGGAAAATACAAATAGGATTCGAGTTGGTTTGATTAATACTGACTTGCCTAAAATCAATCCTTATCATACCCCCCCCCCCCAAAAAAAAATAAAAATAAATGGATGTATTCTCTAGCCAAACTTCCAGCAAATTTTTGATATCTCAACACAAAGGCATAAGAGGGCAGGGAAAGAGAGTGTTTAGTGCATTATATCCCTATAAAGTCATGTTATTGTATAATGAACTTTATGCGCATGTGTATTTGCATGCTGGTCCAGGATATGCATGATAAAATTGTGCACAAGAACACATTAGAGAATACAATAACATATAAGCAATTATATATATATGTAGTATGAGTGAATATGCTAAATAGGGGGTGTATGAGTGGATTTCTCAAGTTTTCCAATGGTTGAAATTCAAGTGATGTGTAGTTGTACAATGAGAATTAGGAGTTGAATACAATTTTGTACACATAATAGGAGGGATTGTGTTGGTAAATGTGAATGGGAAAAGTAGAGGAGGGATGATTATGGGAAGATGCTGTCAATGTTTGCTGTCATATTTTCCTGCTCATTAGTTTTATAAATTTCTCCATTGATTCTCACTTTCAAGCATTAGCCTTTACTTTCCCCAAGGCACAGAGGATGAAAATTTAAAAATCCCATATTGAGAAGATTCTGAGATGAAAATCGTTTTTCTACTTATATAAATTGATTGTCCTTTACTGGATAGGACTTTCTTCAATCAATTGGATAGTTGTATATATGTATACTATTAGATGATTCTGCATGTAACCACAGTGAGATATTATATGCGGGCTAACCTAATGCAGACTTTGAGGTTACATATATAATCAATTAATATAATCAAATAATAAATTTGTAATTTTTGCAAAAATCAAATATAATCAATTATTTGATTTAATTAAGAAACATGTTATACCGTGCAAATTTAATATTTGATGTCATATATAGTAATAGTGATTATATTTATAACTTTTGTTGAAATATTTATTAAAAATATAATATATGCTCCGTTCTGGATATTTATTACATATATAATAAATGACCACATAATTTAAGAATATCATATATAGAATTTTTTAAAATTATGATCAAATATTGTTCTGAATAATAATCATGTACTATAGTCGGTTTGTATGTATTTTTCAATATGAAAATATTGTTGAACAAAATAATTATCTTATCAATGTGAAATATATTTATCAAAATTTATCTTTATTTTATGAAGGAGATATTCATTGCAATCAACCCATGTATAATTATTGATTTGTAGTATTTGTAGAAATTAAATATAATCAAATGTTTGATTAAGCTTAGTGTATTATTTAAATCCATTGTCATTATTTATAATCAATTTCAGTCATTTTTTAAATTAAAAATATAATTGAAATGTAACAATTTATTTTAATTCTATGTTTTTTTACATATTATAATTATTAATTTAGAATTTTTACAAAGGTCAGATACAATCAACTATAAATAAGAAAATAAAGAATCACGTGAACATACCATATATTAGATGACTATGCTTTTAATTTTAATTATGAATACTTATTGTAGTCAAATATTATATATAGTTTGAATATAAAATATTTTTTTATAAGTTGATGTCATATCAATCGTAATAATAGTAATTTTTACTTCTTCTTTTTGAGATATTTATTACAAGTATAATGCATGCTTTTTTTTGGATATTTATTATGTGTATATATCATCACACTATTTAAAAATATTGTATCTAGAATTCTTTAAAAATATAATCAAATATTATTTTAATTAATAGTCATTGATTATGCTTAATTTAGATTCTTTTAAAAAATCATGTTTATAAATTAAAATTATAATTGAAATTTGTATTTTTTATACATATTATAATCACTGATGTGTAATTTTTATAAAAGTCAAATATAATCAAATATTTGATTGTACATAATAATATATTGTTTCAATTAATTGTTATTGATTTAACTCAATTTTAATAAATCTTTTAAATTAAATCTCTCGATTGTCTACAAAAACTAAATAAATATCTTTTAAACGTGAAATATATCTTTTAGATGTATATTTTTAAAAAGTTAGATATAATCAAATATTTGATTAAGCTTAGCATATTATTCAGCTTTGTTTTCATTAATTACAATCAATTTTAAACATTTTTTGATTAAATTATAAAATTATAATTCATGTGATTTGTAATATATATATATATATATATATATATATATATATATATATATATATATATATATATATATATATATATATATATATTATAATAATAATAAATTTGTAATTTTTACAAAAATCAAATATAATCAATTATTTGATTTAATTAAGAAACATGTTATACCGTGCAAATAAGCATGTTATACCATGCAAGTATAATCAATTATTTGATTAATTTTTTAAGGAACATAAACTTTGTTTTTTATTTTTTAACATGGATGTTCATTTGAATCATGATAATTAATATTTAATGCATTGTGATCAAATAAACAATTATTTTTATACCATGAAAATCATATGTAATCAATTATTTGATTAAATTAAGTAACATAGTATTGTGCAAATTAAGTAACGTATTATACCATGCAAATAAAATCAAATTAAGTAACATATTGTACAAAAAGTTAGATAAAGTTCTACGTAAATTTAATATTTTAAAAAACATTAACCTTATTTTTTAATTTTTAATATAGATATTCAATGGGATCATGATAATTAACTATCTCATCAAATATTTCATACAATCTAAATATATTTTTGTTATTTATATAAAACATTAACAAATTTATTGCTTTATCTCTATTTTATGAAGTGAAAACTGAATTATTGATTTCTTATACATTTAAATATTACATACGTCAAACTTAAACTATTTTTTTTCTCTAAATAATTGTGTAGGAACCTAAATTTGGGAAGTATAAAGATTATGTACCAACAGATTGATGTAAGTTTATCATTTACACAAAATTATTTTTTTTAATATTATTATTTCATGAAATGAATTATAATGTGTCTTATAATATTTTTATTGATTTATATACAGGACACAATTCCTATTATTTGTGATAATGAAGATTTCATAACACCTTCGAAAAGGGTATTTGATAATGTTTTTGACACTATACCAAATATAAATTTAATTAGCTCTTAGATGGCTGCAAACAAAATGAAGAAGATTATCAAAAAGGAGATTAATGATTAGAATATACATTTGAAACTTTGTTTAATTTATAATCTTCGTACTTTTGAAATAATTTAATTATGCTTTTTTTGGTTCATTTTTATATTTATTAAATTAGATAATATTTGTTCTTTATTATCTATTTTGATAAGCATTTATATAAAAAGTAAGGATTAACATTTATACATTAAATTTCATATAAAGTAATGTTATTATTTTATATATTTTTTTAAATTTCATTCATTATAATATTTGATTATGTATTCATCTATCTAAATATGATAACGATAATCAATTAATGTAATATTATAATATTATAACAATTCTATCAATTAGTAATGACTTAAAAAAATAATATTTCTTATTATATAAATTGAACATAAATATATAAATTTTATAATTGTTTAAATAACGTAAATATAATCATAAATTTTAAATTAATCACTTGAATGTTTTATAATTTAAAATTTTAAAAATTAAATTTATATTATAAATTATTATTAATTAAATTTAATTTAATTAAATGCGTGCATTGCATGGGTTAAAAGCTAGTACATACATATATGCATCAAATGTGTGTGTCTACATATACACGTGTACAGAGACGCTTCATATAATCAATACACTTATGTTAATTAGAAGATATGAATATAGTTTTGGAGTCCAAATAGCCATAGCCAAGGATCGATTTTTTCTCTTTTTTTTTTTTTCCGTGGAAAGCATTTTCGGTAGAAATAATTTTATTTACTTCCATTTATTTATAATAATAAGATAATAAAAAATATCATAACTTTGATATTAAATATGAAAAATGTAATAAGGAAGTACAGTTTGATTTACAATTTTGGGGGCCAAATTTTTTTGAAAAGCTGCATCACGTATGTAAAAGAAATTTAAAATATATTTTATATATTTTTATATGATTATATAAAATTAATATATAATTTTAAAAATATTAGAGGCTAAATGCTCTTATGTCCTTTTTCAGCTCCATTGTTGACCCACAACAACATCCTCTATTTTGAAGAAAAATTATTTTCTTCCAAAAGCATATTATATTTTCTTAATTATAATTACATAATTGACATAAAGTTACTTATTTAATACAACTGAATAAAAGTTTTTCATGAAAAAAATCTCTCAATAAAATTAAATAAAATTTATTGTAAAATTTTCATACTATTAAATTAATAAAAAATGACATGTCTCATAAAAGTAATAGAAATTAAGAATTTTTATTAATAAAAAAGAATTATATAATTTTTTTAGTAATGAAATATTAAAATGATGGATAATAATATAAAATTAATTTAAATTTATAATATATTATATTTAAATAAAATATGTTAGACAAATGAAAAGGTATTACATGTTGTCGACGGAAAGAATGACGCGGTTGCTATACGTAAAATAAGCCCTAAAGTAAATTCATTTCAATGCATTATATCGCGCGACCACCCAAAAAAAAAACACAAAATTCAATGCATGTGGATATGTTTATTCTCTATTTTTAAAAATAATATTTTATTCTTTTATTCTCAAAAACTAAAAGAATCTATTTGACAACTTATTTTTATAATCTATTTTTAAAAATTATTCTCTAAATGTGTAACTTAAAAATAAAAAAATAAAAAAAACTTTCAAGCTCTATTTGTTTTATTAAAAAGTATTTTTCGCAAAATATAATTATAAAATATTAAAATAGAAAAAGTTATTTTATTTATTTAATATTAAATATAAAAAATTTTAAAAAAATAATTTTTTCTATTTTAAAATAAAATTTACTTTCTTTCATTTATAAACTTCTTGTATTTTATAATCATTAATATAAATAATGTATCATTCATATATATATATATATATATAAAAGTGATATAAGTGATATTTTTTTATAAAAAATACTTTCCAATAAAACAAATAAAACCTTAATTATTTTATAAACTTATTTTTTTGTTCTGAATATCAATTTTATAATTAAATAAAATATTTTTTTATTTATAATACCAACTACTTCTTAATCTTAGTTTTCTTTTAATCCAAAAATAATTTTTAAAAATAAAAAATAATTTTTCAAAAATAAAATTTTAAAAATATAAAAATAAAAACATATCTAAACATAAACATATTCTGTATAATTTAAAGCAGGGAATCCTAACAAAAGGCGGAAGAAGGAAGGCTGCTGACTCACAATGACTCTTTAAGCGAGGAGAACCTCCAGCTACTTTATCATTTTTCAGTACAATATATATTATTAAATTTAATTATATATTAGATTTATATTTTTTTAAAATTATATTTTTTTATCTCATATAATAATATATTAATAATTAAATTTGATAATACACAAATATATTACAATGTAATACATGATAGAATTTTCCTCATGGAAAAATGATGTAAAGAAAATATGCACAAAGAAAAAAATTAAAAATATATTTTTTCAAATTTAGATGTCATGAAAAATTAGAGATAAATTGGAAAAAGGTTGAAAATATGACCCTATTTATTTTTTAAGAAATATTTTCCGTAAGAAACTCTCATTTCTTTTTATATCAATAAATAATTACCATATACATATATACTTTTTAATTAAAAAAAATGATACTTAAAATTATGTTACTAGAGTAAAATGATTTTCTATTCGAGAAAAAAGAAGTTATCTTTCATTAATCTTTTCATATTTAATATTGAATATAGAAGAATTTATTTGGTTTGCATGAAGAATAATTTTTCTCAAAAAATTAAACTTTTCAGAAAGTAACTACTTATTTAAATTTCTTGAGAAATACTTAAAATTATTTGATTAATATAGAAAAAGTGATACTTCTTAAGAAGTCATTTCTTATATTTTATTTAGTTTAATATTAAATTTCTTAGGAAATGATTACTATATTTACGATATTATTATAATACAAATTAATAAATTTTGATTCTCATTAATTGAATTAAATGAAGATAATTATATTTTTATATTTATAAATAATATAAAAATAGAACTTATATAGAGAGAGCTAAGTAAGTAAACTTCTTATGTTCTATAGAATGTAGAACTCTTTGAAAAGTTCTATTTATTCCAATTTATTAGATAATGAATAATCAAATGATTTATATCTTTCTTATTTCTCAAGAATTAGGATTTCTCATACCATTATTGCAAACCAAAAAATTTTTAATTCATTTTCCACTTTCTTGATATTTTAATGTTATATTCTTATAGAAAATATATTTCACTAAAATAAATAAAGTTTCAAAAATAAGTAATAACTTGTCTCATTAAATAAGTGTGGGGTAGAAAATTTTATAATGTTGAAATTGTTCTTTCACAGAGCATATTAAATAATTGGGGTAGAGATTTTTGTAATTTTAAAATTGTCCTTCTATAGAACTTATTATATAACTTTGTTGATTTGTAATATGATCAATTTTGTCATTTAAATATTACTATTGTTACTTTTTTTATTTTTCAATTAAATTAAATAAAAATTAATATTTTTTCATTTAATTTCTATTTAATTTCTATACATTCAAACAATCAATGAAATTTTGTTTTCATATATTTTCTTTCTAGCTTTCCCTTTCTTTTTCCTACCTATCTCTTTGTACTCTTTCTCAACATCTGATGAAATGAAGTGTAATAAAAATGGAAGAAATGGTAATTATATCTAATATGATTAGGCATAAAATGAACACTCTATTTTATAATTATGTTTTAATATTTTAAAATTTGGCCTTACTATTGACTTGATAAAATGAATGGATCAATGTTAGATCAATTTAATCGATTAATTAGATGATTCAACTAGTTGGAATATTATCATATTTATGAATATATAGATAAATAATTTGATATATCATACTTTTTATAAATGTATTTAAATTATTAAGAATAAAATAAGTGTGTAAAATTCATGTAATTTATAAGAATTTCGAAATTTATTTGTTTAAACCTCTGCATCTAAATATAAAGAAATTATTTTCAAAGCTATTCCTAATAATAACACATAGTAAAATTGTTTATCAAATTGATACATAATTTTGAAACATGCGAGTTATATAATAAAATTTTTAATTAAAAATGATGCAATCATTATTTAAGTTACATTTTAATAGAAGTTACTCCCTCATCATTTTAAAGAAAAAATTTATTTTTATGTATTTTTTGTTTTAAAAAATAAGATTATATTTATTATTTTATTTCAAATATTACTTAACTATTTAAATAAATGCTCAATAATTATATTTATTAATTAATTTTTAATAAAGAATATATAATAAATTACAATTCATCTTTATTTAAATTAAAGTTATTTGTTGTATTTTTATATATTAATTTTAAGTGATACTTAAAAAAGAATAAAATAAATATATTTATAAAGAAACTATGCATTATCCTATATATTAAATTAAATGTATTGCACCATCAATACAACCAGGCGTCCTATTCAAGTGATTGGGCGTCTTTAACTCCATGAGAAGAGTGTCCGTTCCGAGATTTTTACTTGACGCGCCAAGTGAAATTTTTACATAATGGTGGACTAAAACTGGAATCGATTAATGCGGGTCAGCAATTCATCCACATTTTGTCCGGGTTTCAACATATTAATGCAAGTTCTACTTTAATCCAGATTTCGATATATGCTCGTCCTAGGCCTGGCCACGGTTGGGCAAAGGAGGCTAAGAGCCTGTCACTCAACCGACTGAAAAAATTGATTTTTCCCATGAGATGAACCGTTGCAAACTGAACTAATGCATAGAACCGACTAGAACCATTTAAAGTGGGTCCAATCGGTATTGGGCAGTTCAATTCAGTTAACCGTCCAGTATCACAATCAGATTTTACATGCTAATTTGTTGGGCTTGTTGCTAAAAAAAAGCCCACTCTAAAGTATAATTTATACTTAAAAAGGCAAGTTTACAAAGCCAAATAAAAGTTTCAATTTAAAATACATTTGACATTTAAAAAAAAAAACAAGTTAGAAAGCCCAACAAAATCTCATCTTTTCACCTGCTAAAGTATAAACACATTATACAATTATTTTGAACGTTGTTGAATCTGCTGACAATACAATATATCAAAAAGGCTATGCAATTGGTAGTGTAGCCGGCCAACATTGAACGGAAACAAATCTACATTGACAAGTGACAAGTGACATCAATACAACAAAAAAGAACTCAACAACAAGCATACATAAAGGGATATCATAATCACTCATCATTTTATAACCTGTGATATTTGATAAACATCCAATATAATGGAAATTGTTTAAGTTCTTAACAGAATTGATAAAGTCATACAAAGTCATCCAACATGAACATCAAATAATGCAAAAATATCCTCCCATCTCTTATGTTTGCTGAACTGCCACAAACTGAGCAATTGTAATATGTACTAAAATCCAAAAGAAGCGATTGTGCAATTGTAAATTCCTATTTTCTACCATAAATTGTACTTGTGCCATCCTATGTCTTCAATGGCCAGCATTCACCAAAAAATTGCTACAAATTGAAGTCAATTCTATTTATGTACCAAAATGTATTTACTTCCTACCCAAAAATCTTCTAACACTGGTTGGAACTTTACAGAATCTACTAAAAGTTAATCCATAGCCATAGGCTGTGTGATGTCTCCTATTCGAATTGAACCACTTGCCTCACTTCCATTAGGCATACTTTCACCTCCAACAGTAGCTGTTATGGAGGAAGTTGTTGCACTACCTCCCAGCAATTCTAACAATTAGAAAAAAAATTTAGAAAAACAACAAAAATTCCTAATACAATTAACAAAATAATAAATTAGAGAGTAAGGATGCAAGCATATAATGAGATAAAGAACATTTCAAGTAACAAAAAATTAGGAAGTAACTAATATTCAAATTTATACCTTGCTTAACTTCATCACATTAGTCCAATTCATCATTATCTTCAATGTCATGGAAGTCAAATTTTGAGGGCCTCAACCAATTTTGAGTGTATATGAGAGCCTCAGTCATTTTAGGGGTAAGAGAGCTCCGGAATAAATCAAACACCCAACCCCCTGTGCTAAATATTGATTATGAGGCTACTATAGACACTGGGATAGCTAGTATATCTCTAGCTATCTTTAATAGGATCATGAACCTTGATGCATTAAGCTTCCACCATGCCAAAATGTCAAAGGTGTCATCTTCATCAACACATGCTTCATTAAGAAACCTCTTTGCTTCATTTTTTGCATCAATGGTGTCTTTCTTCTTTAAATGAGATTGGAAGGTAGCATTCCAAGCTTTATGTGCATGACCTTTAACTGTAGGTACAATAGGTTGTGTGTCCCTGGTTGATATAGTCATAGATGCACTAGACTCCCCTTGCCCATGCCTTTTAGAATACCACTCATATATCCTCATCAAATCATCCTTAACCTTCTTAACCATTGTTTGGGCCACATGTTCCCCATAAATTTCTTCAAATGACCATGTCACAAAAGCTAATTTGTATCTAGGATCTAGAACATTAGCAATAAAAATTAAAGGATTGATGTTTTCCATATTTCTTCAATACTTCTCAAACTTCCTTTTCATGCTTATTGCCATCATATTCAAGATTGAATCATTCATTTCACTATCACTCCATCTTTTGATCTCACTTTACAACATAAACAAACATGTGAATGCAGAATTTGAAGTAACATATAATGACCTAGAAAATGCTAAAGTGACATCATAAAAGATTTTAAGGAAATTTAAAAAAGCCCTTGTATTGTTCCAATCACTAGTAGTTGGTGGCCCTATTCTCTTAGAATCTTCCATAAAGTATATAGTGTAATCACTATCATGTTTCTCCATCTCTCAAAAGCTTTTTGATATTTCTGAGTTGCCTCTAGCATTTTAAAGGTGGAGTTTCACCTTGTGGGCACATTAAAGTATACAAATGCTTTATGAGTGATGTGTTTATCTTGTATGGCTTGTTTGAACCTAGCTAACCTTGAAAGAGAGGATTTTACATACCTTACTGCATTTCGAATTGTAGTAATTCAGTTATGGAGATCATTCAATCCTTCATTGACAATTAGGTCTAGTATATGAGCATAACACCTCATATGTAACATTTTACCATCCAATACCAACCCCTTCAAAATTTTATCCTTTTTTTTCAAGTATACAATGGCCCCATTTTTTGAAATAGCATTATCTACGGTAACACTAAACAACTTCCTAATACCCTACTCATTCATGCATTGTTCAATTTGTTTTCCTATTGATTCCCTCTTATGGTTTGATATAAGTCAAAAGTTAATGATCCTTTTTTGTAAATTTTATTCATTATTTATGAAATGTATAGTTAATGCCATATAGTTCCAGTTTTGCACATTAGTCTAATAGTCAGTTGTTATAATACAATCAGATTTCAACAACCTTTTCAACCTTCCTTTTTCTTCTAGGAAAATCTTCATACAATCTCTTCTAATAGTTTTTTAGAAGGGACATGTAGTTGAGGGTTCAATCTTTTACACATATATCTAAAGCCATAACCTTTAACTACCCTAAATGGTTGCTCATCACATAAAACAAACACAGAGATAGCTTTCCTACACTCTTCTAAGTCATAGACATGGGGGTGGAACCTACTAAGAGTGTTTTATTAGATTTCTTCTCAAAATAAAGAACTTGTTGCTTGGGATCATTCTTTTAGGCAAAAACATATTTAGGACATTTAGATATATGGGTGAACATGTTGGAAGTACCATGTCCTTTACTATCATAAAGAAATCTAATGCCACAGTGAATGCATTCAACTATTGGTTTGCATACCTTCTCATTGGGTACTTTCTTGAAATGATCCCAAGCAATGCTTTTCTTCCTTATAGTGATACCTACTGCTTTATTAGCTGAAATCTTCCTTTTTATGGGTTTTTTCCTCTTCTAACTTGATTTATTAGCTACTGATGGAGGTGGTCCACTGGGGCCAATATCTTGTGAAGTAGAAGCAAGTGTTGCTGTTGCTGCCCCACTAAAATCATACTTACCAGGCTTATCCATGTAATACTCCCTAATCATAATATATTCTTACAATAAGTCAATTATCATCCAAAGAAAAATGTAATAAGTTGAAAAGAAACTAGAAATACAAATTTGTCCAATGATATAAACTTGAAAGAAATCAAAAAATCATAAACTCTTCTTACAAAAATGTAATTCTCAATCTCACAATAGCATATTTATCCAATGATATAAACTTAATAGAAACAATGCATACCAAAACATTGTAAATAGATAGCACTAAAATTGATTCTTACTAGATAATAACCTGCTTAACCCTTACAGATCATAAAATTAGAGAGATTATTTTGATTGTTTAGTTTTGTTTAAGGATAAATAATTGTTAGATACTACTCAGCATGTCACCACCTAATTAATTTCTAGTTGTCCAAAACATGTCAGGTTCTTGTCAGTTTGGATATGAAAATTTACATATATACACATATTAAATGTGTTATTGGTTTTGTTATTATAAAAAAAGGAAAGTCTACAGGGTAATGTATGATGTGATGTGAGATTAAAAATATTATATTCAACATAATTTAGCAGTGTGCTACACCATTAACAAAATAATGCACTATAAATTCACCTAGAAAATAACATATGTAGAACACAGGAAGAAAAAAAATTAAATAATCACGATAAGCTAAACATGTTATGTTATATATATCATAGATTATTATATGCACTAAAAAATAATTAATACATGTTATGTTAATTATGAGACATAAAAATGTTGGCAAAGAACTATTGATAACCTAGAAAGTAATGGGATAAATTCATGAATTACGCTTATTTCTACTCATCTTATATGCACACAGCCATCACTCTCTTTACTTGTCTTTTCAATTTATTTGTATGATGAACCTTATATATAAACTTTTACAAGAGCCTAAATTGCTTAATGTGGAACTAAATCTTTGAAATACTAACCTGTTTACATCAAAAGGTTGTCAAAAATAATGTCCAATCTTGCTATTATGATAAAATATGGGAATCTTATTTTGGCATAGACTTCTGTAGCCCCAATCAAACATTACTACACTGAATTCAAGCATCCTAGGTTGGCTTTTATTAAATCTATTTTCCTACTTGCTTGGAAAATTGTACAATTATTGCTTATATTGTCTTTGCATATGTGAACTCTGCACTTTGGAATGTTCTTAATGTTTTTAGGTAAACTTCAGACCATAACTTACATCTTTCGATCAAACAAATATGTTGGATTTTAGGCCTTTTATACAAAATATATTTTACTAGAAAGTATTTTATTAGAAATCTTTACCGAACTAAATTAGTTGTATAGGATAAGATATTATAGCAACTAGCTTATCATGTGTATACAAAATATATTGAAAAATGTGTGTAATTTCATTTATTTTATTAAAAAGTATTTTATTAGAAATCTTTACCGAACAAAACTAGTTGTATAGGGTAAGATATTATACTTCTAATGCATCTTATCCTATCTATTTGTTTACCAAAAATGAAATCTTTAAATGGTTTGCCTTCCAAATTGAGTGGATTCAGAAAAGCAACAAGAAATAGAAACGAATGGATTACTTTCCAAAAAAATTATATCATTTTCAAAATATTGAAACTTATTAGTTTTAAGTTATTATCCTATTACTTGTCTTAGATTATAGAACATAATAATAGCAAAACCTAGGGTGCACAAAGTAAATGGTAGTATCCAAATGATTTCAGCAGATGAACTACAGTAGCACTCGAGGGTTAGATCCAAATCCCAGCTAGCTTGTGAACTTTCCTAAGTCTTACGTAAGGGCTAAGTGGTTTGTTTGACTTATTGCTAATTAAGAGCCACTCAAAACCAATTTCATAAGAAGTGGCAAATATATGAGACCCTCTATTAATAAGCCCTTTTTGGCCTATGATCTTTTCAAATTCATATACTAAGATGTGATTAGTTAATCTATTTTTAATTTATTTTTTCTGTGTTAAGTATGGATAATTTGCAGTGAATTATGAGTAAACTTATTAGTTTGGGTACATTGGGAAAATATTGCTTTGCTTTATCGTGGTGTTTTGCATTAATGTTATCATAGCTAAACCAAAATTCTTTGGCTAAACTAGTTTTTATATAGTTATACTTTTTTTTGTCCAAACTAATTATTGTAAGTAAGCTAGACCTTTCAATCAAGCCAAAATTTTCTGTCCTAAGCAACTTTTATAAAAGAACTACTATTTTTCAACCTAAAATTAATTTCTATTTAAACTAGTACTGAATTCTATACTAACTACAGAAATCTAGAAAAACATGATTCAACTTACAATCCAAAGTTTAGGGGTTTAAGTAGAAATTCACACTTAGGTTAGTTTTAGACTGCAGCTTAAATACTTTCATCATGCTAAACCATAATTGTTGTTTCCTAAGCTAAATCAACTCCACTTTCTTATTATACTTATACCTTAACATAGAACAATCTTCCCTTCTAACCTTAATGCCATAAATCATTTAGAAGAAATTAAAGTAGTGGGAACAATGATTAATATGCTAAATTAGAGAATTCAGAGGATCTAAAGAAACTAGAAAACTTAAAAAACAATAGATAACCTACAATAAAATCAAACAAAAAACAAAATTATTAGCAAATTATGCCATAACTCTTATCCTTATCTCTTTTGAGCCCTGGTTTGCACATAAGCTATTTTTTCTCTTTTTAACTCATATGTTAGTAGTAGAACCACAGTTGCTCTCACATAAATATTCATATTATTAATTTAAAATTTAGAGTGTCATCCCATAATAATCTAAAAGTAGACTTTTAGGGGTAACAAAATTTACTTACTGATGACTTTTATACAGTGCCAACTCACACCACAACACATTAGTAAACAAAACCACATCTATACGAGTACACATATAGTAAATTTTTATACATCTATTAACTATAGAAATCTAGAAAACATGATTTAACTTACAATCCATAGTTTAGGGGTTTAAGTAGAAATTCACAATTAAGCTAGTTTCAAACTGCAACTCAAATACTTTCATCATGCTAAACCATAGTTATTGTTTCCTAAGCTAAGTCAACTCTTAATTTCTCATTATACTTATACCTTAACATAGAATGGTCTTCCCCTTAACCTTCATGCCATAAATCATTTAGAAGAAATCAAAGTAGTGAGAACAATGATTAATCTGCTAAATTAGAGAATTAAGAGGATTTAAGTACATCATTATATCATTAATATACTTAACTTGCTCAGAAATATGCGTTGTATAGAGAAGTCATGTATATGAAGAATTTCACATTGCCTATGGCCCTATAGAAAGAAAGGAGGACAGGGGAAAAACAAAATAGCGTCCAATAAAACTTTAATCAACTTGCATAATGTATAATCATCTTCTTAATGCAAGTTCAAAGTATAAAATTTTAATGACAAATAACTCAACCCCTGATGTATGAAACACAGAAGCTTTAAATAAAGAGCACAAGGATAAACCATAACCATTAACTAAAAGGATCGCATATAAAAGACAGAACAACACAACAAAAAAATGGAGAAAAAAAATCACATAGAAAACAATCAATAAAACATAATAAACTAATGAAGCTTAATAGAACAAAGTGGTTCCGACCAATTTCTTGTATAAGGTGCCAATAAGAGGCTAGCTAGCGGGGCAGGAATCGGAGGTTAGAGCAGATGACCTCCGCTAAGGTTAGGACTTAGGACTTGGAGACGTTGAGACAAGAATGAGAGTGAAAGGATTGGAAAGCAGTCTGATGATACAAAATAAAATGCAAAGAGGCACATAGTTGAACGACACCATTTTTAATAAGTATCAATTTGTTTGGCCTCATTCGGTCAAGAAGTCTATTACCCACAACGGCCTGCCAAATCAACTTAACTCTTTCTTGGTTCCCATTTTTGACTGTTTTAGCCTCCAAAACCATTGTCGCTTAGCATTTTTTGGTCCTTTTTGGTTGGCATTGGTTAGTTGACCAAAATTTTGACACCCCTAACTCGTCCTCCCTTATGTTCCAAGATTTGAACCAATCAATTTAGTTGAGTCGAGTTTAAAAATATTATTATATTTGATATAATATATATTCTAAAAATAAAAAAACATGAACTTGAAATTATATTTATATAAAAGATGATATTATTATTTCTTATCAATTATTTATAACTTTTTATAAATGAATATATCTATCATTTGTGCTCGGTATATATATTAAATAGTAAGATAGTAATATATTTTAAATAAAAATATATGATATTACAAAAATAAAAAACTTAATATATTTTGAATTTAATTATAAAATTAAATAATTTTCCAAAATAATTTTAATCAAAAATATAAAAATATTTATTTTAAATTTTATCATTAAAACTATAACTATAAAAAATTGAATATAAAAACATTAAAATTTGACATTATATGTAAAATGTGAGGGATAGGAGTGTGAAAAGGTTATTTTATAAATAATGGAAAAAGTTTGTTTGATATAATGGAATATAATAGAAAGGAAAGGAAAAAAATTATTTGGTACACATAAGGGAATGAGAATGTTCATTCTATAGGGTATGACTATTTCATCAAATGATTGAATTTTCATTTCATAATTATTTCATCATTTGTGGAATCACTTTTTGACACTCCTATTCCTTGCATTTTTCATATATTCCAATATTATGTTTTGTTAATAAAAAATAAAAAATATTTTTAATAATAAAATTTAAAAAATATTTTTTTATTCCTTATAAAAATTATTTGATATAAAATTTTTGGTAAATTAAATCTTTTATGCTTTTACTATATAATTTAATGATAGCATATATATTTTTAACATATATTATTATTTTATTATTTAATATACATGCTCCATTATTAATTATATATAAGTTCAACTAAAAATAAATAAAAATGATAATATTATCTATCATATAAATATGGTTTTAATTTTACACATTCTTTTTATTTTTAAGGGAATTATTGTCATTGTTGACACGTTTTTTTTTTCTATTCTATTCCTAAAATATTTCAATATTCATTATACCAAATATAATTACACAATTATAGAATGATTATTTCATTCTATTTCACTATATCAAATGCAACATAAAAAATGGACATTCGAATTTTATAGTCCCTATTAAACAATTTTTTTCTATTTCATTCTATTCTATCATATTAAATATAATATTAGTTTTAAAGATAACATTAAATAAGTAATTAATTAGAGTGTGTAAATTAATTGTATAATTCATAAAATATTTAATAATTATTTTTTTTGAAAAAGTTAGTATAAAAATTTTTTAATGAGAAAAAATTACTATGAAATAATAAACTTGTTATTAAAATTGTGTTAAACATAAAATTAAATTAAACACATAAATTTATTTAATCAATTATTAAATAATTAATTATTTTATTGTAATATTAATAGTTTTACAATTTTTATTTTTATTCTAAAATTTATATTTTTAATTAAAACATATTATTTTAATAAAAAATATTTATTTGTGTTAGAATCATTTTATTTCCTTAAAAATTATTTTTATAGAAAAATTATTTATATATATTAATAAAAAATAATATATATCTTTAATTGATGGTTAAAAAATAATATTAAGAGATATAATAAAAATGTAAAATAATTTTTAAATAAAAAATATTTTTTACACACTTCATATTTAATGTGAGTAAAATACTTCACTTTATTTTAAAATTTTATAATTATATTACATCAAAAAATATTTCCATTTTTTGTGACTCTAAATGTAGTCATTATTAGAGGAAGAAAGTCTAACAACTATACCTATTAATTAGGTTTACTCCATTGTCACGACAAAAAATTAGAGAATATGACCAACGTATGACCTTAAGGTAAAATATAATCATATAGGCCATGCTAGCCTAACACATTATAAAATAACCTAAAACTTATTTCAAACTCACGTGGATATATACCCAACACGCAATTACTAACTTTTCACATACACATAATCCCACACAAACTTTCTCAATTTTTAACATTCACCTATTAAATCATATATATATATATATATATATATATATATATATATATATATATATATATATATATATATATATATATATATATATATATATCCACATAAAATCCATTTTGTTTGGTAACTAAACAATCATTCACAATTATAACAAAATGCATACATATAAATCTATAAAACATGCCTTGTCTATGGGTTTAATAGAGCACATCTAAGAGTATTTAAAATTTATAATTTTTAAAAACACGTAAAAATTCTACATCAAGCCCACATGAACAAAGTGTGACTTACCATAAGAGAATGCTCCTCTCTCTCTAAGGAGCTATAGACGATGGACCTGGAGCCAAATCTCTATATGAGAAATATTATGACAAAAGAGTGAGTCGTTGACTTAGTGAATAGATAATATGAATTTCCAACGGAAATGGGACAAGTCATGGCACGAGTTTTTCCTTAGAAATAGTTAAATAACTTTTCAATACTAAAAAGATATTATAAGAGTTATGCAATCATATTTAATAAAATAATAAGTGAAATGTTCCTTAGAAGTAAAATACTAAAACATAAGTTTTAAGCCAAGAAGTAGATAGTAAGTTCTTGAATCACAAGAAGTTATCATAGATATAGAATCATGGTAAAAATTTCACTATAAGCTATTCATGATAAATAAGTAATCATAATTAAGGTTAATGAGTTTTAAAAATACATAAACTATCAAAATCACGCTTTAGGGTGGGATATTTCTAGTTATGATTAACAAATATGAGCATTCCACTTATGAATTAATACTTTCAAAGAGCTTTCAACTCTAAAGTAACCTATGAGACTACTATAAACCAATCCACATATGTTAGCCGACACACGGGGTTAGCAACTCCCTTACTAATTGGGGTTCGAACTAAGGTGCACTAAGGCTAACGTCATCACTATCGTTAGCTACAGTTTCCAACTAGTCTTCTCCTAAAACAAGTTTATGAAAACAGCAAAACACCATGTGTATATATATATAACAATTATATAAGAAAATTATTGGAAATAAACCATTTTATACATTAATAGTTTAAATCAACCTCAATCCATATTCCTTTTAATTATAAGTAACTCATCAAAACTTTCAACCATGGCAAATAATATCTCTAATATCAAATCATTCTAAACTCATCAAAAATCAATTTTATAAATATACATGAATCTTCAATACATTACCACTTTATTTACAAGAACCTTTCAAAGAGCATTACAAGGTAAGTTCCAACAATACACTATTTCAAGTGAATTAATTTTCTCATCATAGAGTCATTTTAATATCATTCTTAATCATTATACCTTAAGAAAATTTTAAAATACTTGTCCCAAGAGTGCCTAGAGCTCTACATATATATGAAATTAAAATGCATAGAAAGTAATAATAATTAATAAATTAATTAAAATTAATATTTCAAAGTATAGAGAAGTTTGAAAAGTATATAAAAATATGGAAATACACATTACCTACTCACAAAATGGCTAATATGCTTGAGTTGATTTCTTCCTATTTCATGAATCACCAATGCCACTAGGAAGTATTTCTTGACCTTGTGCAAACAATTAAACAACAATTCAAACACAAATCAACACCCAATTACATTATTAAGCTTCCTATTACAAAACCCCTAAAATTCCATATTATATACATAACTCTAAAACAATCTAATCTTTACTATCTACTAATTAATTTAAGTTAATCTAACTCCTGATTAAGAGAATGAAGCTTGGGAATTACCTTCTTAAGCAAAAGAGAAGAAATTTTGAAGCTTGCTGTTGAAAACCTAAATTTTGAAACCAGTAGTGGAAAGTCACGAAATACAAATGCAGCAGCAAGAAACAAAGAGAAAATAGAAGGAAACGTATGGAAATGTGAAGAAAAGGGAGTTAGTTTGTGTATTTAGAAGTGGAAGATGGAGAATAAGAAGAGAGGAGCTGAAGAAAGGTGTTGCTGCATTCTGTTCTATTTTTCGATTCTGTTTCATTGTTACTGCTACTGTGTTTCATTTTAGTCTCAGGTTAGGGTTTCTTTGTCCGGGTCTAGGTCTGTTATTGGGTAGGTCTGTATCTGTGGATCAGGGTTTCAGTATTGGGTCACGAGTTCAACATCTTATTTACATTTCTATCGTTTAAAGGGGAAATGAGGATATTCACTCAAGACATAAATGTAAATAAAGAAATATCCCCCATTTGGATTCAAAAGAAAATTTAAAAAATTAAAACTCCAAAGAACAAAAATCTAGATTTTGGGTTTTAGTTCAGAATGTCAAATTTTAAAAAATTTTAAAAATATTGTCTTCTCAAAATGGTCCTTTTAGGTCTCCAAAAATTCATTAAAAATCATTCTTTGATGCAAAAATACAAAAAGAACAATTATTGAAATTTTTTATTTTCAAATAATACATATTTCATATAATCCTCCAAGGAAGGCACTCAGACTTATAAAAATTTCGGAACTCTAACAAACTCAGCTTTATTTGTAAAATTAAGTTAAATAAGAGTATAAATTAAATTAAATCTTTTCAACAAGTTAGAAAAGAAATAGTTTAAGGCTATTTAAGGTAATTCTAAGTTCATATCAAAATTATCTAACCGTATTCTTACGCTATAAATATTCTATGTTACCTATTAACAGTAGGGCCGTTACATCCATGAGCAGGATGATGATAGTTGTTAAGAAGTATAGGAAGATATCTATAGTAAAAAACCCTAATAGTTTGATATACTGATTTTAAGTAACGGATGTCTTGAAGTCTGTTGATATGTTGGTGGGAAACCATAGATATGTTGTTGGTTAAGATGCGGTCAATAAACTTATTGTTAGGAAACAAGTAGATAGTACAACAATCCTAGTTGGATACTAATAAAAGTAGATCACAGGTGGCAAGCAACATACCATGACTCGTTAAGTGGGATAGTTGAGACCAAAAAATTCCTTTAACCGAATATTAATTGTTTATGGTGAGAATACATTATGTAATCCAAGTATGATGAGATGATGTTTGGAATTTCTTGAAATGTAGGAAAATTCAACTTGCGGTTAGAATGAGATGATATGGTGGAAAGTCTGAATGGGGCTTAGTATTAATGGATAAGTAGGTGAGTTGGTTTTGTTGTTATGGATATGTGCCGTAATGAATATATTCTTGCTGCCATTGGTTCAAAAGCTGTAGGGTGTGTTCAATGGTTAAAGATGGCATGGTTTCAAACAAACCATATTGTGTTGATCATAATAGCAATTTGTGATAGCAATGTAGTTTATGAAGTAGTAGTGATGGAATTAGCACGTATGATAGTGAATATCCATGATTTGAGATTTTGCATTAAAATGGCCTGTGAGGGGATCCTTAATTATGAAGTAAACTAGATGGATCATGTAAAGGAACATGTGAAGAAAGGATGATTTGATGTTTCTTCTTGAATGTTGCAAAAAACACAATATGGATTTTCAAAAGTATAGCAAGACTCTGCCTGAAATTAGGAGATTCCAGATTGTTTACCACAAGGTTTTGTGTTCCGTTGGTATATGGTTGTGTTGAGATGACAAATATTCATATCCTTTCTTAATTGTGTAATATCCAGAATATGAATGTTTCTAGGCTAGTTAGTCTTCTCGATGAAAATAAGGTAGGGAAGTGTATAAAATTTTGTCCTAATAATCTTGGTGAAAATTAGCTTTAACTTTTTCTTTTTGCTAATAGAAAGTGTGTGAGGATATCAAATCCTTAACAGAGTTAAGATTTTGTTCCATTGGTCTCGCCACTAGCCACTAAAACCTATTGCATAAAGTGACCTTATCCCCAGTTCCAATTTACCAATGCAAATAATTTGTGATTAAGAGGCCGATATGTTGAATATCTTTCCAATGCTAGATGCAATACTTCGAGGTTTGTTAATAGCTTCAATTCTGCCATTTGCAAAACCTTGGATGTAGACTTTATTGATTAATAATGATGGGTGATGAATAATTCTTCACATTTGCTTAGCTAATAGGGCTTCATTAAATGCCTTAAGATTGGAGAATCTAAGGCCCCTTTGTATAAAAGGTTGTTTAAGCTTTTCCTAAGCAATTGTGTGGATTCATGAATGTTGAGTTTGTCATTCCCACCAAAAGTTACAAATTATAGCCTTTATTTTCTGAAGATTTGTATTTTCTGAAGATTTGTAACTTTAAATTGTGTAGTAGTCATATGATAAGTGGGAATGCCTTGAAGTACAACTTTACAAAGAACCTATCATTTGGCTTGGGATAAAAGACAAGCTTTCCAATCTTGTCATTTTCCTTGAATCTTGTCCAAAATATGTTGAGCAATTAAGGTCTTTCCTTTTGAATCATGAATCCAAGAACCTAAGTATTTACCTAACTTTGGTACCAGGGAAAGCCAAGAGATTGTGCCATTGATTGCTAAAAGATTTAAGGAGTATTAGGGTTGAATTAGATCTTTAATTTTTGTTTATTGATAAGAAGACCAAACCAGTCGCCAAATTTAGAGAGTAGCTAAACAATATGATGACAGGTTTGCAGGGTTACTTTGAAAAAGATAATGAGATTATTTGTATAAAAAAAGTGACTAATTGATGGAGATTTTTTAAAAAGCCTTATTCCTTGAATATGACGAGAAATTTTTGCATGAAGGAGCACAGCAAATAGCACATTAGCACATAAAAGGAAGATATATGGTGAGATAGAATCACCTTGGCATAGGCCTTGCTTTGGGTATATTGGGTCAATCTTGTCACCATTAAGAAGGATCTGATAGGAAACTATTGTAATGCATTCTATTATACAATGGATCCAAAGTGGAGAAAAATTCATGTGAATGAGAATTTGTTGAATGACTTGCCAAGTGAGTTTATCATATGCTTTATGAAAATCCACCTTTAAAGTTGTCCAAAAATATTTTTGACTTTTAGTTCTCTGCATGAAATTGGTAATTTCTATAGTCAATAGAATATTATCAGAGATGAATCATCCTTTAATTAAGACATTTTGATGTGGTAAAATGATGTCATTCATAATCTGTTGTAACCTGTGAACTAGGACTTTAGAGATAATTTTGTAAGTAACATTACATAAGCTAATAGGTCAAAAATCAACCATGATGTTTGTTCACAACCTTTGGGAATGAGACATAGAAGAGTTCGATTCAAAGATTTCAATAAGTGACCTCAACTTAAAAAGGAGAGAACCATCTGTTGAGCTTGAGGACCAACAATTCCCAAAACTGCTAATAAAACCTTGCAGTGAATCCCCAAGAACCTGGGCTTTATCAGGATTAATTTGAAAGATAGCATGTTTTACTTCATTCATGTTGAGGGAGCATTGAGAATGCGACGGTGCTGGTTGTTTAGGGAAGGTAAAGGTAGATGTGTTAAATCAATGGTGCTGCCAGTATGTGCATCATGATCATATAATTGGTCGAAATATGCAACAGCTATAGCTTTAAGTGTGTGATGATCCAAATGCCAAGATCCATCTACATCTTGCAAGGCCTCAATTTTTCATTTATTGCGCCTGGAATTTACAATCAAATGAAACTATTTGTTGTTGCGATCACCATTAAACAGTCATTCCTGTCGAAATTTTTGGGCTAACTTAACCAGTTGACAATGGAGATAAAATTCTAGTTGTTGTCTTATGGTCCTTTCCAACTCATGAGAGTGCAAGAGTGGATCTTGTTGCAGAAAGGATAATTGATCTTCCAATTCGTGAATTCTAGTATTGAGTTAGCCAAAAGTAGTCCATAATGCCTTGCGTGTTTCAGCTAGTTTGCATGATAATTGCGTATTTCCATTTAAACATTCCTGGCCTTAAATTTACTGTATTTATTCGAGAACGGAGGGGGCTTTGTTCCAGAAACAGCGAGCCAACGTCTACTTCTCTCTCCATAAATAAGCTTCCTAAAGCTTTGTTTCCCCTTTCATTTTTTCCTACCCAAATTTCCACTCCCTAATCTTCATTCCTTCTCTGATTTTGCATAACCGAGAAAAATCCAATCCAATTTTCACTAAAAAAAGACTCCCAAATCTTCTTTTGTTTTGCAATCTGCAATCTTCTCTTTGTGGCTGACTGAATTTCAGGGGGCTTTATTTGTACGTCGGCCAATTTTTTTGGGCCGGAAATGGGCGTTCGCCGGCGAATTATCAACGCTGTACGTTCAAGCTCTGCCGGTGAACTTCTCAAACTGCAGAATCTCACTCCCACAAACGCCCATGATCTCCAGAAGCATCTGGAGGCTTCGTCGCCTTCATCTCCAGATGGACAGTCACTACCGTTGGTGCCTCTGTACATCAGCGTGTTCTTCGGCTCGTTCTTCCCTGTGGCTTATTTTTCTTCATCGATGGCGCGAGAAGATTCGCACTTGCACTCCTCTGCATGTCATCACTGTCTCCGAGATTGCAGCCGTTGTTTCTCTCATCGCCTCCGTCATCTATCTTCTCCCTTTCTTCGGCCTTGGTTTCGTTTAACCTATTTCTTCTCGTGCTTCTTCAAATGACGAGCTTGAAGTAGACGGCGACGACGACGATACTGTCATTGTGAAGGATGAAAGCTGCAACCCCGGGCCTTGCTCGGCTTGTATCATTGATTATTCTGTTGTCCATCCTTCACCAGAAGTTCAAAACGAGAAAATGGTGACTCCGGCTTCCCAAAGTCATCGACCATGTCCCAATTTCTCTTGCACAAGAGGACGAAGAAATCGCTAAATCAGTGGTATCTGCGTCGATTCCTTCTTACTCCTTGGAACCGAAGCTCGGAGATTGCCGGAGATCGGCGGTGATTCGGAAAGAGGTGGTGCAGAGAGTGACGGGAAGGTCGCTGCAGGGTTTGCCATTAGAGGGGTTCGCTTATGAATCTACATAGGGACAGTGCTGTGAGATACCGATTGGTATGTTCAGATCCCCGTAGGGGTTGCTGGGCCGTTGTTGCTCGATGGGACGGAGTACACATTGCCCATGGCGACCACAGAAGGTTGCCTCGTAGCTAGCACGAACAGAGGATGTAAGGCCATTAACGTTTCTGGTGGAGCCACCTCTGTGTTGCTCAGAGATGGAATGACCAGACCTGTTGTTAGGTTCTCAAATGCTAAAAGGGCTGCTCAGTTGAAGTTCTATTTGGAGGATCCTCTCTCTCTCTCTTTGTCATCTTCAGAATTCAAGCTCAATTTTAACTGATGAAAATCACTAAAATATTTTACACCGGTCATACCCCTTTTGTGATTTACACCCCCCCCCGGTCTTTTTTTTTTGTGATTTCATGGTTGGTGGATCGCCTCCGTCAGTCATGTGTATAATTCAGTGCAAAAGTAAATAAAAGGAGCTTTTACCTTAATATGGTACTTTAGACACAAATTATTTTTACAACATATGTGGGTTTGAATTTTGAAATTTTTACAATTTTATTTGATTATTTCTGTCTGTGGGTGTTTCTCCTTGGTAAACTTTTTTCCAACATAGTGATTTGTTTCCAGTTTGCACTAAGATGTTCATGGTAATGCCCCACAGAACGATTATCACTTCCCAAGGATTATAAGCTGAAATAACTAAGGGCTTTGTGTGATTTATTGCATGGGTGTGAGTAGGTCAAGCAGATTTGCCAGGTTACAGAAAATTCAGTGTGCAATGGCAGGCAAGAACTTGTATATTATATTTAGCTGCAGTACTGGGACGCGATGGGAATGAAGATGGTATCTAAAGGCGTCCAAAATGTCCTTGATTTCCTTCTGACCGACTTTCCTGACATGGATGTTATTGGAATCTCTGGTAGATGTCACCCCTTGTTTTTCTTCTCTTATTGTAAGTTTCCATGTCAAGTTCAACTTGTTGAGTTTGTCAATAATGAGCATATAAATCGTGTTGCTAGGAAATTTCTGTTCGGATAAGAAAGCAGCTGCTGTGAACTGGATTGAAAGGTGTGGCAAGTCTGTTAAGGAAGAGGTGGTAAAGAAAGTATTGAAAACTAGCGTTGAAGCTCTGTTGGAGCTCAACGTGCTTAAAAACCTTGCTGGTTCAGCTGTGGCTGGTGCTTTTGGTGGGTTCAATGCTCATGCCAGTAATATTGTCACTGCTATCTACATAGCTACTGGCAACGATTCTGCCCACAATGTGGACAGTTCTCACTGCATCACCATGATGGAACCTGTCAATGATGGCAAGGACCTTTACATTTCTGTCACCATGCCTTCCATTGAGGTACAATTAATTTTAGATGATGTCGAATCCTCATTATGTTTTATACTGGTGGATAATCCTTTGACATCAGATGCAAATCTTAGTGTGTAGTTCTGGGACTTCATTGTTAATTATTGTGTTAAGTAGTACTTTGCTTGTGTTCAGAACCATCCTGCTGTAATAGTGCATAATTTAGGAGAGGGTTGGTTAAATCTGAACTTGTGGGGAGAAAATGTCATCAGAATCTCTACTCCAGACAATAATTCAGTGCCTTTCACGTTGGATTGAGGGCAGCCTCACCTTAGAATTGATTCTTTCCACAGCCAACATTTTTCCTACTATAAGTGTGTTGCTTTCCTTTCCTCAAAATTGGAGGAAAACTCTTCTTTATCTACAACTTCTTGTACAATGGATGATTCCTCTCCATGTATAGATAGAAGCAAACTATGTTGCAGACATTTTTGTTCTTCTGGGGAACCAACTAAACCTCACTTCTATATATATATATTTGCGCAGACATTTTTGTTCTTCTGGGGAACCAACTAAACCTCACTTCTATATAATATATATATATATATATATATATATATATATATATATATATATAGATACATACATACATATATATGTATATTTGCAAAAAATCTCAAATTTCATACTCTTGATGGAAAGAGATGATCTTTGAGACCTACAACTTTGCGCGTCTCACAGACTGTTGGGTTTAGTCTTCTGCATGTATCTATCGTTCTGAAATAAAAAGAAAAAAATCAAGTGTCTTCTCTTTTAATCCTTCCTTATTATTTTATTATTGCATGCATGTCTAAAAACAGATGTAGGTAGCTAACAAACAAAAAATACTCATACGATGCATTCCATAGCACAGTCTGGCTTAAACTAAAATTAATTTTTTGAATCACAGCTGCCTCAGCTGTTTCTTTCCTACTAACATTTCCATAATTGACTGACAACAATACTTCTCTGTTTTGAACTTCTTTTTTTATTTTTTTAAATCATATGATTTAGTTAGGTACAGTTAGAGGAGGCACGCAACTTGCATCTCTGTCAGCTTCTCTTAATTTACAGGGTGTGAGGGGTGCCAGCAAAGAGTTTCCTGGAGAAAAATTCAAGGCTGCTGGAACCCAATTTTGGATCTTGCCTGTTTTGAGTGAGAGTGGGTTGGGCATGGGTGTAAAAGGGATGTGAATTTAGATATTTTTGTTCATATATTTGTGTTAGTTCCATGTTATTTTCTCAAAGATGTTATCTTTTCAGTGCCTAGCTAGCTGTGCTGTAATGTTGATTTTTGGTTTTTAATTTGTACCTTCTTAGGAGGAATCCAGACATCTCCAAATGGGATCTAAGTTGTCAAAAGAAAGAAATTATCCCACTTTGTCCACCTTTTTCAAATGATTTTTCTTGGCTGTGTATTTTCTTGCTCGTTAGTTTTTGTGCATGTTATGCAAGATATTTCAGTATGAGAAGGATTCTTCTGGTGACGCTCATTTTCACTATAACTGCTCTCTTTTTTCATAGCAATGTTTACATATATTAGCTTACACAAAAATTTGAATGAAATTAAAATTTTCTCGCCAAGATTGATGAGTTTCATTTAAATTATATATATAAGTGCCTAGTTGTATCAGTAAGCAGTCTAGAGTAAAGCTCCCAAGTATTTAAGATAGAATAGCAAAAAATTTATCTAACTAAAGAGTATTACATGAGAAACAATTTTATTAACTTTTAATTTGTTTAATAAAACAAATTGTTTCATTTCATTTACATTCGGGTAAAATGCAAATAATTTTTTTTCCGTTGCATCTAGGTATTTGCATTTTCTGGTATGAGGCTGATTCCAATAAGAGCAATAATACATCATATTTAATAATAGTGCCTCTAAAAATGACAAATAACTTTAAAATTACATTAGTGTCTTTAAAAGTAAGGATTAATATCATCTGACCTCTCTATAGTTTTTTTTTTTTTTGAATGAATCGTCAAATGGAATGAATAACTATATCGAAAATTAGAGTGTTAATAAATTTATTTCCTTTTAATAAGTTTATTGACAATTAAAGTTCATTCAGATTTAGCATATTTCTTGGAATTCTAAAATAATTGAAAATGTTGAAATCTAGTTCATTTTTATTTTAGTGACTCAATTGTTTTGAGTTGTTTTTGTTGTGAATTTTGAATAAGTCAATTTTATCATATATTAAGTAAAACTCAATATATGAATGAATTAATTTTATTAGTAGATTGTGAGTTATTAGATTGAATATTTTCACTTAAAAATATAAAATTCAATATTAATTATTAAATACTCAATATAAGAATGAATTTAATATCTAAAAGAATACACTTTTAAAAAAATTCATCGATGGATTGTCTTCAGAATTAAATTCTAAAACTAAATCATTTTCCTTTTTCTAAGAAAAAAATTTCAAATTTAAAAGAAAGAAGCTTAATTGGAATGAATTAGAAATTTTCTTCTATGATTGATCCATATAAACATCAATAACTCTAAATTGAATCAGTTTCAAATAAATATTTAGGCCAAGGAAATCTTGCCTGTTGAAGAGAAAATTGGGGAAGTGATAAGACCATATACTTTTCATTCCAAAACCAATAAACTTGAGAAAGATGGCTTATTTTGTGAAAGAATTTTTTGGCCTATAAAAAGTAGGATTTGTGCTTGTGGAAATTATCGATTAATTGGAAATAAAAAAGAACCAAGATTTTGTGAACAATGCAAAGTAGAGTTTGTTGATTCTTGAATATGGAGATATCAAATGGGCTATATTGAACTGGCATGTCCAACTCGTGTGGCATTTAAAACATCTTCATAGTTATACTACAAATCTTTTAAATAAACTTCTTAAAGAATTAGACGGTTTAGTATATTGCGATGTGTGATTTGATCAACCTATGTGGCTGGTACCCTTAGTATTATTTCTTTTGAGACTTTCTTTTCTCCTTATACTTGTGTTAAGCCATTTGAATAAATTATTGAAAATTTTGATTCAAATATATTTGGGAAGGTAATATATATCTTGAGTGTGCTCTATTTCAACTCCTCTCTCAATGTCCTTTTAGATTGTCTCCCCGAAGTTCTTGTTGACAAGGAAATCTTCTGCCTTTACAACATGTTTAACTCCCAAACATGTTTGAACTCAACTTTAACACTCGGTTAGTGTCCTCTTATCATAGCTAATAAGGTTGAACAAAGAGTTATACTTTGAATTTCTATTTTTAAAAAATTAGTTGGATGAAATCACATGCAATCCATTTGTATTTTTCTATTTATTTTAATAGATATTTTAAATTTTTTAATATTTTAATAATTTCAAGAAAAAATATTTGTAAGATTTGAATTTTAATGGAATTTATGTGACACTAAGTCTTACTTGAGAAATGTTATTTACTTTTTACTTGTTCTAAGTTGATGGCATAGAGAAATATATGCCAATTTCTATCCAAAATTTTCATCCAACTCACACCTTTTTGTTCTTTCTTACTCTTTTACATTGGAACAATATATTCCTTCGATTTGATGAAGAACATGGCTTATGACATGTGCTGACATTCAATCATGTGATGCTAGCTTGTTTGCACATGAATCATTATCACTTTGATTTATGCACTTGGGTCTTAGTACTTTATATAAGAATTCATGATTTTATAAATCGTATATCACTTTAATATTTATGCATACTTTTTTTGTGGATTTAATTCTCTTGGATAAGTTAGTATTCAGATAAATACCATAAGCATGAATATTCCTTTCTTTCTCTTAAAGTATGTAGCTTTTAATGGGATAAGCTAATGAATGAATTATGTTAAGAGTGGAGAGGGACTTATCTGATATAAATAAAATCCTATCAAGTCTTCCTATTACAAGTCAAGAAAGGTATAAACTTACACTTTAGCCGTTAAACATATTAATCCAAAATTAGAAATCTATAAGCCTGAATAATAGATTACTTTAATAATTAAGTTTTAGAAAATAAAAATATCTTGGATCATTGTTAAGTTAGTTTTATCAAAAATAAAATACCTATAATTAATGATAGCCTACATAAAAATTCTAACATTCTCTCACTTGGGTAACATTAATTGTAAAGAGTTTATTTTAAAATATTTTATATGAAAATAACTCTCAAGTTGAACACAAAATTTTAAATACATGGCCATGATTTTGAAAACTCACCATCCAAGAGATGATACCTGAAACATGACTCATATTTAAGCAACCAACAATATCGAATCATCACGATAATTGCATTATCATTAACATAAGACTTTCCATGGTTACATATATTATCAATTATTTAAATATAAGTCATTAATGTTAAAGTATATCAAGAAAAATAGTATCAAAAGTGTGATCTAACAAAACATGCTATTTTTTAAGTCAGGCCTCAATGATTTATTTATAACTAACTCAATAATAAGATAAAGAAATTTTTTGATAATAATAAATTTAATTATCTCAAAATCCTAAAATGATGTCAATTAAGAGGCAAATATCAAATATAGGAGCTAGCGATTGATATTGAGTCCTAGTCCTTATAGATTTATTAGTTAGAATGTCTCTAAATTTCAAAATAATATCAATTAAAAGATAAATATATAACTCAAGAACTAATAATTGACACTAAATCTTAGTCTTAATAAATTTATTACTAAAATGCCTCAAAGTTTAAAAATAGTGTCAATCAAGAGATAAGGATATATACTAGGAACTAATCAGTAAATAATAAATCTTAGTCCTAATAAGGTATCATAGAAAATAACATATTAGACTTGATGCCTATATGGTGCACATAGAGAACATATATATAAGCTCAAGAGCTAATGACCAGCACTAAGTCTTAATCCTTATAATTATAATAATTAGTACATTGCATAATAAAGAGATACATATATTGATAAAAAAATTTATAAATTGTATATATAAATGCACAATAATGTACCAATATGATGAAGAGCAAATATAATAAAAATTAGTAAATTGTATAATAATATATAAAACATATGCATCTTATGTACTAATAAACATATTATAATTATCAATTAAGATCAAATGTTCTATATAATACAGAACTCCCACCAACCAAGCATATTGTAGGAAAATAAAATTGGACATCCATATCTTAATAGGCTTTTAAACATCCTATAAGCATAAAAACTTTAGTTTAGGAGAAAAATGTTTAAATTTCATATACATATTTTAGTAATATGTAAAATTATAATTTCTTAAATCATCAACTTGATATAATAAAACAAATCAATAATAAAAAGAAATTAATTATATAATTAACTTTGTTGTGTCTCAAACAAATTGTTTGTATAACTATCAAAATTGAATACTAAAATTGATATCATGTTAATGTAATAAGAGAATTTTTCAAAATATATTTTAGAGATTACTTGAACAAAGTATGAATAAAAATTTTAAAATTGACTTAAAAAATTTTAAAAATTCTCATGATAGCAATATATACTATTGGCCAAAAAATATATAAAAAATAGATTCACAATACATATGTCAAGAACTTTATAAGTTGCTTTATATTATACTCAAATAAACATATAATAGCTTATGTGTCAAATTCATTATTGTTAGCAAAAAATTGCTTAATAAAAATTAATTAAAAATTTAAATATTATGTACATAAAAGAGAACCCAAAATTTTTTCACCTTTTTACCATGTATATTTTTCTAACAACAAGTACGTGTAATAATATATAACTTATTACAAACTAAACTATATAAATAAAATTTAATATTTAAATACACTTTTACAAAGTAAAGTAATTTCAAATATCATCAAATAATTGCACTTTGTAATATTAATAAAATTTCATAATATTAAATCATACTCCCACTAATGTAAAGATTTGGTGCAATTCTCAAAAAGTGGTACACTATTTCAAAATATAATTATTTATACTAATTGATTAATAATTTTTTTATCAAATATAATTTTTAAAGAAAGTTATATATAATTCTACCCCAAAGAAGAAGAGAAAAAAATTATATTTGATAAATAATGTGTCATAATGCCATAAACAATATAAAATTCAATTTATCATCATATAACTAAAGTTACACAATAGTATATGTTATTTTTGAAATTGATTCATCTAATAACTCTTCAAAATGTAAGAGTTAAATTTAGTTGAACAAATCATTCAACACCATATAATAAACAAAAAAAAAAACCTTTTTTATACATTAACAAGGTTTACATAAGAGTTCCTAATATATGACTATAAATTCTCCTTTAGACAGAATATATAGTATGTATTAAGTTCTCCTTCAATATATTAACTCAATTACATAAAAGATAATACGATATTAAAAAATTATTTTTTTTAGCAAATAGATCTTCTAAACAAGTTTATCCTTATAACTAAAGTAAAATAACATACCTTGATTCATGCCTTGAAAAAAATGAACAATCAAATAAATAACACTTTTACCATAAAAGCAAAAGAAATAAGATTGGAAGCAAGAATGTAATTTTAAGTTTATGGATATAGGAGTAATGTACATTATTACAATTTTCCTTTAGGCAGAAAATGGAGCATGTAAAGACCTTCATAATTACAAAGCCAATCAAGAGAATAGTTTAAATTAAAAACATGTCCCTTTTGGGTAGACATATTTTTAAAACCAAAGCAACTCCAGAAATTTATATGCTTCGTAAAACATTCCTGATTAAAATATGCAACAACTCCTTTTGGGCAAAAAGTTACGTATAATAATCATAAATCAATCCCATATAATATAACCTAAAGACTATAATCAATATGAATAATCTTACTTTAGTGATAATTATCCATAACAAATCATAAACTTTTCAAAAGATCGGAGATATAAAAAATTGTCCAAAACAATGATCTTTTAAGCACAAATAACATATAATCAATTCTAATGTAAAATAATAAATGATCACAAAATTAAAATATTATTACATCTAAATTGTCTAAATTTTAATCTTTTTGCACATAAATATATCTTAAATTTGTGCAATTTAAAAAAATAATGAGGTTTAAAATATATATATATATATATATATATTTAAAATTAAAGCTAGCATTAAATCAAAATCAGTATGAAAATAAATTTATAATTCTAACTAGATCCCTTTAATGTATTTCTTTTAGAAATATAAATTATTTGTTAAATTAAAATAAAAATATTCAAAAAATTATTAACATAATTTAATAATATACCTTACTTGGTATATATTTGTGACAAAATGAAAAATGTTTAGAAACATATATACCATGTATGAAAATGATATAAAAAAATTTCACAAATACTATGTGTTCAATAACATATATTTATAGTAAAAGAGATTATGCAAAAAAATAATTAAATGCAATATGTTAGTTTTGGGCAAAATAATCATATTTAGGAGCATATAAATATCACTATATTTTCTCTTTTGGGTAAAGAATGTAGTATGTAAAAAAACCCTCCTAAAATTGAAGCCAACTAAGATAATACATTATTATTGTAAATCTATCTCCTTTAGTTAGATAAAATATACAATAACAAAATAAATCCAAAAATAAAATTGTTTCACTAAACTAATTTCTAATTATGACATATAGCAACCTCCTTTAGGTAGGTTATTGTATGAAATAATTAAAAATTATTTTATTAAACTCATTTCTGATTATAATACATACTTATCTCCTTTGGGTAAGTAAATATGTAAAATAATTAAAAAATTAATCCTGTAAGTATTTATTAATAGCTTGGAGACTTATAAATTAATATAAAATAATTTCACTTTGATAATAATTATCTAAATTAACCTATAAATTTTTCAAAAGAATTGAGATATTGAAATTATGCCTAAAATTATAAATTAAATTGTTGAATATAATAATAATATGATCAGTCTATTAAGTAATACTAAACAATATATATTAATACTACTCATCAAAATTATATTACATTACAATATAATCTCAAAATTTATTATTTTTTAATTAAATAAAATATTATTTGATTATCAATGCCACATCACTAAAATTATTTTAAATAAGGATTTTTATAAAATATCATCACTTTGTCATGACAAGGATGAAATAGAAATTAATAATCTATCAAACTAACTGATGACAAATTATTATCAAGCAAAAGTAGAAAATTATTATCAACCAACTTAAGGTATAATATTTTCTCTACTCTATACTCCATATAATAATTATTTTAGCATTAAATCTTAAAAGTAGCAAATAAGAATCATATAGATAACTACTAAAAATACAATAATTTTCTTTTTATTTTCACTAGTAAAATTCTCTTTGAGATAATAATTATCCAAAATAATTTCAATCAATTAATTTAAAATATGAAACACTCAAAATTAAATAATAAAAGATGCCTAAATTTGAATTTGAATCCTTATATATATATAATATTAATATGAATTTATAAAGCAATATAATACTGATATCATATATATTAAATTAAAACTAACTATCATTGATATTATCTTAATTTATATACTTGAATCCCTATAGTTATATATAAAAATAATTTAAAATAAAACACACTATATATGTTCCGATTTAATATTATCAACATCAGATCACAATCCTTTATTCAAATAAGCTTTATATGTATATATATATATATATATATATATATATATATATATATTATAAATTTAATATTGAATGAATATATTGAATTCATAAATATTATATAAACTTAATATAAATACATGAATTAGCATATAAATATTTGGCTTTCACTTTAAATTTCATTAATATATCAATCCAAATATATCAAAATTAAAGATCTAAAATATATTTATATAACACATCCAAATCTCCAATTTATACAACTATAAGATTATATGAGAATTATATAAAAAAATCAAATATGTGTATCTAAACGATTATATGTATACACAGTGCTAGAATATATATATATATATATATATATATATATATATATATATATATATATATATATAACGTCTAACATAAGCCAGAAAATATATATATACGTACGAAAGATCAAAGTATATGTAAATGAAAAATAAAAATGTCAAACATAATTTTAAAACATTCAAAATGCCAAAATAAAATTAAAAAAAAGAACGTTAGAGCATATGTATATTTATATATATAAAAGAACACCAAATAGAATGCTCTTGAACTTTGATATATAAACGGAATGCTAAACCAAATAGACATATGGAAAGTGTCAAACAGAATGCAAAATGAAACAACATATACAGAAGCTAAACATGTATATCTATGTATATATATAAACGTCAAATGAGAGCCAAAAAATTTATATAAAATTCATTTAATATAGAAACGTCAAATAAAAAAATCATCATATATATAAGTCGAGATAGCCAAGCATATATATATTTGTATATACATCCAAACAACCAAAAATATATATATATATGAAGAGAACTTAAAACATCTCTGATGATGCTTTTTCAGATGTACATATATATAGAACACTAAATCAAAAATGAATTTCAATTTATAATATAATATAAAATAATTTTTTATTCCAAAAGTTAAAAAAATACTATATAATTCAAAATTTCTCTTCAATAATATTATACAAAAAAATTATCAATGAAAATTAAATTAAAGTCACAATTAATTAAATTAGGGTTCTAGTTTGATATAACATGTTCCCATATGTAAGAATTTATGATTTTATAGATCATATATCAAGACTAGAACTACAAATAAAATAATATTAAAATTAATATTTATGCGTAGCTTTTTTGTAAATTTAATTCTCCTAGATAACTTAGTATTTAGATGAATATCATAGGCATAGATCTTCCTTTCCTTCTCCTAAAGTGTGTAGCTTTCAATAAGATAAACTAATGAATGAATTGGGTTAGGAATGAAGAGGGGACTTAACCAATATAGATAAAATCCTATCAAGCCTTTCCATTATAGGCCGAGAAAGGCATAGGCTTACACTTTAATTGCCAAATACATTAATCTAAAATTAAATATCTATAAGCTCAAATAATAGATTACTTTAATAATTGGGCTTTAGAAAATAGAAACCTTTTGGATTATTGTTTAGCTAGTTTTATTAAAAATAAAATGCCTATAATTAATAATAGCCTACATAAAATTTTAACACTTTATTCTTACACATGCAACCTTGGTAATAATTTGGCAAATTAGAGTCTTCTAAAAAATTTACCCTCATTTACCTATTTGAGATTATTAAAGTGTTTAGTTTGATTTAAATTTTAAATATTATTGATTATTTATTACTTTTTATTGTGAGTTATCTTCCTATTCAAATTAGGTTTTTGTATTAGAATAAGATTGAAATTTCTTATCAAGTAAGTATTTTTAGATAATAAATATTTGTTACCAAATATTTGCGGTAAGAGAGAAAAGCAACATGAATGCTTGTAGGGAATATGTGAGAATTCACATACATATTTAAGAGAGAAATAAGGATAATGACTAGAAAGTTGTAAGGTTATAATTAAGAACTTTCACACTCATTATCCTATAATCTTTGATGATATAGTAGATCTTTTCTTATATATGAATTTTTCCCTAGAATTTGAAGTTTTTCATGCTAAATTGTTCATGTACTTTATTATGCTATTCTAATTAATTTAGTTGCCTAATACATGTAGTTTTAAAAAAGAAATATTTTTCCTAATAATTAGTATTAGAACGAGTTTAGTCTCATAAGAGTAATAATTTAGGATAACAAAGTTTGGTTAATATTGCATAATGAATGATGGAAAATTTTGATAGTGATAAAATAATTCAATTCTATGGAGTTAATTATAGTGATGCTGATGGTTATAACTAGTGATAGAGATGAAGATATGAAGAGATTATGTTAATTTGTGAAGGTATTTATAACTTTGATATTCTTATAAATATGAGAGATTTCTATGGATGGGGAGTTGCATATAGACTTTGTTGAAACTTATGACCCTGGGTTAAGGTAAAAAAAGGTTATTGGATCAATAACGCAATGGGTCCCTGCATTTATTAGACAAGAAAGGTTAGAGAAATTGTCTTGAGCCAATGTTTGAGCATACATATATTGTTCTTACTATCATAAAGATGTTTCTAATCAAGCTCCTTCATTACTCTCAGAAGACATTAGCTAGTAAATTAGTTACTCTTATCCTCTTATCTTCTAACCTCTTGCAAATAATGCTATGCATCCAAGGTTGCCATGCATCCTATATCAATAACATGATTTCATTATCATTTGGAATGAAAATACTTTAGATGCACAGATCTTACTCAAATTAATAAATCTTTATACAAATGAGAAAACCATAATGTAATGGCTTATGATAACCATTAAAGCCAAACACATGGATAATTTTTCATAGCATAATCTAAATAATTAGATGAAAAAGATAGCATGAGATTCCTATATCAAACCATAAGTCAAAATGTCCTATATTTTATATTGAGTTTCCTTCGCCCTTAGACACGTTTTATCTCTCCCTTTTATTTTATTCACATGTTCTATCATCCATGTTTCAAACCCTATAGTTACTTCTTGTTAATTATGAATGAGACTATTATCAAACTTGAATGTTTTCAACTTTTGGTGTCAAATACTATTCCATGTCAACAAGACTGGTACTTAAGTTTTTGTCTAGTATAACATATGGAAAGTTACATACACAGAACGTATCAAATTGATTTCAATTTAAACTTGATTTCATGTCATGTCACCAAAGAGATTCTAAGCCTATTGTATGAAACAAGCCAACTAAACTAAACAAGGTGGGAAAGACATTGGAAAAGCATACAATCTTATGCAAAAGTACATGTTTTGGCAAAAGGTATCACAATCAATATTTGATACATGCATATATAAACAAATTAAACATGAAATACACTTAATAGCGTCATTGGAAGAATAGATGTCATATCATCTAGAGCAACATATCCATTCATAAATTGTTTAGGAATAAGAGAGATGGAGGGTTATTTTATTATTATTATGTTTGTCCTCCACCCACAGTTCTTAATACATAGAAAGGTCACTACTCACTGATATGAATAACTAGCAAAGTGCACTATAAGATTTTCAACAACTAAATTTATTCTAGTCATTATACACAAGAATGAAAACACGCTAGTACTTAAGCATACTTTGTCGCCTAAACAAAGAGAACAATACTATAATAAAATGGTAAATTGATGCATATAACAACTATCCAAAATAGTAATGCTTTAATGTTTACAATTGCAATAAAAGGAAAAAAATAGGATTTTTACTGTGCTTTATACCAAACATTAAATAAACTCATAAATACCCCATCATTGGAAGAATGAATATCGCCATTAACAAAATCTTTTAGAATAGTCTCTTACTGTCTAGTATTGTGATGCAACAACATATATACATACATACATATATATACATATATATGGGTTTGGTGTTGTAATAACTTGCTTATATTTCTTATCTTGGACATCCCTAGCAGTAAAAACTCCAGGGCTATTGATTGACATTGTCCTTGGCTTAGTTACAATATAGCCATCAAAATCAAGTTTAACCTGATCATGTTAGAATTTTTATATGGGCTACCATTAATTAAAAGTATTTTATTTTATTTTGATAAAATTAGTTGAACAATGATCCAAGAGATTTTTACTTTTTAAAGCTCAATTATTAAAGTGATATATTATTTGGGTTTATAGATATTTAATTTTAAATTAATATGTTTGATGGTTAAAGTGTAAGTTTATATCTTTTCTGACCCGTAATAGGAAGGCTTGCTAACGTTTTATTTATATTGGCTAAGTCCCCTCTCCACTTGTAACCTAATTTAATTATTAACTTATTTCATTGGGAGCCACATATTCTCGAAGAACAAGAGGAAGACCTATGCTTGTAGTATTCATCTGAATACTAGCTTGACCAGAAGAATTAAATCCATGATAAATGTACACTTTTATATTAATTTTATTTTTATGGTATCTTAAATTTTATACAAGTTTTACTTTAAATTCTTACATATGGTATCAAAATTATTTTGTATAAATTTAGGGTCCATACCCAATAATAATTACTATCTATTTTTAATCTTAAATTATTCATAAATAGTAAATTGGCCATAACGAGGGCTTTGGATTCATAATTGTTATTTTAATAAAGGATAAGAAAATTTTCCCTCTAAATATTTCTATTTTCTTCAACTCCAAGTCCTTAGCTTTCAACATTAATTCATCTCTTCTTAACACCAATTCATCTTTCCTATTTTGAAAATAATGAACAATTTAGTTTAGATCTGCTCCTTGCCTTATGTGATTGTATTTTATTTTATATTTTCAATTTTTAATAAACCTTATTAGATTTATTTCACATTCTCTCTAGTAATTACGATACTTTTGTTTGTTCTTTTTAGTTGCTTTTACAATTTTAGATGAACTTTATGGTAATCGATTCAAGTTAATGAACTTTTGCAAAAGGCTTGCCTTTTTCTTAATTTTGCTTGGGGGTTAGTTTATATACTGATAATGAAGTTAGTAAGAAAATCATAGGCTTGTACGTTTTGTCTAATTAGGAGAAGTAGTAATCCTTGATTTGTTGGGATTCTAGAATTGATGAACTAATTTTTACATGCATGCACAAGGTTAATTTGCAATTTTAGTTTGTTAGTGGTTATTTAGATTTGATTGTTAATTCATGTAGAGAAATCAATAAAAAATTATTATATTTTCAGTAGTTATATATTAACTTTCCTATTTGCTACTTTTGAGATCTAACGCTAAAATAATTATTATGTGGAGTATATAGTGAAGAAAATATTATACGTTAAGTATATTGCTCAATAATAATTTGCCATTAATTGGTTTGATAGATTATTAATTTCTATTTTATCCTTATCATGACAAGATGATGACATTTTATAAAAATCCTTATTTAAAATAATTTTAGTGACATGACATTGATAATCAAGTAATATTTTCTTTTATTAAAAAAATAAAAGTAAGTTTTGAGATTGTGTTGTAATGTAAAATGGTTTTGATGATCAGTATTGGTACCTATTATTTGGCATCCCTTAATGGATTGATCATGTTATTATTATATTTAATAATTTAATTTATAAGTTTAGGCATAATTTTAATATCCCAGCTCTTTTGAAAAAAATTATGAGTTAATTTGAATAATTATCACTAAAGTAAAATTATTTCATACTGATTTAAAAGTCTCTGAGTTATTAATAAATACTTATAGGATTGATTTTTTAATTATTTCACATATTTATATGCCTAAAAAAGTAAATGTATGTTATAATTAGAAATGAACTTAATAAAATAATTTTTAATTATTTCATACATTTTCCGCCCAAAGGATGTTGTTATTTGTTATAATTAAAAATTAATTTAATAAAATAATTTTATTTCTGGATTTATTTTATTATTATATATTTTATCTACTCAAATGGGATAAATTTATAATAATAGTATATTATTCTAATTGACTTTTATTTTAAGAGGATTTTTACCTACTACATTCTTTGTCCAAATGAGAGAATATAATAATATTTATATACTCCTAAATATGATTATTGACATTTTAAATTCCCAAAATTGACATATTGTATTTCAATTATTTTTACACAATCTCTTTTATTGTAAATATATTTTATTAAACATACAGAATTTGTGAAATTTTTTTATAACATTTTCACACATGGTATTATGTTTATAAATTTTTATTTTATCATGTGTCCTACACGGATTGAATAAGGTGCATTATTGAATTATGTTAATATTATTTTGAATATTTTTAATCTTTTTTTAAATTAATTTATGTTTCTAAAAGAAATATGTTTAAAGGGATTTGATTAAAATTATAAATTTATTTATATATTGATCTTGATGTAATGATAGATTTAATTTTCAAAACAAATCTTTATTTTAAGCCTCATTATTTTTTTGACATGGATTTAAGATATATTTATATGCAAAAGGATTAAAATTGAGGTAATTTAGATATAACAATATTTTGATTTTGTGATCATTTATTATTTTACATTGGAATCGATCACATATTATCTGTGCTTAAAAGGTCATTGTTTTGGATAATTTTTTATATATCAAATATTTTAAAATATTTATGGTTTATTATGGATAATTAGCACTAAAGTAAAATTATTCATATTGATCATAAAGTCTTTAAGTTATATTACATGAAATTGATTTATGATTATTGTATGTAACTACTTGCCCAAAAGGGGTTGTTGTATATTTTAATCAAAGATAATTTACGAAATATATAAATTTCTAAACTTGCTTTAGTTTTGGAAATATGTTTGACTAAAGGGGACATGTTTTCAATGCTAGGGTATTCTCTTGGTTGGCTTCAAGATTAGAAGTGTCTTTTATATGTTACATTTTCTACCTAAAAGGAAGATTGTAGTAATGTATGTTACTTTTATATTCATGAATTAAAAGTTACATTCTTACTTTCAATATTATTTTTTTTACTTTTATGATAAAAGTGATATCTCTTTCATTAATCATTTTTTTCAAAGTAAAATCAAAATATGTTATTTTACTTCAATTATAAGTGTAAATTGGACTAAAAGGTCTATCTATCTAAAGAAGATAGTTTTTTAAATATTATATTATCTTGTATGTAACTGAGTTAATATATTAAAAGTGAACTTAATACATAATATATGTTTTGCCCAAAGGCAAATTTATAGTTATGTATTAGGAACTTTTATATAGATCTTATTAATGTATAAGAATTTTTTTTTCATTATGTGTTATTAAATTATTTATGCTAGTAAATTTAATTCTCTTATATTTTAAAGAGTTATTAAATGAATTAATTTTGAAAATAGCATATATTATTGTATAAGTTTAGTTATATGGTGATAAATTGAATTTTATATTGTTTATAGCATTATGGCACATTAGTTATCAAATATAATTTTTTCTCTTTCCTTCTTTAGGGTGGAATTATATATAAATTTTTTTAAAAAATTATATTTAATAAATAAATTATTAATCAATTAGTATAAATAATTATATTTTGAAATAATGTACAATTTTTTTAAAAATTGCATTGAATCTTCACATCAATGGAAGTTTATTTTAATGTTATGAAGTTTATTTGTATTACAAGTACATTTAAATATTAAAATTAGTTTATATAGTTTAGTTTGTAATAAGTTATGTGTTATTGCATATAATTATTTATTAGAAAAATATGCATGGCAAAAAGGCGAAAAATATTTTGAGTTCTCTTTTATGTACATAATATTTGAATTTTGAAGTAATTTTTATCAAGCATATTTTTGCTAATAGTAATGAATTTGACATATAAGCTATTGTGTGTTTATTTGAGTATAGTATAAAATAACTTGTAAAGTTCTTGATATATGCATTGTGAATCCATTTTTTTAGATACTTTTTAGTTAATAATATCTATTACTATCATGGGAATTTTTCAAATTGTTTAAGTTAATTTAGGACTTTTATTCATACTTTGTTCAAGTTTATTCATATGTCATATATATTATTACATAATTTACTAATTTTTATCGTATTTGCTCTTGATCATATTAGTACATCATTGTGTATTTATATATACAATTTATGGATTCTTTATCATTACATATATCTCCATATTGTGAAATGTACCAATTATTGTAAGTATAAGGACTAAGACTTGGGGTTAGTCATTAGCTCCTGAGCTTATATATATGGTTTCTATGCACACCATATTAGAATGATGAAAATTGCCTTGATAAGGAATAGGTATCAAGTCTAATGTTATTTTGTATGATACCTTATCAAAACTAAGATTTGTTATTTATTGATTAGTTCCTGATATATATCTTTATCTTTTAGTTAACACCATTTTTAAACTTTAAGACATTTTAACAATAGATTTATCAGAACTAAGATTTAGTGTCAGTCATTAGTTCTTGAGTTATATATTTGCCTCCCAATTGATACTATTTTGAAACTTAAAGACGTTTTGACTAATAGATTTATAAGGACTAGAATTTAGTATCAATTGCTAGCTCCTACGTTTGTTGTTTGTCTCTTAATTGACACTATTTTAGAATTTTGAGATAATTAAATTTATTACTGTCATAATATTTTTTTATCTTATTATTGAGTTTGTTATAAAGAAATTGTTCAGGATCGATTTGAAAAATAGTATGTTTTGTTATATTACACTTGATGCTATTTTTCTTATTATATTTTTATATTAATGAATCATACTTAAGTAGATAATATATGTAACCATAGAAGGTTTTGTATTGATAATAGTGCAATTATCGTTATAATTTGATATTGTTGGTTGCTTAGATATAAGTTATGTTTCAAGTCTTATTTTTAGGATAGTGTGTTTTCAAAATTGTGGCCATGTATTCTAAATCTTGTTTTTAGCTTGAGAGTTATTTTCATATAAAATATTTTAAAATAAACTCTTTACAATTAATGTTGCCCAAGCAGGAGAATGTTAGAATCTTTATGTAAGCTGCCATTAATTATAAGTATTTTATTTTTCTGATAAAACTAGTTAAATAATGATCCAAGAGATTTTTATTTTTCAAAGCCTAATTATTAAAGTGATTTGTTCTTAGGATCATAGATATTTGATTTTAGATTAATGTATTTGACAGTTAAAGTGTAAGCTTATACCTTTTCTAACCTATAATAGGAGGACTTAAGGCTAAGTCTCCTCTCTATTCCTAACCTAATTCAATCATTAGCTTATCTCATTGAGAGCTACACATTTTAGGAGAAGGAGAGAAAGATCTATACTTATGGCATTCATTTAAATACTAGCATGCCTAGAAGAATTAAATCCATGATAAAGATATGTTCTGCATTAATTTTATTTTCATTATATTCTAAATTCTATAGAAGTTTTAATTTAAATTCTTATAAACCATCCAATAATTTTGTGGCAAGATCATGTTGAATTGTAAAGAGCAACCTATAAAGCTTTAAATCAAACACATTTCTAATTTTTACATTCCTAAACATAAGCTCTACTAAAAGCTTTTTATTGTTTTCATCACTATATGCTTCAACGATCGATGAAATCCATACCATTTCAATCTTAGGGTTATTCAATGTCTTACTTTGCATAATCTTCAAAGCTTTAACCCTCTATTTGTAGAGGGGAAAACTAGTTGGAAGGAAACTAGGCAAGAGAAAATTAGGATTTCCCTTATTTGGTATCATAACAAAAAAGTAGGGAGAAATAATTTCCAAGGGAAAAAAATGTGGGCCTCATGGAAAATCCTTTCCCCCTTCAGATGTGGAAAGAAAATTGGGGGATGAAAGGAGATTTTCTCATTTGGATCACAAATGCACTTCACCCTCTTTGCTAAACTGCTTTCTTTCTATTAAGCCACCCTATCATAGTTACTATCATATGCTTATTCCAAGTCAGAAATGTTATGGATCATTGTCATATGAGCACACCTTGATGGTATTTTGTCTAATTAAGCATAATATTATGTACAATGTTTGGTTTGGCTGTTTAGTTTTCAAGGATTTCTTCATGGCTATGTTTATTGCATCTAGTTGCCAAATGTTACGCCGCCGTTCAATTTATGGCTAGAATCCAAATGGCCCTCATTGAAGGAGCCACTCCTGGATGTGGTTTGGCTGATCTATTGCTAGATTGGTGAATCACAACAAGCTTCCCTTCAATGCCACGGTCGGGTTTGATGGCCATCTAATCGAGTTAGGCTGAGTCAACCTATATTCTGAAACTACCCCATTTCGGATGATTGTCCGACTCAATTTGGTTTTTTTATTTTTTTTCCTTATTTTTTGGTTTTTTCCTTTTTGTTTATCTAGTATTTATGATTGTAATTTTTTTATTTCTTTAAAACTATTGTCAGTGCAAAATAAGCTTTACTATGAGCTAAAATTCATTATACAATAGCTAACATAGAGATTAAAAATTTCATGTCTTTATATAGATATAAATAGTTATTCGTTAATGTGCATATTATCTATAATTACAATTTAATAAATTAAATTATTTTGAATATTACAATAAATACATAAAATTTATGACATGTAAAAAATATCCATTTCAATGCCACACTCAATTAACTTACATATTACACTATGTATGTACATATGCTTAAGCATATAATAATTTAATGAACAAGCATATAACCAGTTATTTTATGGACGTATAGAATTTGCACAGTCTCCTTGCTTTTTATTATTGTAAATAATCATTGCAAAAAACTTATATACGTGACATGTTAGGAAATTTTATCAACTAATGATAATGTTTAAAATTAGTTTATGCATGAAGTTTTTGAAGAAATTAACTGCATTATCAACAGATAAGGTTATATAACATTAGAGTAAGATTAAATTTCTATCTATTTTTAAATTGAGAACTAATACCAATACATACAAAATGATGTCATTATAACTTATATGAGATAAATAGTACTCGATAAAGTTTATCTTTATACTAAATGATTAAAATATGATTCTCATAAACAAATAAATAATTTATTCTAATTCAATATTTTGTATTTATAATCTTTAATCATTTAATTCACTAGTTGAATTTATACACATAATAAATAGTTAATTATTCATAAATTCATCTAAATTAATTCTCATTCAATGTTATTAATATCAACTTAATTCATATATATCTCTAAAACTAACATATGGATCTTCATGCCATATTTATGTGTTTGATGGATTATATCATTTAATATAAATTCCTTATTGCAGAAAGTGTTTGAGAGGACTATCATTACAAACATATTTTCTGATAGACAAGGCATATCCACCCTATATCAGGATAAAATATAAACTCTTCCCTTTTGAGTGAGAAAGAATAGCTATGTATATTTTCTTTTATCTATTAGCATAATGCATATATTATCTGAAGCCATATCAATGTATGTTACAATCATAATTCCTTTTAATGAAAGAATGGTCTTGATATGCATATTAACCTCAACATCTACTTTTTTATTAGTTACATATCAGAAGTCATTTGGAAGTGATCATGAAAGGTGATATGGATGATATATATAAAGAAAAGTTAAAGTTAGAAACATTAACTAATGTTAATCTTATAAAGGAATGGCTCTAATTATGTTAGATGTGTTATGCAACTTATTTTCTACATTGTTCACATGATGCATTTACTCCAACTGCAAGCATGTATTATGCATAAACCTTTAGATGGTGTTAGGGCTAGAAGAGAACTAATGCAAAAGCATTTGATGCAAAACCTATTAGATGTTAATAAATGTTGAAATGTAATGCATGAGTCCTCATGCCTTCCTTTGTTTGTGTGAAAAGTTAAAAGCAATTAGTAGAGTAAGAGATTCTATGTATTCCATAGTTGAGGAACAAGTTGCATCATTTTTACATATTTTGGCTCATAACATCAAAAATCGAACCATGTCTTTCTTCTTTCATCAATCAAGGAAGACAATTGGTTAACATTTTCATAGCATTTTATGAGCTATTATATTCCTTAACGATGAGTATCTTGTGCAACCATTTGAATTAGAGGTTTCTCCTTAGACACTAAATAACAGTAGATTTTATCCTTATATCAAGGTAATTCAAATAGGCACGTAGGTTAAATATTTATTTTGCACAAACTGCTTATTTGTTAGAATACATAATTAAATATTTTGAGTAAATTATAATATAGGATTGTGTTAAAGCTCTAAATAGGACATATACGAGTTAAAGTCCTCAGGAAAGATATGCCTCGCTTCCAAGGAAGAAAAGATTATCCAACACAAAATGTGTTGGTTGTATGTACTTTTGGTATGAAATTCACCTATGTGTTATCTGGTTAGGAGGAAATTGTATTTGACTCTAGAGTCCTTAAGCAAGCTTTAAATAAGAGGGGGAATAGGCTGAAAATTCCAAAATGTAAGCTTAGTATGATTTGTCATCTATAATGGAAATACATTAGCCATTCCTATAAGGTCTTTTCAATGAGTAAGTGCTATGATCTATTCCATAGGTGGAGTGGAATAGCTTGGAATATGATAACCTAATTGCAAAGTTTTTTCCTTAATTCCCTTCAGCACATATATGATGTCTTAATCATTTATATCTTCTATGATTGTAATGATATTTGTCATCAATTTACATTGTATACATTGATGATAATTTACTGCATCCTACACCACATATGTAAGTTGACAAACAAAGTTTTAGTGAAATTCATGTATGGTATGAATAAGAATGTTTGATGATTCTTGGTTACTTAGGGCATTGCATAGATGTTCACACATTATGATGTACAAAAGAAATGTGGATGGAAATGTATGCCTTTATGCTTATTTTACATTAACATAGGAGTTAGTGTTAGTAAATCATTAATGATACTTTATTTGTAGCATGTGACTTAGTATAACACCGCATGTTGCAAAATGTATTCTATATTGATATAATAAAAGGTGATTTTACATAAAAAGTTGAAAGCTTTGAGATAGAAATGAACTCCAATGCATAATTATGATAAGTTAGAGCTATTTGGCAAAGATAGAGCCACTGGGACATATATAGAAAGCTCGAGAGACAAAGTTAGAAGATAGGAGAAGGAAAGCTTGGATTTAAATGATAGTTTCAGTCTAATGTCTGATTTTGATCTCCATTGAGGCCATGATGCCCCTAACTTTGCAGAAAATGTAGATGTATTTAGTGCTAAAGCTATTCTTTCTAACCATTCCCAGGAGTACGCTCAATCAAATCAATCTTAAGATACTTCATTATCAAGGGGATCAAAGCATAAGGCCTTGATGATTGATTTGCTGGAAAAGGGATATGAAAGAATAAACATGGGGATGAATAATTTGACTAATGTAATGAGAGATGTGGCTAACTAGCATATGCAGATAGCTAAAAGAAGTCTTTCAATCTTGGAAAGTAGTAGACCTCATCATTATAGCAAGGTAGATGTATGGACAGAGTTAGAGAATTTAAGAGTACCATAGGAATTCCAACTAAAGTACTATAGCTACTTATGTGAAAATGAGAAGGCAAAGAAATAATTTTTTGGTGTTCTACTACATATAAGATTACAAATGCTATATCAACCTGTAGCCAGTACAAGACTTGGGTGAGCCACTATTAATGGAATGAATTGATGCTTTTTTTGTGATATGTTTATTAGTAAGTTAATAAAATATTAATGTGCTATAGGCTTGTGGGTTATTGAACAATTCATGTGGATCCTATCTTGAATCCATGGTTTTAACATTCCATCTATTAGTTGTTAGTTATTGTTCGTATATTCTTTTATTTTGCATTGGAAAATAATGAAAGGTGTGAATATTAATTTATATGCATTATAGGTGTATGAATATTAATTTCTGGGCATTGTAAGTACTCTTACTCCACCATACATTGAAGGCATGAATGACCTAGATCAATATTTGCATTAGATTCTGCATTCCTCATGGGCTCACCGAAGTAAGATGTTTGGTTATGCTTATGGATATCCTTGTTGTTGAATGTTTTGGGTAAATTACACTTAAATATTCTCATGTTATGTGATAGAGCCCTGTTAGGCTTAGCTTGATTCCTTCAGTATTATGAGATAATAATCTTTGTACCTTTTTTATGACTATTTAGACAACAAAAAATGAGCAGATTTCAGATTATTCCTATAAGCAAATATCTCAGTGCATATCATATACTATTTATGTGGTTAATGTGAGTATAATGATGCCTTAATATTATCCAAATCTTTGTGTGCATAAAACTATAACAACATGGGTGGCTAATATAGAATGAGAAATTAAGAATATGGTAAATGTAGAGTGTAACATTTCCTCAGGTTTTTTGTAAAGAAGACTGTACTTATTTTCTGCTACTATTTGAAATGCCGTGAATCTTTTGGAATATCATGTATTTATTTATAATAGAATTCACTAGTCCATCATTAACCTTTTTTTCACTTACAATATAATAAATAATTCTCAACTAGTATTACACGGTTGTTAAACCATTGGATTGAATCCATAAATATCATTAACGTTTGTGCATAGTGCTTAAAACAAAATATAAGAATTTTATTGCAAGTTAAGTAAATTTATAATAGTCTTATTAGGGTACTTAACTTTTCAATTAGAACTCACCACTCATTAACTATATAAAATTTTCTTGATGATGAAATAATTTCTCATTAAGTTCCTTGGATTAGTTGTATGGTTATTTATAAAATTTATTAATAGTTTACACCTTTTAATTGTATATAATTTCATCATTTATGAAATAATTGCATAATAAATTTCATGAAAATGAAATATAACATTCTTCATATTTTATAGAATAAGGCATTATGGTTATTTTACATTATTACATTTTCTTTCTTTCCAATTTTCTCCTTTGCCAAACAAAAAATAAATCTCTTCTCTCATATTTTCTTTCCTTCCAAATTTCTCTCCTACAAATAACACCAAAGAAAACATTTTCTCCTCTAATTTCTCCTCATTCTAAACAAAGGCTAAATGTATCCCTCTTATGAATTATATACACTCTGGAACCATATTTAGTTAAAAATGTTACTTTTTCCATAGTCGAATCTCTGCTTCAAATCACTAGCAAGGGAGCAGTAATGTCGCACACCACCTAGGTTAAAATCTTCTATTTCAATACTTGTTAGGGTTATCATTGAACCTAAGAAAATTTAATCTTTTCACCATGGCTCTAGTGGCCATAATGATGGATTTGGGCTCCACAACCTTTTTTTTGGTGAAGAGCCTCCATAACCTTGGAATCATAGAAAAATCTACTTTCCACATAATCTAATTGAAGATGTCTGTGTCGAATCTTAAGGACTATTTGTGATAATGATCCATGAGATCACCATCAAGAATACTTGCTGGGAAATCAAGAAAAATCTTGACATCAATTGCTGTTGTAACACCCTTACTTATCTACGCCTTATTCCTTATTTAATAGGTAATTAACACATACTAATTGCCTTCTACTCTAGGCTAACTCACAATACCACAAATATTTTGCACCTCAAATAATATAGGCAAGGGGTGATGTAATTATACAACAAGTTCAACTTACAAAACGTACATCCATCATTTACAATATCACAAACTATACATTCTTTTTTTAATATACAACTTCAAAATATCACTGTCCTCTGTCATGAGAGCCTTTGGAAGCATCACCTGGAACGGTTAGTAATAATACAAAAAGAAACATGAGAAACAGAGTTTCCCAGTAGCTAGCCATCACTGTAAAAATATATTGAGCCATTCCAGATCCTTAAGCAAGTAAAACATACATTTCAAAAACAATTAATCATTTGTCATATCTTTATCATCTCAATCCGTACCATTGTAGGAAATGTGCATCACACATAGCAATCCACAACAATCATCAAGCCCATTCAAGGACTTATCACAAACAATCGTACCTAGGCCTCACACAGCATCACGCTGTCTTCCCGGGGTCCCGAGCCGAAGGCCTAACACAGTATCACACTGTCTTCCCGAGGTCCCTGGCCATAGGTACCACACACAACAAATGCACTATTATCCCCGAGGATCCCGAGCCATAGGCCAAACACAGTATCACACTGTCTTCCCGGGTTGTGCACAAACAATCTCATACACATTCCATAACGATCTCATACACATTCCATAATAATCTCATACACATTCCATAACAATCTCATACACATTCCATAATAATCTCATACAATACAGAAAATCATGTAATAGAAAACAGCTTAAGGATAAAGCTAGCTACCTTTACAAGCTTCCAATGTGATGTTCCCTTTGCTCTCACCCAAAAACTCCTCTACACTTCCTCTCGCCTTTGCAAGTTGTCACTCTTTAGTCTATACAAATACACATCATAATTTCTTATTAGAACATCATCACTTTCCCTAAACCTCATGTATTCTTTACTTTCCCCACTTAATTAAATGCATACTTAGATGCTCTACACTTTACTTTCAAGCTTTAAAATGACACATATGAACATTAGAAAAGGATCCAAAGGTAAAACCATGCAAATCCTGAAGAAATCAAGCCAAAAAGTTCACTTAACAAAGAACACGGGGGTCCCCTACCCCGTGTTCATGGCCGTGTTCCTTACTGGTTCACTTCTGGGCTACTCGACAAAGAACACGAGGGTGAACACGGGCCGTGTTCTACCCTGTGTACCTTACTGCCCTTCAGTCCTGAGGTAAACACAGGGAGTGTTGCACCCCGTGTAGCACACTGATCAGCTTCGACGAAGAACACGGGGTACAACACGAGCCGTGTTCTACCACGTGTACTTCACTGATCCTCCGAAAACACATTAAACACTAAAACTCCTTCCTTCCTTCTTTTCCATTTCATGGTTTTGGCTTCTCAAAATGAAAAATGCACATAAACACTTTCACAATTCATAGTTTCATCTTTCAAGGCTTTAAGCTTCATAGAAATTATTCTAACTTCATCATTTTAGCTAAGTTCCCAACATACCATGCCAACTCTACACATGCATCATTATACCTCTAAAACCCAAATGTGTACATCATGTTTCTTGCTATTTTTATACCAAACCAAAGCCATAGATCAACATAACAACATCTAAAACACCATTAAACATATTCAAATCATCCTAAACTCCATGATCAACTACCTTTGACCATTCCAACATCAAAATCTCAAGAAACTAAGAAGAGTACATTAAAGAGCTCTTAGAGAAGAACAATTTTACCTCTTGCAACAACTTGAAAATCCTCACTTGGAGCTCCCCAAACTTAATCAAACTTGAGCTTTTCTTCACTCTAAGCACACCAATGGATGGAGCTTGATGAGAAGAACAACTTTCCCTTCTACCACTAAGCTTAGATCTCACTATTTTTAGGTGAAAAACTCAAAAGAAACTTTCTCTCTCTCACACGTCCAGCTTGCTTTCATGGGGGATTTTCTGCAGCTTTTTGGAGAATGGAGAAGAGGGAAGACTTTTCATGAAGCTTCTAGGGGCATTCTTGCCATTTTGACAATTCTCAAGGGTAATTTAGTCATTTTTCACCAAAAGTAAGGCTATTCTTGCCAATATTTTTCTAACAATGACACTTGTCATAAATCCATTGGTCACACTAATAAAAATCATATATTGCACCCCAAAACTCTTGGTTATTCATATTAGATCCCAAACCCTTAATTATTTCACTTTAACCACACCCGATTCTGCACTTTTGCAATTTAGTCCATAGGGTCTCTGTCTGTTTAAAATTCCTTACACTGTCAGACTTAGATAACTCCCCTTTTTGGGGTTTTCTATCCTCCTCTGATCATTTATACTGCTTATGGAAATAAATTCTTTTTCCTACTATCCTTTTTCCTTCAAAATTTCATTTACCCTTACACTTAATTCCTTTCAACTTAAGATTCACCCACCAGGCTAACTCAAACATGCTCTTCGTTTCTACAGCCTCAGAAATTAAACATTCAAATAATAGAATTGAAAATTCAGGATGTTACAGCTGTTGTAAGTTAGCTATTGAAGGCAATGTCATTGGCCATCCAACCTTAAAAAAGAATAGGCTTTAATTCACCACAAGCAACATAAATGCTAAAGGTGTAGGCAGTTATGTCACTGCTAATGATACAGGGATTGGCTTTGATAATTTTAATGTTATCCATGGAAGAAGATAAAATGATAAAGGAAGAAGCTCGAAAGGTTACTTTAGATGAAAAAGAGGTGAATACAAAAGCAATAATAGAGAAAGTGAGCCTAGGTCCAACCAAGCTACTTGTTTTGCTCAAAAGCTGATAAAAGTGGTTGAGGCAAAAGTTCATTTGACCATAATTTCAAACTAAAAATAACATTTGCATGGCAAATGGACAAAGTTGCCATTTTTTAATTGGAATTTGGAATTAGGTTCTCCCAAAATTCCACTACATCTATTTTTATGTTATCTATTAATTAAGGGTTGACCTCTCATATACATTGTTCCTTCCTTTTAATTTTTTCACAAAAACTGTAACTCCTCTTTTTTTAGTATGCTTACTTTTTTTAAAAGAAAAATACATTTTTATCTTTTGAACTTTAATTGAGTACTAAAAACTAGTACACATATAAATTTTAAAATTTTACACTTTACTAACTAGATTTTAAAAAAAAAGGTAAAATTATTAGTTTTGAGTTAAGTCTAATGGAGAAATTTTGTTGTGTTAACTCTTTTCTTCATTTCTATCTTGTTTTTTTATGTTTATTTTAAAAGGCATAGGAGAATTTTAGGGTTTCAAACTTGAAAAATGGGAAGAAAACCACCCCAATCTTGTAAGACCTCCATTATTAGCTTCAATTAGATGATTTGAGTGCAATTATACAGAATGCCTACCACAACTAAGAACTCATGAACAAATAAGAACTTTGGAAGGAGGTATAGCAAATGTATGTATGAGCTATTTTATATCAAAAATATTTCTTCTATTGTATTGATTTTCAAGTAGTGTTTTCTTCAAAATTTCTATTCATATTGTTGATTTGTGTAAGCTTATTTCATTTATGGAATTCTTTTAAATATAATTCTTAGCATATAAAAAAATATACTATGTGCTAATCCTAGAAAATGAGTTTTTATACTTCAATAATCGCTAACAACTTCTTAGAATTTTTTTTAAGGAAAGAATGAGAAATTGAAGTCACTATAGGAAAAGGGTTAACCTAGCAAAAGATTTTCTTCAAACTTAATTTAATACCAACGGTTTTATTTATTTATTTATTTTGAATGTTTAAGGGTTAAAATATAAAATTTTTAAAATTCATGTATCATTTTTATTATCTAGTCAAAGTTTAGAAGGACAAATTATATTTTCCCTCTTTCTTTTAAATCCTATTTTATTGATTTTAGGTGCATAAGTTGGTAGGATAAGAAAAATGGTACTATTGATAGTACGAAAATATTTTCAATTTTATAATAGAATGGAGATTTCAATATTGCCTACTTGTATTTTGACTAGTAGTATGTTTTGACATCATGATGTAGTGGTCACTAATATTTAGGAGGTAGTTATCCTACTTGTTTAAGTGAAAATAGCTTTAAAATTTTCTTTACTATAATCAGACTAGAAATATTTTCTAATAATACCATCTCTAACCCATCTAATTTTATGGATCCAACCATCTTTTAGTAAAATTTACAAAATTAAATCTCTCAACACTAAAAATATTAATGATATGAAACCATATATACCATTCTTAAATCAAGACATACAAATTTCATCATTTCGGACATACCAAATTACCAATTTCTAATACATTGCATTACAAAATTGCAATTTAGAAACACTAAGAAAGGAAGAAAGAAAATAGTAGGAAAGAATGCTAAAAATGAAAAAGGAGCAGAAAATAGGTGAGTAAGATTTATCCAATCGAATAAAACCATTTGAGCAAAACTAAAAATATTGAATTTTGGTTGGTTTTAAATAACATTTTGTTGGAGATAAGTTTTAAGTTTGGAAACTTTTTTTTTTAATCATTGGTTGATATTAGAAATGATCAAAGAAATTTATCACTATTAGATCATGGATCCGAGTCGCCCAAAATAGGTCCATAACTCAACTCATGACCCAGTTTATGAAATACCTATAAATAGATAGAAGAAAGGTAGTTAATGAGTAAGTTGAAAGAAAAAGGGAAAAGAAATCATTTGAACTCATTCCAAATTCTTTCTCTTTGTACTATGAACAAGAGATTTAGGCTTTGAATAAATTACATTTCTGTGTGATTACTAATTCAACTAATAAAACAAACATTACTTCACAAATCTTTCACTGCAAACTTTTGATTTTCTAGTATGTATGAATCCAATTCATATCCATTGATAAATCTAACATTGGTATCAAAGATTTGTTGTTTGTTTTTTTGGTCTTTCCTAAAATATATATTTTGACATGGTTACTAGCAATTTTATATTAATTGAAGAAGAAATAGAAATGTCAAGGTTGAATTCAAAATTTACCAAAGAATAGCATCTTAGTCTATACAATACTTTTTGTGCAAATTCTTTGAGTTGATTTCCATTTTGTTGCTGATTGAATTCCATTGTTATTGGCACTCAAAGTCATCTTTAATTTATCTTGCTATTATTTCTATTTAATTATGTGTCTTTCATTTTTTGTTTTTGAAGTCAAATTTTTATTCCATTCTTTGATCTTACTATCTATTTTCTATAGTTCATAACAAAAAAAAATTGTTTAAGTATGTTATTCCTTTTACAATCAAAACACAAGAAAAAGGAGAAAGGGCAAATGGGTTCCAAACAAAAGACCAAAATTGATGGAACCATTTTTTAAAATTTTCAAAATCAATAAAATTTAAATTTTTTTTAATTAGATTATAAATAAATTCATTTTTTAACATTTTTGTGTGAAAATGTAGTTGAAAAACCATAAAAAATTATAAAAAAATATAAAAAATTGTAAAAAAAAAGTTAAAGAAAAGGAAGGTTTTTTGTCCTTTGAGGGATACAAGCCCTCGCTTGTAGAGATAACTGTTTACACCCTAGGCACTTGTCCATTTTCTTTAGCATGTTATAGCCTTCCTAATATTCTTTAATGTGTTCTACTAGTACAATAAATTCAAAATGGTAGAATTTTTTGTCCTAATTTTTTTCTCACATGTTAAACTACTTTCCATAATTTTTTATGAGATTTTTTAACATACGATTTATATGATGTAAAAAAAATTTTAGCAAAAGTTTTGATGGATAATTTTAAAGCATAATTTTTTTCTTGCATATATTATTGTTTTAAAGATTTAATAGAGTTTTTTTTTCTGTATATGTTATAAAAAAATTAATGGTAAGACTCATATGTACACTAACAGTCATATGAACTCTAGCATAAAGACAAGAAGTCAATAAGTTAACTGTTAAGCTTAAAAATTTTCAAGCTAACCCAAAAGTTTATAAAGAAAAGTTTGTACATCTTGTAAATCATATCATCAAATTTTATGAAAAAGCTCAAAACTTGATATGGATTGATGTTCTAAAGATGAATCTAAATTAGAAGAAATTAAAGGCCTTACAAAAAGCTTTACCTACTGATTACCAAAAGAATATATTAAATTTTCTATTAGAAAGAAAAAGAGGGCATAAACACTATAATAATATTGTTAATAAATTTATATTAGACTATTTAAAAAGTCTAAATCACATACATAACCTAACTATTTTTAAGTACAATCAATTAGATAGGAAATCTAGTACCAAAATCTAGTTTTCCCAAAAAGCTATATAATAAGTTTGTTAGCACTTTTCAACATAGAATCAAATATTAAAAAACATTATAACAATTGTAAACTTTAGGTAGACGTTTAATATTTGATATTTTATGCAATTTCTTTTTTTATATATATTTAAGTATTATATTATTGAAATATATTTCAATTTGTGTAACTTTTTTTGAAATTGTATATCTATAAATTCCTTTATTTTCCCTAATTAATTATTTAAATATTAGCCTTACATTAGGAATTTAGATGATAATTGGAAACATATTTTAACTCTAAACCCTATTAGGAATTTAGATGATAATTGGAAACATATTTTAACTCTAAACCCTACATGTGAAATAATCCTAACATAATTAATTAAAGGCAAAGTAGACATATATGTATAGTGAGACATTAATAATGCCCAATTCTTTCTATCTGTAGAACTTTTTGTCTCTATATACACAATGGCTACTACTTCCAAGAACATTATCGCCGAACTTAATAAGGGTGAGAAATTAAATGTGGACAATTACAAAATTTGGAGCATGAAAATTTAATATGTGCTAGAAGAGCAAGAGGCTCTAAAAGCACTCAATATTATCTTGAAAAAGTCTAAGGTAGGAAACATAGCCCAACATAGGTGGGACCGAGAGGCTTATGAAGTCAAGGAAAGAAATAATTCTCTTGCTCGCATTATATTGCTGAGCAGCATGGAGAATGATATCATGTGAGAATTCAAGAATTATAACTTGGTTAAGGACATGTGGTCCACTTTAAAAAATAAGTTTGGTGGAATATTTGTGACTAAACTAAGATCTCTCACAATCTAGTCTGACACTTACAAAAAGAAATCTAAACATTAAATGAAAAAACATTTACAAGAGATGTCAAGTATGATTAGTGAATTAAAGGATGTGGGTTAAGTGTTAATCGATGAGCAATAACTCCAAGCTATAGTCCGCTCCTTCCCTCATTCCTAAGAACATATGAAAATGTATTTAATCCATCATGAAAACATTCAAATGATGATATTGTCCACCATCTTGAGCTAGAATAAGAAAGGCTTAAGCCTATTAAGCCTAATACAAACATGTATATGGCTTCATCTAGCTTAGAAAGAGTTTTTAGGCAAAAGCACAAACATAAAGGTGGGCCTTAGGCTGCAAGAAATAAGGTGGCTCATTTTAGTAAACAATCAACAAATAACCAACATGGAAAAGGAAAATGTCCTTTCAAGAAGAAGAATATGGCTAAGATTAAATGCTCTAATTACAATAAAAAGGGCATTTTTCCTGTGACTGCCTAGAATCTAAGAAGGTACTAAGCTATATTCAAGTTAATGAACTTTGTGTAGCTAGTTTTATTTTTTTAACATATTTCCATCCTTTATGGATTATAGATTTAGGGGTAACGGACTATATAGCAAAGGATCAAAACACCTTCTTAGAATTCAATGAATACCATATAAAGCAAAATAGATCTATGTTGGAAACAATACATGAGTTGTAATTCAAGGAATAGGCATATGTAAGTAAATCTTACGAGACAACCGAACTTTGCTTTTACATAATGTTTTATATGCATCATAGATTTGCAAAAATTTAATCTCTATGTTAGTTTTATTAAAACTCGATTTCAATTTGTATCTTGTTGATGATAATATTGAATCATCCTAAGGAATAACTTATTATAGATCTAGATATATAATAAATGATTTTATTGTCATGGATACTAATTATTATAAATGTAATATTAATTATTCCATGTTTACATTGTCATATAATTTTGAGATTGATGTGAATATTTGGCATGCTCAATTTGGCCATATTGGTCAACATTAATGGACAGGCTAGCCGAAGAAGGACAATTGCCTAATTATGACAAAGTAAATTTATCTACTTATGAGCATTACCTAACTAGTAAAAGTACTAGAAAACCATTTGGAAAAGGAACCAGAGCTAATTTCCCTTTACAATTAGTCCATTTTGACATATATGCTTCAATAAACATGAGAGCCAAGCATAAAGCTTTCTATTTCATTACATTTATAGAAAACTTCACTTAGTTTGATATTGTTTATTTTATAACACACAAATCTAAAGCCTTAAATTGCTTTAAAAGCTATATGAGTTTAGTTGAAAATTAATTAAATAGAAAAATAAAAACATTACGAATAGATGGTGGTCATGAGTATTTGTCCGATCAGTTTAGACAACTATGTGATGAAAAAGAGATTCAATATTAATTGATAAATCCATATGCTCTTTAAGAAAATGGTGTTGTAGAAAGATAAAATTGAATGCTTTTGGAAATGGTTATATCTATGATGGCATAAGCAAATTTTCCTATCACTTATTAGGGTGATGCACTCTTAATTGCTATGTTTATCCTCAACTGTGTGCCTAGCAAATCAATTCTCACTATACCATATGAGTTATAAATGAAGCGAAAACCTAACCTGAGTATTTTACAACCTTGGGGATGTGTGGCCTATATTATAGATGCCTCGCACCCACATGGGAGATTAGGTGCTCGAGGAAAGAAATATATTTTTATTAGATACTTAGAATATTCAAAAGGTTATGTGTTCACTGGTGAATATGATAGTGGGAGTCTCACAGAATTTGAATAATGAGATATCACATTCTTAGAGCATGATTTTCCTAAATAAGGATATATTAATAAGGATTTATCCTTATACGAGACCATGGATATAAGCGCTTAAAATTCACTTCCTTTGAGTAGGAGAATTTTAGGGAATATATTTTCAATTTTGAGTATGAATGATAATGATCTTGATCAACATAAGAGTAATCCAAATGTGAATACTTAAACAATTAATGATCCTACTTCGAGTGGAAGTAATTTGAGAATCCTTAAGAAATATGCTTCTCCAGAGCCATATTTATGAGTAGTGGTAGAAAAGGCATTCCTCATCATCATTTCAACATTGAAGGTGGTGAAGCCTTTGTGGCCATTACATAAGATGAAGATGAGCCAAGAAATATCACAGAGGCTTTCTCTAGCCTAAATAAATAGAATTGGACAAAAGTGATAGAGGCAAAGATGGAATCTATGAGATCAAATCAAGTTTTAGAACTTGTTGATCTTCTAAACACATGTAAGGCCATTGAAAACAAATAGGTTCTTAAAATTAAGTGTAACACTGATGGTATTATTGAAAGATACAAGGCTAGACTAATAACAAAAGGCTACACACAACAAGAAGAAATAAATTATGAGGAAACTTTTTCACTTATTATAAGATTCACCTTAATCTGTCTATACTAGTTATAGTTACTAGTATGGACCTTGAATTATATCAAATAGATGAAAAAAATTACATTTCTCAATGGAGATTTGGAATAAGAAATTTATATACAACAACTTATAGGTTTTATCAAAAAGGACCAAGAAAATAAAGTTTGTAGACTTTTAAAGTCTATATATGGCTTGAAGTAGTCTTCAAAATAATGGTGTATTCATTTTCACAATGTGATAGTATCAAATAATTTTATCATAATTGATAAAGATCATTGTATATATACAAAAAGGTTTAAGGATAAGTTTGTAATTTTATTGTTATATGTTAACAATATAGTTATAGCTAGAAATAGTAAGAAGTATGCCAATAAAATTAAAGGATAGTTGTCATCTAATTTTGAAATGAAAGATATGGGTGAAGCTACATATATTCTTGGACTTAAGATTTTAAAAAATCATTTAAAGAAATTATTGTCTCTGTCACAAGAGAATTTTATCAACAAAATTTTTGAATGATTCCACATGTAACATTATAAACCCATGGACACTTTTATTACTAAAGGTGAAGGTCTAAGCTGAAGAATGAGTCCTAAGGCTCCACAAGAAGAAATATATATGAGAAAAATTCCTTATACAAGTGTAGTTGGATATCTGATGTATATAATAAAGCGTACAAGATTAGATATCTATTTTTGCTATTGGCATGGTAAGCCGATATCAGTCTAACCCAAACCTAGCACATTGGAAAGTAGTTAAAAGAATACTAATGCATCTAAAAAGTATTGCTGACCATTCATTGTGTTATAAAGGAAATGATTTGCAATTGAAAGGCTACACTAATGCTAATTGAGGAGGAGACTTAGATGAAAGAAAGTTTATCTTTGAATACATTTTCTTACTAAATAATGGCACTGTATCTTAGAGTAGTAAGAAGTAATCTTGCATAGCCTTATCTATAATAGAAGCTAAATTAATAGCATTTTTAGTAGTAGTATAAGTAACAATGTGGGTCGAAAGGTTTTTGGATCATTTAGGTGTAAATACTAACATTGTTGATCCAATTTTAGTAAATTATGATAACCAAGCAGTAATAGCATACACAAAGAACCCCAAATATCATTACAAAACCAAGCACATAGACATAAAGTACAACTTTGTGAGAGATATGGTTACATGTAAATAAATGAACATAAAATACATTTCTACCTATGAGATGGTAGCAAATCCCATGACTACACTTATTCCTCGGGATGTATTCATAAAAACATGTGAAATCCCAAGGATTGTGTAAATGTTGATACAACTATTGTGTTTTTTTCCTAACAATGTTTATAGAATATTAATATTTGAATAATAGTTGTGTTAATTATAAGCCTAAATATATAGATGCATGAATGTTTCTTAGAACATTCTTAAGTTATTGAAAAGTGTATTAGATAGATAGAAGATTAGCCTTTTCACATAAATAATCACCTCTCATTAACTTTTTTTTGTAATTAATAAGAGATGAAATAATTTTAAGCTTTTTATCTAGGTGATAATTGAGAGCCAAACTTAAATATATATGTCACCTTATTAATGAACAAGATGAGGTCATATGTAAGACCATAAGTAAATTAATAAGGAATTCACTTTATCTATCTATATTGCTAGATCTGAGTTCTAAAGGAAATGAGAAAGAGTATATTGGTGAACTCAAATTAGATATTGAATATATATGAACCATTATCTATACAATATTAATACATTATATAAAGATATATACTCCATAGGAAAAGAAAAGAATATTGTAACATATATTTCATACCACATGTGTAAACTGTGACCAATGTAAGTGATCAAAGTTTAGATCTTAGCTTTGATATGTTAGATTTTTTGAGGGAATAAAGACCTTATATTTGTACCCTTATTACTCTATTCTATTTCTTGATATTTAAATATAATGATTGCTATTTTAGAATGCTACTAGATGACTATGAAAGATTTAGTGTAGCAGGGCATTACTAGAAAAATAAATTAAATTGAAGTTAAAAAAATTCATTAATATACTAGTTATAGTGTGTCTATAATTGTGAATACAATATCTAATGCAAATGATGCATATGAATAAGATCATTTGAGAAATTCAAATGTGATAAACATGATCTAGGGTACTGTAAACTTAAAATCTACTCAAGATCCATTATTTTTCAAAAAGTTATATATATTCCTAACAGGTGTAGAGTAAAGAGCTTTCGAAGTATGCTAGTCACATGGTCTACTTTCTTGCATAATTTGTTATAGAGTATAAGAGATGATGTTCTCTTATGTAATGTTGAGAGAGAGTGGATCCCATTATGTGTGAATGAGATATGTCGGATCATAGATCTAGATCACCCAAAATATGTCCATAACCTAACCCATGACCTAGTTCATGAAATATCTATAAATAGATAGAAGAAAAGTAGTTAATGGGTAAATTAAAAGAAAAAGGGAAAAGAGATTATTAGAACCCATTATAGAATCTTTCTTTTTGTACTTTGAACAAAAGGAGATTTAGGTTATGAAGAAATTACCTTTCCATGTAATTGCTAATTCAACTAGTAAAACAAACATCACATCCCAAATCTTCCATTACAAATTTCTAATATTCCAGTATGTGTGAATCTAATTCATATCTATTGATAAATCTAATAGCTACAACTAAACCGACTAAGTATATTTCATTTAGCATATATGAGTGTTTAAAGTTTTATGTTTCCTCAATTGTAGTATCCATTACTATAACATGTACAAGTATCATTTTAGCTTCTATCATATAAAGCATATAGACTTATTCCTTTTCTTTTAGCAATTCATTAAAATATGTGTTGATAGACTTATTTTTATTTTTATAATATTATGGTTTAAATACACTTTTAATCTCTGATATTATAATTGAGCAAATTTGATCCTATTTAAATTATAAAATTTAATTTTACCCTTCTAATATTCAAAAGTGCCTAAAACCTAACAATCAAATTTGTTATGGAAGAGTTAATATTGCTTATGGAAAGCCAACATGGACACTTTTGTTAATGAAACTATAAGGCTGACTCACTTATCTTTAATATAAAAATGAAAGTTTTTAATTTGTTAGATGAAAGTATCTACCTTTACTAAATGTAAACTATAAGAGTATCTACCTTTAGTAAATGTAAACTATAAGACAATTAACCAAGATGGCAATTTTCCTACCCAAATGAAAATATTTAATTTACTAAAATAATAAAAAAGTAAAAAGTAAAACTGAATAAAGTACTAACTATTTCATTTTGGTCCTTAATTTTTTTACAGCTTAAAGAGCAATTTATTAAAAAGAGTGAATTAAGGTAATGAATGATGCCATTCTTTTTGTATAAAAAAGTGATATACTTGCCCTAACAATAATTACTTAATAGAAAAATAGTAATATCATAACTAACTTTAAATGAAAAAATTATAAGTAAATAAATGATTATTTAAAAATTCAATAGATAATATTTTCATAAATATATAAATTGAAAGTATAATTAATTAATATCAAAACTTTCAAAAATTAAAGTCATAATTAAATTACAATCATAAAGTATTTTTAGCTTTACTTAATAAATTATAAAAGTTATATTTTCATATATAAATTGAAGTTACGATTAAGTTTGAAAATAATGTTAAATTAAATAGGAAGTTATTTTTTAATAAAAAAAAGGTCATGTGCTTTGCTAAAGTTTGCATGGAAAAAGAAAAGGAGGTTACAGAGGAAGAAACTACTTACAAAAGTGAAGTGTGAAAAAAGTTAAAAATGAAGATAGGAAGAGATTTGTAGGTATGGGGATATAGTTATAGGAGAAGATAAGGATAAAGACTAGAAATTGTTGCACTTTTATAAAGCATGCTTGCTTGGTGAGAACCAGATGGAGGAACAAGGAGATGGATTCGATAAGGACGAAGTAGATATCAGGAATGATGATGAGAATTTTAGTGGTATTAAAATAGTTAAGGAATCTAATAAAAGTAGACCTTGTCCTCCTTTTATCATCCAAAAAAGAAGAGGAAAGGATGAGTAGGTCATGGAAGAGAATTTAATTATTCAATTATTAGGTCAGAAGATCGACTTCAAGGCTTTGGAGACTAATTTGTATCAACTTTCGGTTCTTGAAGAAATTATTGATATTATCATCCTTGTAAATGATTTCTTCCATGTAAAGTTTAGTTCCTCAATTGATTATGACTTTTCTCTTATAGGTGGTTTGTGGATTATCTATGACCATTATTTGATTATTAGATAACGAGATTTGAAGTTTAATCTATAAGAACCTAAAATTAATCAGGTAGTAGTGTGGATATGACTTCCAAGTTTGTTACTACTCTTTACATGAGAAGTTTTTACATTTATGGGAAATAGGGTTGAAAAAACTCTTAAGGTTAATACAATGACTATTAATCAAGCTAGTGGCAAATACACCTATACATATGTGAAGATTAAATTTAAAGAAAACTTGTTAGTTGATTTCTCCATAAAGGGGAAAATTATTGTATTGAATACAAGAGCATTCATATGGTATGCTTCCATTAGAGAAAGTATAGGAACTATGTTTATCATTACCCTTCAAAGTTCAAAAGTATAAAGAGGAGTAAAGGGGATGTTTTAATTTATAAAGGTTAATGATTTGGTATGGATAGGGGTAAGTTAAAGCTAATAGTGTATAAGGAATGGATGATAGCCTAGAAAAAGAGAAAACCACAAAGTAATAAATAAGGCTTTTGATAGTAGTGATCAGGGTTTGTCTAAAATTAAGGTTTCATTAGTTCATTTTGGATTCAGGTTTAATATATTAGTTCACGAGGAAGAAAGAAAGGATGAAGGGTTAATAAGGAAGATAGGTTATAGGTGGAAAATAGGGAGATATGATTTTAAAGGAGGCTTTGGTGAAGAGGAAGGGTGATTTTGCTAAAACTTTACCTAAAAATAAAATTATGCTGAAAAAAACTAGTGCAGATATGAGTTTGAATAAGAAACTAGGTCAAAATTAGCATACATGGGAATAAAAAGAGAATTCACATCAACATAATGGGCTCAAATGAGTAGGTACTTAGGAATGATTGTAAGTAAAGAGAAAAACATGCATAATAATGCATATATGCTAAGGGTTTAGGTTTCATAATGACAGGGCACTCAACAAAAAAAAGCCACCACCACTTCATAGATATCTTGAGTTCTTAAAACTCAATTGGGTACTAATGTTTAATGGAAACACAGACCATTGACCTTAATACAATGGAGATAGAAGTCATGGTTAACCTAAAGCCTTTTAACCTTAAGGTAAGTATTAATGAATTATTGTTCCAAAGAGATTAGTGCTAAAGTCTTAAATTGTAAAGTTGGAAAGCATGGAATTATAGTTTTTTTAGCATGGTATTTTTCTTCATCTTTTTCATAATTTGATGATGAAAAAAAGATCATTTAAAATTGGTAGCAAATTGGTCACAATGATTTTGTTACAAATGTCCAAATAATTTTAGGAGGTTATTTCCTAATCTTTTAGTCTTGATGGAAATTAGAATTAGTATTAATAAAGGTGAGAATATTCTTAGGTGTGTTAGTTCTACTAATTGGTGTTTGGTCTTAGGAACGAGTATTTCAAAGGATTTTGGATTGGTTGAACATGTAATTCCATGACAGTTAAAGTACTGGAAGAAATTTTCCATTTTATTCATATTAAAATAATTTCAAAGAATACATATGTATGGTTTTTTTAACTAAACTCTATGCTAATCCATCTAATAAGATGAAATATGATCTATAGTGTTAGTTGAAGGTGATTAGTGGATAGGTGTTGAAAGCCTAGGTGGTGGCTGGGGATTTTAATGATATTTAGGATTTATATGATGAAAAAGAAGGAACATCTTCCAATTGGCAAAGATTTCAAGTTTTTAATGAAAAAATTCATGATTGCAATCTATTAGACATTGAATCAAGTGGAAGCAGATTTACTTGGATAGGCCCTATTTTATCTAATAATGATTCATTGTTTAACAATTTCAATCGTGCTTTATGTAACCTTGATTGGCAAATCCATTTTCTTGAAGCTTATGTTAAAGTTTTGTTAAGGGTATTCTTTGATCACTATTCAATTATGATTAACATCTTTAGTAGTGTAATAAATTTTGATAATCAATTATTTAGATTTGAATTGACTTAGTTAACTCATGAACCTTTTAACAGATTTTTATCTTGAAATTGGAGATCAAATGTAGATATCATGTAAGCTTTTGAAAATTTTACCCCTAGTATTATGAATTGGAACAAAAATGACATTGGCAATATAAAGAATGGAAGAAAGAATCATTAATAAGGATTATAGGTATTTAAGGAGCTTAGGAGAGGAGTCCAAAACCTTATTTTAATTGGTTAGAGAAAGAGTTACAGGCGGAGCTTATTAGAACTTTGAAATAAGAGGAAATTTTATGGAAGAAAAATTTTATATTTAAATGGCTTGATAAAGGAGATAGGAATACAAGATATAATCATACAAAAATAATTATAAGAAGAAGTAGAAATAAAATCATAATGTTAAGAAATTTAGAGGATTTTGGATAGAGAAGAAAAATGACTTGTGGTCTTTGATTAAAAGTTTTTATCAAAGTTTATTCACTCAAGAAGAGACGAATCAACCATCCATTAGTACAAAAATAAGGTTTCCCATTTTAAGTAATGATTAGAATGCCAAGCTTTCTACCCTATTGACGTATTCTAAAATAAAATAAGCTATTTTTTTAATAGAAAGTGACAAGGCTCCAAGGGAGGATGACTATCTTGCTTTATTCTATAAAAAAAATTGAAGTGTGATGCAAAAAAGTGTGTGTAAGTATATTCAAAAGGTATTTAAAGGGTGTGGTACCTCAAATATTAATAAAACACTGATTTGTCTATTTCTAAAAGTTAATAAGCCAAAGTTTATTAATCAGTTTCGATTTATCTGTTTATGTAATGTCTTTTATAAGGGAGTGATAAAGATAATCATCAATAAACTAAAGCCCATGCTTTGATTTCCCTCTTTTAGGCTAGTTTTGTACTTAGTCATGGATTAAACATAACATTGTCATAGCTTAGGAGATGATCCATTCCATGCGAAGAATAAGGAGTCAAAAAGGTTTTTTTTGCTATAAAAGTTTATCTCGAGAATGCTTATAATAAGCTAAACTAAGAGTTTATCAAGGAACTTCTATTGGAGTAAAATTTGAACAATCACTCTATTAATCTAATTATGTAGTTTATTTCATGTGCATCTCTTAATGTTCTTTGAAATGGAAGCAAAATAGAGGAATGTAAACCCTTACAAAGTGTTTGTCAAGGAAATCCCTATCACCCTATGTTTTTGTATAAATAAATTATCCCATATAATTTGTGATGTTATTGCAAATAAGGAGTGGATTTTGTAATACCCGAAAATAATATTATGAGCCGATTATTTTAAATGCTTTAGAATAATTATTTTAATCGATGAGGATCATTAAATCATGTTTATTAGGTCAACATTTTATTTTGGAATCTAATCAAATAATTGAATTGGTGGCTCTTTTGCGAATTTGAGAGTGAGAGCTTTTGAAATACACGTATTAAATTTCGAGAATGACTTTTATTTATAAGATATAAAATTTTGAGAATATTTTAAAAATCTAAGATATGATGGATGGTGATGTATATATGAATATGTGTGTGTGTGTGTGTGTGTGATTTAAAAATTGCTCTATTAAAGTCTAAGAAATTTTGAAATGTTTATTTTTAGGCATTTAAATTTATTAAAAAAATTAGAATACTTAATATATATGAATAAATTAGTTGATAAGAATATTTGTGTATGTCATAATATTTTATTTCTATAATTTAAGGGATCAAGATATCAATTTTGAAACCCTTAAATATATCAGTTTACCTAAAAAGTTATTAGAGAATTAGAGAATAACAATTTCTTTATAAAAAGATTTAAAATGAGTGGTTGTGATTTAAAGGAGAAATAAGCATATGATACACCCAATGCATGTGGCAATTTCCCTCACCTCTTTTTTCTTTTCCTATTATTAGCATTACAATAAATTAACACTTATACCACGAATTATGCTATGAAAATTCAAAAATTATAGCAATTTTATCTCTTGGAATGGGAATAAAAAAAATTCAAACAAATATATAAAAAACTAAAAAATTTATGCTATGGGAAAATAACAAAATATCACTTATGTTATGAACTAAGTTACAAAAACACATTCCCTATATCAAAATATCACTTATGTTATAGAAAAACTTTACCTATAACAAAACATCTCTTATGCCACAAACTAAATTATAAGAATATATTTTTTATGATAAAGTATCATTTGTACTACGTAAAATTTTTACTTATGACAAAATATTATTTTTGCCACAAATTAAACTATAAGAACATATTTTTTATGGCAAAGTATTACTAGTTCCATAAATTAAGCTATAGAAATACATTCTTTAAGATAAAGTATCGCTTGTTTTATCATATAAGTTAGAAAACTTTATTCATAGTAAAGTATTACTTATGCCGTGAATTAATTCTATGGATAAGATTATAACCAAATATATCATTTTTGTGATAACTATGTATATAAAAAAGGTTATCTATAATAAGTGCAATGTGCTGTAATGTAGTAGATGATAAAAAATATAAATATTTATATGTTGCAAGTGTTTAACAAATATTTAATTCATTACTTAAGTTGGGAATTTTTAACTAATTGACCAAGTTAAACTATTATTTTAGGAATTTGATAAATAATTTATTTGATCAATTAATTATCTACTAATCAATCAAAATAAAAAATTATGGAATTTAACATTTTTAATTAGTCAATTCATAAAATATATATAAAAAAATAAAACTACTCATAAATTATATAATTATATATATTATTTTTATTAAAATAATAGAGAAACAAGTTAAATCCTATACATTAAGATATGAAAGAAAGAGCTTAATCATTAAGCTTTTAAATGTTTTTTTTATTTATGTATCAAATTTAATATCTATTAGAATGTAACATTTCTTCATAGATAATAAATAATTATTTAAATTTTCATTAATTAAATTTACATAATAAAATTGATGCAAATTAATAAAATAAATATTATATTATGTTAAAGATTGCCTCATATAATTATTTAATAAATTTAAATTCTTTATATATTAAAAGTAAAAATTAATAGCATCAACCTATACAAATAATATATATATATATATATATATATATATATATATATATATATATATATATATATATATATATATATATATATATATATATGATGAAAATACTAAAGTTATTATATTATATATAAATTATATGGTTCGTAGCATAAGTGATAACAAGTTTTATTATAGAAATATATAATAAGTTTTAATTCATGACTACAATATTAAATAAACTTTAATTAAAAGTTTTAAAATAATAAGGAAAAAATGCAAATAACTCCTTCAACTATGGGATGGTTAAATTTTACTCCTTTTAAACTATGGAAGCTTAGAATTTACCCTCTGCAACTATATAAAACTTAGATTTTATATCCAGTGTTACTAAGTTAATATAATTTATTAGGAAAATCGTTGCTATTATATTTAACTTACCAGTAATTAAAATTGCTGCTATATTTGCTAATTTACCAACGGTTATAAACCTTAGCTAAGTGATAGGAATATGACGTCAATTTTAACCACTGCTAAGTATATGAAACCATTACTAAGTGCTATAGCCGTCAACCTGGTAATGAATAGGGATGAAATCCAAGTTTAATAGAGTTGAAAGGGGTAAATTTCAAGTTTCTATAGTTTAAGAAGGTAAAATCTAACTATTTTATAATTGAAAAGGTTATTTGTATTTTTTCCAAATAATAATTATGTGAAATTATATATGATTTAATAATAATTAAATCATTATATTAAAAAATCTTAAGTAAATTATATATAAAGGAATGGCATACATAAAATAGTCTTAAATTTCATTTTTATCCTTTATTAATTTTAGTTATATCAATTTTGGTCCATGTAGATATTTTATATTAATTTTATCCCTTCTAAATAATAGTTTAATTAATTTAGTCTATTCATTTATGAATCTATTGATAAATTAATGACTTAATAAATGAAAGAATAAAAATCAAATATAAATAATATATTGAGAATGAAATTAATATTAAAAATTTGTAAAAGGTCGAGTGATTTAACTTATATTTATGGTTAACAAAAATGGATATTATAAATAAAACTAAAAGTAAATAATTTGTAATAATTTAAATTTAAATGTGTATGATAATTCAAAGTTATGGATTATATTGGCATTTGTTTTATATAATTCAATTTTTATTGAAGGAATTTTTATATAATAAAAAATTATTCAAAAGAAGTAAAAATTTTATTTTTTTATTATAATGACTTAATTAATAACAATTAATGAAAATATTAATAAAAAATAAATTTTACTAATTAATTATTTGTGAGAGATAAAATTAATATGAGACATTTGTAAGAAACAAATTTAATACATGTAAAATTGATGATGAAACAAATGGGGCTTTAGTGTATACAAAATAATTTTTAAACTAAAATTATAAAACTTTTTAGTATTAGTGTATTTTTATTATATGTATTTATGTAATATTTTATTATTATATAATTAGTGTCGCATGAGTATAGTTTTATTTTCAAAGTTTATTGGTTAATTAAAACTTTATATAAAATATATTATATTATAATACTAGAAAAGTAAACCGGTGCAATGGTAAGGCTTACCATTCCTTAGTTTAAAGATTCAGGTTTAATTCCTGAATATACCCATTTTGCCATGTTCGTAATTGTGGCTAGAAAAATTTATTAGCCACAATTGAATTATGGTAAAAAAAAAAGAATCATTTATGTTATAGAACTTTTTTTTTCTTGTAACAATTTTCTTACAATGCTCACTTATGTGATGGGTTCATCTAACTAATATTCCTATGACTAAACAACTCATTCATAAAATTTTTGATCTTATGTCATAATTTTGATCGTGACACAAGTAATGATTTGTTATAGTACAACTCTCTCTCTCTCTCTTTCTCTCTCTCTCATTCATTTTCTTTCTTTTTCATTTTCCACCTTTAATTCTCTTTTCCATCTCTTAGGTTCTTATTGTCACTTGTAGCACTGTCGACTACTAACTTATATTGCCATTGCCTTTCCTCTTCATCAAACGTGTGATAACCTATTTTATAATTATAGTGACTAGCGTAAAGATACCTAATTAGTTCTAGCTTATTAACTAGATATCTTTACAAGCTCTTATAATACTCTAGGACCTTTAATAAGCTAGTATCATAAAAAAAATAGATAGTCAAGCATAAAATACAAAACTTTATAGAAGATAAACCTTATAGTCATACATATATATACATCAAAATTATCCATATAGAGTATAATTTATATAAGACATAATAGATACTATGATTTACCAATTTGATCCATTAAGGTCCCATTCCTTTCGATCAGATTCAACAAAAGATAAACTATATCCTTAAGGGAAAGAACTCTATATAAAGGATATACTATAAGAGTACTGAATTCTAAGTCTATTTGCTTAAAGTCTATTTCGTAATTGACTTTGAAGCTTATAAGGATAACTTGAATTTCATACCAAAATACTATCTCATAGGTTTAATAAGGAGTCAAGAAGGTTTCTTTGTAAGTATTAGTTCCCATCCATGAATCCATGTTCTGTATTTGCAAATTTAGTTTAAAAAAAGTGAGTATAAAATATATGTAGTTAATGACCACTCATCATCTACTTAAAGGATCCTTTATTAGGAAAGATTAGTCTTTTATTCAATTCTAACTACTAAGTTATGTCTAAAAGAAAAATTTTTCATATATATGTTATTTGTCTGTGTAATTATAGAAATGACAATAGTAGGTATACAAGTGTTAGCTTATATCTTCAGTCCAATCTTATCCCTCGCTACACTAGGTTTGAAGCCACCAACCTTTCCCTCCATTACTAACCACTCCTTGCTTTTTCTGTAAAGGATGTTACATTTCCCCCATTTAGTTTATGATATCCAAATTAGGATGTTAAAATATCACCCATGTTATGCATATCAATAAGTATAATCAAATACCAACCATGTCATAAGTATTTTATGTAATATCTCAATGTATCATATACTTTCATAATTCTTTCTTGTAAATTTCTCCAAGAAATTCAAGTAAGCTTGTATAAGTGTCATGGCTTAAAGCCTTTTTTTGTGCTTCCAAATTAACTTAAAAATTTACCACAATTAGTTCTAACATTTCTAACATATTATTATACAAGATTCAATAATTAAATAGTATAAATTATCCTCACATGTTCTATTGATATAGAACCCAAGCAAGGAGTTTCAAAACATAATAGCACAATAGTGTTTGCAATCCAAGCCATTTTTCATTAATCAGATGAAAACTATTTTATGTCAAAATTTGTCATAACATTCCTAATATGGTGAACAAGGAATAAATCAAGTGTTGTACAAGAAATTTCATGATTATCTTAGTGTATTAAAGGCATGAACGGAGAATAGCTAAATTCAAACAATATCAAAATTATCAAAATAAAGCTAACTTTTGACCAACCAAATCAACTCTGATTGCTACCATTTTTTTTTAAACATGATAACATCCCAAATGAAAAATCATAAGAGTTTTATAATTTTTATTAATTGTTTGACAAGTTAAAAAAATTGAAACCCTAGATTGCATAGATAGAGTTAAAAATTAGGATTGCATTGGAGTATTTGAAATAGAAAATTTTGTTAGATAATTGAATGGGCTTCAAATGCCACCAAATTTGGTTGTGAATTTTCTAACATATGGAAAGGTAAGAACATAAGTTTTCATAATTTTTCTTGGTCATTTATTAGCCCAAATACCTCAAAAATAGAAGTAAAGCTTACTAGCATTCTATTTTGACTCCATTCCTCTTAAGCTTAGAAACATTCACCTTTCACATTCTTGAAATTTTTCAAAAATTCCTAAAGTTTTCCTCATATATCCTAACATCATTTGTGCCATTAATACACTAAAAATTAAAATTTTAACATTTTCTAATCACTATTTTCATAGAGTAATAGAAAATAGAGTATTATTCACTCTTGACTGATTTGCTTCTATTGTCATCAAATCTTACCAAATCTTCTCCTATCAATTTTGATACTAACTTAACAACCCACTAACATCCTAATATCATCAAACAACATTCAAAAGGGCACAAAATTAGAACCATATCATAGCATATTACAAATGGAATACAAAGAGATATAAACTAATAATATCATGACCTATTCCTTTGAAATGATCCTAAAAATAGGGAGAGTTACAACTCACCTTAATCCCTTCACTTCTTGAGCTTCTAATAACTTTTTGAAATAGAAAAAATGAAAGTTTCATAATAATGAAATAAATTTTAGATATCTAAGGAGAAGGATAGGCATAAATCATAAAAAATTGAAAGAACTTCCCTAGTTACCTTAAAAGATTGAAGAGCAATTTGAAAACCCTTTTTCAACCCTAATAAAGCTTGGACTCTTCACCTATTTTCCTTCTTTATTTCATGATTTGGCTGGCCACAGAGCAAAATTTTTCTAGTTCAAATGGCTAACCCTCCTTTATATACAAGAGTTCAAAAATAAATTACAAAAAAAATATTATTTGTTATTATTATTTATTAGTTTTCAAGAAATATCATGGGAAAATTGGCTAGCTTATTCCAATGTCTAATTAGCCCTTTGCACTCAAAAAATAATTACCCTTTGGCTAATGAAATTAATCTACACAAAAGGGTAAATAGGATTTGTTATAAAATACCTCCAAATTTTTTATTTTCTTACATTTTTACCTTAAACATTTTAAATATCTTTGGGCCTTTATTTTTGGTATTTCAAATTTATTTTAGGCTCCAAAATTTAATTTAGGTTAGTATAAGATTGTTAAATTAATTTACTAAATTTTTTATTCAAATTCTCACTTTTTCAGTTTATCGAGTTTTAGAATTTCCTCTGTAAAATTTTTGAACCTATTATTGGATTTTTAATTTGATTTTTACCTATTTTGATACCTAGTAAAATTCTTATAATTATTCTATTTGAGTTCACTCCTAAATACTCTAATAAAATTTTTCAAAGTTCACCTAATTTTCTTATTGGGATTTCTATGTAGGGGTTTTCTAGATAAATTTTTACTCAATATTTCTTATCCTATTTTGTGATATTATAAGCCAAGCACATTTCATGTGTGTTATTTCACTTAAAAGATTAGGGTTCAATTCTTTATGTATGCATTTTGAAAGTAGTTAGAAATAGGCTTAGTATATCTCATCTGATATTTATTAATGACCTACTTTTATTGCGGGAAGCATTCATTCAACAAATTGAAAAAATAATGTCTACATTGGAAAATTCTCCCAAATGTCAAGTCATAAAGTCAATCATGCAAAAACTAACATTTTCTCCTCTAAAAATGTGAAATAGGATTGGAGACAAAAATACTTCAAAAATATGATTTCACTATGACCATAAACTTAGAAATATATTTAAGTGTACCTTTAATTCACAAAAAGGTTACCAAAAACACAAATTCCCATATTCTAAAAAAAATTCAAGATAAATTAATGGCTAGAAAATGAAATGTCTTACTATGGCAAGGAGAATAGTTTTGGTTAAATCAGTCACTAAGGCATTCCCAACCTCTATAATGTAGATTATTATCATTCTTATTATCACTATGGCTAAAATTGAAAAGTACTAGTGGTCCTTTGTATAGGGTCATGAAATCTTAGAAAGGAAGGTGCACATAATCTCGTAGGATGTAATTACTACTTTTAAGGTGGCAAAAGGTTTAGGATTTCAAAATCTTAAATTAATGAATAAGGTTTATCTTATAAAGTTAGTTTAAAAGTTAATTAATGATGACGACAACCTATAGTCACAAGCTATGTGTGGTAAGTACTTTTGAAATTGTAGTTGGAGAAATAAGGTGATCGTCCATTAATCTAATTATTTTTTTATGGAAAGGTTTAGGTAAGGTATGGTGATATGTTCAAGAAAGGATGGGAAAATCATTAAATAATGGTGGGAACTTTTACTTTTGGATGGATTGCTAGTTAGATGATTATTATGTTCATGATTATGCTATTGCTTCTATTTTAAATTAAATTGTAAATTGAAAGGTTGGAAAGCTTACAACTTAAGAATAGGATCAGAACTTACTTTTGATAGCTTAGTTCTTACATCACATGATGGTTAAAAGAATAGATGTTGTGCAATCTTCTTTGCCATAGCTAGGTGTAGATGAATAATAGTGGAGACATTGAAGGGGAGTTTAGTATATGACAAGCTTATACATCAAAAGCCAACCTTAACTACTTTAGCAATTAAACTTTCTAGAAAAAGTTATGGGTTTGGAAAGGTCCTAAGAAGATTAAGTTTTTTAATTGGAAAGCTAGCTAATACTAAATGAAGTAAGAAGTGGAATAGAAGTCTAGCACATATATTATATGTGAAAAAGGTGCTAAAATATCCTTCCATATTCCATAAGATTGTAGGATAGCACAAAAGGGTTTAAAATACACTTGTAGAAAGCAAACATAATAATGCTTTCTTTGGAATGGAAAATTGGAACTAGTTTAAGGTTAATTTATTAAACCTATTAAAGAATTGGTTTGATTTAGAATGGCCTTTAGTCTAAACTATCACCATTTGGAGTTTGTAGAGGTGGAAAAAACACATAAATCTTCTAGCTAGGTTTGTCTTAACCTAAGAATCTAATAGTTACTATCCTATAATATGCTTAGGAATACACATACTTGATGCATCGGAATAACTTGAGGAAGAAGTCTTTGGAAAGGCAACAAATCCTTGTTAGTTAGATGTGTCCTTTTAAAGGATGGGTCAAGGTAAATATTAATGGAGCCTCAAAACATAATCCTAGGAATGTAGGTTGCAAGGGTATTATCAAAGATAGTCTTGGCTATTGGATAGGTAGGTTTTTTTGCAACCTTGGGCTATTGGATAGGTAGGTTCTTTTGAAACCTTGTATATGTTTATCTCTTATAGTTAAGTTACAAGGTATGGTGCATGAGCTTGGTTTGGCTTGACGATTAGGATTCAAACAAGTCATTTTGGAGCTAGATTCAAAGTTACTAATTGATATGCTAAACCTCCAATCTCAAACTCATTTCTCCTTTAAAACTTTTTTACACAAGTGTGATAATTTTCTAGCTTAAAATTTGAAGGTGACTATTCATCATACATATAAGGAAGGAAATTGATGTGTATAGTGGCTCACTATTTCTAGTTTATGTCATGAGTTGAGATTAAGAGTCATGGATAGTCCTCCAATGAACTTAGGATTGTTAATATGCATTAATGTTCTTGGAGTCTTTGCCTTTCATGTAGTTAAGTTATAATTTTCTTATCTTTAGCTTAGACATCATTGTATTAAAAAAAGAAAGAAAGAAAACCAAAGGGTAAATTAGTAATAAGTAAAAAACTACAAGATGAAGTTATTAGGCAGCTAATCTATGAAAGAAAATAATTTTTTTTAATAATGAGATAATTGATATGAAAATAATAAGAGCAGTCTAAAAAAATATAATAAAGAAGAGTAAAGAAAGAGAAATAACATGTGATTTATAGAATAATATATTTTCTTATGTTTTATTCATTTTTCATAGTAATATCATATTTTTTTGGAATTTATCATTTTTAACTGAATTTATTGTTTAGTTTTACTTTCCTTTTTTTTAAGTAGATAGAAGGTTTTCATTTGGGTGAAAAAATTTCCATGTTAATGTGTAGTTCCTATAGTGTATAGTTACCAAAAGCAAATGCTTTCATTTAGTAAATTTATAAATTTTTGTTTTCTTTCCATGAGACATATTGGCTCTTTTGTCACAAATTTGATGGCTATGACCAATTTCAAGAACTTTTGAATATTAGAAGAACAAGAATATAATTTTCAAAGAGGAACAAATTTGTTCGATTTTAATATTAGAGGACCAAATGTGTATTTGAGCCTAATATTAATATAGTTACTGTCCCCTCTACTCTATTTCTTATTTTATTACTACTTCTCACTTTGGTCTTTACTTAAGGCTCTCTCTCTCTCTTTCATCACTTCATCTCTTTTCACTCATTCTTTTCTTTTCAGTATGTGTTTGTTTACACTAGTAAGTATTATCTTTTTTCTTCCAAATTTTTGTCTTAGTTCAATCCTTATCTCTTTCCACTACATTACTACTTTTATGAACTCTTACAAGGCTTGCATTTTATTGTATACTTCAAAAACTAAAGCTTAAATGCAATGTTTGTTCAATATTAATATAACTTTGCTCTACATCTTCTTCTATGTATTAATTTGATGTTTGAAACTTGTGACTTTTCTTTGCATCTTCTTCTATGTATTAATTTGAAGTTTGAAACACTTGGAGAATCTTAACCTAACTAACTCATCCAAAATTGATTAAATCCCTGGTAATTTTAGGAGTGTAAGACGAGACGGGATGAGCTAAACAAGCTAAGTTTGGGCAGGCTAAATTGGTAAGCCTGCACGGGCTTACCCATTTAGCTTATGTTTTATATGGGCAAAATGCACTAGGATGATGGTTACCTGCCTTATTTTTTTTAATAAAAGTGATTATACCATTAGACACACATATACAAAGATCAAATCCTATATACAGTGGATAATACAAAACCTTTAAGGGGATATAAAATTAGATTGGATTAAAGAAATTATTTTTTTATAAATTATAATTGGCCAATTAAACTTTGTTTATGTTGTATAATGAGTTAGCTAAGTAAACTTAAAAAAATTATATTAAATCATTGAATATTGGAATGGATTAAATTAAAAGAGTCTAAAATACTTAAAAATTAAAAAAAATACACATACACATATAGACACACTTGGTTTGTGGGTACTTCCAGGTTTACCCATGAAAGCCTAGAACCGTATAAGTAGCCCACATATATAAGCTTACGTGCTAAATGGGTTACACACAAGTTACTTGCAATCGACTTATGACCATGAGTAACTTGCAAAGCCCATGGAATCTAAGCCTGTTTTACACCCCTAAGCAATTTGGATACTTAAATTTAGTTTTTATTTAGTTAGCAATAGGCTCACTTTTTTCCATCCAAGTAGGGTTTAATTGGACTAAAATTTCTCTTATATTTAGTTGGAACCAATCAGTGCACAAGTTTATAGAAAATAGAATTTTTCTTTACTTAGTTGTATGGTAAAAAAAGGTTAGAAGGTAAAAAGAGTAGAAAAATTAATAAGAATATAACATTTTTATTTTCTTTGCAAACTTAAGAAGAAAAGGGATGGAAAATGATAATCTTGTGCTTTTGTTACAAAATTGCCCCTATCTCTCTCATTCCTTTATTTAAAAATAAATAAATTTAAGGATAATATTATTATTTAATAAGTTTGAACTCTCTTTCTCCCCTCTCTTTTGCTTATTTTTTATTCAAACAAACAAAAAAATTATTTTCTTTTTATTTGCTCTCTTTTTTTTTTGTCCAATCAAGTGTGAAAAAAATAAAACTTTTATCTTATTCAATTGTGCTTTTCATTTTCCTTTTTTCTCATTTCTTTTTCCTTTCTTTCTTCCTTTTAACCAAGCAAAGGGCAACGTAACAAAAAGGTTATGAAAGGGAGAAATCAAAAGCATTAAAAGAGTACTTACCAATGACCATAACATACCCATACAGGTAAGAATTAAAATCATAACAATAACCTTAAAAATACTTAAGAAAAGTTATTTGGTTTGAAACATTCATACTAATTATCAGTAGTAAATTAAATTTAGGATTTTAATTAAGAACATGAAATTATGGAATATAATGATCAACATTATCAAATTAATTTTTGCTATAATGAATTAAATTCACATGAAATACCCACAAACTCTCACACAATTAGAGAGAGGTGACTCCATAAAATATTATCAACCTTACTTCTCTTATCATTGTACTATTCTTTCTAATAGTTTGATAAGTAAAAAAAATCATGACTTAAAATTTAGTATCCACTCAGCTTTAATAACAAAACATTCTATTTATCAATATACAAATGAAAATAATATTGAAATCTTAATATTATTATGATAAGATTAAAAATAAGCATTATAAGGATTATAAATGTGTAACTAGCATGACTTATCTTAAAATGATGCCATTTTTTCTCATGGAAAATATTAAACATTTTTAGGATTAGAGCTTTAGGCTTAAAAAAAAGGAAAAAAACTACTTCTATTATAGACATTATCGGATATCCACCAAGCAAAACTACCATAGGCGACTTTCTATTACCATTTAACAATACAAATCAAACAAGATATCTATCTATAGTGACTTAAAGAACACGGGTTAAGACTTACAACAACAATAGATAGAATATGATAAATCCATAAGGGACTTATACCACATAATTGCCTCATAAATAGAACCTTCACGAAATAATGAAATAAAAGAAGAAAAAGAAGAAGATCATCCAAGGGTCAACAAATAAGATTTTTTTTTTAAGATTTGAAATAGGGGATTTGTTAACATCATAATAAACCACAACGAACAAAGCCTATAAGCCTGGCTTCCACAGAGTTCAACAAAGACATATTTTTTGCCTATATAACCTTAAACCAATAACTTTTATAGAAAAATTTGATAATTGCTAACAAATGGATAGAATTTTATAATACATCTATGTAAGCATACTGATGAATGTGGGGATACCCATAATAGGTAATCCACATTTATCATTTAATGAATATTTATTTATTTAGATAAATATTGATTTTATTTAAATTTGAATTCAAAATAAATCAAAATCAAGCAATCAATTAGTTTTTGCATAACTGATCACAAAGTGGGAAAATGGGTGAAAGAATGAAAACTGCCTACTTTTTCCATCAGAAATATTTTGAGAAAAAAAGAGAGAGAAAGGACACATCATTCAAAATATAAAAGCTAAATTTTTTTCCCTTCATCTTCTTCTCTCAAAATAGAGTGAGTGTAGTTTTGGTGTATTTGTTGTGAAAGAAAGCAAGAATTCCTAACTAGAGATGATTCTTAGCAATTGCGTGGTAGAATACAATATTAAAAATCTAAAAAGACAAAAAAAGGAGATCAAGTATTTGTAATTCTGCATTTATTATTAATTTATTAAACTTTCCCAACATTAGTATCAGAATGAAAATTTTAATAAATCAAATATAAATGCAGAATTAAACATACTTGATCTCCTTTTTTGCCTTTCTGGATATTTGATGTTGTATTCCACCACGTGGTTATCAAGAATCACCTCTGGTCAGGAACTCTCACTTTCTTTCACAACAATTACACTGAAACCACACACACAATTTTTTTAGAAAGAAGAAGATGAAACAATTTTTCTAAAGAAAGTTTTTCTTGCTTTGAAATCTGAATGTGCATTCTCACATTTTTTTCTTTTTATCTCTCTCTTGATTTCTAAAAGGGAATGGGTTAGTTCTTTTTTTCACCCATATTCTCACTCTTGTGATTTCTAAACACAAACAATGTAAGACATTTGGACATAGCACGCTGGAGAAAAGATTACACTTCAAGGGTCCACTTAAAACTATGAATGTACATAACTTTGGACTAACTTATTCCAAAAATCCACCAAAACTATTCAATACTTTTGAAGAGATGAAAGCCCTATGGCTGAGATCCTTTTTCAAACTTTTGACTTGAAACAAGAAATCTTTCATTGGGTAGTCTGTGCATGCATTTCTTTTATATAAGGAGTGTATCATTTCTTTTAGGTCTTTCGGAGTGTCAACCCAATATGATTCTTTAGGTTCTTCTCTTACCACACTCTCCATAAATCCATATGGATCATATTCCTTTCTGACCCACTATTCCATGTCTGTTAAAAAAAAAGACATAAAATATGATCAAAATATGGTATTATTGCCACTTTTAAGTCAAAATAGTGTTACAGAAGCTTCAAAATTACATGAAAAATACATCAATGTGTGGATCTTGATTTTAGAAAAATTTTGGATTAAAAAATACCTTACGTGCCTATACGTGCCTATACATGCCTTTGCATTGCTTTTGTACAAAAAATTCTAGAAAAATGAAAAAAAACAAAACTTGAATTGAAAGATGCCATATTTTTGAAAAATGAGTTTCTTAGCAGAGGAGAAATTGATCGAACTATATCTTTTTATGATTTATAGGATCAAATGGATAATAATATTGAATCTTATCTATCTTATTTGGGTGGGAGCTTTCAAAGAATACATATTGATCCAAGTAAGAGTTTTAAGAGAATGAGTGAGAATCTTGTATTTAGAGATGATATGGTACATGAAACCCCACTACGAAAAAGTAAGAGAGGAAGTATACCTAAAAGATGCTTTTTAATTAAGGGATCAGCTCTTATAGTCACTCTTCCAAGAACAGTTCAAGAGGCTCTAAGTTCTCTTGCTAAGGAATATTGAAAGAAAGCAATGGAGGAAAAAATAGACTCAATGAAAACTTACTAAGTTTAGGAACTAGTTAATCTACCATCTGGCCGAAAGGCAATTGGGAACAAGTGAGTTCTTAAAATTAAAAGAAAGGAAAATGGATCAATTAAAAGGTATAAGGCTCGACTAGTTGTAAAGGGGTATACACAATAGGAAGGAATAGATTACGAGAATACATTCTCACCTTTTATATGTTTTAATTCAATAAGATTACTTTTAGCCATAGTAGCAAATTTAGATTTAGAATTATGTCAAATGGATATAAAAATTACTGTTCTCAATGGAGAACTAGATGAAGAAATCTATATGGAATAACTAGTATATTTCATATAAAAAGGAGAAGAAAGGAAAGTTTGTAGACTCCAAAGGTCTATTTATGGACTCAAACAATCATCCAGACAATGGTACTTGAGGTTTCATCAAGCTGTAACCTCATATGACTCTCAAATGATTGAGAAAGACCATTGTATTTATATTAAGCAACATGAAGGTAATCTTGTAGTATTATCCCTCTATGTGGATAATATATTATTGGTTAAGAATAACATGAATTCGATTATAGCTATTAAGGAATGACTATTCTCGAATTTTGAGATAAAAGACATGGGTGAAGCAAATTACATTCTTGGAATTAAAATCTTCAGAGATTGCTCTAAAAAATTTATTTCTCTTTCTCAAGAAAGTTATATATGGAAAATTCTTGAAAAATTCAATATGAAAGATTGTAAACCCATGGATACTCCTATAAATAAGAGCGAACCGTTGAGTCAAGAAATGTGCTTTTAAAATAAATTTGAAAAGAAATTAATGGAAAGAATTCCTTATTCTAGTGCGGTTGGAAGTCTAATGTATGCAATGATGTGTACTAAACTGGATATTTGTTATGCGGTCGAACTTGTAAGCAGATACCAGTTAAACCTCAGACAGAAATATTGAAAAGTTATTAAGAAGATATTGAGATATTTGAAAGGCATCATTGATTACGCGCTATGCTATCAGGGAGATAATTTATGCTTAGTTAGATATTGTAATACGGATTGGACAAGAAACCTAGATGAGAAAAAATTCACATCAGGTTATTCTTTCTTGCTAAATAATAGTGCAAATCGTGATGCAGCAAGAAGCATACATGCCTTGCATTGTCGATAATAGAAGCAGAGTTTGTGGCATGTTCTGCAGCAATACAAGAGGCAATATGGTTAAAGAGATTTATAAAACATCTGGGGATTTGCGGTGAGAATTTAAACCCCATCCTGATATATTGTGACAGTCAGGTAGCCATCGCCTACATAAAGAATCTAAAGTACTATAACAAAACTAAGTATATAGACACAAAGTGTCACTTTGTGAGAGATGTAATAACGCGAAAAAAGGTCATCATCTAACACATTCCTAGGCAAAAGATGATAGCAGATCCTTTCACTAGGGCTATACCTAGAGATATATATTGAGCATGTAAAATCTCTTGGTATGCATAGAATATAATCGAACATTTTTGAAATTGAAATGAATAAAGTGCATTTTCATTCAACTACAAGTGTTATAATATGTGTATGAGTATACAAATGTCCAGTATGTCGTACAGGTTGATAAGGTTGATTCTCTCACACGAGCAACCTCTTCTGACACCCATGAGAAGTGGGCGGAGATGAGACATGTGTTTACTAACCTAACTATGAGAAATGTTATGTTTTGATAGAAAAATAACGTAAAATAAAATATGTCACCTCAACAAGGTAAAGCTAAGATGAGATCCAAAATACAAATATGGATTGAATTATGGATTCTCCTACCTTCTACAATAACTGTGGCCAAATAATGAATTCTTCACATACTGACGTCAAAGGGAATCAAATAATGTGGAAAAATTCAAGTTAGGTATTATGTATATTTGAACTAAAGTCTATACGATGTTATCAATAAAATCGACATATGCCCTTATGCTATAAGGGAAACACCGTAGCATGTGATTCATATCACATGTGTAAAAAGAACCACAAATGGGAAGCAAGTGAAAGATCCCTAGTTCATTTCATTGTTGTGTGAGTCTCAAAAAAGATAAATTCTTTTCAAAGATACCCTTTGACTTTGATGATATCATAAAGAAATGATACAATGTTCGCTACCTTAGTATACATCCTATGATCATGATATATATGGTCTAAAGGACAAAATACTAGGAAAGAAGTTATTTCAAATCAAAGTGATATACGAGCGAAAGGAAGATTTCTCAACATATATACAATTATGCTAGGGTCTAAGACATGTCCATTATGAACTTAATTTTAGTAATATCATAAGCATGAATGCTATGCATATGTGGATGGCAATCTGAGCTTGTAATAAAGCTTGTAAGAGATTAGATTTGTAAATGAAAAGTGTATATGGGAAAATCTAGGGCATCTGAGGCATAATACAAATAACTAGAAATAAAGGTTGTCTTGTGCTAATTCTATATAAGAATTTCTAGTATAAAAACACCCAAGATGACATCATGCCCACGTGGTCATAATAATGCACCGAGTATGAAAACCAAGAGAGAAAAGAAGATTATATGATGTGGCTCATTCCATTATATATGAATGGGAGATGATGAATGTGGGGACACCCATAATGGGTGATCCATATTTATCATTTAATGAATATTTATTTATTTGGATAAATATTTATTTTATTTGAATTTGAATTCAAAACAAATTAAAATCAAGCAATCAATTAGTTTTTGCATAACTGATCACAAAGTGGGAAAATAGGTGAGAGAATGAAAACTACCTACTTTTCCTATCATAAAGATTTTGAGAAAAGAGAGAGAGAGAGGACGCATCATTCAGAATATGAAAGCTAGAATTTTCTCCCTTCATTTTCTTCTTTCAAAATAGAGTGAGTGTGGTTTTGGTGTATTTGTTGTGAAAGAAAGCAAGAATTCCTTACTAGAGGTGATTTTTGACAATCGGATGGTAGAATACAACATCAAAGATCCAAAAAAGCAAAAAAGGGAGATTAAGTATGTATAATTCTGCATTTATTATTGATCTATTAAACTTTCCTAACACATACTATATAGAAGATCATGTAAATCAAATTAATTTCCAACCTCAACATGTCAAAACAAAATAATCAAGCCTTATTAGATTAGAGCAATAGGCAAAATTTGTATATCTAATCAATCTTAAATTACACTACTTTTTCAATAATCAAGCCTTATTAGATTAGAGCAATAGGCAAAATTTGTATATCTAATCAATCTTAAATTACACTACTTTTTCAATACATTAGGATCAGGTAAGGTTATTATAATTTCAATCTTAACTCATCAATTACCAAATAGTTCTAAATAAGTTTTACAACCATTATATTTTAAAAATTATTTTTACATCAATAGTGATTAATTGAAATTCATTATCATTATTATTATTTCAAATATAATTTATTTATTTTTTTAGTTAAAACAAAATTATATTAAAGAAACAATAAATATAAAGAACAATGGTAGCTACATTATCTAAAAAGGAAGAGGGATGTAGAAAGAATGAAGAGAAGATGCAGATTTGGATGCACTTGAAAGATTATATATATAATTGTTATTTGAAAACAATAGCGACATTATCTAAAAGATTTTAGTTATAAAAATTTTGTATGATCATTCAAATTCATGGTTATAATTTAATAATACCAAGAAAAAGATATTATTAATAACAAGAATGGTAACTATAAAATTAAGAATAATACTTCAAAAAATTTAATAATATAAAACTAAAAAATAATTATAAAAATATAAGTGAAGAGGTTTTATGGAGTGAATAATTGAACAATTAAGGACTTCAAACACTACATTTAATTTTTCACTAACTTTAAAATTTGGACCTTTGTAGAAATGAGTCTTAAAGAGAGAAAAATAAAAATTTGTTCTGTGAGTCGAGTTTGATTGAAGGAAGTATTTATATAAAATTAAAAATATTTAAAGATAAAAGAAAGTAATCATTGCACTTACAATAACTACTGTAACTGCAAGTGACTAACTGTTGTACATGTAATTAGGTGAGACTACTGTACCATACTAGAGGTAGAAGAATGTCTCAAATACAAAGCAAAGCTACAAGAAGCCAAATTGGTCCCATCCCATCCTTTATATATATATATATATATATATATATTAAAACTTAATCAATGAATTTAATGATGAATATATAAGAAATTTTACCTTCTTTGAGCATATAAGTTAATAGTGATCATGCTATGGATAAAAATAATACATGCTATAAGTTATATTACAAACATAAATTGCTAAAAGCTTAAAGTCAAATGCAAAGCTTTTTTTTATTTTCTTTTTTTTAAATCCTAAGTAATTTTATGGAAAAAGGCAAAAAGTTTACTTTTTAATTTTATCAAAATGAAATGTAATATTTTATTTTAATAAATTTTTATAATATATGATCACAATATTAAATAATTGTAATATTAAAAATTATTTAATATTATTTTAATATACACGCATAATAATCAATTAATCTTATATTATTTATTATATATTATCAAATAAGTAAATTAATCCAATAACCCGACAAGTTAGGATTCAATAGTTCTAAACATTTTTTGAATCAAACTAATTGATCTTTGTCCTTTATCAAGCTAAGTTACTATTATTATTTTTTATACCAATTCTAATTTTAAACCAAGCAAAATTATATTAATCTTAATCTTGAGCTAATTTGTTAGTCGCAATCTACTTTAACACCTCTAACGAGAATGAAGCATTGACCGCAGGTGTCACTTCTGGTGTTATGAAAGCTTAACACCAAAATGGGGTGTTCCCTTCTCAAAATATCATGCGAAGGTTCCTTGGTTTGTTCCTAACAAAGTAAAAGTTCAACAAAGGGATGTTACCGATCACCATTATTGTTGGGAATGTGGGAGGAACAAGCCGGCCACGGCATACATGAGGTGTAATTTATCAAAAATTTGCAAAATTTCAAGTGTCTAAAGAAACAAACATAGAAAAATACTATGATTTTGTGACATTTTTAATCATATCCCTCCCATGAATTCTTATCTAGCAAGATAAAAGACAAATATCTTACATGATCCTCTACATACATAAAACTGTCTCTTGATTGATATTTGATTCATCCAATGGTAATTATTGTAAACAAACATAAAATATCACCAGAATAATGCATTACAGAAACAGAACTGAATGCCGACCAAAGCAATCAAGTCTATCTCTTTCAAGTATCCTCTTTATCAATGCTCCCATTCAGAAAAATCTGATCCTATTCAGTGAAGAAACACCGAGTTATAACAAAAAAAAATCACTTTTAACTAATTTTGATTGTTACCGTCTATCTATGAGCTCTCCCCCTTCTACATTGCGAGACTCAATTTTTTTTCTTGTTCTCCTCAATTGCTTCAGCAACTTCTTTGGGCATATACTCCTCGTCACGCTTGGCAAGAACTTCAGTCGCTGCAAAGTGATACTCACCACACCTCCCCTTCCCTGATATGCTGTTAGCATGACCTGCTCCTTAATTTCCTCCTGAATGGCTTCACAGAAATGATCCGAATTGTACAAAACAATTTTCCGCTTTATTGTTCCTTTTTTTCTTATCTTCTGGTTATCCACACATACATGAAATAAAAAACATATTCTCTTCATGCTATCTATTGATTGATGAAAACAATATAAATGGAATCACACTAGGCAAAATGACCCAACCATTATTCTATTCCATTATTTGAATTAAGCAATTCTCTGAAATAATTGTTTTAAGCCTATGGAATTCAGGGGTATACAAAAAATGGTTTGCCCATCAGCATTCCAAGTTCCTAAAAAATCCTATCTTTTCTATCTAACTGCTCAACACTGAACTATTGGGGTATTATCAGCTTCGGGCAGTTTCAAGATAAATAATTGAATGACATAACAAAATTGTTACAAAATTAGCAAATAAACCCTCACAAGATACACATGCACAATAGGAAGCCTAAGTTCCTAAAAAATCCTATTTTTCTATCTCAGTGCTCAACACTGAACTATTGGGGTATTATCAGCTTCGGGCAGTTTCAAGATAAATAATTGAATGACATAACAAAATTGTTGCAAAATTAGCAAATAAACCCTCATAAGATACAAATGCAAAATAGGAAGCCTACTGAATATGGCAAAAACTTCTACCAATATTTCTCATGCGCTCCATCACGCTGCAGATGTGCTGCGAGATTGCTGTGTAGAGACATCTCTGTGCTGCTTCATCTAGATTATCTGGAGAAGTTCTGGGCCATCCGATGGAGGGAAATGACTTGTTATGAGACTGATACATAGCTACTTGCTTCAATTTTGGCAGATAAATTCAATTGGCTCACCAATAATTATGTTAACTTTCTTGTTCCATAATGGAAAAGGAGGTCGTCTACCAAAGTCATATTTCTCTGGCATTATCTAGAGAAATAAACAGGACTGAGATGAATAACCAAACAACCTGATATTGTGAAAGAGAGATATTAAACAGAAAGAAAATAACGAGAAAATGATGATAGAGTTACCTCTTGAAAACCACGATGCATCATGGGCAAAACAATTGGGATTATAGGTGCACGAACAATTAGACTAGCTGTTCCCCATTTTAATCGCCTAATAGGCACATCTTCTTGAGACACTTCTCCTCCCGGAAATGTATGCAGCTACCATTGAAATTTCCAAATCCAGATGAAAATCAGAACTACTATTTATGATTTCATAAACATAGGAAAATATGATATTTTATTTAAAGCACCAGTTCAAGAAATTCTTAAATTAGCCCTGTTGTGGTGATGTTATACAAATTTTGCCAGTAGACATAGAAAATAATTGCAAATTTTGCTTATACAGAATAAAAGACACCATTCATTTAGTTTCCAAACTACTGACACCATTCCATTAGCAAAACAAACTTCTGACCCTACATATGCACCTGGATTTATGCCACTAACATGTGTTTCAGAGGGAATTACATAATAATTTGATCCATGAAAATCTTAACACAAGACTAAGCTGATAGAGCAATCTACTCTAGCACAGTTATTGGAAACTTTGTATTGGCTAGCATACCATGCTTTGGTACTTAAAACTTTCACACCCGTACCACCCCCTGAAGTGTATAAAAGGTAGTGTATTCTATCCTCATACCCATACCATGATCTTATAAATACCAAGTTTTTGGTAACTATGTTCTAGCACAGCATTTATATGCTGATTTGTAAATCTATTACAGCTCATTCCAAATCAACAAATTATATGAATTGGATAGAGAAAAAACTAACAATCATGACTATGCAGAGATCACAGGGTTATCTCTAAGGTTAATTTGAGATAAAACCCAGAGATCAAATCACAACTCGAACTGATTAAATAATCTACATTGTATTAAGTATTCAAATCATGATCATCATAGCCCTACTACTGAAGATAAGGTGAAGACATGAATTTAATGGTCAAGTACTAAAACAGAAAAAAGTAGAAAGAAAACATAAATCACAAAGCAAGATGAACAGTAGTCTCAATATACTGATGCCATTAGTGATTAAGAAATATTCAACAGACTAAGTTAGACTAGTTTCCTTGCCAATAAACCTTCGAAACACAGTTTTACCTCTAAATTTACAGGCTGACAACATCCATGCATAATACCAAAAAATTAAGCCTTCAACACACCTTCAAAAATATAATCATAAAAAGGAGCTAGGATTATATGGAGAAAGAATATACAAAATTATGTAGATACCCATGCTAAATCACTCAGGCGGTCAAGAGCTTCGTTCATGTGTTCTTGATAAATTCCACTACCGTTGTAATAGGTATGCACTTACCTGCGAAAATTACATTTCAGAGACCAAAGTTTCAAAGCAACCAACCAAAAACATATAAACTTTAGCGAACAAGTGTTAGGTACAAACTAGTAATCTTTCAACCTCACTCCATGAAGGAGATCATATCGAAGTGTGAAATCCCACATTTCAAATAATTCCAAACATCAGTCGCCTTTGTCAAAAATAGTTTTCACCCCATGTTATAGAAAAGTAGCATAAACTCTTGTATAATGCCCTTTTGAAAGTGCATTTGCCAATAATGTCCTTCATCTTCAGTATCCCATCTCTTCAGGCTAGTTCTTTAAAATGTAGGACGCCTACCCCATAACAAATAACAAATCGTTTCAACCAACCTATCAAATTTATGCAGCTGTTAAATATACAATGAACTTAGATAAAATTGCGAACTGGAAGCATTTTGCTTTTTGATAGAGATTAAACTTACCAAGCCGAAAAATGTATGAATATAAAGCATTCTTAAAACATATATCTTCCGCAGCCAATACCCAACGAGCTAATTTTGCATCCAATGTAGGAAATCGTCTAAATTCCCACATGACAGGATCATCCAGCCTGGTTTAAGTCTTAAATTAGCAGCAAACAAAATGAAAAGCTTGAAACTTAGCAAAATCTGGAACTAAGAAAATTAACCAAAACGAGCGGGAAGAGATGAACTACCGTTGACATGTGATTGCTAAGGACAAGACGGATGAGGGTATCGGCATTGTGGACGGAGGTGGAGTTGAGGAGAGAAGCAACCGCCTTGGCGAATGCTCCAACCGCCGTGAATACAATTTTTCTAGGTATTCTTCCGAGGTGGTCTGCCCTCGCCGCCCCCTCCATGGTCCGCCGCCGTCCCATGCCGCCGTGGAAAAGGGTGTTTGAAATTTGCTTCAAGTAGAACTCGGGTGACCGGAGAAACCAGTTGTCACTTGGCTCCTTGCAATTGAGGTACAGAAAAATCTCTATAAATTAATAATATTGAGAGCATAAATTTTTTTTAATTTAGTGAGGTATTAATTAAATAATAAATTAATAATGTATTAATTTAAAGAGTTTTTTTTCAATAAATATAAATTTAATTACATAAAAAATTATTACATATATCACTTATATATGTATATATATCATATTTCGTGAATTAATTTAAAAAAAATTCATTATACATATAAATTTATGAAAATAAGTAAATGGTATTAATTATTTTTAGCGCTTAAACAATATTTATTGTATTGATTAATTAAATAAAGTTCAATACAAGTTAGTTGCATTTATGATTCATTGTACTAAAATTAAATACACATTCAACATATGATGATGAAAGGAATTATTATATAAACAATATAGAAATTTTTTTTAAAAACATACCCAAGATAGCTTTTCATTTAATAGGTGTCCAAAAATTAACCATGACTAATTAAATATGTAAAGCATTATGTGAGTACAAGTGAGATTACCCCACTTGCACTCAAAAGAATTTACAGTAGTGGTTTAATAAAAAATATCATTTAAAAATTAGTTAATGTACAATATCAAATACTTTCAAATGATCATCTGAATACCTTTCGACTAACTTAGAAAAATGAGAGAATACTAAGCAACACAAATTAGCAAAATTTCTAGACATAAAGAAGGTTGTTTATGAGTGCAATTATATTTCATGAAAAAACAAATAACAATATATTCATATTTTACTAAATTGTCCTAATTATATTTATAATTTTAAAAAATTATTAATTTATGATATTAACAAGATTATATATTTATATAAGGGTCTTCTTAAAAATTATTATCTTATTAATTTATCAAAATTATTAATTTTGTAAACTGGTCTAAGTTGGGATTAAAAAAATATTATTTTAGAAAAACTATTAATTTATCGAATATTAATTTACGGAGGTTTAACTATAATTTCTTAGAAATCTAGCACCAAAATCCACAACTAAGGGTGTATTTTTTTTATTTTTAAAAATAAAATTTCATTTGTTTATTTTAAAAAAATAAAAGAAATTATTTGACAATATGTTTTAAAAATTTATTTTTAATAACTATTCTCTAAATGTGTAATTTAAAAATAAAAAAGAAAAATAATTATTAATTATTTTTTATATTTTTTTATGTCAATTTTTTAATTAAATAAAATATTTTCTTATTTACAATATTAACTATCTTTTATATTTTTTTCTTTCAATTCAAAAATAATTTTGAGCATTAAAAAATAATTTTTAAAAATACAAAAATAGAAATATATCCAAATACACTAGGAGTGTTTGTTTATTTTTTGTTTTTAAAAAATAATTTTTTATTTTTAAAAATAAAAAAACTTATTTGGTAATTTATTTTTAGAATCTATTTTTAAAAAATTATTCTTTAAATATGTAATTTAAAAATAGAAAAATAGAAATAATTTTTAGTTATTTTTTGAATTTATTTTCTTATTCTAAATATTAATTTTATAATTAGATAAAATATTTCTTTATTTGCAATACCAACCACCCTCTATTCTTTTTTTAAATTCGAAAATAGTTTTTAAAAATAAAAAATTATTTTTAAAAATTATTTTTAAAAACATAAAAATAAAAATATATTTAAACACAAAATCTCTTTTCCTTTATTTTTTCCTTCTCCTTTTCTTTTTTAGGTTGGGAGCTATGTTAAGAAAAAAAATTATAAATATTACATTTGTTATAAGGACTTCCCTTGATATGTTAAATTTTATATTACCTTCCCTTAGAAATTAAAAACACGCTATACATAACTCTTTTTTTTTTAGTAGCTAAATCTAGGAATTCCATGCTTTATTAATTGGAAATTAACAAATTTAATGTCTTTAAATGTTTATAAACAAAGTTGAATAAATTGTAAAAAAATAAAGAAAATTAAAGAAACTCGAAGAATCCAAATGCATCAAAATCAAATTAATTTAAAAAATTCAAAGGAAAAAAAAGAGAACCAAATGAATCATCAACAAAGTATATTGGTGCTATTTTAAAGTAGCACCCATGAACCTCAACGGAGGTAGATGAGCACATGATCATATAGCGGCATTGCAATAGAGTGTAATGGTAGTTGGATGCTTTGGTGTTATTGCTAGAAGGGGCAAATTTTGGAAATGAAAGGCTCAAGGTGATAGATATGATCAAGAACTGACATGTTATAACTTCTCTAGAAAGCATACAATATTCTAAACTATTAATATATAAATTGAATATACCAAAAAACTAAATGAAGCAATTACTAGAGAAGTTAATTTGCACAAGTTTTTTTTTTAAATAAATTCCTGCCTCTAAAAGCTAAATCCTTAGAAAATTTGGAATAAAACCATTAAGATTAGAGTTCCAATTTATAATCTCTCTTACAGCATCTGCAAAGAGGCTCAAGTTTAAAAGTAATGGGGTAAAAGTCAAACAAAATACTAGACCTTGAATAGTTTTAAAGAAATAGTGGAATATATGGTGAAAACTATGAAACCAAAGATAGTTATCAATCCCAATTAACAAAGTTAGTGCTTATCTTGTGAATGCTTTTCTTCTCCATGCTCTTTATATATGAAAATAGAAAACACTACCTCTTTATTCAATTTATAGTGGATAACATCTCCATTTCTGCATATAAATAAACATAAAAAGTTACCTCTATTTTATTGATAACAATTTTCCTTAATTATTTATAATTTCTAGGAGGTCTCATTTTCCCAAAAAATTATAAGAAATTCTTATAACTCAATAAAGATAGACAAAAAGCAACTCTTTGATCGAACTAAAGTAGATTTCTAAAGATCATCAATATCATTAGTTTTTGAAAATCAAAGAGATAAATCGATGCCATTATAAGTTAGCACAAACAATCGTTTGAAAAGATCCCCACTTTCATCAGAGTGCTACATAACACATTCCTTGAATCTTCCTAAGCTTCTATCCCTAAGCCTCTAACTTGTTCTATTACACTTGATTTGTTGCATCAATTTGGGTGCACAATAGCTAAGAAAAGGATGATGTTGGAATTTTTGCATGGCCTACTTGGGGTGGTTTTTGCCAAGCCTTTTTATGCATCGCTGCATGCTTTTGTTACTCTTGCTATTTTTCTCCTTTATTCACAATGACATAACAACTAGAGCTATGCATTTTAGGGATTTTTAAGGTTAAATGAATACATATAAGGGCATTTTAGGGCTTTCATAAATAGGTTCCTATTTTCATTTAAAAGAGTGGGAATTATGGAATAGAAAGAGAATGTTCCAAATAGTAGTCCATCAAATGGACTAACATGTATGAGTTGAAACATCAAGGGAGGTCCCTATAATTTTAATATTTTTTAAAGGAGAGCATTGTATTTTTCTCAGAAAGGTAAAATGATAAGTAACTTACAATGTACATAATTATTGCTTATATTGTAGCCTATCATAGGAGATAACAAAGACCAAATTTCTTGCAACTTGCATTATGATGCTGCCTTACATTGGATCCACTTGCTATTAGCATTATAATATTGGATACCTATTTTATAATTTTTTTAAAACTTTTACTAAAGTAAATTCTAATAGGAAAAAATTCAATAAGAGAAAAAGAGTTCATAGTTCTTTTAATAATTACCTCATAAAAAACATTATCAATAAAAAATATAATAAAAAATTGATACAAAAACAAGAGTATTATATGCATTCAACTCCTCTTATTGAGAATATTATTTATGATTTTTGAGATAATGCAATTTGATTTTGTGAATCAATATTTCAAATGTTGATGTAAAGAGTGCCTTCATGAATAAATTTACTAAATTATCATTTAAATGGATTTGTTGATCATCAATATCATCATTCTTTTGAAGATATAAATGAAAAAATAGTTTTAGAGAAATATGCTTTTTTATATCTCCTTTAATGTATCTTCCTTTAAGTTGAGATATATAAGCAGCATTATATTCATGCGATCTTGTTGGAATTTTTTTATTGGAATCCAAACCACATACTTCTTGGATATGTTGATTTATTTATCTTAGCCAAACATATTCTTGACATGCTTTATGAATTGCTATTATCTTTGCATGATTTGAAAAAGTAATAGCTATAATTTGTTTTGTCAAATGCCATGATATAGTTATACCATTGCATGTAAATAATAACTAATTTGAAATCAAACCTTATATGGGTCAAGCAAATGTCCTGCATCTGTATAACCAATGAGTTCTATTTTAGAATTAAATGAATAAAATAATCTCCCGGTCAATTATTCCTCGAAGATAATGAAATATATATTTAATCTCATCCTAATGTCTTTAAGTTAGAGAAGAATTATATCTAGCTATTGAAAAAGGAATATCATAACATGTGTTATTAATAAGGGACATTAATGCACCAATTGCACTAAGTTATGCTATTTTTGGATGAAGAAAATTTTCATTTTCCTCTTGAAACTAAGAAATGTCCTCATTAATATCAAGTGAATGAACAATTATTGGGATAATCAATGGATGTGATTTATCCTTATAAAAATCCTCTTGAGGCCAAAATAGTATCGTTATTAATATCAAGTAAATGAACAACCATTGGGATACTCAATAAGTATGATCTATCCTTATAAAAGCGTGATAGGAACTTTTTAGTATAATTTGTTTGGCAACAAAGATTCCATTAGTCAAATGATCAATTTGCAAACAAAGACAAGATTTCTTTTTTCAATATCCTTCATTTTAAACTCCTTTTTCAAGTATTCTATTGCCTTTGAGAGTTTTTTTTATGAGTTTTAATAATGTTCACATCATCAACATTTACACTAATTATGGCAAAAACATATTCATATTTTTTTTATAAAAATACAAAGGCAAATAGAATCATTTTTATATCATTCTTTTAATGAATATTCACCAAGACAATTATACCATATTTGTCCAAATTGCTTTAATCTATATAAAGATCTTTGTAATTTAATCAAATACATTTATTGAGAAATTGAATTACATGTTTCAGGCATTGCAAATCCCTTAGGAATCCCCCTTTAACACACATACACACACATATATCATTGTCAAGCTAATCATATAAATAAGTTCTAACTATAATCATTACATGCATATTGAGCTTTTATTACACTATCAAGCTAATGAGATATCGAAATGTAATTGTATCTACCGAGAGGGAATATATTTATTTGTAATCAATACTAGGCTTTGGAGAAAAAAACCTTGTGTTATTAGCCCTGCTTTATATCTTGCAACTTCATTTTTCTCATTTCTTTTTCATACAAAAACCCATTTGTACCCTACTCACTTGACACCTTTAAGTGTTTAGGGTATTGGTTTGAAAACTTTACATTTTAAAAGTGAGTTTAATTTTGACTAAATTACATCTTTTATTTTAGTCATTCATCTCTATATTGACATTCTTCAACTATTTTTGACTTAAGATCTTAATTATTTTGTACAACATTAATTGTTGAATTATAGGAATTGTTATTAATAATTTTTTTCTTTTCAGTTTGGTTTTTCTAATATAGATATTTAATTTATTAATATTTCTTCATTTTTAACAATCTTAGGTACCTAAACTCCTTTTGGAAGTTTATTATCAATTATGTTTTGATCATCTTTAAGAGCATTTCTCTTCTGATTTTTTTTCTCATTTATTCCCTTTCTCTTACTAAGGTTTTCATCTTTGGAATCAATTAGTCTACCATGCTTTAGACATGCTTTGAATTCATTTGCTAGATTAGATATAGATTGCTTGCAAGGACATTATTTTGAATTAAAGCATCTACAACTAATATATATGATTTAGTTACTCTTTTTGGATCAGTAAATGCATTTGGTAGCTAGTTTGTTGTGCTTTACAAATGAATAATATCTTGAACTTCAAGTTGACATTGTTTTGTATAAAGATAAAGGTGATTTAAAGATAACGTATACCATATAATATCTTTTTCTAGCTGCTTAGTTTCTCCCCCTAATGGTAGGAAATTCGTTTCATCAAAATGACAATCAAGAAAATGTGTAGTAAAAATATCTCTTATCATTGGTTCAAGATATTTAGTAATAGGAGGAGATTCATATCTAGTATATATTTCCAGTCTCCTTTAAGGACCTATCTTTATGCATTGTGATAGAGCAATTGAAACATATACTACACATTATAAATTTTGATATAGGAAATATTTGGCTTTTGACTAAAAACCAATTGTAAAAAGGAATGCTTATGATGATTTATTGGCCTAATGTGTACAAATGTTATTGCATGTAAATAAATGATTATGCTAAACCACTTTATGTATGAATATATGTTACATAATATTCCATAGTTATTCCAATTAGCATACAATAATTATTAAAGACTTTAAACATAAATTCACTAGCATCATTAAGATGTATTTTGTTAATTGCATAATCAAGAAATTATGCATAAAACTGAATAATTTGAGTAAGTAATCTAGCAAATGCTAATTTGGTGGTTAATAATAAACACACATGTGACCATCTTGTGGAAGCATTAATTAAAATTATAAACTATATAAATGGTCTATTTGGTGGATAAATAAGTTTAAATATGTCAACTTGTATTCTTTTACAAAATGTAAGGGATTCAAATCCAATTTTAGCTAGTGATGGCTATATAATTAATTTGCCTTGAGAATAAGTAGTACATGAAAATTTATTAGATTAAAGAATCTTCTAATTTTTTAATAGATGACCATATGAATTTTCAATAATTTTTCACATCATTATTAATCAAGGGTGGCTTAATACATCATGCAAAATAGTGAAAATATTTTGGTTAATGAACTTCTAATTCATTATAGCATTTATTTCAATTGGATTGATATATGTGTAATATAAGCTAGAAGAAAAAGATGATAATTTTTTCAATATATTTTTCTCATTTGAAACAATTATTGTAATATAAAGATATTTTGTATCTTTTTCATTTACTATCTCAATTTGGTATTCATTTTATTATATGTCTCTAAAACTTAGTAAGTTTCTATTAAACTTAGTTAATAACAATGTATCATTTATATTTATTTATTTTCGTTTTGGTGAAATTATATTTGCTTTTCTAGAGCATTCAATCAATTTATACTATTCAATATTATATTAATATAATTTTCACCAAACTTTAGTTAAGAAAAATATTTTCAATTCTTAAGAATAGTTTACATTGTTACACTATTCACGAGATGTAAATCTTCAATATTGGTTTTTGATCCAAAAAATTAGTAAGTGCACAATATTTTCTTCATTAAAGGAAAATATAGAAAATCATAAGAGAAATTGCAAAATAACAAAAGGAAAATCTTAAATATAAATTTTTGCAATATAACAAAAGAAAATATTACATATGAAATTTTAAACTAAAATAAGTGAACAAAAGAAAAGCATAACTAGAAAAACTAAAAAAAAAATTCTATTAATTTTGGATAAATCCATCACTAATCAAATGATCAATTTTTCTCTTAAGGTGTTCAAATAAATTTGTCATATCTAAATTGGATGAATCATGGCAGAAGACATTATTCTTATAAATGAAATTTGCATCTATATTTTTCTCTTTCTTATTAAGTGAAGGCTGATAGAGTTTAACTTGATTTTTAGATGTATAACAAGTACTTGACCAATGCCCTTTCATGATACATTAATAATATACATTTTTGAACCCTTTGAGTTATTAATATATTTTCCTTTTGCTTTATTTTTCTCTCACTTTTGATGGTGAGAAGTAATTTTATGATTATTCATACTATTTTTATAACAACCCTGATTATGTAATTAATTTGATTTCTTCCATAATGATGGTTATAACTACGACCTCAACCTCTTCCAAACCTTTTAGTTGTCAATTCATTCACTTTAAGGAATAGAGCAAAACTAATTAGGCAAGCTTTATGATATTTCATTAAAAGCTTATTATTTTGTTTAGCCACAAGAAAATATGAAATCAATTTAGAATTTTTTTTGAAACCTTTTTCTCTATATTGTTGCTATAGAAGCATATTAGATGCATGAAAAGTAGAAAATGTTTTTTTTTTAAACTTATCTTCTTTAGTAACTTTTTCTCCACACAATTTCAAAACATTGTAGAATTATATTTACTAACTGATGTAAAATTTTAAAAACATAAATGCATCTAATTATAACAAGATTTTGGAAGAATTATAATTTTTAAGTGGTTATACCTTTCTTTTAAGCTATTCTAAAGCATAGAGGGATCTTTTACTTTAAGATATTCATTTTTCAATATTTCTTGAAGATGGTGACAAAGAAAAATTATTGCCTTTGCACATTTTTGTAATAATACTAGTTTTCCTTTTTTGAGTGTATCTTAAAAATCCATTGATTGTAAATGTATTTCAACACCCAATATATGTGATAGGTAATTTTTTTCTAGTAATATCAAAGGCTATAAATTTAAGTTTTATGAGATTTTCCATAGTAATAATTGAACCCAAAAATTGGAGAATAGGTTGGTACACAATTAGAAATAGTAACTTTAAAGTTTCATTTCAATTGGGTAGAGTTTCATACTAATAATGTATCATAAAATCAATGTAATAAAAATGCAAAAATTAAAGATAGAAAGATGAAATGGAAGGTTACATTGTTTAGCTTTTAATGTATATCTCTACACTATTAACAAAGAGATAGAATATCTTTTATAAGCAAAAATTTCTTCATGACAAAAATAGCTGCACTAAAATAATATATAAGTAATCCAAAATGTAGTTAATTATGTCCTATATTGTAACTTGCCATATGAGATAACAAAGACCAATTTGTGATGTTGCCTTGTATTGGACATCCACTTGTTATTAGTATTATAATATTATCATATTTGACTTAATTGACATTATACTTTACCCACTTATGATTTTGCCCTTTTTTATTTAACTCACTTATGGATTTAATTGTTGTAATTTAGTGTTTTCAATCATTAACACTTTACTTACATAAACTATTTTTCATCTATAATTTAACAGATAACTCACATGCATTACATACATTGCATATGATTTTTACTTCCTAAAATTTTAACTTAATTTACTACTCAATTAGAATTAATTCCCCCTAAAAACTCTATTTAACAACTATAGACTAATAGTAGAAGACAAATCTCTAATAAAATTATTATTTTTAGATAATTTGGTTTTAAGTGACGTTGAATTGAATTAAATTTAGGGAACGAAAAATTGCATTCAATGCACATGAGTTTGTTGTTAAATTTTGAATAGAAAATAGTTTAAGTGAGCTAAGCATTAAAAATTGAAACTATATGCAAATAAATTATAACTTAAAATTACATATAGGTTGAGTGGAAAAGGACAAAATCATAGGTGGTAAAGTGTAATTTTCCTTTAAAAATATTCATAAGAATTAAAAGTGTGAAAATATGATTCATCTAAAATTACCCAAGAAAATATTTGGTCCAAATTCAACATTAAAAAATTAAAGCTTGAACCCAATAAAGAGCACATGTTGCTTTTGCACAAATAATTATTAATTTTCTATTATTAACAAAAGAATAACATATACGTAATAAAAATATTATAAAGATGTTAAAATTTAGTTTATTATATTTATTTCACAATCAAACATTTAAAAAAGGAATAATATGTATCTAAATATTTTGTTCCTTGTATTCAAAGGTATGCTTATTTTTTATATTAATATAAGAATAATGCATATGTAATAAAATATTATTATAAAAATATTAGAATTTGATTTATAATTTTATTTTACTATCATATATATATATATATATATATATATATATATATATATATATATATATATATATATAGGTAAATAACAATTTTTTTAATATCTAGTACATTTTGTTTAAATTTTAAAATCTTAATAAAATTTAAATTGATGTATATTTAATTTGAAATATAATAAAAAAATTAATATGAAAATATTGAAATATATATTTATTTTTTAATATTGTATTAAAATAAAACATGTAATTAGATTACTTATCGATATTTTAATATCAGGATTTTGACTTATTTAAAAATAGATAATATTTTATTTATACTATCCAATAATATTAACACTTCAATAAGACATAAATAACTAAAAAGATAAAGAGAAAAAAAGGGGTGATCATGACTTATCTAAATTTTAAATGGCTACAAATTACTAAAGTGCTGATTGTTAATTGAAAAATTAATAGTCAAATTGAGGGATAATAAAAGTCAAGAAAATTATATTAAAATAAGGTTTAACAGCCTCTATAATCTATACCTTACATATAATTAATTATTTCACATCATAGTATCGATAAATAAATTATCTATTAAATAAAATGTTTCACTAAAATATTTTATCATAGAAAAAATTAACTTTTAAAACACTAAACCTACTCAAATTAGCTACTACTTGATATTTTATTAGAAAATGTAATGTGAATCTATATTAGACTCCTATGAGATAATTATAACAAGAAAAACTTGAATATAACAATAATGCATGAGTTGTCATATTAATTTACAACCTATTTATTGTTTTTACTCTTTTCATTTCCTTTGTTGAATGTCCATTTTTTTTTTTTTTGGTATTGATAGGAGTAATCAAACCACTAAATATACACATGCAAAGACTAAGGATCAAAGCTTGAATATGGTAAAAAATATAAGTGAGATTAGACTCTGATAAGATAATTATAATAAGAAAAACTTGAATATAAAAATAATCTATGAGTTATTATATTAATTTATGACCGATTGATTGTTTTATTCTTTTCATTTCATTCATTGATTTTTTTCTTTTATGGGTAATAGTAAAAATAGTTAAACCACTAGATGCATATATGCAAAGACTAAGATTGAACCTTAGATGCAATGAAAAATATAACGCCTTTGGAGGATATTGAACACCATTTAATTTAAAGGCTTTTAGCATTAATTTTTTTAATTTTTAATTTGCATTACTATTATTTATAATTTAGATGTTAATATCATAAAATTGTATAAATATAATATGATATATTTATGTCATGCCTTAACTTTAGGCATGTGATCGACATAAGAAACCATCATGGAATGGCTTCTTGTAAGTCTTCATATGTGTCATAATCCATTTTCTAGCTAACCATGACTAGCATAAGGTTATCATACAAGCATCCTTATAAGCTTTACTTGACTTTCTTTTATAAACCTTTATTGTTCTCTTGAAAGCAAAAAGACTCGAGAAAGTTTTCTATTAGTAAAATTTTTATTGACATACTTCATATTTAGAAATAACTTTTGAAAACTTCATTTACTTACAAGTACTCGAGTGACCACATGAAAGAAAAACCACTAAGAATTTGAGTCGATTTGAAAACGTATAGGTAGTTATACCTCAGAAAACATCAATTTAAAAGCTTTTCTATGAGAGATTGTGGTTTATGAATTTTCTATATACCATTTTCATGGAAATTTATGATTTTCCATTACTTTTGAAAGGAATAAGTTTTCTTGAAAATTGAATGAAAATAATTTGAAAGTAGATAATAGAAATGTTTATTTTAAAGATTTTGAATAAAATGACACTAGAATATCCTTCAAGAAAAACTTAGAATTGAACTTTCTCATGATATTTAAATGAAAACTAGTATTATGAAGTTTTTGCTTCTTTCTTAGTGAAAACAATGAGCTTAACTTGCTTGGAGGAAGATGTTATAGATTTAGGAAATTTTGAAAACATATAGATTTTAAAAATAGATGAAGGTATGATTTATTTTCTTTCTTGATTTTTCTTAGGAAAAATTGTGAAAACAAGAGGAAGAAAGATGATTAAAATCTTTGATTTCATAAAGGTAAATCAAACCATAAAATAGACATAATAAGTAGGACTAGATATAAAACTCAAAAATTTGAATGATAACTATTTGAAAATTGAGTGTTTGTTTATTTTAAAGAAGGGAGTCATGATTAATGGAAAATGACTTGTCCAAGATTTTTCTTTTAAAAGATACTTTCCATTGTTCCTCATACTATTCATGACCATGTAACAAGGTTATTTTGAAAACCATTTTCTTATTTTGGGAGATATTACCAAGTACATCATGCTAGATCTTGTGATTTTATGCACACATAAAACACTTTAGTTTAATATTTAAATCATGTGTATGTGATTATAAAATGATTTAGAGAATAGGTAATTTAAACATATAGACATATAAGATTAAGCAGAGTGCATATGTAGTTTGGACCTTATGATCCTTTTACAAACTAAGCTTAAATAGGACTTGGCTTATTATCTCTTAATTTTGCACACCAAATTAAGGTTTAAAAGTGATTACCATTACACTTTGTTAGTTAGGTGGAAGTTGTTAGTTCAAAATGGGTGAACCAAATGTGCCTCACATGGTTATTTTGGATTATCCATATTTAGGGTAGAAGGAAATCATTCTAGAGGAATCAATCCTGCAAAGGTGGTGCATTATGGTAAAAAAAGTCCACCAATAAAGAGATTTGTACTTCTAGTTTATAAAAGCCAAATTAAGAACAATATATTTTAGTGATATGATTAGTGATTAAGATGGGAGGATTAACTACAGGGTCTATTTGATTGAGGAGTATCTATAAAACAACTGATAAAAACATAGTGAGTGTAAAACTTAGTAAGTAGCCACTAAACCTTTATTCTAATAGGTTTTAGCTAGTAAAACATATATAGAAAGAAAAATTTACAAGACTATAAAAAATTTACCTTTATTCTTATAAATTTAGAAAATTAGCAAAATACCTTTCTTTATGGAAAAAAAATGGCAGATGGTATATAAATTACCATCTTTTGACTCCTTTCAACCTTATTCCTCTCTTTTCTACCCTTTTCCCTCTAAATGTTGATCACAACTTTTTTTTCCTTGGTAGAAAAATGATAAGGCATTAAGCCAACTCCTCTATAATCACATAATAGGTATTCCTTGCAACATAAATATATCACTAAAAAAATTATAGCCATCATCATAAGGCCTCCTATGTCTCACATAATTATGGTATAGTTTAAATACTACTAATGCTAGGCCATTTTATTTCATATTCAAAACAAGCTTATATTAAAATGTTTAAATTCAAATTTCATAACCTATAGATATAGTTCAAAAGTCCATACGGTCTATAGTCAAGAATAAGGTCATATCAAGCTCATGGTCACATTCCAAGGTAAGCTCAAGTTCAAATAATTCCAAAGTCATATTCATAAATCAAAGTCCAAAATTTTGGATCCATGATTGTAAATTTTAAATTTCAATTCACTAATTTCTTTTGAACATTTTTCTATCTTAGAGATTAACTTGTCATTCCTATTTTTTACAAAAAATTTCAAAATTTTTACTAGGAAAATTATGAGCTATTGAGCTCACATATTCACCATTTTAATGAGAAAAGCTCACAAATACAATAGCTACCTATAGCCTTCTCTAACATAGTTTCACACCATTTAATTTTAAATGCCTCATAATAACACATTTAATATCATTGATGTTTATTTACAATTTTTCATGCATTACTTTACACCATATACTTAACTAGTGGCATAAAATCTCATATGCATGAAATTTCAAGTAGAACAACTATCCTTCTAATAAATCTTAGTATATTTTCTAAGACTTACTAGAAGCATCATATAATACTTTTATAAAGCTACTAAGCATATAGATGTGTTATAGACATGTTTAATATCATATTATCGTATTTAGAAATTTTCTAGAGCATAAATGTATTCTAACATGCTCTTACACATGATTCCTTTTAAACATGTTCATAAAATTTTTTATAGCTTGCAACCTTGCAAATATAACCTTCTAAACATATTTTTCCTAGTAAAAACTCATAATAAGGTAATTAGCAACTTACATGAAGAGTTTCTAAGATGTTGCAAGAAACCTAAAAATTTTCTTGAAATAAACACTTTGTTAGTAAGAAATGATTTTGAAGCAAAATGTTTAAAACCTTTATTTTTATCTAAGATTTTTAGAAAACATGGAATGGAAATAAGATAAAAGCATGAAGAAAATGCCTTGGGTGCTAGTGTTTAATGAAGAAACTATGAGCTTTCAGAGGTAAAAAAGGTGATTTTGGTGTTTTCCTAAGGTAGTTTGGTGATTCAAAGTGTTTGGTGTTGGAAAAGGGCCAAGTGTGGAAAAAATATTTTTCCCCTATTAGAATAAGAAGTGACATGAGAAAAAAGATAAAGAGAAAGAGAAAGAGAGAGATTAGAAAGAAAGTGTGTAGTTAAGAGCAAAATTGAAATGAAATGCCTTTGAGAAGTTTAGAATGGTACAAGATAAATAAGGGAAAAGCTTAGTCAGAAGAGCTTCTCTTTTGCATTTATTGGTGGATTATTAGTTAGGTAAAGACTAGTTGATTTTATAGTCAAATTGGCTTATAAAATTAGGGAGAGATAGGGAATTAAGTCCTTTTGGTCAAATTTCACCATGAAAGGAAATTTTAAAAATGCATTGTATGGTAAATAAGTAAAATGCTAGAGGAAAGTACCTAGTTTGAATGTTGTGTTCAACATTCTACTTTTAAAAGGAAGATGCACAACAACATAGGTTTAAATTAGGTCAATATGTTTGACTTTCATATCAATTAATGCTTACTACTATTAACATTAGCCCTTCTCAAAATATTACAAATTAATGTTATGTTTTGATGATGTCTAAAAACATTTTGAAAAATAGTAAGTTTTATGATTTATTACATAATAAAATTTTAGAGCAAAGTTATTTGAAAATTTATTGAAGTCAAATTGAAGATTGTGTGAAGAATTCACGAAGATTAATTTGAAAAAGAAAATGTTTGTAAAAAATCATTTTTCATTAAAATATGTTTCAAAGCATTTTAGTTAGCAGTATTTGATTAAAATATTCTAATACTATGTTCCAAAGGTTAAATTTTGAGATCAGTATTCGAGTACTATAGTTTAAACTAAATATTTGAGTACTATATTTAAGTAGTTAATCTAGACAAACCATAAGACCATAGTAATTAAGTACCTTATTTGATTACTTTAAGGCAAAAGCAAAATGGTCACCTTATGATTGAGCACAATAATTGAGTAACATTTGAAATTTTAATCTCTTGGGCTAGGTACTTGAGTATCTTACTTGATTACTTGGCCATGAAAATTGAAAACTTACTAGCTTTGATCTTATAATATCTTAATTTTAAAACACCTTATATAAAAGCTAATTCTAATCATTTTTCAAGTAGTAGAGAGATATAAAAACCCTACAAATTTAGAGCTTTCTTATGGCTTTCATTTCTACATGTTTGCTTCAATATTTTAATTTAATGATCTTGAGATTAAACCATTTTAGCTTTTCTATTCTATATTTATGCAAAGGGTAAATTGAGGAAATTTTATTTTTACTTAAAAAATTTTATTTTTATGTATTCGATGAAGGATGCTAATAGATGCTAGAGTGTGTGCAACATTTAAAGTGTGTGTTATGTGAAGATATCATAAAGGAATCATTTATTTTTATCTACAACAATTGTTATATTAGCTGCGTAGTTAAAAGAGATTTCAATTTCAAAAAGTGGATATACATAGGAAGTGCGATTCCTTCTTAAGGGAACCACTATATATGTGTTTACATCTCTCTCCCTCTTACACTCTTTAAATTTTTACAAATTTATAATTAATTGCATGATTAAATTGTGTTATTAAGTTTTGAGACATGGGTTAAATCTCTTGGATGATACATGTAGTTGTTTAAGTTTCTCATACTTGGTTTCTATGAAGTAATTCACTCACTTTATTTTTGTAAAGGTTAAAAACTCTATTTTTCAATCAAATTATTGCAAAAAATATCCAATTCATCCCCTCTTGATATATCCATATTTTACAATTGGTATCTAATCTTAGTTTCTTATTTTTAGGCTTAATAGATGGTCTAATAGATATAAATGATTTTGATTCCTTACTTAAATCTCCACTTTTGAATCAACCTCTTAACTTTAATGGCTAAAATTACTTTTTATGGAAACAAAGGATGAAAGGCTTTATAGATGCTATAAATATTGAATTATGGAATTTTGTTGTAAATGGTTATACTCCTTCAACTACTATTATAAATAATGTACAAATTGAAACTCCTAGGGAGAATATAATTGAATTGAAAAAGAAGAAACTTACACTTACTTGCAAAGCCAAATGGATTATAACCAAAGCTTTTTGCCATAGTGAGGATAAGAGGGTCTCTAATTGTATATCTTTTAAAGAAGTATAGGATTCTTTAGAAGTTGCACATGTTGGAACCTTACAAGTTATATCTTCCAAGGTGTACATACTTGTGCCTTAATATAAGCTATTTAGAATGTAAAAAGGTGAATCTATGAAAGACATGGTTCAAAGATTTACTTCTCTTGTAAATTAACTAATAATTCTTGCAAGAACTTTTGATAATACAAAACAAGTTTATAAGATATTGCATTTATTGACAACAGATTGGTCACTCAAGATTATGACAATCAAAGAAGCTATTAAGATTAAGATGCCTTCATTTCAAACTATTTAGGAATCTTAAAGAACATGAAATGGAGCTAAGAAGAGACACAAATTTTACTAAATATGATAAAAGAAAAAAGAATTTAGCTTTTAAGATTACTTCCTCTAATAAGGATGAAGAAAAAAAAGAACAAAGGAAAGGATGATCTTGAACTTTTTTCCAAGAAATATATGAGATTATTGAAGAATTCTAGGTTTAGAAGAAAGAAATGATGAGGATAAAACATGAGGAAGTTTTCCAAAATGGACCATGGTGGTTATAGCTTTTTTTTGTATGTTATGAATGTAAGAAGTAAATTAAATTGGAAAAGAAGAAGAATAAGAGCTCATTAAAGAAGGCATACTTGGCTATTTAAGGAAAGGATGATGATGAATCAAGTTATGGAAAGGAAAAATATGAAAAATTAATGACCATTGGTGACAATAAAAATGATGAGGTAAAATTTATTGATTGCAATGATAATAAGGAAGAATTAAATGTAGTATTGATAAATTTATATGAGGAATTATTGTAGTTAACGAGATAATTCATTTTTTAAAGAAGATTATATATATTTTGGAAGATGAAGTTAAGTTTTTGAAGCTTAAGAATAATGAACTTTTGAAAGAAATTGAAAAGCTAAAACAAGTTCCTCAAGTTTGCACCTAATGTGAAACTCTTAAGGAAAAGCTAAATAATTTAAAGAAAACCTTTAAGAAATTCACAAAAGGCAAGGATACACTAGATACCTTATTAAGAAATTAAAGACATTCCATTAGTAAAAAAGGGCTTGGTTATTCACCAAATGGAAAATTTGATCCTGGCCTACCAAAATAATTGAAATTTGACCTTTATCCACTAAGGCAATTTAAACTTAATCTATGTCCACCTAGAAACTTCATTGCTAAAGGAATTTTAACATATAGATCAAGTGTTACTTGTCATTATTGTGTTAGAAGTGGTCATGTTATTCATGAAAGTGAAATTAAGAAGAATGGTTGTGATGATATGAAAATCAAATGGGTGCAAAAGAAAAAGAAAATTAATAATATTAACTTTCTAGGACCTAAGACCATTTAAGTACCTCAAATCAATAAGTAATTATGTTTCTATAGGTGTGCATGAGATCTAATGTGAAATATCATGCTTAGATAGTGGATACTCATAACACATGATTGATGATAAATCAAAGTTTGCTTTTCCTACTTTAAAAGATGATGGCAATGTAACATTTAATGAAAATTTCAAAGGAAAGATAATCAGCATAGGTAAGGTTGATAAGTATCCTAACTTATGCATTAAAGATGTGTTACTTGTTAAAGGTTTGAAACATAATCTTTTAAGTTCTAGCTAATTATTTGATAGAGGTAATAAAGTTACATTTAATAAAAAATGCATTATTAAAAATAAGCTAGACAATCAAATTAAGTTGGTAGATAAAAGATATGAAAACATTTTTATGATAATCATTGATTATATGCCTCATTTAGACTTTAAATGCTTAGTTAGTGTTAATGAGTAGTCTTGGCTTTGGTATAAGTGTTTAACACATGCAAACATGGGCTTAAATGGAAAACTTGCTAAAAATGACTTAATAAGTCTTTCAAAAATAAAATATGAGAAGGATAGGTTGTTTGATGCTTGTTAAAAAAGGCAACAAGTGAGATCATCCTTTAAACCGAAAAACATTATTTCTATATCTAGACTACTTAAACTAATTCATAAGGAGTTGATTGGTCCATTAAGAACCAAGAGCCATAGTGGAAATCATTACATTTTAGTGGTTATTGATGACTATCTAGGTTCATATGGACATTGTTCCTTCCTTATAAGGGTGATGCCTTTCAAGCTTCTACAAAACTTGCTAAAACTATTCAAAATAAGGAGAGAATAATAATTGAGTCTAATGAGTGATCATGGTGGAGAGTTTGAGAACAATGATTTTACTAGTTTTTGTTAAAAATATATGATTAAGCATGGCTTCTTATTTCCTAAAACTTCTCAACAAAGTAGAGTTGTTAAAGAGAGAATAAAGTTTTTCAAGAGATAGTAAGATCGGTGCTTAATGATTATGATTTTCTTGAATGCTTTTTGGCTGAAGCAATTAATACTACTTGTTATGTTATGAATAGAGCTTTTAATTAAACTTATTTTAAAGAAAACCCTTTATGAGCTTTATAAAGGAAGAAAACTCATAATTTCCCATCTTTATGTCTTTAGTTGCAATTGTTTTATACAAAATAATTGGAAAAAGCAATTTAGGAAAGTTTGGTACAAAAGTTAATAAAGGTGTATTTGTTATATACTCTTTAACTAGCAAGGCCTTTCATGTTTATAACAAGAAAACCTTGATAGTGGAAGAGTCCATTCATATGGTATTTGATGAGTCTCCTTCACTTATGTATAAGTATAAAAAAGATGAAAAAGAAAGTAAAGATTAACTGTAAAAAGATAAAGATAAAGACGATAAGTAAGAGCTTGAAAAGTCAAATGATGATAAGAAAGATGATGGTTCTTTCAACATAGACATTTTAACCACATTGGACACCTTTGGCTTATTATAAAGAAAATGGAAGATTATGAAGAGTCATTTAATTGATCAGGTGATCGGTTATGTTTCATGAAAGGTAACTTGCCATACTTTTAGAAATGTATATGAACATTTAGTATTTTATCTGAATTTATGCTTAAAAATATTAATGATGCCCTTATTGATGATAGTTGGATTTTGGCAATGTAAGAAGAATTGAATCAATTTGAAAGAAATAAAGTTTGGGAATTAGTACCAAAAACCAAAGATCATTCTAACATAGGCATTAAGTGTGTTTTTAGGAACAAATTAGATAAAAATGGTGTTATTAAGAGAAACAAAGCCCAATTGGTTATAAAAGATTACAACTAAGAGGAAGGCATTGATTTTGATGAAACATATGCACCAGTTACTAGATTAGAAGCTACTAGAATGTTATTAGTATATGTCTATATAAAAAATTTTATGCTTTATCAAATAGATGTTAAAAGTGTGTTTTCAAATGGATGTATTATAAAAAAAGTGTGTGTGTTAGACAACCTTTGAATTTTGAAAGTCACTTCTTTTTTTGACTTTGTATAAGTTGAAAAAAGCTTTATATGGTCTCAAACAAGCTTCTGAATCTTGGTATAAAGATTGAGCAAATTCTTTTTGAGCAAAAGTTTTTCTATAGGAAAAGTTAATACAACAATATCTATACAAGTATATATAGATGACATGATATTTGGTTTCACAAATGTTTCTTTATGCAAAAAATTTGAAACCATTATGAAGAGGGAGTTTAAGATGTTAATGATAAGGGAACTAAATTTTTTTCTTGGACTTCAAATTAAATAATTAAAAAAAAAGGGATTTATATCAATTAAGCCAAATACACTAAGGAGTTCTTAAAGAAATTTGAGATAAAAAATGCCAAATCCCTGCCTACTCCTATGAGTACTTCAACAAAGCTAAACTTGGATGAGGGAGGTAAAAAAGTTAATATGACAATGTGTAGATATAGGATAAATTCCTTACTTTATCTTGCCACTAGTAAACTAGAGATAATGTTTAATAGGTGCATGTGTGTAAGGTTTCAAGCAAATTTAAAAGGATCCCACTTAATTGTTGTAAAACATATTTTAAGATACCTTATAGGCATACCTCACTTTAGGTTGTAATATCTTAGAGAAAAATAATTTTCTCTAGTAGGTTATTTTGATTTCAATTTTATAAGTAGCAAATCAGATAAGAAGAGTATTAGTGAAACTTGTTAATTTCTTGGTTTGTCACTAGTCTTATGGCATAGTAAAAAAATAGAATAGTGGGTCCTTATCTACAGTAAAAATGGAATATGCAACCATTGGTAGTTTTTGTGCTCAAATCCTTCGAATGAAGCAACAATTATCTAATTTTGGACTTAATTTTGTTCACATTCCTATTACATATAATAATGCTAGTGCCATTAACCTCATTAAAAACCCTATTATGCATTTTAAAATTAAACATAGAGAAAATGGGCATCATTTTATTAGGTATCATGTTTAAAGAGGAGATATTATGCTTAAATTTGTTGAAACACATTTTCAATTAGCTTACATTTTTACAAAACCTCTCAATAAGGAAAGATTTTCCTTCATTAGGAGAAAGTTAGGAATGTTCAACTCCCTTAAGCGTGGTATCTAATTTTTATGAAGTTTAACTATTAATTTTTTATATACATTTTTAAGGTTAAAATTTCATTAAATTTAATGTGATCATCATTTCTAACTTAAGCATCAAAGGTATCCTAAAAGCTTGTTTTACAAGTTTCTTAATCAATTTAAAGGAGTAATGATGTTAAAATTTCATTACATAATATGTCAAGTAGGTTGTATGGTTTTCAATGGATGTTTTAATTTTGGCTACGTATTAATGTTTGATAAGTTGTAACTAGCTATAGTAGTTAAGGACCTAAAGTTAGAATTATCCCTATGTGCAAGTATTTGAGTAAGGTACTTGAATACCTAAGTATCTGCAAAGCTAGTCAAATAGGGAGTTTAATTATAAGTGTACAAGTTATGTTTTGTTGATATGGTCAAATAAAGTATTCCATTACCTACTATCTTTTTGCTTTTTTCCTAGTTTTATTCAAATACTATATTCAAATATAGTCTAAAAATTAAACTATATTTAGCTATTGCACTCAAGTATTCAATGTATTTTATTACTTGTTATCACTTTTGTTCACTCATTTCAAACTCTTATTGACCTATGTAACCTTATCTCTTTGTACCATTATATTTCTTCCAAATTTCTTTTCATATAATCTTTACTCCATCTTTTCTTGTGCATTTCCTCAAAAAAAATCTCTTCATTCAAATTCCTAAATCCTAAATTTCCATTCTTAAACCTTAACTAAGCTCAAACCCTTAAACCTTTTCATTTACCAAACATCTAAAAACTTTAATCACTCAATTTTTTTTGGCAAGCACTTCTATCCCAAAATTTATCTCATTATTCCCTCAAAGCATTAAAATTTCTCATGTCTAAACTTTAAACTAAAAAATAGCTAGAGCTAAGAATTTGGTAGTTAATAGAGAAAAGAGCAAGGAAAAGTGAACTAAAAGGAAGCATTATTAGGTGAATTTTCCAACCTTTAGCTAGTTCTAACTAAGAATGTACCAAAAAGTAAGTTTCTCAAACTTGAAGAACTTTCTAAAGTTAAACTTGTTATGAATAACGAAGTCACTCCACTTATTTTCTAGGATGAAGATTTTACCATGAACAATAAGTTTTAGATTTATGTTATGTCAGAGAAAGATCATTTATTAAATTTAGTGTGTTTCAAGGCTGATAAGGTGTTTAAAGGTACTATAAGGAAATTTTATACAAATTTGGAAAATAAAGGTTTTGGACAATCATATATATATTTGTTAAAGTTAAAAGAGTTAAAATTGGGCTTGATGGTAGGCAAATACATTATCTTTTCAAAATAGATCATTTTGTCCAGTGCATTAGTCCAGAAAGTGCAAGACATTACAAGAAATAAGATGCCTTGAATTATTTCTTCCCTAACAATAATCCAACATTTTAATAAGGAAAATAAAAATTTCAAATTTATTTTTGAATGATAGAATCCTTCATTTCACCATTGCAAAGATTCTTTTGCCAAAAAAAAGGAATTATACAATTATTGATAATCTATGACTATTCTTAATGTGAGCTATATGAAATGGGAAGTAGATAAATTGGCTTGCCTTGATTCTAAATCATATGTTTATGCATACATGGTGTTATTCTAATGAAAGTATTGGAAGAAGTTAGGGTAAAATTTGACAAAAAAGCCTACTTTAAGGCCATTAAGAAAAGTTTAATCATTGATGAACAATTGGTTTATCAAATGGATATCTATAAAAGAGATGATAGTATGTGCAGGTAGGACTGATCATCAGGTGGGTAAATTCAGTTTTAAACCGAGTTTTCCCCCACCGAAACAAATCAAAGAGCCAATTTCTAATATCTGTGCCGACCGAATATTATTACCCACCGACTACAACCGTTTTTAGACGGTTTAGTTTGGTTTAACATAATTTAAGTCGAGTTATTTTTTCCAGTAAGCCCAAGTTAAAAATACAAACTTAAAAATGATTAAATCTGGTCAAATAACAAATGGCATACACGCAATTAAAGGCTTAACAACACAGCAGGGATAGACAGCATACAAGGCCATCCAATATGTCAATATCTATTTATATTGCTAAGATAAAATTCATAAAATTTAAAGTTATCATAATAGAAATATTATCCAGCAATCCAACAAGTTTGAAGTCAACATAATAACAAAAATATCAACAACAAAAATATAGTTTGGATTCTCCAATTCTAGTAATGAGAATTGATGTTGCTTCTACCAATTATGTGCCAAAAAATTCAGCTATACAAAAATTCTTCAGCCTATGAACCTGAAGTTGTGTGTAGCACTGTACTGATTGTTTTCTTTATACAGCCTTCTATCCACAAATTCTGCACCATCAAACTGTACCAGAAACCTCAAAAAAAGCTAAAAACTGTGCAATGCCACAAATTATAATGTACCAGTGGCGTGATGTTACTCTTGTTAGATGGCCAGCACACCAAAAAATCGGTCCAGACCAGTTCTGTTTTAGTGAAAACAAATAAATAAACATAAACAATTATATGAACAAAAGACATAATTAAAAATAAGTCCAATGAAATTAGAAATTCAAGGTGTATTTACTATTTCACTTACCAAAATATGTACTTCAATATTTCACTACTTGCAGCAAAAATAAAAAACTGAACATTTGGAACTAGGTTGGTTCAATCAACAGCCATAGGCTGTGTCTGAGAGTTTGTTTCCCCTTCACTAGTTGCTCTATTTCCAGCACCCCCTCCCAAAATTTCTAGCACAAAATAGAATGAAGTAATATGTAATAAACTAAAGAATGAAGAACTATAAAATAAGGTAAAACAATTTTTAAAAATCTAAGTAATGAGTGGACAGATTTACCTTGCTCTATTTCTTGACACAAGCCAAGCTCATCATCATCTTCTATGTCATGAATGTTAATCTGGGATGGCCTTAACCAATTCTGAGTACATATGAGGGCTTTAGTCATTTTTGCAGTGAGAGAGCTTCTAAAGGAATCTAACACTTTTCCTCCTGTGCTAAAGGCAGATTCCGAAGCTACAGTTGATATTGGAACAGCAAGCACATCTCTTGCTATTTTTGAAAGGATATTGAATCTTGATGCATTAAGCTTCCACCATGCCAAAATATCAAACTTTTCATCTTCAACTACACATGATTCATTTAGAAATCTTTCCACTTCATTTCTTTCCTCTATTGTGTTCTTTTTCTTCAAATGAGACCTAAAAGCAGCAACTCTATGGGCATGGCTTTCAACAATAAATGAAATGTTGTTTGCATCTTTAAGTTCTGACCCATCTTTTGTAGATGCACAAGGTTGGCCATATTCTTTTGAGTACCACTCATACATCCTCACCAAGTCATCTTTAACCTTTTTAACCATGGTTTATGCCACAGTTTCTTCATAAATCTCCTCAAATGACCACATAATATAAGCCATTTTGTATCTAGGGTCTAGCACATTTGCTATAAATAAAAGAGGATTCATTTTTTCAATCTTACCCCAATACTTCTCATATTTAGCCTTCATGTCCAATGCCATAACATGCAATATCGAATCATACATTTCATCCCCACTCTATTTTTTAATCTCACTTTCCACCAAAGCTAGATGGCTATATGCAGAATTTGATGTTACATACAAAGAACCAGAAAATAACAATGTAACATCATAAAAAACTTTGAGAAATTTTGTGAAAGCTCTAGCATTATCCCAGTCAGCACTAGTTGGTGGCCCTATTTTCTTTGAATCCTCAATGAAATAGAGAGTGTAATCAGTATCATCTTCCTCTAATCGCTTAAAAGCTTTCTGAAATTTCTCTGCTGCTTCTAGCATTTTAAAGGTAGAGTTCCACCTTGTAGGCACATCAAGACATACAAGTGACTTGTGAGAGATATGTTCTTCTTCAATGGCTTGTTTGAACTTTGCTAACCTAGAGGGAGAAGATCTTACATATCTTACTGCACTTCTAATTACTGAAATAGAGCTACGGAGATCTTTTAAGCCTTCACTCACCACTAAGTTTAGGATGTGGGCACAACATCTCATGTGTAACATTTCACCATCCATAACCAGCCCTTTCTTAGCACTAACTTTTTTCTTCAAATATGCTATTGCCCCATCATTAGAGCTAGCATTATCAACAGTAACAGTGAATAACCTTTTAATCCCCCACTCATTCATGCAACTCTCAACTTATTTTCCTATGGTTTCTCCTTTGTGGTTTGGTGCAAGGAAAAAATTAAGAATTCTTTTTTGCAATTGCCAATCATTATCTATAAAGTGAATTGTCAATGCTATGTAGTTCAAGTTCTGAATACTAGTCCAACAATCAGTGGTAATACATGCCCTAACACAATCAGACTTTAACAAGGCTTTCAATCTCCCTTTCTCCTCTATGTACATCTTCATACAATCTCTTCTAATGGTGTGCCTAGACGGAACCTTTAATTGTGGATGCAATCTTTTGCACATATATTTGAATCCATAACCCTCAATAACTCTAAAAGGCTGTTCATCACATATTATAAACACGGATATGGCTTTCCTATACTCCTCTAAGCTATAAACGTGAGGGGCTGAACCTACCAAGGTTGTCCTATTAGATTTTGTTTCAAAATCTAGTACTTGTTGTTTAGGGTCATTTCTCAAAGCAAAAGGATATTTTGGACACTTAGGAATATGCCCTAACATGTTAGATGTACCATATTCCTTACTATCACACAAAAATCTAATTCCACAGTATATACATTCAGCAGTAGCTTCACTAACCTCCTCATCAGGCACTCTCTTAAAGTGATCCCAAGCAATGCTCCTTTTTCTAGTTGAAATTCTAGCAACTTTGTTAGCAGATGGCTTCCTTTTCTTTTTCTTGGTTGTTGTTGCTGGTGGCTGCTTCTTTGCATCATATTCAGGTTGTTTTCCACTATCAGTTGTTACACTAGGTCCACTTGCAACATTTGTAGCAGTTTTCTCTGCCTCACCAGTGGGTGGCTCACCAAGGTTGTCCTCCATGTAATAACCTACCAAGTGCCAAGTTTCAATAACAATAAAATAGATTGTAAAACCATAAAGAAATTCAAACTCATATTATAAACATCATTCACAACTTACATAGCAAATGACAATAAAAAGGCCTACTTATTAACATCCTTCACAACTTACAAAACAAATGACCACATATTATGAACCTTACAATAACTTTTGGTTTTAAGAGGTTTTCACTATTATATTCATTGCATTTACTTACAATAACTTTACTAATCATAAGACATCCACAGTTTATATCTAAGCTTTTGGTTTGTAGAAATTAAAAGTATTACTAAACTCTTGTAACACAATAGAAACCAGACAAACTCACAACATTTGAATCTTGACGTGTATTATTCTCGATCAAATCAATGTATAGCACCTTCTTTACAAGAATATAAGAAGAAAAAAAAATTCACTTGCATGTATGTTCTTCAGCGAGAAAAATTGCAATACAAAAGAATAATGTTAAGTTCATTATCTCTAATTACTTGACTTTGATATTTGTTTGAAGCTGCGTCAATGGGGAAGCCAGCCAGACAGCCAGCCAAGAAATATCAGAATGCAAGCTCTGTTTTCAAGGTTGTGTTGGATTGAGACTTGGCTTACTTACGAGGCCTCATTGAGGCGACATCAGAAAAAGACCATTTTCTGTCGCCCAAGAATCACCCTGCAGTGGCCTCAACATTGCTCCTAGTTACAGAAAAGCAAACAACATCATATAGATGATTATGACTCTGAGCAACAGCTTCCAGCTGCCAGAGAAAGCCATATAAAATTATGTCTTTGAGGATCTGATTTGCATTTTGCTGGAGTTTGGTAGAAAGAATGGATCCACTTTGATTTGAAGTTGGTTGGTGAAGTTAAGAACGTAAAGGCCCTTATATATGGAGAGAGTTTTGACTTCTGAGTTTTTGTCTAAATTGAGATTTTGAAATGACTCGGTATCTCTATGGTGGTTTTACAATTCAAATCTTTCTTTCCCTTTTCCTCAATGTCCATTACACCAAGTAAAATGATTGCAACGAAAAAAATATTCCAATTAATGATAAAATCTAGCAAGAGTAATCAGCCTTGATTACCCTGTTATCTCTTTTTTATTATTAAAAAAAAATATTTTTCATCTTGCAAGAAGACACAAGTGATCCTGAATTGACCCGTAATGATATAAAAGATTAATTTGTTCTAGTGCTTGCACTCCAAATATCTATTTTTAGCTGTAAACTTGCAATGACCAGTTTTGTTGAAAACCTCTACCCTAGCACGTATAAAAGGTAAGAAAGAAGTCTAAGGATATTTCAAAGAAGTAAGAATTCTATCAATCCAAGTGAGAAATTTTCCTCAAAAAACAGCCTCATTGACCATAAATTATAGCACAAGAAAGCATCTATGCCAAACCAACTCAAAGAACTTGATAATTTCTAGATCAAGATAAATAATCATTACTAGAAAATTTAATTTCATAATGTATTCAATTGCATGCCTTATTGGGATCCATGTCACTTAGGAATATTTGGGATTCAATGAGAGTGACAACTTCCATAGATTTTTCTTCTGTTTTTGTCAAAAGCAAGCCGGGTTTTCAGGGTTTTTGGCTTCTTATTTCAGAATGAAGGAGGGAACTCGTATTAATTAATTCATAAGTTGATGTTAATTTTAATTATCCTTTAATCATTTTCTTCAGTATTCTCCGAAGCGTCTTTGACCCAAATTGCACCCAAGGCAAAGCGTGTATTTTTCCCCAGCCTCTTGAGAAATATATGTACTTTGGTTAAGTATCTTGAAAATTGAACTATATTCATTGCATTATTCTGCATGACTATTTTTTAATAGCTTGCTTGATGAATACATAAAGTGTGGAAGGTGTCATTTTATGTGATGTCTTTTCTTAAACTACTACACACTCTCAAGTCTTGGTTAATTTGGTGGATATATAATAGGCTATTTTTCCTCTGATTTATTAGAGCTTATTTTAATATGCTTAACTATTGTGATGAATTTATGATTGTAATTTCTTTATCTAAAGTAAGGTTGTTTAAATTGATTTTTTAGGCCGCTTCACCAAATTTATGAAGTGTAAGTTAAAATAGTCATATATTTTAAAACAAATTTTTAGACAAAAACGTCTTTAATGAAAAAAAAAAAGGGTTACGTTTAAAGCACTTTCTGAACTATGTATGCTACTAGATAACTATTATTAAAGATATACTGATCTTAATCATATAATGATTGTATTGCATAACAAACTTGCTAGTACATAACAAACAAATTATTTTGCTAATCCCTAACTTCTATTTTATATTCAGTTTTTATAAATTTATTTCATGAAAAATTAAAAAGAGAGAGAGAAGGCAACAATCTAAAAATAGAGACTCATTACACTGAGAAATTTTTTTCATTAATAATTCAATTTTGAACTAAGAATATCAACAGCACATATTTCTAATGAACATGTTTACCATTTAGCACATATTCGAAACCAAATTTAGCCCAATATCAGAAGCAATATCAGAAGCAGAACCAATATTTAGGAAAAAAATAGAGCAAAGTAAATAAGATAAATTTACACAAGCATGCAAGCAATACAACAAAAAAACCCAAATAGATAAAGGATTGACGCAAGATAGTACCTTTCTTGTTCAAAGCAAGGAAAAATTCAATCTGGACTTTTGCCGAACATGCAAAAGCAAACAAGGAACCTTACGGATTCAACTAGTCTCTTCTATTCTTTGTGCGAAGTGCAAACTGTGAACAAGTTATCCTCCTTCGGCTTTAGAGTGAAGAAGCAAAGTGTTAAAAATAATAATGATTACAGAATTGAAAGAAAAGAGAAAACGTAATCATTTCATAGTAAATCATATACCTTAGCAATTTTGACTAACCTCGGCCTCAGCGTCGATCTTCTCCTCAGTTGTACCGATCATTCTCATTCTTAGATTGGATGCACTCGTTGAATAGTATCAGGAGGGTGTGAGATCACCGGTGGGGCAATGAGGGAGTGGGAGGAAGCAGACGGAGCTCTGCTAGGGTTTGGGGAAAAAATCGAATGGGAGGAGAGAGTAGAACACTCTGGAATATCTGGCTTACTTCGAAAAGGGATTTAGGGAAAAAGCCAAATCATAATTAAAACGATGTCGTTTGGTCTGTTTGTTAGGCAGAAACTAGAGACAGAGAGCGTTTTTCTTCCTAGAGGCTGGATTCATACGCCGTCGTTTTATGTTATTTCCGGTCGGACTCGGTTTAAGTTGATTAGCACTTCTGTTACCCGTTTCAAACCGATTTCATATTTTTTGCTAGCAAATTCACTCGCCACCGACTGATTAGGCTTTATGAACCGATGCTAATCGCATGTTTTTGAATTAATTCGGTCAGTTTTTAGCAGTTTGGCAATTTTTGAACACCCCTATGTGCAGGAAAGTGAAACATAGAGGAAGTCAAGCTGCTGCAAATTGCATTGGCATCTTTGAAAAGTTGCATTCCTTTCCAAGATTAAGTTACTACAATTAATGAAAGGCAAGATAGTTTAGAGTAAGGTTAAAACATTCTAATCCAAACTATGCAATTCATGAAAAACTTCATGACTAATAAGATGACTAAGCTTCTCAATCACTTCAATGGTTTATTTATGAATATGGAAGGTTTTTAAGCTCTAGAGGATGAAATTGCAATGGATGCTCTAACTGCAAATGAAGAAGTTTGAACCAACATAAAGGGGTGAGCAATTAGAGATATTGTTATCCCTTAGCCTTTTTATCCCCTAGGTTTATATGTTTCATTTGTCTTATATTTCTTTTTTGTGACCCTAATATACTTTGATCAATTATGATATTACGTTATTATGTTGAATTTTGATGGATTATATGTTTTAAAGTATTGCGTTGAATTGATTTATAATTTATGCTTTATATTGTACTTTAATGAAAATTAGTTGTGTATTCTATTTTTTATGACATTAAAAGGGAAGAATTAAGGTTATTTTTGAAAATTAGAAAACTTAACTTTATATGTTCAGATTAAGAGGAAACAAGATGGAGCATAAATTCAAGGGTGGTTTCTTAAAATTAAAAATATGCTTAGATGGAAAGGGCATTTATTTAGATGGAATTTTAAATTCAAAATATTTTTCTAAATGATTTGGAGAAATAATTTTTCAAAATAGATTTGCCATCATTAAAAAGAGGGAGATTATTGACATTAATCTTTTTCACTATATTACAAATTAATGTTATGTTTTGATGATGTCTAAAAGCATTTTGAAATATAGTTTGTTCTATAATTTGTTACATAATTAAAATTTGGAGCAAACTTATTTGAAGATTTATTGAAGTTAAATTGAAGATTGTGTCAAGAATTCATAAAGTTCAATTAAAGATTAGTATAAAATTTTAGGAAAAACTTATACATGGTTAATCTCAATCTTTCATGGCTCAAATCAATTTTAAAAATATAGGTGTTTTATGTTCAAAGCTTTAATTTGAAAAGAAAATGTTTGTCAAAAATCATCTTTTCACTAAAATGTGTTTTAAAGCATTTTAATTGGTAGTATTGAAATACTATGGTTCAGAGGCTAAACTCAAAACTAGTATTTAAGTATTATACTCGAATATTATGGTTAAATAGCTATCCTCTAAACCAAGTATTTGAGTATCATACTCAAGTAATTGATCTAAACAATCCATAAAACTAGAGTAATTAAGTACCATATTGGATTACTTTAAGCTAGAAGCAAAATGTTAACCTTATAATTGAGTAAATTACTTAATTACAATTTGAAATTTTATCTCCTAGGTTGGGTACTTGAGTATCATACTTGATCATTTAGCCATGAAAATTAAAAGCTTACTAGCTGTGATATCTTATAACGACTTGATTTCAAAACTTAAAAGCCATTTCTAATCATTTTTCAAGTAGTGGATAGGCATAAAACCCTAAAATCCAAAGCTTTCTTTCAGTATTGGATGATGAATCCTAATAAGTGCAAGAGTGTGTGCAACCTTTAAAGAATGTCTTATGCAAGGATAGAATAAGGGAATGGTTGTTTTTTATTTAGAATAGTTGTAAGGCTTCTTAGGAGCCAATAATCTTAAAGGATTTAGGGAATTAACTATAGAGTCAAGAGAGATTTTGATTCCAAAGAGTGAATGTATATGATAAAGGCAATTTCTTCTTAGTGGAACCACTATATATTTATTTATGTCTCTTTTTCCTTTATATTGTTTAAATTTCTATAAATTTATAGTTAAGTATTAAGACATAGGTTGAAATTCTTGGATGATATATGTAGTTGTTTAGGTTTCTTATACTTGGTTTTTATGAAGTAATTCACTTAGTCTATTTTTGCAAAGGTTAAAAACTTTGTTTTTCAATCAAATTATTGCAAAAATACCTAATTCACTCACTTTTGATGTATGTATCTTTTACAAATACATGTGTTAGGTTACGAATATTTTGATTTTGCACAAAATAACCTCTCAAAAGGCTAAATTTTGAATTTTAAAAATTTTTAGGGAAAACTCATGAAATTTAAAGATTTATTCAAATTTGAATTTAAAATTATTTTAACTTCTTCAAGGGCATAAAATAATCAAATTTTTGAAAATTCAAAACTCATTTACAAAAGAATATAGAAATTCTTATGATTTTGAAACTACTATAAAATCGAGTAATTTACATCAATTGTGTAAAAGTTCATTCAGAGTTTTTCTTAACTTTTATATATTTTTTTAAGTTTGAAAAATATTATGAGGATTCAAAATCTTCAATTCTAGGCTTTTTCTCTTAAAAATTCATCTTCTTAACTTTCTTTCTATTCTTATGAGTTTCAAGCTTTTTAAAACTAGATTCTACTATCTATTTCACAAGCAAGTTCTTTTAGTCAGTCTAATTTAAGGATCAATATGTCAAAATTATCATTTAGTCATTCTTGACTAATCTTAATTTGCTATTTGATTAAAATTTAACCTTTTTTTTTTACTAATTTGGATTATTTTACCCTAAGGCTAAGCTAAAATTACATTAATGCTCGACAAGAGATGAGTCATGGTTTGAGTTCCTCCTTGAATGACCTAATTGAATTTTCTCATCCAAGTGGACCAAAATCTATACTTGGATAGGGCTTTTGCTAATCTTTGGCCATTTTTGTTCCTTTGGGATTCTAGAAAAAAAAACTCATTAAAGGCCTTTTTAAAAACTTTTTAACATTATATTTGTAACAAAAATCTATGTGGGTTATTCCTAACTTAGTTCCTTATTCTAATTTGTTCGTATTGATTTCATTATTTCTTTAGTTATGTTAACTAGTGATCTAGTTAGTTGGGTTTCCAATAAATGTCATAATATGACTTTCAAAAATCTTATAAAAATATTAATCACTCAAAAATATTTATAGAAAGACAAGTAAAGTTTCCTTTATTTTTTGAATAATTCTTAAGGGCAACACACCTTAAAATTAAAAGTTACAACTCAAAAAATAAACATTATGTTATATATTTGAAAAAAATGTATATTAACTTGACAAACACATAAACACATATGTAACTCAATCCAAATCTAATTGTCACATTTTCTTTAAGTATTGTCTTCAATCTCCATGAGAAAAAACATGGAAAATATGGAAAAGAAGGGGATTAATTCTATGCTATTAATGAGTGAATAAGCTACCAAAACATGCAATCCAAAAGCAACACTCATGCAAATTTGGATAAACCTTAGTCCTTTTTAAAACATGTTAAATATACAAATTCAAAAAATAATGAGTTTGAAAAATATTTAATTTTTTTAAACTTACTAAATGTGGCAAAAACTCTACATCTCAAATTTTCAAAATGCAATTTTCTTCCCTGCAAAATTGGTTAAGCATAAATAGTAGTAGATTCATAACCAAGACTTACATCCATATAAACCACATCTGCATAAACCATAATTATATATAGAAATAAAAAATGTTAAAAAATATAATTTTTCATTTTGATAAGGCATATCTCATTTACAAGTAAGATTTAAAGGAATTTTCATATAGTTAACTATATAGAAGTCAAAAATATGAAAGGCTAGATTCTATTTTAAGATCAAGGTCTAATATGAGATCCTAGTTAGAAGTATATAAAAGAGTCAGATTCATTTTTAAGGTTAAGGTAAAATCCAACACCCTAGTTGAAAGTCTTAATATCCATCTAAACTCCCTTTTATCACTTCACATGAAAGTCCTCCTATATACCTCTCATAATAGACATGATATGAAAATATATAAATCTAAGTACATTTAAGGTTTTCTAAGGAAAACTCTCAAGGATCCATTTTTCATCAAAATCAATTACTTTGGTTCTACATAACATTTAAATGATATCCATAAAACTTTGAACAAAAGAAAATTCACATATCATATCACTTTCTTAATCTAGTATTCAAAAAACATTTTAGAAGCATAAAAACTTCTTATGCTCATCTAGTATTCATTTATGAGACCATAAATCAAATGTTTAAACTTAAATTTTCATAAATCCATTTTCTAAGCATAACAAGAATAGAATAATCATAGGTATTGTAAGAACCAAAATATTTATATAAACATTCATATTAAATCAATTTTACTTAAAATTTTCACTAAAACATAACAAAAAAAAATCCACATCCAACTATATAAGAAAAACATTATAATTGTAAGTTAAAGTGGAATATTTACTCATATCACAAGAATTGTAACTAGTTTTCACTTTGGAATAAAAGCTAATCGTAGCATTAATCCTTTTCTCCTAAGCTTTAAGAAACTTCAAAATAACTTCCTAATGTGCTTCCTATTTTAAAATAAGATAACTTATTATACCCTTTTAGAATTTTATTTTTCTAAAAGGAATAGTTGAATAATTTTAAGAGTAGTAATTAAAATTTTATATGGAGTGGACAAATTCTAATAAGAAAAATATAAATAAGACATTAGGGAAAAGAGAATTAATTAAATAAATGAGTTTTGAAATAAAATTTTTAGGCAGATAGTAATAAATTGTTCAAATAGGCTTAAAATGATGAAATTTTGTGATCTGGTTGAGGACAAGTATGTTGATTAAAAGAATTAAAGGTTATAAATATTTAGAAGTAACTGTACAAGCATATAAGAAATTTAAGGTGAATTCTCAAAAAATGCCCTTGCCTTTAATAAACCCAACTTCAATCCATAATTCCTTGTTATACACCCTATGAATTATAGAATTTATTTCACAATTGAGATAATAAATTAACTTTAATAAGTGGTAAATTAAAAACAAACATTTTACAAGGAATACAAAAAGGGAAAGAGGATTTATTAATTAAAAGAATTTTAAATAAAACTTTTTAGTTAGAGAAAATAATTTGTTTAATTGGTTTAAAAAAAGAGTTCAAAAGTGATTTAGTTAAAGAAAGGAGTATTGAATAAAAGGATAGAAGGTTATAAATGATTAAAAGTGAAAATGTGAGTATAAAAGAGATTTAGGCTATAATTCTAAAAATGCCTCTATCCATATAAACATAAACTTCAGCCTTAATGGGCATTGTTCATCATTTTTCCTATACCAAACTTCCTCTTTTCCTAACTCTCCAATTTTTTCTCTTTAAGACTTTTTTCACCTAAGTAATTTGAAAGCAAATGCTTGTTAAATTCTTTACATAAACAAGATAAGGTCTTTATGGTAATTGGAATTTTTATGCTTTTCTTTGAATTTGAGGAAATTTAAACATTGAACTCAAAAGGGTAGAATGAACCTTAATGTGAAATCTTTGAAATTTTGGTTGATTAGGACTAAAAGATAACAAATATGGTCTTCTAAAACTTTCTTTATAATAAGTGAATGAACAATCTATCTCTATTTACAAGATTAAATTAATTTTGTGTAGTTAAGGCTAAGTTTTGGGATTTTCAAATGAACATATATAAAATGATATAATTCATGAAGTGTAGTTAGGTTTTGATATTAGAAATGACATTAATGAAGTGTTATAGAAGTGTATTGATGATTTGGTGTGGATTAGTTAAGTAATAAATGAGTTTAGATGAAATTGATGGTGGATGAACAATGTTTCAAGTTGGAAATCTATAGGAACCTAAGTTATAATTGACTATGAATCAATGAATTAACCTTTAGATGTTGATAGTTAACTATAAGCATTAGAATTGTTCTTTGGACTTTAATAGTATACTACACAGTCAACTATAAACAAATAGAGTTAATCTCTAGGCTTCTATAGTCAAGTATATCATTGATTACACCTAATTTAATCTAAGATGTGATATAAAAGGAACTAAGGTGTTTCCTAGAGATCTCCAATTTAAGATAACATAATATGTGATAAATAGGGGATTAGATACATGATAAGTAGCAACGCAATGAGATCTAGTAGTAAATGATATGCTAGTTGAGTTGTAAACTATATTCTAATGTTATTAATGATTTATGCGGTCATAATAATAAATATGGTGATACCATTATTCTTATGTTGCATGGTTAGGTTTATTGATATATATATATATATATATATATATATATATATATATATATATATATATATTGCTAATAATATGAATTGATATGTATAGCCTTGCAATAAGGCATAGGAAAAGTTATGAATTGAATGATTGTGCTATTAATAGAATAAACTAGATTATATGATCATGTAAGAAGGCATAATAATGATATGAGTTATAAATTATATTTTAGAATGAAGTGTTGTGTATAATAAGTAATAAGATGTCTGGCCATACAAAAAGGCATAGGATGATTTCAAGTTAAGGTATGCGTACTAGATGAGTAAAATACAATGAGGCCTAGCATTGTTATGATGTGTGAATTAGGTTATAAATTGTATAGTAACATAGTTATGGAATGTAAGGCCATCTTAAGAGGTATAGTGATATTGCAATGCATGTGTTATGTTGTATAGTGAGTTAATATAATTCAAATAGAGTGCATTATGATGTGTGACCATGTAGAAAGGCATGATAATATTATGACATATAGAATAAATTATGAATCACATTGTAATGTTAGTGATAGAATAAAGAAAGTTATATGACAACATGATATATGAGTTGTGTACGTTTAATAACTTTGATAGAAATGAGTGAGTAACATAAATATGTTTAAGATGTGGTCTACTTGACATATGCTTTAGAAGTAATAATGTATTAGATGAGTTTAATATATGGCATGAGAAAGGATAGTGCAATGACGTTGAAAGCTTAATAAGCCTATCTTCACTAAAATTTTATAAAAAGATATTAGAAGCTCGTGTAAGGTTGTTTTCACTAAAAAAAATTAATGAAAAAGGTGTCAAAAGTCTAAAAGAAGTTGTCATCACCATATTTGAATCATGATAATGTGCACCATATCCATGTGCTTGTTATGGAAGGATTTACTTATCCTTCTTAATTCAATGTTATGTATATGATATGATGATGTGATTATGACATATGTAAGGTATGATTACACATATGTTCATGTGTATCACAATATGTGATGGTGACATGAATAAGCATGTAGATGAATGATGACACTATTGAGTGCAAACGATTATGAATGAATGCATTATTATTGATAGGAATTTTATTGTGATATGTGATATTTATGAAGGTTTATACTTGAAGAATGGCACTAATAAGTGTAGTTAATTAGAAATGAATATATGTATATTAAGGACACTTATATCTTAATGGGTGTTTAGGTTTACTCATTTCTTAAATTAATTGCTCTTGAAATGTTATTGAACTGTCCTCATTGAAATTAAAAAGATTATAAATTGATAAAGTTATTATATGATAAGTTGTTCCTTTAGGATTAAAAAATCTAGTAAGCATTTTTTTTATGTAATAAATTTAAAACTATTAATAATTCAATATGGTAATGGCTAAGTTACATATTATGGAAAATATAAGGTGAATCTAATCAGTAAAAAAGTTAAATATTTTTGTCAAATTTTATTATATTAATATTAGTTGAATATTCTCTCACTAAACCTCGAAATTAGCTTCCTATGTGTTTTCTTTATAGATTCTCAGAATAAGTTTTCTCCACTACCATTTCTAAGTAAAGTCCTAAAAAACTTAGGTATGACTTGGGCAGTGTTAAATATGTTGTTATAGATATTGGGGCCTAAATCATTTGAAAATGAAATATAATTATTAGCTAAAATTTCTTTTCTTCTACTTTTGTTTGAAATGTTATTCTTTAATTATCTTATATGCCATATTACAATGATGTTGAAAGTGGGACAAACTAGTGAAAATTAGGAAATGTGATTCATGTCAATCACGATTAAAGTAGGAATGTGACATTCCTTCTATTTTTCCTCTTCTCTAAACCCTAACTCCATTCTCTTGTTCTTCTTGTTCAAAATTATTCTTCAATCAAGCTATAAAGGAATCAATTCATTAAATTCATCACATAAACAAGGTAAGGATTTCATAGGAACTAAACCTTCCATTTTTTTCTTTGGATTTAAAGAAATTTAAGTAATGAAATCAAAGAGGGAAAATATGAACTTTAACTTTAATTTGATGATTTTGAGCATTTAGAAGATAGTAACACTCACTTTCAACCTTCTAATGTCCATTTCATACTATATGAGTGAACATTTTAGCCTTATTTTGAATATTTGATTAGATTTGTTAAGTTTTAGGTTTATAATGAATATCAGAGCAATGTGATAATTTGTAATGATTAGATTGATTTTAATGATGTGAATGATATAAAAGAGTGTTTTTAATATGCATAGGTAGTTTAATAAATGCTTTTGGTGGTATTTATGGAAAATAAATGATGAAATTTTAGAAAAATGTAAAAGATTCATATATGAATCACTTCATGAAATGCTTCCTTAAGACTAAAATTCATTGAGCTAGAAATTAATTTGTGAAGTGATTCCATGCTTACAAAGAGCTATTGGAAGTTTAGAATTGATTCATAACGTGATTTCAGATTAACAAAAAATTATTAGAAGTCTAGAATCAATTTGCAAAGTGATTCTCCTAATCTATTTTCATATTTCCACTTTAGGACTAAATATAATTAGTCATTTGATATATGTTTAACTACAAATTTGATTGATGATCATAATTAAAGGAAATTTTCCTTCCTAGATACATGTGCGTGATTTTTGTACATTAAAATTTACCAAAGTTTGATATAAACAAAATATTTAATGTAATAAATTTCTTGAGGCCATGCAATGGAGGCATGGTAATGTTAATAAAAAAATGCATTAAGCTCATAAGAAATGTGATAAAAGTGATGTGATATTTAAACACTAGATCTAGTTACAACTAGTAAGGGACAAGGTTGATAATGAGGCACAAGGATAAGCTAGTAAGGGATATGGATGATTAGGAGTCACAAATAGATTTACTTGCTTTCTTTATTTCATTATCATTATCCATTGTATAATGTGATTGTGGTATGGACATATGTATATTTGAGTAATGGTACCAAAGAGCATATAAAATCATCAATGAATGTGTTATAAGCTGTATTATAAGTTATATGGCTTAAGTCTTTAGGTTTGTAGGAGGTTAATTTTGATCAATAAGATTGTAATTGTTTTCTATATTTAATTATGTTAGAACATTTGTTCACTAAGTCTAGGAACTTACCCTTCTGCATTTTTTCTTTACAGATTCTCAAGTTAATCCTTTATCACCACTTTAATATTGAGCATTTGAAAAGCTTTCCAGTATAGCTTAGGAAACATTAGATATTTTGATTGTAGATATATTTTAAGCCTTGTTTTATATATGGTCAAAGGTAGAGGGATAGAGACTTATTCCATTCGAAGCTAGTTAGGCTAACTTATTCTCAAATTTGTATGGATTATAACGAAGTCTAACTCTTTTTGTAGTTGAACCTTATTTTAATAAAATGAATCTTGTAATTTTATTTAGATGCACGACTATATTCCCTTATAAATCCTATATCTTAATATTTAAATAAGGTTTATAAATTAGGCTATTAGAGACCAATAATTAAGTTCCATGCCAGTCATAACTTAGGATGAGTCATGACATAACTGCTTTATATATGACCTTCACACTAATTCTATCTTCCTCTTGCATAATTTAAACCTAAATATGCTTAATAGATAATTTAAGAATCTTAAATTGATCCATAGACATCAATTCACACAACTAAACATCTTTCATCAAAACCTAACAACTTTCCCCTTTAATTCCACACATAATTTTCTCTTATTTACCAAGACTATCACAGATAAATTAAGTTATAATAATGTACCAAAATTATCTTGCATTCAATCCTAAATATTTCCATGTTTGTGTAATTAGCAATAGCATAATAATCTATATAACTAAACATCCTTCATCAAAACCCAACAACTTTCCCTTCCAATTCCACATATAACTTTCTCCTATTTAGCAAGACCACCATATAATAAATTAAGTTATAATAATGTGCCAAAATTATCTTACATTCAATCCTAAACATTTCCATTTTCTTGGAACTAGCAATAACTATAACATTTTGAAATTTTACAAAATGGTATAAAGCATTTATACTTAAAATTGCTTCCACCCACCTATGCACTTTTTATAGATTAATGATTGGGTCTTAATTACATACTAGGGAATACATGAAAGATGGGTGAAATCTGAAAAAAAAATCATTATTCATTTTTTTGCTAAAATTAACATCATTAAAATAGATGAAGATTATTAATTTTAGGTTGAAACCTCTTCATACTACCTTGTTCATGAACTAAGATCAATGAAAGATGGATTGGATTATTAAAAATAGAAAGATTTACCTTAAATGGTGTAAAAGTTAACTTTTTATTTTTCTACATGTCAAGTAAGCAAATTTCAACCCTAATCTCCAAAGTGTTGCTTTAAATCCTAGAAATGAGGAAGAAAAGTGGAAAATCTTTAATATGGAGGCTTGATTCTTAAGAAGCCTAAGGAAATTAAATATTTGATAAGTGGGCAAGCTTAGAAGACATAAAAATGAAGAAATATAGGGAGAAAAAGAGACAACCAAAGAAAGGAATTGAGTCGAGGGAAAAGACGTGGGGTGTAAGGGAAATGAAGGAAAAATAAAGGAAGTAAATAAATAAATATTATGAAATTTTGTTATCTGAATAAAAAATGTAATAAAAATCTATACTAGAAGACTCTTAACCATCCATTTTTTTCTTCTTTAAAAAAACCCTAATGAAACCAAGGGAAGCATTTTATGCTACTATTGTCATGAAAACAAATGTTTGATTTTGTACACATTAAGTACTTTGTAACTAAAATATAAATTTAAATTTATGTCCATAAACTCTAAATTCTAATTAAATAAGATTAAAAAACTTTTTAAACAAACCTTAGACCTAAATTTTTGTCATAATGTAAACTAAAATATCAAGTAGTTGAAATAAATGGCACAACAAAATTTTTAAATAAAGAATAAATAACTTGTTTACTTTTCATAATAATTACTAGAATGATTTTAATAAATTAAAACATTTTTAAAAAAAATCATGAAACTATAGGTTCTTAGATGAAATCATTTCTCTTTCAAAAACTAATTTTTACAACTTCTATACATATAAATTTTAAATATTACTGAGTAATGCAATTTTATGAAAAGAATTTTACGAGACTTGTTTAAAAATGTGTTTGAACATTAGAATTCATTTAGGATAGAATATCCTAATTACAAGTGAAACACTTGCTCAAGTATAGAATGGTTGTCTTGAAAATTAAAGAGTGCAAATTTGAAAAATAGTGTTATTCAAGACATATGGTTAACTAATATCTATGACATTATTGGCCTTCTCAAATCCTCACTTAAATCTTCCTTAGAAATTACATGGTTCCACTTGATTGCAGTTATTTTCTTTTTATTTCTTTAAGCTACACTTAGTAAGTATCCATTTGCTTGAACCATTTATAAAACCTAAAATCCTTTATAAAATCTTTACTATTACTTCGTTGTTTACTTATCTTTTAATCTCTAACATATATCTTATTTTCACCATTATTTCTACTATTGACACTCTCCTTACATCATTATTAAACTTCAAAATTATTTATTCCTTAAACCATGTCAACCTTAAAATCCATCTTTTAAGTAGTTCCAACACTTTCTATGCATTAGTTAATCCTTGAGATTTTATTGCACATATCTAATTCTTCTTAATACTCAAAATGTATAGCTATCTAGATTAAGAATCATTCATTATGATAATATCTATAGAAATCTTTAAATGGACCTAATAAGACCTCAAATGTAAAGTTCCCAAACTACAAGTATTCTTTCTTAAATATATTGCTACTACAACATAGTTAATTGATGTTAGATGTTTAGAGGATTTAATGTTGGATGCTGATCAACATTTAATCGAGTATCATTGTATATCTATTTTTAACGTCAATTTTAAAATTATTGTAAAATATAACAATAACATTGATTCTTTATAAAAAAACAACTAACATTATTTTTTAACCTATGATTGTGGAAAATAACATTAATCATTATTTTTTTTTTCAAACAACCAACATTTGATTTTAGTAATACCCTATTAGTTTATTTTTATAACCAATATGCTATGTCTTACCCACCTAAACCCTATCCCTTACTTTTTCACCCATTTATTCTAAACCTTAATCCACCCCTCTATTCCTCACTTCCTAATCCTTTTTATTTCCTTGAAATTCTTAGCCATATATAAAAGCCAACATTTCTTTTAACTTCAAACAATCCTAATTTACATAATCTTAAAAAATAAATTGAATAAAGAAAGATTGAAATGAATGAAAGATTATATACAATACTCTAAGCAAATATGGAATCTTCGCTAAATTATCTTGATACTCATTGCTCAATATATAATGTTTACACTCTTTAGAAAATATTTTTAAATATAATACCTACAGATGCATTGAGCTTTCATGAAAAATTATTGTATAATATTACACATTTTTATATGAATAAATAATAGGTAATATAATAGAATGCTAAAAGAATGAATGAAATTAAATTTCTTACCTATCAAACTTGTAAATGTTACATCAAAATGATAGGTAATAAAATACATTCATTTAAAAAACCAGAAATTAAATTGCAAGAACAAACCTAAAAGTAAAAAAAAAATCTTTACATTCATATTTGGTGCTTTTCAATGGGTGTTAAATCTTAAATATCTAACCATAAGTTAATCAAGCTTTAGTCCTGCAAAATAATTAGTGAGAAAAAATACAAAACTAAATAGAATCATCTTAAGTTTGGAAGGAAAACATACCTCGTTAAACAAAGAATCATTTTAGGATTAGAAGAGCTCTAGGGTGAAATTTGTAAATAAAGCCATGCTTTCCTCTTTTTATTTTCAAAATGATGCTATACTTTAAACTTTTCATTTTCAGTTCATGTCCTAGTGCTAAGTTTCCATGTCTGTTAGTATAGAAAACCAATGTCTAAATTTAAATATTAAACTTTGGTTTTAGAAAAGCATCATTGTCTTTAATACAATAATCTTATCTTATTAAGTAATGTTTCACATACAAAAATTAGCATTATAATAAATGAATATCTTTTATTAAAAAAACATATTTCTTTTCTCTTTACTTAAGCAACTTTTTCCATAATCATTCTTAAATAATCTCATAATCCAACATGGCTAAATACAACAAACGTGTATAACATAATAAAATTGATTTAATTATACATATCATATGCATTAGAATTTGGATTTTACATTGTCACGATGTGCCCTATGATGGATGTTGGGATAGTGAAATAAATTAAAACATATCATATACAATAAATGATAAATGTAAAATAATTTTTTTATGAAATATATTAAAATTTTTAGTTTAACCAGCTCACCTAATTTCACTTTTAAAATATCTCACTTCATGAATATTAAAATAAATTAAACATTCATATTATTTAATTTATTATGTTATAAGAATTATATAAAAATAATATTTTAACATTGTACATCAAATAAAATATTAATTTCTTTTAAAAAAACTTTAAAAAGCAAAAGAAAAAAAAGTAAAAGTACGTTGGATTGGGTAGCACAATGGATAGTTTTATCTTATCCACTGTTGTTTCTTTTTTTTAGAAAATGAATAACCTCTTTCTCTATCTTATAATTTGGTGCCTTGCTCTTTTTTTTTCCTTTTAATTACTTCTTTTCTTTTCTCATATCTTTCTATTTCTTGATCTTCTTTCTCATCTATAATTTTGACAGCATATCATATAGAACAAGACTCATTTTTTCATTCTTTTTCTCATTTTCTTTTATTTCATCATTTAATTTTTCTTTATCTCATCATCTTTGCTATTATTTTCTCAACAAATTTTTTTAAAATAAATGAGAATCATAACTCTACTCTTCTTAAATAAAGAAAATGCAAGGTATGCTTTAAGAATGAGAATAAAATTTACCTTTATGCTTGAAGTCCATCGAAAGTTTTAAAGAAGTAAGGATTTTAATATTTGAATGTGAAATTTTTTAGAAAGAAGGAAAAAAGGTTTGAATATAAGGATAAACAATTTTTCTTAGTGAATTTTTCTTTTATTACCTCTTATTTTTTAATCTTTTCTTCTTTAATTATTTTTCCCTTCTTCCATCTATCTTTCATAATTTTTTTACACCTCATCTCTTTTTGAATTTTTTTGAAATTTATCTCTTTTTTTCCCTCTCCCCCTTCAATCTAGCTTTCATTATTCTTCTTATAGGAAAATATTTTTAGCTACCAAATCTTCTAAAGGTGTCTTTTTAGCTGATTTGCAAGAAAATTTCAAGTATCACTACTTATTGCACATGCTAAGTTAGAAAGGAAGCAGAAAATCTTGATTTTTTAAATTAAAGGAGAAAAATAAGTTTTAAAAAGTGTAGTGTAAGGGAAATAGTGAGTGTCAACAACTCCTTTTTCACTATTTTCTATAATAAAACTTAACTTACCTTGCATAATACTTTTTTTGTTATTATTTTTTATTTTTTATTTTAGTTATATTATGTTTTGGATTTTGGTTTAATATATATATGTATGTATGTATCATATATATATAGGCAACAAGAAATATATATTAAATTTACATCTTGTAAAAAATACCGACATTATTTTATAAATTAATCTATTTTGTTTTTAATTGAACTTACTTTAAGTGAAATTAGTAGCATTATATATATATTTTTTTAATTACAAAATTTTTATTATATAATTAAATAGAATAACAACAAATTGAATGTAAATGAAATAAATGAGAATCAATATAATCTATTATGAAAATATATTCTTCCATTTTATTTATTTTTATATCAATACATTGACATATACAATTAAAAATATTATTATTTATAATAAACAATGGATTTTTCATTTACAGTTAGCATATAAGGCATCCCTACGTAAATGAAAAGGAAAAATGTTTATCCTTTACTTAATCCTTTCATATTGCTTGAGAGTTTTTAAGTTAGAAGGTGTAAATTGTTGCAAATTGATAATAAATTATAGTGAGCAAAAACAATATAATTATTCTTACAATGAACTTAAGGTCAAGCTTTTTAATATAAGAATGGTCATACTACTTCTTTTCATTACACTTTCTCATTAGTTTATGCATCTTTGAATTTTCTCATAGTACTTTTAGAGACAAACCTAAATGTTATAATTTACAATGAATAGCAAAGATGGCTTTGGAAGGTGTTGATGATTGTAAACTAATGATAAATTATTATTATTATTATGACTCATTTATGGATTATTATGATCAGCGTAAAGATATCAACTAGACATCTTTACAAGTTTTTCCAACCAAAACCTTTTTGTGAAACTTTTATTTTTTGAAAACATGCAATATGCAAAAAATTTAAGTTCGAAAATTTTCACAATTTATTTTTGTTTCCTTTGTATACATATATATATATATATATATATATATATATATATATATATATATATACTTTCTTATTTCATTATCAGAAATAAATTTTCTCAAACAAATGTATTTTTGAAAGTAGTTGATAACTTTAATAGATAACTTTATTAATATCAGAAAGTTTAAAATAAACAAATATTCTAAAAACTCTTTTGCGGAAAAAATGTGAAATAACCTTTTTCTTTCTTTCTTTCTAAAGGATATTTCAAAATCACATATGAGATAATTTCCTTTGATCTTGAAAATTAGAATCTAAGAACTTTGTATTTACTTTCTGATTAGGAAATAATTAAAACATAGCTTTCAAAAGACAAAATAGATTAAATATCTTTTTCTTAAAATTTCTTAAGAAATCAAAAAGATATTTTAGATAGAAAATCATTGAAAAACTTATATGATCTATCACAACCCATTTTATAGTTATCCTGATTAGCGTAAAGATATCTAATTAGTGCTAGTTTCCTAAATAAATATTTTTACAAGCCTTTAATACTCTGATACCTTTATTAAATTATTATTGTAGAAAAGGTAAACATCTAAATTTAGAAAATGAATTGCATATATTATAAGTTTAAAAGCTATATACATACATCCTAAAAATATTATTTATACGAATGTAGTAATTAACAAAGCATTTTAGATTACTACAACTGAACCCATATCAAATAGCATCTCATAGATATCATAGAGAAACTGGAGGGTTACTATACAAGTATCAATTTGCTATTTTGGCTCCATGATTGGTACATGTCATTAAATATACATAATAAAAAATTATTATAAAATATACTCAATGAGTGGTATTCATCACTTTCATCACAAAAGATTAACCTTATCTTTGTGTACAATTCCTATCTAATGTCTTATGAGGGATTTTCTTTATGTATATTGTTAGTACAATTTATCATAGAAAATAACAATGGTAAGTATACAAGTGTCACCTAACATCTTCGGTTCAACCTTATCCCCTACCATTCTAGGCTTTGAGCCAGTAACCTTTTCCCTCAACTACTAACCACTCATCTCCTTCTCTACGAAAGATGTTATATCTCCTCATCTTAATTCACAATGAGCAATAATGGGATGTTAACACATCAACCATTTTATTCATTTCCAAGTATATAGTTAAAGACCCACCATGCCATAAGTATTTTATGTTTTACATCAATGTGTCATATGCATTTAAATTCCTTCTTGACAATTCTTAAGGAGTTTCAAGGAAACTTATATTTGTGCCATAGCTTGGAGCCATTTTTGTACGCTTAAATTCATTCTAAATTTTACCATAATTTATTCTAAAATTTCTAATATTTTATTACATAAGATACAACAATCAAATTGCTCAAAATACTTCCATGGATACTATTCACTTAAAACTCAAAGGAAGAATTGCAAAATAGGGTAATATAGGGGTATATGTAATTAAAGCCCCTTTTCATTAATCAAATGGAATCTAATTGTTACTAAATTTTTCCACAACATTACTAACAAATTAAATGATAAAAAAATTAGTGTTGTACAAATAATTTTGTAGGTTTACTACTGTATCAAAAGTAAAAACTCATATTAGCCATATTCAGATAGCTTCAAGGATGCTAAAATAAAGCTACATTTAGGAAACCAAATCAACTTCAATTATTGTTAAAATTTGCCACAAGCTTGATAACATCCTAAATGACATATCCTAAGAGTTTCATAATTTTTCATTTAATGGGTCAAATAAATTGAAACCTAAGACCAACTAGACCAAGGTTCTAAAATGGGTAGAATTGGGAGTTTCACCATCACTTGCCTTATCACTTACCTAAAATTTTTCAAAAATTCTCAAATTTATATACATTCATTCTAATACCAAATATGACTATAAAATGCTAAAAAAATTAATTTTTAAAATTTTCAAAACTTTAGTTATACTAGATATCCTAAACCCTTATTCAGCCTCACATGAGAGAAGTTAGTTTCAATTCCACAAATTCCTATTTCCATTTTTCCTAAATAATTTCTTATGAATCCTTTTTCCATCATTCATAACATCAAATTATCAACAACATATGATCATCATGTTATTTAGATAATTTCAAGACAGAACCATATATCATTATAGCTTAAATAACAATATAGAAAACATAAATTATCAATAATATCATCTTTTACTTAGAAAAAGCCTAAGATTAGGGAAGAATAACCATTCACTTAATTTTTTTTCACTCTTAGTTTCCAATAGCTCTTTAGAACTACAAGAATAAGTTTCATGAAAATGAATCAAATTTTTGGAAGTTTAGGAATGAAAAGCTTTAAGAAGTTTTGAAGAAATTAGAAGAAATTTTATGTTACCTATGTGAAGCTACTAGTTAAAGAAGACTTGAAGGCTTGGACTTCCTACTAATTTTTCTCTTCCTTTGCACATTTTAGCTAGCCAAGAAGTAGCATTTTTCTGCTCCAAATGGCTAGTCCATTTATTTATATACAAAATTTAAGAAAACTCCATAAATTTCTATAAGTTTCTTACTAATTTTTATTAAATTGTGAAAAAAATCTTAGGATACTTGGAGAGGGTAGGTTTCATGTCCAAAAGATTAGAGATTTAAAAAATAATTACCCCTATAACCAATAAAATTAATCCACATAAATTAGATAAATAGGGTTTATTATAAAATAACCCTAAAATTTGCCCTTTTCTTATTTAAGTCCTTAGCTTCCCTTTGAAGCTTGGACTAACCACTAGTTCACATTTTTTGGCCTCAAAAGTTAGATTTGGGCTTCCAAAAATTGGGCCAAACTAACCCAATACAAATAAAAATTGAACCATTTAAAAAATAAAAATGATTTATTATAATTTGGCCTTAAATCTTTCACTTTTTTGCATCTTCACCCTTAAATCTTTAAATATTTTTGCAACTTCACTTTTGATATTTCATAATTAATTTTAAGCCTTAAAATTAATTTATGCCAACCATAAAATTTTAAAATTAATTTACTATATTTTTAGCTCATTTTCTTACTTTTTCAGTTTACCAAGTTTGGGAATTTCAACAAATTCCTAAATAAATTTTCCTAAACCCATTGTTGAATTTTAATTTATTTTTTTATATATTTTAATTCCTATTAAAATTCCAAAAATTATTCTAATTATGCTCATTCTCAAATTACTTTTACAATTCATTTAAGTTTCACCTAATTTTCCTACTGATTTTTCTAAATCAGGATTTTCTAGAGAAATTTCTTACTTGATATCTATTATCTTATTTTAGGATATTACATGATTCTTTTAAAAAGAATTTATTTTTCTTTGGAAAATAGAAGTTCAAATTATGAAATCAACATAATAGAATAGGACCACATTATTAAGACTTGAAAAATCAAAAGTTCCTATTTTGTTAATAAAATACCTTAGAGATAATATACTCTCCATTAAAACTCAAAATTATGATTTCTTCCTTTTTAAATCAAGTTAGAAAATTTTTTTTGGAATGTTTCTTAATATTGTTTGATAAATCTTTTCAAAATGTAATCCATATATTATTTAGGAAAATACTTCCAAACTTAGAAATATATATTTACCTTCAAGGTAGATGAAAACCATTTTTCCTTCTCATTTAGAATTCCATAGGGTCCCTTGTTTGTTTCACAAACAAGCCTTTGGTAAAAATAGTAATCATTTAAGGAAATAGTAAGTAGGTAAAACGTGCAACAATATATATATATATATATATGCAAACAAAAGTAATTATACAAATGCTAGCTTTATATGAAAATTCCTAGGGTCTTACCATAAGACTTCAAAAATTAGCGACTATTGTCAACCTAACTAGCTCTTCACTATATGCTTAGGAAGGGCACCTCCATTTGGATCTATTGGGTCCTCTAGTGCACTCTACCATCCTTGTCAATCATAAGTGTAAAGTAGGACTTCTTCTTAGAGATGTCATATCGAGTGTAATGGATGTGCCATAAAATATTTGTAATCTCAATGAGAGGTCATGTAAAGAAGCATTAGCAAAATATATTCATAAGTAAAGTGAGTAACAAAATGCCTATTGAAATAGGTATCACACAAACTTCCTATTAGGTTTTAGTTAAGAAAATCATTTATATACAAGACATATATTAAAACCATTTTCTTACTAGGAATCCTTTCGATACATTTCACATATAGCAATTCCATATATTGTACTATTCAAATTTCAATCATAAACAGAATCATTAATTAACAATTAAATGGCAAGAAGGTATAAAAGGTTACTCATTATTACTTTGGACAAACTAAACCAAGTGTATCCCAAACTTGTGCCCCTTTTTTTAGCTCATATCATTTTGTATGACTTGGAATATAGGGTGCCAGGCTAATCTCTTAATCTTTCTTTAATGTTCTCGTAATCATAACAATGTCACATTGTCACATACGACATTCAAGCCAATAATTACATAGGCATTCAAGTTTTTTCACATAGAGCACTTACTAGTTCATTTTTCATATAAGGCACTTGCTGACCTATTTTCACATAAGGCACTCACTAGCCCATAAAAAAAGGTAAGGTTAAAATGCTATCCATTATCAAAATCATCATATTACAATAACATAGTCATAGCCATATAATTTAGCAAGAAAGTAATTATATTTACCTCATCATATTTCAAGTGACTTTTATTAAGCATTCTTTCTCTCATTTCTATATGCTTGATGTCACACCATAAGCAAGATTTCTATTTCATTTCCATAATCAATTTACATTTGCCCTAGCATAAAAATTCATTACTACATTCGTAGATAACTTCACAATATAACAATGCACTAGAAAGCTCTATATTACTCATGATTTCTTCATGGAAAGCTATAGAGGACCATTTGATTTTTCATAGTATTTCTACTAATGTTCAAGCATATTTTGAAGCCATTAATTCTACACATTAGTATGCCATGAACAAACAAAATTTCATCTTAAAAATAAACACTTACCTCATAGTTTACATAACAAAACCGTGAAGGAAAAACTTAGATTTTCCAAATTCCATAACTTCCAAACCTAAGTGCATTTAAACCTAAACTTTGTACACCATTTTATCAAGTAAGAAAACTATTTTTCCTTACTTATTCAAGCTTATGTACATGCTTCCTAGTAGTGGGAAAATTGCACATTTTCACCATACATCAATATCTAAAAGTTAAAAAAATAGTTACAAACCTATACTAGGTTTTAACAAACACCCTTATAATTGAAAATTCTATTTGAAATAGCAAACTTTATTAATATTTTTCCAAAATTTCAATGTTAAAGTAGAGCCTTCAAACTTCATATTTCCATCTTTTTCAAGTTCAAAACATATTACATAAGTTACCCACACATTCAAATATCAAAGCTCCTAAAAGTATACTTGGCTTTCAAATTTTCCTTTTATATGCATATCTTTATGAAAAATTCCACAATTTTCCATCCTTGAAATAATAATATTAAAGATTATTTTTTAATTATTTTCATGCTTAAAACTAATCATGGATGTGACTAAATTGTTTTACCAATAAAAACAACTTGTAGGAAACAATTTGCTTCTTGAAAATAATTTTTTAAATATTATTTTTTATTTCAAAACCAAAACCTTTCAAGCATGTTTTAAAACAAGTTATTACTTCAAAACCTTGATATAATTGTTTAATAACATCTTCTAATTAGTATAAAACATATTGTAACAAGTTTTTCTCATAAAAACATAATTTTTCTCACCAAAAAGTAAGGTGCTTGAGAGCTCCTCTATGCTTGTTTTAAAGCCATTTTTACTTCAAAACCTTAGTATAAATATATGTTAATATTTTAAAATGGTTTAAAATATAATATATTAAGTTTTTCTTAAAAAAAGAAGAATTCTCCCTTTAATACACAAGAAACTAAAAGCTCCTTTTGGTTTCCCAAAGTGAATTTTGTGTAAAAACATTGATGTAACACCTATGTACTACTCTTACTAGGATTTAAAATGATTTCTAACAAAAGTTTTGGTTCTTCCTTGAATAAAACATGTTTTCCAAACATTTGTTCCTTCAAATATAAATTAGAAAATCATTTTCACAAATCTCTTTTAAGAAATCTCTTTTTACTTTCTTTGCAACTCTTTTTTTCAAAACTTTTCCTTTTTCTAAAAGAAGAAAATTCGATCACCATCACCATCATCATCGTCTTCTTCCTTTTTTTAAATTGTCTCAATAGAAGTTTTAAGAAAAATACTTTTTCAAGTAAATTCACCATGGAATCATGCCTTTTACATATCATCAATCAAGCTTTTGTGTGTTTGTATATATATACATAGCTTACATATGAACATCTTCTTAAAAGAAAATCAAGAAGAAAAGAAGTGAATCTTTTCTTATTCAAATAAGCTTGCTATGCTTGATTCCTTTACCTAGAATCCAAATTATGGGATTCAAAATAACATAGAGTTAGTAAGAAATTCCTTGAAAAAACTATGAAAAGGAAAGAAACCACTAGAGTTTATGAACATCTACCTTCACTTTGATGGTTAAAAGTGTTAAACTCCTATCTAAGAACTCTCAAAAAATTATCAAGAACACTCAAAAACAAATGAAACAAATATGATAGAACCCTCTCTTGATCTCTCTCTCTCACACACACACATTCTTTGATGAGCAACATGAACTAAGGACCATCCTATTTATAGTAGAAGAGTGGAGTAACCTCCAAGCTTTTTATGATAACATCTAACTAAGCTTGTGTCATCTTACCTTGCTCTCCAAGTATACTACATGAGTTTGGTTCCAATTCAAGGGAAAAATCTAACCAAGTCTTTTTCTAAATCTATAAAGTTCCATGAATATTCCTTAATCTTATCATGTCTTCTTAAATTTCAAGAATATACCTTCTTAAAATTATCTCTTTTGATGACTAAGCTTAAATTCCATGAATATTCTGTTCCTATTTAATGCATGCTCATCTTTAAAATATGATTAAGCCTTATTCTAAGTATATTCTTTCTTGGTTACCACTCTTAAATTGGAAATTACACTAATGCCTAAAATTAACTCATTTTTTTGCACCTTCCTACTTGGCTCATGGTTTGTCTTCCCAAGGCATGTACCTTTAGTATGAGTTTTGGTTAAAGAAAGGGAGTTCATGGATGGTCAATTAAAGTAGGAATTTGTGGTAATGTGCTTCTCACTTGCTACTTAATCAACATTTGTAGGAAATTCAAGTGCTTTGAAAATGCAAATGCAGCTTTTAAATAAATAACTTGAAATGCACTATAGACAAAAGAGCTATACAATGACAAAAATCATTCGTATAGATACCAATATTGTCACTAAAAACATCTACAAATGACAAACTTGTCAAAAAAGGGCAATCAATATATAGTTGTGCCTATAGCCACTTATACAAACAACAATCCCTGTTATCACAATAAAGTACCTTTTACAAATGACAAATATCATCGCAATATTTCAAAGTGGTTGATGGGTCAATGGCTCTATCCAAATGACATGTCATCCATGTAGGATCAACTCTATACAAATGATAATTGTCGTTGGCATAGACTAAACTCGATATGGATGACATGTTATCTACATAAAGGAAATCCTATTTAGGTGATAGTTGCCATAAGTATAAAGCTATTTTTTTAAAAAATATTTTTTTAATAAATTTTACTATTAATGTCAAGCATTATAATAATGCATATAATAATAATGCAAATGATGCTTGTTGGAGAGCCATGCTTATGTGTTACTTCAGCATGGGTCATACGTTGAGGCTGTTAAGTTGTTGTATCAGATAAAGGCAGCTGGAATGGAGCTCCCAAGAATCTTTGCTCAACGGAATGAGAATTGCTTGTGGTAGTTTTGCTTGTGGAAGCATGATTTAAGAGATATACAAGTAGTTTGTATATAGGCAACCTAAATATGTGGAATGGATCTGACCATTCATCGAGAGTGCAATATAATAGAGATTTTAATTCATGATTTAAAAATTCTAATCTAGCTTCCATTTTTTTTTTCCTTTATTTCCCCACTTTTTTCTTGCGATAGAGTTGCAAATACAATAAAGAACATATTTTTCTCCGCCTGCTCTTAAACATCCACGTTCAGCCTAACAGTAAGCTACATCATTTTTTTACGATTAATTGATATTGATCTTTATTAGAGTCATTAAAAAGTAGAACTACAAATTTTAACATGCAATGCTGAACTTACTTTGTTTAGTTGGTATTGGTAATCTTGGTTTCCTTGAAGGCCTGTAAGATTGTTTCTTTTTAGGGCGGCCGGGCAGCAGTAAGCATTGGTTGAGAGTACTTGCAATTATGAGAGGTATATGTGCTTTCATAAAGTTATATAAATTCAAACCTATTCATTTGTTAAATGCTATCTTGTATTTTTAACCTGCTAGATAGGGGGAATGTAATCTTATAATGTTAGATATCTTATTTATAGTGAAGAAAGTATCTGTTGTAGATGTTTCATATATTGAAATTGCAATTTGGAGTATAAAATCCATTTGTGCCCAGCATTCTTCCTGTGATACTATAAAACTTTATATATTATATTAGTCTGACTATCATATTTTTCATCTAATTTAGCATGCTAGCAAGTCCCCTTTCTATTTAGCATAGGAAAAATTGAAGTGAAATTTGTCTTCCAAGACGGTGTTTTGTTCTGTCTTTTGCAAACAGTATGCATTTGCTGATGTAGCTTTCTTAGTCACTCAGTTATAAATGTCTTATATCTTCACCTCGCCTAGGCTGGTTTTTCTATCCTTTTGAGTTCTTTGCATTGTGATTTAGTAGTTTTAGCATTTTCAATTGAGCTTCCATTTAGAATTCGAAGAAAATTTTTTCCGCATTTCTCTTTGCATTGCCATGGTAAAATGTTTTTCTTCAATTTTGACAATATATGTCAATCTTTCATGTACTTAACATTTGGATATAAATGCAGAAAATGAGAGAAGTACAATCGAAGCTTCTAGGCAGAAATCTCTTATCAAAAGGTTTAAGAATTTGCTCGATGAAGGTATTGTGTAGTACTGCAGGTCCAAGTTACTTAGAGGCAATTTGAGAGATAGTTTCAACATTAATTAAAATGAAGATGACGTTCCTAATGATGGATATGGGTAAAATATTTTCATGTGAGGAAGTTAAGAATCTTGACTAGAATATCGCTTCACCATGGGCATAAATTTGAGGAGGTTATATTAGTTTGCTTTTGAATAGTAAGCGGTATATTAATTTGCTTTCGATAAGTAAGCTGTACAAATTGAAATGTAATTTAAAAAAAAATTGAAAATAGCCCTTTACTTCCCTTATATGCTGATTCATTGATTGTGTCTCCAGTTCTTCCGCTCTGTTGATGCTTTTGTCATTTGTGCGTTTGCTTTTTTGCTGTAATGAGGAATTGAGGAAGTCATATACCAATCTGATGATTTCTAAAATTCATTCCTTATATGTTTCTCATACCCATCTATGATTTACTTGATTTATTAGAAGACCATGGGCAAGCAGAGGATAGTTTGAAGAGAAAGGACACAGAATTTAGTAAGGGCACAAATAGCTACAAGGATTAGAAGGCTGGTTTTGTAGGGGGTAAACAATAGCCAGTACGAAAGCTGGCAGTGGGCATGGTCCTCTCAGGGTTTTTGCTCACTTGGGAGTGTCAGCGTGATTCGATTATCAAGCAGGCAAATGTAAGGATTACAAGGAGACTGGTTACTGTGGATATGGTGATCCATGATAGGGGAATTACAATTCTTCGTAGGAATTTGCAATAGCAGATATTGACTTAAAATTTTGAAGGGGCCAAGGCCCCTTTTTGTCCCTTGGAAGCTCCACTGCTGGCAGTTGGAGAAGGAATGGGAGAAAGCTGAGAAGGCAAGGAATTAAAGTGGAGACTGACTGCTGGAGAGTATATGAATGAATGAGGGTATTCTGATTTGTTTGACGAAAGATGATGACTCGTTAGTTACCATTTGCATGTACACACTTTCAAGTAATGACATTCAAACATGAAAAGCTGCTGTGGTTCACTTTGCTGTATTACATTTGAGGTCATGCATAATAATTTTAAGGGAAAATTACTCTTACCTCACCTGACATTTAATCTAATAATGCTCACCTTCTTTCTATTTTAAAAAATATACATTTAACTCCTTTTTTTTTATTCAGAAATAAGAGAGGTGAGTGTATATTTAAAATAGAGAAGAAAGACGACGAGTGTAAATAAAAATGAAGGTTGGTATGTACTTATGAAAATAGGTATTTACCCTAATTTTAGGTTTTTCTGAATGTTTTTATTTATGTCACTCATCTTTTACATTAAGTTGAAGTTGCTATTAAATCTGGACTATAAAGTTCACCATTGCATTATTGATTGCTCAAATTGATGAAATAATGCATCTCTCAGTGAATTCTAGAATCAAGATATGCCTTTCGTGAATGCTGTGTAAAATCCTGTAATACGTTGCTCCCCATTGTTGTGATTGGGCATGAGGATGCATGCCTTGAAATTTGTCTTGTGTTTCATTCCTGCGATCTAATTTGTAATTGTGCTCTTATATCCAGTATCATGCAAAGATTGAGAAATGTGATGAGACACTGAAGATGATGGCTGCTACTGGTAGATGATGGTCTGGCGGTCACTGTATAACCTTGTGGAAGTCAATTAATCTTTCTGAGTAATGCTACTAACACTATCCAATACTCAGTCTCCCCTTACTCCCCCTTTTCCAAATCAGCAGTAACAAAATAAAACTTAAGGCTACATTTATTTTGATAGATAATATATTTTATAAAAATATAATTATAAATTATTAAGATGGTAAAAAATATTTTCTATGTTTAATTTTAAATATAAAAGATTTGATAAAAGATAACTTTTTCTTTTTTAAAGACGAATTTATTTTCCTTTATTTTTATAGTTTTAGGTATCATTTTTTTAATAACAATGTATAAAGACAATATATTACTCTTTCATTTATATATGAGCATATAAAATTTTCTTATAAAAAATGTCTTCCACAAAACACAAATAGTACGTAAGACTGAGTCAAAATAAATCTAAAGGTTTGTTCGTTTTGACAGAATATATTTCATAGGTATATAGTTATAAAATATTAAAATAATAAAAAATATTTTATTTATTTAACATTAAATGTGGATATTGTGGAAAAAATAATATTCTCTATTTTAAAGAGAAAATTATTTTTTTGCACTATTAAGTATCATAATTTTTTATTTAAAGTTTACAAGCAATATGCCATTCCTTTACTTATATAAAAAATAAATGTATTTTTCCAACTTAAGATATCTTTTGATTAAATAAATGAGGTTAAACTCAATTGTAATTTCTTAAATAAAACAAATCTAGAATTCAATAGTAATAAATGAAACAAAATTACAACACAAAAGTAACGGCAGCTTTAGTGAAAACTTGCTGATGTTTGGCTCATTTAATAAGTTATTATTCAATTTTTAACTTATTATAACAAGGTAATATATATATTATCGTTGATGTTTTGATTTATTAATGCTGATACGGAAAAGAGGAATGAAGGCGGAAGGGGGGCGGGACGAGGGATAGGAAGTATTAACAATATTACTCAATTTTTTGTCCTTTGTTTGTGTAGCCCATTTTTCTTTTAGTATATAAAATATACAGTGATGAACATGCTGAGATTCACTGAGTGGCACCATATTGACACAGGAATTCTATTTTTTTTTTCTACATGCTATAGTTATTGCGTGTAATTTCATGTGATACTGGACAATTTATATTGTTCATTTTACATTCATGCATATTCCAGTCAGAACGTGTTCAGTTTGCCGCAGGGCGTTGATATAATCTGCAGAAAACTACCATTATCCTAAAGTTGAATTTGCCAATGCAAGAAATGAAACAAGAAAGGCAATGAAAGCAGAGATCACAGACTGCAAAATTTTTATTAATAAAATATAAAGTACATAAAACTTACAAAAGAGACTTGGGAAAGGGAGAGAACCAATAAGCAGAGAGTCTTATGAGAGGCTTTCTAAAGGTGTGATTCTGAACATTTAGGATGTCTAATTTATAGATAAAATTTGACCTCTACAATAGACTTAAACAATAAAGACCCATGGGTTAACAGTAAAAGTGCTACAGTAAGATATCAGCTTTAGTCACCAAAAGTAAAGAAATGACTAATTAAAAGCTGAAAAATTTGCTAGAAACTAATTATGCTGCCTCCACCAACTATTTGAATTTGTCTTCTGGTGCCGACAGTCTAAAATTGGCTTGGTATTTGCATCTGAAGGCTCTGATCAGATCTTCATATCTGAAGGCTTAGGTTAAATCTTCAGAATTAACTTCATCAAAGTTAATTCTAAAACAATTGTCTTCATTTGATTGTGCATAGTCTTCAGATTCTTCAGACCTTGCTGGAGAATTATTTGAAACTTGGGATTCAACCTCAACTTTGGATTTCATCATTAGACAAATGTCTTCAATCTTTGAGGACCATTCATCAGGATTTGAGGCTGTAGCAAGTGCAGCCATGAATTGAGATTTGGTTTGTAGGAACTTATTAGTTCCTTTCCTGGGATCTTTATTAAACTCAGGATGCTTCTTGAACCATATGATTATTTAAGGTTCTTCTGCCATGTAAAAATACTTGAATTTTGCCTACCATTTGACACATCCTTGCCTTTGAAGGATAGGGTAATTTCCTTCAGGATTTTGGGCAAATTGGTATTCCCAGAAATAACACCATGGAAGGCCTATTTTGAGGAAAAATTGTAAAAAGATTGGAAACTTTCCTTGATTATCATAATTAAAATGATCATGAAACGTTTCCTAACCTTTCTTAATATTTTTTAGTAAAATTTCTTCAATTGGTCCAAAAATGTTCCATCATCTTACGAACCAACTGGGAATTTGATACTTGACATTACAAATGAAGAAAATAAGCTAAGAATGTTTAAAATTTTTATTTTGAAAATATAGTGTATTCATCTAGGCTTCTTAATAATCCCAATATGAATATCCTATAAGATTTGTATTAAAAGGTTTTTCAAATTTCTTCATTTTGAATGGTTTGATGCCCCATTCATTTGAAGTTATGATTTTTTGAATTTTGAAACTCGAATGAGTTATCAAATTTGGGTTTTCTTTACTCCTATGGTGTTCAATATAAACTGAGTCAGAGTCTTCCAGGATATGTTGATAGAAGTCTTTGGTATGGAGAAAAGATTTTGGGATGAAATGCCAGTCTTTGGGAAAGACCTTAGGGATGAGGTCTAAAGGATTACTGGCCCAATATTTGGGTTCTGTGTATAATAGATTTTGATGATTTGGTTTCTTGACATATTTGGTAGTCAAGGTGATTGGTTTAGGGTTAGTCGGAACTATAGATTTGGATGAAGTTCCTACCTTGGTTATTTGCTTCTTTTGGTTAGCTATGGCTTGAAGAATGTTAGATTGGCTAAGGATGAGTTCCTAAGCTTTCTGATCTTCTTCGGCTATATCAACCTATGATTTTTTTGCTATTTGGAGGGGTTTTTGGAGTGAGGCCGCCAAAGCTTGGAGGACTTCTATTTGAAAATCATCATCTTTGAGTTGTTTTGATGATGGGGATTTGGGTTTAGATTGATGCAATATTTTGAACATCCTTTTGAAGAATTGATTTAGCTGAACTGCAATCAACTCGAATAAGGAATTTTTTATTTAAAAGTTCAAATTGAAATTTTTGAACACATAAAATAATTGCTAAAATTTCCTTTTTGGGAGTTAAATAGTTTTGTTGTGCAGGATTCCAATGTTTTGATGCAAATGCAACTACATGCTCTTTGCTATTTAAAATTTGTTTCAGGATTCCACCATATCCTAAATCAGATGCATCAGTTTCAACAATTTTGGATGCAGTGGGATTTGAAATATGCAAACAAGGAAGACCTTTAATTTGAGCTTTGACTTGTCTGACTATTTTTGTATGCATGTCAGTCCATAGGGAAGGACTCTTTTTAAGACGATCATGCAATGGTTTAATAAGATTTGAAAGATTTGGAAAGAAATATGAGACATAATTTAAACAACCCAAAAACCTTTGTAATTGAGTTTTTTCAATTAACTGATCAGGAAATTTATCAGCAAACTTAATTGATCTTTCAATTGAAGTTATAGTTCCCTGATAAATATGATGACTAAGAAATCAAATTTTTATTTGAAATACAGAATATTTAGTTTTAGAAACAGTTAAACCATTTCTTTGAGTTATATCAAGGAATATATTGAGATATTTAAAATGTTAATCAATACTTTTTGAGAAAACTAGAACATCATCAATATAAACAATGATAAATTTGGAGTAAGGATTATAAATATCATTCATAATCCTTTGAAACTCTGAGGGGGCATTTTTCAAACCAAACGGCATTACATTCCATTCATATTGACCAAATGGTATTGTGAATGTTGTTTTATATTTATCCTCAAGTTTTATTTGAATTTGCTAGAATCCAGACTTCATATCAAATTTTGACAAGATTTTTGCTAAATAAAGTTGGTTTAACAAATCTTTTTTATTGGGGATAGGATACCGGATCTATTGAAGTGCAGTGTTGAGGGGTTTGTAATTGATAACAAGCCTCGATGTGCCTCGTTCTATTTCAACACTCTTATTAAAATAGAATGCTGCACAAGACCTAGGACTTTTCGATTTTCTAATAATCCTTTTCTTCAAGAGATCATCTATTTCTTTTTTGCAATAATCCAGAAGTTCATGATTCATCTGGATAGGTCTTGCCTTTGTAGGAATTTTCGTTTTAGAAAAATCCTTTTCATACGGTAATTCTACCATATGCTGCTTCCTATTCTAGAAAGCATTTGGTAAATTATCACAAACATTACTGACTATCCTTTTTTCCAAAGATTTGATTCTTGATTGAACAGTTGGATTTTGTAAATGCTATTCAATTTTTTTGAATGAAATTTCTTCAGTAAGATAACTAATTTGAGCTTCTTTACAGTCTATCAAGTTAATCTTTTAAGGTTTCTTAACAAACTGGAAAGTGATTCTTTCTCCAAGAACTTTGGTTGTAATCCCTTTATCCATTACCTTATAAGAAATCAAGGCTTGAATAAATGGATTACCTAAAATAATTTTACTGGATAAATTCTTCACAAGTAAAAATTCTTGATTTGTTTTATATGAAGAATTTATTATTTGAACATCGGACAATTTGAAATTGATTTCAAGAAGAGAATCGTTAGCAGATCTGATTTTGGCTTTAGTTTTTTCAAAAAATTTTGTTAGGACTAAGCCTTCCTGAATGCAATTGATATCTACTCCGGTATCGAATAAGGAAACTATTTTCAATTCCCAGTCTTTTTTTATCAATTTAACTAAAATATAATATTTAGAAATTGAAATTTTGGAAATAGATCCTATGAAATCATTTTCTCCTTCTTCCCCGTCTCCATTAATTTTTTCTTTTCCTTTTAAAGATATTGGAGATATTGGAGATTGAGGAGAAGGATAGAGCAACTAAATTTAGACGAATCCGTCTTGAACCAAATCAACAACTTCCTTGCTGAGGAATCTTTGCAATCTGAGCTAGACTCTGGAGCAGAAGAAGAAAATCAAGTTCAGCAAATATCTCATCTCCCTGATGATGACGAAATATCCTTAGAAGACTCACTCTCTGAGCTGGAGGTAAATATGCTCAATACGGAGCAAAACTTGCTTTTTGATATTATTAGTGACTATCCTGACAATGATAAGAAGTAAGAATATCTCCAGAAAGTCAAACAAAATCTGAATAAACCTTCTTCTTCAAAAGGTTTTCTTCAACCAATCCATTATAATTTCAAAGATGTTTTAGATAGATTTAAGTTAGAATAAAGTAAACCTGTTACATTGCAAGATTTATAATCTGAAATAAATCTACTTAAAACAAAAGTAAAGTAGCTCAAATCAATTCAATATATATATATATATATATATATCTGTGTGTGTGTGTGTATTTTTTGTAATTATAAGTTTGATTAAATTATTAGATGAATATGTAAGGTTTCAGAATTGAACTTGAAATATAAAGAAAAATAAAACTTTCAAATAATATTATATGGTATATAAGGTAAATGTCCTTAAAACACACACACACACATATGTATATATATTTTCATAAGTTCTCAAGGAAAAGTTCCTCATTGATATTTTCATAAAGGAACATCACAAATGAGGAAAATGGCAAATAACTCAGATGTTAATCATATGAAAGCAAAGTTGTTCCAATATGAACTCCTCAACAAGAAATCAATGCAAGCGCCTTCCCGCCGTTGATGATGCAAACTGACACTTCGAGTTCCTTCAACTCCATTCTTCTTAATGGAATGCTTATCCAGACAGAAGGCTTCAGTGACGAAGATCGACACATTCGTACGTTCAATCTGTGACTCGACGACGAAACATGTGATTGGACTGAACTCCCGAGTTACTTGTCCGCATGAAGATGGTATATTCTACTAATTGTATATTACCAGATGGTCGCATTGTTTGTTGTTGGAGGGAGAGGACAATACAACTACAAATTCTATCCCAGAAACGTCAATATTAGTTTTATCCTAAAAACCATTGAAATGAATGAAAACAACTTTAACCCTTCTCTTCATCTTTTATTAGATGGAAATCTTTTCCTTTTCGCCAACCCCAGCCTCCCCTTATTATTTCTCTTCTCCCGATTCCCCATCTTCACTCTCGGGGCCTTTGCCAAACAATCATTGGAGCCAGCCTTGTTTTCAATTAAAAAAATAGATGATTTCATATCTAAATTGTCACCGCGACGGGAGGATGCATACTGAAAGCAACTCTAGAGAAAGAACCACTACCTTAATCAACGGTGTCCATAGCATGCGATTTCTCCGATGCCAGAGCGCTTGGTATGCTTCTTTTGCACATCCAACAGAAGCCACCAAGGAAATTAAGAGAAATTCAAGGAGGGAAAATTCACCTTTTTCTTCAAAGAATTGAAACATCAATAGTGTAGATTTGGAAAGGAATAAGAGTGGGGCGCTGGGCTTCTTCTGTGTCGATGGCAAGCTGAAGAAGGGGATCTTCCTCAAGCAAGTTTGAAGAGGGTAATTAAGAAACTTTACAATGCACTTTCCTTAGTGTTAGTCAACATTAGCGACAAGGGAGATTTAATGCATTTCTAAAATAGAAGGGAGAGGAATGTAATTAAATCAAATTTTAAGGAAGGTAAATGTAATTTATTGAAAATTTTAATTCTTCTAATGCTATCAAGGCAAGATACATATTTCCATATATAGGAATGTGTTCTTCGACAGACGTCGAGTTTTGCATTGATATATTCAATTTTATTCCGTGGTAATAAAGGAACATTACAATCTTAGCGGAAAAGAGATATAGGAACATCACAAAGTGCGTCGTCTAATATGTGCATATGTACGGCATCAAACAATTTGTTGTGCCTTGACTATGGTTTAGCAAATACTTCAATCGTGGAGGAAGTTAGTCTCAGGAAAATATTTCCTGGAAAGTCAATTCCTGGAAACCGTTTTCCATCCCCATCCCTTTGAAACAAATATTTTCAATCCATACCCTTTTAATAACTTTTAAGAAACAAGACAATAAAAGTATGAGAATTTGAATTGTCCCGGGAAACAAGCAGATGACCAATTTGTGAGTCCATAGGCTGCCTTTGTTCCCTCTTTTGCCCTCATTTTTTTGACAACCAACGGTGAATTGACTGCAAATGTTTCGTCTGTCCACAAATTAAGGCAGAAGATTATATCATTCCTTCAATCGGTGAAATCAATCAAATTGGTACTCTGGAACTAAATTGTGTAGAAGGCAAATGATATCGACATATTACCAACCACAAATTGTAAGACACACATGCACTTTCGCACACGTAGACCAAAACATGTTCTGTTGTGGCACAAAAAAGTTAAAATTATTGAATATCCAAATTTGTTAAAGGATTTTGATTCACTCATGGGCAACTAATTGTGTGGCTTATGATTAGTGATGGTGTCACTTCTTCGATACTTTCTCTCACGTGGAATGAGTTTAATTTGCACTCTATAAAATTTTGCCCGATACAGAAAAAAATGTATCCGAAAGTGTCTTTCGAAGTGACTTCATTATTTTAAGGTGATTACTAATAGTAATTTTATATTTTTATTCATAAATATTATATGAAAATTTTCTTACTAAAAAACATGTGAGTAATTAACTTTCCATGCATTTTGAAAGCAAAACTTCATAAAAAATCCTGCTTTATTCATTTTAACTATAAATGGTCCTAACCTCTATCCCCCTTATTTGACACAATTAAAAATAAGATTTTACTTTATTTTCAAATGAATTTTTTTTATAATGTTTGATTTTAAGTAAAAAAAATTATTTCATTTTATTTACAATTCTTATGTCAATTATCTAATTTCTAATATTTTATTTATCATAATACAATTAAAATTTATTTTTTAATTAAATTTTAAACATTTTTAATACATTTCAAATAAAATAATATATTTACAAATGGATTGAAATCAATATTTTTTTCTCCATAGTTTCCAAATAATAGATAAAAAATTAGATTGTGTTGTTTTAATAGTCATTTGTATATCATGAACGAACCTCGCATCTAATTGACGCAGAGCTTCAGATACGTGATCTCCAAATTAAATGTGTCTAGCTTTGGCCAGGCTTAACAAACGGTCATAATCCAATATTTGGACCAATCAATCTTTATGGCTGGATGGTGATTCAAACCATTATCATAATCCAATCCGCATTCACCCAAAATAACTGGACAACCAAACCACATAACCCAAAATTAAGCCTCGTCTAGCACTCCATATATTATAATATAAAGACTATGGAATGATATAATATAACATTTTAAGGTAATATACTATATTACATTTATGTTAATATAAAATTCTTTTATTTTTTATTTATTGTCATTTCATATAAAAATATATTAGTTTAAGAAATAAATATAATTAACTTGATTAAAATATTTTTACATATAAAAAATTAATAAAATTGTTGTAAATGAATTTGAATACATAATTAGATCAAAATTTTATTCAATAATAATATCTTTAAAAAAATACAATAATATAAATTGAAGATTTTTCCTACAATAATAAAATAATATATTAATATAATATGCTTTGCCAACATATATTCACAAACACACGTATGCACTATTACAAAGATGCAAAAAGTCAAATAATAGTGGTTCTTTTATTGAAAAATTTGCATCATTTCTTCGGAAGAAATATAATATGGTAAAGTAAGATATTTATTATTTAAAAATGACATTGATTTTATCAGAAATCCGTCATTGAAACACAATAGTAAATGTTAGTGGTTATAAAAATTCAACGTATAATGTTTTATATACCATATTGATTTTGTTAAATAAATGATGTGATATTGCCCACCCCCTCTATACACCTTTTTCATTATGTAGAATTTCTCAAATCACTTTCTATTGTACTATTCCTAATTTCAAATATATATAAAAGACTTCAACATTTTGTATTATACTATACAATCTCAATTTCATCAATTTAATATAGAACAACTCAGCTAAAATAAAAGCCATATTTCCTATTACATTAAACAATTCTAATTTTAGCAATTCCAAATAATATGGATATTGGACCCAATAAATTATATAATACCTCGCAATGCTGAGGAAGATTAAATTGCACTAATGAATGGTAGCATATGACTAAACCATATTTCAAACTACAAGAGAAAAATAAGCATATAAGAATTTGGTATTTGTAGCAATTATAAATATGATGAAAACAAGAGAGGAAAACATACTTGAAAAATTTGTTGGAAGTTAACTCAAACTATAAAAGGGAACATGATAGAGGTTTAGGACCTACCAGAGAAATCTCAATGGTAAATGTGATTGCTAAAGAAGTAGGTTTCAAAAGTAAGAGTGATGTAAAATAGTGGACGAAATGAAAGTTAAGAGAAAATATTTACACTTCAGTTTTCTATTTGACAACTAACATCTTAAATAAATAATGTTGGATTAGTACGAAATAGATGTATAAAATTAAAAATATGTTTATGAAAATACCATAAAACTATCAATTTCAATATCAATTTTTAGACTAACTGACATCTTAAGTTATTTTGTCCTTTCAAAGTTAATGATTTGTATTCACTTTCAACATTGGTTAAACTAAAAATCAATGTCTTAAAATCACTTCTAATTTCCAACATTATCACAGGAATCAAATTACATCAATTATTAAATTAGTTATCATCTTAAGTTTCTTATGAATTGCAAAAATGTCACTGTGTTTGAATAGCTAACAGTTGTTTAAATAGCCATTATCTTATTAGTCCTAATAATTTTAAAAATTCTACTGCATTGATATCAATATCAATTTATCCTTCAACCAATATTTGTCCATTGACATAGAATTGCAATTCCATAGTATTGATTGGAGAAATCTTGAGTCTGCAAATGATACCATAATGTTTTAGTCTTCTATTTCATTTTCCTGTCAGTCTTTTTGTAATTTTTCTTGGTAAGAATGATTGTGTAGAGTGATATCATTTTAATTTCTACATTAGTTATTAAAAAATGATATCTGAAGTGAGACTAGGTAAACCACACTAGCTCTTAAACATCAATTTTATTATAAAATATCATCAATTAAATGAAGACAACATTATCTAATTAAAGAAGGTTTGACATTGGTTAACTAGAAAATTCAACGTTCAATGTGTACTTTTACACATTGATTATTTTTGTTATAATATTTTCAAACATTGATTATTGTTACACAATCAACATGTTTTCTTTAAGGAATTTTTTTTATAAAAGTTACACTATTCAACAAAACATATTTAGTGTAACTTAAAATATTGATTTTTAGTAAAAACCTCAAAGTTTTTCATTGAATAGATTTTTTTATACAATTTAAAGCAATAATTTTATAAATTAAGTATAAATAAGATTTTGATCATTTGTTAGGACCTAGTAATTTTTTTCAATTGAGCTAATTTTTTTTATTCAAGTTATTTGAAATCTAATGCGTTACAATTTTTGCATAAATTATGACATCAATTATTTATGACAACCTCAACATCTTTTTCTTTGTTTGAATTTTTCTTATATAGGTAGATATAAATAGCAATAAATTGAATGTAAATTTAAAAATAGATGAAAAAGGAGACAATCAATTATAAAAATATATTTCATAATTTATTTATTTCCATGTCATTACATCAACATATACGCCGAAAACACTATCATTTACAATAAACAACCAACACTAAATCTAAATTGTTGTTTATAACAAACAACTTACACTAGATTTACAATAAATAGATGAGAAAAGATACAAAGAAATGCTACCAATTTCTTCATATTAGTTCATGCATATTTGGCTTCTTGCTGCCAATTCCCTTGTGTTGATTAATGTTTTGTTCAAATCTTAATTTTCCACATGAGGTTTATCTTAGGATGGGTTGGTCCAATATACGAGTTCTCTAACTTGTACTCATGTATAAACTTAATATCCCATATAAGTCATCACACATGTTAGTCTTAACATATCAAAGCAACCTAATTCATAATGATATATGAGTAAGGACATTAAAAATATAATTATTCTAAAGTTATTATCATAATTAAATATATTACGTAGATAATATATATATATATAAAATTGAAATTACCATTAAAATAACATGATTCAAAATTATAATCACCAATATGATTGGTTTTAGGGTATATACACTAACATTCTATATAATATATTTGCCTTCATTACTAACATTAAAATTTAAGTGGAATATCAAAATAACTCCCTTTCTATTTCATGTTGCACAATTAGAAATTTTGCAATTCTTATTAAAGGATTTGCATTCTTTGATATCTTTATTTTCACATATTGGTAAGTCTTACGTATCCATAAGGACTAACCAATATACAAAAGCAAAAGATATTACAGGAAACAAGTCCCTCAACAAGATCTTAAGTATTTTACATGTGTAACAAGAATTGGAATGTGAACTATCTTGATATTCAATTTAAATGCTAGAGTTAGATAATGGAGGTTAAGGTATCACTAAAATGTTTCAAATAAAAAGTGAGGAAGAAATTTATAAGCACTATCCAAAACTTTAGATGTCAATCATTAACCCAAATCTAACAGCTTAAGTATGTTTTATTTCTTAGGAAACTAGTAATTACCATACGTTTAGATGTCAATTATATCAAAAACCAATGTTTTAACTTTTTACATTTCTCAATAATATGCTAGAAATACCTTTTGACAATGGATACTTTAAAAATTGACGTTCTTAGTTTTTTGTTATTTTCTCAAAACCTTTTAACTTTGCATAACATAGACATCAGTGCATTCCAAAATCAACATAGTAATGTTTGACTAGGTTTTAGAATACTTTTAAATTATAATTTATTAAAAAATGGATATCTAAAATTTCCTCATTTTGCCAGCAACCTTTAAATATTTAGACATCAATTTGTTCACCTCAAAGGGGATGTTGCTTATGCTTTCTTGATGATTATACCTTTTTGCTTATAACAAAAGGAGATAATGTAATTAGTAACATTGGTGATTATACTAGTTTTTATTTATTGCCATTTTTTTAAAAGGAGGTTATCCTTTATTTATCTCATTTGAATTTTACTCTAATCAACAATAGTTTGTCATCATCAAAAAGGGGGAGATTGTTAAACTTAAAGGGGTTAATAATTGTCTTTTGATGATTAAAAACTCATTATGTGCTATTATGTGGCTTCTCTTTGATGGTTAAATGTTGCTGGATTTCTCATATAAGCCAAAAGAATTAAAAATGCATAGAATCCAAGGTTCAACCCATTATAAGGTTAGATAATGGTTGATAGAAATCTTAAAGCTTAAGAAACTACTTTTCAAACTCAAATTTGCTTGAAATTATGGTTAGGGTATTTTGCAAAATATGTACAAAAATGTTGTTGAACTTTTCCTTATGAAAATTGATTAAAATCTTGAAAATGGCTTTTTCTTCATCTATGTGTCTATTATGCCAAATTTCCACTTGAAAATAGGAGAAATTAGGTTATTAGTCAACTATTAAAGGTCTAATAATTGACTGCTAGCCTCTATCATGTACTCCTAATGGAAATTAGGCTAATAATCAACCGTTCTAGGTATACAATTAACTTTTATCCTGGAGTTACCTTTAGGAGTCTATGGGAAAGCATAATAGTTGATTGTTATGCTTATAATAATTGACTGTTGTGAGCCAAATTTGAAATTTTACAATGCATAACAGTTATTTTCTAACAAACTTACCCTAAATTACCATGTAACAATAATATTTTATTTTTGACTCATATATAAGTATGTTTAATGCTAAAACACACTAGATTCACTCATTTTTATTTGTGAAGAAAATCTTGGAAAACATATCTCTTAAGACCTATTAATTTTCTTTCATCTTTATCAAGCTCTTCATTGTTAATCCAATTTTTTAGAGTTGTAAGCTTAAAATTCCTTAATTCAAATCAACTTTCTTGCACAACTTAGAGTAAAAAAATCCTTAAGAAATCTAAGAATGAGGCACCTCTTGATTTGAAAGAGCTTTAAGTTAGGAATTTCAAAAGGAATATCTTGTATTCAAGAATAACATATAAGAGGTTTCTTTGTTAGTGGATGTAATCTTTATAGTGATAGATCTTTAAGGCCAAATTACTATAAATTATTGCATTTGATTTTCTTTAATTCCATCTCTTTTAATTTTAGTATTTTATCTTGAAATATTCTTGCATATAACTGTGATAATTTATATTAGTGTTGTTAATTGTTAAAGTTGTAAAATTTGAATGCCTTGAAAGTTGTTGCAAATTGTTTATCTCAAGTTTCTAATACATTTGAAATTGTAAAGGAATTGAAAAAGTGAATTGTTTTGAAAAAGTTGATAAAATTCTAAAACCTAACTCACCCCTCTTAGGTGGAATCCTTGACTACAATTAGTATCTACTTTGCTTTTAATGTAGGATCTCTTGATCTTAAAAGGATTCTATAGATTTGAATAATTCTATCATTTTACTCAATTGCCCTCCATTAAATAGACCTTCAAATTTCATTGGACAACATCATACATATTGGAAATAAAAGATAAAAGATTTTATAGAAGCCACAAATGTTCATATGCGAGAATTAATTAAGAAAGGATACAATCGATTAACTAAGAAATAAATTAATGTTGATATTTTAAAAGAAAGAGTTGATTGGAGTGAAGATGATAAAAGAAAATGTTAGCTACACTCTAAGATTAAGTGGATTTTGATAAAAAAAAATTTATCCTTATGGTATAAAAAAGTTTTAAATTTCTTGAAAGCAAAATAAATGTGGGATGTACTTGAAGTTGCTCACATAAGAACCATATAATTTAAAGAAAACAAAATGCATACACTTGTCTACCAATATGAATTATTTAGGATGAATGATGATAAATCTATTAAAGATATAATGCCAAGATTTATTACATTTGTTAACCAATGGTGTCTTCTTGGTAAGAACCTTATGGATGATGAATTGGTCCACAAAGTGATTAGATTGTTAACAATTAAATGGCAACTAAAACTCACCATCGTAAAAAAATCTATGAAAATTAAAATGCCTACATTGCAAGACCTTTTTAGTAATTTGGAGGAATATAAATTAGAGCTTAAGAAATATTCCAATGGCAATGACAAAAAAAATGAAATCTCTTGCTTTAAAAGTTAAAGCAATGGTTAATGAGAAGGATATTGATGAGGAATGTCAAAAGGATGTTCTTGATACTTCATTCGAAGATGACTTAACTCTTCTCGTCAAGAAATATCAAAGAACAATTAAAAGAATTGGTAGTAAAAAAAGAGTTCCTCATGCAAGTAAACCCATATAAAAAGGAAAGTAAGCAACGAAGCTATTCCAACTTGTTACAAGTGCAAGAAGTTAGGTAATATCAAGTTTGATTGCTCTATATACTTGAGAAGTAATTGGAGAATGGGAAAAAAAAAAGCAAAAGTTTTCATAAGAAAACTCAACTAGCAACATATGGTGATGATGATGATTCTTATAGAGGAAATAACAAGGATGGGGAAACACTTCTTTACTTAATGGCCATTGGAGATCATGATGGAGATGAAGTATTCATCTTTGATTTTGATAATGAATCTAATTATGTGCTTATTGATCTTAGTATTGATTTAATTAAGGTAAAAGGAAATATTGAGCTTTCAAAGATAGTTATTTCTTCTTTGGAAAGGAATATTAAGCATTTAGAAAAAAAAATAAAGATTTACTTCAAGAGAGAGAAAACTTTAAGAAAATTACACAAACATATGCTTCTTGTGAAAGTTTTAAGAAAAGTCTTGATGATTTGACTAAAATTATTGAAAAGTTCATAAAAAGAAAAGATTCGCTTGACACTTTACTTGATCAAAGAACAAACTTCAACAAAAAAGGCCTTAATTATACATCAAGTGTGAAAAATAGTTTTTTTAAGAACTTTGTTATAAAAGAGACTATGAAGAGGTGATCCAATATAACTTGTTTTTATTATGAGGAAGGAGGATACAAAATTCATTCTTATGTTCACAAGAGAAATACTTATATTGGTGTAAAGAAAATTTAAATTCCAAAAAGGACATATGTTGCTATTAACACAAATGGACCTAAGTTTGGGTACCAAAGATTAAGAATTAATGTCTCTTTTGTATACATACATAAGATCTTAAAGTGATATATGGTCTTTGGAGAGCAAGTGTTTAAGGTATATGACAAATCAAAATTCTTCTCCTTAACACTCAAAGAAGGTGGAAATATCACCTTTGAAGGAAATGCAAAAGGCAAGGTCATGGGTATAGGTAAAGTGGGTAAGAATGTTAAATCTTTTATTGATGATGTTTTATTTGTAAAAAGGCTTAGACATAATTTTCTTAGCATTAGTTATTTTTGTAACAAAGTAAATAAAGTTACATTTGATTTCACTTGTTGCTGTAATATTCAATAAGAGCCTTCTTTAAAAAAATACCTTAAGTAAATTAAAATTTTCAAATAGGTATTATATTAGAAAACACCTATATTAAAAAACTCGGTAGGAAAATTGTGTGAAATTTAGGAGAATTATAGGAGTAATTTTAAGGTAAGCTTGACTAGAATTTTTATAAAAATTTTGTTAGGCAAAAAAATACATTAAAAGCTAATTAAAAACCCAATAATATATTTAGAAAAATTTTCATAGGAATTTATTGAAATTCCATCATCCAATAAGTTGAAAAGTGAGAAATTAAACTCAAAAATTTAAACAGATTAATTTAAAAACCTCCAGAATTTACTTAAACTAATTATTCTAGGCTTAAAATAAGTATGAAAATTTAGAAATAAAATCACAAAAATATATAAAATTTTAACAATAAAAATATAAATGTAATATTCCTAGGAGACTTTTCTCAAAAACTACTTCTAAAGTATTGAAGTAAATTAACACTTTTTAGTTAAGCATGCTCAACCCAGGAAAATTTTAGGGATGGATAATCTTCTAGAAAGTTTTCCAAACCCTTTGAAATATTGATAGAGATAAAAATTGAGTTAAAATATTATTGAAAATGTGCCCAAAAGATTAGAAAAATTTTGATAGAGCCCAACTCAATTTTAAGGGCCCGAATAAGTTTAAATTTGGTAAAATATGATGAAATTATAATAATTTGATTTGATTTCTTAAAATTATTTTTGGAATAATTAAAATTTATTTATTAAGGCCCAAATATATTTACAATAAGCCTAAATTGAACCCAAGAACTAAATTGAAAATTGGCCAAAAAATTTAGGTAAAAATGAAATTTTGAAAAGTTTTGGAGTCAAATTGTAATTTTTCAAAAAATTAAATCTGGCCCATTCTTTTTCTATTAATTTTAGATGAAATTTGGGCTAAGAAAGGCCCAAAATTTTTGATTTTACTGCTGCAAAATAGCAAAGAAAATTTCAAAAGAGTCCATGGATATTTTGAATTTAATTGCAAAAAAGGTCCATTTTCTAAAAAGTTGTAAAAAATCCTAGAAACCTTGAGAAAACTCCATTTAGCTCTTCTTCCCCCTCATTTGCATGAAATTACAGCTACCATAGGAGATTTCTTCAATCTCTTAGCATAACCAAATACACAAATACGACTAATCAACCATAAAATTTCAAGTTCTTGTTACTTGCTTGTTTGAATTGCTAGGAGAAGTCATCCAAAACTTGAACATATCATCTTTTTTCTCTTCAAATCAAAAAATTTATCTTTTAGGAGGCAATTTGAAGCTTTGAAATATACAAGTTTAGAGGTGAGTAGAAATTCACTTGATTTCCCATTGAATTTTGATTACAAATTTTCCAATATTGCTTTCTAGAATTGTGATTTCATGAAGCTAGGTGTGTGGCCATGCAATGAAGGCATGATGCTGAAAACTTATGTTCTTAAGTTGTATTTGAAGATATAGAACAATATTAGCATGAATTAATGATTATATTACCATTTATTAAGCCTTGAGTGTAGATAGAATAGGAAAAGCTTAGAAATTGTTTTGCTAATTTTGCTTTTGGAATTCCTGAAAACCCAGAACTAGATCATGAATTTTAGGGGCATACTAGAGCTCTTGAAAATTAAAAATCACCCTTTTCCTAGTCTCTTATGATGTTAGGATGCACATAAAATTTATTGGGAATTTGTAGAAATTTTTAGAAACCTAAACAAGGGATATTTCTACACAAAGGTGCCGCTTACCCAGAAATAGGATGTGAATAATTTCACTTCTGTTCTTGAATTAATTGGGGTATTAAATGATGAGTAAAAAATTCTACAAAAATTTCTAGATATCCTTCTATATGTTGGTTAAAACATAGAAAATTTTCCTGACAATCAGAGCTCATTTTCCTAGTGAATAAATTCATAAAATCTTAGAACTTTAGTGTTGCTAAAGATTGTAATTGTTTTAGAAAGGTATGATTCACGAATTTTTTAGGTAGATTCTCTTAATTAATTGTGAAACCTAAGGACTCATATTTGTCAATTAATACATTGAGAACATCATATAATTATTTGAGAAATTTTGGAGGTGTTTTAGAAGTCATAAAAAGTTTCTTATTTTAACATACCCTCTACTACCCTGTTCTGGAATCTGAACATGAACAATATTATTGAATAAATATTTGTGAAATACACTAAGTATTTGATGCTTAAAAATACATTACAATGATATTAGAATATGATTGGAACAATGTGTTGAGTTATTGTGACTATTTGAAAGTTCTTTAAAGGTATAGAATATAGTGATAGATTAGGTTGAGTTGTGGAATGTTAAATGTATGGAAATTATGATACATTATAAGATTATGTAATGATTTACACTCTTTAATGTTAAATTTGAAACCTATACTTGTTACCTTGACAAAGGAAAATAAATTATGATGCCAATGGCTAGTTGGTATTGATCATACCTTTATTCTATTGGATTGACATGATTTTGTCTTAATTGGCATGAAAAACCTACAAAGGCTCATTTGTGTTACTTGAGATGTGTGGGGGAGATTGGCCAAATGGCTTGCAGCATCCTTCTAAATAAAGGAGAAGGGTGGCAAGAAGTGGAGAGAAAAGGTTAAAGGCAAGCAGGATAAGGATGGCCTGAAGAAATAAGGAGAAAACTTATATGCCATACTAGCCATTTCTATTAATGTAATGCTATTACGTAATGCATGAGATATATGGTAGTTATTAGATGCGAACAAAGCTAAGTATACAAAAATTTATCTAGTCATCCTAATTTTGTTTAAAAAAAACTAATCATGGAAAAGCATGGGAATAAACATTGAGTAGTTGCTCACTGAATATTTTATATACTCACTTCTCTTCAATGTTATTTTATTTTATAGATAAAGAATAAGGAGCCCAAGCAGATGACTGATACGCTGCATAAAACTTTCTAATCTCCATGGGGCATTATGTAATAAAAGATTAATACATTTGAGTTGTCCTTTGTATAGTTAAAGTCTATATATCTGATAAATAATTTTATTATGCTACTATATATTAATATCATATATTAACTTTTTCATTGCACGTGTAATGCAACTTACTTTACTTATATCATTTGATGCTATCATATATTCCCTTTTTATTATAAAATAGTCAGATATAGTTTCCTACAGACTTGTAAAGATGTCTAATTGGTTAGATACCAGTTAGATATCTTTACGTCGGTCACGATATCTAAAATTGGGTTGTGACAGTAAAAAAATAAAAAATTTAAGGCTAATATGTAATAAATATTTTTTTAAGTAAATTAGTATTGGGTTAGTTTGACCCAATTTTTAGAAGCCCAAATTTGATTTATTAGGCTTAAAATCATGTATGGGGCTAATATGGTAATTTATGATGATATTATTATAATTTTATTTGTAGTCATGTATGAAGATATGGTTCTAATTTTTACCTTTTTAAATATTATTTTATGATGTTATGATGTTATTAGGTTAATAAAATTAATGGAAGAAGTTTTACCAAATTAGATTGTAAGATGATCATTAGAAAGTTTAGAAACAGAATTTTGTTAAGGGGGTTTATTAACATATTTTTATTTGCCCTTTTGAAGTCATGTTTGGAATTTATTTTAATTACAATTTTTTATGTTTTAATATCTTAAATGATATTAGGATATGTGAGGAAAATTTTGGGAATTTTTATAAATTTAAAAAGTAAATATTTAAAAGCCCAGCAGAAATGAAGCTAAAACAAGACACAAGCAAAATTTGGCTTTTGCTATTAGGATATTTGGGCAAACAAATGATAGAGAAAAATTATGAAAATTGGTGTAATTATCCTTCCATATGTTAAGAAACTCACGATCAAATTTTCTGATATTTAAAGCTCATCTAGTTATCTAACAAAATTTTCTATTTTAAGTGCTCTGATGCAATCCTAATTTTGGACCTTATTTGTGTAATCTCGGATTTGGAAATTTTTGAACCATAAAATGATTAAGAAAAAATATGAAAATTATGGAATATGTTATTTTTTATGTTATCAAGTTTTTGTTAAAATTTGGTGGCAATTAGGGTTGATTTGATTATCCAAATGATAAATTTGTTATGACAGCTCTAGTGTTGTCCAAATATCATAGCTTTAAGTTTATGCTTTTGGTGCATGGTGAAACTCATGAAAATTAACTGCATAACAATTGAGTTATTCATTATTTGATATGTTAGGAATGCCATACTAAAATTTGGTAATTTATAGAAGTGGTTTGAATATTAAAATTGTCCTTCCAGTATAACATTCCATGTTGGCCTTATTTTGAGAATGTGCTTTCACTTTTGTGTGAACAGTACCAAAGAACCATAATGGTGTAAGATAATTGATCTTTGATGATTTACATTAGGTTAAGATATCAAAGGCCTTAGATAAATTTTTGATAAAAATTAGAATGAGTTTAAGTGGTGAAAGTGGGATTTCCTTTTGAATACCCCTTTATGGTCTAATAAGGCTTTTGGATTAGTGAAGCATGTTTTAAATTAATATTGTACACTTATTATTCAAATAGCTTTTAGTATTGAAATAATCATATGTTATATTTGTTGTTAAAATAACTAATAATATCCTTATGTTTGAGTTGGTATTTTGACTATATCTATTGATATGTGAAAATGGAATACTTGATTGATAATTATGGTGTCCCAATATGGTTAATGCCTATGGTGTCCTAATATAGTTGATGCCTATAATATTCCATCTTGGTTGATGTCTATGATAGCTTGATACTTATTTGTTATGTATAGGAAAATATGTATTCAACACATAACTTATCCCTAGAAAGAGGGGTATAAGGTGGGACTAAAATTACAAGGGAAAAACCTAAGTACCAATTGTAATCATTTTCCTTAATAATTTAAATATATATCATTTTAAAGAAGGTATTATCAATAATTTATTATATGATGAATATTTGAATGAATTGATATATATATATATATATATATATATATATATATATAATCTATCATGGCGAAAACCATTTTAAAAAAGGGAGGAAGTAGTCATTCATTGAGTAATTTTTATTATTCACACTCATGTGTGTTATTTCTTTTATAGATATTGATCATAGTCTCGATGAAATGAATTGATACATATATTGAATGCTTTCCTCACTTTGTAAAGGTCCGCCAAAAGAATAGTATGTAATAGTTTGATTTATTTGGCAAGAAGTACTCTTTCTCAGAATGTTATGTATATACTATTATTAGCATATTTTGTATACTTTCTAAACGTATGTATATGTTTTCATGTATCAATTTGTATTTCAATACTTATATAACAACAAGTATTTTCCTACCATATGTATAATAGTAGAAGTGATGAGAAAGTCATAGAGTATCAAGGCTTGTAAAGATATTTATTTAGTGGATCTACACTAATTAGATATCTTTACACCAGTCATGATATCTTAAAATTAGGTTATGATAGTTGCATTTTTTAGAAACATAATGATAAGTAAGTTGGTTAGAAAAGAATATAACAATATCTGCATGATAAATATTAATAATAAGCCAAATTTAGATCCTAAATTTTTTGTAAGCATGAATGAGGATTCTTATTAGATCCTAAATTTTTTGTAAGCATGAATGAGGATTCTTAATTTTGGCATCAAAGGCTTACTCAAGCAAGCATGAATCTTATTGAAAAACTTTAAAGAAATGACTTAGCTAATGGTTTATTAAAATTCGTTGGTAACTAATGTGCATAACATTTTATATATATTTTATCTTATATTTGGGTTTCTTAGGATGTTATAATGGTTAATTGAATCAAATTTACCTTGTTTTGAGAAATATCACATCATTTTGGAATTAATTAAACCATTTGCTAAATGTTAGATTCTTGACACTATTTTGAGATTTTTAGCTATAACTTAAGGTCTGGATATCAAAATTGGAAGTTCTTTAGGTTTTTAGAAAGTTAAGATAAATTTCTACAATTTTATGTTAGCTTAAAAACCCAACTCAAACATGTTGGATGTCTAAGTTAGTGTGAAAATAAAAAGGTTTATTGTCTAGTATGGTTCTGATCTTGGATCAATGTTTAAGGCATAATTTAAGCTCCAAATAGCCTAATCATGTAAAGTCAAGCTTAAAAGTTGTCCAAGGTCTAGAATTAAAATCCATGAAGTCATTTAAGAAAAACTACATAGTTTTTGAGGTCAAAAGAGGCTAATTAGTGGCTATTAGTTAGATCTAGACTAGATTGTCTTCAGTATTTAATATATCTTAAGCTCTAGTTGTCCAAATAAGCTAAAATTTAGGATAGAATCTTAAAAGGTAGACCTACATTTCATAGTTAGGACTAAATTGCAATCAAATATCTAAGGGGAGTCTTAGTGATGCAACTCAAGGGCTAGAACAAGCTAATTCAAGTATTCTAAGGGATCCATTACAAATTCCATGTGGGCCTATTATAAGAACATAGGCTGAGGATAAAAAAAGCTTTAAATTGGCTTGTTCAAGACATTTAGGCAAACTCAAATTCTTTTCAACCTGATCTTAGTACCAATCACGTCCTTGGCATTATTTAGGCTAAAAGTATAGCTGTTAAAGGAATTTTGGGCTAAAATAATACAAATTAAGGAGCTTGGACCAAGGATTATGCATGGGCACACTTGAATTAAGTTGAATTATGTTGTTTTAGGTTGAAAACAATGATTTATAATTAGCTAATGTATTTGCACGAATTTTAGTCATGTTAGACAATATGTCTTTTCATTTTCTTAATAAGCTGGGCTAATTAGTTATATTTCTAGGTTTTTTTCTTTTCCTAAGCTAAGTGATCTATAAATACCACGCCTCCACATCTTTTGTAATCACATTTTTTCTGAATGAAATTTATCTTTCTTGGAAATCTTAAATTTGAAAGAAGTCCTCTCTTTAGTTCTTCAGTGAATTTTTTGACTTATCAAGGCTTGATCAACCTTGTGGCATCATCAATATTACAATACTTATTTCTTTGTATTCAAAGATTCAAGTGGATCACCAAATTTGATTCTTAGCATTCTTAGGATGAATATATTCAAATTGGCTGTGGGTTCATAGGTTCTATACCTTCCTAAGTTCGCACCATATTGGTATCAGAGCTTCAACCTAAGACTAGGTTATATCTTTTTAAGTTTCATTCTATAATTCTATTTTTCTTGTTCTGCGTTTATTCTTCCTTCTTTGTGATTCTTCATCTTTTCATCTCTAAATTTTGTTCCTTCTACCTAAGGTTATACTATTTTGCATTTTGGTGCCAAAAACATGAAAAAAAATAAAAAAAGGATGAAAAAATTTGAAAATCCTAAAAAAATGAGAACAAAAAAATTAAAAATCGTAAAAAAAAGAAAAAAGGATAAAAAAGAAACAAAGGATGAAAAGAAAAACAATTGTTCTGATTGATTCTAATTTAGGGTTAAAACTCCATAAATCTTATTTCAATTTCTAGTTCTAAAATTCCTTAGGTTCTTTTATGAACATCCACTTTTATTTCTTTATTTGCCCCTAAAGTATTGCATTAAAATTTTACAAGAATTTGTGATGGCCTTTGATTAATTTTGATTAGTTTCTTTAAAGAGCTGATAAAGAAAATTAAGAATGAAAAAAGGTTAGAGAGTGTGAGACCATTATCATGAAAAAAGCCTATATAAAAGTGATTCATAAAGGTTAAATGGCATTTTTTTTAGGGTAAATATGTGAAGGAGCATGTGAGGAAATCATTTTCTAACAAATTTTCTTGCAGCTTTCAAAATGGCAAACAAGGAGGAAGCATCAAGTGGTGGAGATCTATAGAACATAGAGTTTACCTTAAAAGCCATGCAACAAAAGTTTGAATGTTTTAATTTTATTTTTGGAGAAATAAAAGATAATATGGATTAGCAAGACGATATGATTACCAATCTACAACAGGAGTAACCTAATAGAAATCCTAATCCTAGGAGATATGATAAGAGATAACAAAGGGATATGGATGATTTTGATTCTAAAAATGAAATTGGAGATAAGCCTGAGGAGAATTTTAAGTTTGAATTTGAAATGGGCAAAAATAGACATAGAAGAGTTTAGCATAAGAAGGGTTACAGAAGGACTACTCCAAGAGACCAAAATAAGAGATATAGGAATCTTGGCAATATTAAAATAAATATACCTTCTTTCTAAGGAAGAAATGACCTTAAAGCTTATTTGGAGTGGGAGAAAAAGATAGAATTAATTTTTTATTACCATAATTACTCTAAAGCAAAGAAGGTGAAACTGGTTGTAATTAAGTTTATTGATTATGTAATTATTTAGTGGGATAAATTGATTTTGAATAAGAGGAGAAATAGTAAGAAACCTATAGAAACTCAGAGGGAAATGAAGGCTCTAATAAGGAAGAGATTTGTTCCTAGTCATTATTATAGGGACCTTTATCAAAAACTATAAAGTCTTACACAAACTTTTAAAAGTGTAAAGGAGTATTACAAGGACATAGAGTTTGCTATGATGAAGACTGATGTGAAGGGGGATAAGGAAAACATAATGGCATGGTTTCTGAATGGGTTAAATAGAGAAATAGCACATATAATGGAGATACAATGTAACTCCCTTACTTAATAACACCTTATTCCTCATTTAATAGATAATTATACGTACTCATTCGCTATCTACTTCAAGCTAATACGGAAAATCACAATCAAATTTATTTTTTTTTTGTATATTTTATACACATGATCAAAAGTCATTTAATTATACATAAGTTCAACTTTACGAAATATACATCCCATCATATACAATATCACTAACTATATCATTATTTACAACTTCAAACATCATTGCCCTTTATCATGAGAGCCTTTGGAAGCATCACCTGGAATGGTTAGTCACAGTACAGAAAACATAAGAAACAAAGTTTCCCAGTAGCTAGCTATTGCCATAAAAACATTTCAAGCCATTCCAAATCCTTAAGCAGATAAAACAAACGTTTCAAAATCAGGTAATCATTTATCATCATGTTCAATACCATGCCATTGTAAGAAACATGCACAGCATACAGCAATCATCAAGCTTATTCAAGGACTTATCTCAATATCTAGCCCATTTAAGGACTTATCACAATATCTAGATGGCCATCTCAAACAATCGTACCTAGGCCTCACACAGCATCACGCTGTCTTCTCGGGGTAAACTTGAGCCCAAAGGCCTAACACAGTATCACACTGTCTTCCCGAGGTATCTGGCCATAGGTACCGCACACAGCAATTGCGCTATTATCCCCAAGGGACTCAAGCCATAGGCCTAACACAGTATCACACTGTCTTCCCGGGTTGTGCACAAACAATCTCATACACATTCCATACAATGGCATAAAACACAGAAAATCATGTAATAGAAAACAGCTTAAGGATAAAGCTAGCTACCTTTTACAAGCTTCCAATGTGATGTTCCCTTTGCTCTCACTTAGAAACTTCTTCACACTTTCTCTTGCCTTTCCAAGTTGGCACTCCTCAGTCTATACAAACACACATCGTAGTTTCTTATTAAAACATTATCACTTTCCCTAATCCCCATGTATTCTTTACTTCCTCTACTTAAATAAATGCATACTTAGATGCTCTATACTTTGCTTTCAAGCTTTAAAATGACACATATGAACATTAGAAAAGGATCCAAAGATAAAACCATGCAAATCCTGAAGAAATAAAACCAAAAAGTTCACTCAGCAAAGAACATGGGGGTCCCATACCCCGTGTTCAGGGCCGTGTTTCTCACTGGATGGCTTCGAGCTTCATTGGATTATTCACAGAGAAGTACATGGTGGTAAACACGGGCCGTGTTCTACCCCGTGTACCTTACTGCCCTTTAGTCCTGAATTAAACACGGAGAGTGTTGCACCCCGTGTAGCACACTGATCAGCTTCGACGAGGAACACGAGGTACAACACGGGCCGTGTTCTACCCCGTGTACCTTGCTAATCCTCCGAAAACACATTAAACACTAAAACTCCTTCCTTCCTTCTTTTCCATTTCATGGTTTTGGCTTCTCAAAATGAAAAATACACACAAACACTTTCATAACTTCAAAGTTTCATCTTCCATCGGCTTTATAATTCATAAAACTTATTCTAACTTCACCAACTTAGCCAAGTTCTAAACATACCATGCCAACTCTACACATGCACCATTATACCTCTAAAACCCAGGTGTGTAACCATGGTTTCTTATTGTTTTTACACCAAACCAAAGCCATAAATCAACACTACAAATCTAAAACACCATCAAACATGTTCAACTCATCCTAAACTCCATGTTCAATCACCCTTGGTTACATCAACCTCAAAATTTCAAGAAATCAAGAAGAGTACATTAAAGAGCTCTTACAGAAGATCATTTTTACCTCTTGGTGCAACTTGAGAATCCTCACTTGGAGCTCCCCAAACTTGATCAAACTTGGGCTTTTCTTCAATCTAGGGACATCAATGGATAGAGCTTGATGAGAGGAGCAATTTTTCCTTCTACACCTTAGCTTGAATCTTGGTATTTTGGGGTGAAAAACTCAAAAGAAACTTTCTCTCTCTTCCTTCTCTCTCTCACACGTCCATCTTGCTTTCATGGAGGATTTTCTGTAGCTTTTGGAGAATGGAGAAGGTAGTAGAGTTTTCATGAAGCTCTAGGGGTATTTTGGTCATTTTTAAAATTCTCAAGGGTATTTTAGTCCTTTTTCACCAAAAGTAAGGCTATTCTTGCCATTATTTTTCTAACAATGACACTTGCCATAAATCCATTGGTCACACTAATAAAAATCATATATTGCACCCCAAAACTCTTGGTTATTCATATTAAATCCCAAACCCTTAATTATTTTCACTTTAACCACACCCGATTTTGCACTTTTGCAAAATAGTCCATAGGGTTTCTATACATTTAAAATTCCTTACACTATCAGACTTAGACAACCTCCCCTTTTAAGGTTTTCCAACCTCCTCTGATCATTCATACTATTTAGGGAAATTAATTCTTTCCCTATTATCCTTTTCCTTCAAAATTTCATTTACCCTTACACTTAATTCCTTTCAACTTGAGATTCACCCACCAGGCTAACTCAGACATGCTCTTCGTTTCTACAGCCTCAGAAATTAAACATTCAAATAATAGAATTGAAAATTCGGGACATTACATACAACATTATGTAGAGTTAAAAAACATGGTGCATATGGCTATAAAGGTGGAAAGATAATTAAAGCAGAATAGGGCTTTAAAGTATGATATGGGTTTTAGTTTTTTTTACAAATTAAATTGGAAGAAAGAAAGAAAGAAAGAATAGTACAGAAAGGAGCTCCCAAAGGCAAAGTAAAGCTTTAAAAGGCAAAGGTAAATCTTATTCCTAACCTTCTAGAAATAGAGTTATTAAATGTTTCAAGTGTTTGGAAACAGGTTATATAGTATCACAATGCCCTAACAAGAAAGTCATGATTATGCATGACAATGAAGTAGTGATTGAAATTAATAGTAATAAACCCATGCCTTCACTTGAAAATGCTAATGATGATGAAGTTATGTATGTAACCGAAGGATAAGCACTTGTGAGTAGATGTGTTCTAAATTTGAAAGTTAAAGAAGATGGCATTGAGCAGCAAAAGGAAAACATCTTCCACACTCACTACCTCATAAATAATAAGGTATGTAGTATGATTATAGATGGAAGAAGTTACATAAATGTTGTAAGTATTATATTAGTTAAGAAGCTGAACTTGCCTACCATTAAACATCGTAGACCTTACCAATTGCAATGGTTAAATGATTATAGGAAAAGTAAGGTTAAAGATCAAGTTTTAGTTTCATTCTTAATTAGTAGATATAATGATGAAGTACTACATGATGTAGTCCCAATGCATGTTAGCCATATACTTTTGGGAAGACCACGGGAGTTTGATCATAAGGTAACTAAAGATGGGTATACAAATACATACTCATTTGTAATAAATAATAGATCCCATTACACTTACACATTTGTCTCCTATGCAAATGTATGAAAATTAGCTCAAAATGAAGAAAGAGAAAGATAAAAAGGAGAGTGAGTTGAAAAATTAGAGGAATAAAAAAAGAGGAAAGCTAAAAAATGAGAGAGAGAGAGAGATTAAAAGGTAAGGAGTGTGAGAATGATAAAATAAAAAGGTCAAAGATAGAAATTCAGAAGAAAGATTAGAAAGTGGAGAGAAAAAGAGTTTTTATACAAAATAAAGTAAAGTAAGAGTTAGTTATCTTATTAGACAGCCTGTGGTTGTTCTAGTTTAAAAGGAGACTTATTTAAACACTAACTTTCTTGACTTTTCTCTTCCAAGTGTTGTTGATCCTTTATTGCAAGGATTTGAATATGTGTTTCTTGAAGAAATTCCTAGTGATTACCACTTATTAAAGGAATAAAGCATTAGATTGACTTCATTCCTAGCACAATCATTCCTAATCGTCTAACCTATAGAAGTAATCTAGAAGAGACAAAAAAAACTTCAAAGCCAAGTTAAGGAGCTCATGGCAAAAAGGAATGTTAGAGAAAGTTTGAGTCCTTATGCAATTCCATTTCTTCTTATTCTTGAGAAAGATAGATCATGGAGAATGTGCATTAACTATAAAGCTATAAACATCATCATGGTAAAGTATAGCCATCCTATTCCTAGATTAGATGATATTAGATGAATTGCATAGATCTAATATTTTCTCTAAATTGATCTAAAGTATGGATACCATTAAATTAGGATAAGGGAAAGGGATAAGTGGAAAACTATATTCAAAATAAAAATGGACTTTATAAATGATTAGTTATGCCATTTGGACTCACCAATGTACCAAGCACTATTATGAGATTAATGAATCATGTTTTGTGTGCATATATTAGGAAAATTATTATTGTGTATTTTAATGATATCTTGATGTACTACAAGAACCTTGATGAGCACATGAGTCATTTGCATTGTGTACTTGATGTGCTAAGAAAGGAAAAATTATATGCTAACTTGAAAAAGTGTAGCTTTTGCATGGATAAGGTTGTTTTCCTTGGTTTTGTTGTAAGTGCACAAAGGGTAGAAGTTGATGAAGAAAAGGTAAGGGCAATAAAAGAGTGGTCAACACCTACAAGTTATTAAGGTAAGAAGTTTTTATGGTTTAGCTAGTTTTTATAGACGTTTTGTGAAAAATTTTAGCATAATTGTTGCAGCATTCACTGAAGTCATAAGAAATCTATTAGTTTTAAATGGGACAA